>CM049308.1:43644321-45037123 GCA_026874595.1 Sipunculus nudus
ATGAAGCTTCTAAAACGCTTCTTTCGCAATTTAATCGGCCATTTTTGCAGAAACACGATCTTGTATTACGCGAAACCGAGCTGATTTCGGCGAAAACGACGTTTGTAACCTGTCCTAAATGGCCTAATGAAGCTTCTAAAACGCTTCGTTCGCGATTTAAATCAGCTATTTTTGCACAAAACACGATCTTGTATTACGCGAAAACCGAGCTGATTCCGGCGAAAACGACGTTTGTAACAGGTCCTAAATGGCCTAATGAAGCTTCTAAAACGCTTCTTTCGCAATTTAAATCGGCCATTTTTGCAGAAAACACGATCTTGTATTACGCGAAAACCGAGCTTATTTCGGCGAAAACGACGTTTGTAACAGGTCCTAAATGGCCGAATGAAGCTTCTAAAACGCTTCTTTCGCATCAGACAACGGCCGTTTTTGCACAAAACACGATCTTGTATTACGCGAAAACCGAGCTGATTTCGGATAAAACGACGTTTGTAACAGGTCCTAAATGGCCTAATAAAGCTTCTAAAACGCTTCTTTCGCAATTTAAATCGGCAATTTTTGCAGAAAACATGATCTTGTATTACGCGAAAACCGAGCTGATTTCGGCGAAAACGACGTTTGTAACGGGTCCTAAATGGGCTTATGAAGCTTCTAAAACGCTTCTTTCGCAATTTTAATCGGCCATTTTTGCAGAAAACCCGATCTTGTATTACGCGAAAACCGAGCTGATTTCGGCGAAAACGACGTTTGTAACAGGTCCTAAATGGCCTAATGAAGCTTCTAAAACGCTTCTTTCGCAATTTAAATCGGCCATTTTTGCACAAAACACGATTTTATATTACGCGAAAACCGAGCTGATTTCGGCGAAAACGACGTTTGTAACAGGTCCTAAATGGCCTAATGAAGCTTCTAAAACGCTTCTTTCGCAATTTAAATCGGCCATTTTTGCAGAAAACACGATCTTGTATTACACGAAAACCGAGCTGATTTCCGCGAAAACGACGTTTGTAACAGGTCCTATTGGCCTAATGAAGCTTCTTAAACGCTTCTTTCGCAATTTAAATCGGCAATTTTTGCAGAAAACATGATCTTGTATTACGCGAAAACCGAGCTGATTTCGGATAAAACGACGTTTGTAACAGGTCCTAAATGGCCTAATGAAGCTTCTAAAACGCTTCTTTCGCAATTTAAATCGGCAATTTTTGCAGAAAACATGATCTTGTATTACGCGAAAACCGAGCTGATTTCGGCGAAAACGACGTTTGTAACGGGTCCTAAATGGGCTTATGAAGCTTCTAAAACGCTTCTTTCGCAATTTTAATCGGCCATTTTTGCAGAAAACCCGATCTTGTATTACGCGAAAACCGAGCTGATTTCGGCGAAAACGACGTTTGTAACAGGTCCTAAATGGCCTAATGAAGCTTCTAAAACGCTTCTTTCGCAATTTAAATCGGCCATTTTTGCACAAAACACGATTTTATATTACGCGAAAACCGAGCTGATTTCGGCGAAAACGACGTTTGTAACAGGTCCTAAACTGGGTAATGAAGATCCTAAAGGGCTTCTTTCGCAATTTAAATCGGCCATTTTTGCAGAAAACACGATCTTGTATTACGCGAAAACCGAGCTGATTTCGGCGAAAACGACGTTTGTAACAGGTCCTAAATGGCCTAATGAAGCTTCTAAAACGCTTCTTTCGCAATTTAAATCGGCCATTTTTGCAGAAAACACGATCTTGTATTGCGCGAAAACCGAGGTGATTTCGGCGAAAACGTCGTTTGTAACAGGTCCTTAATGGACTAATGAAGCTTCTAAAACGCTTCTTTCGCAATTTAAATCGGCCATTTTTGCAGAAAACACGATCTTGTATTACGCGAAACCGAGCTGATTTCGGCGAAAACGACGTTTGTAACAGGTCCTAAATGGCCTAATGAAGCTTCTAAAACGCTTCGTTCGCGATTTAAATCAGCTATTTTTGCACAAAACACGATCTTGTATTACGCGAAAACCGAGCTGATTCCGGCGAAAACGACGTTTGTAACAGGTCCTAAATGGTCGAATGAAGCTTCTAAAACGCTTCTTTCGCAATTTAAATCGGCCATTTTTGCAGAAAACACGATCTTGTTTTACGCGAAAACCGAGCTAATTTCGGCGAAAACGTTTGTAACAGGTCCTAAATGGCCTAATGAAGCTTCTAAAACGCTTCTTTCGCATTTTAAATCGGCCATCTTTGCACAAAACACGATCTTGTATTACGCGAAAACCGAGCTGATTTCGGCGAAAACGACGTTTGTAACAGGTCCTAAATGGCCTAATGAAGCTTCTAAAACGCTTCTTTCGCAATTTAAATCGGCCATTTTTGCAGAAAACACGATCTTGTATTACACGAAAACCGAGCTGATTTCCGCGAAAACGACGTTTGTAACAGGTCCTATTGGCCTAATGAAGCTTCTTAAACGCTTCTTTCGCAATTTAAATCGGCAATTTTTGCAGAAAACATGATCTTGTATTACGCGAAAACCGAGCTGATTTCGGCGAAAACGACGTTTGTAACAGGTCCTAAATGGCCTGATGAAGCTTCTAAAACGCTTCTTTCGCAATTTAAATCGGCCATTTTTGCACAAAACACGATCTTGTATTACGCGAAAACCGAGCTGATTTCGGCGAAAACGACGTTTGTAACAGGTCCTAAATGGCCTAATGAAGCTTCTAAAACGCTTCTTTCGCAATTTAAATCGGCCATTTTTGCAGAAAACACGATCTTGTATTACGCGAAAACCGAGCTTATTTCGGCGAAAACGACGTTTGTAACAGGTCCTAAATGGCCGAATGAAGCTTCTAAAACGCTTCTTTCGCATCAGACAACGGCCGTTTTTGCACAAAACACGATCTTGTATTACGCGAAAACCGAGCTGATTTCGGCGAAAACGACGTTTGTAACAGGTCCTAAATGGCCTAATGAAGCTTCTAAAACGCTTCTTTCGCAATTTAAATCGGCCATTTTTGCAGAAAACACGATCTTGTATTACGCGAAAACCGAGCTGATTTCGGCGAAAACGACGTTTGTAACAGGTCCTAAATGGCCTAATGAAGCTTCTAAAACGCTTCTTTCGCAATTTAAATCGGCCATTTTTGCAGAAAACACGATCTTGTATTACGCGAAAACCGAGCTTATTTCGGCGAAAACGACGTTTGTAACAGGTCCTAAATGGCCTAATGAAGCCTCTAAAACGCTTCGTTCGCGATTTAAATCAGCTATTTTTGCACAAAACACGATCTTGTATTACGCGAAAACCGAGCTGATTCCGGCGAAAACGACGTTTGTAACAGGTCCTAAATGGTCGAATGAAGCTTCTAAAACGCTTCTTTCGCAATTTAAATCGGCCATTTTTGCAGAAAACACGATCTTGTTTTACGCGAAAACCGAGCTAATTTCGGCGAAAACGTTTGTAACAGGTCCTAAATGGCCTAATGAAGCTTCTAAAACGCTTCTTTCGCATTTTAAATCGGCCATCTTTGCACAAAACACGATCTTGTATTACGCGAAAACCGAGCTGATTTCGGCGAAAACGACGTTTGTAACAGGTCCTAATGAAGCTTCTAAAACGCTTCTTTCGCAATTTAAATCGGCCATTTTTGCAGAAAACACGATCTTGTATTACGCGAAAACCGAGCTGATTTCGGCGAAAACGACGTTTGTAACAGGTCCTAAATGGCCTAATGAAGCTTCTAAAACGCTTCTTTCGCATTTTAAATCGGCCATCTTTGCACAAAACACGATCTTGTATTACGCGAAAACCGAGCTGATTTCGGCGAAAACGACGTTTGTAACAGGTCCTAAATGGCCTAATGAAGCTTCTAAAACGCTTCTTTCGCAATTTAAATCGGCCATTTTTGCAGAAAACACGATCTTGTATTACACGAAAACCGAGCTGATTTCCGCGAAAACGACGTTTGTAACAGGTCCTATTGGCCTAATGAAGCTTCTTAAACGCTTCTTTCGCAATTTAAATCGGCCATTTTTGAACAAAACACGATCTTGTATTACGCGAAAACCGAGCTGATTTCGGCGAAAACGACGTTTGTAACAGGTCCTAAATGGCCTAATGAAGCTTCTAAAACGCTTCTTTCGCAATTTAAATCGGCCATTTTTGCAGAAAACACGATCTTGTATTACGCGAAAACCGAGCTTATTTCGGCGAAAACGACGTTTGTAACAGGTCCTAAATGGCCGAATGAAGCTTCTAAAACGCTTCTTTCGCATCAGACAACGGCCGTTTTTGCACAAAACACGATCTTGTATTACTCGAAAACCGAGCTGATTTCGGCGAAAACGACGTTTGTAACAGGTCCTAAATGGCCTAATGAAGCTTCTAAAACGCTTCTTTCGCAATTTAAATCGGCCATTTTTGGAGAAAACACGATCTTGTATTACGCGAAAACCGAGCTGATTTCGGCGAAAACGACGTTTGTAACAGGTCCTAAATGGCCTAATGAAGCTTCTAAAACGCTTCTTTCGCAATTTAAATCGGCCATTTTTGCAGAAAACACGATCTTGTATTGCGCGAAAACCGAGGTGATTTCGGCGAAAACGTCGTTTGTAACAGGTCCTAAATGGACTAATGAAGCTTCTAAAACGCTTCTTTCGCAATTTAAATCGGCCATTTTTGCAGAAAACACGATCTTGTATTACGCGAAACCGAGCTGATTTCGGCGAAAACGACGTTTGTAACAGGTCCTAAATGGCCTAATGAAGCTTCTAAAACGCTTCGTTCGCGATTTAAATCAGCTATTTTTGCACAAAACACGATCTTGTATTACGCGAAAACCGAGCTGATTCCGGCGAAAACGACGTTTGTAACAGGTCCTAAATGGCCTAATGAAGCTTCTAAAACGCTTCTTTCGCAATTTAAATCGGCCATTTTTGCAGAAAACACGATCTTGTATTACGCGAAAACCGAGCTTATTTCGGCGAAAACGACGTTTGTAACAGGTCCTAATTGGCCGAATGAAGCTTCTAAAACGCTTCTTTCGCATCAGACAACGGCCGTTTTTGCACAAAACACGATCTTGTATTACGCGAAAACCGAGCTGATTTCGGATAAAACGACGTTTGTAACAGGTCCTAAATGGCCTAATGAAGCTTCTAAAACGCTTCTTTCGCAATTTAAATCGGCAATTTTTGCAGAAAACATGATCTTGTATTACGCGAAAACCGAGCTGATTTCGGCGAAAACGACGTTTGTAACGGGTCCTAAATGGGCTTATGAAGCTTCTAAAACGCTTCTTTCGCAATTTTAATCGGCCATTTTTGCAGAAAACCCGATCTTGTATTACGCGAAAACCGAGCTGATTTCGGCGAAAACGACGTTTGTAAAAGGTCCTAAATGGCCTAATGAAGCTTCTAAAACGCTTCTTTCGCAATTTAAATCGGCCATTTTTGCACAAAACACGATTTTATATTACGCGAAAACCGAGCTGATTTCGGCGAAAACGACGTTTGTAACAGGTCCTAAATGGCCTAATGAAGCTTCTAAAACGCTTCTTTCGCAATTTAAATCAGCCATTTTTGCAGAAAACAGGATCTTGTATTACACGAAAACCGAGCTGATTTCCGCGAAAACGACGTTTGTAACAGGTCCTATTGGCCTAATGAAGCTTCTTAAACGCTTCTTTCGCAATTTAAATCGGCAATTTTTGCAGAAAACATGATCTTGTATTACGCGAAAACCGAGCTGATTTCGGATAAAACGACGTTTGTAACAGGTCCTAAATGGCCTAATGAAGCTTCTAAAACGCTTCTTTCGCAATTTAAATCGGCAATTTTTGCAAAAAACATGATCTTGTATTACGCGAAAACCGAGCTGATTTCTGCGAAAACGACGTTTGTAACGGGTCCTAAATGGGCTTATGAAGCTTCTAAAACGCTTCTTTCGCAATTTTAATCGGCCATTTTTGCAGAAAACCCGATCTTGTATTACGCGAAAACCGAGCTGATTTCGGCGAAAACGACGTTTGTAACAGGTCCTAAATGGCCTAATGAAGCTTCTAAAACGCTTCTTTCGCAATTTAAATCGGCCATTTTTGCACAAAACACGATTTTATATTACGCGAAAACCGAGCTGATTTCGGCGAAAACGACGTTTGTAACAGGTCCTAAACTGGGTAATGAAGATCCTAAAGGGCTTCTTTCGCAATTTAAATCGGCCATTTTTGCAGAAAACACGATCTTGTATTACGCGAAAACCGAGCTGATTTCGGCGAAAACGACGTTTGTAACAGGTCCTAAATGGCCTAATGAAGCTTCTAAAACGCTTCTTTCGCAATTTAAATCGGCCATTTTTGCAGAAAACACGATCTTGTATTGCGCGAAAACCGAGGTGATTTCGGCGAAAACGTCGTTTGTAACAGGTCCTAAATGGACTAATGAAGCTTCTAAAACGCTTCGTTCGCGATTTAAATCAGCTATTTTTGCACAAAACACGATCTTGTATTACGCGAAAACCGAGCTGATTCCGGCGAAAACGACGTTTGTAACAGGTCCTAAATGGTCGAATGAAGCTTCTAAAACGCTTCTTTCGCAATTTAAATCGGCCATTTTTGCAGAAAACACGATCTTGTTTTACGCGAAAACCGAGCTAATTTCGGCGAAAACGTTTGTAACAGGTCCTAAATGGCCTAATGAAGCTTCTAAAACGCTTCTTTCGCATTTTAAATCGGCCATCTTTGCACAAAACACGATCTTGTATTACGCGAAAACCGAGCTGATTTCGGCGAAAACGACGTTTGTAACAGGTCCTAAATGGCCTAATGAAGCTTCTAAAACGCTTCTTTCGCAATTTAAATCGGCCATTTTTGCAGAAAACACGATCTTGTATTACACGAAAACCGAGCTGATTTCCGCGAAAACGACGTTTGTAACAGGTCCTATTGGCCTAATGAAGCTTCTTAAACGCTTCTTTCGCAATTTAAATCGGCAATTTTTGCAGAAAACATGATCTTGTATTACGCGAAAACCGAGCTGATTTCGGCAAAAACGACGTTTGTAACGGGTCCTAAATGGGCTTATGAAGCTTCTAAAACGCTTCTTTCGCAATTTTAATCGGCCATTTTTGCAGAAAACCCGATCTTGTATTACGCGAAAACCGAGCTGATTTCGGCGAAAACGACGTTTGTAACAGGTCCTAAATGGCCTAATGAAGCTTCTAAAACGCTTCTTTCGCAATTTAAATCGGCCATTTTTGCACAAAACACGATTTTATATTACGCGAAAACCGAGCTGATTTCGGCGAAAACGACGTTTGTAACAGGTCCTAAACTGGGTAATGAAGATCCTAAAGGGCTTCTTTCGCAATTTAAATCGGCCATTTTTGCAGAAAACATGATCTTGTATTACGCGAAAACCGAGCTGATTTCGGCGAAAACGACGTTTGTAACAGGTCCTAAATGGCCTAATGAAGCTTCTAAAACGCTTCTTTCGCAATTTAAATCGGCCATTTTTGCAGAAAACCCGATCTTGTATTACGCGAAAACCGAGCTGATTTCGGCGAAAACGACGTTTGTAACAGGTCCTAAATGGCCTAATGAAGCTTCTAAAACGCTTCTTTCGCAATTTTAATCGGCAATTTTTGCAGAAAACCCGATCTTGTATTACGCGAAAACCGAGCTGATTTCGGCGAAAACGACGTTTGTAAAAGGTCCTAAATGGCCTAATGAAGCTTCTAAAACGCTTCTTTCGCAATTTAAATCGGCCATTTTTGCACAAAACACGATTTTATATTACGCGAAAACCGAGCTGATTTCGGCGAAAACGACGTTTGTAACAGGTCCTAAATGGCCTAATGAAGCTTCTAAAACGCTTCTTTCGCAATTTAAATCAGCCATTTTTGCAGAAAACACGATCTTGTATTACACGAAAACCGAGCTGATTTCCGCGAAAACGACGTTTGTAACAGGTCCTATTGGCCTAATGAAGCTTCTTAAACGCTTCTTTCGCAATTTAAATCGGCAATTTTTGCAGAAAACATGATCTTGTATTACGCGAAAACCGAGCTGATTTCGGATAAAACGACGTTTGTAACAGGTCCTAAATGGCCTAATGAAGCTTCTAAAACGCTTCTTTCGCAATTTAAATCGGCAATTTTTGCAAAAAACATGATCTTGTATTACGCGAAAACCGAGCTGATTTCTGCGAAAACGACGTTTGTAACGGGTCCTAAATGGGCTTATGAAGCTTCTAAAACGCTTCTTTCGCAATTTTAATCGGCCATTTTTGCAGAAAACCCGATCTTGTATTACGCGAAAACCGAGCTGATTTCGGCGAAAACGACGTTTGTAACAGGTCCTAAATGGCCTAATGAAGCTTCTAAAACGCTTCTTTCGCAATTTAAATCGGCCATTTTTGCACAAAACACGATTTTATATTACGCGAAAACCGAGCTGATTTCGGCGAAAACGACGTTTGTAACAGGTCCTAAACTGGGTAATGAAGATCCTAAAGGGCTTCTTTCGCAATTTAAATCGGCCATTTTTGCAGAAAACACGATCTTGTATTACGCGAAAACCGAGCTGATTTCGGCGAAAACGACGTTTGTAACAGGTCCTAAATGGCCTAATGAAGCTTCTAAAACGCTTCTTTCGCAATTTAAATCGGCCATTTTTGCAGAAAACACGATCTTGTATTGCGCGAAAACCGAGGTGATTTCGGCGAAAACGTCGTTTGTAACAGGTCCTAAATGGACTAATGAAGCTTCTAAAACGCTTCGTTCGCGATTTAAATCAGCTATTTTTGCACAAAACACGATCTTGTATTACGCGAAAACCGAGCTGATTCCGGCGAAAACGACGTTTGTAACAGGTCCTAAATGGTCGAATGAAGCTTCTAAAACGCTTCTTTCGCAATTTAAATCGGCCATTTTTGCAGAAAACACGATCTTGTTTTACGCGAAAACCGAGCTAATTTCGGCGAAAACGTTTGTAACAGGTCCTAAATGGCCTAATGAAGCTTCTAAAACGCTTCTTTCGCATTTTAAATCGGCCATCTTTGCACAAAACACGATCTTGTATTACGCGAAAACCGAGCTGATTTCGGCGAAAACGACGTTTGTAACAGGTCCTAAATGGCCTAATGAAGCTTCTAAAACGCTTCTTTCGCAATTTAAATCGGCCATTTTTGCAGAAAACACGATCTTGTATTACACGAAAACCGAGCTGATTTCCGCGAAAACGACGTTTGTAACAGGTCCTATTGGCCTAATGAAGCTTCTTAAACGCTTCTTTCGCAATTTAAATCGGCAATTTTTGCAGAAAACATGATCTTGTATTACGCGAAAACCGAGCTGATTTCGGCAAAAACGACGTTTGTAACGGGTCCTAAATGGGCTTATGAAGCTTCTAAAACGCTTCTTTCGCAATTTTAATCGGCCATTTTTGCAGAAAACCCGATCTTGTATTACGCGAAAACCGAGCTGATTTCGGCGAAAACGACGTTTGTAACAGGTCCTAAATGGCCTAATGAAGCTTCTAAAACGCTTCTTTCGCAATTTAAATCGGCCATTTTTGCACAAAACACGATTTTATATTACGCGAAAACCGAGCTGATTTCGGCGAAAACGACGTTTGTAACAGGTCCTAAACTGGGTAATGAAGATCCTAAAGGGCTTCTTTCGCAATTTAAATCGGCCATTTTTGCAGAAAACATGATCTTGTATTACGCGAAAACCGAGCTGATTTCGGCGAAAACGACGTTTGTAACAGGTCCTAAATGGCCTAATGAAGCTTCTAAAACGCTTCTTTCGCAATTTAAATCGGCCATTTTTGCAGAAAACACGATCTTGTATTGCGCGAAAACCGAGGTGATTTCGGCGAAAACGTCGTTTGTAACAGGTCCTAAATGGACTAATGAAGCTTCTAAAACGCTTCTTTCGCAATTTAAATCGGCCATTTTTCAGAAAACACGATCTTGTATTACGCGAAACCGAGCTGATTTCGGCGAAAACGACGTTTGTAACAGGTCCTAAATGGCCTAATGAAGCTTCTAAAACGCTTCGTTCGCGATTTAAATCAGCTATTTTTGCACAAAACACGATCTTGTATTACGCGAAAACCGAGCTGATTCCGGCGAAAACGACGTTTGTAACAGGTCCTAAATGGTCGAATGAAGCTTCTAAAACGCTTCTTTCGCAATTTAAATCGGCCATTTTTGCAGAAAACACGATCTTGTTTTACGCGAAAACCGAGCTAATTTCGGCGAAAACGTTTGTAACAGGTCCTAAATGGCCTTATAAAGCTTCTAAAACGCTTCGTTCGCAATTTAAATCGGCCATTTTTACACAAAACACGATCTTGTATTACGCCAAAACCGAGGTGATTTCGGCGAAAACGTCGTTTGTAACAGGTCCTAAATGGACTAATGAAGCTTCTAAAACGCTTCTTTCGCAATTTAAATCGGCCATTTTTGCAGAAAACACGATCTTGTATTACGCGAAACCGAGCTGATTTCGGCGAAAACGACGTTTGTAACAGGTCCTAAATGTCCTAATGAAGCTTCTAAAACGCTTCGTTCGCGATTTAAATCAGCTATTTTTGCACAAAACACGATCTTGTATTACGCGAAAACCGAGCTGATTCCGGCGAAAACGACGTTTGTAACAGGTCCTAAATGGTCGAATGAAGCTTCTAAAACGCTTCTTTCGCAATTTAAATCGGCCATTTTTGCAGAAAACACGATCTTGTTTTACGCGAAAACCGAGCTAATTTCGGCGAAAACGTTTGTAACAGGTCCTAAATGGCCTTATGAAGCTTCTAAAACGCTTCGTTCGCAATTTAAATCGGCCATTTTTACACAAAACACGATCTTGTATTACGCCAAAACCGAGCTGATTTCGGCGAAAACGACGTTTGTAACAGGTCCTAAATGGCCGAATGAAGCTTCTAAAACGCTTCTTTCGCAATTTAAATCGGCCATTTTTGCAGAAAACACGATCTTGTATTACGCGAAAACCGAGCTGATTTCGGCGAAAACGACGTTTGTTAAAGGTCCAAAATGGCCTAATGAAGCTTCTAAATCACTTCCTTTGCAATTTAAATCGGCCATTTTTTCAGAAAACACGATCTTGTATTACGCGAAAACCGAGCTGATTTCGGCGAAAACGACGTTTGTAACAGGTCCTAAATGGCCTAATGAAGCTTCTTAAACGCTTCTTTCGCAATTTAAATCGGCCATTTTTGAACAAAACACGATCTTGTATTACGCGAAAACCGAGCTGATTTCGGCGAAAACGACGTTTGTAACAGGTCCTAAATGGCCTAATGAAGCTTCTAAAACGCTTCTTTCGCAATTTAAATCGGCCATTTTTGCAGAAAACACGATCTTGTATTACGCGAAAACCGAGCTTATTTCGGCGAAAACGACGTTTGTAACAGGTCCTAAATGGCCGAATGAAGCTTCTAAAACGCTTCTTTCGCATTAGACAACGGCCGTTTTTGCACAAAACACGATCTTGTATTACGCGAAAACCGAGCTGATTTCGGATAAAACGACGTTTGTAACAGGTCCTAAATGGCCTAATGAAGCTTCTAAAACGCTTCTTTCGCAATTTAAATCGGCAATTTTTGCAGAAAACATGATCTTGTATTACGCGAAAACCGAGCTGATTTCGGCGAAAACGACGTTTGTAACGGGTCCTAAATGGGCTTATGAAGCTTCTAAAACGCTTCTTTCGCAATTTTAATCGGCCATTTTTGCAGAAAACCCGATCTTGTATTACGCGAAAACCGAGCTGATTTCGGCGAAAACGACGTTTGTAACAGGTCCTAAATGGCCTAATGAAGCTTCTAAAACGCTTCTTTCGCAATTTAAATCGGCCATTTTTGCACAAAACACGATTTTATATTACGCGAAAACCGAGCTGATTTCGGCGAAAACGACGTTTGTAACAGGTCCTAAACTGGGTAATGAAGATCCTAAAGGGCTTCTTTCGCAATTTAAATCGGCCATTTTTGCAGAAAACACGATCTTGTATTACGCGAAAACCGAGCTGATTTCGGCCAAAACGACGTTTGTAACAGGTCCTAAATGGCCTAATGAAGCTTCTAAAACGCTTCTTTCGCAATTTAAATCGGCCATTTTTCCATAAAACACGATCTTGTAATACGCGAAAACCAAGCTGATTTCGGCGAAAACGACGTTTGTAACAGGTCCTAAATGGCCTAATGAAGCTTCTAAAGCGCTTCTTTCGCAATTTAAATCGGCCATTTTTGCAGAAAACACGATCTTGTATTACGCGAAAACCGAGCTGATTTCGGCGAAAACGACGTTTGTAACAGGTCCTAAATTGGGTAATGAAGATCCTAAAGGGCTTCTTTCGCATCAGACAACGGCCGTTTTTGCAGAAAACACGAACTTGTATTACGCGAAAACCGAGCTGATTTCGGCGAAAACGACGTTTGTAACAGGTCCTAAATGGCCTAATGAAGCTTCTAAAACGCTTCTTTCGCAATTTAAATCGGCCATTTTTGCAGAAAACACGATCTTGTATTACGCGAAAACCGAGCTGATTTCGGCGAAAACGACGTTTGTAAAAGGTCCTAAATGGCCTAATGAAGCTTCTAAAACGCTTCTTTCGCAATTTAAATCGGCCATTTTTGCACAAAACACGATTTTATATTACGCGAAAACCGAGCTGATTTCGGCGAAAACGATGTTTGTAACAGGTCCTAAATGGCCTAATGAAGCTTCTAAAACGCTTCTTTCGCAATTTAAATCAGCCATTTTTGCAGAAAACACGATCTTGTATTACACGAAAACCGAGCTGATTTCCGCGAAAACGACGTTTGTAACAGGTCCTATTGGCCTAATGAAGCTTCTAAAACGCTTCTTTCGCATTAGACAACGGCCGTTTTTGCACAAAACACGATCTTGTATTACGCGAAAACCGAGCTGATTTCGGATAAAACGACGTTTGTAACAGGTCCTAAATGGCCTAATGAAGCTTCTAAAACGCTTCTTTCGCAATTTAAATCGGCAATTTTTGCAGAAAACATGATCTTGTATTACGCGAAAACCGAGCTGATTTCGGCGAAAACGACGTTTGTAACGGGTCCTAAATGGGCTTATGAAGCTTCTAAAACGCTTCTTTCGCAATTTTAATCGGCCATTTTTGCAGAAAACCCGATCTTGTATTACGCGAAAACCGAGCTGATTTCGGCGAAAACGACGTTTGTAACAGGTCCTAAATGGCCTAATGAAGCTTCTAAAACGCTTCTTTCGCAATTTAAATCGGCCATTTTTGCACAAAACACGATTTTATATTACGCGAAAACCGAGCTGATTTCGGCGAAAACGACGTTTGTAACAGGTCCTAAACTGGGTAATGAAGATCCTAAAGGGCTTCTTTCGCAATTTAAATCGGCCATTTTTGCAGAAAACACGATCTTGTATTACGCGAAAACCGAGCTGATTTCGGCCAAAACGACGTTTGTAACAGGTCCTAAATGGCCTAATGAAGCTTCTAAAACGCTTCTTTCGCAATTTAAAATCGGCCATTTTTCCATAAAACACGATCTTGTAATACGAGAAAACCAAGCTGATTTCGGCGAAAACGACGTTTGTAACAGGTCCTAAATGGCCTAATGAAGCTTCTAAAGCGCTTCTTTCGCAATTTAAATCGGCCATTTTTGCAGAAAACACGATCTTGTATTACGCGAAAACCGAGCTGATTTCGGCGAAAACGACGTTTGTAACAGGTCCTAAATTGGGTAATGAAGATCCTAAAGGGCTTCTTTCGCATCAGACAACGGCCGTTTTTGCAGAAAACACGAACTTGTATTACGCGAAAACCGAGCTGATTTCGGCGAAAACGACGTTTGTAACAGGTCCTAAATGGCCTAATGAAGCTTCTAAAACGCTTCTTTCGCAATTTAAAATCGGCCATTTTTGCAGAAAACACGATCTTGTATTACGCGAAAAACCGAGCTGATTTCGGCGAAAACGACGTTTGTAAAAGGTCCTAAATGGCCTAATGAAGCTTCTAAAACGCTTCTTTCGCAATTTAAATCGGCCATTTTTGCACAAAACACGATTTTATATTACGCGAAAACCGAGCTGATTTCGGCGAAAACGACGTTTGTAACAGGTCCTAAATGGCCTAATGAAGCTTCTAAAACGCTTCTTTCGCAATTTAAATCAGCCATTTTTGCAGAAAACACGATCTTGTATTACACGAAAACCGAGCTGATTTCCGCGAAAACGACGTTTGTAACAGGTCCTATTGGCCTAATGAAGCTTCTTAAACGCTTCTTTCGCAATTTAAATCGGCAATTTTTGCAGAAAACATGATCTTGTATTACGCGAAAACCGAGCTGATTTCGGATAAAACGACGTTTGTAACAGGTCCTAAATGGCCTAATGAAGCTTCTAAAACGCTTCTTTCGCAATTTAAATCGGCAATTTTTGCAAAAAACATGATCTTGTATTACGCGAAAACCGAGCTGATTTCGGCGAAAACGACGTTTGTAACGGGTCCTAAATGGGCTTATGAAGCTTCTAAAACGCTTCTTTCGCAATTTTAATCGGCCATTTTTGCAGAAAACCCGATCTTGTATTACGCGAAAACCGAGCTGATTTCGGCGAAAACGACGTTTGTAACAGGTCCTAAATGGGCCTAATGAAGCTTCTAAAACGCTTCTTTCGCAATTTAAATCGGCCATTTTTGCACAAAACACGATTTTATATTACGCGAAAAACCGAGCTGATTTCGGCGAAAACGACGTTTGTAACAGGTCCTAAACTTGGTAATGAAGATCCTAAAGGGCTTCTTTCGCAATTTAAATCGGCCATTTTTGCAGAAAACACGATCTTGTATTACGCGAAAACCGAGCTGATTTCGGCGAAAACGACGTTTGTAACAGGTCCTAAATGGCCTAATGAAGCTTCTAAAACGCTTCTTTCGCAATTTAAATCGGCCATTTTTGCAGAAACACGATCTTGTATTGCGCGAAAACCGAGGTGATTTCGGCGAAAACGTCGTTTGTAACAGGTCCTAAATGGACTAATGAAGCTTCTAAAACGCTTCTTTCGCAATTTAAATCGGCCATTTTTGCAGAAAACACGATCTTGTATTACGCGAAACCGAGCTGATTTCGGCGAAAACGACGTTTGTAACAGGTCCTAAATGGCCTAATGAAGCTTCTAAAACGCTTCGTTCGCGATTTAAATCAGCTATTTTTGCACAAAACACGATCTTGTATTACGCGAAAACCGAGCTGATTCCGGCGAAAACGACGTTTGTAACAGGTCCTAAATGGTCGAATGAAGCTTCTAAAACGCTTCTTTCGCAATTTAATTCGGCCATTTTTGCAGAAAACACGATCTTGTTTTACGCGAAAACCGAGCTAATTTCGGCGAAAACGTTTGTAACAGGTCCTAAATGGCCTAATGAAGCTTCTAAAACGCTTCTTTCGCATTTTAAATCGGCCATCTTTGCACAAAACACGATCTTGTATTACGCGAAAACCGAGCTGATTTCGGCGAAAACGACGTTTGTAACAGGTCCTAAATGGCCTAATGAAGCTTCTAAAACGCTTCTTTCGCAATTTAAATCGGCCATTTTTGCAGAAAACACGATCTTGTATTACACGAAAACCGAGCTGATTTCCGCGAAAACGCCGTTTGTAACAGGTCCTATTGGCCTAATGAAGCTTCTTAAACGCTTCTTTCGCAATTTAAATCGGCAATTTTTGCAGAAAACATGATCTTGTATTACGCGAAAACCGAGCTGATTTCGGCAAAAACGACGTTTGTAACGGGTCCTAAATGGGCTTATGAAGCTTCTAAAACGCTTCTTTCGCAATTTTAATCGGCCATTTTTGCAGAAAACCCGATCTTGTATTACGCGAAAACCGAGCTGATTTCGGCGAAAACGACGTTTGTAACAGGTCCTAAATGGCCTAATGAAGCTTCTAAAACGCTTCTTTCGCAATTTAAAATCGGCCATTTTTGCACAAAACACGATTTTATATTACGCGAAAACCGAGCTGATTTCGGCGAAAACGACGTTTGTAACAGGTCCTAAACTGGGTAATGAAGATCCTAAAGGGCTTCTTTCGCAATTTAAATCGGCCATTTTTGCAGAAAACATGATCTTGTATTACGCGAAAACCGAGCTGATTTCGGCGAAAAACGACGTTTGTAACAGGTCCTAAATGGCCTAATGAAGCTTCTAAAACGCTTCTTTCGCAATTTAAATCGGCCATTTTTGCAGAAAACACGATCTTGTATAACGCGAAAACCGAGCTGATTTCGGCGAAAACGTCGTTTGTAACAGGTCCTAAATGGACTAATGAAGCTTCTAAAACGCTTCTTTCGCAATTTAAATCGGCCATTTTTCAGAAAACACGATCTTGTATTACGCGAAACCGAGCTGATTTCGGCGAAAACGACGTTTGTAACAGGTCCTAAATGGCCTAATGAAGCTTCTAAAACGCTTCGTTCGCGATTTAAATCAGCTATTTTTGCACAAAACACGATCTTGTATTACGCGAAAACCGAGCTGATTCCGGCGAAAACGACGTTTGTAACAGGTCCTAAATGGTCGAATGAAGCTTCTAAAACGCTTCTTTCGCAATTTAAATCGGCCATTTTTGCAGAAAACACGATCTTGTTTTTACGCGAAAACCGAGCTAATTTCGGCGAAAACGTTTGTAACAGGTCCTAAATGGCCTTATAAAGCTTCTAAAACGCTTCGTTCGCAATTTAAATCGGCCATTTTTACACAAAACACGATCTTGTATTACGCCAAAACCGAGGTGATTTCGGCGAAAACGTCGTTTGTAAACAGGTCCTAAATGGACTAATGAAGCTTCTAAAACGCTTCTTTCGCAATTTAAATCGGCCATTTTTGCAGAAAACACGATCTTGTATTACGCGAAACCGAGCTGATTTCGGCGAAAACGACGTTTGTAACAGGTCCTAAATGGCCTAATGAAGCTTCTAAAACGCTTCGTTCGCGATTTAAATCAGCTATTTTTGCACAAAACCACGATCTTGTATTACGCGAAAACCGAGCTGATTCCGGCGAAAACGACGTTTGTAACAGGTCCTAAATGGTCGAATGAAGCTTCTAAAACGCTTCTTTCGCAATTTAAATCGGCCATTTTTGCAGAAAACACGATCTTGTTTTACGCGAAAACCGAGCTAATTTCGGCGAAAACGTTTGTAACAGGTCCTAAATGGCCTTATGAAGCTTCTAAAACGCTTCGTTCGCAATTTAAATCGGCCATTTTTACACAAAACACGATCTTGTATTACGCCAAAACCGAGCTGATTTCGGCGAAAACGACGTTTGTAACAGGTCCTAAATGGCCGAATGAAGCTTCTAAAACGCTTCTTTCGCAATTTAAATCGGCCATTTTTGCAGAAAACACGATCTTGTATTACGCGAAAACCGAGCTGATTTCGGCGAAAACGACGTTTGTTAAAGGTCCAAAATGGCCTAATGAAGCTTCTAAATCACTTCCTTTGCAATTTAAATCGGCCATTTTTTCAGAAAACACGATCTTGTATTACGCGAAAACCGAGCTGATTTCGGCGAAAAACGACGTTTGTAACAGGTCCTAAATGGCCTAATGAAGCTTCTTAAACGCTTCTTTCGCAATTTAAATCGGCCATTTTTGAACAAAACACGATCTTGTATTACGCGAAAACCGAGCTGATTTCGGCGAAAACGACGTTTGTAAACAGGTCCTAAATGGCCTAATGAAGCTTCTAAAACGCTTCTTTCGCAATTTAAATCGGCCATTTTTGCAGAAAACACGATCTTGTATTACGCGAAAACCGAGCTTATTTCGGCGAAAACGACGTTTGTAACAGGTCCTAAATGGCCGAATGAAGCTTCTAAAACGCTTCTTTCGCATTAGACAACGGCCGTTTTTGCACAAAACACGATCTTGTATTACGCGAAAACCGAGCTGATTTCGGATAAAACGACGTTTGTAACAGGTCCTAAATGGCCTAATGAAGCTTCTAAAACGCTTCTTTCGCAATTTAAATCGGCAATTTTTGCAGAAAACATGATCTTGTATTACGCGAAAACCGAGCTGATTTCGGCGAAAACGACGTTTGTAACGGGTCCTAAATGGGCTTATGAAGCTTCTAAAACGCTTCTTTCGCAATTTTAATCGGCCCATTTTTGCAGAAAACCCGATCTTGTATTACGCGAAAACCGAGCTGATTTCGGCGAAAACGACGTTTGTAACAGGTCCTAAATGGCCTAATGAAGCTTCTAAAACGCTTCTTTCGCAATTTAAATCGGCCATTTTTGCACAAAACACGATTTTATATTACGCGAAAACCGAGCTGATTTCGGCGAAAACGACGTTTGTAACAGGTCCTAAACTGGGTAATGAAGATCCTAAAGGGCTTCTTTCGCAATTTAAATCGGCCATTTTTGCAGAAAACACGATCTTGTATTACGCGAAAACCGAGCTGATTTCGGCCCAAAAACGACGTTTGTAACAGGTCCTAAATGGCCTAATGAAGCTTCTAAAACGCTTCTTTCGCAATTTAAATCGGCCATTTTTCCATAAAACACGATCTTGTAATACGCGAAAACCAAGCTGATTTCGGCGAAAACGACGTTTGTAACAGGTCCTAAATGGCCTAATGAAGCTTCTAAAGCGCTTCTTTCGCAATTTAAATCGGCCATTTTTGCAGAAAACACGATCTTGTATTACGCGAAAACCGAGCTGATTTCGGCGAAAACGACGTTTGTAACAGGTCCTAAATTGGGTAATGAAGATCCTAAAGGGCTTCTTTCGCATCAGACAACCGGCCGTTTTTGCAGAAAACACGATCTTGTATTACGCGAAAACCGAGCTGATTTCGGCGAAAACGACGTTTGTAACAGGTCCTAAATGGCCTAATGAAGCTTCTAAAACGCTTCTTTCGCAATTTAAATCGGCCATTTTTTGCAGAAAACACGATCTTGTATTACGCGAAAACCGAGCTGATTTCGGCGAAAACGACGTTTGTAACAGGTCCTAAATGGCCTAATGAAGCTTCTAAATCGCTTCTTTCGCATTTTAAATCGGCCATTTTTCCAGAAAACACGATCTTGTATTACGCGAAAACCGAGCTGATTTCGGCGAAAACGACGTTTGTAACAGGTCCTAAATGGCCTAATGAAGCTTCTAAAACGCTTCTTTCGCTATTTAAATCGGCCATTTTTGCAGAAAACACGATCTTGTATTACGCGAAAACCGAGCTGATTTCGGCGAAAACGACGTTTGTAACAGGTCCTAAATGGCCTAAAGAAGCTTCTAAAACGCTTCTTTCGCATTTTAAATCGGCCATTTTTGCAGAAAACACGATCTTGTATTACGCGAACACCGAGCTGATTTCCGCGAAAACGACGTTTGTAACAGGTCCTAAATGGCCTAATGAAGCTTCTAAAACGCTTCTTTCGCAATTTAAATCGGCCATTTTTGCAGAAAACACGATCTTGTATTACGCGAAAACCGAGCTGATTTCGGCGAAAACGACGTTTGTAACAGGTCCTAAATGGCCTAATGAAGCTTCTAAAACGCTTCTTTCGTAATTTTAATCGGCCATTTTTGCAGAAAACACGATCTTGTATTACGCGAAAACCGAGCAGATTTCGGCGAAAACGACGTTTGTAACAGGTCCTAAATGGCCTAATGAAGCTTTTAAAACGCTTCTTTCGCAATTTGAATCGGCCATTTTTGCAGAAAACACGATCTTGTATTACGCGAAAACCGAGCTGATTTCGGCGAAAACGACGTTTGTAACAGGTCCTAAATGGCATAATGATGCTTCTAAAACGCTTCGTTCGCAATTTAAATCGGCCATTTTTGCAGAAAACACGATCTTGTTTTACGCGAAAACCGAGATGATTTCGGCGAAAACGACGTTTGTAACAGGTCCTAAATTGGGTAATGAAGATCTTAAAACGCTTCTTTCGCATCAGACAACGGCCGTTTTTGCAGAAAACACGATCTTGTATTACGCGAAAACCGAGCTGATTTCGGCGAAAACGACGTTTGTAACAGGTCCTAAATGGCCTAATGAAGCTTCTTAAACGCTTCTTTCGCAATTTAAATCGGCCATTTTTCCAGAAAACACGATCTTGTATTACGCGAAAACCGAGCTGATTTCGGCGAAAACGACGTTTGTAACAGGTCCTAAATGGCCTAATGAAGCTTCTACATCGCTTCTTTCGCATTTTAAATCGGCCATTTTTCCAGAAAACACGATCTTGTATTACGCGAAAACCGAGCTGATTTCGGCGAAAACGACGTTTGTAACAGGTCCTAAATGGCCTAATGAAGCTTCTAAAACGCTTCTTTCGCTATTTAAATCGGCCATTTTTGCAGAAAACACGATCTTGTATTACGCGAAAACCGAGCTGATTTCGGCGAAAACGACGTTTGTAACAGGTCCTAAATGGCCTAAAGAAGCTTCTAAAACGCTTCATTCGCATTTTAAATCGGCCATTTTTGCAGAAAACACGATCTTGTATTACGCGAACACCGAGCTGATTTCCGCGAAAACGACGTTTGTAACAGGTCCTAAATGGCCTAATGAAGCTTCTAAAACGCTTCTTTCGCAATTTAAATCGGCCATTTTTGCAGAAAACACGATCTTGTATTACGCGAAAACCGAGCTGATTTCGGCGAAAACGACGTTTGTAACAGGTCCTAAATGGCCTAATGAAGCTTCTAAAACGCTTCTTTCGTAATTTTAATCGGCCATTTTTGCAGAAAACACGATCTTGTATTACGCGAAAACCGAGCAGATTTCGGCGAAAACGACGTTTGTAACAGGTCCTAAATGGCCTAATGAAGCTTTTAAAACGCTTCTTTCGCAATTTGAATCGGCCATTTTTGCAGAAAACACGATCTTGTATTACGCGAAAACCGAGCTGATTTCGGCGAAAACGACGTTTGTAACAGGTCCTAAATGGCATAATGATGCTTCTAAAACGCTTCTTTCGCAATTTAAATCGGCCATTTTTGCAGAAAACACGATCTTGTTTTACGCGAAAACCGAGATGATTTCGGCGAAAACGACGTTTGTAACAGGTCCTAAATGGCATAATGAAGCTTCTTAAACGCTTTTTTTCGCATTTTAAATCGGCCATTTTTGCAGAAAACACAATCTTGTATTACGCGAAAACCGAGCTGATTTCGGCGAAAACGACGTTTGTAACAGGTCCTAAATGGCCTAATGAAGCTTCTAAAACGCTTCTTTCGCAATTTAAATCGGCCATTTTTGCAGAAAACACGATCTTGTATTACACGAAAACCGAGCTGATTTCGGCGAAAACGACGTTTGTAACAGGTCCTAAATGTCCTAATGAAGCTTCTTAAACGCTTCTTTCGCAATTTAAATCGACCATTTTTTAACAAAACACGATCTTGTATTACGCGAAAACCGAGCTGATTTCGGCGAAAACGACGTTTGTAACAGGTCCTAAATGGCCTAATGAAGCTTCTAAAACGCTTCTTTCGCAATTTAAATCGGCCATTTTTGCAGAAAACACGATCTTGTATTACGCGAAAACCGAGCTTATTTCGGCGAAAACGACGTTTGTAACAGGTCCTAAATGGCCGAATGAAGCTTCTAAAACGCTTCTTTCGCATCAGACAACGGCCGTTTTTGCACAAAACACTATCTTGTATTACGCGAAAACCGAGCTGATTTCGGCGAAAACGACGTTTGTAACAGGTCCTAAATGGCCTAATGAAGCTTCTAAAACGCTTCTTTCGCAATTTAAATCGGCCATTTTTGCAGAAAACACGATCTTGTATTACGCGAAAACCGAGCTGATTTCGGCCAAAACGACGTTTGTAACAGGTCCTAAATGGCCTAATGAAGCTTCTAAAACGCTTCTTTCGCAATTTAAATCGGCCATTTTTGCAGAAAACACGATCTTGTATTACGCGAAAACCGAGCTTATTTCGGCGAAAACGACGTTTGTAACAGGTCCTAAATGGCCTAATGAAGCTTCTAAGACGCTTCTTTCGCAATTTAAATCGGCCATTTTTGCAGAAAATACGATCTTGTATTACGCTAAAACCGAGCTGATTTCGGCGAAAACGACGTTTGTAACAGGTCCTAAATGGCCTAATGAAGCTTCTAAAACGCTTCTTTCGCAATTTAAATCGGCCATTTTTCCAGAAAACACGATCTTGTATTACGCAAAAACCGAGCTGATTTCGGCGAAAACGACGTTTGTAACAGGTCCTCAATGGCCTAATGAAACTTCTAAAACGCTTCTTTCGCAATTTAAATCGGCCATTTTTGCAGAAAACACGATCTTGTATTACACGAAAACCGAGCTGATTTCGGCGAAAACGACGTTTGTAACAGGTCCTAAATGGCCTAATGAAGCTTCTAAAACGCTTCTTTCGCATTTTAAATCGGCCATCTTTGCACAAAACACGATCTTTTATTACGCGAAAACCGAGCTGATTTCGGCGAAAACGACGTTTGTAACAGGTCCTAATGAAGCTTCTAAAACGCTTCTTTCGCAATTTAAATCGGCCATTTTTGCAGAAAACACGATCTTGTATTACACGAAAACCGAGCTGATTTCGGCGAAAACGACGTTTGTAACAGGTCCTAAATGGCCTAATGAAGCTTCTAAAACGCTTCTTTCGCAATTTAAATCGGCCATTTTTGCAGAAAACACGATCTTGTATTACGCAAAAACCGAGCTGATTTCGGCGAAAACGACGTTTGTAACAGGTCCTCAATGGCCTAATGAAACTTCTAAAACGCTTCTTTCGCAATTTAAATCGGCCATTTTTGCAGAAAACACGATCTTGTATTACACGAAAACCGAGCTGATTTCGGCGAAAACGACGTTTGTAACAGGTCCTAAATGGCCTAATGAAGCTTCTAAAACGCTTCTTTCGCATTTTAAATCGGCCATCTTTGCACAAAACACGATCTTTTATTACGCGAAAACCGAGCTGATTTCGGCGAAAACGACGTTTGTAACAGGTCCTAATGAAGCTTCTAAAACGCTTCTTTCGCAATTTAAATCGGCCATTTTTGCACAAAACACGATCTTGTATTACACGAAAACCGAGCTGATTTCGGCGAAAACGACGTTTGTAACAGGTCCTAAATGGCCTAATGAAGCTTCTAAAACGCTTCTTTCGCAATTTAAATCGGCCATTTTTGCAGAAAACACGATCTTGTATTACGCGAAAACCGAGCTGATTTCGGCGAAAACGACGTTTGTAACAGGTCCTAAATGGCCTAATGAAGCTTCTAAAACGCTTCTTTCGCATTTTAAATCGGCCATCTTTGCACAAAACACGATCTTGTATTACGCGAAAACCGAGCTGATTTCGGCGAAAACGACGTTTGTAACAGGTCCTAAATGGCCTAATGAAGCTTCTAAAACGCTTCTTTCGCAATTTAAATCGGCCATTTTTGCAGAAAACACGATCTTGTATTACACGAAAACCGAGCTGATTTCGGCGAAAACGACGTTTGTAACAGGTCCTAAATGGCCTAATGAAGCTTCTTAAACGCTTCTTTCGCAATTTAAATCGGCCATTTTTGAACAAAACACGATCTTGTATTACGCGAACACCGAGCTGATTTCGGCGAAAACGACGTTTGTAACAGGTCCTAAATGGCCTAATGAAGCTTCTAAAACGCTTCTTTCGCAATTTAAATCGGCCATTTTTGCAGAAAACACGATCTTGTATTACGCGAAAACCGAGCTTATTTCGGCGAAAACGACGTTTTGTAACAGGTCCTAAATGGCCTAATGAAGCTTCTAAAACGCTTCTTTCGCAACAGACAACGGCCGTTTTTGCACAAAACACGATCTTGTATTACGCGAAAACCGAGCTGATTTCGGATAAAACGACGTTTGTAACAGATCCTAAATGGCCTAATGAAGCTTCTAAAACGCTTCTTTCGCAATTTAAATCGGCAATTTTTGCAGAAAACATGATCTTCTATTACGCGAAAACCGAGCTGATTTCGGCGAAAACGACGTTTGTAACGGGTCCTAAATGGGCTTATGAAGCTTCTAAAACGCTTCTTTCGCAATTTTAATCGGCCATTTTTGCAGAAAACCCGATCTTGTATTACGCGAAAAAAGAGCTGATTTCGGCGAAAACGACGTTTGTAACAGGTCCTAAATGGCCTAATGAAGCTTCTAAAACGCTTCTTTCGCAATTTAAATCGGCCATTTTTGCACAAAACACGATTTTATATTACGCGAAAACCGAGCTGATTTCGGCGAAAACGACGTTTGTAACAGGTCCTAAACTGGGTAATGAAGATCCTAAAGGGCTTCTTTCGCAATTTAAATCGGCCATTTTTGCAGAAAACACGATCTTGTATTACGCGAAAACCGAGCTGATTTCGGCGAAAACGACGTTTGTAACAGGTCCTAAATGGCCTAATGAAGCTTCTAAAACGCTTCTTTCGCAATTTAAATCGGCCATTTTTGCAGAAAACACGATCTTGTATTGCGCGAAAACCGAGCTGATTTCGGCGAAAACGTCGTTTGTAACAGGTCCTAAATGGACTAATGAAGCTTCTAAAACGCTTCTTTCGCAATTTAAATCGGCCATTTTTGCAGAAAACACGATCTTGTATTACGCGAAACCGAGCTGATTTCGGCGAAAACGACGTTTGTAACAGGTCCTAAATGGCCTAATGAAGCTTCTAAAACGCTTCGTTCGCGATTTAAATCAGCTATTTTTGCACAAAACACGATCTTGTATTACGCGAAAACCGAGCTGATTCCGGCGAAAACGACGTTTGTAACAGGTCCTAAATGGTCGAATGAAGCTTCTAAAACGCTTCTTTCGCAATTTAAATCGGCCATTTTTGCAGAAAACACGATCTTGTATTACGCGAAAACCGAGCTAATTTCGGCGAAAACGTTTGTAACAGGTCCTAAATGGCCTTATGAAGCTTCTAAAACGCTTCGTTCGCAATTTAAATCGGCCATTTTTACACAAAACACGATCTTGTATTACGCCAAAACCGAGCTGATTTCGGCGAAAACGACGTTTGTAACAGGTCCTAAATGGCCGAATGAAGCTTCTAAAACGCTTCTTTCGCAATTTAAATCGGCCATTTTGCAGAAAACACGATCTTGTATTACGCGAAAACCGAGCTGATTTCGGCGAAAACGACGTTTGTTAAAGGTCCAAAATGGCCTAATGAAGCTTCTAAATCACTTCCTTTGCAATTTAAATCGGCCATTTTTGCAGAAAACACGATCTTGTATTACGCGAAAACCGAGCTGATTTCGGCGAAAACGACGTTTGTAACATGTCCTAAATGGCCTAATGAAGTTTCTTAATTGCTTCTTTCGCAATTTAAATCGGCCATTTTTGAACAAAACACGATCTTGTATTACGCGAAAACCGAGCTGATTTCGGCGAAAACGACGTTTGTAACAGGTCCTAAATGGCCTAATGAAGCTTCTAAAACGCTTCTTTCGCAATTTAAATCGGCCATTTTTGGAGAAAACACGATCTTGTATTACGCGAAAACCGAGCTGATTTCGGCGAAAACGACGTTTGTAACAGGTCCTAAATGGCCGAATGAAGCTTCTAAAACGCTTCTTTCGCATCAGACAACGGCCGTTTTTGCACAAAACACGATCTTGTATTACGCGAAAACCGAGCTGATTTCGGATAAAACGACGTTTGTAACAGGTCCTAAATGGCCTAATGAAGCTTCTTAAACGCTTCTTTCGCAATTTAAATCGGCAATTTTTGCAGAAAACATGATCTTGTATTACGCGAAAACCGAGCTGATTTCGGCGAAAACGACGTTTGTAACGGGTCCTAAATGGGCTTATGAAGCTTCTAAAACGCTTCTTTCGCAATTTTAATCGGCCATTTTTGCAGAAAACCCGATCTTGTATTACGCGAAAACCGAGCTGATTTCGGCGAAAACGACGTTTGTAACAGGTCCTAAATGGCCTAATGAAGCTTCTAAAACGCTTCTTTCGCAATTTAAATCGGCCATTTTTGCAGAAAACACGATCTTGTATTGCGCGAAAACCGAGCTGATTTCGGCGAAAACGTCGTTTGTAACAGGTCCTAAATGGACTAATGAAGCTTCTAAAACGCTTCTTTCGCAATTTAAATCGGCCATTTTTGCAGAAAACACGATCTTGTATTACGCGAAACCGAGCTGATTTCGGCGAAAACGACGTTTGTAACAGGTCCTAAATGGCCTAATGAAGCTTCTAAAACGCTTCGTTCGCGATTTAAATCAGCTATTTTTGCACAAAACACGATCTTGTATTACGCGAAAACCGAGCTGATTCCGGCGAAAACGACGTTTGTAACAGGTCCTAAATGGTCGAATGAAGCTTCTAAAACGCTTCTTTCGCAATTTAAATCGGCCATTTTTGCAGAAAACACGATCTTGTATTTCGCGAAAACTGAGCTAATTTCGGCGAAAACGTTTGTAACAGGTCCTAAATGGCCTTATGAAGCTTCTAAAACGCTTCGTTCGCAATTTAAATCGGCAATTTTTTCACAAAACACGATCTTGTATTACGCCAAAACCGAGCTGATTTCGGCGAAAACGACGTTTGTAACAGGTCCTAAATGGCCTAATGAAGCTTCTAAAACGCTTCTTTCGCAATTTAAATCGGCCATTTTTGCAGAAAACACGATCTTGTATTACGCGAAAACCGAGCTGATTTCGGCGAAAACGACGTTTGTAAAAGGTCCAAAATGGCCTAATAAAGCTTCTAAATCACTTCCTTTGCAATTTAAATCGGCCATTTTTGCACAAAACACGAACTTGTATTACGCGAAAACCGAGCTGATTTCGGCGAAAACGACGTTTGTAACAGGTCCTAAATGGCCGAATGAAGCTTCTAAAACGCTTCTTTCGCAATTTAAATCGGCCATTTTTGCACAAAACACGATCTTGTATTACGCGAAAACCGAGCTGATTTCGGCGAAAACGACGTTTGTAACAGGTCCAAAATGGCCTAATGAAGCTTCTAAAACGCTTCTTTCGCATTTTAAATCGGCCATTTTTGCACAAAACACGATCTTGTATTACGCCAAAACCGAGCTGATTTCGGCGAAAACGACGTTTGTAACAGGTTCTGAATGTCCTACTGAAGCTTCTAAAATCCCTTCTTTCGCAATATAAATCGGCCATTTTTGCTATTCACGAGATATTTTACGAGATACTGCAATACTTGTTATAAAATCTTGTAGTACTTGTTGAATGCTACCTGATGCAAAAAACTAGATCACACTAGCTTTAAAACTGACAAAATTAGAAAAATAAGACCCCTTATATTCGAATATCATGACTTTTCCCCAAAAATTTGTAACCATGGTTACGGCAAATTTGAGTCAGCTACACACAAGATGACAGGCCTTGGAATGACGATTAAAATGAGCTATTGTTGAAGTAGATACGGCTAATAGTCACAAAGATATGAAGAAAAAACCGTTTTGGGAAAATTTGACGACCTTGACCTTGACCTATCACCTATTTTAACGAAAAACAATAGGGCACCTAGAAATTATGTTTTTCATCATCCCTGTAAGTTTCAAGGTTATAGTGGCAAATTTGTGGCCAGGAGAGTGCAGACAAACAAACAAACAGACAGACAGACAGACTAGACGACCAGAGGTCGAACGCTTGCCGGAAATGGCCGGTAATAAGACAGCGAAACAGACGGACAGTTACTAGGCAGACAGACAGGGAACGTATAACACTGTCTATAGTTTTGGAGATATGGCACAATGATGATTGCTGCAGCGCCATCTGGCGGTTATTTTCTAAAAGGAAAAAAAAATAAGTTTCGAGATATTTTATTTTTATTATATATATTTTGATGTAAAATTAAAATTTTACTCCTGCCCCCCAACTGCTAAACCAGGATCCGCCCATATTTTGACACACCCAACTACAAAATCGTGGATCCGTTCCTGGTTTGAAAGATTTGCCAGTGATTCCTGGCAACACAAGTGGCCGGACAAGGGGACACAATAAAAATCACAGGTGTGTTCCCTTCACATTTAGCGGCTTCTGTCCTCTATTCAATGCTGCTTTGTGAGATTCATGGACGACCGCGCACGCCAACATGCAATTGTAATAGCCTTGCCGGCACTTACCGGTCAACCCTGAAGCCACTTGTGCTCACGGCAATTGGATATATTTTCATCATTTGATGAAAAAAGAGGCAAGATTTGACGAGAATTGCAATATAATCACATGATGTGACTGAGAGTGTCAGACGCTGTCAAATGCTGAAAACTATATGTCTGTAGTGTACAAAATGACAGCATTATAGGCATTTGTTTAAATGGTCCACTGTTCTCGTTTGACGAAAAATGGTGCGAGATATAACGAAATATGCACTTATATCACTTGTATCACTAGTCAAATGATTGTTGAACAATACAAAAATAAAATCTCTAGCATAAAAATGACAGAGATATAGACATTTGTTGAATATTTTGTCCAAATATCGAATATTCTCGTTTGGCGGGAGATGATGTGAGATTTGGCGAGATTTGCAGTTTTATCATGTTAAGCTTCCGAAAGGCTACCAGAGGGCGAAAACCTATACTGTTTAACCTAAAACGTGATCGAGTTATCAGCATTTCTGATAAATCTCGTAATTTCTCGTTTGACGGAAAACAGAGCGAGATTCTGCGAGACTTGCAATGGACTGCATTAGAGCCAAAGGAATGCTACCTAACGCAGAAAACTAGACCCTTGTAGTATAAATAACAACGGAGATAGAAGCAAAAAACTTATTATTTTCAGAATGCCAAGTTTTACCCCAAAATTTGATTACCATGGTAACAGCGGCACAAAGCTACATGTACGCAGGAATAAGCCAATGATCCTAGTTTCAGATAAGACAATAAACATTGTGTCATGTTAAATATTTTTTGAGATATTGCAGAAAAATGATATGTTACAGTGTTTCATGTACCACGCCCCCTGGTGGCTATTTCCAAAAAATGAAAAATTGATTTCGATATATTTATAAATAACACAAAATATGTCATTTTCAAAGCAATATTTAAAAAAATGGCGACCTCAAGGTCATATTTACTGAAATCTCGAAAAATCTCATTTGACGAGAATTCGGACGAGATTCTACGATACTTGGTACTTTATGATAAACCCCTAATTAAACACTTCCTGATGCAAAAACCAGACGTCTCTAGCCCAAAAAATGGAAAAGTTAGAAAAAAAATTCAAATTTTGTGACATTTTCCCCAAAAATACGTTACCATGGTAACTATTGATCGGGACAATTTGCTAGCATGTGGAAAGGCAACAAAATGAGGAATTAAATGAGCTATAGATTAAGCGCATACGATTATTATTGACAAAGATATGAAGGAAAAACCGTTTTAAGGTTTTTCAGTGACCCTGACCTTGACCTTTGACCGATCAACACCAAAAACAATAGGCTCCGAGGAGAACCAATTATACACTAAATGTATAAGTTTCAGATCAATTGCTTAAAAATTGTGACTTGTAGAGCACAGACAGACAGACAA
The DNA here is from genome assembly GCA_026874595.1 of Sipunculus nudus. Taxonomy (NCBI): domain Eukaryota; kingdom Metazoa; phylum Annelida; class Sipuncula; order Golfingiida; family Sipunculidae; genus Sipunculus; species Sipunculus nudus. Next base: position 43,673,893 of record CM049308.1, read on the forward strand.
ACAGACAAACAGACAAACTAGACGACCAGAGGTCCAACGCTTGCCGGAAATGGCCGGAATTAAGACAGCGAAATAAACAGGACAAACTGTCGGTTTTCTATAAATTGAATGACTTTCAGAGCGATTGCTGGAAAGTTTTGCCTGTTGAATGACATATATCACACAAAAGATCATGAAATCAGACATAGCTCAAAAGAGACAGATATACTGACACACCTGAGATAACAGACTACCAGAAAAAAGTTGGGAACGTTAAGAGAAACAAAATGAGCTATAGTTTTAGTAGGTAGAGTTTATAGTGTCGGAGGTATGGCCAATATATGGTAGAGGCCATATCCCAAACATTAAAAATTTCTTTTGAGACTTTAATGCAAGGAATAAGATGTTGTTCCAGTTCCAAAAGGATTCCCGCAAAACTGTGTCCTGAAGATTGCTAACTGCAAGAAGCAAGGTCCAGCAAGCAGGCGAAATTTAGGATCACTGACAAACAGACAGACATACTCAAAAAATGACACAAGAATAAGACCAGATGACCTACTCAGATTATCGAGTAGATTCAGAGGAAGAAAATAAATCATAGTTTTCAATTGGCTACACTGTTTTTTAAAGTTGCATTTACCCAATCTCTTCTTATAAAACTGGCAGAAACCTACCATAGAATAATTCTTGTAAAGTTTCAACCAATCAGCTTAACAGTTTCATCATAAAACAGAGTATAAGCTGGAGAGTCTAATATTACATTTTCCCTTTGTGAAAAACAGATCAATACCTCAATTTTAGATATGACATATGTGACAAACATTGGTATAAAATTTGACAATGACAGCTCTAGCCGTTTCTGAGATTTTAATTTTAGTTTGCTTTTTTGGACAGATGACTAAGTTCAACCTCCTGTTCAATCTCAGAACTGAAACCATTCGAACAAACTTGAGATAGAATGTTCCAGAGATCATTTCTTAGCAATATTGGACAATTTGGCTGGACAGTTTTTGAAAGATTTTTCAAGCTTTTTTTAGCTTTTTCCCTATAAAATCTCAGTAAATACAGATAGCCAAAAAATAAACAAAATCCGATAGAGCTTTTCAGATGACTGTTTATTTACAAAAAAAATTTGGTGATGCTAGTTCCTGCCGTTTTTGAGATAGCTATGGTTAACCTACAGATAACGGACGACGCTGCACCATAGCATAAGCTGACTGGTTCGCTAATAATCTGTTTCGAGATATTAGTGTTAGACATAAGATTTAATAGTTTAAAAAAAAAGATTCCTTCAAAACTGTGTCCTGTAGAATTCTATTAGTGAGACGCAAGAACCAACAAGCAGGCGAATTTGAGGACAACAGACAAACAAACAGACATACTGAGAAAGGAACACAAGATGAAGACAAGATGACTTAACCAGGTTATTGGGAAGACTCAGAGGAAGAAAACAAGCTATAGTTTATGTAATTGAGGTTTCTAGTTTTGGATATATGGCCAAATAATGATATATTGGGGATGTTCGACTGCAGCGCCCTCTAGTGGACATATCCTGAAGACGATAAATGCATTTTGTGATATTAGTGAATGGCATGAGATGTAATCGTTTCAAAAGGATTCCTCCAAATATCCGGCTTGTTGATTGCTATACGTGAGATGCGAGAACCAGCAAGTAAGCGAATTTGAAGATAACTGACAAACAGACGGACATACTGACAAAGTAACACAAGATGGACAACAGATGGGGTCACCATGTTTTGAAGAAGGTCAAGAGAAAGAAAATAAGCTATAGTTGGTGTAATATAGGTTTACTCTTACGGAAACATGTCCAAAAACTCATTTGTTTAGACGTGTCTAGTGCAGCGCCCCCTAGCAGCCATAACCGGAAAATGAAAAAAAGTTTTGAGATATTAGTGTAAAACATAAGATGAAGCAACAAACAAACGCAGGTGATCAACATGCTTGCGAAAATCGAAGATTTCCGGCAAGCAATAAAGTTTGGATTGACTGTGCCTCCGACATGTATGATAATAGACAGGGCCCGGATAGGCCGACACCCACCGCCGCACACGCCGGCCGCCCACCGTAAGGACCCTGCCGCCACTTGCGGCGACGGCACGTGACTTCGTGGTTTGGTGAAACACGGCGCGAGATTTGACGAAACTTACAATGTGACCCCTGAATGTGACTGCGAGTGTCAGGCGCTATCCAGCGAGAAACGGTGCGAGATATGACGCGACTTGCTATTGAATGAGCTAGAACTAAAGAAATGCTATCTAACGCCCAAAACCCGAGCTTTCTATCGCAAATATCGACAGAGATAGAAGCAGGAAAACTCCGTATTTTCAGATTGTCAAGTTTTACCCCAAAATTTGGTAACCATGGTAACGGCAGCACAAGGGTAAATGTACGAAGGAATAGGGCAATGATCCTAGTTTTAGATGCGACAAAAAAAATTGTTATATGCTAAATATTCTTTCAGATATTGCGGAAAAATGGTAAGTTGCAGTGTTTCCAGTACCACGCCCCCTGGTGGCTAATTTCGAAAAATGAAAAAACCAGTTCGAGATAATACAGAACAACAGAAAATATGTCACTTTCAGAACCTCAGCTGTAAAACTGCCACCTCTAAATCGTATTTAATGAAATCTCGAAAAGTCTCATCTGACGACAAATGGCACGAGATTTTGCGAGACTTACATTAGTTTCACACAGAGCATATTCAATGCTACACAGTGCAAAAAACTAGACCTCTCTTACATAAAAAATGAGAGATTTGGAGGGAAATTTTCGAATTTTCTGATTTTCCCCAAAAATACGTTACCATGGTAACCATTGACCGGAAAAATGTGCTAGCACTTGGGAAGCTAACATTAAGAGGAATAAAATGAGCTACAGATTATGCGGCTACGCTTATTATTGACGAAGATATGAAGAAAATAAAGATTTTAGGTTTTTTGGTGACCCTGACCTTGACCTTTGACCGATCATGACCAAAAACAATAAGACTACCAGTACTACTGCTACTACTACTACCTCTAAAACTAATAATAATACTATTACAAAGACTACCAGTACTACTGCTACTACTACTACCTCTAAAACTAATAATAATACTATTACAAAGACTACCAGTACTACTGCTACTACTACTACCTCTAAAACTAATAATAATACTATTACAAAGACTACCAGTACTACTGCTACTACTACTACCTCTAAAACTAATAATAATACTATTACAAAGACTACCAGTACTACTGCTACTACTACTACCTCTAAAACTAATAATAATACTATTACAAAGACTACCAGTACTACTGCTACTACTACTACCTCTAAAACTAATAATAATACTGTTACAAAGACTACCAGTACTACTGCTACTACTACTACTTCTAAAACTAATATTAATACTATTACAAAGACTACCAGTACTACTGCTACTACTACTACCTCTAAAACTAATAATAATACTATTACAAAGACTACCAGTACTACTGCTACTACTACTACCTCTAAAACTAATAATAATACTATTACAAAGACTACCAGTACTACTGCTACTACTACTACCTCTAAAACTAATAATAATACTATTACAAAGACTACCAGTACTACTGCTACTACTACCTCTAAACTAATATTAATACTATTACAAAGACTACCAGTACTACTGCTACCACTGCTACCTCTAAAACTAATAATAATACTATTACAAAGACTACCAGTACTACTGCTACTACTACTACCTCTAAAACTAATAATAATACTATTACAAAGACTACCAGTACTACTGCTACTACTACTACCTCTAAACTAATATTAATACTATTACAAAGACTACCAGTACTACTGCTACTACTACTACCTCTAAAACTAATAATAATACTATTACAAAGACTACCAGTACTACTGCTACTACTACTACCTCTAAAACTAATAATAATACTATTACAAAGTCTACCAGTACTACTGCTACTACTACTACCTCTAAACTAATATTAATACTATTACAGACTACTAGTACTACTTCCACTACTACTACCACTACTGTATTATTACAATTACTACTAATACTTCTAATGAAACAACTAGTGCAAGTATTATTGATATAATTATTACGACTACTACAACAACTACTATTACTATTACCTCCACTACTAATATTACTACTTTTACTATTAAAACTACTATTGATACTACTACTACAACTACTACTACCACTACTAATATACTAGTACTATTACTATTATTAAAATACTAATAATAAACCAAATACTACAACTACTATTAATACTATTTTGACGACAAGTACAACTACTACACTACCAGCTACTACTGCTACTACCATAACTACTACTACTAACATTACTACTAATAAAGCTACTACAACCACAACAACTACTAATACTACTACAATTACCTATTAAACTACCAATGATATTATTACTAAGACTACTACCACTTCTACTATTATTACTATTACTACCATTATCACTAATGAAACAACCAGTACAACTACTATTAATATTATTATTACGACTACTACTATTACTGTTACTACTACTACAACTCAGATAACTACTACTACTACTACTACCAGTACTGCTACAACTATTACACAAGTGTTACCTGGGCACTATACGTCCATTTTTTTAACTGCTAAGGGCCCAGTGCCCTCCCGCCCTCACATCAACACCTCCTAACATGACATCTCTCTACATCCTACACGCATCCCCTACACTGCAAACACACCCAACTATCCATTCCTCACGGTTCATTTATTGGCACTAATATCGAACAGATACCAAAACTCCAGTGTTACCTGGGCACTATACGGCCATTTTTTGACCTGCTAAGGGCCAACTGTCCTCGCGCCCTCACATCCACACCTGCTAACATGACATCTGTCTTCACTACACCCATCCCCTACCCTGCAAACACACCCAACTATCCATTCCTCACGGTTCATTTATTGGCACTAATATCGAACAGATACCAAAACTCCAGTGTTACCTGGGCACTATACGGCCATTTTTTGACCTGCTAAGGGCCAACTGTCCTCGCGCCCTCACATCCACACCTGCTAACATGACATCTGTCTTCACTACACCCGTCCCCTACCCTGCAAACACACCCAACTATCCATTCCTCACGGTTCATTTATTGGCACTAATATCGCACAGATACCAAAACTCCAGTGTTACCTGGGCACTATACGGCCATTTTTTGACCTGCTAAGGGCCAACTGTCCTCGCGCCCTCACATCCACACCTGCTAACATGACATCTGTCTTCACTACACCCGTCCCCTACCCTGCAAACACACCCAACTATCCATTCCTCACGGTTCATTTATTGGCACTAATATCGAACAGATACCAAAACTCCAGTGTTACCTGGGCACTATACGGCCATTTTTTGACCTGCTAAGGGCCAACTGTCCTCGCGCCCTTACATCCACACCTGCTAACATGACATCTGTCTTCACTACACCCGTCCCCTACCCTGCAAACACACCCAACTATCCATTCCTCAAGGTTCATTTATTGGCACTAATATCGAACAGATACCAAAACTCCAGTGTTACCTGGGCACTATACGGCCATTTTTTGACCTGCTAAGGGCCAACTGTCCTCGCGCCCTCACATCCACACCTGCTAACATGACATCTGTCTTCACTACACCCGTCCCCTGCCCTGCAAACACACCCAACTATCCATTCCTCACGGTTCATTTATTGGCACTAATATCGAACAGATACCAAAACTCCAGTGTTACCTGGGCACTATACGGCCATTTTTTGGCCTGCTAAGGGCCAACTGTCCTCGCGCCCTCATATCCACACCTGCTAACATGACATCTGTCTTCACTACACCCGTCCCCTACCCTGCAAACACACCCAACTATCCATTCCTCACGGTTCATTTATTGGCACTAATATCGAACAGATACCAAAACTCCAGTGTTACCTGGGCACTATACGGCCATTTTTTGACCTGCTAAGGGCCAACTGTCCTCGCGCCCTCACATCCACACCTGCTAACATGACATCTGTCTTCACTACACCCGTCCCCTGCCCTGCAAACACACCCAACTATCCATTCCTCACGGTTCATTTATTGGCACTAATATCGAACAGATACCAAAACTCCAGTGTTACCTGGGCACTATACGGCCATTTTTTGACCTGCTAAGGGCCAACTGTCCTCGCGCCCTCACATCCACACCTGCTAACATGACATCTGTCTTCACTACACCCGTCCCCTGCCCTGCAAACACACCCAACTATCCATTCCTCACGGTTCATTTATTGGCACTAATATCGAACAGATACCAAAACTCCAGTGTTACCTGGGCACTATACGGCCATTTTTGACCTGCTAAGGGCCAACTGTCCTCGCGCCCTCACATCCACACCTGCTAACATGACATCTGTCTTCACTACACCCGTCCCCTGCCCTGCAAACACACCCAACTATCCATTCCTCACGGTTCATTTATTGGCACTAATATCGAACAGATACCAAAATTCCAGTGTTACCTGGGCACTATACGGCCATTTTTTTACCTGCTAAGGGCCAACTGTCCTCGCGCCCTCACATCCACACCTGCTAACATGACATCTGTCTTCACTACACCCGTCCCCTACCCTGCAAACACACCAACTATCCATTCCTCACGGTTCATTTATTGGCACTAATATCGAACAGATACCAAAACTCCAGTGTTACCTGGGCACTATACGGCCATTTTTTGACCTGCTAAGGGCCAACTGTCCTCGCGCCCTCACATCCACACCTGCTAACATGACATCTGTCTTCACTACACCCGTCCACTGCCCTGCAGACACACCCACCTATCAATTTCTCATTTTTAATTAGATCGCACCAATTCTGCCATTATTAGAGTTGTTGATTTTTATGGTTTAGATATGACTAATATATGGTATTATTTCACATTGTATACGTTACGTGCAAGACCCGTTTGAATACATTATTGGATGTACGCTTTGGCAATATGAAAGATGCCTACAAATGGCAGAAACTTCCACCTCCGTGAACAACACCTCACACTAATGTGCGTATGGTGCCAGTTTGCAACAACTACTCAAACGGGCTTCACGATCTGTAATGAATAAACCAGCGACTTAAAAAGTGATGTTTTCCCGGCAAAGACGGCATGGTGTGTTGTTTATGAAGATTGGTTTGAATTCAATGAACTGTAGTGGACACAATTACACATAAAGAACAGTCATTAATTTTTGTGAGGAAAGCAAACAATTATTTTTTTGCAGAACAACAAACCTTTGGTAAAAATATTTGAAACCAAAAATAGTTTAATGGTGGAAAGCTTTTAAGATGTATATACAAAAAATACATGTAGCTACAGCTTACACTGAATTGTGTAATAAAAATGCACAAGGAGCAGTACCAACAGTAACATCGGCTGTATGTTTAACTCAAATAATACATGTATGGCTTTGCAGGGATTGCAAGAAATTACTGCTTATCACCAAGGAAAGAGCTCGGTGCATGTAACTGATAAATATGTTTTTGTTGAGGAACGTATAAATTCTATGCCAGATTAGATCAGGATAATTACAGTGTATCGCAAGAAACGATCAAATTTGAATGTAATATGGATAATGATGTTGTACATGAATTTAGCGAAGTACAATAAGATCTGCCTTCGGAGTCTTAAAAAGAGAAAGGCCTCCGTCCCAGACGTTGTTCACCTGCCAGAGCTTATAAACTCTGTGCAAATGAACTTGCACCTGCATGTGTTCCCAGCTTTGTTAGAAAAATAAATGATGGAACGTACTTTTCCAGACCTATATTTCAAATACATCAACGCTTATTCAAGGGCAAATGCATGAAGGTTAAAGCAGCTGGTTTAAATAAGTACCGATCTGTAGTGCTCATTTCAATCGCTCTGAAATATCTAAAATAATTGTTCTCATGGACATCATGCAACATGCGGGTATTCATTTGGAATCATATCAATATGCTTATATATATATATATATTTTTATATAAATATATATATATATATATATATATATATATATATATATATATATATATATATAGGCCAGGAGGACCATTCAACCATATTTCACGATAAATAAGTTGTTACAATTCACTGAACAAAGAAATGTTTGTCGGTGGGTTCTTGACTTTCTAACTAACCGAAAGCATTGTGATAGAGTAGAAAATGTCATTACCCATGCATGCCGTATTATCAGTACTCGTTCCACACAAGGGTGTGTCTTAATTGTCACCTGTCCTATTTATTCTGTATACCAGTTCTGTGTGGCTACCCAGGCACAATGTGATATTTTCAAATACGCCGATGACACTGCCATTTTTTGGATAATATTAGAATTTGGTGAAATTCGCTATCACATGCATGGTGTGATGAACATCAGATTTTACTTAATGTTAATCCGACCAAGGAACTTATAATTTAACCCAGTAATAGGCCTACATGCTATACCACCCTGGTTTCATGAAAGATGACGCTGTCGAGATTGTGTCCTAGTACGAACATTTTGCTTCTACAGATCACGCGAAACTTAAATGGTCAGAAAATACAGCCGTCTTTAATAAAACAAGGAATCAAAGGATGTATTTAATTATTTAATAAACCATAATGAATTGTTTTTCATGTTTAAAAGGTATAAATACTAACTTTGTTTTATACACATATCTTGTGCAAAGTGTGGTATCCATCCGTATTTTTTGCTGCTGGAATAAACTGAGCGTTGCTTACTACGAAACATTGGACAGACCGAGGACAACTGTAAAAAGTATTATTGGTACAGACTTAGTAATTTTTGCAAATAATAATTGTCCAAGGGTCCTGAACAAGTTAATGATCATGATGAGAAGTCAGGATATATAATGTTATCTTATATTATCATATTTAAATAATACCTTGATATATTATCTTATCTTAACATCGATCACGTACCAAAACACCAGTGTTAAGGCGGTTTCACACCGGATGCGTCCGAACGAATATGACACGAACGAATATTTCTGTCGTTCCGACTAAAATCCTGTCGCATCCGATATCACACCAAATCCGAACGATATTTTTGGTTTCCGACTGAGAAATTTTCGTCTCCGAAATTCGTAATGGATATGAGCAATATATCGGATGCACTAAAAATATAGGCTTTATATATAGACCTATATAAAAATGTCGAATATTTCTGAACGTGTAAATTGATTTTCTCATTAATTTTTAATTAATAATTATTAATAATAAAGTTTTTATCTCTGAGTGTACTGACGGTATAATTGAAAATAATATTTACCACTCACTCGACCAAAATTCCCATTTCAACATGAATTTAAAAATAATTGCGCAACCTCTTGTTTCAAGAGAACGGAGCCACTGTAACTGCAGCATTTCAAGTTAAATTAAAGTTTGAATCACTATAGTTAAGTTTGATTTATATTTCATTTTCAAATCTGCCAATCTGATTTTGAACAGTCTGCGCACAGCTATGAAACTTCTGTTTAAATGCAAAACGTTGAACTAAAAATAATACTATGATAATGATACAAAACACAAATGAAAAAAGTTATTGTTCCATGATTTTTTTTCTATATTTACCGCGGATTTTTTATTGGTTATGAGCAGCTTGTCCTGGATAATGTCGCTAATTTGTGTTCATATCGCTTACACAGCTAACTTATATTTAGGGGCGTCAATATAGGGGGGGGGCAGGGGCTAGGGGGGGGGGTGATCAATGTAATCATCCCTCCCCCCTTTCAGAGAATAACTTTAATATATTGCAAATAATATATTAAGAATTAGAATTTACCCTGAAAAATTACATCTAAACCTGGTCGAACCGTATTGACCAGCGGAGAGAGACGAGGCTTACTCGGCAGTCCAGGCCCAAGCATGCATGGATAATGGATAGCTTAACCTGATAAATATAATGTCCGTTTAGATTTACGATTGTCTAATATTTCTGTTCTTACTGGTATATAGTATGTTGTTAATTGTGTTCTGTTCAATCATTCGTGCCGGGCATCGCATTGTGGGCAAAACTTAGTCCTCCGCACCACTTCCATGTCACATATCACTTTCGGTTTCTTCGGCACTTGCCTATAATTCTGGAGTTTCTGGAGTACATACACTCTTATCTGCGACGCCAGCTGAGATGTAAGATAAGACGGCTCTACACCCCTTGCCACGGCCAGCGCATTCTGATATACATAAAAGCGGATAAATATTCTTTAAAAGTTAACATGCCCCTCTCTGGCTGATTGAACTTTGGAAACTGACCAAATGGGTAACGCACCCAAAAGCTTGACTTTTTCCCCACTTATCATGTTGAAACAATATTATAAAACTATAATATCATATGCTTCAGCTGTTTTATGTATGTACATAGATTTATAATATATCATAACACAAACCTCACAAGAAATATAGTGTTAACACTGCTGCCTTATGTATATAACACTGCTGCCTTATAATTACATATATAATTACATATAAGGGTTGATATGGGGTGGGGGTGGGAGGGGGGGGGGGTAGTCTATATTATAGTCCCGAATAGGAGAAATTACTACAATTGCACACAAATTGAGGAAAAAATATAAGAAAATATGCTTGTTTTTTTTATGTTAGTTGCATGTACTTATCCGTGCGTATACATAGGTAAATAAGAGTGTAAAGTTAAAATTTACGTTTATTAAGTGTTCCCCAACATAAATTGGGGTTTCTATTTTTGCCTTCAAGCTGTATTTACAGTGTATATTTTCCAAGATCTTATAATTATATCTGTTTGTCTTACATGATTAATTTGAAAACATGTTTGGCTTTAATGCAAAGTTATACTGTAGTTGTGGATTTGTTAGCGGGTTTTAATTTTCTTGTTTTTAGCATGAGCTATATTTGCGCTTAAATAAGAACAAGCGTAAAATGGTTGCGATCGTTTGGAAGATTATAGAGCGTTCTCGCCTGATACAGTCATGTGGGCCTGTTAATACCTCCATGCATGGTGGCTCGAGTCGTCGGGTTCAGGCCTCTTCAACCAGAATGTTAGAGTATAGTCATGTGGTCACAATTAAGAGTTAATTTCAAGTGAATTATCGAGAGAGTCCCCTCTCCTTTATGGTGATTTTTAGAACCAACTATGTTTAATCAACTTGTCGTTCGGACATAGTTGGCTGCTTCTGGTTAGTGTAATCACAGTTGTTGTTGACGACAAATTCTACGACTTACACAGATGTCTTAACGTATCTGGCTGCAATACCATTGCATCATCAAAGTGAGTGGTTCTGATAAATTACGTATTGTTCACACCTCCCTGTCATGATATACTCGACCAGTCGCCCGTTATGTTACCAACCTGTATTTTATAAATATTTTAATAACGTGATACACCATTTTATTACCTTCATACGAATTTGAGCGAAATATCGAACTGCGCAATACTACGAAACGAAAAATAACCACTTCCATATGCAGTATGATTGTTTACCTTTCGTGTCACCTGCATAAGAGTATTAATTAATATATCTGCTTTCGAAGTGGATATTAACTTTATTTTAATTGTTTGAGGACATAGTCCAAATTTCTCGTTTGGGTGGTCCATATTACAAAACCTTTGGTGTAATATGGTGCGAACTAAGAATTTTGGTTACTAAAATTAAAATCGTTAATAATAATTTTGCATGTCTTAATTTTAAACCAAAGTGTTCTGGTATTAGGTTCCTGGATAAAAAAAAGCTTATATTTTTTTTAATTTTTTATAAATTATAATTTTAGCTTTAAAAGGTCCAAATTAAACGGATTGTTAAATATAAAAAGAACATAAACAATGGGAGAGTCGTAAGCGCCCACAGTTCAAAAAATCATATTATTTGGATAACAAATACAGATTGTAGCTAAATTTCAGCTACCCTTTTATAGCCTTCCTCAGAATGGGTGATATTTATATATATATATATATATATATTGTGTGGTGGTGGGTACGCATGGTACACATGAATTAAGAGTATGCACACAACCCTCTGATAATAAATCGCTAACATGCATTTACGTTGTTACTATCTCTTTAAAACGAATAGAAATTTTGTATAACTACGCTATAACAACTTTTACTTGTGCATGGGGTACACGTATACAGGCTTGTTGGTTTTTAGCTGTAGCCTAACGTTACTTAACACTTGTCCTTAACGGTGTTATGACAGCTCTCTACGCGAACACTCCCAATAACAAGCACCATTAAATGGCCCTGTCGCGGCGGATTAGCAGTCCGGTAAATAACCCCAGTGAGCTGACTGCATCAAGCTGAACCGGTGTTTTGCTGGCCATGTTACTGATGTGTCATGTGTGTTTCTTGTTGGTCATATCTATTCCCTCCCCTTCCTTTGCATTTAACTGGTATACTATTGTCACCATGAGTGTTTTAAGTTATAAACCATTTATATACAAATAGAAATTTAAAAAAATATGAATATGATAATTCATAATTATTTAATTTATTTATTTAAAAATTTAGTATCAATATAAAACAAGGGACCTATGGGTCACGTCGCTCAGCTGTTATATATGATAAAAAATATGAATTTAAAATGAGGCACATGTGGTTTTGTGTGGTAATAAATATAAGCTGTATTATGAGTTGTAGTTGTTTAGCTTATGTATGATTTTGATAGTACCTTTGGAGACTTGGCAATATAACTTATAAGCAGAACATATAATATAAGAGTTTAACTATTTATTTAAAAAAAAATACAAATATTGTCCCAAATATAATTTTTATAAAAAATAATAAGAGAATCGTATGATTTTTTAAAATGAAATATAACTGAAATGATTATTTAAATAATATTAAAGAATATATTCATGAATGCATTCATGAATACATTTTGAAAGTATTTTCATTGGTATTCATATACTTTCATTTTTACCTGAATTCCCATTCTTTATGCAAAAAAATTTATAATGGAGTACATATTCATATTCGTATTTAAATACAATTGCAAATTATTCGCACCATGTCGGGTATTTATTCAGTTTTCACCAAACAATAATGTTGAGAATCCAGAATATATCAAATTCACACATTTAAATAATGATCATAAGTATCTGGTTTTATGGCTTTTATTTATATTAAAAAATAAATGTAATATATTCATTTTGGACTAATTTCACATCAATGTACACACTAGACACAGTAGAAATCTAGATTAATATTATCAACTGCATCTTTAATTTCCTTCATATGATCCCTAATGATTAGTAATGAATAATATGATTTACTTTTTTATCATTAAAATTGAACTGAAAAATGCCATAGGTGACTGCATGGTGTTATTTGGAATATGTAACATTATATCCATCAATACAAGATTCTTATATCATCAGTAACTGCAAGTTAATTTTCTGTTATTATACACTAACATATTCCTTTTCTATTTTTCTTTAATTTGTTATTAAAAACCAATAAAAATTATTAATTTATTGTTTATTGTTATGTTGTTGGTCAAAACTACTAGATGGGTTGGGTTGGACACCTGGATCAACTGTGGCTGTCCATAAGCTGCCTGGCTGCCCCAGTGTATGTTTCGCCTCAAGCATGCATAATTTGCTGAAAGTTCAACAAGGTCAACATACAGGTGACTCAATAGGGGCTGCAGAGAGCCAAGGTCTGACATGGTATCATAAAAACATTAATAAAAGCTACAATTTTTGGCCAATTTCTGTCAGCTTTCTAAACTACAAAACTGAAATCCTTATGTGTGCATGATATGAAAATTATATCAACAGTGCTCACAGGATACAAACGTGCCATGGTCAAAGTTGGGCAAAATTTAAGGTACTAATTTTATATTTATACTAATAACTTATAAAATTTGAAAAATTCAGAACTAATTTTGGGTATTTAATTGAATCTTGGTTAAATAATGTTACATCCCTGACAAAAAATCTCTAGCTTCAGCAATCCCCTTGTTAAGGGAGTAAATATATTCCTTGATTTTTTACAAAGTGCATTATGTTTGGGCCCATCACTGCAATACTGACATCATTTTTGGCATGTGCATAGAGAATGTATAGAAAAATATGTATATTATATATGATATATGATTACAGCAGATCAGTGGTTTTGATATTAGGCAGTCTTGAAGTGTAACAATGGGTTTTTAATGGAAAAATGAAGTTTTTCATTAATATCTCGAAGGTATTAAGTCCTAGTGACCAAATTCTTGGCATGGTAGGGGATTTTGGAAACATCTAATTGTCTATCACATTTTAGGAACTGAGAGATGAAGCTGGGGAGCTGATTTCTTGCAAGATGTAAACAATATAATACATGGTGCTTGAAAACTTGAATAAAATCTACAGTTTTTGATCAACTGGTTTCAAATTTTTGGTGTTAACAGACAAAATGCTAACAAAAACATGCTGTGAAAATTAAATCCACAGTACTTTCAGAAAAAAAACATGCCATGGTCAAAGTTGGGCAAAATTTAAGGTACCAAATTTTTATTTTGTTGATATTTTAAAAAATTTAAAAGATTTTGATCTAATGTTGGGTATACAGTTTAATTTTGATTAATTAAAGTTATATTACTGGAAAAAAGTCCATAGCTTTAACATGTTTGGTGTTAAGTGAACAAATATCTTTCCTGATTTTTTTACAAAATGCATTATATTTGGGCCCATAACTTTTTAAAATTATATAATACAGACATAATTTCTTGCATGTACATAGGAAATATATAGAGGAATAATTATAGTAAAAAAGAGGAAAAACCGATGAGTGGTTTAGATATGAGGCCGTCCTGAAGTGTGAAAATAGGTTTTTAATAAAAAAATTGAGGTTTTTTACTTTATTTCTCAAAGGAACGAAGTCGCAAAGACCCAGTTTTCGGCTTGGTAGGAGATCTTGGGGACATCTAACATTATGCCGAATTTTGGATTCCTAGGTCTTACGGTTTCAAAACGTGCCACATCTACGGACGGACGGACAGACGGCACGACGGACGGACGACGGACAATGGACCACGACTATAGCTCAGATGACTTATAGTCAGCTGAGCTAAAAACACAACAATTTTTTAGTAATTCATAAAAAGATTACACAGTTTTATATGTAGTCCGTTTCAGCTCAGTTTGTGTGTGGGTGTGCAAGAATATCACCCTGGGCCCATTCACTGTCCCTAGGGGGCAATTAATGGCTCACATGCATCACTCCTAACTCTTAACTTGTGGATATCCGAGTGCTCAGCCATGTGTCAGAGAGATATAAAAAGAGTTCCACTAACAGTCATTCTAATCAAAGGTTAATTCTGAGATTTTTCCTTCACTTTTGAATTCAGTTATATGCTTGAAACAGATCTTTAAATTGACTTTAATCATGGGGATTCCACTAAGTAGCATTGTCCCTATGAACACTTTTATTGCTGTTACATGGGTAATCAGCAGTGACCTCAGGGCTGGCACAGCCCAGGTGGTCACTCCAGCCCTGGGATGCCACAGTATCGGAGTATCGGAGCATCTCAAATGCCAGTTCTGACAGAGATCATTTATTGTCCCTATGTTTTTGTGTGTATATATATATATATATATATATATATATATATATATATATATATATATATGTATACATCTGGTATATGGCTGATAGGAGATGGTCCCAATTGCATTGGCTCATGTAGGAACTATTACACCCACCAAATTAGCAGAAATGGCTAAGCTTTTTTTGTATCAGTAAAGGTCTAGCAGCGACCATACATCAAGCTCTCATCCCTCTCTTACAGTGTATGTTTTAAACTCATCTAAACTATAGAACTCTAATTTTGCATATATTAAGTTTGTTGTGAGTACTCTTACCATGACTGCAAACAGGCTATTTTTACCTTGTTCCTTCAAATTCTGTTTTTATTTAATATTACAAGTTTACCATATGAAACCTAAGAGACAGGTACTGGCAGCTTATATTTTGAAATACAGTTAATACACATATTTAAGGCACAGCTGACTAAAATCATCTGAGCTACAGTTATGGTCCACTGTCCGTCCGTCTGTCTCCCTGTCCGTCCATCCCTTAGACTGGCACGTTTAGAAACTGTTAAACCTATGAATGCTCCTGTTCAGGTCAGAGTTTAAGCTCCTATGAGCTCATCAGTCATATATTTCACCTTTGACCATCAAGTAATAGTACTTTACTTAGACATACATTTCTCAGGGGTGGTGGAGGGAGTAACAACACCTTTGCATATACACACAGGATATGAAATTTTATTCAACAGGGCTTACAAGAAAAACAAGTGACCCATGGGTCAAGACGCTCAGCTGACTGGGAAGAGATTCGCAAAGGGAAATTTTATCTTCAGAATGGAAGTATATACCCATTCAACTGAAGCATCAAACAGATTAACCAACAGGCCAAGATTTAGTCTGTATTTATATATCTCAAAAATAGAGAAAAAATGTTTAAACTTTAAAAACTAGAATACAGGTAGCCGACAAGTGACTACGTGTATCCGCCAAAATCAGAGTGGAACGGTTGAAGTGAGGCATGGATTGAGTGGCAAGGGGAAATAGAGTGAGGTATGTTGCATATTAGCATGGATGTCTGCAGTCTAAATGTGTATGTAGGTTGTGCCACCTACCACAAATCCAGAGAGCTGTCCAAGTTGTATACATATGCAAAATTTTAGGCAGAAAAGTCAAACCACTACATGTATATGAGTGATTTTAGCCCACGGCAGACAAACAGACAGACGCTGTGCAAAAAATGGTTGCAGGTGGCCCCTCAAGTTTTGTGTATGATAAAGACCCATGAGAGATCTATACACGTGCAAAATTTTGGCCCAATCGTTCAAACGGTTCCCGAGATATGAGCTCGGATGTCTGCAGCATAAACTAGAATGTAGGTGGCGCCACCTGTCATAAAATCAAGAAAGCTATCCAGGATGAATAAAACTGCAAAATTTTAGGCAGATATGTCAAACCACTGCCGAGACATGAGTGACATTATCCCACGGCAGAAAACAGACAGATGCTGTGCAAAAATGGTTGCAGGTGCATGGCGCCACCAGTTTTGCGTATGATAAAGAGCTATGTGAGATCTATACACATGCAAAATTTTGGCCCAATCGGTCAAACGATTCCCGAGATATGAGCTTGGATGTGATCAGCATGAATGTGAATGTAGGTGGTGCCATCTGTCATAAAATCAAGAAAGCTATCCTGGATGTATATGCGTGAAGAATTTCAGGTGAATTAGTCAATTCACTGCAGAGATATGAGTGATTTTAACCCAAGGCAGATGAACAGATGGACACTGTGCAAACATGGTTACAGGTGGCGCCACCATTTTTGTGTATGTTATAAAGCAATCCAAGGGTACATTTGCATAAATTTTATTTCCTGATTGGTCAATCGGTTCCCGAGTTTGTCGGGAATAAATAATCGGTTTATGTGTGGAAACAAGACGCACAAATGGACGCTGGATAGAGGGGAAAGGTCAGAGGTCAACACAAATTGGTTAGGCACTAGTTCACATGTGACTCGATAATTGGTGTAAGTTTCGAAAAAATCGGTCCATTTTTCTCCGAGGAGCTCTCTCGAAACAAATGTGGTGGCGGCAGAGGAACCCGGTCAAAAACATAGTATCTGCAGAACTTCGTTTTGGAGGATACAAAAATACAGGTGGCTCCACCAGTCTGCAGAAACTAATAAAAACACTTAATGGTCAATATCCATGCAAAGAATCATGATAATCTCCGCATTTGTTTTTCAGATACTTCAGCTTTTGTATCAAATTGTCCATTATTCTGAGGGATACTTCAGAGTCCTATAGCTTGAAGGATATGGGTAACAGAGACCTAATTTCAAGTTTCCACAGGCGCTCTTCATTGGCCTCCTTGCATGACAAGAATGAAGTTTCTAGGTCCAGTTGTTGCAATTTGTACCCTGTTGACAGATAACCACATCTTTAAAGGTCTCAAAAAAGAGAAAAAAAAATCGTAAAAATTAAAAAAAATAGAGGTGGCGCACCCAGTCTGCAGAAACTGATGGAGCAGCTCATGATCAATATGTATGCCGAAAATCATGACCATCAGTGTTGTTGTTATTGAGATACTGCACTTTTTGTATCAAATTTTCCATTATTGTAGGGATATCTTGGAGCCATACAGCCTAAAGGATATGGGTAACAGAGACCTAATTTCAGGTTTCCATGGAGAATTTTCATGGGTCTCCCTGTGTGTCAAGAATGAAGATTCTAGGTCCAGTTTTTATGATTTGTGCCCTGTTAACAGATGTTCATATCTTTAAAGGTCTCAAAAATAGAGAAAAAAATCATAAAAAAAACCTGAACGAATACAGGTTGTGCCACCAGTCTGCAGGAACTGATGGAACACCTCTTGATCAATATGTATGCCAAAAATCATGACCATCAGTGATGTAATTATTGAGATATTGAAGTTTTTGTATGAAATTTTTGACTACTCTGGGGGGTTCTTTCGGGCCCCATAGCTCAATGGATATGGGTAACAGAAACACAATTTCTGGTTTCCAAGGAGATTTTTCATGGACCTCTCAGTGTGTCAAGAATTAAGATTCTAGGTCCAGTCTTTACGATTTGTGCCTTGTTAACAGATGTTCACATTTTGAAAGGTCTCAAAAATAGAGAAAAAAATTCGAAAAAAATGAACGATACAGGTGGCACCACCAGTCTGCAGGAAGTGATGGAACATCTCATGATCAATATGTACGCCAAAATTCATGACCATAAGTCAAGTATTTAATGAGATATTGAAGTTTTTGTATGAAATTTTACTTTTCTGGGGGGGTACTTTGGGGCCCCATAGCTCGAAGGATATGGGTAACAGAGACCTAATTTCTGGTTTCCATGGAGACTTTTTATAGGTCTCTCAGTGTGTTGAGAATGAGGATTCTAGGTTCAGTCTTTACGATTTGTGCCTTGTTAACAGATGTTCACATTTTGAAAGGTATCAAAAATAGAGAAAAAAAATCGTAAACTAGATGTGTCGGAACGACACGAATGCCCCCGCCTGGGGCAAATTAGAAACATTTGTTAAATTTTGTAAAAATTTTTAAAGTTCAGGAAGTGTCATATGGTCAAAAGTAGGTCAACAAGGGCAAAATGCAAACTCGATCTATAACGGCTCATTATCAAGCAACATGCCAAAAATCAGGCCAGTATCTGCAGGCATTGTGAAAAAAAAGTCCATACGTGCATTTTCATAAAAAATTCTGTCTTTCATGAAATTTTCTATGTTCAGGATCTGTCATATGGTCAAAAATAAGTCAACTGGGACGAAACGCGAACTTGATCTGTGAGTGGTCATTATGCGCCAACAGACCAAACATTAGGTTAGTATCTGTAAGCATTGTATTGCAAAACTACAATATAAGCAAAAGCTGTTATTCAGCGATAAATTTAAATTGGAGAGGTATGTACCATGTTTCATAACAATCCACCAAATGCTTTCTGAGAAATAAGCTCCTAAGTTTTTTTCTATACTAAGCTCTGTGACCTTGAAAAATAGGTCAAGATCACCTATCTTTGAACTTGACCAAAATTTTGTAAATCATGCATTAGCACTGAAGAAATTAAGTTCCTGTGTTGAATACCTTTGGAGATATCCTGCACAAAAGGCCAAAATTGAAAAATCTGATAAAAATTCATTAAATAATCAGAAATTGTAGGTGGTGCCACCAAAATTGTGCAGCACCAACAGACCATCATTCCAAATGATCATAGTAAGTTTTGTGAAAATCCACACAATGGTTCCTGAGATATAAGCTTCTGAGTGTTTTTGTATAATCAGCTCTAAAACAAAGAAAAATAGGTCAAGATCACCAATCTTTGCACTTGACCAAGATTTTGTTGATATACATCTTCACTGATGAAATAAAATTCCAACGGTGAATCCTTTTAGAGATATCCCGATCACAAGACCAAAATTGAAAAATCCGATAAAAATTGATTAAAAAATTAGAAATTGCAGGTGGCGCCACCAAAATTGTGCAACACCTACAGACCATCAGTCCAAATGATCATAGTAAGTTTTATGAAAATCCACACAATGGTTCCCGAGATATAAGCTTCTGAGTATTTTTCTATAATCAGCTCTAAAATGTAGAAAAATGGGTCAAGGTCACCCATCTTCGAACTTGACTGAGATTTTATCGATATAGATCTTCACTGATGAAATAAAATTCCAACCGTGAATCCTTTTAGAGAAATCCTGCTCACAAGGTAAAAGTTAACAAAAGCGGACGGACGGATGTCAGACAGACAGACAGATGGACAGACAGACGGACGGCAAGACGGAATGACAGACGGACAGCTTGGGTGACGACAATAGCCCATCAGCCTATGAGCTGAGGGATAAAAACGGCTGTACATGTACATTTGTCATGAAAATTTCTATTTTTCATGAAATTTTCTAAGTTAAGGAGCCGTAAAACGGTCAAAAGTATGTAAACTGGGACGAAACGCGAACTCGATCTATATCTGGTCATTATCTACCTACATACCAAAAATCAGGCCAATATCTGCAGGCACTGCGAAAAAAAGTCCGTTCATGTCTATTTGTCATGAAAATTTCTATTTTTCGTGAAATTTTCTAAGTTTAGGAGCCGTTAAATGGTCAAAAGTAGGTAAACTGGGACGAAACGCGAACTCGATCTATATCTGGTCATTATCTACCTACACACCAAAAATCAGGCCAATATCTGCAGGCACTGCGAAAAAAAGTCCGTTCATGTGTATTTGTCATGAAAATTTCTATTTTTCATGAAATTTTCTAAGTTAAGGAGCCGTAAAACGGTCAAAAGTAGGTAAACTGGGACGAAACGCGAATCGATCTATATCTGGTCATTATCTACCTACACACCAAAAATCAGGCCAATATCTGCAGGCACTGCGAAAAAAAGTCCGTTCATGTGTATTTGTCATGAAAATTTCTATTTTTCGTGAAATTTTCTAATTTTAGGAGCCGTTAAATGGTCAAAAGTAGGTAAACTTGGACGAAACGCTAACTCGATCTATATCTGGTCATTATCTACCTACACACCAAAAATCAGGCCAATATCTGCAGGCACTGCGAAAAAAAAGTCCGTTCATGTGTATTTGTCATGAAAATTTCTATTTTTCATGAAATTTTCTAAGTTTAGGAGCCGTAAAACGGTCAAAAGTAGGTAAACTGGGACGAAACGCGAACTCGATCTATATCTGGTCATTATCTACCTACACACCAAAAATCAGGCCAATATCTGCAGGCACTGCGAAAAAAAGTCCGTTCATGTGTAATTGTCATGAAAATTTCTATTTTTCATGAATTTTTCTAAGTTTAGGAGTCGTAAAACGGTCAAAAGTAGGTCAACCGGGACGAAACATGAACTCGATTATCTGCCCACACACCAAAAATCAGGCCAAAATCTGCAGGCATTGCGATAAAAAGTCCGTACATGTGTATTTGTCATGAAAATTTCAGTCAAAAGTAGTCAATATGGTCGAAACGCGAACTCGATCTGTTACTGGTCATTATCGTTCCACACACCAAAAATCAGGCCAATATCTGCAGGCACTGCGAAAAAAAGTCCGTACAACTGTTTGATTTCGGAATGACGGAAGGACGGAAGGACGGACATGGGTAAAACTATATGCCCCGGCCACTTTGTGGCGGGGGCATAAAAATCGAAAAATACAGGTGGCGCCACCAGTCTTCAGAAACTGATGGAACATCTCATGATCAATATATATGCCAAAAATCATGACCATCAGTGATGTAGTTATTGAAATATTGAAGTTTTTGTATGAAATTTTTGACTACTCTGGGGGGTACTATGGGGCCCCATAGCTTGATAGATATGGGTAACAGATACCTAATTTCTGGTTTCCATGGAGAATTTTCATAGGTCTCTCAGTGTGTCGAGAATGAAAATTCTAGGTCCAGTCGTTACGATTTATGCCACGTTAACAGATGACAGCATCCTTAAAGGTCTAAAAAAATAGACGAAAAAATCATTAAAAAATCAAACAATATAGGTGGCG
Organism: Sipunculus nudus; assembly: GCA_026874595.1. Taxonomy (NCBI): domain Eukaryota; kingdom Metazoa; phylum Annelida; class Sipuncula; order Golfingiida; family Sipunculidae; genus Sipunculus; species Sipunculus nudus. Next base: position 43,695,949 of record CM049308.1, read on the forward strand.
CCACCAGTCTGCAGGAACTGATGGAACATCTCATGATCAATATGTATGCCAAAATCATGACCATAAGTGATGTAGTTATTGAGATATTGAAGTTTTTGTATGAAATTTTTTACTTTTCTGGGGGGTACTTAGGGCCCCATAGCTCGAAGGATATGGGTAACAGAGACCTAATTTCTGGTTTCCAAAGAGATTTTTCATGGACCTCTCAGTGTGTCAAGAATTAAGATTCTAGGTCCAGTCTTTACGATTTGTTACTTGTTAACAGATGTTCACATTTTGAAAGGTCTCAAAAATAGAGAAAAAAATTCATAAAAAATCGAACGATACAGGTGGCGCCACCAGTCTGCAGGAAGTGATGACACATCTCATGATCAATAGTTATGCCACAAATCATGACCATCAGTCAAGTAGTTAATGAGATATTGAAGTTTTTGTATGAAATTTTTGACTACTCTGGGGGAGGGGTACTATGGGGCCCCATAGCTCGATGGATATGGGTAACAGAGACCTAATTTCAGGTTTCCATGGAGACTTTTCATAGGTCTCTCAGTGTCTAGAGAATGAAGATTCTAGGTCCAGTCGTTACGATTTGTGCCACGTTAACAGATGACAGCATCCTTAAAGGTCTCAAAAATAGAGGAAAAAATCGTAAAAAATCGAACAATACAGGTGGCGACACCAGTCTTTAGGAACTGATGGAACATCTCATAATCAATATGTATGCCAAAAATCATGACCATCAGTGATGTAGTTATTGAGATATTGAAGTTTTTGTATGAAAATTTTGACTACTCTGGGGGGTACTTTGGGGCCCCATAGCTCGAAGGATATGGTTAACAGAGACCTAATTTCTGGTTTCCAAGGAGATTTTTCATGGACCTCTCAGTGTGTCAAGAATTAAGATTCTAGGTCCAGTCTTTATGATTTTTGCCTTGTTAACAGATGTTCACATTTTGCAAGGTCTCAAAAATAGAGAAAAAAAAATTTGTAAAAAATTGAACGATACAGCTGGCACCACCAGTCTGCAGGAAGTGATGGAACATCTCATGATCAATATGTATGTCAAAAATCATGACCATCAGTCAAGTATTTAATGAGATATTGAAGTTTTTGTATGAAATTTTTGACTTTTCTTGGGGGTACTGTGGGGCCCCATAGCTCGAAGGATATGGGTAACAGATACCTAATTTCTGGTTTCCATGGAGACTTTTTATAGATCTCTCAGTGTGTTGAGAATGAAGATTCTAGGTCCAGTCTTAACGATTTGTGCCTTGTTAACATATGTTCACATTTTTAAAGGTATCAAAAATAGAGAAAAAAATTTGTAAAAACTTGAACGATACAGGTGGCGCCACCAGTCTTCAGAAACTGATGGAACATCTCATGATAAATAAGTATGCCAAAAATCATGACCATCAGTCAAGTAGTTAATGAGATATTGAAGTTTTTGTATGAAATTTTTGACTTTTCTGGGGGGTACTTTGGGCCCCATAGCACGAAGGATATGGGTAACAGAGACCTAATTTCTGGTTTCCAAGGAGATTTTTCGTGGACCTCTCAGAATCATAAGGTACAAGGTTCTAGGTCCAGCGGTTACGATTTGTGCCTGGTTAACGGACAGACGGACAGACAGACGGACAGACGGACAGACGGACGACGGACAAAGAGTGATCGCTATAGCTCAGATGACTTTCAGTCAGCTGAGCTAAAAAGTATTCATACTTAATAATAATTTAAAAACAGCCAGATTGATGAAAAACAAAGCAAATTCCAATGGCGCTGAGGCAGGAAAATAATGAACGAATGTTTGCATTAGATCATCATTTTTTATTTCATCAATTTATTTTTTCCAAATTTGTAAATTTTCTTTACATTTACAGTATAATATATATATCTGAATATTTATGTTGATTCACTATTCTAAAATGCATCAGAATCTAAAGACAATTTGGTCAGGTGACATCATATTATGCACACTGATGCATTATATTTTTTTTTATAAAAAAATAAATTTTTGGAATTTGCAAAACAATACATACATGAAAACAACAGTTGATTCAGAATTCAAAATTCTCAATTGTACCTTTATGTATCCATGATTTTGGCTCGTATATTATCAGGTTATGCCTACAGATGGGTTAATTATATTTTAATAAAATGTTTAAAATTAATTTCTTTAAAAACCACATAACCACAACAAGGCATCTCCTGGATTACTCAAGAAATGATTTGTAAATTTGGGTGGAAACAGCTTTACAATTAAAGAAAAAAAAAACAGTTCGATCAATAACAGTTATTGCAATAGAGTGGCAATCTTACAGATGACGGACAATTGACCACGAATATAGCTCAGATGACTTATAGTCAGCTGAGCTAAAAAAAAAGTGACCAAAAGCTTCCTGACCCATGGGTCACTTGTTAAATAAATGATATAATTTGTCACACTTTGTTAATCTTGCATTATATAAAACTAAAATACAGAAGATTAATTCTTGATAATATAACCTGGGACCTCAAGGAATAATGTGCTAGTATATAAAATGTGTCAAGACGAAAAATTCTCGGCTTAAACTAAGGTTAATGTTGTATGTTTGAATGGCACAACACATTTAGGGGGGAGGGGGCATTTCCTTATTCTCTTATAACTCATTCTGAATTAACATTTTTGATTTACACCTGAATGCTGCTTCTGTAATATATTTGGTGACCTTTGCATTATTTTAACATTTTGTGATGATGCATTTAATTAATATTTTAGCCAGTTATTTTTTTACTGCATATATGTGTCAAGACCCTGATCACCATCTGTCCAGAACAGACCCTATTAGGAATCAATAGGACCTAAATTTAGATCTTCAATTACTGGTTATTAAAAAGAGAATGACTTTGTGTCCAATCTGTTGAAGGTTATGGTCACACATACACTTGATCAAGGTCCTAACTGTAACATGCTCCTTGCTAAAACAGGGCTCTTTTTAATATTCAAATCAGTGTAAAATTATTAATAATCATGAAATGTTATGTTAAGATACAAACCTGAATTATATTGTTTAAATCATACATGATGCATGTAGGTAATATAAGCAAGAAAATGTTTCACGAAGTTAAATATATTTTGAAGTTTTACAAAGGTAAATATGTGCCATAAAGATCATTTTTTAACTGTTTTATGTCAGGTATCAGTCCTTCTAATATTCACTTATTTTACTTATTTTAATAAGCATTGGAACTAAAGCATGGCTTAAACATTCTGGCTTAAATAGATTTTAGTTTATGAGTAGGCCAATTATGGTAGTTTCCTTACTTTAATTAAAAGTATGTGCTGAGGCATTATTAAGTATTATGCCAACTCACAGTCTGAATCAGGATTTTGTTTTTTTTTTATGTTTCAGTTATCAGAGTGGATTGAGTCAATAAAATGCAGCTTACAGATTTCAACATTATTATTGTGAATGAACAGCATGGTATGCACTTGGATGAATTGGTGGCATACCTTAAAAAGGAACACAAGACAACTGACCTGATCAAACAAATCAAATATTCAAACATAATTCGTGAATTTAAGAGCAGTATAGTGTCCAGCACCGAAGAAAAGATAACTGTGACAGTTCATTCAGTAATAAGATTCATATTTAAACATTCAGAAGACCTGAAAAACTGTGCTCGTTTAGCTTCTAATATAGAAAAGAAAATTCTGAAATCTTCAGACAGGGATTACAGTGGCACTGTTTTGGCACTGTACAAGCAGGTAGCTCGAAATATTTTGCATGTCACCTGCCTAGAAGAAGTCTTCACAAGAACACCATGCAGTGCAAGAACAAGAAAACATTGAATCGCTTGTGTTGGAGCATAAACAATTTTTCAGTGAATCTGAATGGAACAAAATATGTATGTTTGAAAGAAGCTTTTCACGCTCTCATGCACACAATCACAGTAGTTATGAGGATGAAGTGACAGCAAGGTGGCAATACTATCATCTTCTGATAGCCACTAGAAAGATCAGCAAAACTGTTCAAGATAGTTCTAAGCAGATCATGCGAAGTAGGGCACTGCGTAGAGAGTCAACAAGGTTAGAAGAGGAAGTAGAACTTGTAGCACATCAAAAACACCTTCCAACCATAATAGACTCACAGATTAATGCACTCTTTCAGCAAGAGTTCCTTGATTCCTACTGTGAGGCGGTCACAGTTGACCCCACTTTGTTAGATGTTAATAAAAAACTGGAAATTTATGTCGAAATATGTCCAGATTAAGAAATCCATCACCAAGATACTGTAGAGAAGATTGCTGCATATCTGGCTAGGAATCATCATGTTCGGTCTGATGAAGTAGTTTTCAAACCTGATACATTGAAGAGCTACAGGGATGGAATTAGCATTAAAAGATTTCAACTTCAAGATGACATATGCATTTAAAACCTTAGCAGAAACATTTATGCTAAGTATGCCTTTACCAGTGATGGGTCAGTTTCCATTAAACCACTTCCTGAGACAGGATACAACAAAGAACAGAAGTGTGAAATGTGTTTTCCCTAACGTCCTACCGAAGCCATTGGAGATGAATTCATTTGACATCCTTCAGGAATGGCTGTTTGATGTACCTGTTAAGGTACAACTATTGTTAGAAGCATTTATCAACAAGGAGACACTCCTAAAAACAAATGACAAACCGGGTCTGCTCAGGAAAAAACTGAAGCGGTTATATGAAACATATGACACCCTTTTGAATACAATGAACAAGAACCATATTGGCATATATCAGCAAGCAAATACAGAAGCACTGGCCCATCGCAGTGTAAAATCAGTATTCTGTTTGACTAAAAGTTCTGGAGCCACCAGCTGCTTTGTCACAGCTGATAACAAGCTGAAACATAAAGCTAATGATGATTTGTGTTACTACCATACATACCTGAAGAAGTATCCACTAGATTATAAGTCCTTAGCAGGCAAAGGCTTGAATAATGTCAGCCTTAGGGACTGTATAGTTGTTCTCATGATGGACAACTTAGTTCGGCTTCAGTTTCACAGTGATCCAAACCCTGGGAAAGGTCGCTCAAAACAACTCTGTACACTCCCAATCACGTTGCAAGGGCTGCCGAAGGATGCTGCTGTTACAAAGACATGCCATGACCCCTCCGTATGTGATGGAAGTGACATGTGCCAGTGCAAAAATCCAATAAACCTTGACAGAAGGGATCTTGATTTGATCCTTAAACTAACATCAGAAGAACAGACAAGCCTGAAAAAGTTCCAGAAGCTTTGTGGCTGGGGTTTCTCAAATCAGTGGAAAAATTTGCAAGGTATTTGATTTAGCAAGTACAATACTTAATCCAGTAAGCACAAGAGAAGTTTTGCCTAAAAATTAGTAACATCTACCAAACATAATCATTCTATGGCAACTCAATGTATTACCATGTATCTAACTATAGTGTTCTTCTGTAATGATCATGCCTGATGACATTATTTTGTTTACTATAACATATATAGTACTTCCTGTATTTATTTAAATTAATATTCTGTATCATGCATATTTATGTATTTATATCATAAAAAAAGATATATGATTCGTAAGAAGCCTCCTTTATTTCTTTAATTTCAGAGGAATTTTCATCATTCTTCAGGACCGTGCAACGAAATTTTAGGGCTCATCCACATTCAGCAAGAAAGACAGCTGCAACATCATCATTCGATTCTGATGAGGTATGTAATATGCTGTTTCAGAAGTCTCATACTGATACCTATCTATTATATCTGCAGTTTACAAAAAACCTGTTTCATAACCTTCACAAAGGTGGTTTGTTTTCATCTTTACCTCTTTTCAGTATGTCTGTTCGCAAGATCATGCAAAAACAACAGATCCAATTTCCACTAAATTTTTTGGTGGATGGGACACTCCATTAACTTTTCATGTGGATCCTGATAAAAGGACCTGTCCTGTTGGTTTGTTTTGCCTGATATGAATTTTAGGTTTATATTGTATATATATAAAGCTATATCTATAAATGATATAGGTGTTTATTAGTTTTGTAATATTCATCCAATAGTCTATTGATGCTGTGACTTCTTAGCAGTTGGAAAATGCTCATTAGTTCATTCCCCTTCTTGTTTCTAGCATGAGATGACATCAGACAAAGAACCATCTAGGCACTCTATCATCAGCCCAGAAGCTACAGAGCTTGTAGATGTTGAACAAGAAGAAGAGAATCTGTATGACTTGATGCATAACTCAGCTGATGAACATCTTGCAGAAGTAGATCTGCCAGGAACTTCCACTCAGTTTGAGAATGACCTTTCGATGTTGGAAAGTGCAGTTGTTGATGACATTTCATTGTTGGAATATTCATTGAATGATCTCAGTTTTATTGAAAATGATGTTGAAAATGATTTGTCAGAACCATGTACTGATATGTCTGTTCCAAATTTGGTTGTGCCCCACCACTGTTATGCAAGCATCCACCTCCTGCAACAGGTTGAGATGATGATGATATCTTAATTCGGAGGCAAACACTAGCTGACATACTCGCAAAACATGGCTGGTATGAAATTGATACAAGGAACAAGATACTTTTTGGTCCTGACCACAAGCTTGGTATAAATCTCCTCAAGCTTATTCAACAAGGTGGCAAATATGATCAGTTCATGGCAGATTTTTCTCTGTTGCACCTGCGAAAATCAAAGATAACAACCCCTTTTTAGTGTATACAAAGATGCTGGTCTTATTCACCTTTTGAAGTATATGAGAGATGATGACAGTGGTGAATGGACAAAACTAGTTTCAGCAGCCCACATTAATGCCGCAAATAAATATGTTAAAAGGCTGTCACAGGCATTACATTTAGCTCTGATTGTCAAATTTGCCACAACTCTTCAACCTGTAGATCAGGACCAGTTTTTTGGCAGATATGTCAAACAGATGCCCTAGTCTGACAGCTGATAACTGGGCTGATAAATTTGACAAGTTTGTGGAAAAAATGTTCCATGCAAAATAAGACCTTTGCATTACATTGTGACATGATGCAGCATTGTAATGAAATCCTGGCGATAGATCTTGCTGAACGTCTCGGTGGAAGAGGTGCCTATAACCTGCTTTTGGCCACAGTGAAAAGTTCACGGGCATTCAGTTTTTTAAATGGTGCCAGCTGTTATGCCCGATTCTGCACTCTTCTACTATATGAACACTACCGCTGCAGTTCATTGCACAAAGCAATTAAAGAAAGTCTCTTTTCTACACCAATCGGTAGCAGCATATACAATTTTGCAGGAGACACAAAACGAGATATGGATCATCTAGATGTTGTAAAAAGTTTCCGTTCAGGGTCATCTCTCAAGGCTGTGACATGTAGGATGTCCTTGGTTGATTCACTTAAGGAAACACATTCACCAACAGGAAATCAGAATGAACGTTCAAGGGATGAAAAAAAGAAAGATGATCTTGGCTGGCGGCTCACAAAATCGGACATATGCCACATTATGCCGACAGTCCATATGATACTGAGATTTGATGGGTTTTCTGATGAACCTTGTGAGTTTGTGTTCAATGTCTACAGCAAAGAGAAGAAAAAGTTGCCAATATCTATTTTAGATTCAGTTACATGTAAAGTTGGGGAGTATCTTATTCTAAGATACTTGCACAAAGAAAACCTTATGGGTATCAGGGAGTCCGACCTTCAGAAGATTGAACAGATGGACGGGCCACAAACATTCATTAGAAGAGTGAAGGAAAGCAAAGGAACAACACTTAAGAGAACTGCAGGACAAATCAATCAGATATTAAAATCAGAAGCACAAAGAGCAGAAGATAAAAGAAAACAAACTGTAAAACGTGAAGCTAAGAAGGCAGATCACATGAGTTCAAAGATGAATACCTGCCAAGCCATGGTGAAGCCCGACTGCTCAAAACCAAAGGTTTAAAAATCTGCTAGCATGGCTAGAGCTTTGAGAACATTGGTAGAAGAGTATACCGCTGGCAATTATCCATCAGAAGATCTCATCATGACTGAACAATCTGTGATTCCCACTATAGTGTGCAGCAACTGTAACTTGGCAACAGTTGAGTTTGCCGGAGTTAAAATTCAAGTCTTTTGTTATGAGGGGAAAGCAGTACTTTAAGTATGTTGAATCTGGAGTCATCAGTGTCATAAGGAAGCACTTGCCAAATGTTGAAACAATGGTTTTATGTGAAGAAAAATATAGTTTCTCACCAGATGACTTAAAAGCAGCAATAAGAGAGAAACGAAATAGACAAAAAGCAACTTCCATTTCCCACCTGAAAACAGCAGAAAATATACTTAGTCAGGAAAAGTTCAACAAGAAGGCAATAACTGAACAGCTGCTTCCCTGAAGCAGGCATGTCAGATTTTCTTGGAAAAGGATGCTTGAAGAAAACAGCCTCTGGAACGATTGAATATGACTTCGGGCCTGAGGCATTCACCTCGGTGAGTTGTTCAAAGAGAATTGTATGTCCAGCTGAACCCACCTGTATGGACTTTGAACCGGATGATGGGGGAAATGAAACTCAGAAAACAAAGAGAAAAGCCTTAACAACTCCTCAGAAAGGTGCCAGAAGAAAAAGGCCACTAACCACAACTCCTCGTCAAAAGAAAAATAAATAGAATTTGTAATATACGTTTCTAGACCTGACATAATATGCAGACTCAAACAAATTGATGTTATAATATGATATTAGACTGTTCCTAATCATCTTATTGGTTTATTTATAACCTTTTTTATTTTATAAAATGTGGATTTTTTGCATATCTTACGACTGAACTAGTTTTCTGTATATTGTACCAGCCCCTATGAAAAAATGTATGTATTGTGGATATTGGTTTGTTATAAAAATGCTAAAAGAAATGATAGATAAAATAAATGAGGTTCAAATACACCAATTCATTTGCTCAATCTTATAGAGGAAGTGTTAGAATGGCAGTAGTTTTTGTTGTGAAATCCTATTTAGCTTTTTTTATTCTATTTGCACAGTTGCCAGTAATTATTGGAAATATACATCCAAATTGTTCAATTTAATATGCTTTATTGTTATCACATCAGATGTGTGGCCTAGGATATGAATATGCAACTGCGTGAACACTTGTCTTTACAAAATTCATATTACAATTTCAAATATTGTAACATTGATATTGTAATATACATATATTTTTTTCAATATTAAAATGCCATCAAGACTTACTCAGGATTATGTATCATTGTGTAAATATGTAGACAAATGCCACTTTACCATAAAAATTAAGATTATTGAATATCTATATTGGTATATTATAGTAACTTATTATTTTCTCACAGTCAGAAAAACCAAAATTTATATTAAATTAAAGATATATTCTAACAATTAAATTTTTTTTTTCAACATTGAGTTGCCACCACGACTGACCCAGGAATATGCATCATTGTTTAAATATGTACACAGATGTCCGTTTACTATAAAAATCAAGATTATGGAATGTCTGTAATGATATATGATGATAACATTATTCTTTGTCAGCCCGACAAACCTCTCATGGTTATTTTTTTATGCTTTTTTAATCATTTCTTTTGCCAGCTTTATCTTAAAAATACTTTTGGGCTATTTTATACTCGTTACAATCAGAGATATGTATAGATAATATTGTAAAATAAAATGTTTGTTTTACCCAAATGATTATCTGATTACAGAAAGAGAGGGCGGGTATCTGAGATAGCTGTTATCTCCCCAACACTGTATGTAAGGTCAACTTAAAGAAAGTACGGCTGCCCCCAGCCAGCAGACGTCAGTTGACCAGGTACCTGGTCAACTTTAAGTACAGCAGCACCCAGCTAGCAAACCTGCTCCAATCCATCATCACGTCACCACCCTGTCACCCTGGCAGCAGGGGGGCCACTTAGGTGCTCGTGCAGGGCAAAACCAAATTTGTAGCTGAGTATGGGGTTATTTACCGGACTGTATAGTCAATGAACATAAAAAGAAGAGAGACATCAACGCCAACATTTCAAACAATCATATTATTTGGATAACATGTACAGACTGATGCTAAATTTTCAGCTACCCCTGTAGCCTTCGTCAGAGCCAGTGACTAACTGTAAATAAAGCTGATAGTGTGACCCTTCGCTAGGTCAACGGGGCTGGCTTGCCAGCTATACCCATTAATCTATCTGATGTCTTGTCAGGACTGGCCTGTGTATATCCACATGAAAACAGGGCTGCTGGGGTGTAAAAGACAGGGAGGAGTTAGTCTCGAGGGAAAAAGCATGTGCTGAGTGCCGGGTATTTACAGAGAAAAGCCAAGTCTTTGATTAATCCTTTTATGTGCGTATGTGTATGAATTTGCTTTTGTTCTGATGTGAATCTGTCTTTGCTGGAGGGAAAGTTGCCTTTAAGGATGGTGCATGTTAAACCTCGGAGAGAATGGTCGGATTTGTTGAAATGTGCGGCCACGGGGTATATATACATACCACACACACACACACACACACATATATATATATTGTAATGAACTGCCCAGTAAATCTACAAATACATATATCCCCAGAAGATCTGACTACAAAAGTGTAATGGACTTCTTCCCAAAAGGATCTTTTATTGTTATAGCTGTACATGTTTGTCAATTATTGCCCTGTCATCAAATATGAAGTGTATTGGAGAGCTGTTGTTCAGTGTGTGGCTCAAAGGTTATCATTCGCCTGAGTGTCAGTGGTGACACAACTGATATGAATTAATATACATATTGTTACAAAGTACACACTTATACATATACAAGTCTAGGCGTACACTGATGTCCAGCCGTTAACTATTAGTTCTGTACGTGTCTCCGGTCTGATTGCGTACTAAGGGACCACCAAGCCCAGCATCTGCTCGATGAGGCTAGCTGATGGCTTCCCCTCGACCCCTGCTCAATATGCCATATGTATATATATAGAGAGAGATAGTTTTCTGTTAAATTATATTTTTCATTAGCAACCAAGTCGAGTCGGTGTCAAGTGTCAAGTCGAAGGTGTCAAGTCTCAAGTCTCCAGTAGCCTGCTGTATTAATATATTTTAGTGTATGTGCATGGTGCGAACCTGTACGGCTTTAATATATTGATTAAAAACATCGTCTTAACGTCTGTCTGGAGTTCGAGTTTTCATGAGAGAACCTGCGAGTCGGCAACCCCTGACAAATTGGTGATCAGAGATGGGATTTCAGAAGTTCGCCGCTTCACGGACCTCTGCCACTGCCATGGAAAGAATCAAATTAAATGGTCCAGGTTAGTGAACTAGTCATTACAACGTGCTTCCTATGTTCAGAAGAGAGGAGTTTCAGGAAGTTCACCACTTACCGGACCCTATCAAAACCATATGGAGAAGTTAACAAATAAAAAGAAGACAAAAGGTGCATGTAGATTTGCGGCTCAATTTGAAGAAAATGAGAAAAGACATGAAAGCAAAATGGACGTTTCAAAATATCAGGTCAACCTTTCTTGCAATCGTGGCTAACAATATTATGTTTAACTTCATGAACCATTACCTCTGTGATCGACAACCAAAAAAACCCCGCAATATCGGAATAAGATTATTAATGTATTTAAAAAAAATGGAAGGTTCAATGTGCCTTCAATCCTTGGTGAACTGCGGATAGACAAACTTCAGAAGCACTGCCATCCAGCTGTAGAGACAGGAAACTTAACACCAGGGCCATGCAGAAGGTATCAAGAAATGTAGGTTCTTGCAGAAGATCCAAGGCTACAGTGATGAGATCATCGACATGGACATTTTTTAATTTGTGGACTTGTTGTGGGCTATGGACGGCCAGGTATATTTTGTTTTATGTTATGTGGATATGTAGCGGCATGGGGCAACATCGTACAGATAGATGCCAGTGATGGATCAATTGTATATGTTGGGACGCCATGTTTGCTCTGCCTGGGGCAGGTATGTTTTGTGCTTCATGTATTTTTTTTTTCTGAATGACCATGTCGATATCTTTATTTTCTACTCTCGTTGCAAGGCAAGTGTAAGTAGTTTATTTCATTTGTGATTCAGCATTGATTATGTACGTCGAACTTCATATTTATCTATCTTTTTTTTGTTTATATAAGCTTTAAGCTTCATAATTTTAATAGGGTTTTGTTAAATTATTTCTGGTATACCTTAAATATAAATAATGGATATATAGTTGGTTGTATAGGCTTTTATGGTTCTGATAAACTTGAATGTTTTATTGGTTTTGAGCATATTAACAGTTCTTGTAAAAAGAGGGCCTGTATAGTTTTCATGAGAGAACCTGCGAGTCGGCAACCCCTGACAATATATATATATATATATATATTTATCTTACCCGGTTTAACGGCAGTTTAAATATATCTTCCCACAAGGTCCCAGCTACCCTTAGCAAAAATAGAGCTTGCCGCACACTGTTGCTGCAAACTTGCTGCAGCTTTGCAGCAACCTTGCAGCAATGTCACAATTTGCCATGCAAATTAGTTTGCGGCAACCTTGCTGCAACCTATATATGTTCCCGCAGCCCTTTTCCCGCAGCTTACCCGCAGCCCTTTTCCCGCAGCCTTTCCGCACACTTCCCGCAGCCTTTCCGCACACTTCCTGCAGCCTTTCCGCACACTTCCTGCAGCCTTCTAGCACACTTCCTGCAGCCTTCTAGCACACTTCCTGCAGCCTTCTCGCACACTTCCTGCAGCCTTTCTTGCACACTTCCCCCAGCCTCTCACACTTCCCGCAGCCTTCTCGCAGCCTTCTTGCATACCTCCCGCTCACTTCCCGCAGCCTTCTCGCACACTTCCTGCAGCCTTCTTGCACACTTCCCGCAGCCTTCTTTTAATATGTACTTAATTTTTATTTAAGTGATGTTGTGGCCAGAAATACAATGTTTTTTATATTGCTTTCAATTAAAAAAAAGAGAAATTTCATGAAGTTTGCAAATGAGATATGTTTACAATATACATTTTATTGAAAACTTCTATTATCCTCCGCCAAGCAGCTGCGACTTCTGACATTTAACTGCAATTTATCAGCATTTTTAAACATAAAACAAAAAAAGGCCACATCAATACTTCATCAAACATGTCCACATGGGGATATGATCACTGTGTATGTGAACATACAATTAACTTTATGATGAGAAATATTAGTTTCCTTCTGTCACTTTGCGTGTAGACCACACTGCAGTACAAGTTGTACAGTCAGCGCTGTGAGTTTCTGGTAATGATCCAAAAATAATATTAATACTAGCAAATACCCGTGCTACGCACGGTTTGGGGCGAACACGACAATCCGTATGGTGGTATAGGAAACCCACGGAAAATCCGGAAATACGTAAAAAATCACACAAATCGCATTACGCTATTAATATCAAGATCCATTATATCTATGGTGTCGTGGATAAATATCTTTCGGAACAGCGTACAGTCGCACACGGTCACCCGAAGCTATAGCCTACATCTGGTCGGGGATTTTGACAAATAGTCCTCTACACATGTACCATATGACATGAGAAACTGATCCACAGTATTACATATACATACAAAAGAAACCGTCCACGTAAAAGACCTAAGAGGAAAATGCAAAAATACCAGTTTTATTTGTGAAAATAAACACGATGGCCATGACTTATACGCAATGAGCATACATACTGAATGAAAGATTTAAGTCTTTAAAATCAAAGAGTATTACATAAAAATTATTGAAATTTAGATGGCACATGCATGTAAAAGAAAAAAATGCCAGTAAAAACGTATTAAATATACATTTCACAGGAGTTTTATATTTGTAACAGCAGTAATGAGAAATAATCTCGATTTCAAAAGCATTTTAAGTCCATTTTATGTGTTTACAACTTTGGTGGTGCCACTCCACACATATACACATCAAACAGTACCAACCACGACGTGAATTCGGTTTAAATTATCGACATATGTTACATAGTAGGCCTACATGTGTTGGTGAATATTTGTCAAGGACCTTAATCGCACGCAAGGGCCCGGACCTCATGCGACCAAGTGGGACTGTATAAGACCAAAAATATCAAAGGTATGGTTGTCAGGCACCTCCCGCGTCAAAAATAGGCCTACCCCCCCCCCCCCCCCCCCCTTAAAAAATTATTTTGTTTTCCATCTTTCAAGAAGATAAAATAATACAATTTTGATCAGATTTCCTTTGTTATGTAGTGCTTTTGCGTGTTTAGCATACAACTCTGTTATTTTCATGCTTTTCCCTAATCATATGAAATTTTTATCGAAACAGACAAAACAAAGGTATCGCCCGGCCTCACAGTTTGTGAAATATAGTGCCTGAGAACCATACCCTTTTTTTTTGCCTATCCATTTCCTGCGACCCGGTATATGTGCACTCAAGCATATCAGGTCACGAAGAGGGCTCCTGAAAAACAATTATTTCCGAGATCCCCCTTTTGTGAAGGGACCGCCGATGTGGATTATTTCGGGCCTGTCACCGCAAAGTGTAAGAAAACCCAGATAGGGCCCCGGAGTAAAACTGTCCCGCCATCACACAATCTATGGCCATTGTGTCACCGGGCCGAAGACACAAAGAAAAGAGGCGCCCGCGGGGGAGCAATTATTAAAATAATTGATTATGCAGGTAATACGCAAATATTGCAAATAAAAGGGGGGCGGAATCTCTTCGGACAAACCCAGAGCATATGTATGTCGAAAATCACGACAATCCGTACAGCGGTATCAGAGGAGATACGGAAAATCACAAAAATCGCCTTAGGCCAAAAAAAATTAAAGGTATGGTTCTCAGGCACCGCCCGCATCAATTTTAAACCCCCGCATCAAAACTTTTTATTTTGATTTTCAATAAAATTTTCCAATTTTGAGCTGCTGCCGCTCCGAAATTTCTTTCAAGAAGATAAAACCATACAATTTCCTTTGTTTTGTAGTGCTTTTACTTATTTAGCAAAATAAAACTGTTATTTTCTTGCTTTACCCTTATCATTTGACATTTTTATTGAAACATACCAAAAAATTTAAAATAAAAAAAGCGCCCGCCCGCATTGATTTCTGAAAAAAAAGTGCCTGAGAACCATACCTTTTTTTTATTTTGGCCTTACGCTATTAATATATAGATTCGGGCAGCATTAAGCTACAAGATTCATACAAGGGAATAATAAGGTTTTTAAGTTACAAATGCATACACTTTTTTTTTTGTATATTTGAGAGGTAACAACTTCTTTCAGTGTTTGTGTCACTTGTTGATCTTTCCTTCTGGGGGGTCCGCCATGTTGCCTGTCCCGAGACGCCTTCGGGCGACGGGTAGACTTGGTCCAAACATACTCTTGGCATGAAATAAATTCAACTTATGCAATTTTTTAATTTAAAATACACAAAATACCAGTAAGGCCAAAAAAGATATGGTTCTCTTTGCACTTTTATTTAGAAATTAGTGTGGGTGGGTGGTTTTTTTTATCTTTTTTTTTGTATCTTTCGATAAATATGTCATATGATAAGGGAAAGCATGATAACAACATTATTTTATTTTCTTAACAGGTAAAAGCACTAAATAACAAAGGAAAACTGACAGAATTACTGATGAAAAATCACTCTTATTAGTGCTTGGCAGCACTTGCCAATTCTTGCTGCGGCAGCCCTTGGGGTACAAATATGTAGTTCAAACTTACTGGTGGTAGTAACAAAACACCCTCTCTTTGTCCTCCCATCATGTGATTGTATGTTCTAATTAATCCAATGAGTCCTCTGAACATGCTGGATCTGTTGAATGTTACTCTTACTTTAGCTATTTGGCACAGATCTTCATATTTTTACAAGAGCTAACAAAGCACTGTCTTTTCCCAATTTTGCAAAAATGGCTGCCTTTCCCTCCAAAATCAGTTTAGCCAAACAGAGCAGGGTAAGACAAGAAAAAGTAGAGCAAATAAAACTGAAAAAGGCTGCGGCTAGCCGCAACCCTCCCGCAGCCTTCCTGCCCACAGCATTTAGTCAACTCTATAGGACTGCGGCTAGCCGCAACCCTCCCGCAGCCTTGCTGCACACAGTATTCGGATACTTCATGGGACTGCGGCTAGCCGCAACCCTTCAGCAGCCTCCCTGCGCACAGTATTCAAATACTCTATAGGACTGCGGCTAGCCGCAACCTTCCCGCAACCTTCCAGCACACAATTAAGATTTGCTGCACCCTTTCCTGCAGCCTATGGCAGGCAGCGGGAAGCATGCAGCTAGCTGCAGCCTTCCTGCACACTCTTCTTGCAGCCTATTTTGGTTTCTGCTGCTTTGCAGCACAGTTGCAGCAAAGCAGTGGCAAACTTTTCATTTTGCTAAGGGTATATATATATATATATATATATATATATATATATATATATATATATATATATATATATATATATATATATATATATATATATATATATATACATATATTTATTTATAAACTGCCCACTAAATCTACAAATATCTAGTTTTCCAGAAGATCTGAATATATACAAAAGTGTAATGGACCTCTTCCTGAAAGGATCTTAATTGTAATAGCTGTATATGTTTGTCAATTATTGCCCTGTCATCAAATATTATCTAGTAATTGTATGAAGTATATTGGAGGCTATCATTCGCCTACAAATATATCTTCCCAAAAGGACGAAGCCATGTATATATTTGTATTAACCGCCCACTAAATCTTAAAATATAACTTCCCACAACCATGTTGCTACACATCTGACCACAAAAATGCTTCCAACAAGAATGTTTTATTGTAACAGCTTTATATGTTTGTCATTTATTACCCTGTCATTATAGTTGAACTGCTAATTGTTCTGACGTTTATTGGAGAGTTGCTAGATGTTCAGACTGTGGCTTAAAAGCCAAAATAGGACAAATTCAGCGTGTTTCAGTGTTTGTGTATGACTAACTATATTTGATCAAAAACAAGGTTATTTTTATTTAATTTTATAATTAAGGCGCATTCCGAGGAATTTTTGGGTATTGGTGCTCTACCATGAACCGTCCATTTTCGTAAATTCGGAGGTTCGATGGTGGATCAATGCTTTATTTAACAGACAACATGTAGCAAAACTCAGCACAGCGAGAACGCTGTGTTTTGATGGGGGGGGGGGGGGGGTGTACATGGTTCCATGAATGGAAAAATTTAGATTAACCATGCAGTCACATGTTACTGCCAAAAGCTTCCCATTCTCTCAACTCCTATCTTGCATCCGGACATGTTAACACACTATATATTTTCATTCGTAACTCTTATATTCATTCCTAAAAATGACATTCATTCAGCATAAGTTGCAATCTGTTAAAAACTGTTCACACACAAATATGTGACAAGTTACTGTATAAACATATTTTATTACATGTTAAGTTAACATTACGTAAGTGTTACTACCTCAAGTCAAAATTTGGTGAAGTGTGAAAAATAAATGTATTTCATTATAAATCTATTGGCCCAAGGACCATGACGCCAGATGAATTTTACATAGGATGCATCTACAAATAACTAATTTTATGATCTTGTCAAAACAATGATGATGATGAATAAAGGAACCTTTAACAATGGGTAGAATTACTTCGAGTACTCCAATCGTATTATTTATATACCGAAAATAGGTCACAGTGACCTTTTTTTATGTCCAAGGAGGCATTAAAATGATTTGCTTTAACATTAAGAAAGATATTTCAAGACTCAACAGTTAAGATGGTACCCTTTGTGACTTTCTTTGTTCTCGTAAATAGGGGTTTCCCCTCGACCTCGTATTCACAGAATGTCTGTCCAATCTCTTGTCACGGTGCTTAAATCATGTTTTTCTTCTATAGGGCACTGACTAAGTGATATAATTTGATATTTCCAAATCCATTTACCCAGGACTTTCCTGAAAGTAAAATTATAAGATTCTGCGACGAATGGGTATGTCTGACTCTATGGGTACCAGGTTTCAGCTTTCCAAGAAATTTGCTCAGAACCTCTCTGTTTGTACAGTTAGAGGTTTCGAGGTATTATGGTTACGGTTTGTGCCCTAACAGGTGGACCGCTTCATCTGAATGTCTCAAAAGTAAAAAAAGCGTAAAAATTAGATAAAAAATAAAATTGGCACAACCAATCTCCAGGAAATGATGAAACTCTCCATGATCAATACGCTTGGAGAAAACAATGGCAATCAATGCCCTTGTTATTCAGATACTGCAACTTTTGTATCAATTTTTTATATATTCCTGAGGGGCACCTCTGAGCCCCACAGCTTTGACTATTTAGGTTGACGTGACCTTATTGCAGATTTCCAAGGAGATTTTAGAAATCCATGGATGACCATTAAAAAGATTCCATGTCCAGCGGTTACGATTTGTGACCTGTTAATGGACTGAGGGACAAAGAGTAATCGCTACGGCAAAGTTGACTTTCAGTCAGCAATGTATATGTGAATACATGTTCTGCGATATAATATTTTTATCATACCAAAATTATATCGCATCCTTTTCAACCAAAGAGTGTTCTCAAAAGAGCTTTACAATGTACATTTCATATAAAATGTTCACATAAAAAACATACAGCTGAGTTTCCACATACAAAATATACAAGACTAAATCTTGTGCAACATAAATGTGCTTTCATGATTTAATCCTCTTATTCTTCTAAAGATCACCGACTTGGTCATGGTAACATAATTTGATGTTTCCAAAACCATTTACCCAGGACCTTCCTCAATGCAAAATTATAAGATTCTAGGACAAATAGATATGTGATTTTTTATCAAAACATGATTACTGCGAGTAGGTAGAATATATTTCACCATGAATTAATTTCAGAGATTTGCCAAGGACCTCCCTTTTACAAGTACAGTTTGAAGTTTCTAGGTCAAATGGATACAATTTGTGCATTGTCTGGCTTTCTGGGTGCTAAAAATCATGTTTGCCTTGTCACTCACGGAGTATAGGTCATCTTGAAATTTTCATATAAGAAATTTGTCAAGAAACTCCTTGGATGTATAGTTAGAAGTTTTGAGGTATAATGGTTATGGATAATGAAAGGCAGGCCGCTTCATCTGAAGATCTCAAAAGTAGCAAAAGTAATGTGTAAAAACTGGCACACCAAGTCTCAAGGAAATGTTGAAACTCTCCATAATCAATACGGATTACCAACATGGCAATCAATGGCTTAGTTATTCAGATACTGGAGCTTTTGTATGAAATTTTAATTATTCAAATTTAATTACCAAATGTATACAGCACCCTTTTAACCAAGGAGTGCTCAAAAGAGCTATACAATGTACATTTCATATAAAATGTTAACATAAAATATTTACAGCTGAGTTTCCACAATAAAATTATAAATCTTGTGCAACATGTGCTTTCCTAATTAAATCATATCTTGGAAGGACTGTTTGTTTTGCCATTGATTACATTGTTTATCTCTGCTAGGATAATAGCAATGGTCCGACTGGGTAAGTTTTTTCTTAATTTCTGAAGCTCCAGGCTTCTTGGCATCTTCTTGTTTTTAATACTGTTTTCCAATGCTTTGAAGAAACTCTGTTTTCTTCTTTTGGTTCATCTTTTTCTGTTGATCCTTCCTGTACCTGCCTACATATAGCAAGATTAATTTGAATCTGTCAGATATTAATATTTCAAACTGCTTGATTAGTGTACAGATGTCTTGAAACCTCTCATAGTCATACATACAGTTAAAATATGATATGTCACTATAAGTTAATCAGGTCTGCAGACTATTCAATTGAATTTTGAATTTAAATTCAGATTTCAAAGGGGCTGAAATTTTATAGCGGACATCTTTCACAGATGCCAAGCTTCAGTAAAATTTTACAGCAACTCCTTGTACAGTGGCTGCATGCTGAGAGCGTGACAGACAGACGGGTAGACAGAAAACCTGTTTTGCATAGCTGGTATGCCTAGGCAGGTCCTTAATTAAAGTAAAGGATTTACCTTCGATAAACTTAAGAAGACAATTTGAAATAGGTGCATTATTCAGGTGTCTACTTTGGTGTGCTTAAATAACTAAAAGGATGTTTTCCCTGCAGAAACCTCGACTTGTTAAATAAACATTAAATATTAACAAATTAAAATTTGATTTCAAATAAAATCAGATTTAAAATTCAATGTGAGCCAAACTTTGCAAAGCACCATCATAAACACAATTTCAACTTTTTCATATTTAATTTAATAATTAAAATAAAATGCTGTTTAAAAATAAAAATTTTCCATTTTCAAATGGGCACAAACTATATGTATAAGCAAGTTAAAACAAGCCAATTAGGTATACACTGCTTCCGCACTGGGTAATATACGGAACTTGTGACCTGAAACCATTTCATGATGCAATATATAAACAAGGGACCCATGGGTCACTGTGCTCAGCTGAAGTTGGTCTGGAAGGTAAAATTCTAAAAATGGTATCAAATGGAGATAAAGACTGAGAGGAAGAGGTAATGTAGGCCATAGTTGTTTGAGATGATTGAAGAAATTGTTGGAAATAATATTTTGTGATCTGACCATGTGTTTCGTAATGTTGAAACTGATACATGTAAGCAGTTCGTGAATATAACATCTATACTATTACCATGATCATTGGTTGGCTTTTTGATAAGCTGTTGACAATTCAGCAGTTTATACAAATCCAATTTTTTTTTATTAAACCATTTTTTTCAATTTAATAAAATGTAAACAGTTGCAATAAAATTCCCAGTCCACAGTTTGAAGAACTTTATGCGGGGTGCAGTTGGGTGTGATTATGAATGGGAGTTACAACACCTCTGTACAGTATACAATTTCTTTATTGATTAAATTTTATGCAGTTGCAATATAACTATTTTCCCCTTTTTTAAATAAAATAAATTTTTTAAAATAAAAAAAAACAATAAATTACTTGATTCAGATTTTACATTTCTAAAGTGCACCTTTAATTAACCATGATTTGGCTAATATATTATCAAATTGTGCC
The DNA here is from genome assembly GCA_026874595.1 of Sipunculus nudus. Lineage (NCBI taxonomy): Eukaryota > Metazoa > Annelida > Sipuncula > Golfingiida > Sipunculidae > Sipunculus > Sipunculus nudus. Next base: position 43,716,859 of record CM049308.1, read on the forward strand.
TACCGATGGATTTAATTATATTTTAATTAAATTATTTAAATGGAAATTAATTTCTATAAAAATACTATATTACCACAATATGGCATCTTCTGGATTACTTTTTCAAATACTTTTCCAAGAAAAGTTTTGTACGTTGGAGTGGAAAAAGCTTTACAATTAAAGAAATACAGTTCAAGCAATAACAATCATTGCACTACATTTTGGTGGAGGGGGGAGGCATGAGAATAACTTAACATCTTTGACAGCAGATATAAATTGCAGTACAAGTATTTGAAAAAAAAATATCCACTTTATGAGTTGTAATGCTTTTCACAAACAATTAACTGTTATTCAATAATTACAGGTTATCATTACCCCAGAGAAGCACTAGCACAAATGATAGGAGTATAACAATTTATTAAAAATTAATTGAAATTATTGAGCAAAATATAATTTTAATAAAAATTATATAACAATATCATCTAAAAATATTTTTAAAAATAATATAATTTAAATAAATCATGAATACATTCATGAAACTTTTCTGAAGTATCTGCATGCATATTTGTATTTATATTCATTGAATTATTGAGAATTGGTATTAATATTCAGATAAATTTGTTAAGTATTCACCGAATGTCTTGTATTTATTCAGATTCAGTCAAACAAAATTGTTGAGCATCCAGGATGTACAAATTTCACAAATTTAAATAATGACCATATGTACCTTTATTTATGGCTTTAATTTATATTCGCTTTTGAATACTTTTACATCAGTATACACACTAAACATAGCAAGAGTCTAATGAAAATTATTTATATTATACACATCATAATGAGAACTTGTCTAAGATATGATTTTTTATCACATCTGAATATTTTTTTTGGTATCATAAAAAAAGTTATCCCAGCTATGAAACTAATATATATGTTAAAAATAACCCAAGGATCAGAACACCAAATATTTTATACAAGGAGCAAACTGAAGATGGGGATGTTTAATTTTATAAACTGAAATAAAGGAATCAGTACTAAAAATTTTATTTTTTACATATTATCACATGACATCTGATACAGCCATGAGTCTTAATGTCATTAGTCAAACACATTGACATCTTAAATGAGCAAATTTTGCAATAAATATAAATCCACAAAGTGAAACACCTGGAAAGGACTTGGAAATTTAGATTAATTAAATATAATCAACTGCATCCTTCTCGATCATAAATTTGCTTCATAAAATCACTAATATTAAAGAACAATTTATTTAAATGTTTTTCTTCATTATTAAGACTGAAATGAAAAACACCCAAAGGTGCCTGCATGGTGTCATTTGGAATACATTTTCAGCCATCCATACAACATTCATACAACATCAATAACTGTAAGGTAATTCCCTGTTACTCATTAGCTATATAAAATCCTTTTCCATAAATTTTTCCTAAAGTTGTTATTATAAACCAATATAAAATTTATTCAATTATTGTTTATTGTTATATATTTGGCCAAAACAACTACTAGAGGAGGGGAGTTGGACACCTTGAGCCAGTTGTAGCCAGCCAGCTCTTGCCCAGTATGCCCCGCTTCATTCATGCATAATCAGCCTAAAAGGTCAACAAGAGTAACTTACAGGTGACTAAAGAGGGGCTTCAGTTCCAGCCTAGGTGTGACATGGTCTCATAACACTTTAATAAAAGTTACAGTTTTTTGTCAATTCCCTTAAAATTTCAGAATTTAGAAGCTGAAACCCTTATGTGTGCATGATATGAAAATTAAATCAACAGTGCTTACAGGAAACTAGGGACCCAAGGGTCCCAACGCTCAGCTGCATTTGTCTATAAGGATATTTTTAAAGAAATTTTTAAGAATGACAGTCCTGTGACCTTAACCAATGACCTTGTGACCTCAGACCAGGTTACCTCAAAATCTACAGGTTTCCTCACTTTGGGCAAGTAAGCCATGTGTGAAAGATGGAAAGTTTTAGATGATTAGTTTGATTTACAGTGCATCCACAATCTTTTTAAAGATGTGTCTACCAAAAGCAGAATTATCATCCATAAACTAATTTGTGAATGGATGGGCTCTGTGACCCTATGACCCAAAAATCGAACAGAATCTTCCCCTATTGGCAGGTTAACAATATCTTAAAGATGGAAAGTTTGCGATGAGAAGTTTGGCTTCAAATGCATACGCATTTTTTTTAAAATGAGTCCTGTGACCTTGACCTTTAATTGTTGGACTCCAAAATCGATATGGTTCTTACTTTAGTGGAGGTCCATATAGTGGTTAAACCAATATGTCAAACAAAACTAAAGTTATTAGTCATTGTATTATCAGAAAACAGTTGAAAATTTTGCTTATTTTGTCTTATGAACGTTCGGCATGGTGATCTAACAGAAATACGTCAGATGTACATGCGCATTTGTGTTATAATAATTGTCATATTCATGTTTAAATCGAAGAAGTGCTTTCTAGGTGTTAGCCAGCACAGACATGTAAGGCCAACACTTATAAAATCTACAAGCACGGTTGGATCAGGTGTGAACATTCATTGTAGTAGAAACGCACTATATTACTGTGAATAAGCATAATCAGTTGATACGTACAGTCCTTGATACACGTGTTACATATTGTACGTGTATAGCCTAGTTTTCAAAATATTCATATGTATTTTTACATTTTAAGTTTATCCTTTATTGGGTGTATTAAGGTGTTACACAATTTTGAATAAGATAATATCAGTAGCTTATAGCTGAACGGTATGACAATTGTTATACAATTCAAACAATATAAGTCTTACTGTTGCCAGTGACAAGATGTACACTCTAGCTTCAGTTCAAAAGCTATATATTTTTATGTAATATAGGGACCGATCATGCTTTTGAACATCCCATACATGTAAGCAGAAGTTGCAAATTTCATATAATCCCATCATGATTTTATTTATTTATCGTTTATTTTGTTTTAATTTGTCTGTAAAGTGTGATGAAGATTAACTGTTCAAGTATCCTGTACACGTCTTATTAATAGACTGAATATGTAAAACCTGGTCAATAGGAGTCTTAACCAACCAGGGTAACGGTTATATCTTTTTATATATATATATATGCATGTGTTTAACAAATCATTCACAGTCATGAATGTACTATTCCAATAGTATACTATAGTATATATCTTGCCATATATTTACCTCGAAAGGATGAATCAGAAATGAGCTTCTGGTATAGTTTTGGCACAGAACAGAATTATTAGTTTTACACTGGTGTACCTGTTAAAGACGGATCAGAAATGAGCATCTAGTATGGTATTAGGGAATTTTGTTTCAAAGTTTTGTCAGTACAAACCTGCCTATTCAGGGGTATAGGACAAAATAAGTGAAGTGTTACACTGCCATATATTACCTGGTAAGGACGGATCAGAAACGAGCGTCTGGTATGGTATTTTTTTTGTAAGATTCTCTCAGTGTCAACCTGCCTGTTCTGCCTGTTCGGTGGCACAAAACAATTTTAAGTGTATCACTGACAGACCTAATGAAGATGGATCAGAAATGAGCATCTAGTGTGGTATTTGGCAATTTTTTTTGCATGTTTTATTTTGTCAATGGGATCATATTTGGGTGTCTTAAGTACTCCTGTGTGAATATATATGGGACAGACAGAGGTATAAGACACCCGTAAGGATATTCATGGGTGTATTATGATGTCATTTAGAGCTTAAATGACAGGTTGCAAGTGGATATGTGCAAACATTATTAGATTATTGAGTATATTGAATGCATTGACACTTAATGAGTGCAAGAAATGGTCACATAAATGTGTAATACTCGCACGTAATGTGCTTCTTGCCTTAAAATCTTTGAATCGTACAATATGAATGTGTACATTTCATACGTCAGATACGCAAGTAATGACTTACAATGTATTCACATAAACATTTGTTTTTTTTTTCAAAATGCTAACATATTTGTTACAGTAAACATCATTCTTAATGTCTGAGATTCACCTTTTAATCACTGTGCAGAGATAGATATGTTGGAATGATTGTACTGGTATTCATGACTATTTCATGTATAAAATTTTAATTTTGTTTAAAAATTAAATTTTTTTTTGGGGGGGGGGGAGGAGTTGTGTAATGTACTAAGGGCCAGTCTATTACTACAATTCTCATTCTCTGTATTAAATCATTTTTATATATTATGTAAGTTGCAGGTGTTTAAGTTAATTCGGACTTTGTGTATTAAAATGTCAGAGCTAAGTTGCAAGGTATTTGCATAATGACTGTAATTGCTTAGCCTTGATTACATGGCAACTCTATTCAGTCTAATTACACTTTCATTGCACACCTTTCTTACTGCTTCTGTGGTGACACGTCAGGGAAATCTCTGATTGGTTTACTAATGGTGTATGAATCTTGCTGGGAGGGATGCGATGGGTTCCTTTTAATCACTGTGCAGAGATAGATATGTTGGAATGATTGTACTGGTATTCATGACTATTTCATGTATAAAATTTTAATTTTGTTTAAAAATTAAATTTTTTTTTTTGGGGGGGGGGGGGGAGGAGTTGTGTAATGTACTAAGGGCCAGTCTATTACTACAATTCTCATTCTCTGTATTAAATCATTTTTATATATTATGTAAGTTGCAGGTGTTTAAGTTAATTCGGACTTTGTGTATTAAAATGTCAGAGCTAAGTTGCAAGGTATTTGCATAATGACTGTAATTGCTTAGCCTTGATTACATGGCAACTCTATTCAGTCTAATTACACTTTCATTGCACACCTTTCTTACTGCATCTGTGGTGACACGTCAGGGAAATCTCTGATTGGTTTACTAATGGTGTATGAATCTTGCTGGGAGGGATGCGATGGGTTCCTTTTAATCACTGTGCAGAGATAGATATGTTGGAATGATTGTACTGGTATTCATGACTATTTCATGTATAAAATTTTAATTTTGTTTAAAAATTAAATTTTTTTTTTTTGGGGGGGGGGAGGAGTTGTGTAATGTACTAAGGGCCAGTCTATTACTACAATTCTCATTCTCTGTATTAAATCATTTTTATATATTATGTAAGTTGCAGGTGTTTAAGTTAATTCGGACTTTGTGTATTAAAATGTCAGAGCTAAGTTGCAAGGTATTTGCATAATGACTGTAATTGCTTAGCCTTGATTACATGGCAACTCTATTCAGTCTAATTACACTTTCATTGCACACCTTTCTTACTGCATCTGTGGTGACACGTCAGGGAAATCTCTGATTGGTTTACTAATGGTGTATGAATCTTGCTGGGAGGGATGCGATGGGTTCCGAGGCAGTTACAAACTGGGGGCCAAGCCCTGAACTTTGGCTTGGCATTCCCTCTCCTGTATAGTTAAAATAAAGAATATATTATATCAACTCAGAAACTTGTAAGTTTGTCACCAATGCATCCTGGACCAGGTTATAATCTCTACAATGTAAGCAGGTGTGGACGTGAGGGAGGGAGGGCACTGGGCCCTTAGCAGGTCGAAAAATTAACATATTGTGGCCCCGGTAAGACTTGTGTTGTGGTACCTGATCGATATTACAGGGTACTTTTATATAAATTTTCTGATAAAAATTGTAATATTTACAGGATAGTTTATAGATTTTGTCATAAAAATTTACCAGAAATGTGAATGTGTGTCCAGAGACTGTTTATAGTTTATACACTAGTGTGCTTATGAGCAAACAAATAATTAGTGTGTGAAAACAAACTCAGGTTATGTCAAATAAATGGCCAAAGGATCAGCTAATTACTTGATCAAAGGTATAATCACACAATCTTACACAACACCCAATTAAAGTTGCTGAGCCTAGCCATTGTGTTTTGAGATGACGCAAGAAATATCCACACCAAATGGCATTCCTTAAGAAAAGGCTATCAAAATATCTAATTTGGTAAGTCAGCACTATATTGTCAGCTCACTGTAAAAATGATAATGGAAAGTACAGAGTATCACACTAAAATAGAGCATACAATGTTACATTCATTTGCCAACAGTTCAGCCAGTGGGCTATAGACTTAAGGGCAAGGTCAGTATTCCCTCCCGGCTGTTTAGCCTGTGGACTAAACTGCCGGCACCCTGCTTGCTGTTTAGCCACTTCCTAAAAACTATTAATGGAAAAAGTGGATATGCTAATACGGGTCCTCTGGGCCCTTAGGACGTCAAAAAATGGACGTATAGTGGCCCAGGTAACACTTGTTTTGTGGTATCTGATCGATATTTTGTGCCAATTAATGAACAATGAGGAAGGGATTGTTGGGTGTGTTTGCAGGGTAATGGACGGGTGTAGTGTGGATACAGTTGTCATGTAAGCAGGTGAGGATGGGAGGGCACTGGGCCCTTAGGATGTCAAAAAATGGATGTATAATGGCCCAGGTAACACTTTTGTTTTGGTATATGATCAATATTTTTGCCAATTAATGAACAAAGAGAAAGGGATAGTTTGGTGTGTTTGCAGGGAAATAGACGGTTGTAGGGTGGATACAGTTGTCATGTAAGCAGGTGTGGATGTGAGGGAACTGGGCCCTTAGGACGTCAAAAAATGGACGTATAGTGGCCCAGGTAACACTTGTTTTGTGGTATCTGATCGATATTTTGTGCCAATTAATGAACAATGAGGAAGGGATTGTTGGGTGTGTTTGCAGGCTAATGGACGGGTGTAGGGTGGATACAGTTGTCATGTAAGCAGGTGAGGATGGGAGGGCACTGGGCCCTTAGGATGTCAAAAAATGGATGTATAATGGCCCAGGTAACACTTTTGTAGTGGTATATGATCAATATTTTTGCCAATTAATGAACAAAGAGAAAGGGATAGTTTGGTGTGTTTGCAGGGAAATAGACGGTTGTAGGGTGGATACAGTTGTCATGTAAGCAGGTGTGGATGTGAGGGAACTGGGCCCTTAGGATGTCAAAAAATGGACGTATAGTGGCCCAGGTAACACTTGTTTTGTGGTATCTGATCTATATTTTGTGCCAGTTAATGAACAATGAGGAAGGGATTGTTGGGTGTGTTTGCAGGGTAATGGACGGGTGTAGGGTGGATACAGTTGTCATGTAAGCAGGTGAGGATGGGAGGGCACTGGGCCCTTAGGATGTCAAAAAATGGATGTATAATGGCCCAGGTAACACTTTTGTTGTGGTATATGATCAATATTTTTGCCAATTAATGAACAAAGAGAAAGGGATAGTTTGGTGTGTTTGCAGGGAAATAGACGGTTGTAGGGTGGATACAGTTGTCATGTAAGCAGGTGTGGATGTGAGGGAACTGGGCCCTTAGGATGTCAAAAAATGGACGTATAGTGGCCCAGGTAACACTTGTTTTGTGGTATCTGATCGATATTTTGTGCCAGTTAATGAACAATGAGGAAGGGATTGTTGGGTGTGTTTGCAGGGTAATGGACGGGTGTAGGGTGGATACAACTGTCATTTAGGCTGGTGTGTCTGAGAGGGCAGGGCCCTTAAGCTAATTAGCACTTCAAAAAATGGCATATAGTGGCCCAGGTAACGCTTGTGCTGTGGTATCAGATTGATATTTGTGCCAATTAATTTGCGATGAGGAAAATTAGTCATGTGTGCTTGTGGGGTTGGGGACATGTGTAGGGTGGATACAGTCGTCATGTCAAATGGATCCCTTATGCAGATGATTACCGGTGACCATGAGATGGGAAGGAAAGAAGTGGTTTTTTTTAAATACATTTTTTGCTGAGGATAATAATTAGGCAGGCCTTATTTCCACTCCCCGGGAGTGGAAATAAGGAATGCTTATTTCCAATCCCCCACTCCCCCGGGGGAGTGGTAATAAGGGATGCTTATTTCCACTCCCCCTAATGGTAAAGGCTTGTGCGGTCTGACCGTCCGAGCTTTCTGGGAAAAAAAGACACATTTTTTTTTGTCTATTTCAGTTATAAAGCAAGTCTATAAACATGACCTATATTTATTGTTCACAAATTTTTATTTTGTGTGCAACTATATTATTGAGACATTAGGGGGACTAATCATCCTTTTATGCACTTGAAAAGGTTTCATTTTTTACATTGACAGCCATTTCAAAGTTAAAATTATTGATTGTATGAAACATAAGTTAAAACAATTATGATTTGCCAGAGTGAACACTGCTGTTAAATTACATTTATATTTGGGACCAAGTTTTCAAGGACAAATAAAATGTACATTTCTGCAAATAGTTAAAATTTGTGGACTTTTTTGTTTAATAATTTTACAGATTTATTTATTAAGCAAGAGAACAAGCTTAAAGTAACTCAGATAGGCTGGTGATAAATGTTTTTACAACAATTGTTTCCTTTCTCAGTCCTTATCAGTAGAGGGTTAGCACCTCATCAGTGGGGCAAGTTAAGAGTCTGTCTCCATATGCCAAGACATATGCCATGGTGGCAGGTTTTGGCTCAGTGTACAGGCAAAGTCTAGACAGTTGCACTGGACCTTGAATTTATCCCACCACATTTTATCCAGAACAATTTGAATAACATGACTGCAGTGTCAAAATAAGTATACTTTGTCTGAAAGGAAAACTAGAACTACAAAGAAACAGAAGTATTTCACTTAAGACAGTTGTCACCAGTTTTGGACATTAAGTGTAAGACAAATAACCATCTTATATAACATTCAGCCATTAGATCCTATATAGGGCTGATGTTTACAAATGAATTTCTTAACTTACAATTATTTAACCTTATATCATATATATAGAGAGTTTGGAAATAAGCATTCTTTATTTCCATTCCCAAGGGGAGTGGAAATAAGCATCCCTTATATCCACTCCCCGGGGGAGTGGAAATAAGCACTTCCTAATAATTAATATGAAGTTTCTTTGGATATGAATCTTTGGATGGGGTCCTTCAATTTATGTAACACTATTTATGACTGCGTGCACTAAAAACCAGCTTTATATTTTGGTGCCATAAAAACTTTAAAAAAAAATTTGTATTTCCATTTATTTGTAATTTAATATTTCTTTGGGAGTAAGTACAAAGGGGAAAAAAGTTACTCAAATAAACACATTTGGATATATGTACATGATTACAATATATTGTATTTGGGCCATGCGATACCAGTATGGTCCAGCACTTAAGTCTTAAGTACTAATTAACCTTATCTTAACATGTATTGCTTCAATGCAGGATCAAAGTATTAGACGATCAGATCAGATCTAGTATTTTAAGTCACTAGACAGACACGGTTGAGGTGGTCTGGGACCACCGCCCCGGCCTGTCTCTTTTGACTATAATTTTGATGCCGAAAGTTGCCACACAAGCCAAGCCAAGGAGCCGCGAAGAGCCACCAGCGTGCACCCACACCGGTGACCGAGAAAGCTACATCATCCACACCCACAAAGCCCCAGCGGGCCACTCAACGCACGGATATCAACAGCAAAGCCGCTGCCCCCAAGAACCCGGTCGCGAGCGACATCCCCGAGCAGAATGCGCACCACAACAGAGAGGCCCGAACACAAGCAGGGAAACCCAGATCGCCGACAGAACAACTCCCACCGCGAAGAGCCGGACTTCCTGTGACTTGGATCGGGCAGGCTGTCTTGGCTTTGTCTTCAGCTGGTCCCCGAGCAGTGGGCCTAAAGTCGTCTGTTTGCCACAGTCAGGGAATCTTGACTTGTGCTGTGCCTTAATTGTCTTGACTTGGGTTCCGGCTGTCGGGTAGGTCTTGTCTTCTCTTGGCTTGTCCCAGGGCTACCAGTCTTGGCTTGGTCTTGAGGCTCAATTGGTCTTGGGTCTTGTGGCAGGCAGCGGACCTAAATTTAAGTTGTCTGTCTGTCCGCTGCCAGGTCGGTTTGTGATTGATTAGTCCTAAATAGGACTGTTGGGGGGTCTTGTCTGGGTAGTCGTCTTGGTAGTTGCTGTCAGTGGGCGGATGGGATGTGCGCTCATCTGGGTGCCCTCTAAACTTCCGCTGGTGGTGCTGGGGGGCTGCCGCTGGACTTGCGCTTCGGTGTCGGATGCTGTTGGTGGTGGTTGTCAGGGGTAGTTGTCTGTGGTGGGGGGGGGGGGGGGGGGGGGGGGCAGATTTCTTTATAATTTTATAAGTATATATCACATGGGATTTTTTAAGAAAATACCTCATGATCATTTACCCTTATATTGGCCTAAAGGAGATATCTGTAGGAGATATCTTTATAGTTAGAAATCTAGCTGGCCGGTGCATGGGGCCTTTCAGTTTGTACTTTTATATTAAGTATCACATAAATATTTTTAGGAAATATTTATGATCATGTACTTTTATAGGAAATACTTATAAGAAGTATTTTTATATAAGTACAGACTGAGAGAGAGGGGCCGGGGGCTGGGATAGTTGAGGCTAGTGGCGGCATCAGTTTCCATCCACTTGCTAGTGGCCGGCTTCAGTTTCCATGCCACTGGTCTGCCGGAAAAGCTGTAATTACTAATAAAATCTATAATTATATCTTATATATGAGAGTCGGATAACCAGATATTGCGTCGATATTGTGAAAAATACAAAAACAAAAGGGTGAAAAACCGGTAAAAATCGTAAAAAACGTGGGTTAGTGTGCATGAAAAAGGATGAGTGAAGTGGTGTTTTTACATGAGTTGTGCTCTTTTTTTTATGTTAAAGGTTTATGGTGTATAAAACAGTATGGTGCTTTTTATATACATGGTTTTAGTATGGTTCTAATCTAATTGAGGATGTATTAGTATTGGATTAGTAGTGTGGTGTTCTGTCGGTTGATATGTATTTCTCCGAGTTTGTATGTTTGTCTTGTATGTTTGTCTTATATGTTTTAGATTTAGATAAGATAAGATAAGATAACATTTATTAGCCTTCAGTTCCAGGAATTTGTTGTTGACTTGCAATTCATTACATAAAAAAAAAAATAAATAAGTAAATAGATAGATAAATACATAAAAAAATACATAAAAATACATAAAAATCACACATAACATATTTACTATGCATGTAAAATTAAGCATGTAAAAATGATAAAACAGATAATTCTGCAGGTAAAACACATAATTCAAAACATTAAATTTCTAAGAGGGTTGCGAGTTAAAAAGTTTAATATTGTGTGGTACTAGAGATTTTTTAAAACGAGTTGTTCTGCAGAATATTGTATCTAGGCGTTTACCTGAAGGTAAAAAACGGAACTCTGGATATAGGGGATGTGTTTTGTCATTCATGACCTTAGATATGAAGGCCATTGTTTTGGTTTCACAGATTTCCTGGTGTGTGGCAAGAGAAGTACCAGTTATTCTACTACTTCTCTTCCTGGTATTATTCAACTGTTTCTTTAACTTATCAGATATATTTGTAAACCAGCACTCCAGTGAATAAGTAAGGACACTGGAAATTACTGAATTATAAAACATGGTAATTATGGTTTTGTCAATATTAAGCTTTCGTAGATAATAAAGGTAATATAATCTTTTGTTTGCTTTCTTGGATTGATTCAACACATGTTCTTTCCAATTCAGATTTCTGTCAATAATACATCCTAAGTAATTATAATTTTCTACAATATCAACATCTTCATTTTTGATAGCAACTGGGGTAATTACAGATTTTGATCTCCTAAAATCAAAGACTACTTCTTTAGTCTTCTTTACATTTAACTGAAGGTAGTGTTCCTCACACCAACCAGTCACATATTGAATGGTTTTCCTGTAGAGCGATTCATCATTCTTGTGTATCAGGCCTAGAATGACAGTGTCGTCTGCATATTTGATAATTCTACAGTCTGAAAGGCTCACAGACAAATTATTTGTATATAGAATAAAAAGGACTGCTGACAGAACACAGCCTTGTGGAGCACCAGTATTTATGATTATATCTGAAGAAGTTTCTTTGCTTGTTCTAACATGTTGTCTTCTATCCGAGAGAAAATCTAGAATCCATAGACAGTAGGAAAGAGGAATGTTATATCTACAGAGCTGATTGATCATAATGTGTGGCTGTATTGTATTGAAGGCTGAAGAATAATCAATGAAAAGTGATCTGTCATAATTTCTGGGGTCCCTGTCTAAGTGTTGATAAATATAATGAGTTAATGTGGCAATTGCGTCGCTTGTGCATCTGTTGGATGAATATGCAAACTGATGTTGATCTAGCATTGGTTTAACAATTGGAAGTAATTTATTAAGAACTATTCGCTCCAAAGATTTTGCGAGAATAGATGTTAGTGCAACAGGCCTAAGATCATTCATCACTTTAGGAGAGTTATTTTTGGCGACTGGAATTATTTCTGCGGTCTTCCATAATTTTGGTAGTTTACATAAGGAGAGAGACAATTGAAAAATGTGATGTATGATAAAGGACAAACTATTTCTACAGGTTTTAATTAATCTGCCACTGATTTTGTCGGGTCCACAGGCTTTCTTTACATTAATCTTACTTAACACTTTGTTTACATCAGTTACATCAGTAAGGATGCCATCATCACATGATTCTAAATTTGCTCTCAGACTGCTCCGAATGTCATCTTTTTCTTTTGAGAAGTCACTTTCATCAAAACGTGCATAGAATGTATTTAATTTGTCAGCATAGCCATTTTCAGCAAGCAGTGAGCATCCTTTCTTGCTTTTAGTTATACCAGTTAATTCCTGAAGACCCTTCCAAGCATCTTTTGATTGCTTGCTATGGAACAGTTTTTCTACTTTCTTTTTATATTGTTGTTTGGCTTTCTCAATGGCAGAATCAGTTTCTTTTTGTAAGTCATATCTGTTATCTGAATTGCTTGTGAAGGCTTGGTGCTTACATACAATAAGTTTCCTTAGATCACTATTAATCCAAGGTTTGTTATTAGGGTAAATCTTAATGCTTTTAGTTGGTACCAGCATGTCTTCACAAAATGATATATAACTAGACACAGTTTCACTTTCAGTAAGTTCATCTAAATCATATGAAGTGTCAATGAACATTTGCCAGTCTGTTAGATCAAAACATGTTTGTAGGGTCTCATAGGCTTCCTTTGAGTTCACTTTAATATTAATTTCACGTGGTTTCAGCATTTGAAGTTTACGTCTGTAAGTAGGTTGCATTTAGACGATTGCTCTGTCGACACTTATAACCCCGCCGCTTAGTTGTGAAAAAAGGGCAAGGTTTTGTCATATCGGCCCGTCGCAGACTGGAAGACGCGAATATCGTCCACTTACAATGACATCTTCCCCAGCTCGTTCCAAAAAGGAAACTCGGAATGCGTCAGCGATGGTGAGCGATAAAATAAGATAAAAAAAAAATTGAATGTAATAAAATATTTTTTGGTGATATATATTAGAGAACACATACCCTAACATGATTATTAGATGTATTCAATTACATTCAATTACAACGGTCTGTTATGAAACGGAAAATTTTCAGGTGGGCCTCACACTTGGGTTGCTTGGCCTCGCAGTATTCCGTCCGCCGACTTACCTGTTTTTGACAGACCCCCATTTTGTATATCCGACATCCGACTTACAGTACCTCGGTTTGAGTCTGTCATCAAAACATCATGGGTTCCGCTTCCGTTGAAACTATCTGACAGTTCACATCAACAACGACGTGGCAAAAGACCCTAGCGATTCACAACATAAACAGTTGTAGTAGACATTCATATAGTTTTTTTTTCTTAGGGGATTATGGGTCTATGTAAATGTCCAAAGAAGAAAGTAACGAATTTATTTTGTTTTGAGCACCGCGTGAATGTTTGCGAACATTGTTTAGTATCAAATCATCCGAAGGTAAGTGGATACCTCGTTAGTCGTAACAACGTTAGTAGTAGTACTGTATAATTTTTTTTAACAGTAGGGATTTATATGTAAAATGATTTGGCCCACGCTACATTGACCTACGTTCGCTACATTAGTCAAGAACTGGACTATTTATAATCTGATAGTCTGTGTCGCCTGTCGGGCCGTCCCGGCCGAGGCTATCGGCACGACCGTCGTGCCGATAAGAAGTACAATCCGCACGACAGCCTCTCATATTATAATATGAAACCTAACCACTGCTAATAATATGGCTGGTAACAGACACCTCAGCACAACAGAACTATTTAAAAGTTGTAGATGCTGGGTAATTTACGTAAACTTAATACTTACATAAAGTTACAAGTTAGACACAATCGGTGCACTGGAAAAGCCTGGGCCGGGCCTATTACACGAATATTCCTTGGCCGGCTGTCATATAGCAAGTACTTTGTGTAGTTTGTGGTATGTTTATTTCTGTTAATGAGTTTTGTTTTGTATCAATTTCCCAAAAATTAGAATTCCTCTGATATTTAAGTAATTATTTTATGAAAATTTAATATATATTTAGTGTACGATACATGGGAACACGTGGCTGTCGTGCGGATAAGAAAGCTAATCCGCACGACGGTCGTGCGGATAGACACTACCGTGGGTCCCTCGAAACACCCAAAACACCGTGTTTTGGGTATACTATGACGAAACACCGCGAAACACCTATTATCTCTCAAAGGAGAGGGAAAATATTAATTCCAGAGTATCAATTGTCACTTAAGTGCTATACCTGTACAATTTGGGGGGTTAATTCTTTAAAATAAAGTCACACGGGAGTGTTTAGTGCTACGGTCGGCATGTTCAGTTCAATGCGGCCATATTCATATTTATGCTACTGCCCCCTGGCGGAGCTGTCATAAACGATTCTGAACGGAGTTTTGGGTGATCAAATTATGATTTTAAGCTTCTGATCATTTATCAATGAATATTTTAGATTTTATTTCTGTGTATTTGGTATTGGTAACTTTTTTACACTTTCGTCAGGGTGTGCCTTTTTGTAATTGTGATTATTATTATTAATATTCATGTGTCAATGAAATATTTTCATAATCATAAATTAAATAGAATACTGAACAAAGACATACGTACATTTTCTTTAATCTCTTCATTAAGAGTTGTTGAATAACCACTCTGCTCAGTAAACATTTTTTGCACATCAGTTGACATACAGAAAGACATAAGTTTGACAGTGCTCACAATGTCAAGTGAACTCCAACGATCTCACAGTTTGTCTGTATTCAAGATGTCATGAGCAACTAATGTTTATTCAAACGTGTCCACAGTGGTTATAAGTGACTATCATGATGACACAATGTTAATTAGCGCTTCAGTGGGTCTTCAGTGGGTTAGGCATATGGGAGTATTTTCTTAATTACCCCTTTGAACTACTAGATCAAAGACCATTTATCGCAACAGTGGTTCGGGGTTGAGTAATCACCCATGGCCGTAGGTGTGAACTGCCGATTGACATGGTTCACAGGATCGTAAAAATCATTAGTTTTAATATTTTTCCCTTAACAATGTAATTTTTAATACTGGCATTATTTTGATATTAAATGAACAGCAATTTTCGTTACCAATAAAATTAATAATGTTAGTATTATTTTAATATTAAATGGACAGATTTATGAAAACTTTACTATTAATTTATTATTAATATTATTTCCTTAACAATGCAACTTTTAATACCAGCATTATTTTGATATTAAACGGACAGCAATTATAGTTACCAATGAATAATGCTAGTATTATTTTAACATTAAATGGACAGAATAGCAAATTACATGACAACCTTACTATTATTATTATTATTAATATTATTATTATTATTAATAATTTCTAATCAGTGAACATAATTATTATTTCATTACCAATGTTACCGTACCTTAAATGTTGTAATTATCATCGTATTAATCTTTACTATCATTTTTAACCATTTTCTTATACACATGTCATTATTAACATAAGTAATATAATACTAGCATTATTTTGATATTAAATGGACAGAAATTTGCGTTACTAACGAATAATCCTAGTATTAAAATTATAATGTTGTAATAATTACAGTATAAATCTTTACCATCATCTTCTATATATACGTTATTATTAATATTAGTAAGACTAATATAATATTGTTCTATATATATATATGTCACCTTTGTGATTCGTGGATCATATCATTTTTTTTTAAATATATAAAACCAAATGCAGTATAAGGTTTTAAATGTTAAAAAGCTTTTGTCCATATTTATTTCTCATCAATAAATCAAAAAGGTTCATTTAGTGGACATGTCACGCACCCATTGACACTCAAAATTATGTTACAGTTTGTATCTAATCAGGATGTCCTGCAAATGATCTAACATCGCCAAACTGATCAAGGGTAATTTCACTCTTGACACTTATTTGATTAGTGGTTGAGTTGTTTGGTAGTTGTATATTCTCTTTATAGTAAATTAACCCTTTGTGTAAATATATCAAAGGCGATATGTTTGCGTGAGTGAGTTTGGTTCAATCAAGCATGACGGTAAGCGTGAACGAGTTTGGCTGAGATAACACTTTGACCTGCAATTAATGAGTGACAGTTTAGGCCAGTTGTTGATAGGTTTTTACTATGTACACACTCAGTGCGTCCGTGATGCATGTCCAATTTTACATCAAAGAGTTGTTCACCCTATATATACATGCTGATTCTAGATTACTGTACATTCGATTGTGAATTCGCATGAGAATACGCATACACGCAAGTGATGGAGTTCTACAAAAGAAAACGTCCTCGTCGAGTCAAGTGGCCCTGTGGCTCTTGCAGAGATGAGTGCCAAGAAGATACAGTGTTCTGCGAGCTGTGTTCGCACTGGTTCCATAGAGAGTGTGAAGAATTACCAGAGGCATCCTTCAGGAGACTGTCTGCCGAGTCAGCCCCGTATTACTGCCGTCGGTGTACTCATGATGAAGATGACCGTTTCAACTATGACCTTGCCATTTCACGCTTGCAGAGATCGTCAAGAAAGAACTTAGGGCAGCTAAGAAGCCAGGCCATTGTTGAGGGAATTCTTATTCGAGATGAATTTTCCTCCCAGCAGCAAAGATCCAGGCATTCTCTCAGGATTGAGCATCAAGCAAGGGCCATACTAGACCAATGCAGGATGACCAACCTTCCGGGTTTACAAAAAGGCACACCCTGACGAAAGTGTAAAAATGTTACCAATACCAAATACACAGAAATAAAATCTAAAATATTCATTGATAAATGATCAGAAGCTTAAAATCATAATTCTTATTATGATTCACCCAAAACTGTTTATGACAGCTCCGCCAGGGGGCAGTAGCATAAATATGAATATGGCCGCATTGAACTGAACATGCCGACCGTATCACTAAACACTCCCGTGTGACTTTATTTTAAAGAATTAACCCCCCAAAATTGTACAGGTATACCACTTAAGTGACAATTAATACTCTGGAATTAATATTTTCCCTCTCCTTTGAGAGATAATAGGTGTTTAGCGTATACCCAAAACACCGTGTTTTGGGTGTTTCGAGGGACCCGTCTGTGTTGCCCCCACACAGTCCAGCACCAAAATGCCACTTCCCGGGAGTCCAGTGGAAACTCCCACTGGAGGGGCTATAGAACGAACCGGTTCGACTAATTAATGAAACTGACCTCGGAGCAAATGTCGAATCACTCGCGCCCCCCTGATTAGCAAACAAGGTAAAGAGGGCGATATTGTTGATAGGGATAGAGAGAAAAATGGTGTATAGTTTTTTTGGGGGGGTTTTCAGTACAAATATAACAAATGTCTCCTGTTTGACTTGTGATATTGGTTTATGTGACATCCTGAACTTTGCTGCGTGGATGTACCTGGAAGAGATGAAATACATGAATTATTAGAACAATTGACATGACATGCAAAGACAGCATACTGGATCGGGTCTCGAACCACCAACCAGTGGCATACAAGTCCCATTGCATAACTACTATGCCACACAGAACTCGTTGAAGAATCGGGGAAAAGGGGGGTATTTAAACCTTGTGATCACATGGTACACTGTGGGGTACTACTTCACCAGGAGTCATGATCATATGATCAGTGAATTAACTTCGTACAAACACCAAATCAATTGCTTGGTGTAACTAGTTGAAAAATGAATGAGAATACAAAAGGTTAAGATGAATGACTGTTTAATTGGGTAATTAGAATGAATATGAGTAAATATTGGGGGGAGACCCCTAAATCCCCCCCCCCCCCACCCAGGATAAGATAATCAACAGTCCTGAGTAAATATATAAAAACTAGCTGATAGACCCGGTATACCGGGCTTATTACCGGGGTTAGGGAGATATATTTACTGAGATGTGAAATGTTGGCTCATTTTTTTCTATTCTAAAAGTTTACAGAAAATATAGGTTTTCAGTGGGAAACTGTCTCCATAAGATATGTAGAAACATTTTGGCACGACTGCAGAATAACTCACGTACCTCTCAGAGGCGTAACACTCCTGTGAACAGAAAACGTTTCTAGGTACAGCTGCTTGTATCTTAGTTTTGCCACTTACTTTTAAATTACATTAATCCTTAACATCATACCGCCGTATAAACTCATAACCTGGCAGTCGCTCCAAAATTTTTAACATTTATTTTGTGGTTCTGTCCTCGTGGCAAGATATTTATAGACCGGTATGATTACCTTGATGACCTGGCCAGTGATGGTGTTTACATTGCGAACCGGAATGAGATGCGGGGGCATTCAGGTTTTCAATGATATTTGACTGGATTCTATCGGTGGACGTACATTTTTAAGATTATAGGTTGATGTGAGGAACACATGAAAGACTTATTAAATGTACATTGCAAGGAAACTGTTCCTGAAGAAAGAAACAGAAATATGCATACCTCGTAAGTAGCAGAAGCGGACCCAACGGGCTCCATGCAGAGGGTCCGTATTCATTTTCAACCGCCGCAATTTTTTTTCATCGTATCAGACAAATTTTGAGGCCTGAAACCCCCGACATCACCCCAGCCCTGTTCCTGAAATTGGGACCTTGAATTAGGTTTTGTCATTAATCCTCCTGGATTGAACTCTCCATTTCATAAAGCAAGAAACGTGTTTTTCTCTTTTACTGACCACGCACGTGGGTCAAATCCCTCATTGAAAGCAAGCGTTATTCATATGAACAATAGACCTCAGTGTTAGAGGTTAAGTGACCACAATGCACGCATTCCGCTGATTGCCGAAGGCAGTTCGGCTGTGCTCGGTAAAAAAACGGAAAAATCAATCAAAATTATATGTATATTAAAAATTATTTATTTTCATATCGCCTATGTCACTGCGGGGATAATAACCTTTAAAATGATGTATGGCACAATATTGTACACAGCGCGGTTATAGAGAACACTGCGAACAAATGTGAACCGAATTCCTTTTATAAGTATTAGATGAAGAGTAATTAGAATGAATATGGGTAAATATTGGAGCGAGACCCCCCAAACATCCACAGGATATGACAATCAACACAAGTAAATATTCAGGGAGAACCCCCTCCCCCCCCCAACAGGATATGACAATCAACATGGGTTACGATTGGGGGGAGACCCTCCAAACCCCCCCCCTATGAGTCCAAGAATTATCGAAAACATTGTATTGATATGTGATAAATCCCACTTAGAGTTATGTGAGATTGTGAAGGTGTGAGTTATACCAAAAGGTTGGGTTTCCTGATGATGTATTCAAAAAGAAAGGAATGATATTTTATGCGACACGGTACAGTTGATCATGGCAGACATAGAAGGATGTTGATATAAGTACATGGAGATCGTAGATAAAAGATTATTATGTCATAACCTGTGATTGAATATAGGTAAGAAAGTGATATTTGAGTAGTATTATAGGCAGTTATATGTTAGAAAGCGTTCCTTGTTGTGTGACATGGCGTAGTCGGCGCTGTTTAGGTGCGTGAGTGATACACTATGGCCCGGACCACTTTTACTGGAACTGACAGGAACTGACTTTAAAATATACGGTATTAAATTACGTTTAAACTAAATTATTTTTTTATTTCTATGTTCTCAGACAATGTGAAACATATTGTGATAGAGTAACAGCACAACATAACAAACACAATAAAATAGAAGGTTTTGTGAAATGATCATACAATAAAAGTACCTCATTTTCCATTTTGTTTGTTTGTAAATATTTGTTCAGTTTTAACATAATGACAAATGTTTCAGTATAAATTTATGTAAAGCAGACAATTTCATGTAATTTTCAATTCAATTTACATTTGGACAAGTATTATTTCCTCAGTTAAATTATAATATTTTCAGCATCTTTTCTTCCACCATTTTGAATATTCTGAACAAATAATAAAAGCAGAATGACAGAATTTTAGATGGACAGAAACAATGCTGATTAGTCCATCATCCTTTGATTGATCTGTTTTTGTTTTCTTTGAGCAACTGCAGGGTGTGATGCGCTGATAAGGAGTGATAATGACTGGCTGGCTGTCATCACCCCTACGCTTGCCACTCTGAGCTGTTGAGGCTTTCATGAGTTTGCTCAATGATGCTCTTTTACTGGTTTTCAGTATATTTCTGAATGCATCTGATGCAGCATGCTTTGACAGAGTTCACCATATAAAAAACTTTATAATACAAATGGTATTTAGTAATATGTTTCTTAAAGGGTTTGGGTCAAATACATATTTGTATTTAAATACAGCTACATTGTGTATTTGTATTGCAAGACGAAGCCTTGAGATACTATGGTTTAGGCACTGTTGCGCTGCCGCAACTGCAGAGATTTCGTTTGGACACTATTACTCAAAAAAATATTTCACAGATCTTTACAAAACTTGACATGTGCATAGATATGGGTGAGAGGACGAAACCTATTTAAAATGGGGTCATGACCTTTACTGGGAGATTGACATTGACCTTTATAGGTCCATTTTTGGGAAAAAGCACACAAATTCTTAAATATCTCAAGAAATTTTACATGGATTGATCCAAAAATCAACTTGAGTGAAGATCTTGGATAGTGTTGTCATGTACCAGAAACTGGTGGCGCCACCTGTTATCCTTTTCTTGTTTTTTGTGCTGTTTAATACCCCCTTCATTGCCACTTAACAATACTGTGAGCATTATAAGTTAAAAAACTTATGGACAGATTTCTTTTATATTATGCATATATATACAGGGTTAGGAAAAACCAGGGTTTTAAGCATTAAACCTAGCCCAGTGGGTTTTAATGGGTAAACACAGTTTTTTTGGGGGTTTTACGGGTTTTATGGGCAATATAGTCTCAAATGGCAACTGACTGAACTCAAAATTTCTTGTACACGCTTGGGAAATACTGTGATCAGTATGCTTCTGTGCTTTAAAATATATATAACTATATAAATATAAATGATATATAACTGAAATTGATGATATATAGCAGTTATAATGATAATTAAAATAAATCAGGAGGTTTTAAGATGGAATATAAACCTACCGTACTTTGTAACTCCCATTATTTCAATCATATTTCTATCTGAATCTATCGTTTGTATTATTAAATGATTTTGAAATCTTTTCTTTGTATCAATGAAAGATTGAAAGTTGATGGATTACTTATTGGGTGTGTACAAAAACTGGCTAACTGGTTGACACAAGATGGTTATGGCTGCCAAGTGTCAACTGATTGGCAGTATGTACATGTATAGGATACCACACAGGTGAAGCCACAGTGACACCTCAGTGCTAGCGTCATACACATCCAATCTTCTGTATGCCAGCCAGCTGTAGAACTGTTTTTCTGAACTTTGGCTACATACAAAACAATATTTGCAATCAACTTGGAGTACAACATGCTGCAAAGCTTGTGACCCGCTATCATGCCTTTTGTGGACAATTTGAACTTGACTGGTAGCAGTTTATATAAAACAGTTTGAACATAATGCATGATGTATCATAATAGCATTGGCGCATGACACAATTCCTTGCTTGTGTGCTTCTTCATTAATACTTGTGATGTTGCTCATCTATTGGTATTATCTTATTTCATGGACAATAGTTTTTCCTCTTTATTTGATTATATGCATTTTATGCAGCGATTCTGAGATTGAAAAGAATGCTTCTAGAAAAGCCCAAATCATATTGCCCATTAAAACCCGCCTGTGGGTTTAAGGCCCATTGCCCGCCCGGGTAATAAGGGGTATTACCCGCCCGGGTATTACCCGCCCAACCCTGTGCATATTCATGGGGTCTGGGATGATGTATTTTTAAATTGGGGTCATGACCTCTCCTGTGAGAGTGGGTCTTTGCGACTGCGTTCCGTTGAGAAATTAAGGAAAAACCTCAATTTTTTATTAAAAAACTATTTTCACACTTCAGGACTGCCTAATATCAAAACGACTCACCTGTTTTTCCTCATATTTACCATAAATATTCCTCTATATAGTTCCTATGTACATGCCAGAAATTATGTCTGTATTATATAATTTAAAAAAGTTATGGGCCCAAACATAATGCATTTTGTAAAAAATCAGGAAAGATATTTGATCACTTAACACAAAACATGTTAAAGCTATGGACTTTTTTTTCCAGTAATATAACTTTAATTAATCAAAATTAAATTGTATACCCAAAATTAGATCAAAATCTTAAATTTTTTAAAATATTAACAAAAATAAAAAATTGGTACCTTAAATTTAGCCCAACTTTGACCATGGCACGTTTTTTTTTCCTGTAAGTACTGTGGATTTAATTTTCACAGCATGTTTTTGGTAGCACTTTGTTTGTTAACACCTAAAATTTGAAACCAGTTGATCAAAAACTGTAGATTTTATTCAAGTTTTCAAACACCATGTAACATTGTTTACATCAAGCTAGTGTTATGCAGTGTGCAAGAGCTCAGCTCCCCAGCTTCAGCTCTCAGTTCCTAAAATTTGGCATACAATTAGATGTCTCCAAAATCCCCTACCATGCCAAGAATTTGGTCACTAGGACTTACTACCTTCGAGATATTAATGAAAAACTTCAATTTTCCATTAAAAACCCATTGTTACACTTCAAGACTGCCTAATATCAAAACAACTGATCAGACTTTAATCATATATAATATACATATTTTTCTATACATTCTCTATGCACATGCCAGAAATGATGTCAGTATTGCGTAATTGTTTTAAGTTATGGGCCAAAACATAATGCACAATATATTTACTCCCTTAACAAGGAGATTGCTGAAGCTAGAGATTTTTTTGTCAGGGATGTAACATTATTTAATCAAGATTCAATTAAATACCTAAAATTAGTCCTGAGTTTTTCAAATTTTATAAGTTATTAGTATAAATATAAAATTAGTACCTTAAATTTTGCTCAAATTTGACCATGGCACGTTTGTTTCCTGTGAGCACTGTTGATATAATTTTCATGTCATGCACACATAAGGATTTCAGCTTTTTAGTTTAGAAAGCTGAAAGAAATTGGCCAAAAATTGTAGCTTTTATTAATGTTTTTATGAGACCCTGTCAGACTTTGGCCCTCTCCAGCCCCTCTTGAGTCACCTGTATGTTGACCTTGTTGAACTTTCAGCAAATTATGCATGCTTGGGGCGAGGCATAAACTTGGGCTCCAGGCAGCTTATTATATAATGGCCAGCCACACAGTTGATCCAGGTGTCCAACCCAACTCATCTAGTAGTTTTAACCAACAACATAACAATAAACAATAAATTAATAAATTTTTATTGTTTTTTAATAACAAATTAAAGAAAAATAGAAAAGGAATTTGTTAGTTTATAATAACAGGAAATTAACTTGCAGTTACTGATGATATAAGAATCTTGTATCGATGGATAGAATGTCACGTATTCCAAATAACACCATGCAGTCACCTATGGTATTTTTCAGTTCAATTTTAATGATAAAAAAGTAAATCATATTATTCATTACTAATGATTGGGGATCATATGAAGGAAAGTAATGATGGACAAAGATGCAGTTGATAATATTAATCTAGATTCCTACTGTGTCTAGTGTGTACATTGAAGCCATAAAACCAGGTACTTATGATCATTATTTAAATGTGTTAATTTTGTATATTCTGGATACTCAACATCATTGTTTGGTGAAAACTGAATAAATACCCGACATGGTGCGAATAATTTGCAATTGTATTTAAATACGAATATGAATATGTACTCCATTATAAAATTTCTTGCATACAGAATGGGAATTCAGGTAAAAATGAAAGTATATGAATACCAGTGCAAATACTTTCAAAATGTATTCATGAATGCATTCATGAATATATTCTTTAATATTATTTTAATAATCATTTCAGTTATAATTTATTTAAAAAAATCATAAGATTCTCTTATTATTTTTAATAAAAATTATATTTGGGACAATATTTGTAATTTTTTTAATTTATAGTTAAACTCTTATATTATATGTTCTGCTTATAAGTTATATGGCCAAGTCAAAATCTGTGTGACAATAGTACTCCATTTGTTAATAAAATAAATGAAATCAATCCTCTTCCCTGTCTCCAAAGATACTATCAAAATCATACATAAGCTAAACAACAACAACTCATAATACAGCTTATATTTATTACCACACAAAACCAGCACGTGAATCATATCTAAATCAAATTTTTTTATCATATGTAACAGCTGAGCGCCGTGACCCATAGGTCCCTTGTTTTTTGTGTGGTGTCCATCTGTACATTTGTTTTAGATGAAAATGGCTCATATCTGAGGAGTCCTTCAATGTGTTGGTCTCCAATTTGGCATATGCATCCATCTTGGAGAGTCTTCTCGTCAACCAGACTGGTGGCACCACCTACCTTACCATTTTTATAATATAAATTTATCCCCTTTCCATAATAGTGATTCTCTGTATTGGCTCCAATATTTGGTGAAAAATTTTTTTCTCAAGTTTATAGATGTTCCATATTCACTTGCCAAGTGTCAGTATATGCTGCTGAAGATGCGGGGGACTTTTCTTTATTTCCTTAAAGAGAGGATTAATTGTCTGGCAATACTATGGCACCTGCAGTGCTAAGAAATATCTAGTTGTATTTGCATTTGTGTTGTGTAAAATGATGATATTTGTATCTGCCAAAACAGAGTTTTGCAGATTTGCCGGCCGCCGCTGCCGACATGGTGTCCATGTGAACTGCTGTGCCCCGATTTTGTTTTGAACTCTGACCTTTCCTCCCTGCCCAGCATCCATTTGTGCGTCTGTTTCCATACATAAACCCACATATCTCGGGAACCGTTTGACCGATCAGGAAAAAATTTGTACAAATGTAGCCCTTGGATAGCTTTATAACATACACAAAAAATGGTGGCGCCACCTGCAACCATGTTTGCACAGTGTTCATCTGTTCATCTGCCATGGGTTAAAATTACTCATATCTCTGGAGTGGTTTTGCTAATTCACCTGAAATATTGCATGCGTATACATCCTGGACAGCTTTCTTGATTTTATGACAGATGGCACCACCTACATTCTAGTTTACGCTGCAGACATCCAAGCTCATATCTCAGGAACCGTTTGACCAATTGGGCCAAAATTTTGCATGTGTATATATCTCACATAGCTCTTTATCATACACGAAACTGGAGGGGCCACCTGCAACCATTTTTGCACAGTGTCTGTCTGTTTGTCTGCCATGGGCTAAAATCACTCAAATCTCTATAGTGGTTTGACCAAATTACCTGTAATTCTGCCTAAAAATTTTGCGTGTTTATACATCTTGGATAGCTTTCTCGATGTTTTAGCAGGTGGCGCCACCTACATTTATGTTAACGCTGCAGACATTCAGGCTTATATCTCAGTACCTGTTGGAAATATCCCCCTGCAATTTTGCGTGTGTATAGATCTCAAATAGCTCGTAATCATACACAAAATTGGTGGTGCGACCTGCCACCATTTTTGCACAAGTCCTCCTATTTGTCTGCTGTGGGATAAAATCACTCATATACATGTAGTGGTTTGACCTTTTGCCTAAAATTTTGCATATGTATACAACTTGGACAGCTTTCTGGATTTGTGGTAGGTGGCGCAACCTACATACACATTTCGGCTGCAGACATCCATGCTAATATGCAACACACCTCACTCTTATTTCCCCTTGCCACTCAATCCATGCCTCACTTAACCCGTTCCACTCTGATTTAGGCAGATACAAATAGTCGCTCGTGGACTACCCGTATTCTAGTTGTATTTGTACTTGGCCTCCGTATTAGATGTATTTAAACCAATACAAAACAAATTCTTGTAAATGCATTGGCCGCATGCAGGACCACCGGACATATTAGCATGAATGTATTGTTCCCAGGATCAAAATGAATGTTCCCGCCATGTTGGACTTAATGGACATCATTTTTTAGCTCAGCTGACTTAAAGTCATCTGTGCTATAGTCATGGTCCATTGTCTGTGGTCTGTCTGTCCGTCCATCTGTCCCTTAGACTTGCACACTTTGAAACCGTTAGACCTACAAATTGAAAATTTGGCATACTGTTAGATGTCCCCAATATCTCCTACCAAACCAATTATAGTTATAGGCCCAACCATAATAAGATATTTACTCACTTAACATAACTGTTGAAGCTAGAGACTTTTCTTCAGGTATTTAACTATATTTTATCAAGATTCAATTGTATACCCAAAATTAGATTTAAATTTTGTAAATGTTTTAAGTTATTAGTATAAATGTAAAATCAGTACCTTAAATTTTTCCCATCTTTGACCATGGCATATATCCTGTAACTGCTGTGGATTTAATTTTCACAGCATGTTACTATAAGCATTTCATATGTTAACATCTGAAATTTGAAATCAGTTGATCAAAAACTGTAGATTTTATTCAAGTTTTCAAGCACCATATAAAGTATTGTTTTGATCAAGCAAGTGTTATGCAGTTTGCTGGAGCTTAGCTCCCCAGCTTCCCAGGCCAGCTCTCAGCTCCAAAAATTTGGCATACAATTAGATATCCCCCAAATCCCCTACCATCCCAAAAGTTTGGTCACTAGAACTTCATTCCTTTGAGATATTAAGAAAAAACTTCAATTTTCCATTAAAAACCCATTGTTACACTTCAAGACTGCCTAATATCAAAACCACCGATCTGATTTTGATCGTATATAATAAACTTGTTCTTCTACTCATTGTATCCGCCAAAACAGAGTTTTGCAGATACTATGTTTTCAGCTGCACGCCGCCGCGTAGGTTTCCGGAGAACTCCTCTGTAACCACTGGGCGGAATTTTACGAAACCCGGGATTATGTTCGGGTCACATGTGAACTGCTGCGCCCCGATTTTGTTTTGACCTCTGACCTTTCCTCTGCGCTCTGCGTCCGTTTGTGCGTCTGTTTCCACACATAAACCCACATATCTCGGGAACCGTTTGACGGATCAGGAAAATTTTTTCGCACAAATGTAGCCCTTGGAGAGCTTTATAACATACACAAAAAATGGTGGCGCCCCCTGCAACCATGTTTGCATAGTGTCCATCTGTTTGTCTGCCTTGGGTTAAAATCACTCATATCTCTGCAGTGACTTGACTAATTCACCTGAAATTTGGCATGCGTATACATCCTGGATGGCTTTTCTGATTTTGTGACAGGTGGCGCCACCTACATTCATGTTTACGCTGCAGACATCCAAGCTCATATCTCGGGAACCGTTTGACCGATCAGGAAAATTTTTTTGCACAAATGTAGCCCTTAGAGAGCTTTATAACATACACAAAAAATGGTGGCGCCACCTGCAACCATGTTTGCACAGTGTCCATCTGTTCATCTGCCTTGGGTTAAAATCACTCATATCTCTGCAGTGACTTGACTAATTCACCTGAAATTTGGCATGCGTATACATCCTGGATAGCTTTTCTGATTTTGTGACAGGTGGCGCCACCTACATTCACGTTTACGCTGCAGACATCCAAGCTCATATCTCGGGAACCGTTTGACCGATCAGGAAAATTTTTTCGCACAAATGTAGCCCTTGGAGAGCTTTATAACATACACAAAAAATGGCGGCGCCACCTGCAACCATGTTTGCACAGTGTCCATCTGTTTGTCTGCCTTGGGTTAAAATCACTCATATCTCTGCAGTGACTTGACTAATTCACCTGAAATTTGGCATGCGTTTACATTCTGGATAGCTTTTCTGATTTTATGACAGGTGGCGCCACCTACATTCACATTTACGCTGCAGACATCCAAGCTCATATCTCGGGAACCGTTTGACCGATCAGGAAAATTTTTTTGCACAAATGTAGCCCTTGGAGAGCTTTATAACATACGCAAAACTTGTGGCGCCACCTGCAGCCATTTTTGCACAGCTCCTGTCTGTTTGTCTGCCATGGGATAAAATCACTCATATCTCGGCAGTGGTTTGACATATCTGGCTAAAAGTTTGCAGGTTTATACATCCCCGACAGCTCTCTTGATTTTATGACAGGTGGAGCCACCTGCATTCTAGTTTATGCAGCAGACATCCAAGCTCATATCTTGGGAACCGTTTGACCGATTCGGCAAAAGATTTGCATGTGTATAGTTCTCACATAGCTCTTTATCATACGCAAAACTGGTGCCGTCACCTGCAACCAATTTTGCTCAGCGTCCATCTGATTGTCTGCCATGGGCTAAAATCACTCATATACATGTAGTGGTTTGACTTATCTGCCTTAAATTTTGCATATGTATACAACTGGGATGGCTTTCTGGATTTTGTGGTAGGGGGGCAACCTTCATACACAATTTGGCTGCAGACATCCATGCTAATATGCAACACTCTATTTCCCCTTGCCACTTTATCCATGCCTCACTTCACCCGTTCCACTCTGATTTAGGCGGATACACGTAGTCGCTTGTCGACTACCCGTATTCTAGTTTTCTATGCACATGCCAGAAATGATGTCAGTATTGCATTATTGTTTTAATTTATGTGTCCGAACATAATGCACTTTGTAAAAAATCAAGAAATATATAAACTCCCTTTTACATGAGAATTGCTGAAGCTAGAGATTTTTTTTTGTCAGGGATATAAAATATTATTTAATCAAGATTCAATTGTATACCCAAAATTAGTTCTGAACTTTTTTCAAATTTTATAAGTTATTAGCATAAATAAAAAAATCAGTACCTTAAATTTTTCCTAACTTTGACCATAGCACGTTTCCTTACTGTCAGCACTGTTGATATAATTTTCATATCATGCAGAAATAAGGATTTCAGCTTGTTTGTTTTGAAAGTTGAAGGAAATTGGCCAAAAACTGTAATTTATATTAGCGAACCTGTGAGCTAATGCGATGGTCTGGCATCGTCCGGTGTCAGTACTTTAACCCATACTATCTGGAAAACAACAGGAGCTAGCATCACAAAATTTTATTTAATAAAATTAGCCATTTGAAAAAACTCTATCGGATTTTGCTTATTTTTTGGTTAACTGCATTTTCTTAGATTTTATAGGGAAAAAGCTAAAAAAAACTTTAAAAATCTTCTTCTCAGAAACAGTCCTGCCAAATTGTTTAATATTTCACTGAAATAATCCCTCATACCTTCTCTCTCAAGTTTGTTTGAATGGTTCAAGTTCGGTGAATTTTGGCTGAGTTACAGGAAGTTGAACTTAGTCATCTTTCAAGAAAAGCATACTAAAATTAATATAAATATAAATTCTTTCACAGTATCAGTTCAGTTTTGCTTTAAACAAAAACTTCCCAGCAAAACCATCCCAACATATTTTAAAGGGAAGAAGCTATTTTTCGCGTTAAATCAACATGCTTTATAGGTGATTACCTGTAGGCCCCTTTAACAGTGTTAAGTGATTTTAAATCATAAGAAGAACCAACACAGATACACAGCCTTGATCAAGAGATTACAGAATATCAACCTGGACCTCACTGAGAGCAGATTAAGTTTACTGGTATTTCTTTTTTCCTGATTGAAAACTTGAATTTGAATTAGATCCAGTGAAATAGAATTGCCATAAGAAAACTTTAGCTTTACTGATATGCTTGATCTTATTTCTTATTTGTGGCCTTTTGATTTTGTTTTTTATTTTGATTTTTTTTCAGTGCATAGTTCAGTCATACCTACAGTGGCTGCAGGACAGTGATTACGATCCAAGATGTAGGTTGTGTGAGCAAAACCTCTCTGATGATCAGATTGGGGAATGTGTCAGACTTGTGTGCTATGGTAAGTTTCACCTTTACTTTGCATATATTTGTACAATTACACCCCCTGCATCAAAAATTACCTTTTTAGCCAAAAATTATGTAATTTTCATGCTTTTCCCGGATCATATTGAAATTTTTATAGAGACATACAGAAAAGGTAAAAAATAAAAACCGCCCGCCCGACTGATTTCTGAAAAAGTGCCTGAGAACCATACCTTATTTTTTTTGCCTAAGGTGATAGTTTTATATTGTCACAAATGGTTTTCAGTTTAAGCTCAGCTGACTTTTTAATTAACTGAGCTATAGCGATAGTCCTTTGTACATCAGCTGTCTGTCTGTCCATATGTTGTGCATCTGTCTGTCCATTAGACAGGCATTTTTTTTAACCGTTTGACTTACGAATAAAAATTTTGGCATATTGTTAGATGTCCCCAAAATCTCCTTCCAAACTGAAAACTGGGTGCCCAACTTTGACCATGGCACATTTTTTTCCTGTAAGTAAATTTGATTTAATTTTCACAGCAGGTACAAATAAGGTTTGAATCTGTTAAATTCTGAAATTTGAAAATAAAAGCTCAAACAGGGTTTGTGTGCGGTCTTACAGGTGTCTTTATTTTCATTTTGCAAAAATAAGGCCTTAAAAAGTCTTACATTTCTTACATTTTAGAGGATAGGTCTGATAAAAGTCTTACTTTTTGTTTCACAGAAACTGAATCAATTTTATTTCAGTTTTGAATCGTGACACAGGCAAATAAATGGATACCATAAACCTGAAAGTAGCTTCTAGAAACTATGACTTTAACATGAAAGAGTTGAATCCTAAAATATCATCTGTGTTTTTTTTTTTTTTATTTCATGAATGCTGTGCAGGTTCATGTGTCTTCATGTATGAATATTGACAGCACTTAGAAAGTTAATTATTTTGCTGGTCATACATAAGGATAAAGCAGGGCCTGTATTTGTTTTATGAGCTGGTGTACAGAAGATGCTATAGTGATTTTTAAACCAGCCAGCATTAACAGGCCTATATATATTACCCTGTACCAGAACACGGCATGAACTCTGTATATACAACTGACTCATCTGTAACTCTCTAGGCTCTTTGTGCATACGTCGGCATTCTGGTGTGCTGTATTGTTCCAGGAACGATGTCGAATGGGATTTGACACAAGTTTTGAAAGTTGGTCCCCATCAAAGTTAATAAATTTGAATATTTATACAACAGTCTTGTGAAATATTGCCTTGACAAATTTGCCTCCTTGTGGTCAAGGACATCTTTTCGGGCTAATATGACCATTGTATATTTCACAGTTAATTTAATTTACGGATGACTGTAAATTAGTTACAATGAATCATATTTTGTCAAATTTAAGGCATTAAACTTGGAGCTTGTTGCATGCTGCTTCTGAAAAGTGGAGTGCAGGAAAATTGATCGGTGTTGCCATTTCATGTATAGATGGGCGAGCTTACAGATAGCAAGTAATAAGTCTGCACTGTAAAATGTTTTAAATATTTAAGCATTGAAATAATGGGCTATAATTGATTTGCAGATGCTCGTCTAATTTCTGTTGGCCTATAAAATGCATTCAAATAGGAAAATTCTTATTTACTTATTGTGCCCGCGTATGCAATGCAGAAGGAGTATTGGCCTACAATGGTGTCGCCAATGATGGACCTATAGGCTATATCACCAAATACTGTGTATCAAAGTGACCGAGTGAGATTTTTAAAAAAAATCATGAGATTTTACTTTTCAGCTTTATGTGAATTGTGTAATAACTAATAAAGTACAGATAACAAATAAAAAACTAAAATTTGTTTTATATGCTTTATTTAATCTCCAGTTTATTCCTTCGCAGGCTGTATAAAGTACCTAGTGTCGTTGTCTACATTTTGAGTCGCTACACTGCCCATATTAGTATGAATAATAGTCTACCATAGATACACATATTGAGACCAGACACAGTCTCAATGGTCAAAATGTTGAAAAAAAAAATTAAATTTAAGTTCTGGAACTAAATTCCCTCCAAAGAAAATGCATTCCCTAGGGTATGTTTTTCCTGTGTAGGCATTACCATATTGAACAGTATAACCGTGTCATTGATTCAGAATTTTATCAATGTGTACAATTGGGGTGTTTTTAAACACCAAAATGTAATGAAAAGTACTGCTAGTTACTGAATGTTACTGAAAAGTTACCAAAAAATTACCATTAACTGAGAAGCACCATAAAGAGACAAACTGTTATCATGTACTAAAAATTTTCTAAAAATCGACATAAAAAATACTGAAAAGTACTGAAAAGTTACTGAAGAGTCACTTTAGAGATACTGTAATGTACTGAAAAGTACTAAAAAGTTACCGAAAATTACTGAAAAAAAATCACCAAAAAGTAACTGAAAAGAGTATACATACAACTTTTAATTAATTAAAACACCAAAAAATTGTTTAAAGGTAAGTGCCACTATTATTTCTGGAAATAATAATCAACTGAAACTTTTATACTTTGTGCTTAAGGTTGATTCATGTTGGAAATCAAACTGATCAACGGTGGTCACCACGCATTTTGGTAAGATATGACCAGTAAACAAGACGTTGGTCAACTGGCTTTTATGATGTACTGTAGAAAAATCAGTTAAAGAATATGATGAGCTACAGAATTGCAATAAAGTGTAATTTTAAGACTTTTATTAATAAAAGAAGCCAGCAACATCATTTTTTTTTAATAAAGAAATTTTATTATGAAAACGTAAAAATATATTGTCAAAATTCATATATAATAAAAATAAATACCTGGTGGAAATGACCAGAATACATCACTCCTCTGCAGGAATAAAATAAAATTTACAAAAACTAGAATTGATTTCTTATTTTACTTTGGCCTATGAATCACTTATACTTTATGATAAATTATCACCCACAAAAAATATGGGGTCACAACAGATCTTAGTAGTCAAACACTGTTTCAGTAATTCAAGATGCATAAAATAAGGCATAAAAATGATGCATTTATCTATAAAAGTAGTTTTCCTGGCATGAAGACATGAAATCTCGAGATTAGTGATTAAGCAGGAGTGGTATTGTATACAGGTTTGTGTGGAGGGCAGTAAAGTAAGCAGCAGTTTGCAATTAATTATTGATCTGCCACCTCCAATTAATTCCTAGTTTTTAGCTCAGCTGACTGTAAGTCATCTGAGCTTTAGCAATCACTCTTTGTCTGTCGTTCATCCGGTTGTCCGGCCGTCCTTCCGTTAACAGGGCACAAATCATAACCGCTGGACCTGGAATCTTCTAACTTTAAATCCAGAGAAGTCTATGGAAAATCTCCTTGGAAACCTAGAATTAGTTCTCTGTTACCCATATTCTTCGATCTATGGGGTTCTGAAGTACCCCCCAAAATAATGGAAAATTTGATACAAAAACTCAAGTATCTGAACAACTAATACATTGATCACCATGATTCTGTGCACAAATATTGATCATGGAGTGTTTCATCAGTTCTGCAGACTGGTGGCACCACCTGTATTTTTCGATTTTTAGCTCAGCTGACTATAAGTCATCTGAGCTATAGTCGTGGTCCATTGTCCGTTGTCCGTCCGTCTGTCCGTCCGTCCGTCCGTCCGTAGATGTGGCACGTTTTGAAACCGTAAGACCTAGGAATTCAAAATTCAGCATAATTGTTAGATGTCCCCAAGATCTCCTACCAAGCCAAAAACTAGGTCTTTGCGACTTCATTCCTTTGAGAAATTAAGGAAAAACCTCAATTTTTTATTAAAAACCTATTTTCACACTTCAGGACTGCCTAATATCAAAACCACTCATCTGTTTTTCCTCATATTTCCAATAAATAATCCTCTATATAATTCCTATGTACATGCCAGAAATTAGGTCTGTATTGTATAATTTAAAAAAGTTATGGACCCAAACATAATGCATTTTGTAAGTAATCAGGAAAGAAATTTTATCACTTAACACAAAACTTGTTAAAGCTAAGCACTTTTTTTTCCAGTAATATTACTTTTATTAATCAAAATTAAATTGTATACCCAAAATTAGATCAAAATCTTTTAAATTTTTTAAAATATTAGCAAAAATAAAAAATTGGTACCTTAAATTTTGCCCAACTTTGACCATGGCACGTTTTTTTGCTGTAACTGCTGTGGATATAATTTTCACAGCATGTTTTTGTTAGCATTTCACCTGTTAACACCAAAAATTTTTCATATCCTTCGAGTTATGGGGCCCCAAAGTACCCCCCAGAATAGTCAAAAATTTCATACAAAAACTTCAATATCTCATTAACTACATCACTGATGGTCATGATTTTTGGCATACATATTGATCATGAGATGTTTCATCAGTTTCTGCAGACTTGTGGCGCCACCTGTATTTTTCGATTTTTTACGAATTGTTTTTTTCTATTTTTAAGACCCTTAAAAATGTGAACATCTGTTAACAGGGCACAAATCGTAAAGACTGGACCTTGAATCTTCTTCTTGACACAGTGAGAGACCTATGAAAAGTCTCTGTGGAAACCTGAAATTAGGTCTCTGTTATTCATATCCTTCGAGTTATGGGGCCCCAAAGTACCCCCCAGAATAGTCAAAAATTTCATACAAAAACTTCAATATCTCATTAACTACATCACTGATGGTCATGATTTTTGGCATACATATTGATCATGAGATGTTTCATCAGTTTCTGCAGACTTGTGGCGCAACCTGTATTTTTCGATTTTTTACGAATTGTTTTTTTCTATTTTTAAGACCCTTAAAAATGTGAACATCTGTTAACAGGGCACAAATCGTAAAGACTGGACCTTGAATCTTCTATTTGACACAGTGAGAGACCTATGAAAAGTCTCTGTGGAAACCTGAAATACAGTCCCTGTTACCCATATCCTTTGAGCTGTGGGGCTCCCAATTATCCCCCAGAATAATGGAAAATTTCATACAAAAACTTCAGTATCTCAATAACTACAACACTGATGGTCATGATTTTTGACATACTTATTGATCATGAGGTGTTCCATAAGTTTCTGCAGACTTGGTGCACCACCTCTATTTTTTTCAAATTTTTACGAATTCTTTTTCTCTATTTTGAGACCTTTAAAGATGTGGTTATCTGTCAACAGTTTACAAATCTTAACAACTGGACCTAGAATCTTCATTCTTGTCATGCAAGGAGGCCCATCAAAGAGTCTGTGGAAACCTGAAATTAGGCCTCTGTTTCCCATATCCTTCAAGCTATAGGATTCGAAGTATCCCTCAGAATAATGGACAATTTGATACCAAAGCTGAAGTATCTGAACAACTAATGCAGAGATCACCATGATTCTTTGCATGGATATTGATTATGGGGTGTTTCATAGGTTTCTGCAGACTGGTGGTGCCATGATGGTGTCATCTGTTAACAGGGCACAAATTGGAACCTCTGCACCTGGAATCTTCTTACTTTACATCCAGAGAAGTCCATGAAAAGTCTCCATAGAAACCTGGAATTAGGTCTCTATTACCCATATTTTTCGAGCTATGGGGCTCCAAAGTACCCCCATTCGAAGAATAATGAAAAATTTGATACAAAAGCTCAAGTTCCTTAACAACTAATGCATTGATCACCATGATTTATTGCATGGATGTTGATCATGGAGTGTTTCAGCAGTTTCTGCA
Source organism: Sipunculus nudus (assembly GCA_026874595.1). Taxonomy (NCBI): domain Eukaryota; kingdom Metazoa; phylum Annelida; class Sipuncula; order Golfingiida; family Sipunculidae; genus Sipunculus; species Sipunculus nudus. The sequence continues at coordinate 43,752,475 of CM049308.1, forward strand.
GACTGGTGGCACCACCTGTATTCTTTTAATTTTTCGCAATTTTTTTCTCTATTTTCAAGACCTTTTAAAGATGCGGTTATCTGTTAACAGGGCACAAAACCTAACAGCTGGACCTGGAATCTTCTTACTTTACATCCTGAGAAGTCCTTGAAAAGTCTCCTTGGAAACCTAGAATTAGGTCTCTGTTACACATATTCTTCAAGCTATGGGGTTCCGACATACCCCCCAGAATAATGAAAAACTGATGCATTGATCACCATGATTATTTACATGGATATGGATCATGGACTGTTTCATCAGTTTCTGCAGACTGGTGGCGCCACATGTATTTTTTTTTTCTTTTACGATTTTTTTCTCTATTTTTGAGACCTTTAAAGATGCGGTCATCTGTTAACAGGGCACAGATCATGACTGCTTGATCTGGAATCTTCTAACTTTACATTCAGAGAGGTCCATGAAAAGTCTCCATGGAAACCCAAAGTACCCCCCCCCCCCCCCCCCCCCCCGAGAAAAATGAAAAATATGATACAAAAGCTCAAGTATCTGAACAACTTATCCATTGATTACCATGTTTCTTTGCATGGATATTTGTCATGGAATATTTCACCAGTTTCTGCAGACTGATGGCGCCACCTGTATTTTATTTATTTTTTACTATTTTTTTTCTCTATTTTTGAGACCTGTAAAGATGTGGTCCTCTGTTAACAGGGCACAAATTTTAACCGCTTGACCTGGAATCTTCTAACAATATATCCAGAGAGGTCCATATAAAGGCTCCATTTAAACATTTAAACCTGGAATTAGGTCTCTGTTACCCATATTCTTTAAGCTATGGGGCTCCAAAATACCCCCCCCCCCCCCCCCCCCGAGATAATGAAAAATTTGATACAAAAAGCTCAAGTTTCTTAACAACTAATGCATTGATCACCATGATTCTTGGCATGGATATTTGTCATGGAATGTTTTATTAGTTTCTGCAGACTGATGGCAACACCTGTATTTTTTAGCAAACCTGTGAGCTTATGTGATTGTGCGGCATCGTCCGTCGTGCGTCATCTGTTGTACATCATGCGGCATCTGTATGTTAACCATAGCTATCTCAAAGAGGCAGAAGCTAGCATCACCAAATTTTTTGTAAATAATCAGTCATCCAAAAAACTATATAGGATTTTGTTTATTTTTTTTCTAACTGCATTTTCTCAGACTTTATAAGGAAAAAGCCAAAAAAGCTTTAAAAATCTTCTCCGTAATTGTCCAGTCAGATTGTCGAATATTTCACAAAAATGATCCCTGGAACAATCTTTCTCAAGTTTGTTCAAATGGTTCCAGTTCTGAGATTTTTGGCCGAGTTACAGGAGGTTGATCTTTGTTAACTGTGCAAAAATGCATATTAAAATTCAAATCTCAGACACGGCTGGAGCTATCATCCCCAAATTTTATGCCAATGTTGGTCACATAGGTCATATCTGAAATTGAGGTATTGGTAGCGCCACCTGCATCGGCCTTTTTTGTACAGGGTCATCAGTGCCTGTATCACACTGAGGGCTACAAAAAATTTCTCTGAAACCATATGGCCAAAATGTTTAATATCGCACAGAAATTATCCTAGGGTAGTGCTTTCTGAAGTTTGTTCAAATGGTCTCTTTTCAGTGACTTTTGGCTAAGTTATGGGAAGCTGAATTTAGTCATATGCCATAACAGCCCATTTTAGCTCAGTGGCTACAAAGATCTTCTGAAAAACCACTGGGCCACTCAGTGCAGTAGCTGCATTCTATTTTTAGCTTTGGCAGACTGCTCACTGCATCATATTTGGCACCAAAGTTCAGCCTGGATTTATTTATAGCTTTGGCAGACTGCCAACTCTGTCAGAGTATGCAACAGGTCAAGAGTTCACTCAGTGCAGCCAGGTACAGGTCAAAAGTTCACTCAGTCTAGCCAGGTGCAGGTCAAGAGTTCACTCAGTGCAGTAGCTTGAGGCAGCAATTTGTCACAGGTCACTAGGGGGCAACTGCCTTACTCACCTAAGCCTTGTCAGCCAAGTGCATCAAACTCTTGGGAAGTTTGATGTATTGGACTAATATTTTGACCTGTCTATGCATCTTTGATGGTATTCTCATTTACAAGACAGGTGGTGCCACCTACATTGACTTTTGCAGTGTATGCGCCTGCTTATTCCTACAGAGGAATTGATACATCAGCCTAAAATTGGGCATGTTTATACATATTGGGTAGCTTTATAGAGACTGGTGGTGCCACCTACAATTATTTTTGCACAGTGTATATCCCTGCTTATTTCACAGGAGGGGTTTGACATATCAGTCTGACATTGGGCATATTTATATATCTCTTCGTTGTATATAAAACTGGTGGTGCCAGCTACAATCATTGTATCCGCCAAAACAGAGTTTTTGCGGATACTATGTTTTCAGTCGGACGCTGTTGCTGCCGCCATCGCCACATAGAACTTCTCCATAACCACTGGGCAGAATTTTTTTAAAATTTGGAATGATGATCAGTCACATGAGAACTGCTGCACCCTCATTTTTGGTTGACCTCTGACCTTTCCTCGCTGCCCAGCGTCCATTTGTGCGTCTGTTTCCACACATAAACCGGCATATCTCTGGAACCGTTTGACCTATCAGGCTAAAAATTTAGCACAAATGTAGCCCTTTGATAGCTTTATAACATACACTAAAAATGGTGGCCCCACCTGCAACCATTTTTGCACAGCGTCCATCTGTTCATCTGCCTTGGGATAAAATCACTCATATCTCAACAGTGATTTGACTTATCCACCTGAAATTTTGCAGGTTTATACATCCTGGACAGCTTTCTCGATTTTATGACAGGCGTCGCCACCTACATTCAGGTTTACTCTGCAGACATCCAAGGTCATATCTCAGGAACAGTTTGACTGATTGGGCCAAAATTTTGCATGTGTATAGATCTCACATAGCTCTTTATCATAGGCAAAACTGGTGGCGCCACCTGCAACCATTAATGCACAGCACCCATCTGTTCATCTGCCTTGGGATAAAATCACTCATATATCAGAAGTGCTTTGATTTATCCACCTGATATTTTGCAGGTTTATACATCCTGGACAGCTTTCTCGATTTTATGACAGGTGGCGCCACTTACATTCAGGTTTACTCTGCAGACATCAAAGCTCATATCTCGGGAACCGTTTGACCGATTGGGCCAAAATTTTGCATGTGTATAGATCTCACATAGCCCTTCATCATAGGCAAAACTGGTGGCGCCACCTGCAACCACTTATGCACAGCGTCCATCTGTTCATCTGCCCTGGGATAAAATCACTCATATCTCAGCAGTGGTTTGACTTATCCACCTGAAATTTAGCAGGTTAATACATCCTGGAAAGCTTTCTCTATTTATGACAGGTGGTGCCACCTACATTCAGGTTTACTCTGCAAACATCCAAGCTCATATCTTGCATATTTTTTTGCATGTGTATAGATCTTACATAGCTCTTGATCAGACCCAAAACTTGTGGCGCCACCTGCAACCATTTTTGCACAGCGTCCGTCAGTTTGTCTGATGTGGGATAAAATCACTCATATCTTAGCAGTGGTTTGAATTTTTTGCATTTGTATACAACTTTGATAGCTTTCTGGATTTTGTGGTAGGTGGCACAACCTACATACACATTTCGGCTGCAGACCTTGCCACTCAATCCATGCCTCACTTCACCCGTCCCACTCTGATTTCAGCGGATACACGTAGTCGCTTGTCGACTACCCGTATTCTAGTTTAAATGTGTGAATTTTGTATATTCTGGATTCTCAACATCATCGTTTGGTGAAAATTGAATAAATACCAGACATGGTGCGAATACTTTCCAAATGTATTTGAAAACGAATATGAATATGTACTCCATTATAAAATTTCTTGCATAAGAATGGGAATTCAGGTAAAAATTTAAGTATATGAATACCTGTGCAAATACTTTCAAAATGTATTCATGAATGCATTCATGAATATATTCTTTAATATTATTTTAATAATCATTCCAGTTATATTTTATTTTAAAAATCATACAATTTTCTTATTACTTTTAATAAAAATTATATTTTGGACAGTATTTGTAATTATTTTTAATAAATAAACTCTTATATTATAAGTTCTGCTTATAAGTTATATGGCCAAGTCTTAATCTGTGTGACAATAGCACTCCATTTGTTAATAAAATAAATGAAATCAATCCTCTTCCCTGTCTCCAAAGATACTTTCAAAATCATCCATAAGCTAAACACCAACAACTCATAATACAGCTTATATTTATTACCACACAAAACCAGCATGTTTCTCATTTCTGAATCATATTTTTTTATCATATATAACAGCTGAGCGCCGTGACCCATAGGTCCCTTATTATTAGTTCCTGCAGACTGGTGGATAAAATTTCCTTTTGCGAATCTATTCCCAGTCAGCTGAGCGTCATGACCCCTGGGTCACTTGTTTTTCTCACTGTTTTTGAGACCTTTAAAGATGTGGTCATCTGTTCACAGAGCAGAAATTGTAATGACTGGACCTAGAATCTTATATCTTGACAAGCAGGGAGGTCCGTGAAAAGTCTACTTGGAAACCTGAAATTAGGTCTCTGTTACCCATATTCTCCAAGCTAAGTGTCTTTCTGAAAAATGTATAATTCTCTCCAGCTTAAAAACAAAATTATAAAATTTTGGTCAAATTTTTAGCTCAGCTGACTATAAGTCATCTGAGCTATAGTCGTGGTCCATTGTCCGTCGTCCGTCCGTCTGTCCGTCCGTCCGTCTGTCCGTCGGTAGATGTGGCACGTTTTGAAACCGTAAGACCTAGGAATCCAAAATTCGGCATAATGTTAGATGTCCCCAAGATCTCCTACCAAGCCGAAAACTGGGTCTTTTCGACTTCGTTCCTTTGAGAAATTAAGGAAAAACCTCAATTTTTTATTAAAAACCTATTTTTACACTTCAGGACTGCCTAATATCAAAACCACTCATCTGTTTTTCCTCATATTTACCAAAAATATTCCTCTATATAGTTCCTATGTACATTCAAGAAAATATGTCTGTATTATATAATTTAAAAAAGTTATGGACCCAAACATAATGCATTTTGTAAAAAATCAGGAAAGATATTTGATCACTTAACACAAAACATGTTAAAGCTATGGACCTTTTTTCCAGTAATATAACTTTAATTAATCAAAATTAAATTTTATACCCAAAATTAGATGAAAATCTTTTAAATTTTTTAAAATATTAATAAAAATAAAAAATTGGTACCTTAAATTTTGCCCAACTTTGACCATGGCACATTTTTTTCCTGTAAGTACTGTGGATTTAATTTTCACAGCATGTTTTTGTTACCTTTTCAACTGTTAACACCAAAAATTTGAAACCAGTTGATCAAAAACTGTAGATTTTATTCAAGTTTTCAAGCACCATGTAACATATTGTTTACATCAAGCTAGTGTTATGCAGTTTGCAAGAGCTCAGCTCCCCAGCTTCAGCTCTTAGTTCCTTAATTACGGCATACAGCTAGATGTCTCCAAAATCCCCTACCATGCCAAGAATTTGGTCACTAGGACTTAATACCTTCAAGCTATTAATGAAAAACCTCATTTTTCCATTAAAAACCCATTGTTACACTTCAAGACTGCCTAATATCAAAACCACTGATCTGACTTTAATCATAAATGATATACATATTTTTCATTCTCTATGCACATCCCAGAATGATGTCAGTATTGCGTAATTGTTTAAAGTTATGGGCCCAAACATAATGCACTTTGTAAAAAATCAAGAAATATATTTACTCCCTTAACAAGGGGATTGCTGAAGCTAGAGATTTTTTGTCAGGGATGTAACATTATTTAATCAAGATTCAATTGAATACCCAAAATTAGTTATGAATTTTTCAAATTTTATAAGTTATTAGTATAAATGTAAAATTAGTAACTTAAATTTTGCCCAACCTTTACCATGGCACGTTTGTTTCCTGTGAGCACTGTTAATATAATTTTCATATCATGCACACGTAAGGATTTCAGCTTTTAAGTTTAGAAAGCTGAAAGAAATTGGCCAAAAATTGTAGCTTTTATTAATGTTTTTATGAGACCCTGTCAGACTTTGGCTCTCTCCAGCCCCTCTTGAGTCAGCAAATTATGCATGCTTGAGGCGAGGCTGTAGAGGCATACAGCGAATCCAGGCAGCTTATGGCCAGCCACAGTTGATCAAGGTGTCCAACCCAACTCATCTAGTAGTTTTAACCAACTACATAACAATAAACAATAAATTAATAAATTTTTATTGGTTTTTAATAAAAAAATTAATGAAAAATAGAAAAGGAATTTGTTAGTTTATAATAACAGGAAATTAACTTGCAGTTACTGATGATATAAGAATCTTGTATTGATGGATAGAATGTCACATATTCCAAATAACACCATGCAGTCACCTATGGTATTTTTCAGTTCAATTTTAATGATAAAGAAGTAAATCATATCATTCATTACTAATCATTAGGGATCATATGATGGAAATTAATGATAGACAAAGATGCAGTTGATAATATTAATCTAGATTCCTACTGTGTCTAGTGTGTACATTGATGTGAAATTAGTCCAAAATGAATTTATTACAGTTATTTTTTAATATAAATAAAAGCCATAAAACAAGGTACTTGTGATTATTATTTAAATGTGTGAATTTTGTATATTCTGGATTCTCAACATCATTGTTTGGTGAAGACTGAATAAATACCAGACATGGTGCGAATGCTTTGTAATTGTATTTAAATACGAATATGATTATGTACTCCATTATAAAATTTCTTGCATAAAGAATGGGAATTCAGGTAAAAATGAAAGTATATGAATACCAGTGCAAATACTTTCAAAATGTATTCATGAATGCATTCATGAATATATTCTTTAATATTATTTTAATAATCATTTCAGTTATATTTCATTTTAAAAAATCATATGATTCTCTTATTATTTTTAATAAAAATTATATTTGGGACAATATTTGTAATTTTTTTTTAATTAATAGTTAAACCCTTATATTATATATTCTGCTTATAAGTTATATTGCCAAGTCAAAATCTGTGTGACAATAGTACTCCATTTGTTAATAAAATAAATGAAATCAATCCTCTTCCATGTCTCCAAAGGTACTATCAAAATCATACATAAGCTAAACAACAACAACTCATAATACAGCTTATATTTATTACCACACAAAACCAGCATGTGCCTCATTTCTAATTAATATTTTTTCATCATATATAACAGCTGAGCGTCGTGACCCATAGGTCCCTTGTTATGTGTGTTTTAGTTTTTATGTTCCCCTGCAGATGTCTCCACATGTCATTGTGGCTTTTCGTCCTATTTTTCAATGTGTTTTAGTTTTTATGTTCCCCTGCAGATGTCTCCACATGTCATAGTGCATCTAGCCCTCAGCCCTTAGGCTGATGGGCTATTGTCGTCACCCAAGCTGTCCGTCCGTCCGTCCGGCGTCCGTTAACTTTTACCTTGTGAGCGGGATATCTTGAGAAGGATTCACAGTGGGAATTTTATTTTTTTTGGTGAAGATGTATATTAACATAATCTCGGTCAAGTTCGAAGATGGGTGACCTTGACCTATTTTTCTATGTTTTACAGCTATTTCTAGAAAAAACATTGAGAAGCTTATTTCTCAGGAACCATTGGGTGGATTTTCACAATACTTACTATGATCATAGGGACTGATGGTCTGTAACTGCTGCACAAGTTTGGGGGCGCCACCTACAATTGCTGATTTTTAATGAATTTTTCTTGGATTTTTCAACTTTGGCCTTGTGAGCTGGATATCTCTAAAAGGATTCACAGTAGGAATTTTATTTCTTTGGTGAAGATGTATATCGACAAAATTTCGGTCAAGTTCGAAGATGGGTGACCTTGACCTTCTTTTCAAGGTCACAGAGCTTATAATAGAATAAAACTTAGAAGCTTATTTTTCAGGAAGCATTTGGTGGATTTTTATGAATCATGGTACATACCTCTCCATTTTAAATTTATAACTGAGACATTTACAGATATACATCCATGTGAGAACAGATATTTAGTACTTGTTACTGTTACCACCTCTAAACACTGTTCTTTTGGCTGAGGGCTTTTGTCAGCTTCTGCTGATATTCTAGTTAAGTTGTGTCCTCAAGATTTTCTCCACGTCATAATTTCAGTTGCTTATTAAGCATTTAAGACAACAAGATCCCAGAGCGGGGGACATTAATTCCATGAATTTGCTTGTTTTAATATAAATTAAGGCCATAAAACCAGGTACTTATGATCATTATCTAAATTTGTGAAATTTGTATATTCTGGATTCCCCAGAACTTTGCTTGGCTGAAACTGAATAAACCTGACATGACATGGTGCGAATACTTTGCAAATGTATTTGAATGCAAATATGAATGTGTACTCCATTATTTTATGCACAAGTATAGGAATACAGGTAAAAAAAAAAGTATTTGAGTACAAATGCAAATACTTTCAAAATGTATTCATGAATGCATTCTTGAATATATTCTATAATATTATTTTAATAAACATCTATTTCTAATTATATTATTAAAAAATCTTTTCAGATAATACTTATTATTTTTAATTTAAATAATATTTGACACATTATTTGTTATTTATTTTTAATAAATAGTTTAACAAATATTGTTTGTGCTAGTGCTACTCTTGGGGAGGGATAACCTGTAATTATTAAATAACAGTTAACTCATTTGTAAAAAGCAGAATTAACTAGACTGATAATAGACAATTTTTTTTTTCAAATAATTCTACTGCAATGTAGGTAAAGTTATATGGCCAAGTAAAAACCTGTGTGACAATAGCACACCATTTCCAACTGTAAATGATATAAATGACGTCAATCCTCTTCCCATATTCTAAGGATGTTATAATCTTACATAACTTCAGTTAAACACCATCAACTCATAATACAGCTTATATTACTACACAAAACCAGCATTTGCCTACCTCCTCCTCTAAATCATATTTTGTGATCATATATAACAGCTGAGCGCCGTGACCCATGGGTCACTTGTTTGTGTGTTTATTTTTCATTTACTGAAAGACTTTGTTTATATTTTAATTCACAGACGTGTTCCACTGGGCCTGCTTGAACCAATATGCTAAACAGCTACCAGCTAATACAGCACCAGCAGGCTATACCTGCCCTGCTTGCTGGCAGTGCATCTTCCCGGCTCCCAACCTGGCATCCCCTGTGGCAGAAACACTCAGAGACCAACTGTCTAAGGTTAATTGGGCAAGAGCTGGCCTTGGTATGCCACTGGTTAGTAATTTAACTTTAATGCACCCCTTGGTTTAATCAGATATATTGGTAGATCAATTAATATTGCATATATGTTGAAATGGAAGGACACTGACCAAAATGGCTCTGCATTAATGATACAGACCTCAAATGGACTGTGAACATACAAACAAGTTAGAAAATGTGAAGGCAATCTTCTGAAAATACAGGACCAAGAACCTCAGTATGAACCTTGATATATTCTGGTACAGGTGGGGGAGGAGAGGAGGATAAGATAAAATTACACTTATTCACAGGCTCAAACTCAAACTTGGACCTGATGTTCCTGGACTTGTTCACAGAGTTGGAGGTCAGGACTGTGTTAAGCTAGAATCCAGTATATAAATGTCACATGAAGTTTGGATGTACAGCTTGGAAAATATACAATTAGTACAGTGGTGAAGTTTAACCAATTTTTAGCTCAGCAGACTGAAAGTCAACTAAGGTATAGCAATGGGGCTTTGTCTGTCGCTGTCCAGTTGTCTGTCCCTCTGTTAGAAAGGCACAAATTGTAACCAGTGGAACTAAAAACTTCTACCTGAAATTCAAGGGAGGTCATTAAAAAACTCCTTAGAAACCTGATATTTGTTCAATGTGACCTATATCTTCTGAGCTCTTGGGCTTGTACCCCCCTCCCCCCAGAATAATTTAAAATTTGATACAGAACGCCCAGTTTTTTTTTAGCGATCCTGTGAGCTTATGCAATGGTACAGCGTCATCCCTCGTGCATCATGTGGTGTGCGTCGTGAGTCGTCTGAACATTAACCATAGCTATCTAAAAAACAGCAGGAGGTAGCATCACCAAATTTTTTGCAAATAAACAGTCATCTAAAAAACTCTACCGATTTTGTTTATTTTTTTTCTAACTGCATTTTCTGAGATTTTATAAGGAAAAAGCTAAAAAAGCTTTAAAAATCTTCTTCTCTGAAATTGTCCAGCCAGATTGTCCAATATTTCATAGAAATGATCCCTGGAACAATCTTTCTCAAGTTTGTTCGAATGTTTCCAGTTCTGAGATTTTTGGCCGAGTTACAGGAGGTTGAACTTAGTCATCTGATCAAAAAAGCATATTAAAATCTTTAATCTCAGAAACTGCTGGAGCTATCATCACTACAATAGGACGGGACAAGGTGGCCAGAGCAGCTCCCGTATGTTCATTCGTTCCCACAGAGATAGATTCAGTCAGTGTACAGATAGACAGGTGCAGCACCGTCGTTATGCACCAACACAACGCCAGGATGAAGTTAACACTTAAGCGTGTTAAGAACCATACTTTAAACAATGCCATTCAAAACATGCCTACCATCTCCGACAGGTTTATATCAAGCAGCGGCGCATTGGAATGCCATATCAGCTCCTAACAACATAATAGACATTGTATCATATGGTGCACGTATTCCATTTGGTGAATTACCAGAAGCTTTTGAATGTCAGAACACACCATTATCCAAGACACAGGTCACGTTTATTGACAGTGAAATACAAAGCCTACTGGCCAAGGGCAGCATCATTAGATGTGACAATAACCTTGTTGGATATCTCTCATTGGTTCAGTAGCTAAAAAGGGCAACAAACAAAGGCTTATAACTGACCTGAGAATCATTAACAAACACATTGATGCACTTACATTTAGTTACGAGGGCATAGACACAATCGCAGAACTTATACAAGCTGATGATCAATGTATTTCTGTAGATTTAAAGCAGGGCTTCCATCATGTACCAGTTCACTCTGATTATCAGGAATATCTGGGTTTTTAATGGCATAACAACTATTACCAGTGGACTGTGCTTCCTTTTGGGTTATCGTGTAGTCCATATTTCTTCATCAAGGTTTTAAGACCGGTAATTACATATTTTAGAGAACAAGGTTAAAGAACAGTCATATATGTGGACGATTGTAGTTTAATGTGCTCAAAAGAAAATTACTGATCAGATTGACTTACTGGTGCATACCTTACAAGATCTTGGATTCTGTATTAACTGGAATAAATCTCAGCTGAATCCCACTACTAGGATCAATTTCATCGGATTCATCATTGATACGTGTGGTACAAATAACAAACCTTGGATTGAAATTCCAAAATCAAAAACCCAAAATTACGCAAATCAATAAACCGGGTGCTCTGTCACACATGTGTGCAAGCGTGCAAACTAGCGAGAATTGCAGGCACGTGTGTCTCTATGACTAAGGCTATTATTCCAGCAAAGCTGCTGTTGCGTAATTTATATATCGCCTCCTGTCAACCAGGACGTCATGGTTAGATATACTTCCATTATCGCCACCTGTCATATGTGATTTCCAGTGGTGGCTCCAGGGACTTAAATCATGGAACGGAAAGTCAATGCTCCGACCACAGATTGCCGCTCAGCTAGTTACAGATGCCTCCAGCACCGGCTGGGGTGGAGTGACAGGGTCATTAGAAGCCAGTGGCGTATGGAATCAATGTGTTGGGCAAATGCCCTATAATTACAGAGCTTCTGGTGGTAATAATGAGTCTAGAGTCATTCAAGAAAGAACTTTGGGGCAAACACGTTCCGACAACGTGTCAACAGTAGCATACATCAATCATTTCAGGGGTCAAAGCCAGTCGCTATCAGACCTTGCACTGTCTCTCTGGAGCCGTTGTCTGGAACTTGGAATATCGCTCACAGCCCGACACCTGCAAGACCTTCAGAACTACCATGCTGACAGACTGTCAAGACTGTCCTCCAGACAAGAGTGGAAACTGCATCCAAAACTATTCAAATTCATAGATTCAGTGTTTGGCCCCCACACAATCAACAGATTCGGGTCACTAATGTCTCACCAGGTGGCGCTTTACATATGGAGTGGACTAATGACTCCTATATGACTAATACCGAAAGTTCCGAAATGTACTAGAACAACAAGGAGCAACATGTACAGTCATCGCACCCTACTGGCCAGCACAGGCGTGGTTTCAGCAACTGAAGAACTAAACTGAATTCCACTGAACAAAGACTCTGTCATTCCGCTCAGTCAGGCTGTACTGGAACCGCAAAAGAACAACTGCTTGAAATTTTCAGCCTGGCACGTGGGTGGGAAAAGAAGCTTGACTGGCTTAACTGGTTGGTTGGTGCACGCAAACAGTTCTCTTATGCCTGGGCCTATTCCATGTCCATAACACTTCATGGTATTAAAAACGACTCCGAAAAATCAGGTTTTGCAATCAGAATTCCTCCAGCATCGCATGAAAAAAAATTAAAATCTCAGAAACGGCTAGAGCTATAATCACCAAATTTTATACCAATGTTTGTCACATATGTCATATCTGATTTTGAGGTATTGGTGGCGCCACCTACATAGATGTGTTTTTTACAAGGGAAAATGTAATTTTAAACTCTTCTAGCTTATACACTGATTTATGATGAAACTGTTAAGCTGATTGGTTTAAACTTTACAAGAATTATTCTATGGTAAGGTTCTGCCAGTTTTATAAGAATAGATTGGGTAAATACAGTTTTAAAAAAGCATTGTAGCCAATTGAAAAAGGCTTTCTGTATTTGAAAACAGATTTGAAAAAATGCTTAGTTTCAGCAGCCAAGTCAAGAGGTCACTCAGTACAAACAGGTGGGGTCCAGACATCACCATGGCAACTGACCTGGCTCGGGGGGGGGGGGGGGTGTCTAGACAATGTGTCTAGACACAGCGTCTAGACGTCTAGACACAGTGTTTAGATGCGGAATTCCCAGATTATTGGAACCATATCTTTCAACTGTTTGAAAAAACTTGGTTTGCATTTTAAGCGAATCTGGTTTATCATCAGGTCAAATGTGAACTGCTGCGCCCTCATTTTTGGTTGACCTCTAACCTTTCCTCACTGCCAAGCATCCATTTGTGGGTCTGTTTCCACACATAAACCCGCATATCTCTGGAACTGTTCGACCTAAATATTTTGCACAAATGTAGCCCTTTGATAGCTTTATAACATACATTAAAAATGGTGGCGCCACCTGCAACCATTTTTGCTCAGCGTCCATCTGTTCATCGGCCTTGGGATAATATCACTCATATCTCAGCAGTGGTTTGACTTATCCACCTGATATTTTGCAGGTTTTTACATCCTTGACAGCTTTCTTGATTTTATGATCGGTGGCGCCACCTACATTCAAATTTACGCTGCAGACATCCAAGCTCATATCTCAGGAACCATTTGACTGATTGGGCAAAAATTTTGCATGTTTAGAGATCTCACATAGCTCTTTATCATACACAAATCTTGTGGCGCCACCTGCAATCATTTTTGCACAGCACCCTTCTGTTTGCATGTTTGCCGTGGCATAAAATCACTCATATCTCGGCAGTGGTTTGACATATCTGCCTAAAATTTTGCAGGTTTATACATCTTGGATAGCTTTCTGGATTTTGTGGCAGGTGGCGCCACCTACATATATGTAGACACTGCAGACATTCAGGCTTATATCTCAGGACTTGTTTGACATATCCCCCTGAAATTTTGCATGTGTATAGATTTCACATAGCTTTTAATCATACACAAAATTGGTGGCGCCACCTGCCACAATTTTTGCACAGGGTCTGTCTGTTTGTCTACCGTGGTCTAAAATCACTCATATCTCAGTAGTGGTTTGACTTGTCTGCATAAAATTTTGCATGTTTATACATCCTGGACAGCTTTCTGGATTTTGTGGTAGGTGGCGCAACCTACATTCGCATTTCTGCTGCAGCAACACACCTCACTCTATTTCCCCTTGCCACTCAATCTATGCCTCACTTCACATTTCCTAATCTGATTTTGGAAGATACACGTAGTTGCTTGTTGACTACCCATATTCTAGTTTTTGTGTTGTGTGCACCCATGCCAGCATTGCAGCAGTGATGGAGTTTTGACATATCAGTCTGACATTGGGCATATGTATATATCTCTTCTTTGTATACAAGACTGGTGGTGCCAGCTACAATCATTTTTGTGTCGTGTGCACCCATGCCAGAATTTCGGCAGTGATGTTTGTGTAATTGTTTCTTGTTCTAATACTTGCATTGTTCATATACATGTTACACATGTACTTGAAAAGTAATGGTCCAGCATTGAAGCATTATACCTGGTGTAATCTCATTGCACAGGTTCGCATTAGGCCTATAGGCCTTGTTATAAAAGTCAGCTGAAAAGCATTTTGAATTGTAATAATTTTACATAAATTCCTGATTTCTCTTATTATAAAAGTCAGCTGAAAAGCATTTTGTATTGGGAAAATTAATTTCAAAGTTATTTCAAGTATGGACCACTTTTGTGTAAAGATGGCAGTACTTGGTTTACCATTGGCAGATTGCCAGTGCCTTGATGTTGGCCATTAGCCAAGATGATGTCAGCTCTATAAATAGTTTTGGCACAGAGCCAGGATTGGAAGAAGTGCAGCCAGGTATAGGTCAAGAGTTCACTCAGTGCAGTAGCGGCATTCTATTTATAGCTTTGGCAGCCTGCCCAATGCATCAGATTTGGCACCAAAGTTCAGCCTGGATCTATTTATAGCTTTGGCAGACTGCAAACTGTGTCAGATAATGCTACAGGTCAAGAGTTCACTCAGTGCAGCCAGGTACAGGTCAAAAGTTCACTCAGTCTAGCCAGGTGCAGGTCAAGAGTTCACTCAGTGCAGTAGCTTGAGGCAGCAATTTGTCACAGTTCACTTGGGGAAAATGCCTTACTCACCTAAGCATGGTCAGCCCAGTGCATCAAACTCAAGGGAAGTTTGATGTATTGGCCTGATATTTAGACCTGTCTATGCGTCTTTGATGGCTTTCCCATTTACAAGACAGGTGTTGCCACCTACATTGACTTTTGCACAGTGTATGCGCCTGCTTAATTCTGCAGAGAAATTTGATACATAAAGCCTGAAATTTGGCATATTTATACATATTGGGTAGCTTTATTGTGTCTAGATTTGTGGCGGCACCTACAATAATTTTTGCACAAATATGTCCCTGCTTATTTCGCGGGAGGGGTTTGACATATCAGTCTGACATTGGGCATATGTATATATCTCTTCATTGTATACAAGACTGGTGGTGCCAGCTACAATCATTTTTGTGTCGTGTGCACCCATGCCAGAATTTCGGCAGTGATGTTTGTGTAATTGTTTCTTGTTCAAAGTGTTTAGTACTTGCATTGATTATATACATGTTACACATGTTCTTGAAAAGTAATGGTCCAGCATTGAAGCATTATACCTGGTGTAATCCGATTGCACAGGTTTGCATTAGGCCTGTAGGACTTGTTATAATTAGTACATGGATTGCGCTTGAATCTTGCCTTGAATATTGATCATGTTTAGTTTTGTTAGTTCCAGAAAACTGGTGGCGCCACGTGTATTTTTCTCAATTTTAGCTCAGCTGACTATTAGTCATCTGAGCTATAGTGTTTGTCCTTTGTCTGTCAGCTGACCATCTGTCTCTCCATCTGTCAATTTGTCCAATAAACTGGCACTTGTTTAAACAGTTTGACCTACGAATCTGAAATTCAGCACAATGTTAGATGTCCCCAAGATTTTCCAAACTGAAAATTGGGTCACTGTGAATTTGTTCCTTCAAGAAATTAAGGAAAAACCTCAATTTTCCATTAAAACCTATTACTGTTAATTATCAGGTATAAGCCAGAATATTTGTTCCCAAATAGCATGGTCTCAAATCCAATCTGACTTCTGCATGGATCAAAGAATTTTGCCATGATCTGCCAGAAAATGCTGACGTACCTGTCTAACAAAATGACTGGTCAATGAGGTGAATGACTATCCCTCTAGTGTCAATTGAAATATTGTTAATATATGCACACAATAAATAAAAACAATAAAGAAATTACATGCCAGTCTTGTTATTGTTAATGAAATTGGACATATCGATTTATGACAGGCTCAAGCTACAAATGAAACATGTCAGGCTTTTAGAGAACCACAGCCATTTTTCGATGTGCTTATCCCTGACCCGCATAGAGAATTTCGCCAACGAGTCGCACATGACCATGGTAAATCAGAACATACTAAACGAGCATTCCTTTCAACATTGTGGTGCTAATCATTTGGCTTTGTCGTTTTATCATACCAACATAGTTACCTTTATCAATTTCTAACCTTATGTAATCAGTTAAGTATAATAAACAAGTGTCTGTCGAATAAGATTTACGAAAACCTGATTGAAAGGTGTACAACAAATTTGACGAATTTAAATATTCATACAACTGATCGTGTACAATACGTTCATATACCTTAGAGATAACATTAAGAATAGACACAGGTCGATAATTTCCAACCTCCAATCTGCTACCTTTCTTATACAAAGGAGATACACGAGCCAATTTTAGGTCATCAGGTACTACACCCTGTGAAATAGATAGGTTAATCATATGAGTTACCGGGTTTGAGATTACACAAGCTGCATCAACGATAAAACGTGCCGGGATATTATCTAAACCTGTTGCCTTCGAGCTATTAATACCCTCCAGTAACTTACAGACCTGTTCCTGATTTACCGGTTTTAAATTAAAAGTGTTATGAGATACTCCCTTGTCATTATAAAATTTTTCCACTATATTCATGGAAAATCTACCAGTAACACTTGGAAGTTTCTGTACAAGATCAGATGCCACAGTTGTATAAAACTTATTGAACATACCAGCCACAGTTGAACTATCAAAAGTAGTTTGGCCATTTGAAGTGAGACCAATATTAGAATTACACTTATTTACTTTAGAAGCACCAATAAAGGTGCTGGTCAAGTGTTCACTCAGTGCAGTAGCTTGAGGCAGCAATTTGTCACAGGTCTCTCTGGGGCAACTGCCTTACTCACCTAAGATTTGTCAGCCCAGAGCATCAAACTCTGGGGAAGTTTCATGTATTGGACTGATATTTTGACCTGTCTATCCGTCATTTACAAGACAGGTGGTGCCACCTACATTGAAGTTTTGCAGTGTATGGGCCTGCTTATTTCTACAGAGGAATTTGATACATCAGCCTAAAATTGGGCATGTTTATACATATCGGGTAGCTTTATAGTGTACAAGACTGGTGGTGCCACCTACAATAATTTTTGCACAGTGTATGTCCCTGCATATTTCTCAGGAGGGGTTTGACATATCAGTCTGACATTAGGGATATGTATATATCTTTTTGTTGTATATAAGACTGGTGGTGCCAGCTACAATCATTGTATCCGCCAAAACAGAGTTTTGCGGATACTATGTTTTCAGTCGGACGCAGACGCTGCCGCCATTGCCGCATAGGCTTCTGGAGAACTCCTCCATAACCACTGGGCACAATTTTTAGCTCAGCTGACTGTAAGTCATCTGAGCTATAGTCGTGGTCCATTGTCCGTCGTCTGTCCGTCTGTCCGTCCGTCCGTAGATGTGGCACGTTTTAAAACATTAAGACCTAGGAATCCAAAATTCAGCATAATGTAAGATGTCCCCAAGATCTCCTACCAAGCTGAAAACTGGGTCTTTGCGACTTCGTTCCTTTGAGAAATTAAGGAAAAACCTCAATTTTTTATTAAAAACCTATTTTCACACTTTAGGACTGCCTAATATCAAAACCACTCATCTGTTTTTCCTCATATTTACCATAAATATTCCTCTATATAGTTCCTATGTACATGCCAGAAATTATGTCTGTATTATATAATTTAAAATGTTATGGGCCCAAACATAATGCATTTTGTAAAAAATCAGGAAAGATATTTAATCACTTAACACCAAACCTGTAAAAGCTATGGACTTTTTTCCAGTAAAATAACTTTAATTGATCAAAATTAAATTGTATACCCAAAATTAGATCAAAATCTTTTAAATTTTTTAAAATATTAACAAAAATAAAATATTGGTACCTTAACTTTTGCCCAACTTTGACCATGGCATGTTTTTTCCTGTAAGTACTGTGGATTTAATTTTCACAGCATGTTTATGTTAGCATATTGTCTGTTAACACCAAAAATTTGAAACCAGTTGATCAAAAACTGTAGATTTTATTCAAGTTTTCAAGCACCATGTAACATATCGTTTACATCAAGCCAGTGTTATGCAGTTTGCAAGAGCTCAGCTCCCCAGCTTCAGCTCTCAGTTCCTAAAATTTGGCATACAATAAGATGTCTCCAAAATCCCCTACCATGCTAAGAATTTGGTCACAAGGACTTAATACCTTCAAGATATTAATGAAAAACTTCATTTTCCATTAAAAACCCATTGTTATACTTCAAGACTGCCTAATATCAAAACCACTGATCTGACTTTAATCATATATAATATTTATATTTTTCTATACATTCTCTAAGCACATGCCAGAAATGATGTCAGTATTGCGTAATTGTTTAAGTTATGGGCCCAAACATAATGCACTTTGTAAAAAATCAAGAAATATATTTACTCCCTTAACAAGGGGATTGCTGAAGCTAGAGATTTTTTGTCAGGGATGTAACATTATTTAATCAAGATTCAATTGAATACCCAAAATTAGTTCTGAATTTTTCAAATTTTATAAGTTATTAATATAAATATAAAATTAGTACCTTAAATTTTGCCCAACTTTGACCATGGCATGTTTGTTTCCTGTGAGCACTATTGATATAATTTTCATATCATGCACACATAAGGATTTCAGCTTTTTAGTTTAGAAAGCTGAAAGAAATTGGCCAAAAATTGAAGCTTTGTTCTCTCCAGCCCCTCTTGAGTCACCTGTATGTTGACCTTATTGAACTTTCAGCAAATTATGCATGCTTGAAGCGAGGCATTCACTGGGGCAGCCAGGCAGCTTATGGCCAGCCACAGTTGATCCAGGTGTCCAACCAAACTCATCTAGTAGTTTTAACCAACAACATAACAATTAACAATAAATTAATAAATTTTTATTGATTTTTAATAACAAAATAAAGAAAAATAGAAAAGGAATTTGTTAGTTTATAATAACAGGAAATTTACTTGCAGTTACTGATGATATAAGAATCTTGTATCAATGGATAGAATGTCACATATTCCAAATAACACCATGCAGTATTTTTCAGTTCAATTTTAATGATAAAAAAGTAAATCATATTTTCATTACTAATCATTAGGGATCATATGAAGGAAATTAATGATAGACAAAGATGCAGTTGATAATATTAATCTAGATTCCTACTGTGTCTAGTGTGTACATTGATGTGAAATAAGTCCAAAATGAATATATTACCTTTATTTTTTTTAATATAAATAAAAGCCATAAAACCAGGTACTTATGATCATTATTTAAATGTGTGAATTTTGTATATTCTGGATTCTCAACATCATTGTTTGGTGAAAACTATATAAATACCAGACATGGTGCAAATACTTTGCAATTGTATTTAAATATGAATATGAATTTGTAGTTGATTATAAAATTTCTTGCATAAATGAATGGGAATTCAGGTAAAAATGAAAGTATATAAATACCAGTGCAAATACTTTCAAAATGTATTCATGAATGCATTCATGAATATATTCTTTAATATTATTTTAATAATCACTTCAGTTATATTTCATTTTAAAAAATCATACGATTCTCTTATTATTTTAAATAAAAATTATATTTGGGACAATATTTGTAATTTTTTTTTAATGAATAGTTAAAGTCTTATATTATATGTTCTGCTTATAAGTTATATGACCAAGTCAAAATCTGTGTTACAATAGTACTCCATTTGTTAATAAAATAAATTAAATCAGTCCTCTTCCCTGTCTCCAAAGGTACTATCAAAATCATACATAAGCTAAATAACAACAACTCATAATACAGCTTATATTTATCACCACACAAAACCAGCATGTGCCGCATTTCTAAATAATATTTTTTTATCATATATAACAGCTGAGCGTCGTGACCCATAGGTCCCTTGTTTAAAATTTGGAATTATGATCGGTCACATGTGAACTGCTGCGCCCTCATTTTTGGTTGACCTCTGACCTTTACTCTGCCCAATGTCCATTTGTGCGTCTGTTTCCACACATAAACCCACATATCTCGGCAACCGTTTGACCGATAAGGCTAATGATTTTGCACAAATGTAGCCCTTGGAAAGCTTTATAACATACACTAAAAATGGTGGTGCCACCTGCAACCATTTGTGCACAGTGTCCATCTGTTCATCTGCCTTGGGATAAAATCACTCATATCTGGGCAGTGGTTTGACTTTTCCACCTGAAATTTTGCAGGTTTATACATCCTTGACAGCTTTCTTGTTTTATGACAGGTGGCGCCACCTACATTGAAATTTACCCTGCAGACATCCAAGCTCATATCTCAGGAACCATTTGACCGATTAGGCAAAAATTTTGCATGTTTATAGATCTCACATAGCTCTTAATCATACATAATATTGGTGGCACCATCTGCCACCATTTTTGCACAGCGTCCATCTGTTTGTCTGCCGTTGGCTTAAATCACTTATATCTCAGAAGGGGTGTGACTTATCTGCCTAAAATTTTGCATGTTTATACATCTTTGATAGCTTTCTCTATTTTGTGGCAGGTAGCACCACCTATATTTATGTATATGCTGCAGATATTCAGGCTTATATATCAGGACTGGTTTGACATATCCCCCTGAAATTTTGCATGTGTATAGATCTCACATATCTCTTAATCATACACAAAATTGGTGGCACCACCTGCCATCATTTTTGCACAGCGTCCATCTGTTTGTCTGCCATGGGCTAAAATCACTCATTTCTCAGTAGTGGTTTGACTTAGCTGCCTAAAATTTTGAATGTTTATACATCATGGACAGCTTTCTGGATTTTGTGGTAGGTGGCGCAACCTACATACACATTTCGGCTGCAGAGATCCAGGCTATTATGCAACACACCTCACTCTATTTCCCCTTGCCACTCAATCCATGCCTCACTTCATCTTTCCCACTCTGATTTTGGCGGATACACCTAGTCCCTTGTTGACTACCCATATTCTTGACTTGTGTTGTGTGCACCCATACCAGAATTGCAGCAGTGATGTTTGTTTTTATTGTTTCTTGTTCTAAGTGTTTAGTACTTGCATTGTTCATATACATGTTACACATGTTCTTGAAAAGTAATGGTCCAGCATTGAAGCATTATACCTGGTGTAATCTCATTGCACAGGTTCGCATTAGGCCTGTAGGCCTTGTTTTGTGTGACCTATGGGCCTTAAACATGATTTTGAGCACCCAGTCAGTCAGATGGGGCACAAATTGTTTCCATTAGCCTAGAATCTTCTAACGTAACAATAGGGGAGGTCCTGGGCAAATGTCCTTGGAAAATGAAATTAAGTCACTGTGACCTAGTTAATCTGCGAGCTATAGGAAAAAATATATCATAGGGCACCCTGAATGTCAGCTGAGCAAAAATCATTTTCATTAGATTCTTCTAATGCAACAACCAGGGAGGTTCTAGGCAAAGCTACTTGGAAACTTGAAATTAGGTCCTGGTGACCTCTATTTTTTGACCTGTGGGTCATAAACATGATTTTGAGCACCTTGAATTAGATGGGCACAAACCGTATCTGTTTGGCCTAGAATCTTCTAACACAACATCCTTGTAGGTTTTTGAAAAATCTTCTCTGAACTTGAAACTAGTCATGGTACCCTAATAGGCTATATTTTGTTAGCTATGGGCCAAAATATGAAACTCAGCACCCAGACAGACAGGGTAAAAATTGTCTCCATTCTCCTTGGAACTTTTTGTTGGAAGATCAAGGGAGGTCCTTGGCAAGTGTCCTTTGAATCTTTAAATTACATCACTTAATTCTTATAATACATGTCAAATTCAGCCCAGAAGAAATTCAGTAGAAGCGGGTGCCCTATAGTAATCACCTTCTCTGTCTGTCAGTCCGTCCACAAATTCATTTCCAGATGATTCCAGTTTTGATTCACATATGGATTTCAAACTTAATATGTAAATGGCCCATCACTAAAGCAAGAACCCTATTGATTTTTGGGTCCTGAGGTCAAAGGTCATGATCTCAGGACTCACATTTTAAAAATATTTTTGGATGCAATTCAAGCCAAACTTTTCATGCCAGTTTTTCCATTTTACACATATAGGACACCTGCAAACAGGAAAACATCTCTATCAATCTTTGGGTCACAAGTTCAAAGGTCAAGGTCACAGGAGCCATTTTTCCACAAATTCATTTCCAGATAATAACTCCAGTTGGGATTCACATATGGATTTCAAACTTGACTATTATATGGCCCAACACTTAAATAAACATCCTTATAAATTTGGGGTCATTAGGTCAAAGGTCAAGGTCACAGTCCCCACATCTTTAAAAAGATTGTGGATGCATTTTAAGCAAAACCTTCCATTCCAGAGGTTCCATCTTACATATACAGTTTAAATGCATACAGGCAAATATCTCTTTCCCTATTGAGGTCAAAAGGTCAAGGTCACATGAGTCATCTGTGCACTCATTGATTTCCAACACCTTTTATAACTCCAGTTTTGATTCACATATGGATTTCAAACTTAATATATATATGGCCCACCAAAAAAACAAGAACCCTATTGATTTTTGAGTCATGAAGTCATAGGTCAAGGTCTCAGGACTCATGTTACTAAAAAGTTGCCAATACCTTTGAAGCCAAACTTTTCTTGCCAGTCTTTCCATCTTGCTTCAGTGTTTACTCTGAAGCATCACTCAGCCCACACTAGAAGTCTATGGGTCTTAGCAGGTCCCTTCCTGACCTGTTAGTATTCATCTAGTTTAAGAGATTGTTATGAAAATCAAAATGCTGTAATTTCAAGGATAGTAGGTTCCCAGTTTTTTTGTCACAAGGTTAAGGTCACAGAACCCACATTTTGAAAAAAGCTCATAAAATTTTCCTTATAGACAAATTCAGCTGATTGTAGAGACCCATGGGTCCTTAGTTGTTAGCTCATCTCAGCAGTGCCTTCAATTATAATTACCATATATTCAACTTGTCCATATGTCTTTTGGTTACATTATGAAACTCTTCATATTATAATACTGGTATTCATAAAGATTATCATAATTAGATAATCATCAGGTTTTCTCTTCAGATTACTGAGGCAACATTAAATGCTGAAACAGTTTCCTTTCAAGAGGACGTGTCATCAGTGTTACACCTAGCCACACAAGGAGAACCATCTGACCGTGAGCCAGGAGCTCGAGCACCTCCCCATGAGACAATGAGTCAACAACAACACAGCATTATTAACGTTGATGAACCAGCTGTATATGCAAGAGCACTGGACAAACAGAGTGATCAAGCATCTGGATCTGGTAAATAATCTTTTGTATTATGTATGAGAAGGCTTTAATATCTCCTTATCCTTATTTAAGATCTCCTTATTGGACATCTCCTTGTTGGACATCCCATGTACAAGAATTCTCTGAACAGTAAATAATTGTATCCGCCAAAACGAAGTTTTGCGGATGCTATGTTTTTGACCGGGTTCTGCCGCCGCGTTCATTTCCGGAGAACTCTGAGACTACTGGATGGATTTTTCCGAAACTTACACCAATTATTGGGTCACATGTGAACTGGTGCCTAACCAATTGGCCTTGACCTCTGACCTTTCCTCTCTGCCCAGCGTCCATTTGTGCATCTGTTTCCACACATATCTCCAGACTCGTTTGACCAATCAGGAAAAAAAAATATTACACAAATGAAGCCCTTGGATAGCTTTATAACATACACAAAAATGGTGGCGCCACCTGCAGCCATTTTTGCACAGCGTCCACCTGTTTGTCTGCCTTGGGTTAAAATCACTCATATCTCTGCAGTGGTTTGACCAATTACCTGTAATTCAGCATGCGTATACATCCTGGATAGCTTTCTTGATTTTATGACAGATGACAGGGGGTGCCAGCTTCATTCACTTTCACGCTGTAGACATTAATGCTTATATCTCCGGACTTGTTTGACCAATCAGGAAAAAAAATTGTACACAAATGTAGCCCTTGGATAGCTTTATAACATACACAAAAATGGTAGCGCCACCTGCACCGGTCTAAAAAACTCTACTGGAATTTGCTTATTTTTTGGCTGACTGCGTTTTCTTAGATTTTATAGGAAAAAAGCTTTAAAAATCTTCTTCTCCGAAACTGTTCAGCCAAATTGTCCAGTGTTTCACAGAATCTCTTTCAAGTTTGTTCGAAGTTTTTTTAGCGAACCTGTGAGCTAATGCGATGGTGTGGCAGCGTCCGTCGTCTGTATGTTAACCCATACTGTCTAAAAAACGACTGGAGCTAGCATCATGAAAATTAATGCAAAAATTAGCCATCTGAAAAACTCTGCATTTTCATAGATTTCATAGAGAAAAAGATTAAAAATTATTTCCTCCAAAACAGTCCAGCCAAATTGTTCAATATTTCTCAGAAATAATCTTTTATACCATCTCTCTCAAGTTTGTTTGAAT
Organism: Sipunculus nudus; assembly: GCA_026874595.1. Lineage (NCBI taxonomy): Eukaryota > Metazoa > Annelida > Sipuncula > Golfingiida > Sipunculidae > Sipunculus > Sipunculus nudus. Next base: position 43,777,236 of record CM049308.1, read on the forward strand.
GGTTCAAGTTTGGTGAATTTTGGCCGAGTTACAGGAATTTAGTCATCTGTCCAAAAAAGCATGCTAAAATGACAATCTCAGAAACGGCCAGAGCTATCATCACCAAATTTTATGCCAGTGTTGGTCACATGAGTCATATATGAAATTCAGGTATTGGTGGCGCCACCTGCATTGACCTTTTTTGTACCGGGGTCATTGGTCATCTGTACATTAACCCATAATTTCTCAGGAATAGCTGGAGCTACCATCCCCAGATTTTATTCAATAATCTGTCACATATCAATTGTTGTGGGATTCAGCTTATTTTTTTTTGCTATCTGCATTTACTAAGATTTTATAGGGAAAAAGCTTAAAAATCTTTAAAAGTCTTCGTTTTCAAAATGGTCCAACTGATTGTTCAATATTTTACAGAAATGATCCCCTTTCAAGTTCTCAGATGGTTTGCATTTGATGAATTTTAGCGGAGTTGCACAAATTTGAACTTAGTCATTTGGCCAAGTAAGCATACTGACATAGTAATCTCAGATATGACAGAAGCTAGCATTACCAAGTGTTTTGCAAATGTTGGTCACATTATGTCTATTTCATCCTGAGGACTGCAGTAGTGTTCTTCTACAAAATTGTTGTTTCAGTTGTAACTTCTGTACAAAAATTCTTAGTGGCCTCTGTTCAAGTTTACTTGAATGATTTTTGGTAGAATTATTTGACCTTTAACAATGAAAGGACTGTATCTTTTATTTTTCTCAATATTTTGATAAAAAGTTTATGAATATTTCAGCTTGAAAAAAAAGCATATAAGCCAAAGTCTTTCAGTATGTGTAGAAATATTTACCAACAGACCAAGATTGTGTCTGTATCTTAAATAGGTTGAGAACCTGCCAACAGTTTCAGATTTGGCAACAGATCAAGAGTTTATTCAGTGAAGCCAGATATAGGTCAAGAGTTAAATCAGTGCAGCCAAGCACAGGGCATGTGATCACCTCATGGGTTTCATAGGAACACCTCATGGGCACCATGTGATCACCTCATGGGTAGCATGTGATCATGCTGGGCTTGCGCTAGCCGCTCGCCACGTCCCAAAATGCGAGTAATTTGTCCAAAATGCGAGAAAACTTTTTGCAGAAATCCCCAGGGTGGCCATTAAAAAATAATACACAAATCCCCATGAAAATCTGGTTGAAATACTCTCTTAAATATACCATCGATTATTCCGTGATTGTGTTTGTTTACAACTTACCAACTAGAAACCATGTTAATGTCTAAAAGTCGGAGAATCCGCAAAGAAATCAAGGAGAATATTTGGAGATGTTTATGTTCAACTAACATTGTGTGAACAGCCATAAAAAATTCTCCCGCTCTTCAAGAATTCTCTGACAGATGCCCTTTATTCTTATAAAACAAAATCTAACTGTGCTCTGATTGGTTGGTAGTTGAGCATGGAACTTAGCTTAGCACTCATTGGACAGAAGGTATATATCGCTGATCATCTGTAAGTTTACATATCAATATATGACAATATCACAGCGATTGATTGACAGGGGAAATCTGTTTTCTTGAATAAAGTGTAATTAGCCAGCATCAATCAAAGATTTTCGTCAGTGGTTAACATATGGCCTTATGGTTTTGTAACATCCGCCACTTTAGTCAGCGAAATATATGCTTTCCTTGAATGGAGAAGTTCTTCAGTCAAACTATAACTGCTAAAGGTCATTTCGCATGTTCCTGCGCATGCTTCATGTCAGACACGCATCATGAGTGGCCATATAATTTGATTTTTGAGGAAGAAGTAATGTCAGTAAAGATAACAGAATACTTCACACGTTCTGACACAGGACGGCTGTCGTCTGAGCATGCTGTGAATGATGCCACTGATCAGACCGATCACACAAATGTAGCCCATAGCTTTCGTGCTCTCTCCTTACGCTTCGGTTTCCTCCGCTGATAGCCTTTTACGAGGTGTTTGAAAACTAGAGACATGCCACTTGACAATAAAACAAAAATGTGTCATATATAAGAATACAAACATATTTTATCATATGGTAACATAACATACCACTTTAAAATCATCATGTCCATTAAACAGTTTTATCAGGTAGGTCTTGATCTCAAGAGGTAAAAACAAGCATGTCTGGAGGGGATTTCCTTGGGGTTCCCCAACATAAAACATCATACCCGTTGTTAACCTCCAGCGCAGAGTCAAGATATGTTGTGTTTATCCTTAACATTCATGATATAATTCTGTACGGAGAATTATGCATCACACACGCCACCTGGCGATTGTCCCAACTTTAGGAACAACTGACAGGTCCAAGGAAGGTAATCGTTTTAAAGTGAGTTTTGTTTAGGCACTAAAGCAGGGGTTACAACAAAATTTCTTGTTCAGGCGAATACATTAACATTTTTTGCCCCCGAATGCGGAAGTTTCCCCGTTACAAACACAATACAGTGAAACCTGTCTAAAGCGGACAGTTAAGGGACTCAATCATTTTGTCCTTAAAAGTGAGGTGTCCTTATTAGGCAGGTTGACCTTAGTTGATAACTGAGTGATTATAAATAAAGACAAAGAACAGCTGCAAGAACATGTTTATTGTATTATATTAGGTTTCATGTACATGTACAACTGATCATGCACACATCATGCATTTAATAGTCATATACAAAATGTGATTATTTTTACTTATCTCGTGTAGTGAATAATATGAGGAGAAGGGTCTGTGAAATCATCCGTGAAAACAATGTTCATAAATTCTTCTGCAAGGGGGTGGACGCTCTTTTTCGCGGATTCACTCAGTCCAATAAGCTCGGTCCAATAGATAGCGTAAGCGCCCGCCTGAAGTATTCGTGGTGTCACCTGGCGGCATTGTCTAAACTATCCTGTTCAGCTGCCCAATGCGATAATCTCCAAAATAATGACGACGTTGATAATGCGAAGATTGTAATGGCTACAAACTTGGAAACATTCTTTTTTTTATAGGTGAATGTAGCTTTAGCCTTAAATAAAATATTTTTTGATGATGGTTGTTTGGTTTGATTTGCTTTGATGTTGATGGCACCCAAGATAAAACAAACCCCGATGAGCTTCTGCACGTCGGCATAGTACGTGTAACTATGGAGCAAGCACATGGTTGACACTGAGTATATTGAGCAAAACTAATTAATTTATATCAAACAGCCTGCTTCAACAAAGTGACTAGTTTACAGTAAGATATTGTGTGGTAAAATAAGGGAGGCACGGGTAATCGGCAGCCGTTTAATCATTTTAATGATCCCGCGGTCGAGCAGTTAAAATGCAACTTCGCAATGTGTGAATGATCAACCGTAAAATAAAGTGACAGGATGTTTACCGCTTCACCCTTGTTGTGTTTATCCTATGAGCACATCACACTGTGACTTGAACTCCTACACGCATTAAGGTAACAACTGGGGGTTGCTCAATCCATTGTGTTCTAGTCCTGGGAAAAACAGCAACAGTGGCCTTTGATGTTTCCCGGGGCGAGTGATCAGTGTGTGTCGGAGATGGCGTATCGTGTCCTTATTTGTCAGGTTCATTTACTCTTAAAGAATGTTAGTTTGAGTTGAAATCCGCTGTCCATTGTCCGCAGTAGTGAGGTGTCTGCCTTATAGAGGTTCGGCTTATACGAAACAAATAGGGAATTTTGAAGGGACTAAACTATATTGTCCGTTATAGCCAGTTGTCCGCCTTAGTGGGGTGTCCGTTAGCCAAGTTTTCACTGTATTTGATTTTATAGGAATTTTTGCCCAGTACAGGATTTACGTTCTCCAGTTTACTTGAAGCTTCATATGCGGCAGGTATCCATCACTATGAGAACCTTGCTATTACAAAGGGAAGGTCTGTGACTGTTTCATCACCTCTGGTCACTGCCACGCAACAGGTAATTAGTAGTGATGGGGAGTGACTAAATGTTCACAGACTACCGTAAAATCTCCACTTAAAACCACGGTTTAATCAAGAAATTCAAAATCTTGAAATCAGGTTGATTTCCTGAAAGCACTGTGCGGTTTATACTAGAAGGGTTTCCTGAATATCTTCCTGACAGACATCGTTTTTGGGCCGGTGAGTGGGCGATAATATTGCAACTTTTGAAGGCCGTTCTTAGCAGCAGTCTCGCATGCATGGGAGCCGTGTGTATTACGATTATTTGTTATTTATGAATTAAATATTTGCTGAATAGTTTTCGTGTGATATATAACTTGTTATAAAATCTTGGTAATTGTCACCAAATAATACGTTTACAACAATCCTGCTATAACACACAGCGGCCCCATTCGTTGGGCATGATCAAGCAAAATTGAAATAAAAGCCTACTTTAAACCCATTTTGGCATTATTTAGCAAAAACTATTTGTTTAAAACATAAAATGAATAAAAAGCTGACATCGTAAAGAGTCACACAATGGCAGACGATGGTTTTAAAATAAAGTTTGAGTGCCACCATGTGCTGAAACACCCGGGTATTCTGCTAAGAATATTTTGAACGGCTATATGCGGTGGGTGGTAAACAGAACAGCCACCTATTTCGTCCCAGCGTGCCTTGCGCGAACCACCTTGACAAAATGGCTCCCCACACGGAAACTTTCTTCAGGAAAAAAACTTGCTTACCCCGACTGGCCACTTTTATTTTACCTTAAAATCACTCTTTTTCAAGTGTCATGTTTCCTATAAGTGCGTATCTCGACAAGGTTACTTCAGTTACTTTGATATTTAGTTAAGTTGACCAGCGATGTTTTCAAACGCACCAGCAAATTGTGACATGGAGCAAAGTCAACGTACAATGTGACAATGATAATACCGAAGTAACCGGTATGAAAATGATTTGAATCTTTTGAGTAATTCCAGAAAATGGAATTTTCTTAAAAATAAAGATTTCAAAATGTTACTTTTAGAATTAAAATATACAGTGACTTGAAATGGATCAGCAGAATATTTTTTCCGAAATAATGACAAATCAGTAGCAAACAAGAATACGGCACGGAATATAAAATCTGTATAAACAGGCAGAGGTTCACCGGCCCTTATGTCTTCCCAAACTTCATGCTTGAGTGACCCTGCAAAAAAGTGTTATAATGTGTTTAAATAAAATGCCCAAGGAATTTTAAAAGTGGACAGGAATGGCCGAGTCACAACCAACGCGTGTTCATTTCTAGATGATAGCTTGATTGTGTCTTATGTCAAATCAATCCGTAGTGAAAGTTGGTGCGGTTTTAAAGGGGGGTTCTTAGTATTTGAGCCCCTCGCGGTGTCTCACCTGGAATTTCGGCGAAGTCTGGGTGCGGTTTTAATCGGAAGTGCGGTTTTAAGTGGAGATTTTACAGTATCACTGTGTGACCAGCAGTGATAGTTGAGCAGCCCTGGGGATCAGGTGATGGGTTGTGACTAATTGAATATTTGCTGAGTGACCAGGAGTGACTGGCAGTGATGCTGAGTGAACATAGTTACTCCACCAGACACTATAGCTTGATGAGAGATGATTATGACTGTGACAACCAGTGATCCTTGTTGGTGGGTGATTGACAGGTGACCAAGAGTGACCAGGAGTGAATCTGTGATAAGTACTACTATTAAGCCAAAAGCACAGAAGTAAATCATGGTTTATTAATCAACTCTTGACCCAGTTTTATGTTAACAGAAATTTATTTGTACAACTGTTAATTTGTCTGTTATTTCCTTCTAATGTAGCCAGTAGATTCAAAGACTAAACCTTACAGTTACATGCCTTGGAATTAATATGGACCAAACAATGAAGAATGCATCTCTTTACGGTCAAATCTTCAGCAGTTTAGGTTTTTTGTAAACCTGAAACCTGTGAAACAGCATGTATTTTTCTCCTGAAATTTGGGAACATTAAACCCATAAGGAGGGGAGATATCTCTCTGTTTTTGTAATGCAAAGAGTGTAATGATATGCTGTTTAGGTGTTTGTTTTTAGCTCTGCTGACTGTAAGTCATCTGAGCTATAGCTATCACCCTTTGTCCGTCGTTCCGTCCGGCCATTCTGCCATCCGGCCATCTGTCCATTAACAGGGCACAAATCATGACCGCTGGACCTGGAATCTTCTTACTTGACATCCAGGGAGGTCCATGAAAATTCTCCTTGAAAACTGGAATTAGGTCTCTGTTACCAATATTCTTCGAGCTATGGGGCCCCGAAGTACCCCCAGAATAAAGGAAAATTTGATACAAAAGCTCAACTATCTGAACAACTGTTGCATTGATCACCATGATTCTTTGCATAGATATTGATAATGGAGTATTTCATCAGTTTCTGCAGACTGGTGGCGCTACCTATATTTTTTTTATTTTTGACGATTGTCCGTCGTCCATCTGTCTGTCCGTCCGTCGGTCCATCCGTCCGTCCGTAGATGTGGCACATTTTGTAACCGTAGACCTAGGAACCTAAAATTCGGCATAGTGTTAGATGTCCCTAAGATCTCCTACCAAGCTGAAAACTGGGTCTTTGAGACTTTGTTCCTATGAGAAATTAAGGAAAAACCTCAATTTTTTATTAAAAACCTATTTTCACACTTCAGGGCTGCCTAATATCAAAACCATCATCTGTTTTTCCTCATATTTACCATAAATATTCCTCTATATAGTTCCTATGTACATGCCCGAAATTATGTCTGTATTATATAATTTAAGAAAGTTATGGGCCAGAACATAATCCATTTTGTAAAAAATCAGGAAAGATATTTGATCACTTAACACAAAACTTGTTAAAGCTATGGACTTTTTTTCAAGTAATATAACTTTAATTAATCAAAATTAAATTGTATACCCAAAATTAGATCAAAATCTTTTAAATTTTTTAAAATATTAACAAAAATAAAAAATTGGTACCTTAAATTCTGCCTTACTTTGACCATGGCACGTTTTTTTCCTGTAAGTACTGTGGATTTAATTTTCTCAGCATGTTTTTGTTGGCATTTTGTCTGTTAACACCAAAAATTTGAAACCAGTTGATCAAAAACTGTAGATTTTATTCAAGTTTTCAAGCACCATGTAACATATTGTTTACATCAGGCTAGTGTTATGCAGTTTGCAAGAGCTCAGCTCCCCAGCTTAAGCTCTCAGTTCGTAAAATTTGGCATACAATTAGATGTCTCCAAAATCCCCTATCATGCCAAGAATTTGGTCACTAGGACTTAATACCTTTGAGATATTAATGAAAAACTTCATTTTACAATTAAAAACCCATTGTTACACTTCAGTACTGCCTAATATCAAAACCACTGATCTGACTTTAATCATATATAATATACATGTTTTTCTATACATTCTCTGTGCACATGCCAGAAATGATGTCAGTATTGCGTAATTGTTTTAAGTTATGGGCCCAAACATAATGCACTTTGTAAAAATTCAAGAAATATATTTACTCCCTTAACAAGGGGCTTGCTGAAGCTAGAGATTTTTTGTCAGGGATGTAACATTATTTAATCAAGATTCAATTGAATACCCAAAATTAGTTCTGAATTTTTCAAATTTTATAAGTTATTAGTATGAATATAAAATTAGTACCTTAAATTTTGCCCAACTTTGACCATTTCACTTTTGTTTCATGTGAGCTCTGTTTATATAATTTTCATGTCATGCACACAGAAGGATTTCAGTTTTTTAGTTTAGAAAGCTGAAAGAAATTGGCCAAAAATTGTAGCTTTTATTTATGTTTTTATGAGACCATGTCAGACCTTGGCTCTCTCCAGCCACTCTTGAGTCACCTGTATGTTGACCTTGTTGAACTTTCAGCAAATTATGCACGCTTGAGGCGAGGCATATACTTGGGCAGCCAGGCAGCTTATGGCCAGCCACATTTGATCCAGGTGTCCAACCCAACTCATCTAGTAGTTTTAACCAACAACATAACAATAAACAATAAATTAATCAATTTTTAGCTCAGCTGACTATAAGTCACCTGAGCTATAGTCGTGGTCCATTGTCCGTCGTCCGTCTGTCTGTCCGTCCGTCCGTCCGTCCGTAGATGTGGCACGTTTTGAAACCGTAAGACCTAGGAATCCAAAATTCGGCATAATGTTAGATGTCCCCAAGATCTCCTACCAAGCCGAAAACTGGGTCTTTTCGACTTCGTTCCTTTGAGAAATTAAGGAAAAACCTCAATTTTTTATTAAAAACCTATTTTCACACTTTAGGACTGCCTAATATCAAAACCACTCATCTGTTTTTCCTCATATTTACCATAAATATTCCTCTATATAGTTCCTATGTACATGCCAGAAATTATGTTTGTATTATTTAATTTAAAAAAGTTCTGGGCCCAAACATAATGCATTTTGAAAAAAATAAGGAAAGATATTTGATCACTTAACACAAAACTTGTTAAAGCTATGGACTTTTTTCCAGTAATATAACTTTAATTAATCAAAATTAAATTGTATACCCAAAATTAGATGAAAATCTTTTAAATTTTTTAAAATATTAATAAAAATAAAAAATTGGTACCTTAAATTTTGCCCAACTTTGACCATGGCACGTTTTTTTCCTGTAAGTACTGTGGATTTAATTTTCACAGCATGTTTTTGTCAGCATTTCAACTGTTAACACCAAAAATTTGAAACCAGTTGATCAAAAACTGTAGATTTTAATCAAGTTTTCAAGCACCTTGTAACATATTGTTTACATCAAGCTAGTGTTATGCAGTTTGCAAAAGCTCAGCTCCCCAGCTTCAGCTCTAAGTTCCTTAAATTCAGCATACAGTTAGATGTCTCCAAAATCCCCTACCATGCCAAGAATTTGGTCACTAGGACTTAATACCTTCGAGATATTAATGAAAAACTTCATTTTTCCATTAAAAACCCATTGTTACACTTCAAGACTGCCTAATATCAAAACCACTGATGTGACTTTAATCATATATAATATACATATTTTTCTATACATTCTCAATGCATATGCCAGAAATGATGTCAGTATTGCGTAATTGTTTTAAGTTATGGGCCCAAACATAATGCACTTTGTAAAAAATCAAGAAATATATTTACTCCCTTAACAAGGGGATTGCTGAAGCTAGAGTTTTTTTGCCAGGGATGTAACATTATTTAATCAAGATTCAATTGAATACCCCAAATTAGTCCTGAATTTTTCAAATTTTATATGTTATTAGTATAAATATAAAATTAGTACCTTAAATTTTGCCCAACTTTGACCATGGCACGTTTGTTTCCTGTGAGCACGGTTGATATAATTTTCATATCATGCACACAAGGATTTCAGCTTTTTAGTTTAGAAAGCTGAAAGAAATTGGCCAAAAATTGTAGCTTTTATTAATGTTTTTTATGAGACCCTGTCAGACTTTGGCTCTCTCCAGCCCCTCTTGAGTCACCTGTATGTTGACCTTGTTGACCTTTCATCAAATTATGCACGCTTGAGGCGAGGCATACAGGAATCCAGGCAGCTTATGGCCAGCCACAGTTGATCCAGGTGTCCAACCCAACTCATCTAGTAGTTTTAACCAACAACATAACAATAAACAACAAATTAATAAATTTTTATTGGTTTTTAATAACAAATTAAAGAAAAATAGAAAAGGAATTTGTTAGTTAATAATAACAGGAAATTAACTTGCAGTTACTGATGATATAAGAATCTTGTATCGATGGGTAGAATGTCACATATTCCAAATAACACCATGCAGTCACCTATGGCATTTTTCAGTTCAATTTTAATGATAAAGAAGTAAATCATATTATTCATTACTAATCATTAGGGATCATATGAAGGAAATTAATGATAGACAAAGATGCAGTTGATAATATTAATCTAGATTCCTACTGTGTCTAGTGTGTACATTGATGTGAAATTAGTCCAAAATGAATTTTTTACAGTTATTTTTTAATATAAATAAAAGCCATAAACCAGGTACTTATGATCATTATTTAAATGTGTGAATTTTGTATATTCTGGATTCTCAACATCATTGTTTGGTGAAAATTGAATAAATACCAGACATGGTGCAAATACTTTGTAATTGTATTTAAATACGAATATGATTATGTACTCCATTATAAAATTTCTTGCATAAAGAATGGGAATTCAGGTAAAAATGAAAGTATATGAATACTCGTGCAAATACTTTCAAAATGTATTCATGAATGCATTCATGAATATATTCTTTAATATTATTTTAATAATCATATCAGTTATATTTCATTTTAAAAAATCATATGATTCTCTTATTATTTTTAATAAAAATTATATTTGGGACAATATTTGTAATTTTTTTTAATAAATAGTTGAACTCTTATATTATATGTTCTGCTTATATATAAGTTATATGGCCAAGTCAAAATCTGTGTGACAATAGTACTCCAATTGTTAATAAAATAAATGAAATCAATCCTCTTCCCTGTCTCCAAAGGTACTATCAAAATCAGACATAAGCTAAACAACAACAACTCATAATACAGCTTATATTTATTACCACACAAAACCAGCATGTGCCTCATTTCTAAATAATATTTTTTTATCATATATAACAGCTGAGCGTTGTGACCCATAGGTCCCTTGTTATTGTTTTTTAATAACAAATTAAAGAAAAATAGAAAAGGAATTTGTTAGTTTAAAATAATAGGGAATTAACTTGCAGTTACTGATGATATAAGAATCTTGTATCGATGGATAGAATGTCACGTATTCCAAATAACACCATGCAGTCACCTATGGCATTTTTCAGTTCAATTTTAATAATAAAAAAGTAAATCATATTATTCATTACTAATCATTAGGGATCATATGAAGGAAATTAATGATAGACAAAGATGCAGTTGATAATATTAATCTAGATTCCTACTGTGTCTAGTGTGTACATTGATGTGAAATTAGTCCAAAATGAATATATCACATTTATTTTTTTTAATATAAATAAAAGCCATAAATCCAGGTACTTATGATCATTATTTAAATGTGTGAATTTTGTACATTCTGGATTCTCAACACCATTGTTTGGTGAAAACTGAATAAATACCAGACATGGTGGGAATACTTTGCTATTGTATTTAAATACGAATATGAATATGTACTCCATTATAAAATTTCTTGCATAAAGAATGGGAATTCAGGTAAAAATGAAAGTATATGAATACCAGTGCAAATACTTTCCAAATGTATTCATGAATGCATTCATGAATATATTCTTTAATATTATTTTAATAATCATTTCAGTTATATTTCATTTTAAAAATCATACGATTGTCTTATTATTTTTAATAAAAATTATATCTGGGACAATATTTGTAATTTTTTTTAATAAATAGTTAAACTCTTATATTATATGTTCTGCTTATAAGTTATATGGCCAAGTCAAAATCTGTGTGACAATAGTACTCCATTTGTTAATAAAATAAATGAAATCAATTCTCTTCTCTGTCTCCAAAGGTACTATCAAAAACATACATAAGCTAAACAACAACAACTCATAATACAGCTTATACTTATTACCACACAAAACCAGCATGTGCCTCATTTCTAAATCATATTTTTTTATCATATATAACAGCTGAGCCCCGTGACCCATAGGTCCCTTGTTTTCCCTCTATTTTTGAGTCTATTTTTGAGACCTTAAAAGATGCAGTCATCTGTAAACAGGACACAAATCCTAAGGACTGGACCTAGAATCTTCTCTCTTGACATGCAGGGAGGCCCATGAAAAGTCTCTGTGGAAACCTGGAATAAGGTCTCTGTTACCCATATTCTTTGAGCTATGGGGCTCTGAAGTACCCCCCAAAGTAATGGAAAATTTGATACAAAAGCTCAATGTTTCATCGCCCTTTGCAGACTGGTGGTGCTACCTGTATTTTTTTCGATTTTTTAAGAATTTTTTTCTCTTTTTTTGAGACCTCTTAAAAATTTGATACAAAAGCTCAAGTATCTGAACAACTAATGCATTGATCACCATGACTCTTTGCATGGATATTGATCATGGAGTGTTTCATCAGTTTCTGCAGACTGGTGGCGCTACCTGAATTTTTAGTGAACCTGTGAGCTAATGTGATGGTGTGGCGGTGTCTGTCGGCCATCATCTGTATGTTAACCCATACTGTCTTGAAAACGGCAGGAGCTAGCATCACCAAATTTTTTGCAAATAATCATTCATCTAAAAAACTATATCGGGTTTTTTTTTTTTTTTCTAACTGCATTTTTTTAGATTTTATAGGGAAAAAGCTGAAAAAGCTTTAAAAATCTTCTTCTCCGAAACTGTTCAGCCAAATTGTCCAATATTTCACAGAAATGATCCCTGGAATAATCTTTCTCAAGTTTGTTCGAATGGTTCCTGTTCGGAGATTTTTGGCCAGGTTAAGGAGGTTGAACTTTGTTAACTGTGCAAAAGAGCATATTAAAATTTAAATCTCAGAAACGGCTGGAGCTATCATCACCAAATTTTATGCAAATGTTGGTTACATAGGTCATATCTGAAATTGAGGTATTGGTGGCGCCACCTGCATCGGCCTTTTTTTTACCGGGTCATCAGTGGCTGTATCACACTGAGGGCTACAAAAAACTTCTTCCCTGAAACCATATGGCCAAAATGTTTAATATCGCGCAGAAATGATCCTAGGGTAGTGCTTTCTAAAGTTTGTTCAAATGGTCTCTTTTTAGTGACTTTTGGCTAATTTATTGGAAGCTGAATTTAGTCATATGCCATAACATCCCATTTTAGCTAAGTGGCTACAAAGATCTTCTCAAAAACCACTGGGCCAAATTCTTAAATCTCTCACATTAATTATCCTCAGATGTTGATAATTCAAGTTTGTTCAAATGGTTTTGATTCAGTGCTTTTTGGCTGAGTTACAGAAAGCTGAACCTAGCCAGTTTGCTGTATCTTCCTATATGAGTTATAAACCTGCGAAACGTTTTTCAACTGATGCCACTAACGCCAGTTTGTTAAATATTTTACAAGAATAATCCCTACAATAATTCTTATAATAATTTCATTAATGGTTCAAAATGAATGATTTTATGGCTGAATTATGGAGATAGAATTGAGTCATTCTACCATATATGTTAGCTGTGTGATACTGTTACATCTAGCCTGGCACCAGTTTATCAGCATTTATAACACCATGCCACTAGACATTTAGATTTCAGGCTATCTTTGGTGAATATTGACAAGAAAGTTTTTATAAAAACTTTTAAAATATTTAGATATATGATTTAAATTATTCATCATACCAGACAATGTTACAATCATGGATATTTAGCTCTCTGTGGCTATATAAAGACAACTGTACGTGGATTATAAATTATTGGTATCCCTACTCAGCTTAACTCAAGAATTTGCCATCAATGAGATATATCTGTATTTTAATTTTGCATTCAGTATGCATCCGTAATAATTTTACATATATTCCTGATTTCTTTTTTATAATAAGTCAGCTGAAAAGCATTTTGTATTGGGAAAATAAATTTCAAAGTTATTTCAAGTAGGGACCACTTCTGTGTACAGATAGCAGCACTTGGTTTACCATTGGCAGATTGCCAGGGCCTTGATGTTGGCCATTAGCCAAGATGATGTCAGCTCTATAAATAGTTTTGGCACAGTGCCTGGATTGGAAGAAGTGCAGCCAGGTTTAGGTCAAGAGTTCACTCAGTGCAGTAGCTACATTCTATTTATAGCTTTGGCAGACTGCTCACTGCATCATATTTGGCACCAAAGTTCAGCCTGAATCTATGTATAGCTTTGGCAGACTGCCAACTGTGTCAGATTATGCAACAGGTCGAGTTCACTCAGTGCAGCCAGGTACAGGTCAAAAGTTCACTCAGTCTAGCCAGGTGCAGGTCAAGAGTTCACTCAGTGCAGTAGCTTGAGGCAGCAATTTGTCACCGGTCACTCGTAGGCAATTGCTTTACCCACCTAAGCCTTGTCAGCCCAGTGCATCAAACTCTGGGGAAGTTTGATGTATTGGACTGATATTTTGACCTGACTGTGCGTCTTTGATGGTATTCTCATTTACAAGACAGGTGGTGCCACCTACATTGACTTTACAGTGTTTGCGCCTGCTTATTTCTACAGAGGAATTCGATGCATCAGCCTAAAATTGGGCATGTTTATACATATCGGGTAGCTTTATAGTGTACAAGACTGGTGGTGCCACCTATAATGATTTTTGCGCAGTGTATGTCCCTGCATATTTCACAAGAGGGGTTTGATATATCAGTCTGACATTGGGCATATGTATATATCTCTTCGTTGTATATAAGACTAATGGTGCAAGCTACAATCATTGTATCCGAGTTTTGCGGATACTATGTTTTCAGTCAGACGCCAACCCTGCCGCCATCGCCGCATAGGTTTCCGGAGAACTCCTCCATAACCACTGGGCAGAATTTTTTAAAATTTGGAATTATGATCAGTCACATGTGAATAGCTGCGCCCTCATATTTGGTCGACCTGTGACCTTTCCTCTCTGCCCAGCGTCCATTTGTGCGTCTGTTTCCACACATAAAGCCGCATATCTGGGGAACCGTTTGACCGATCAGGCTAAAAATTTTGCTCAAATGTAGCCCTTTGATAGCTTTATAACATACACTAAAAATGGTGGCGCCACCTGCAACCATTTTTGCACAGCGTCCATCTGTTCATCTGCCTTTGAATAATATCACACATATCTCAGCAGTGGTTTGACTTATCCACCTGAAATTTTGCAGGTTTATACATCCTGGACTGTTTCTCGATTTTGTGACAGGTGGCGACACCTACATTCAGGTTTACTCTGCAGACATTCAAGCTCATATCTCGGGAACCGTTTGACTGATTTGGCCAAAATTTTGCTTGTGTATAGATCTCACATAGCTCTTCATCATAAGCAAAACTGGTAGCACCACCTGCAACCACTTATGAACACTGTCCATCTGTTCATCTGCCTTGGGATAGAATCACTTATATCTCAGCAGTGGTTTGACTTATCCCCCTGAAATTTTGCAGGTTTATACATCCTGGACAATTTTCTCGATTTTATGACAGGTGGCACCACCTACATTCATGTTTAAGCTGCAGACATCCATGCTAATATGCAATACACCTCACTCTATTCCCCTTGCCACTTACTCCATGCCTCACATCACCAATCCCACTCTGATTTCTGCGGATACACATAGTCGCTTGTTGACTACCCATATTCTAGTTTTAAAATGTCCTCGTCTGAAACTTGCGGGTCTGAAATGTCCATTTTGCTGAAATCATAATGACTAAGGTAGATATGCAGGACTTAAAAGGATCAGTATTAATTTTTAGCTCAGCTGACTATAAGTCATCTGAGCTATAGTTGAGGTCCTTTGTCTGTCATCCGTCCGTCTGTCCAGCCGTCCGTCCGTCCGTAAGTCCGGATGACCGTCCGTAAGACTGGCACGTTTTGACACCATTGGACCTACCAATTTGAAATTCGGCATACAGTTAGATGTCCCCAAAATCTCCTACCATGCTGAAAATTTAGTCAATAGGACTTCGTTCCTTCGAGATATTAAAGAAAAACCTCAATTTTTTATTAGAAATCTATTTTCACACTTCAGGACTGCCTAATATCAAAACCACTTATCTGGTTTTCTTCATATTTACCATAAAAATATTCCTCTATATAGTTTCTATGCACATGCCAGAAATTAAGTCAGTATTATTTAATTTTAAAAAGTTATGAGCCCAAACATAATGGACTTTGTAAAAAATTAAGGAAAGATATTTGGTCACTTAAGACCGAAAGTGTTAAAGGTAGGGACTTTTTTTCAGTAATACAACTTTAATTAATCAAAATTAAATTTTATACCAAAAATTAGATCAAAATCTGTTAAATTTTTTTAAATATTGGCAAAAATATAAAATTGGTACCTTTAATTTTGCCAAACTTTGGCCACGACACGTTTTTAGCTCAGCTGACTATAAGTCATCTGAGCTATAGTCGTGGTCCATTGTCCGTCGTCCGTCCGTCTGTCCGTCCGTCCGTCCGTGGATGTGGCATGTTTTGAAACTGTAAGACCTAGGAATCCAAAATTCTGCATACTGTTAGATGTCCCCAAGATCTCCTACCAAGCCGAAAACTGGGTCTTTGCGACTTTGTTCCTTTGAGAAATTAAGGAAAAACCTCAATTTTTTATTAAAATCCTATTTTCACACTTCAGGACTGCCTAATATCAAAACCACTCATCTGTTTTTCCTCATATTTACCATAAATATTCCTCTGTATAGTTCCTATGTACATGCCAGAAATTAAGTCTGTAAAGTATAAATTCTATAAGTAATGGGCCCAAACATAATGGACTTTGTAAAAAATCAGGAAAAATAATAACTCACTTAGCATGAAAAATTTTCAAACTAGAGTCTATTTTATCAAGTATATAACTATGTTTAATTAAGATTCAATTGTTTACCCAAAATTAGATCTGAATTTTGTAAATTTTTTAAGTTATTAGCTTAAAAAAAAAAATCAGTACCTAAATTTTGCCCAACTTTGACCATGGCACGTTTTTTCCCTGTAAGCACCATTGATTTAATTTTCACAGCATGTAAACATAAATATTTAATTTGTCTAAATCTGAAATTTGAAAATAAAAGCTTGAAAATTAAGCTAGTTATTGATTTTTTTCTGTAGTCACTTGCTTTGATTACAGATGCAGGGTCCCACTCCAGGTCACTGGAAGTCAGCTATGCCAGGGTTTCTAATTTGTTACAGTCACTGGGGGAGATCCCCTGCTGTGACAGGTGTACAGTTATTCTCATATCACCACCCAATCACCCCCCCCCCCCCCCCCCCCCCCGCAAACCCAACCCACCAAGTGTTATGCAGTAATTGTTATTGTTTTCACTGTATCTCCTTAATTGTAATGCAGTTTCCTCTCCGATATGCAAAAACTTTCCTTGAAAAAATAATTCAAGGTGTAATCCAGAAGATGCAATGTTGTGTAATGTAGCATTTTTAAAGAAATCAATTTTCTTTTAAATGATTTTAACAAATATAAATGAACCCATCAGTATGCTTAAATTATTATAAAATATGAAGCCCATTATGGATAAATAAAGACACAATTAAAAATTGTGAAATCTAAATCAAGTATTATTTTTAGATATTTATTGTTTTACAGATTTAAAAGATATATTTTTGTGGTAAAAAATTAATAAACATTTGTATGCATGATGTGGTGTTATCTGACAAGATTGAGATCTATGATGATGCAATTGAGAATTATGAATCAGCTTTTTTATTCAGATATATATGTTATATTGGAAATGTATAGAAATATAAACTTAAATTAGAAAATAATTGATGTGATAAAAAAATCAGGATTTAATACAAACATTTGTTCATTATTTTCCTGCCTCAGCAGAATTTGAGATCAGGCTTTGTTTGCCCTGTTTTATGTTGTTAATTAGCTATATTTCAACTGTATACATTTCATTAAAAAAATACATATATATTTAATAATATATATCATATAAAAAAATAGATTCAATTGAACAAATGTGTAAACTACTGAAATGTCAACAGTTAATTGAAAAACCAACTAATGATCATGCTAATAGTACAGATCATTTGTTCACAAACTGCTCACATGCTTTAGCTTCAACATTAGGAAACACATGGTCAGGTCACAAAATATTTTTTGCAACAATTTCTTGCTCATCAATACAAACCAATCATATAAACCAACCATGGCCTTTATTACCTCTTCCTCTTACACTTTATCTCCATTAGATATTATATTAGATTTTTACCTTCAAGGTTAACGTCAGCTGAGCACAGTGACCCCTAGGTCCCTTGTTTTTTAGCTCAGCTGACTATAAGTCATCTGAGCTATAGTCGTGGTCCATTGTCCGTCGTCCGTCCGTCTGTCCGTCCGTCCGTCCGTCCGTCCGTCCGTAGATGTGGCACGTTTTGAAACCGTAAGACCTAGGAATCCAAAATTCAGCATAATGTTAGATGTCCCCAAGATCTCCTACCAAGCCGAAAACTGGGTCTTTGCGACTTCGTTCCTTTGAGAAATTAAGGAAAAACCTCAATTTTTTATTAAAAACCTATTTTCACACTTCAGGACTGCCTAATATCAAAACCACTCATCTGTTTTCCCTCATATTTACCATAAATATTCTTCTATATAGTTCCTATGTACATGCCAGAAATTATGTCTGTATTATATAATTTAAAAAAGTTATGGGCCCAAACATAATGCATTTTGTAAAAAATCAGGAAAGATATTTGATCACTTAACACAAAACTTGTTAAAGCTATGGACCTTTTTTCCAATAATATAACTTTAATTTATCAAAATTAAATTGTATACCCAAAATTAGATCAAAATCTTTTAAATTTTTTAAAATATTAACAAAAATAAAAAATTGGTACCTTAAATTTTGCCCAACTTTGACCATGGCACTTTTTTTCCTGTAAGTACTGTGGACTTAATTTTCTCAGCATGTTTTTGTTAGCATTTTTTCTGTTTACACCAAAAATTTGAAACCAGTTGATCAAAAACTGTAGATTTTATTCAAGTTTTCAAGCACCATGTAACAAATTGTTTACATCAAGCTAGTGTTATGCAGTTTGCAAGAGCTCAGCTCCCCAGCTTCAGCTCTCAGTTCCTAAAATTTGGCATACAATTAGATGTCTCCAAAATTCCCTACCATGCCAAGAATTTGGTCACTAGGACTTAATACCTTCGAGATATTAATGAAAAACTTCATTTTTCCATTAAAAACCCATTGTTACACTTCAAGACTGCCTAATATCAAAACCACTGATGTGACTTTAATCATATATAATATACATATTTTTCTATACATTCTCAATGCATATGCCAGAAATGATGTCAGTATTGCGTAATTGTTTTAAGTTATGGGCCCAAACATAATGCACTTTGTAAAAAATCAAGAAATATATTTACTCCCTTAACAAGGGGATTGCTGAAGCTAGAGTTTTTTTGCCAGGGATGTAACATTATTTAATCAAGATTCAATTGAATACCCCAAATTAGTCCTGAATTTTTCAAATTTTATATGTTATTAGTATAAATATAAAATTAGTACCTTAAATTTTGCCCAACTTTGACCATGGCACATTTGTTTCCTGTGAGCACGGTTGATATAATTTTCATATCATGCACACAAGGATTTCAGCTTTTTAGTTTAGAAAGCTGAAAGAAATTGGCCAAAAATTGTAGCTTTTATTAATGTTTTTATGAGACCATGTCAGACCTTAACTCTCTCCGGCCCCTCTTGAGTCACCTGTATGTTGACCTTGTTGAACTTTCAGCAAATTATGCATGCTTGAGGCGAGCCATACACTGTTGCAGGTAGGCAGCTTATGGCCAGCCACAGTTGATCCAGGTGTCCAACCCAACTCATCTAGTAGTTTTAACCAACAACATAACAATTAACAATAAATTAATAAATTTTTATTGTTTTTTAATAACAAATTAAAGAAAAATAAAAAAGAATTTGTAAATTATATAATAACAGGAAATCAACTTGCAGTTACTGATGATAAAAGAATCTTGTATCGATGGATAGAAAGTCACGTACTCAAAATAACACCATGCAGTCACCTATGGTATTTTTCAGTTCAATTTTAATGATAAAAAAGTAAATCATTTTATTCATTACTAATCATTAGGGATCATATGAAGGAAATTAATGATAGACAAAGATGCAGTTGATATTATTAATCTATAGATTCCTACTGTGTCTAGTGTGTACATTGATGTGAAATTAGTCCAAAATGAATATATTACATTTTTTTTTTAATATAAATAAAAGCCATAAAACCAGGTACTTTTGATCATAATTTAAATGTGTGAATTTTGTATATTCTGGATTCTCAACATAATTGTTTGGTGAAAACTGAATAAATGCCAGTAATGGTGGGAAAACTTTAAATACGAATATGAATATGTACTCCATTATAAAATGTCTTGCATAAAGAATTGGAATTCAGGTAAAAATGAAAGTATATGAATACCAGTGCAAATACTTTCAAAATGTATTCATGAATGCATTCATGAATATATTCTTTAATATTATTTTAATAATCATTTCAGTTATATTTCATTTTAAAAAATCATAAGATTCTCTTATTATTTTTAATAAAAATTATATTTGGGACAATATTTGTAATTTTTTTTTAATAAATAGTTAAACTCTTATATCATATGTTCTGCTTATAAGTTATATGGCCAAGTCAAAATCTGTGTGACAATAGTACTCCATTTGTTAATAAAATAAATGAAATCAATCCTCTTCCCTGTCTCCAAAGATAATATCATAATCATACATAAGCTAAACACCAACAACTCATAATAAAGCTTATATTTATTACCACACCAAACCAGCATATGCCTCATTCCGAAATCATATTTTTTAATCATATATAACAGCTGAGTGCCGTGACCCATAGGTCCCTTGTTTCTGTAAGTACTGTGGATTTAATTTTCACAGCATGTACACATAAGGATTTAATCTGTTTAAATCTGAAATTTGAAAATAAAAGCTGCAAAATTAGGCTAGTTATTGAATTTTTTTGGAGGCTTTTGTTGTATTCCCTTACATTGTCAAGCAGTCCACTTTGGTGACTGTAGGTCATTTAGTGCATATCTCTATGCTCCCCAGGCTGTTGGCATAATGTTAGATGTCCCAAAGATCTCCAACAAAGCTGAAAACTTGGTCTTTGCAACTCTGTTCCTTTGATAAATTAAGGAAAAACCTCAGTTTTTCATTAGTTCAGATGACTTTCAGTCATGCTGGGCTATAGCGATGGGTCTTTGTCGGTCGTCCTTCTGTCTGTCCCTCCGGCCGTTAGCAGGGCACAAATTGTGACCGTAGGGGCAAAGGCCATGAACCCTATGCAGTTTTAGAGGTTCTAAAAAGATCTCCTTGCAAACCTGAAATTAGGTCACAGCGACCTATATTCTCGAAGTTATGGGGTGTGTTTGCACCCCCCAGAAATAATTCTTTTAGCCAAAATTTTCATCCCAAACCTTCCATCTTTCACATACAGCTCATCTACCAACAGGGAAAGAACCATAATTATTTTGAGGTCACAAGGTCAAAGGTCACAGAACCAACTTCTTTGAAAAGCCTGTGGATGCATTTTAAGCCAAACCTTTCATCCCAATTCTTTGATCTTTCACATATAGCTCACCTACTAAGTGGGAGAAGGATCCTATAGATGTTGAGGTCACAAGTCCAAAGGTCAGGGTCACAGGATCCACTTCTTTGAAAAGGTTGTGGACACATTTGAAGCTAGACATTTCATTCCAAACCTTTCAGCACTGATATCGCTTCTCTGCCAACCAGGGAAAAGACCTGATGATTTTGAGGTCAAAGGTCAAGTTCACAGCACCCTTTTCTTGCGTGGAGTCATTTTCAGGCAAACTTTTCAATCTATACTGTCATAATTGGCTTACCTACCAATAGGGGAAGAAGCCTATTGATGTTGTGTTCAAAAGGTCAAAGGTCAAGGTCACAATATTGTTCTAAATGCTTGTGAACATATTTCAAGTGAAACTGTTCAACCCAAACCTTCAGTCTTTCACATATGCCACATCTATGCATCACTGAATGTGATTCAAACTTCATACTTATGGGTCTTTTTGCATGAAGAAATAACTAATTGATTTTGAGGTCAGCTGGTCAGGAGGTTAAAGGTTGCAGGTCTAAGTTATTCACTCATTGGTTGCCAAGTAATTACACCCAGTCAGATGTAAGTGGTTAGTAGTTACCCATCATTTAGAAAGAATCCAGTTGATATGTGGGCAGAAGGCCAAGGTCATGGGTCAGGGATGTTCACAATAACTTATTTTGTAGACCATCTCTATTTTTCTTGTTTTCTTGTATATATAACCATGGCACTCACAACTGGAACATCTCACTGTGTGCCCATAATTGTCAGTGACACTTGTGATATATGACTCCCTTTTGTATCAGCTCATGGAGTGATAAGGATATATCATTAGTGCATAACAAAAACATTGTTGCCAGAATGCTTTGGCCAGGCATTAAGACTATGAGAGTTAAGTGTTAAGGTTTAGCTACTGATTTATAAAATGATGGGAACATTTTGCAGTTTATATCATGGAATCATAGCAATAAACTTAGTTTTCTAGATATCTGAATATTATTACACAAATCATCAGATATACCAGCAAGTGTTTGTTCTGATAATATGTGGGTCTGCACCTGGATTTAGGATGGCTTTATTTGATTACAAGACTCTTAGTGATGCTTTCTGCATTTCTTTTCTTTTAGGTTTTGCAGTTTACCTACCCCGCTGACCCAATTGAATAGCAAGCTGATAATTAAAACAAATTGGACTTGCACATTTTACATTTGCATGTTCATAAATCTGATATGAGAGCTCTCCAACCTGATCATGCCTTTTGAATTGTTTTGGACATTCATAACTGTTACATTCTTTGGAGCAATTGCTACAAGTTTAGTGTCTTATTGGAGGATGTGTGAAATCAAATGTCAGACTTGTCAGAAAACCATTGTCTGCCAGGTAGCCATTTTGGAAATCCTTTTGCCAGGGCAGTTTCTGTGATTTTTTTATGATGTTTATTCCCTTTTAGAGGATGTTTGTTAGCGAACCTGTGAGCTTATGTGATGGTGCGGCGTCGTCCGTCGTGTGTCGTGCGTGGTGCGTCGTCTCTACGTTAACCATTATAGCTATCTCAAAAACGGCAGAAGCTAGCATCACCAAATTTGTTGCAAATAATCAGTCATCTGAAAAACTCTATCGGATAATGTTTATTTTTTATGCCTCCGCCACAAAGTGGCCGGGGCATATAGTTTTACCCATGTCCGTCATTCCGTCCTTCCGTCCTTCCATCCTTCCGTCATTCCGAAATCAAACAGTTGTACGGACTTTTTTTCGCAATGCCTGCAGATATTGGCCTGATTTTTGGTGTGTGGGCAGATATAGACCAGTTACAGATCGAGTTCGCGTTTCGTCCCGGTTGACCTACTTTTGACCGTTTTACGGCTCCTAAACTTAAAAAATTTCATGAAAAATAGAAATTTCATGACAAATACACATGTACAGACTTTTTTTCGCAATGCCTGCAGATATTGGCCTGATTTTTGCTATGTAGGCAGATAATGACCAGTTACAGATTGAGTTCGCGTTTTGTCCCAGTTGACCTACTTTTGACTGTTTTACGGCTCCTAAACTTAGAAAATTTCATGAAAATAGAAATTTTCATGACAAATGTACACATGTACGGACTTTTTTTCGCAATGCCTGCAGATATTGGCCTGATTTTTTGTGTGTGAGCAGATAATGACCAGTTACAGATCGAGTTCGCGTTTCCTCCTTGTTGACCTACTTTTGAACGTTTTACGCCTCCTTAACTTAGAAAATTTCATGAAAAATAGAAATATTCATGACAGATACACATGTACAGACTTTTTTTCGCAATGCCTGCAGATATTGGCCTGATTTTTTATGTGTGGGCAGATATAGACCAGTTACAGATCAAGTTTGCGTTTCATCTCGGTTGACCTACTTTTGACCGTTTTACGGCTCCTGAACATAGAAAATTTCATGAAAAATATGAAATTTCATGACAAATACACATGTACAGACTTTTTTTCGCAATGCCTGCAGATATTGGCCTGATTTTTGGTGTGTGGGCAGATATTGACCAGTTACAGATCGAGTTCGCGTTTCGTCCCAGTTGACCTTCTTTTGATTGTTTTACCGCTCCTGAACATAGAAAATTTCATGTTAAATATAAATTTTCATGACAAATACACTTGTACAGACTTTTCTTCGCAATACCTGCAGATATTGGCCTGATTTTGGTGTGTGGACAGATAATGACCAGTTACAGATGGAGTTCATGTTTTGTTCCAATTGACCTACTTTTGACCATTTGACGGTGCTCTAACATAGAAAATTTTATAAAAAAGTGCACATGTATGGACTTTTTTTCGCAGTGCCTGCAGATACGGGCCTGATTTTTGGTGTGTAGGCAGATAATGACCAGTTACAGATCAAGTTCTTGTTTTGTCCCAGTTGACCTACTTTTGACCATTTGACTGCTCCTGAACATAGAAATTTTCATGAAAAATAGAAATTTTCATAACAAATGCATATGTACTGACTTTTTTTCCTCAATGCCAGCAGATACCACCCTGATTTTTTATGTGTGGGCAGATAATGACAGTTACAGATCGAGTTTGCGTTTCGTCCTGGTTGACCTACTTTTGATTGTTTTACGGCTCCTAAACATAAAAAATTTCATGAAAGACAGAAATTTTTATGGAAAATGCACATGTATGGACTTTTTTTCACAATGCCTGCATATACTGGCATGATTTTTGGTGTGTTGCTTGATAATGACCCGTTACAGATCGAGTTTGCATTTTGCCCTTGTTGACCTACTTTTGACCATACGACACCTCCTGAACTTAAACAATTTTTCAAAATTTTACAAATGTTTCTAATTTGCCCCAGGCGGGGGCATTCGTGTCGTTCTGACACATCTAGTTTCTAACTGCATTTTTTTAGATTTTATAGGGAAAAAGCTAAAAAAGCTTTAAAAATCTTCTTCTCCGAAACTGTCCAGCCAAATTGTCCAATATTTCACAGAAATGATCCCTTGAACAATCTCTCTCAAATTTGTTCAAATGGTTTTTAGTTCAATGCAGACCTGGGAGCCAGCCGTTGACCTGTAAATTGGCTGGCTTGAAGAAAAAATGGCTGGCAAGCCGGCTGAGCCGGCTCAGGTCTGAAAACAATGATGATGGCTGAGTAGACAACGTTGTGGCTGGCTAGCCGGCTGAGCCGTAAAGATGAGGCAAATATCTAATGGACAAAAGTTGTCTCAGTCTAATGCAATTATATTTATATGAACAATAATATGAAACAAACTTAACAAATATTTTGACAAGTTAATTACCCTTTGGATAAATTAATTTTATTCAATATCACGCCGGGCATGTACAAGGACAGTGAGTGGGAACGTGAAGGATGGGGGTTCCCCCGTTGTGTTTTCAGATCTGACAATATAGCGTGTTTTGGTGAAGCTGACCGCTGATTTAACCAGATGAAAATTGTTATGATTTTCCTGATTTCCTTTGACAGACGTTGGTTTCACATGAATTATTTGATCTCAACTGATATAACGTTAAATTGCTAAAAGCATCTTGAAAAATCGTAGGTTTCAATTCAGCTATTGAGATACATGTATATAGATATCATTGTTTGCATCCTCTAAGCAACTGTTTTCGTGCGCTCACTTGCATGACAGTTCAACCGGATAATCGTTTTTTGTGTGCCGAACTTAAAGTGTCATGGCTTGACGTACTTTGTGCTAGGGTTACTAGGGCAGGTGCTGTTTTGTTTAATGCCTCAACCCCCCCCCCCCCCTAATCTGATCAAATAATTCAACATTTTGGTACACATTGAATGGTTAATGGAACAGTCAAATGGCGTCACCTGTCTGCAGTTGTCTCGAAATCCTCACGGACAGATTCTTGTTGACAGTTGCAGCATTCCTCACTGTAATTTCCCACAAAATCTTATTTTATGACAAAGATGGCATGATGGCGTATTTGTGCGCGTTTCCATATATTACACTTGGATTTTTTTTGTATCACAATCAATTTACCGGCGATGTTTTCAACTGCGCGCCAGAGTGCATGACAGCAGACAATGTTTTAGTGTACTTCGGTTTCAATAATTACCACGGCTGCAACCGGTACAAATTTTTTATCTCTAAGTTTTAATTCACTTATATTGTAAAATAAAATCATATCATAGTATGAGATTGTTTTAACGTTTTACACTTAATGCTGCTTTTGAAATATATTTTCATGATACGCTTGCCACAGATCCTGTCGAGAAATTCTGCCAACATCCGATCGTGATATCACATGACAATAAAAAGAATGACTTTAAAATGTTGAAAATTAAAATTTAAGATAATCCTGTACTCTGCTAGTCATCACTTGTAATTAAAATTTAACGTGGAAAAATTATGAAAAATATATTAACGTTACAGGAGTGACTTTTTAGTTAAACCTTATAATTATTGTCGGTATTTAACGGACATTTTCAACGCATAAGGTATGCATGCCTCTTTGAAAATTGAGATCTCAGTGTATGAAAGATCCAGAAGAAGATCACATTTTTATTAGGGATTGTGAAATGATTCCACAGCTGTATATGAATACTTAAAAAAAAAGTCATTTGACACTTTCTGTATAATTCAATGGCGAGAACAGTTCCTATGGCTATTTTAAAGGCTCGATTTACAGCTCTCTTAAAATTTTTAAATCTGAAGCACTGCATAATTTTATTCAAACTGTTTGAATTAATGCAACTAAATGATTAAAATAAAATATAATATCATTCAACTGAGATGTTACGAGTCCTTTTTATTTGTGGTGCTGAAATTAACTGTTTCTATGCATGCTCAGAATGTATCATCATCATCATCTGCGTCACTCTCAGTATCATCTTCCATTAGCAGCTCTTCTTCATATTGATCGGAAAGAAAAATGTCCACCTTAAGTTTCTTACGTGGTCCATATGGAGCTATGGAGGGCCTTTTGCCTCTGGTACCAGCAGACCTCCAAAGTTGGTATGCTGGTTCCGGATCGAACTTTCTCACTCCTTCCGTGTGTAGCCTTGTATGCATTAGATCAGAGACTGTTTCAGGTGTGAGGCCATTTCTGATGTCAGTATGGACTAATTTGTAGAGGCTAAAGCCCCTCTCCACCTCCGCACTGTGAGCCTGCAAGCTCAGAACTAAGTCAACTAAAGTTAGAATGTTTTCGTGACCCCCCCCCCCCCCCCCCTGTCTCCACATCTCCTGCCAGACATCAGAATTCTGAATGCGTATGTTGTCCCCCTTTGTTTGACGAGCCACTGATTTCGCAGCAAGTGGCTTGATATTTGTCCACTCAGCCAAACCCAGGTCTTCCCTGAAGGATGGACACCTACTGAGTGGCTCTTGGAAGTTTTGTAACAGGAGAGATATCTCAGTATTACCAAAACCTATCAACATATCTTTGTTGTTAAGTGGCCAGGTATTGATGTTGCAGACAGTAAGGGCAGAGACGTGTGGACATTCCAGATTAGCAAATCTTTTTTCTAGATGAAAAGTTAAGGCTCTCAGGATCTTCTCCCGGTCATCACTGAAGAGGGCAGAGTCAGAACGAAGATCTGTGCAGGCTGCATGAAATGCAAACTCCTCTTGAGTGCTATCCTTCAGCAAAGAAGTAAGGGCTGGACCATCAATAGTCAAGTAACTCTTCAATGTCTCAAATGTTATTTGGAAGGCTTCAGAGACATCCCCTAGTATGCAGCCTTGCCGTTGGATTACTTCTGAAAATCCTCTCATGGAGGAAGTAACATCTAACATCAAGTGAAGATACAAAATCATTCTCCTTGACTGGAGCTGCTTGAGAAAGCCCTTGGCCTTAGCTTTTTAGGTGACAGTTGCAGTTTTGTCTTGTGTGACAGCATTCAGATGCCCAATCAATGCCTGGTATATTTTGAGTAGGTAATCAATGGCAATGTTTGTATGTTGCACCCATCTAAGTGCCCCCTACTCTTGTTGGAAGTCTTTTCTGTGTGTTTTCAATTGTTCTTGATTGCAGGAGGGCAGCCCTATTCACTGAAGAGTTATGATAATACAAATATATGCCTTGAAGAAACTCATCAACTGTTTTCTGTTGTTTTACATCTATAGCGGCATCTTTTATAGCCAACTCAGCCCTGTGAGCTATGCAATGGACCGGAATAATCCAACTAGCTTTCTCTTGCAATAATGTTGCAATGCCTGATCGCACACCAAAGTTTACGGCAGCGCCATCTGCAGCAAAACCAACAATACGCTGGTAAAACTGCTCTTCTGTGATGTTCAGCACCTTTACTGCATCCAACATTGCTGCAAGGATGCTAGCTGAATTTGGACGGTCAACAACTTTGGCAGCAACAAGAAATACCCTGATTACTCCCTGTTTGGCAGCACGAATGTAGAAAAGTTCTACCTCCCTCACTGCTGTATTAGTAGAACCATCGCACATGATACTATGGAAATGTGCACCACTAAGCCATTTAATTACTTCAGCTTTGGCTGCCCCTGCGATAAATTTGGTAAAAGTGGCACACTGCTTATCACTGATGTAAGTCTGACACACATCAACACCATTCTTGGCTTGCAGTTCCATCAACCACACGAAGTCAGTAAAAGGTCGGTTATTTAGAGCTAGTGCATGTGCCGAGCTAATAAGTCTAAGGATCCGTTCTTTTTCAGCTGATGTTATGGAGTCCAATGCTTTCTCGGCTTTACTGGACCCTGGTTTAGCTTTGGCTGCATCCAGTGCTCCTTGACACTTAATATGGCGCTTTGAGTTAGCATGGTCACGGAAACCGGAGGTTTTCAAATTTGAGTCAGTTCCATTAAAAAAAGGGGATTTCTGATCAGCAAGACTGGGCATGCTTCTGCACACGTTACAGTACAGCTTCTCTGTATCATCTGCAGTTCCTAACCAAGGGAATTCCCCTTTCCAGGAGGCCTGGGAGAAATTACAGAAAAGACAGGCAGGTAGAAAGGTATTGCTTCAAAAACAGCAAAAAGAAATCAGTTTTTATTATTTTTAATATCCCAGCACTTATTATTTAAAAAAGTACACTTAATAAGAATTTGTATGTTAACTGCTTGGTATATATTAATATATTTGGTTTGCAAGTTCTTATGAAAGTTAAGCAATTTTACATGTAATTTTAATTATTTGTATAGCGTAAATTTAATAATACCAGTTAATATCAGACTCATAAAATAAAAACAATCATTATGATTCACAGTTATAGCAATTATATTAATTCTGTCAGTATACCTGGAAAGAGCGCTTTTGACGTCCAGTCTTTTCATACTCTTTATAGTCTCTCTTTGTTTTAGTTGTTTCAGATTCTGTTCTTTCCTTTTCCTTAATAAAACTTGTCAGTTTCGTCTGTTTTGACATATCTGTGGTTAATAATCGAAATTAAGCCACCGCCCTTCAAAATTGAAATGCTGCTGAAAAATAGCAGACGACACGCCTCAAGTGACATAACAAAGCACACTGTCCACAGCACGGTACGGACTAAAACGTCTATGTCACAAGTCGGATGACGGAAATCAAATATGAGTAGGACAAAAGCCCGGGACGTGTCACATCAATTTATTAATAATTTTGGTCCGTAACCTGGATATTTGAAATATATTTGAGACATCCATTTTTAAAGAGTTTTTTTAATATATTTGTTTAGGCTTACTTATTATATGCGGTGCATTAAAAGAATTTTAAAATACATTTTTTTTTTTTAATATAATTTGAACTATGAACCATTTATTTGCACAAGAACCATACATAATACAGAGAGGGTAACGGAGTTTCATGCAACATATAATAATAGAAAAAAATATCAATATCATGTGTTTTCTAACATTGAACACAAACTCAAAACACAAAAATAAAAGATGTATAAACTGGTGTTGAGAAGAAAGAATTTATAGTTACCATTTTATTTTTACTGTACAGTACATATAGAGCACTCATGCAGTAGCTCCACAAAATATTAAATTTGTAAACATGTTAACACATTTATATAAATTCAGACATAAATAAAACTGATAACAGCCACATTTTTAGCTCAGCTGACTTTCAGTCAAGCTGAGCTATAGCGATCACTCTTTGTCCGTCGTCCGTCTGTCGTGCCGTCTGTCCGTCCGTCTACCGTCCATCTGTCCGTCCGTCTGTCCGTTAACCTGGCACAAATCGTAACCGCTAGACTTAGAATCTTGTAACTTTACATTCTGAGAGGTCAATGAAAAATCTCCTTGGAAACCAGAAATTAGGTCTCTGTTACCCATATCCTTCGAGCTATGGGGACCCAAAGTACCCCCCAGAAAAGTAAAAAATTTCATACAAAAACTTAAATATCTCATTAACTACTCGACTGATGGTCATGATATTTGGCATACATATTGATCATGAGATGTTCCATCAGTTCCTGAGGACTGGTGGCGCCACCTGTATTTTTTTATTTTTTACGAATTTTTTTCTCTATTTTTGATACGTTTAAAAATGTGAACATCTGTTAACAAGGCACAAATCGTAACGACTGGACCTAGAATCTTCATTATCGACACACTGAGAGACCTATGAAAAGTCTCCATGGAAACCAGAAATTAGGTCTCTGTTACCCATATCCTTCGAGCTATGGGGCCCCGAAGTACCCCACAGAAAAGTAAAAAATTTCATACAAAAACTTCAATATCTCATTAAATACTTGACTGATGGTCATGATTTTTGGCATACATATTGATCATGAGATGTTTCATCACTTCCTGCAGACTGGTGGCGCCACCTATATCGTTCAATTTTTTACTAATTTTTTTCTCTGTTTTTTAGACCTTTCAAAATGTGAACATCTGTTAACAAAGCACAAATCGTAAAGACTGGACCTAGAATCTTAATTCTTCACACACTGAGAGGTCCATGAAAAATATCCTTGGAAACCAGAAATAAGGTCTCTGTTAACCATATCCTTCGTGCTATGGGGCCCCAAAGTACCCCCCAGAGTAGTAAAAAATTTCATACAAAAACTTCAATATCTCAATAACTACATCACTGATGGTCATGATTTTTGGCATACATATTGATTATGAGATGTTCCATCAGTTCCTGCAGACTGGTGGCGCCACCTGTATTGTTCGATTTTTCACGATTTTTTTCCTCTATTTTTGAGACCTTTAAGGATGTTGTCATCTGTTAACATGGCACAAATCGTAACGACTGGACCTAGAATCCTCATTCTTGACACACTTAGAGACCTATGAAAAGTCTCCATGGAAACCAGAAATTAGGTCTCTGTTACCCATATTCTTTGAGCTATGGGGCCCCAAAATACCCCAAAGATAAGTAAAAAATTTCATACAAAAAATTCAATATCTCATTAACTTCTTGACTGATGGTCATGATTTGTGGCATAACTATTGATCATGAGATGTGTCATTACTTCCTGCAACCTGGTGGCGCCACCTGTATGGTTGGATTTTTTTATGAATTTTTTTCTCTATTTTTGAGACCTTTCAAAATGTGAACATCTGTAAACAAGGCAAAAATCGTAAAGACTGGATCTAGAATCTTAATTCTTGACACACTGAAAGGTCCATAAAAATTCTCCTTGGAAACCAGAAATAGGGGTCTCTGTTACCCATATCCTTTGAGCTATTGGGCCCCAAAGTACCCCCCCAGAGTAGTCAAAAATTTCATACAAAAACTTCAATATCTCAATAACTACATCACTGATGGTCATGATTTTCGGCATACATATTGATCATGAGATGTTCCATCAGTTTCTGCAGACTGGTGGCGCCACCTTTATTGTTTGATTTTTTTACGATTTCTTCCTCTATTTTTGAGACCTTTAAGGATGCTGTCATCTGTTAACGTAGCATAAATCGTAACAACTGCACCTAGAATCTTCATTCGTGACACACTGAGAGACCTATGAAAATTCTCCATGGAAATCAGAAATTAGGTCTCTGTTACCCATATTCTTTGAGCTATGGGGCCCCAAAGTACTCCCAAGAAAAGTAAAAAATTTCATACAAAAACTTCAATATCTCATTAACTTCTTGACTGATGGTCATGATTTGTGGCATAACTATTGATCATGAGATGTGTCATCACTTCCTCCAGACTGGTTGCGCCACCTGTATGGTTGGATTTTTTTATGAATTTTTTTCTCTATTTTTGAGACCTTTCAAAATGTGAACATCTGTTAACAAGGCAAAAATCGTAAAGACTGGACCTAGAATCTTAATTCTTGACACACTGAAAGGTCCATGAAAAATCTCCTTGGAAACCAGATATAGGGGTCTCTGTTACCCATATCCTTCGAGCTATGGGGCCCCAAAGTACCCCCAAGAAAAGTAAAAAATTTCATACAAAAACTTCAATATCTCATTAACTTCTTGACTGATGGTCATGATTTGTGGCATAACTATTGATCATGAGATGTGTCATCACTTCCTCCAGACTGGTTGCGCCACCTGTATGGTTGGATTTTTTTATGAATTTTTTTCTCTATTTTTGAGACCTTTCAAAATGTGAACATCTGTTAACAAGGCAAAAATCGTAAAGACTGGACCTAGAATCTTAATTCTTGACACACTGAAAGGTCCATGAAAAATCTCCTTGGAAACCAGAAATAGGGGTCTCTGTTACCCATATCCTTCGAGCTATGGGGCCCCAAAGTACCCCCCCAGAGTAGTCAAAAATTTCATACAAAAACTTCAATATCTCAATAACTACATCACTGATGGTCATGATTTTCGGCATACATATTGATCATGAGATGTTCCATCAGTTCCTGCAGACTGGTTGCGCCATCTATATTGTTTGATATAGTCCGTCTGTCCGTCCATCCGTCCGTCCGTCCGTAGATGTGGCATGTTTTGAAACCGTAAGACCTAGGAATCCAAAATTTGGCATAATGTTAGATGTCCCCAAGATCTCTTACCAAGCCGAAAACTGGGTCTTTGCAACTTCGTTCCTTTGAGAAATTAAGGAAAAACCTCAATTTTTTATTAAAAACCTATTTTCACACTTCAGGACTGCCTAATATCAAAACCACTCAACTGGTTTCAAATTTTTGGTGTTAACAGATGAAATGCTAACAAAAACATGCTGTGAAAATTAAATCCACAGTACTTACAGGAAAAAAACGTGCCATGGTCAAAGTTGGGCAAAATTTAAGGTACAAATTTTTTATTTTTATTAATATTTTTAAAAATTTAAAAGATATTCATCTAATTTGGGTGACAATTTAATTTTGATTATTTAAAGTTATATTACTGGAAAAAAGGTCCATAGCTTTAACGTTTTTTGTGTTAAGTGATCAAATATCTTTCCTGATTTTTTACAAAATGTATTATGTTTGGGCCCATAACTTTTTTAAATTAAATAATACAGACATAATTTCTGGCATGTACATAGGAACTATATAGAGGAATATATTTGGTAAATATGAGAAAAAACAGATAAGTGGTTTTGATATTAGGCAGTCCTGAAGTGTGAAAATAGGTTTCAAATAAAAAATTGAGGTTTTTCCTTAATTTCTCAAAGGAACGAAGTTGCAAAGACCCAGTTTTCGGCTTGGTAGGAGATCTTGGGGACATCTAACATTATGCCGAATTTTGGATTCCTAGGTCTGGACTAATACCTTTATTTCACATTCAAGGGAATAATACATTTAAGTTTATATATTATTTAAGCATATCCACTTTTTCCATTAAAATAGTTTTTATCTGATTAATTTTTGTTATTTACAAGTTTTATACATTTGTATTAAAAAAACATTGAAAATATAAGTTAAAATATTAGAATTCTTAGATGCAATCATTATACATCCAGAGTGTAGCTCGTATTGGGTCATATTATGCATACACATATATTTTTATTATTTTTAAATCACAAATTTTTAAACTGAATTTAAATAAAATAATGCCACAACATGGCATCTGCAAGATTATTCCTTGAATCACTATTAAAAGTTTTGCACATTGGAGTTTTCAGTACATGCTTAATCTTATTTACCAAAATAAAATATGATTCTGTAAATTTGGTAAAATAAAAACATCTTTTCAAATAAAGTATACACACTGTTGGTTGAATGAGGGATAAACAATATCATTATGCTAATTACAATCTAAGCTTTAATTTATTCCTGGAATTAATAGTCAATTTCACACCTGGTGAAGTTTTTACTCTTCTCAAGGAAGGAATTACTTATCTGATGAACATCCACACTTTCATAGCAATACACCACTTTGTGGACACAATTAAATGTGCACTTTAATCATTGTAACCCTGGTGGTTAATACAAAATCTAAAATGTAGCATAGCCAAGAATAAAATGAAATACAGAAAATTATAACATTCATCTAGTTAATGCATCATCTAGGAGGGGGGGGGGGGGAGGTGTGTGCAGGGCAGAGGGGAAGCCTGCTAGTAGTGGCCCAGCTGAGCCAAGACAAGCTGCCTGGGGTGGGTTACATAATGCAAGTGAAGGCTTTACTACTAGGTGGGCTAGATGTAAACAACACTTGACATGGTGTATGAAAACTTGAATCAAAGCTACTCTTTTCAATCAATTCCTTTGAAAATTCAGATTTTAAAAGATTAAATCCTTATATATATATGCTGTGAAAATTAAATCAACAGTGCTTACAGAAAAAAAACATGCCATTGCCAAAGTTAGACAAAATTTAGGGTATTGATTTTTTATTTAAGCTAATAACTTGAAAAATTTGCAAAATTCAGATCTTATTTTGGGTAAACAATCGAATCTTGATTAAATAAAGTTATATTCCTGACAGAAAGTCTCCAGATTCAGCAATTCTCATCTTAGGTGAGTAAATATATTTCTTGATTTTTAAAAAAGTGCATTATGTTTTGGCCCATAACTTTAAAAAAATACACAATACTGACATCATTTCTGGCATGTGCATAGCGAATGTATAGAAAAATTTGTATATTATATATGATCAAAGTCAGATCAGTGGTTTTGATATTAGGCAGTCTTAAAGTGTAACAATGGGTTTTTAATGGAAAAATGAAGTTTTTCATTGATATCTTGAAGGAATTAAGTCCTAGTGACCAAATTCTTGGCATGGTAGGGGATTTTGGAGAAATCTAACTGTATGCCAAATTTAAGGAACTTAGAGCTGAAGCTCGGAAGCTGAGCTCTAGCAAACTGCATAACACTAGCAATATGTGACATGGTGTTTGAAAACTTGAATAAAATCTACAGTTTTTGATCAACTGGTTTCAAATTTTTGGTGTTAACAGTTGAAATGCTAACAAAAACATGCTGTGAAAATTAAATCCACAGCAGTTACAGCAAAAAAACGTGCCATGGTCAAAGTTGGGCAAAATTTAAGGTACAAAATTTTTATTTTTGCTAATATTTTAAAAAATTTAAAAGATTCTGATCTAATTTTGGGTATACAATTTAATTTTGATTAATAAAAGTAATATTACTGGAAAAAATGTGCTTAGCTTTAACAAGTTTTGTGTTAAGTGATAAAATTTCTTTCCTGATTATTTACAAAATGCATTATGTTTGGGCCCATACCTTTTTTAAATTATATAATACAAACCTAATTTCTGGCATGTACATAGGAATTATATAGAGGATTATTTATAGGAAATATGAGGAAAAACAGATGAGTGGTTTTGATATTAGGCAGTCCTGAAGTGTGAAAATAGGTTTTTAATAAAAAATTGAGGTTTTTCCTTAATTTCTCAAAGGAATGAAGTCCCAAAGACCCAGTTTTCAACTTGGTAGGAGATCTTGGGGACATCTAACAGTATGCTGAATTTTGGATTCCTAGGTCTTACGGTTTCAAAACGTGCCACATCTACGGACGGAAGGACGGACGGATGGACGGACGGACGGACAGACGGATGGACGACGGACAATGGACCACGACTATAGCTCAGATGACTTATAGTCAGCTGAGCTAAAAATTACAAATATTGTCCCAAATATAATTTTTATTAAAAAATAATAAGAGAATTGTATGATTTTTTAAAATGAAATATAACTGATATGATTATTAAAATAATATTAAAGAATATATTCATGAATGCATTCATGAATACATTTTGAAAGTATTTGCACGAGTATTCATATACTTTCATTTTTACCTGAATTCCCATTCTTTATGCAAGAAATTTAATGGAGTACATAATCATATTCGTATTTAAATACAATTACAAAGTATTCGCACCATGTCTGGTATTTATTCAGTTTTCACCAAACAATGATGTTGAGAATCCAGAATATACAAAATTCACACATTAAAATAATGATCATAAGTACCTGGTTTTATGGCTTTTATTTATATTAAAAAATAACTGTAAAAAATTCATTCTGGACTTATTTCACATCAATGTACACACTAGACACAGTAGGAATCTAGATTAATATTATCAACTGCATCTTTGTCTATCATTAATTTCCTTCATATAATCCCTAATGATTAGTAATGAATAATATGATTTACTTCTTTATCATTAAAATTGAACTGAAAATGCCATAGGTGACTGCATGGTGTTATTTGGAATATGTGACATTCTACCCATCGATACAAGATTCTTATATCATCAGTAACTGCAAGTTAATTTCCTGTTATTATAAACTAACAAAATCCTTTTCTATTTTTCTTTAATTTGTTATTAAAAACCAATAAAAATTTATTAATTTATTGTTTATTGTTATGTTGTTGGTTAAAACTACTAGATGAGTTGGGTTGGACACCTGGATCAACTGTGGCTGGCCATAAGCTGCCTGGATTCTCGCCTCAAGCGTGCATAATTTGATGAAAGGTCAACAAGGTCAACATACAGGTGACTTAAGAGGGGCTGGAGAGAGCCAAAGTCTGACAGGGTCTCATAAAAAACATTAATAAAAGCTACAATATTTGGCCAATTTCTTTAAGCTTTCTAAACTAAAAAGCTGAAACCTTATGTGTGCATGATATGAAAATTATATCAACAGTGCTCACGGGAAATAAACGTGCCATGGTCACAGTTGGGCAAAATTTAAGGTACTAATTTTATATTTATACTAATAACTTATAAAATATGAAAAATTCAGAACTAATTTTGGGTATTCAATTGAATCTTGATTAAATAATGTTACATCCCTGACAAAAAAATCTCTAGCTTCAGCAATGCCCTTGTTAAGGGAGTAAATATATTTCTTGATTTTTTACAAAGTGCATTATGTTTGGGCCCATAACTTAAAACAATTATGCAATACTGACATCATTCTGGCATGTGCATAGCGTATGTATAGAAAAATATGTATATTATTTATGATTAAAGTCAGATCAGTGGTTTTGATATTAGGCAGTCTTAAAGTGTAACAATGGGTTTTTAATGGAAAAATGAAGTTTTTCATTGATATCTCGAAGGAATTAAGTCCTAGTGACCAAATTCTTGGCATGGTAGGGGATTTTGGAGAAATCTAACTGTATGCCAAATTTAAGGAACTTAGAGCTGAAGCTCGGGAGCTGAGCTCTAGCAAACTGCATAACACTAGCAATATGTGACATGGTGCTTGAAAACTTGAATAAAATCTACAGTTTTTGATCAACTGGTTTCAAATTTTTGGTGTTAACAGTTGAAATGCTAACAAAAACATGCTGTGAAAATTAAATCCACAGCAGTTAAAGCAAAAAAAACGTGCCATGGTCAAAGTTGGGCAAAATTTAAGGTACCAATTTTTTATTTTTGCTAATATTTTAAAAAAATTAAAAGATTTTGATCTAATTTTGGGTATACAATTTAATTTTGATTAATAAAAGTAATATTACTGGAAAAAAAGTGCTTAGCTTTAACAAGTTTTGTGTTAAGTGATAAAATTTCTTTCCTGATTATTTACAAAATGCATTATGTTTGGGCCCATAACTTTTTTAAATTATATAATACAGACCTAATTTCTGGCATGTACATAGGAATTATATAGAGGATTATTTATAGGAAATATGAGGAAAAACAGATGAGTGGTTTTGATATTAGGCAGTCCTGAAGTGTGAATATAGGTTTTCAATAAAAAATTGAGGTTTTTCCTTAATTTCTCAAAGGAATGAAGTCGCAAAGACCCAGTTTTCGGCTTGGTAGGAGATCTTGGGGACATCTAACATTATGCTGAATTTTGGATTCCTAGGTCTTATGGTTTCAAAACGTGCCACATCTACGGACGGACGGACAGACGGACGGACGACTGACAATGGACCACGACTATAGCTCAGATGACTTATAGTCAGCTGAGCTAAAAAATCAAGAAATATATTTACTCCTTTAACAAGGGCATTGCTGAAGCTAGAGATTTTTTTGTCAGGGATGTAACATTATTTAATCAAGATTCAATTGAATACCCAAAATTAGTTCTGAATTTTTCAAATTTTATAAGTTATTAGTATAAATATAAAATTAGTACCTTAAATTTTGCCCAACTGTGACCATGGCACGTTTGTGTCCTGTGAGCACTGTTGATATAATTTTCATATCATGCACACATTAGGATTTCAGCTTTTTAGTTTAGAAAGCTGAAAGAAATTGGCCAAAAATTGTAGCTTTTATTAATGTTTTTTATGAGACCCTGTCAGACTTTGGCTCTCTCCAGCCCCTCTTGAGTCACCTGTATGTTGACCTTGTTGACCTTTCATCAAATTATGCACGCTTGAGGCGAGGCATACAGGAATCCAGGCAGCTTATGGCCAGCCACAGTTGATCCAGGTGTCCAACCCAACTCATCTAGTAGTTTTAACCAACAACATAACAATAAACAATAAATTAATCAATTTTTATTGGTTTTTAATAACAAATTAAAGAAAAATAGAAAAGGAATTTGTTAGTTTATAATAACAGGAAATTAACTTGCAGTTACCCTATGATATAAGAATCTTGTATCGATGGGTAGAATGTCACATATTCCAAATAACACCATGCAGTCACCTATGGCATTTTTCAGTTCAATTTTAATGATAAAGAAGTAAATCATATTATTCATTACTAATCATTAGGGATCATATGAAGGAAATTAATGATAGACAAAGATGCAGTTGATAATATTAATCTAGATTTCTACTGTGTCTAGTGTGTACATTGATGTGAAATTAGTCCAAAATGAATTTTTTCAGTTATTTTTTAATATAAATAAAAGCCATAAAACCAGGTACTTATGATCATTATTTAAATGTGTGAATTTTGTATATTCTGGATTCTCAACATCATTGGTTGGTGAAACTGAATAAATACCAGACATGGTGCGAACACTTTGTAATTGTATTTAAATACGAATATGATTATGTACTCCATTTTAAAATTTCTTGCATAAAGAATGGGAATTCAGGTAAAAATGAAAGTATATGAATACTCGTGCAAATACTTTCAAAATGTATTCATAAATGCATTCATGAATATATTCTTTAATATTATTTTAATAATCATATCAGTTATATTTCATTTAAAAAAATCATATGATTCTCTTATTATTTTTTATAAAAATTATATTTGGGACAATATTTGTAATTTTTTTTAATAAATAGTTAAACTCTTATATTATATGTTCTGCTTATAAGTTATATGGCCAAGTCAAAATCTGTGTGACAATAGTACTCCATTTGTTAATAAAATAAATGAAATCAGTCCTCTTCCCTGTCTCCAAAGGTACTATCAAAATCATACATAAGCTAAACAACAACAACTCATAATACAGCTTATATTTATTACCACACAAAACCAGCATGTGCCTCATTTCTAAATAAAATTTTTTTATCATATATAACAGCTGAGCGTCGTGACCCATAGGTCCCTTGTTTACGATTTCTTCCTCTATTTTTGAGACCTTTAAGGATGCTGTCATCTGGTAACGTAGCATAAATCGTAACGACTGCACCTAGAATCTTCATTCTTGACACACTGAGAGACCTATATAAAGTCTGCATGGAAACCAGAAATTAGGTCTCTGTTACCCATATCCATCGAGATATGGGGCCCCAAAGTACCCCCCAGAGTAATCAAAAAATTCATACAAAAACTTCAATATCTCAATAACTACATCACTGATGGTCATGTTTTTTGGCATACATATTGATCAAGGGGTGTTTCATCAGTTCTTGAAGACTGGTGGCACAACCTGTATTTGTTCGGGTTTTTTAATGATTTTTTCCTCTATTTTTGAGACCTGTAAGGATGCTGTCATCTGTTAGCGTGGCACAAATCGTAATGACTGGACCTAGAATCTTCATTCTCCATACACTGAGAGACCTATGAAAAGTCTCCATGGAAACCAGAAATTAGGTCTCTGTTACCCATATCCTATGAGCTATGGGGCCCCAAAGTACCCCCCAGAGTAGTCAAAAATTTCATACAAAATCTTCAATATCTCAATAACTACAACACTGATGGGCATGATTTTCGGCATACATATTGATCATGAGCTGTTCCATCAGTTTCTGCAGACTGGGTGCGCCACCTCTATTTTTTTCAAATTTTATGAATTTTTTTTCTCTTTTTTTGATACCTTTAAAGATGTGGTTATCTGTCAACAGGGTACAAATTGCAACAACTTGACCTAGAAACTTCATTCTTGTCATGCAAGGAGCCCATGAAGAGTGCCTGTGGAAACTTGAAATTAGGTCTCTGTTACCCATATCCTTCAAGCTATAGGACTCTGAAGTATCCCTCAGAATAATGGACAATTTGATACAAAAGCTGAAGTATCTGAACAACTTATGCGGAGATCACCATGATTCTTTGCATGGATATTGACCATTAAGTGTTTTTATTAGTTTCTGCAGATTGGTGGAGCCACCTGTATTTTTGTATCTTCCAAAACGAAGTTTTGCAGATACTATGTTTTTGACTGGGTTCCTCTGCAGCTGCCACGTTTGTTTCCAGAGAGCTCATCTGAGAAAAATGGACCGATTTTTCCGAAACTTACACCAATTATCTAGTCACATGTTAACTAGTGCCTAACCAATTTGTGTTGACCTCTGACCTTTCCCCTCTATCCAGCGTCCATTTGTGCGTCTGAT
Organism: Sipunculus nudus; assembly: GCA_026874595.1. Lineage (NCBI taxonomy): Eukaryota > Metazoa > Annelida > Sipuncula > Golfingiida > Sipunculidae > Sipunculus > Sipunculus nudus. The sequence goes on from CM049308.1 coordinate 43,817,864, forward strand.
TCCACACATAAACCCTCATATCTTGGGAACCGATTGACCAATCAGGAAATAAAATTTATACAAATGTAGCCCTTGGATTGCTTTATAACATACACAAAAATGGTGGCGCCACCTGTAACCATGTTTGCACAGTGTCCATCTGTTCATCTGCCTTGGGTTAAAATCACTCATATCTCGGCAGTGGTTTGACATATCTGCCTAAAATTTTGCAGTTTTATACATCCTGGATAGCTTTCTTGATTTTATGACAGGTGGCGCCACCTACTTTCTAGTTTACGCTGCAGACATCCGAGCTCATATCTCGGGAACCGTTTGAACGATTGGTTCAAAATTTTGCATGTGTATAGATCTCACATAGGTCTTTATCATACACAAAACTGGAGGGGCCACCTGCAACCATTTTTGCACAGCGTCTGTCTGTTTGTCTGCCGTTAGCTAAAATCACTCATATACATGTAGTGGTTTGACTTTTCTGCCTAAAATTTTGCATATGTATACAACTTGGACAGATTTCTGGATTTGTGGTAGGTGGCACAACCTACATACACATTTAGGCTGCAGACTTCCATGCTAATATGCAACATACCTCACTCTATTTCCCCTTGCCACTCAATCCATGCCTCACTTCAACCGTTCCACTCTGATTTTGGCGGATACACGTGGTGACTTGTCGGCTACCCTTATTTCTAGTTTTAAAAGTTTACACATTTTTTCTCTATTTTTGAGATATATAAATAAAGACTTAATCTTGGCCTGTTGGTTAATCTGTTTGATGCTTCAGTTGAATGGGTATATACTACCATTCTGATGATAAAATTTCCTTTAGCGAATCTCTTCCCTGTCAGCTGAGCGACATGACCCATGGGTCACTTGTTTTTATAAATCTCTAAATGCTGGTGTCCCATGTGGCAGCGCGTCCGATCTTCATGTCCAGCATGGCATCCGACCCAGTGTGCGACTTCCAACATCCGGGTTTTAGTCAGTACCCCAGATTAAACGTGTGTTTTCGTCAGTTAGTGAAGGTGAAGGTCGCAGGTTTGAGTGATTGTTTGGAACCATGCAATCGATGACAGGATAGTAAATTGTTATTTTGGATATATTTTCTTTCCTGATTATATGAAAAAAGACCCTGCTGATTATTCTGCCGGCCAAGGAGGGCCGGCGGTATCCAGATTTTACCGGACCTCCCTGAAATTTGCCGGCAAATTCCGGTGGGCCGGCACCAAATTCGAGCCCTGGAGAGTGTGTGTGTGTACAGAAAGTCATGCTTCACCCGCGAGTGTCTCTAAATTAATCAAAACATTTGGTAATAATCTGTCATTTGAGGAGGGAGAGAGGTGACATAATGGTACAAAATCGAACCCCAGCCAAAGAGTTTTTATAATAATCATGAAAATTTGATTACTTAAAACATATTGTGAATTCTTCTTGATGTAATGTGAACAGACCAACTCACTGCCACAACCACGAAATCTCTAACTCCTTTTGGACTAGCCTATGATCAACATGTTTTTTTACTGCGCAGAACTTTCCAGGTCGCAATTGTATACGTAATTTGTCACGTGTCATAATTGAAATTTATAGGAATTCTGTCATGGATTTTCGCAGGTTTCAGCCTCAATCATCCCTGTGACCCTTAATATGTTTATGCAGTTATATGTTTGTCAGTGGTTGAAGCAACCGGTGCCTGCAGCTGTTTGACACGGATTTGGTCTCGCGTTTTAAATTCAAATTGCTTACCAATCAGACTAATTTAAAAGTTTAGTTCTACTCCAGGATTTTATGACATTTATACATATGTGTTAACGCGAATGACATTTGTAGCATGATTATAATATGAGGTAGTAATGAATGGTCGCTGGCTGCCAACATGGTTACACGTACGTATACTAAAATGTCTTATATTGGCTGGAAACAAAGATAACAAAAATGCATGCATATTTTCTCCATAAAATAATACCTTTTCCTGATGGTTTTCGTTCATTTAATCCTGAATTTTAACCGAGCAGTATATAATTTTTTTTTTAATATTGCACATCGACCTCAATAACTTTAAATGATCAAGCATCAGTATCTAACTGAATAAACTTGGGAATTATCTGGATTCTGGCATTTTTTTATCTTTATTTTGAGTAACCAGGTTTAGAGAAACGCCCTCGATCAGACGGGGAGTATGCCAGTTATCCCGTCTGAAAAAAAGGGGCTTGCGGGAACCTTGTTAACTGTCTAACATAATGACATAAAATTAATCATGCATTACCATTGCGAAGGCATGCAGCTCGGTGATATCTGCTTGAGATGAGTTCGTGTTAACATGTTACTGTAGTAACTATTTACAAGCTGAAGTATGCAAGCGAAGATCCCTTTTTTTCATCAGCTTATCAGTATTTCACCGGCGGCTGAGCCGGTGTTTAATAATCAGCAGCTCAAGAAAACTATCGGCGGGAGCTTGCTTATAAAATAAACGGCGGCGGCTGGCGCAATTCGGCGGCGGCTCCCAGGTCTGGTTCAATGATTTTTGGCCGAGTTACAGGAGGTTGAACTTAGTCATCTGTCCAAAAAAGCAGACTAAAATTAAAATCTCAGAAACGGCTAGAGCTATCATCACCAAATTTTATACCAATGTTTGCCGCATATGTCACATCTGAAATTGAGGTATTGCTGGTGCCACCTACATTGATGTGTTTTTTACTAGCAAAAATGTAATTTCAAACTCTTCTAACTTATACCCTGATTTATGATGAAACTGTTAAGCTGATTGGTTTAATCTTTACAAGAATTATTCTATGGTAGGGTTCTGCTAGTTTTATAAGAATAGATTGGGTTAATACAGCTTTAAAAAAGCATTGTAGCCAATTGAAAAAGGCTTTCTGTGTTTGAAAACAGATTTGACCACATGCTGAGTTTCAGCAGCCAGTCAAGAGGTCACTCAGTACAAACAGGTGGGGTCCAGACATCACCATTGCAACTGACCTGGCTCTGATGGGTGTCTAGACAATGTGTCTAGATGTCTAGGCAAAGTGTCTAGACGTCTAGACAGAATGTATAGATGCAGAATTCCCTGAACAGGTTTATTATCAGGTCACATGTGAACTGCTGTGCCCCCTCATTTTTTGTTGACCTCTGACCTTTCCTTGCTGCCCAGTGTCCATTTGTGCATCTGTTTCCACACATAAACCCACATATCTCGGGAACTGTTTGACCGATCAGGCTAAAAATTTTACACAAATGTAGCCCTTTGATAGCTTTATAACATACACTAAAAATGGTGGCGCCAACTGCAACCATTTTTGCACAGCGTCCATCTGTGCATCTGCCTTGGGATAATATCACTCATATCTCAGCAGTGGTTTGACTTTTCCACCTGAAATTTAGCAGGTTTATACATCCTGGATAGCTTTCTCAATTTTATGACAGGTGGCGCCACCTACATTCGGGTTTACTCTGCAGACATCCAAGCTCATATCTGGGGAACCCTTTGGCCGATTGGGCCAAAATTTTGCATGTGTATAGATCTCACATAGCTCTTCATCATAGGCAAAACTGGTGGCGCCACCTGCAATCATTTATGCACAGCATCCATCTGTTCATCTGCCTTGGGATAAAATCACTCATATCTCAGCAGTAGTTTGACTTATCCACCAGAAATTTTGCAGGTTTATACATCCTGGACAGCTTTTTTGATTTTATGACAGAAGGCCCCACCTACATTCACGTTTACTATGCAGACATCCAAGCTCATATCTCGGGAACTGTTTGACGGATTGGGCTAAAATTTGCATGTGTATAGATCTCACATAGGTCTTCATCATAGGCAAAACTGGTGGCGCCACCTGCAACCACTTATGCACAGTGTCCATCTGTTCATCTGCTTTGGTAAAAACTCACTCATATCTCAGCAGTGGTTTGACTTATCCACCTGAAATGACATTGCTCCATGTCACAATTTGCTGGTGCGTTTGAAAACATCGCTGGTCAGCTTAACTAAATATCAAAATAACTGAAGTTACCTTGTCGTGATAAGCACGTATAGTAAACATGACAAGTGAAAACGAGTGATTTTAAAGTGAAATTAAAATGGCCGGTCGAGGTAAGCAATTTTTTTTCCTCAAGAAAGATTCCTTGAGGAGAGCCACCTTGTCAAGGTAACGTTCGCGCAAGGCACACTGGGCTGTTCTGTTTACCACCCACCGCGTACAGCCGTTCAAAATATTCTTAGCAGAACACCAGGGCGTTTCAGCACATGGGGGCACTCAAACTTTTAAAACGATCGTCAGCCATTGTGGGACTCTTTACGATGTCAGCTTTTTATTCATTTTACTTTCTAAACAAATAATCGTTGCTAAATAATGCTGCAAATGAGTTTAAAGTAGGCATTTATTTCAATGTTGCTTGACCATGCCCAACCAAGTGGGCCGCTGTGTTACAGCAGGTGAGTTTTAAACGTATTATTTGGTGACAATTACCAAGATTTTTTATAACAAGTTATATATTGCACCAAAGATCTACATGTCAAGGTTCTACATTTAAATTTTTATATGTATCAGCTATGATCAGCTCTGTATGATCAGCTCTGTCTGTGCATCTTCTCTCCGTTATTAATAAATATATATTTATTATGACATTTTCATATAAGCATTGTTGAAATAACTTTCATATGCTGTAAGTGTAAGGATTTAGGTTAATCAAGTCATACAGCAACTTATATATTCAGTTGAGTAATATTGCATATGTTAAAGTCACTGCATCTGTTAACTAGGGAAATTAGTTATATTTCAACTGTATACATTTTATAAAATAAAAAAATACATATATTTAAGGCCAAAAAAAATTAAAGGTATGGTTCTCAGGCACCGCCCGCATTAATTTTAAACCCCCGCATCAAAACTTTTTATTTTGATTTTCAATAAAAAACTTTCCAATTTTGAGCTGCTGCCGCTCCGAAATTTCTTTCAAGAACCATACAATTTCCTTTGTTTTGTAGTGCTTTTACTTATTTAGCAAAATAAAACTGTTATTTCAATGCTTTTCCCTTATTATTTGACATTTTTATTGAAACATACCAAAAAATTAAAAATAAAGAAAGCGCCCGCCCGCATTGATTTCTGAAAAAAAGTGCCTGAGAACCATACCTTTTTTAATTTTGGCCTAATAATATATATTTTATAAAGAAAAAAACAGGTCCAATCAAACAAATGTGTAAACTTCTGAACTGTCAAAAATTTATCAAAATGCCAACCTGTGATCTTGGTAATGATATACATGTTATGGTCACAAACTGCTCACATGCTTCAACGTAAACATAGGAAATGCATGGTTTGGTCCAAAAATATTATTTGCTACAATTTCTTACTCATCAATACAAACCAATCATGTCTTAGACTTTTAGACTATCTCCATTTGATATTATTTTAGATTTTTACCTTCAAGGTCAACTTCAGCTGAGCACAGTGACCCATGCATTCCTTGATTTTAACATGTGCTGTACCCATATTAATTTTAATGCTGCATTTTTTAGCTCAGCTGACTATAAGTCATCTGAGCTATAGTCGTGGTCCATTGTATGTCGTCCGTCCGGCCCTCCGTCTGGATGTCCATCCGTAAGACTGGCACGTTTCGACACAATTGGACCTACGAATCTGAAATTCAGCATACAGTCAGATGTCCCCAAAATCTCCTACCATGCCGAAAATTGGGTCAATAGGACTTTGTTCCTTCTAGATATTAAGGAAATACCTCAATTTTTTTGGGAATCTATTTTCACACTTCAGGACTGCCTAATATCAAAACCACTCATCTGGTTTTCTTCATATTAACCATGAATATTCCTCTATATAGTTTCTATGTACAAGCCAGAAATTAAGTCAGTATTATTTCATTTTAAAAAGTTATGGGCCCAAACATAATGGACTTTGTAAAAAAATCAGGAAAGATATTTGGTCACTTAAGACCAAAAGTGTTAAAGGTAGGGACTTTTTTTCAGTAATACAACTTTAATTAATCAAAATTTAATTGTATACCAAAAATTAGATCAAAATCTGTTAAATTTTGTTAAATTATTGGCAAAAATATGAAATTGGTACCTTAAATTTTGCCCAAGTTTGACCATGGCACATTTTTTTCCTGTAATTGCTGTGGATTTAATTTCCACAGCATGTTTTTGTTAGCATTTCATGTGTTAACACCAAAAATTTGAAAACAGTTGTTCAAAAACAGTAGATTTTATTCAAGTTTTCAAGCACTATGTCACATATTGTTTACATCAAGCTAGTGTTATGCAGTTTGCTAGAGCTCAGCTCCCCAGCTTCAGTTCCTAAAATTTGGCATACAGTTAGATGTCTTCAAAATCCCCTACCATGCCAAGAAATTGGTCACTAGGACTTAATTCCTTTGAGATATTAATGAAAAACTTCATTTTTCCCATTAAAAACCCACAGTTACACTTTAAGACTGCCTAATATCCAACAGCTGATCTGACTTTGATCATGTATAATATACATATTTTTCTATACATTCGCTATGCACATGCCAGAAATGATGTCAGTATTGTGTGATTGTTTTAAGTTATGGGCCCAAACATAATGTACTTTTAAAAAATCAAGAAATATATTTACTCCCTTAACAAGAGGATTGCTGAAGCTAGAGATTTTTTTGTCAGGGATGTAACATTATTTAATCAAGATTCAATTGAATACCCAAAATTAGTTCTGAATTTTTCAAATTTTATAAGTTATTAGTATAAATATAAAATTAGTACCTTAAATTTTGCCCAACTTTGACCATGGCACGTTTGTTTCCTGAGAGCACTGTTGATATAATTTTCATGTCATGCACACAGTTGATCCAGGTGTCCAACCCAACTCATCCAGTAGTTGTTTTGAAAAACAACATAACAATAAATTAATAAATTCTTATTGGTTTTTAATAAAAAATTAAAGAAGTAATAGAAAAGGAATTCGTTAGTTGATGAGTAACAGAAAATTAACTTCCAGTAACTGATGATGTAAGAATCTTGTATGGATGGATTCAATGTCAACGTTATTCCAAATAACACCGTGCAGTCACCTACTTTCAAAATGTATTCATGAATGCATTCATGAATGCATTCTATAATATTATTTTAATAATCATTTCAGTTATATTTTATTTTAAAAAATCATATGATTTTCTGCTTTTTTTTTGTAATAAATATTATATTGGCACAATATTTGTTTTTAAATTTTAATAAATAGTTAAACTCTTTTATTAATGTGCGTCTTATAAGTTATATGGCAAAGTCAAAATCTGTGTGACAATAGCACTCCATTTGTTAATAAAATAAATTAAATCAATCCTCTTCCCTGTCTCCAAAGATACTATCAAAATCATACATAAGCTAAACACCGACAACTCATAATAAAGCTTATATGTATTACCACACAAAACCAGCATGTGCCTCATTCCCAAATCATATTTTTAGCTCAGCTGACTATAAGTCATCTGAGCTATAGTCGTGGTCCATTGTCTGTCTGTCCGTCCGTCCGTCCGTCCGTCCGTCCGTCCGTCCGTCCATAGATGTGGCACGTTTTGAAACTGTAAGACCTAGGAATCCAAAATTCAGCATAATGTTAGATGTCCCCAAGATCTCCTACCAAGCTGAAAACTGGGTCTTTGCGACTTCATTCCTTTGAGAAATTAAGGAAAAACCTCAATTTTTGCTCAGCTGATTATAAGTCATCTGAGCTATAGTCGTGGTCCATTGTCTGTCGTCCGCCCGTCTGTCCGTCGGTCCGTAGATGTGGCACGTTTTGAAATCGTAAGACCTAGGAATCCAGAATTCGGCATAATGTTAGATGTCCCCAAGATCTCCTACCAAGCCGAAAACTGGGTCTTTGCGACTTCGTTCCTTTTAGAAATTAAGGAAAAACCTCAATTTTTTATTAAAAACCTATTTTTACACTTCAGGACTGCCTGATATCAAAACCATTCATCTCTTTTTCATCATATTTACCAAAAGTATTCCTCTATATAGTTCCTATGTACATGCCAGAAATTATGTCTGTATTATGTAAATTTAAAAAGTTATGGGCCCAAACATAATGCATTGTGTAAAAAATCAGGAAAGATATTTGATCACTTAACACAAAATATGTTAAAGCTATAAACTTTTTTTCCAGTAATATAACTTTAATTAATCAAAATTAAATTGTATACCCAAAATTAGATCAAAATCTTTTAAATTTTTTAAAATATTAACAAAAATAAAAAATTGGTACCTTAAATTTTGCCCAACTTTGACTATGGCACGTTTTTTTCCTGTAAGTACTGTGGATTTAATTTTCTAAGCATGTTTTTTTTTAGCGTTTTGTCTGTAAACACCGAAAATTTGAAACCAGTTGATCAAAAACTGTAGATTTTATTTAAGTTTTCAAGCACCATGTAACATATTGTTTACATCAAGCTAGTGTCATGCAGTTTGCAAGTGCTCAGCTCCATAGCTTCAGCTCTCAGTTCCTAAAATTTGGCATGCAATTAGATGTCTCAAAAATCCCCTACCATGCCAAGAATTTGGTCACTAGGACTTAATACCTTCGAGATATTAATGAAAAACGTCATTTTTCCCATTAAAAACCCATTGTTACACTTCAAGACTGCCTAATATCAAAACCACTGATCTGACTTTAATCATATATGATATACATATTTTTCTATACATTCTCTATGAACATGCCAGAAATGATGTCAGTATTGCGTAATTGTTTTAAGTTATGGGCCCAAACATAATGCACTTTGTAAAAAATCAAGAAAAATATTTACTCCCTTAACAAGAGGATTGCTGAAGCTAGAGATTTTTTGTCAGAGATGTAACATTATTTAATCAAGATTCAATTGAATACCCAAAATTAGTTCTGAATTTTTCAAATTTTATAAGTTATTAGTATAAATATAAAATTAGTACCTTAAATTTTGCCCAACTTTGACCATGGCATGTTTGTTTCATGTGAGCACTGTTGATATAATTTTCATATCATGCACACATAAAGATTTCAACTTTTTAGTTTAAAAAGCTGAAAGAAATTGGCAAAAAATTGTAGCTTTTATTAATGTTTTTATGAGACCATGTCAGACCTTGGCTCTCTGTAGCACCTCTTGAGTCACCTGTATGTTGACCTTGTTGAACTTTCAGCAAATTATGCATGCTTGAGGCGAGTCATAAGCTGGGGCTCCAGGCAGCTTATTATATAATGGCCAGCCACAGTTGATCCAGGTGTCCAACCCAACTCATCTAGTAGTTTTAACCAACAACATAACAATAAACAATAAATTAATCAATTTTTATTGGTTTTTAATAACAAATTAAAGAAAAATAGAAAAGGAATTTGTTAGTTGATAATAACAGGAAATTAACTTGCAGTTACTGATGATATAAGAATCTTGTATCGATGGATAGAATTTCACTTATTCCAAATAACACCATGCAGTCACCTATGGTATTTTTCAGTTCAATTTTAATGATAAAAAAGTAAATCATATTATTCATTACTAATCATTAGGGATCATATGAAGGAAATTAATGATAGACAATGATGCAGTTGATAATAATATTATCTAGATTCCTACTGTGTCTATAGTTAGTACATTGATGTGAAATTAGTCCAAAGCGAATATATTACATTTTTTTTTTAATATAAATAAAAGCCATAAAACCAGGTACTTATGATCATTATTTAAATGTGTGAATTTGTATATTCTGGATTCTCAACATCATTGTTTGGTGAAAACTGAATAAATGCCAGACATGGTGCGAATACTTTGCAATTGTATTTAAACACGAATATGAATATGTACTCCATTATAAAATTTCTTTCATAAGAATGGGAATTCAGGTAAAAATGAAAGTATATGAATACCAGTGCAAATACTTTCAAAATGTATTAATGAATGCATTCATGAATATATTCTTTTATATTATTTTATTAATCATTTCAGTCATATTTTATTTGAAAAAATCATAATATTCTCTTATATTTGGGACAATATTTGTAATTTTTATGCCCCCGCCACAAAGTGGCCGGGGCATATAGTTTTACCCATGTCCGTCATTCTGTCCTTCCGTCCTTCCGAAATCAAACAGTTGTACGGACTTTTTTTCGCAATGCCTGCAGATATTGGCCTGATTTTTTGTGTGTGGGCAGATATAGACCAGTTACAGATCGAGTTCGCGTTTCTTCCCGGTTGACCTACTTTTGACCGTTTTGCGGCTCCTAAACTTAGAAAATTTCATGAAAAATATGAAATTTCATGACAAATACACATGTACGGACTTTTTTTCGCAATGCCTGCAGATATTGGCCTGATTTTTGGTGTGTGGGCAGATAATGACCAGTTACAGATCGAGTTCGCGTTTCGTCCCGGTTGACCTACTTTTGACTGTTTTACGGCTCCTGAACATAGAAAATTTCATGAAAAATATGAAATTTCATGACAAATACACATGTACGGACTTTTTTTCGCAATGCCTGCAGATATTGGCCTGATTTTTGGTGTGTAGGCAGATAATGACCAGTTACAGATCGAGTTCGCGTTTCGTCCCGGTTGACCTACTTTTGACCGTTTTACGGCTCCTGAACATAGAAAATTTCATGAAAAATATGAAATTTCATGACAAATACACATGTACGGACTTTTTTTCGCAATGCTTGCAGATATTGGCCTAATTTTTGGTGTGTGGGCAGATATTGACCAGTTACAGATCGAGTTTGCTTTTTGTCCTAGTTGACCTACTTTTGACTGTTTTACGGCTCCTAAACTTAGAAAATTTCATGAAAAATAGAAATTTTCATGTCAAATACACATGTACGGACTTTTTTTCGCAATGCCTGCAGATATTGGCCTGATTTTTGGTGTTTGGGCAGATAATGACCAGTTACAGATTGAGTTTGCGTTTCTTCCCGGTTGACCTAGTTTTGAACATTTTACGCCTCCTTAACTTAGAAAATTTCATGAAAAATAAAAATAATGACAGATACACATGTATGGACTTTTTTTCGCAATGCCTGCAGATATTGGCCTGATTTTTGGTGTGTTTGCAGATATAGACCAGTTACAGATCGAGTTCGCGTTTCGTCTCGGTTAACCTACTTTTGACTGTTTTACGGCTCCTGAACTTAGAAAATTTCATGAAAAATAAGTAATTTCATGACAAATACACATGTACGGACTTTTTTTCGCAATGCCTGCAGATATTGGCCTGATTTTTGGTGTGTAGGCAGATAATGACCAGTTACAGATCGAGTTCGCGTTTCGTCCCGGTTGACCTACTTTTGACCGTTTTACGGCTCCTGAACATAGAAAATTTCATGAAAAATATGAAATTTCATGACAAATACACATGTACGGACTTTTTTTCGCAATGCTTGCAGATATTGGCCTAATTTTTGGTGTGTGGGCAGATATTGACCAGTTACAGATCGAGTTTGCTTTTTGTCCTAGTTGACCTACTTTTGACTGTTTTACGGCTCCTAAACTTAGAAAATTTCATGAAAAATAGAAATTTTCATGTCAAATACACATGTACGGACTTTTTTTCGCAATGCCTGCAGATATTGGCCTGATTTTTGGTGTTTGGGCAGATAATGACCAGTTACAGATTGAGTTTGCGTTTCTTCCCGGTTGACCTAGTTTTGAACATTTTACGCCTCCTTAACTTAGAAAATTTCATGAAAAATAAAAATAATGACAGATACACATGTATGGACTTTTTTTCGCAATGCCTGCAGATATTGGCCTGATTTTTGGTGTGTTTGCAGATATAGACCAGTTACAGATCGAGTTCGCGTTTCGTCTCGGTTAACCTACTTTTGACTGTTTTACGGCTCCTGAACTTAGAAAATTTCATGAAAAATAAGTAATTTCATGACAAATACACATGTACAGACTTTTCTTTGCAATACCTGCAGATATTGGCCTGATTTTTGGTGTGTGGGCAGATAATGACCAGTTACAGATCGAGTTCACGTTTTGTTCCAGTTGACGTACTTTTGACCATTTGACTGCTCCTGAACATAGAAAGTTTCTTTAAAATAGGAATTTTCATAACAAATGCATATGTACTGATTTTTTTCCTCAATGCCTGCAGATACCACCCTGATTTTTTATGTGTGGGCAGATAATGACAGTTACAGATCGAGTTCGCGTTTCATCCCGGTTGACCTACTTTTGATTGTTTTGCAGCTCCTAAACATAGAAAATTTCATGAAAGACAGAAATTTTTATGGAAAATGCACATGTATGGACTTTTTTTTCACAATGCCTGCATATACTGGCTTGATTTTTGGTGTGTTGCTTTATAATGACCCGTTACAGATCGAGTTTGCATTTTACCCTTGTTGACTTACTTTTGACAATACGACACCTCCTGAACTTAAAAAATTTTTCAAAATTTTACAAATGTTTCTAATTTGCCCCAGGCGGGGGCATTCGTGTCGTTCCGACACATCTAGTTTTAATAAATAGTTAAACTCTTATATTATATGTTCTGCTTATAAGTTATATGGCCAAGTCAAAATCTGTGTGACAATTGCACTCCATTTGTTAATAAAAATAAATTTAATTAATCCTCTTTCCTGTCTCCAAAGTACTATCAAAATCATACATAAGCTAAACAACAACAAATCATAATACAGCTTATTTTTGTTACCACATAAACCAGCATGTGCCTCATTTCTAAATCATACTTTTTTATCATATATAACAGCTGAGCGCCGTGACCCATAGGTCCCTTGTTTATTAAAATCCTATTTTCACACTTCAGGACTGCCTAATATCAAAACCCTCATAAGTTTTTCCTCATATTTACCATAAATATTCCTCTATATAGTTCCTATGTACATGCAAGAAATTAAGTCTGTAAAGTATAAATTCTTTAAGTTATGGGCCCAAAAGTAATGGACTTTGTAAAAAATCAGGAAAAATAATAACTCACTTAACATGAAAAATTTTGAAACTAGAGTCTATTTTCTCAAGTATATAACTATGTTTAATTAAGATTCAATTGTTTACTGAAAATTAGATCTGAATTTTGTAAATTTTTTAAGTTATTAGCTTAAAAAAAAAATCAGTACCTTAAATTTTGCCCAACTTTGACCATGGCACGTTTTTACCTGTAAGCACCATTGATTTAATTTTCACAGCATGTAAACATAAATATTTAGTTTGTCTAAATCTGAAATTTGAAAATAAAAGCTTGAAAATTAATTATTGATTTTTTTTCTGTAGTCACTTGCTTTGATTACAGATGCAGGGTCCCACTCCAGGTCAATGGCAGTCAGCTATGCCAGGGTTTCTGATTTGTTACAGTCACTGGGGGAGATCCCCTGCTGTGACAGGTGTACAGTTATTCTCATATCACCACCCAAATAACCCCCCCCCCCCCCCCCCCCCCCCCCCCGGCAAACCCAACCCACCAAGTGTTATGCAGTAATTGTTATTGTTTTCACTGTATCTCCTTAATTGTAATGCTGTTTCCACTCCGATATGCAAAAACTTTCCTTGAAAAAATAATTCAATGTGTAATCAAGAAGATGCAATGTTGTGTAATGAAGCATTTTTAAAGAAATCAATTTTCTTTTAAATGATTTTAACAAATATCTGAACCCATCAGTATGCTTAAACTATTATAAAATATGAAGCACATTATGGATAAATAAAGACACAATTAAAAATTGTGAAATCTAAATCAAGTATTATTTTTAGATATTTATTGTTTTGCAGATTAAAAAGATATATTTTTGTGGTAAAAAATAAATAAACATTTGTATGCATGATGTGGTGTTATCTGACAAGATTGAGATTTATGATGATGCAGTTGAGAATTATGAATCAACTTTTATATTCAGATATATATGTTAAATTGGAAATGTATAGAAATATAAACTTAAATTAGAAAATAATTGATGTGATAAAAAAAAATGAGGATTTAATACAAACATTTGTTCATTATTTTCCTGCCTCAGCAGAATTTGAGATCAGGCTTTATTTGCCCTGTTTTATGTTGTTTATTAGCTCTATTTCAACTGTATACATTTCATTAAAAAAATACATATATATTTAATAATATATATTATATAAAAAAATAGATCCAATTGAACAAATGTGTAAACTACTGAAATGTCAACAGTTAATCGAAAAACCAACTAATGATCATGGTAATAGTACAGATCATTTGTTCACAAACTGCTCACATGCTTTAGTTTTAACATTAGGAAACACATGGTCAGGTCACAAAATATTTTTTGCAACAATTTCTTGCTCATCAATACAAACCAATCATATAAACCAACCATGGCCTTTATTACCTCTTCCTCTTACACTTTATCTCCATTTGATATTATTTTATTAGATTTTTACCTTCAAGGTTAACGTCAGCTGAGCACAGTGACCCATAGGTCCCTTGTTTATCATATATAACAGCTGAGTGCCATGACCCATGGGTCCCTTGTTTTTTTTAGGAAATTTGAAACATGTTTAAGCCCCCCCTTTTCTACAGATGCAATGAATGTTTGTCTTTTTAGCGAACCTGTGAGCTTATGCAGTGGTGTGGCGTTGTCCATCGTCTGTGCATTAACCAATACTATCTTGAAAACGGCAAGAGTTAGCATCATGAAATTTTATGCAAAAAAATGGTAATCTAAAAAACCTGCTTATTTTTTGACAAACCGCGTTTTCTTAGATTTTATAGCGAAAAAGCACAAAAAGCTTTAAAAATCTTTTTCTCCGAAACTGTTCAGCCAAATTGTCTATTTTCACAGAAATGATCCCTGGAACAATCTCTCTCAAGTTTGTTCGAATGGTTTAAGTTCGGTGATTTTTGACCGAGTTACAGGAGGTTGAACTTTGTCATCTGTCAAAAAAAGCATATTTAAATTTCAATCTTAGAAACGGATGGAGCTATCATCATCAAATTTTATGCCAATGTTGGTCACGAGTCATATATGATATTGAGGTAATGGTGGCGCCACCTGTATCGGCCTTTTTTGTACGGGGTCATCAGTGCCTGTATCACACTGAGGGCCACTAAAAACTTCTTCTCTGAAACCATATGGCCAAAATGTTTAATATCACACAGAAATGATCCTAGGGTAGTGCTTTCTGAAGTGTGTTCAAATGGTCTCTGTTCAGTGACTTTTGGCTTAGTTGTGGGAAGCTGAATTTAGTCATGTGCCATAATTATAAATTAACAGCCCATATCATACTGACAGCTACAAAAAACTTCTTCTCTGAAACCATATGGCCTAACTGTTTAATATCGCACAGAAATCATCCTAGGGTAGTGCTTTCTGAAGTTTGTTCAAATGTTCTCAGTTCAGTGACTTTTGGCTGAGTTATGTGAAGCTGAATTTAGTCATATGCAGTAACAGCCGATTTTAGCTCAGTGGCTACAAAGATCTTCTCAACAAAAACCACAGGGCCAAATTCCTAAATCTCACACATAATTATCCTCAGATGTTGATTATTCAAGTATGTCCAAATGGTTTTGGTTTACAGCTTTTTGGCTGAGTAATGGGAAGCTGAACTTAGCCATTTTGCTGTATTTTCCCTTATGAGTTATAAACCTGTAAAACGTTTTTTGACTGACTCCACTGAGGCCAATTTGTTTAATATTTTACAAGAATAATCCCCTGAATAATTCTTATAATAATTGTCTTTAATGGTTCCAAAGAATGAATTTTGGCTGAATTATAAAGATTGAATTGAGTCATTTTACCATATATGTTAGCTGTGTGAAGCAGATACATCTAGCCTGGCACCAGTTTATCAGCATCCCTTACATCATGCCTCTAGACATTTAGATTTCGGGTTATCTATGGTAAATTTTGACAAGAATGATTTTTAAAAGCTTTTAAAAATGTAGATTTATGAATTTAGATATTCCTCATGCCTGGCAATGTTTACAATCACAGGTATACATGCAGCTCTCTGTGGGTATATAAAGATGGCTGTACATGGATTATAAATACAGTGAAACCTGTCTAAAGCAGACTGTCAAGGGACTCAATCATTTTGTCCTTAATAGTGAGGTGTCCTTATAGACCATTTCAGCATTACAGGCACGTATGTGCGATGACCGACCTTGAGCCCAAGGTGTAAGGTCACCATTACCAAAACAAACTACATGCGGTCCTGACTTCTGCTGCTTCGTTTGTCAGACGCAGCAGATACACTGTGTAACTTGTTTCTTGGGGTTTAACATGCCTCGTCCCAAACTATGTCGTGAAACATTGTATCAATGGTACACATGGTTTGTGAAATCAGAGCCAGCTAGTCTGCGATTCACGTGCATGTGGATGCAAATTGCCAGCAGATCGGCAAGGACGTAAACAATTATTGTTTAAAATGGTATAGACTATACTATAGTGTAATATATATATATATATATATATATATATATATATATATATATATATACATATATATATATATATATATACATATATATATATATATATATATACTTAAATCATAACATGAATGACTGGAGAAAATTTTACTGATAGCGGTACATTATCACATATGTGTGAATTAATGACAACTTTAACAGCAGGTATTTCTGTCCAAATAAGTTGTGTGGCTACGTTTAGTTTAATAGTGAATATTAAAATAGTATTATAACAACATTACTATTAGTACTAGTAATACTTTGAGCCTGCCTCTTTTTCGTAACATAGAAAAGAAACATATAATCAGATATATATATATATATATATATATATATATATATATATATACATATATATATATATATACATATATATATGCATATATAAATATTTTAATATATATATATATATATATATATATATATATATATATATATATATATATATATATATATATTCCTGTTACATGAACTTATTGGCAATTTTTTTAGCTTTAGCTTATTAATTCATAATTTTTATTAATCCAAAATAAACATATTACTATAAACTATTTTATGATAATTTTTTATTTAATTAATGTTGAACTATATTATTAATATTATAAAAAGTGCAGTAGATTGGAGTTTTATAGCAATATATATATGTATATATATATATATATATATATATATATATAAGATAATAATATGTATTACCTATCTTTTATTTATGTTTTATTTTGTTTCTTAAATATGTGGACACTGCCATTTAGCTCCTCCTTATGATTAATAAAACTATCACACTCAGCAATAACAACTAAGTTAAATGGTAATAGTTGAGATTTAACAAAAACAAATATCTGTCACTTGCAACATTAAAAGTATCTCACCTAAAAACATTAAATATTACAAAACAGATGTATAGTTCATAAAAAGCCAGAAACAGGAGGCCACAGTGCCTGTCTGTTTGATTATGCAAGATATTTGATGAAAATTGACCCTAAGGAACATTAAAAATATATTTCATATTTACCATTAGCTTTAAAAAGTTTGTCTCATGGGGGGGGGGGGGGGGGCGCCGGGTCAGGCAAGTCTTATTTAGTTATGCCTGATGCCAAGTTTCTGGTAAGGAGTGAGCCATTTGATACCAATGGGGAAGGGGGGGGGGGGGTTGAGAAAAAAGCTTCATTGCAACATCCTCTAAATAACAATTATGTGCCATGCATCAAAATTACAATATATAAAAAGCTATATTTTTTTCTGGCCTGTGCCATTGATTTGAATTAATTAGATTTAAATGGCATACTCTTGACGTTTTTACTAATCTGTCAAATTTCTGTAGGTATTGGATCAGTAGAAGTTCAAATGATTAAGTAACACTTGAGAGAAATATATAACATGTATCTATTATGATATAATATTTCAGCTCTATTTTTAATAATGTAGAACCAGTGCTTGACACATGCCTCTGTAAAGAGAAGTGGCAGCAAGTGCCCCCTACTTTTGTTTATGATAGAATTATTTTAATGAATGTTAAAACTGAAAGATATGATAAACTTCAATATATATGTCTATATTAACATATTAAAATTAATGGCTTTGTATATATATATAAACATACATACACAAATATATATATACATACATACATATATATACATATATATATACATATATATATATGGTATTTTTTTTATTTATGCAGTCAATGTTTTATATGTTTAAGGAAACTGCCCTTATATTCTTCATACAGACCTAATATATATTACATTTTTTAAAAAAAATGAAGGGGAGGCAACACACTCCTAAAATCTCCATGCATAAAACACTAATTTAGCATGAATTTTTAGCTCAGCTGACTATAAGTCATCTGAGCTATAGTCGTGGTCCATTGTCCGTCGTCCGTCCGTCTGTCCGTCCGTCCGTCTGTCCGTCCGTCCGTAGATGTGGCACGTTTTGAAACCGTAAGACCTAGGAATCCAAAATTCAGCATAATGTTAGATGTCCCCAAGATCTCCTACCAAGCCGAAAACTGGGTCTTTGCGACTTCATTCCTTTGAGAAATTAAGGAAAAACCTCAATTTTTTATTAAAAACCTATTTTCACACTTCAGGACTGCCTAATATCAAAACCACTCATCTGTTTTTCCTCATATATCCTATAAATGATCCTCTATATAATTCCTATGTACATGCCAAAAATTAGGTCTGTATTATATAATTTAAAAAAGTTATGGGCCCAAACATAATGCATTTTGTAAATAATCAGGACAGAAATTTTATCACTTAACACAAAACTTGTTAAAGCTAAGCACTTTTTTTCCAGTAATATTACTTTTATTAATCAAAATTAAATTGTATACCCAAAATTAGATCAAAATCTTTTAAATTTTTTAAAATATTAGCAAAAATAAAAAATTGGTACCTTAAATTTTGCCCAACTTTGACCATGGCACGTTTTTTTGCTGTAACCGCTGTGGATTTAATTTTCACAGCATGTTTTTGTTAGCATTTCAACTGTTAACACCAAAAATTTGAAACCAGTTGATCAAAAACTGTAGATTTTATTCAAGTTTTCAAGCACCATGTCACATATTGCTAGTGTTATGCAGTTTGCTAGAGCTCAGCTCCCAAGCTTCAGCTCTAAGTTCCTTAAATTTGGCATACAGTTGGATTTCTCCAAATTCCCCTACCATGCCAAGAATTTGGTCACTAGGACTTAATACCTTCGAGATATTAATGAAAAACTTCATTTTTCCATTAAAAACCCATTGTTACACTTCAAGACTGCCTAATATCAAAACCACTGATCTGACTTTAATCATAAATAATATACATATTTTTCATTCTCTATGGACATGCCAGAATGATGTCAGTATTGCGTAATTGTTTTAAGTTATGGGCCCAAACATAATGCACTTTGTAAAAAATCAAGAAATATATTTACTCCCTTAACAAGGGCATTGCTGAAGCTAGAGATTTTTTTGTCAGGGATGTAACATTATTTAATCAAGATTCAATTGAATACCCAAAATTAGTCATGAATTTTTCAAATTTTATAAGTTATTAGCATAAATATAAAATTAGTACCTTAAATTTTGCCCAACTGTGACCATGGCACGTTTGTTTCCCGTGAGCACTGTTGATATAATTTTCATATCATGCACACATAAGGATTTCAGCTTTTTAGTTTAGAAAGCTGAAAGAAATTGGCCAAATATTGTAGCTTTTATTAATGTTTTTTATGAGACCCTGTCAGACTTTGGCTCTCTCCAGCCCCTCTTGAGTCACCACTTTGTTGACCTTGTTGACCTTTCATCAAATTATGCACGCTTAAGGCGAGAATCCAGGCAGCTTATGGCCAGCCACAGTTGATCCAGGTGTCCAACCCAACTCATCTAGTAGTTTTAACCAACAACATAACAATAAACAATAAATTAATAAACTTTTATTGGTTTTTAATAACAAATTAAAGAAAAATAGAAAAGGAATTTGTTAGTTTATAATAACAGGAAATTAACTTGCAGTTACTGATGATATAAGAATCTTGTATCGATGGGTAGAATGTCACATATTCCAAATAACACCATGCAGTCACCTATGGCATTTTTCAGTTCAATTTTAATGATAAAGAAGTAAATCATATTATTCATTACTAATCATTAGGGATTATATTAAGGAAATTAATGATAGACAAAGATGCAGTTGATAATATTAATCTAGATTCCTACTGTGTCTAGTGTGTACATTGATGTGAAATTAGTCCAAAATGAATTTTTTACAGTTATTTTTTAATATAAATAAAGGCCATAAAACCAGGTACTTATGATCATTATTTAAATGTGTGAATTTTGTATATTCTGGATTCTCAACATCTTTGTTTGGTGAAAACTGAATAAATACCAGACATGGTGCAAATACTTTGTAATTGTATTTAAATACGAATATGATTATGTACTCCATTATTAAATTTCTTGCATAAAGAATGGGAATTCAGGTAAAAATGAAAGTATATGAATACTTGTGCAAATACTTTCAAAATGTATTCATGAATGCATTCATGAATATATTCTGTAATATTATTTTAATAATCATATCAGTTATATTTCATTTTAAAAAATCATATGATTCTCTTATTATTTTTAATTAAAATTATATTTGGGACAATATTTGTAATTTTTTTAATAAATAGTTAAACTCTTATATTATATGTTCTGCTTAAAAGTTATATTGCCAAGTCAAAACCTGTGTGACAGTAGTACTCCATTTGTTAATAAAATAAATGAAATCAATCCTCTTCCCTGTCTCCAAAGGTACTATCAAAATCATACATAAGCTAAACAACAACAACTCATAATACAGCTTATATTTATTACCACACAACACCAGCATGTGCCTCATTTCTAAATAATATTTTTTTTATCATATATAACAGCTGAGCGTCGTGACCCATAGGTCCCTTGTTTATTGATCAATGACAGGTATTTAGTACATGAAAGGTAAACACATGCATATGGTCTGCCCCTTTGATAATCAGTGTATCGGTGTGTATTGTGCCCTTGTCTAACGGCAGCTGGTCCAAAGCACTTGTATGAAGTAAAATTTATTAATTTTATAGTAAAAGTATATTAATTTTAGCATACATATTATACACTTTGCGTTCTGAGGATTCTCAAGAATTTATTAGTGTTAAAACTCCATAAAAACTAAAAAAAGGAAAATGTAAGCTGAAAAAGGTGTATGCTATAAAAGGACTTCCATATAGTATATATATTTGCTTTTTTCCCACTGCATTTTAGTCATGTTTAAATCCATCAACTGACATGTCATGTTTAAGTAAAATGTTTATTTACTGAAAATGGTCTGCTTTATTTCTGAAGTCCAGTAATATATATATATATATATATATATATATATATATATATATATAATATATATATATAAATATATAAATATGCCATTAGCCTAATTTATATATAAATATTATATTTCTGCACATGTTAAGAGATGACATTGGCAAATCCATGAAAAGCTACCATACAAAATCTCTCTAATAATCATATTTTCTCAAGTTCTTTGACACTTAAATATTCTTCCCAGATCATGAAAGCTATAAACATCTTCAACAGAAGGCTAATAATATATTACGCATTAACAGTGACAAATAACAGGGTAAACAGTTATGTTTACAAGTTTTGCATTATAATATATTTTTAATGTCTTGATATGCTTCACAAAAGCTATATTATAATTTATATTTACCATCCCATTACCAAAGAGTTAAAGACATTTTTGTAATTTTGAAATAACAATAATCTTGTCTAGCAGTTTTACATGCTGAACTGTGAACATTTGCGTGAAACATTAAGTGAAACATTTCCGTTTTGTCCATGACAGGGTCAGAGAGTTATCAGTATTAATTATTTCCTCAGTGATTAGTGTGGATTATTATTAGGAAATATAAATATATTAAAGCATTATCTGGACTGAAGGGAATTATGTCTTGAAACACTGGTCCTTCAACATAACAGTATTATAATAAACTGTTATTAACACAGGAATCAGGACAATGAAATTTGAGATAGTTATAAAGATGTATTTCGAGAAAAAAAAAAGTTGATCTAATCTAAATACTCATGATTAATAAATGGTTACCAATCTTCATATCAATGTGTTGACAAAGACATTTCTACATATAAATAAGTTAAATGTGAAGCACCGTCACGTGTCCACTTGAATATTTCATCAGTGTGATTCTGTGAGCCACATGGAGCGAGCGGCTGCACAAGTGCCCATATTTGTTACATTTTGTTTAAAAAGGCCAGCAGAAAAGCTCTAACCTGCTAAGGAGCAATGTGTAACACTTATAAAGGGTGCCATTTTCTATGGGAGGCATCCACTGAAAATATTAATAGATATATAGAAAAGGTTGGAACGTGATGTTCTGCCATTTCTGCCTTACACAAGTCTGGTCAAGGAACGTGTTTTGGTAATGGTGACCTTTGGTCTATTAGGCAGGTTGTCCTTGGTTGATAACCAAGAGATTATAAATAAAGACAACGAACAGCTACAAGAACGTGTTTATTGTATTATATCAGATTTCATGTATATGTACAACATATTCATGCACACATCATGCATTCAATAGTCATATAGAAACTGTGATTATTTTTACTTATCTCAGGTAGTGAACAATATGAGGAGAACAGTCTATGAAGACATCCGTAAAAACAATGTTCATATAGTGCACGTACGCTCTTTTTCGCTGATTCACTCAGTCGAAAAAGCTGAACTTTCTCAGATAGCATAAGCTTTCGCCTACTAGTATGCATGGTGCCACCCGGCCACATTGTCTAAAACTATCCTTGTTCGGCTGTCTTATGCAATAATCTCAAAGATAATGACGACATTGACAATGCGAAGATTGTAATGGCTACGAATCTGGTAACATTCGTTTTTATCGGCGAATGTAGCTTTAGCCTTAATTATACTTTCTTTGATGTTGGTTTTTTGGTTTGATTTGCATTGATGTTGAAGGCACCCGAGATTAAACGGAGCCCGAGGAGCTTGTGTATGGCGGCACGGTACAAACAACTACAGAGCTAGCACATGTTTGACACTGATCAGATCAGTTTGAGACAATGGAGCAAAACTAATAAATTAATATCAAACAGCCTGCTACAACAAAGTGGCCAATCAACAGCTAGATATTGCGTGGTGAGATTAGGGACACATAAGTAATCGGCAGCCATTTAATCAATTTATTGGTGGTCGAGCGAATAATATGCAGCTTTGCAACGTATGAATGATCAATCGTGAAATAAAGTGACACAATGTTTACCGCTTCACTTATGCTGTGTTTATCTTGTGAGCACATCATAGCATTACATGAGCAAGTAAACACATTAAGGTAACAACTGGGGATTGCATAATCCTTTGTGATCTAGTCTCGGGAACAACAACAGTACAGTGGCTGTCACCTGAGGTGAGTGATCAGTGTCCGCCGGAGATGGCGTGTCCGTAATGTGTCCGTATTTGTCAGGTTCATTTACCCTTAGAATGTTGGTTTGAGTTGAAATCTGCTGTTCGTTGTCTGCAGTAGTGAGGTGTCCGCCTTTTAGAGGTTCCGCTTATAAATCACATATAGGGAATTTTGATGGGACTTAACCATCTTGTCCACTATAGCCAGTTGTCCGCCTAAGTGTTGTGTCCGTTAGACCAGTTTTCACTGTAATTGGTATCCATACTCAATTCAAGATTTTGCCATCAGTGAGATGTATCTGTATTATAAATTTGCATTCAATATGCATATGTGGTAATTTTTAGCGAACTTGTGAGCTAATGCCTTGGTGTTGCGTCGTCCATCGTCTGTGTGTTAACCCATACTATTTGGAAAACGAGTGGAGCTAGCAGGTATAGGTCTAGAGTTCAATCAGTGCAGCCAAGCATAAGGCATGTGATCCCCTCATGGGTGACATGTGAACACCTCATGGGAACCACATGATCACCTCATGGGTGTCATGCCCCTCAGGGCTGCATGTGGAGCGAATCTGTGAGCTAATGCAATGGTATGGCTACTATTTCAGATTTAGCAACAGGCCAAAGGTCAGTCTGGATCTGTTTATAGCTTTGGCTGACTGCCAACTATATCAGATTAGTCAACAGGTCAAGAGTTCACTCAGTGCAGCCAGGTATAGGTCTGGAGTTCAATCAGTGCAGTAGCTGTATTCTATTTATAGCATTGGCAGACTGCCCACTGCATCAGATTTGGCACCAAAGTTCAGCCTGGATCTATTTATAGCTTTGGCAGACTGCCAACTGTGTCAGATTATGCAACAGGTCAAGAGTTCACTCAGTGCAGCCAAGTACAGGTCAAAAGTTCACCCAGTCTGGCCGGGTGCAGGTCATGAGTTCACTCAGTGCAGTAGCCTGAGCCTGCAAATTTGTCACAGTTCACTAGGGGCAGCTGCCTTTCTCACCTAAGCCTGGTCAGCCCCATGCATCAGACTCAGGGTAAGTTTGATGTATTGGCCTGATATTTTGACCTGTCTGTGTGTCTTTGATGGCTTTCTCGTTCACAAGACAGGTGTCGCCACCTACAATGACTTTTGCACAGTGAATGTGCCTGCTTATATCTACAGAGGAGTTTGATATATCAGCCTGAAATTGGACATTTATATACATATCAAATAGCTTCAAATGTTGTATACAAGACTGGTGGTGCCTCCTACAATAATTTTTGCACAGTGTGTGTCCCTGCTTATTTTCAAGAGGGGTTTGATATATCAGTCTGAAATTGGGCATATGTATATATCTCTTATAGCTTTGTTTTATACAAGACTGGTGGTGCCAGCTTCAATCATTTTTGTTGTGTACATCCATGCCAGAGTTTTAGAAGTGATGTTTGTGTAATTGTTCCTTATTCAAATGTTTAGTACTTGCATCGTTCATATATATGAAAAGTAATGGTTCAGCAATGATGCATTTTACCTGGTGTATATCCCAGTGCACAGGTTCGCACAGGCTTTGTTCCATAAAAGAGCCATTGTTACACTTCAAGGCTGCCTAATATCAAAACCACTCATCTGTTTTTAGTTATTTTAGTATTCATATTCTTCCATACATTTTCTGTTAACATACCAAAAATTAGGTCAGTACTGAGTATTGTTTTGAAGTAATGGGCCCGAATATAATGCAATTTTTAGCGAACCTGTGAGCTTATGCGATGGTGCGGCGTCATACTTCGTGCGTCGTATGTCGTGCGTCGTCTATACGTTAACCACAGCTCATTCAAAAACAGCAAGAGCTTGCATCACCAAAGTTTTTAGCTCAGCTGACTGAAAGTCATCTGAGCTATAGCGATCACTCTTTGTCCGCCGTCCGTCTGTCCGTCTGTCTGTCCGTCTGTCCGTTAACCAGGCACAAATCGTAACCGCTGGACTTAGAACCTTGTAACTTGGGATTCTGAGAGGTCAATGAAAAATCTCCTTGGAAACCAGAAATTAGGTCTCTGTTACCCATATCCTTCGAGCTATGGGGCCCCAAAGTACCCCCCAGAAAAGTCAAAAATTTCATACAAAAACTTCAATATCTCATTAACTACTTGACTGATGGTCATGATTTTTGGCATACATATTGATCATGAGATGTTCCATCAATTCCTGCAGACTGGTGGCACCACCTGTATTTTTAGATTTTTTACAAATTTTTTTCCTTAATTTTGAGACCTTTAAAAATGTGAACATCTGTTAACAGGGCACAAATCGTAAAGACTGGACCTAGAATCTTAATTCTTGACACACTGAGAGGTCCATGAAAAATCTTCTTGGAAACCAGAAATAAGGTCTCTGTTACATATATCCTTCGAGCTATGGGGCCCTAAAGTACTCCCCAGAGTAGTCAAAAATTTCATACAAAAACTTCAGTATCTCAATAACTACATCACTGATGGTCATGATTTCTGGCATACATATTGATCATGAGATGTTCCATCAGTTCCTGCAGACTGGGGGCGCCACCAGTATTGTTCGATTTTTTACAATTTTTTCCTCTATTTTTGAGACCTTTAAGGATGCTGTCATCTGTTAACGTGGCACAAATCGTAACAACTGGACCTAGAATCTTCATTCTCCACACACTGAGAGAACTATGAAAAGTCTCCATGGAAACCAGAAAATAGGTCTCTGTTACCCATATCCTTTGAGCTATGGGGCCCCAAAGTACCCCCCAGAATAGTCAAAAATTTCATACAAAAACTTCAATATCTCATTAACTACATCACTGATGGTCATGATTTTTGGCATACGTATTGATCATGAGATGTTTCATCAGTTTCTGCAGACTGGTGGCGCCACCTGTATTTTTTAATTTTTACGAATAGTTTTCTCCATTTTTGAAACCTTTAAAAATGTGAACAGCTGTTAACAGGGCACAAATCATAAAGACTGGACCTAGAATCTTCATTCTTGACACACTGAGAGGTCCATGAAAAGTCTCCATGGAAACCTGGAATAAGGTCTCTGTTACCCAAATCCTTTGAGCTGTGGGGGGGGGGGGGCTCCCAATAACCCCCCAGAATAATGGAAAATTTGATAAAAACAAACTGCAACATCTCAATAACTACAACACTGATGGTCATGATTTTTGGCATACATATTGATCAAAAGGTGTTCCATCAGTTCCTGCAGACTGGTGGCACCACCTGTATTTTTTCAAATTTTCACAATTTTTTTTCTCTATTTTTGAGACCTTTAAGGATGTAGTTATCTGTCAACAGGGTAAAAATCGTAACGACTGGACCTAGAATCTTCATTCTTGACACACAGGGAGACCCATGATAAGTCTACATGGAAATCTGAAATTAGGTCTCTGTTACCCATATCCTTTGAGCTATGGCACTCCAAAGTACAGCTCAGAATAAATGAAAATTTGATACAAAAGCTTAATATCTGAACAGCTAATGCAGAGATCACCATAATTGTTTGCATGGATATTGATCATGGAGTGTTTCATCAGTTTCTGCAGACTGGTGGCACCACCTGTATTTGTTCGGGTTTTACGAAATTTTTCTCTATTTTGGAGACCTTTAAAGATATGAACATATCTTTACCGGGTTCCTCCGCCGCTGCCACGTTCATTTCCAGAGAGCTCCTCTGAGACTAATGGACCTATTTTTCCAAAACTTACACAAATTATCGGGTCACATGTGAACTGGTGCCTAACTAATTTGCGTTGACCTCTGACCTTTCCTCTCTATCCAGCGTCCATTTGTGCGTTTGTTTCCACACATAAACCCTCATATCTCGGGAACCGTTTGACCGATCAGGAAATAAAATTTGTACAAATGTAGCCCTTGGATTGCTTTATAACATACACAAAAAATGGTGGTGCCACCTGTTACCATGTTTGCATAGTGTCCATCTGTTTATCTGCCTTGTGTTAAAATCACTCATATCTCTGCAGTGAATTGACTAATTTACCTGAAATTTGTCATGCGTATACATCCTAGAGAACTTTCTTGATTTTATGACAGGTGGCACCACCCAGGGCTTGAAATTAGCGCCGGACCACCGGAAATTTCCGGTAAAAATCACGGAGGTCCGGCAGAATGTCTACCGCCGCCGGACCTCCAGTCCGGCGAACTTCTGGGTCACCAGGGCTCGTCAAGCTAACGGTTCCCCTACCAATTTGTCGTCATGCCACGCGAGGAAAAAAGTGCCTGTAAAACGGTAAATCGTACGATCGACTGACGCTTCTGTTTATCCATCATTTAGCCTTGACCTTGATACAGACTGGTATCGCGCTCTATTAAATCCCATAGTCACTGCGGTCACAGTGGGCGATAATATAGTGCGCACAGTAGGCAAAAAAGAGCGGCGTGCCATACTAAGGACGAACATACTCGGTCAAGATTGGACTCTGGAAGCCAAGATCCCATCGCTTCATTAGATAAATAAGAGGTCCGGCAATTATTTTTGAGGTCTGGTAAAAACAAAAATCTGCCAGACCTCCAGTCTGGTGGCTGAATTTCTTAATTTCCTGCCCTGACCACCTACATTCACGTTCACGCTGATGACATCCAAGCTCATATCTCAGGAACCATTTGACCGATTGGGCCAAAATTGTGCATGTGTTTAGATCTCACATCTCATTTAGGTCTTTTTCATACACAAAACTGGAGGGGCCACCTGCAACCATTTTTGCACAGCGTCTGTCTGTTTGTCTGCCGTGGGCTAAAATCACTCATATACATGTAGTGGTTTGACTTTTCTGCCTAAAATTTTGTGTATGTATACAACTTGGATAGCTTTCTGGATTTGTGGTAGGTGGCACAACCTACATACACATTTAGGCTGCAGACATCCATGCTAATATGCAACATACCTCACTCTATTTCCCCTTGCCACTCAATCCATGCCTCACTTCACCCGTTCCACTCTGATTTTGGCGGATACATGTAGTCACTTTGGTTACCAGTATTCTAGTTTTTAAAGTTTACATATTTTTTCTCTATTTTTGAGAAATATAAATACAGACTAAATCTTGGCCTGTTGGTTAATCTGTTTGATGCTTCAGTTGAATGGGTATATACTACCATTCTGATGATAAAATT
This sequence comes from Sipunculus nudus, assembly GCA_026874595.1. Lineage (NCBI taxonomy): Eukaryota > Metazoa > Annelida > Sipuncula > Golfingiida > Sipunculidae > Sipunculus > Sipunculus nudus. Next base: position 43,846,371 of record CM049308.1, read on the forward strand.
TCCTTTTGCGAATCTCTTACCAGTCAGCTGAGCGTCATGGGTCACATGTTGCAAATAATCAGTCATCCATAAAAACTAAATCGGATTTTGTTTATTTTTAGCTCAGCTGACTATAAGTCATCTGAGCTATAGTCGTGGTCCTTTGTCCGTCGGCTGTCTGTCCGTCCGTCCGTCAGTTAAACTGGCACATTTTGAAACCATTGGACCGACGAATCTGAAATTCGGCATACCTTTAGATGTCCCCAAAATCTCCTACCATACCTAAAATTGGGTCACTAAGACTTCTTTCCTTCGAATTATTAAGGAAAAACCTACGTTTTCCATTAAAAACCCATTGTTACACTTCAAGACTGCCTAACATAAAAACCACTGACCTGATTTTGATCACTTTTCAAATATATATATTCCTGTATATATTTCCTATGTACATACCAGAAATTAGTTCAGTATTTTTAGCAAACCTGTGAGCTTATGCGATGGTGTGGCGTCGTCGGTCGTGTGTCGTGCGTCCTACGTCGTGCGTCGTCTGTACGTTAACCATAGCTATCTCAAAAACGGCAGGAGCTAGCATCACTAAATTTTTCGAAAATAATCAGTCATCCAAAAAATTACATTGGATTTTGTTTATTTTTTTTGTAACTGCATTTTCTTAGATTTTATAGGGAAAAAGCTAAAAAAGCTTTAAAAATCTTTTTCTCCGAAACTGTCCAGCCAAATTGTCCAATATTTCACAAAAATAATCCCTGGAACAATCTTTCTCAAGTTTGTTCGAAAAAAAATTCTATTCTGAAACCATATGGCCAAAATGTTTAATATCGCACAGAAATGATCCTAGGGTAGTGCTTTTTCTGAAGTTTGTTCAAATGGTCTCTTTTCAGTGACTTTTGGCTAAGTTATGGGAAGCTGAATTTAGTCATATGCTGTAACAGCCCATTTTAGCTCAGTGGCTACAAAGATCTTCTCCTCAAAAACCACTGGGGCAAATTCTTAAATCTCACACATTAATTATCCTTAGATTTTGATAATTCAAGTTTGTTCAAATGGTTTTGGTTCAGTGATTTTTGGCTGAGTTATGGGAAGCTTAACTTAGCCATTTTGCTGTATTTTCCCATATGAGTTATAAACCTGTAAAACGTTTTTTGACTGCCGCTACTAAGGCCAATTTGTTTAATATTTTACAAGAATAATCCCCTGAATAATTTATATAATAATTGTCTTTTATGGTTCCAAATAATTAATTTTGGCTGAATTATAAAGATTGAATTGAGTCATTTTACCATATATTATAGCTGTGTGAAGCAGATACATCTAGACTGGCACAAGTTTATCAGCATTTATTACATCATGCCTCTGGACATTTAGATTTCAGGTTATCTATGGTTAATATTGACAAGAATGTTTTTTAAAAGCTTTTAAAAAATGTAGATTTATGATTTTTAGATATTCCTCATGCCAGGCAATGTTTACAATCACTGGTATACGCCTCTCTGTGGGTATATAAAGACGGCTGTACATGGATTATAAATAATTAGTATCCATAGTCGAATTAATTCAAGATTTTGCCATCAGTGAGATGTATCTGTATTACAATTTTGCATTCAATTTGCATCTGTAATATTTTTTAGGGAACCTGTGAGCTAATGCGATGGTGTGGCGGCGTTTGTCTTCTGTACGTTAACCCATACTATTTTGAAAATGATTGGAGCTAGCATCATGAAATTTAATGCAAAAAATTAGCCATCTCAAAAACTCTGCATTTTCTTAAATTTTATAGAGAAAAAGCTAAAAAAAAACCTTTAAAAATCTTCTCCTCCAAAACACTCAAGCCAAATTGTTCAATATTTAACAGAAATAATCTTTTATACAATCTCCCTCAATTTTGTTCCAGTTGTTTAAGTTTGGTGAATTTTGGCCAAGTTACAGGAAGTTGAACTTAGTCATCTGTCCAAAAAAGCATACTAAAATGACAGTCTCAGAAACGGCCGGAGCTATCATCACCAAATTTTTACCAGTGTTGGTCACATGAGTCTTATGTGAATTTCAGGTATTGGTGGCGCAACCTGCATTGACCTTTTTTTGTACGGGGATCATTGATCATCTTTTATTATTCTAGATATTTTGATAAAAAGTTTATGAATATGTCGGCTTGAAAAAAAAATTTTAGCCAAAGTCTTTCAGTATGTGTAAACAGATATACCAACAGGCCAAGATTGAATCTGTATCTTTAAATAGGTTGAGAAACTGCCAACTGTTTCAGATTTGGCAACAGATCAAGAGTTCATACAGTGCAGCCAGATATAGGTCAAGAGTTCAATCAGTGCAGCCAAGCACAAGGCATGTGATCACCTCATGGGTGACATGTGAACACCTGATGGGCACTATGTGATCACTTCATGGGTGTCAAGCCCCTCAGGGCAGGGCTCCTGCATGAGCTTATGCAACGATGTGGCTACTATTTCAGATTTGGCAACTGGCTAGAGGTCAGTCTGGATCTATTTATAGCTTTGGCAGACTCCCAACTGTATCAGATAAGGCAAAAGGTCAAGAGTTCACTCAGTGCAGCCAGGTATGGGCCAGGAGTTTACTCTGTGCAGTAGCTGCATTCTATTTATAGCATTGGCAGACTGCTAACTGTGTCAGATTATGCAACAGGTCAAGAGTTCACTCAGTGCAGCCAAGTACAGGTCAAAAGTTCACTCAGTCTAACCAGGTGCAGGTCATGAGTTCACTCAGTGCAGTAACCTGAGCAAGCAATTTGTCACAGTTCACTCGGGGCAACAGCCTTTTCTACCTAAGCCTGGTCAGCCCCATGCATCAGACTTAAGATAAGTTTGATGTATTGGCCTAATATTTTGACCTGTCCATGTGTCTTTGATCGCTTTCTCGCTCACAAGACAGGTGTCACCACCTACAATGACTTCTGCACAGTGTGTGTCCCTGCCTTTTTCTGAAGAGGGGTTTGATATATAAGTCTGAAATTGGGCATATGTATATATCTCTGATAGCTTCGTTGTATACAAGACTGGTGGTGCCAGCTACAATCTTTTTAGTGTTGTGTGTACCTATGCCAGAATTTCAGCAGTGATGTTTGTGTAATTGTTTCTTATTCAAAATGTTTAGTACTTGCATTGTTCATATACATAAAAAAGTAATGGTCCAGCATGGAAGCATTATACCTGGTGTATTTCCCAATGCACAGGTTCGCATTAGGCCTGTAGGCCTTGTTTATATTCTTTAAGTAATAGGCCCGAACATAATGCACTTTGTAAAAATTCAGAAAATATATTTTCTCCCTTAACTTGAGAATTGCTGAAGCTAGAAACGTTTTTTTAGCGAACCTGTGAGCTTTTGCGATGGTGCGGCGTTGTCCGTCATGCATCGTGTGTCGTGCGTCGTCAACGTGCGTCGTGCGTCTTCTGTACGTTAACCATAGCAATCTCAAAAATGGCTGGAGCTAGCATCACCAAATATTTTGCAAATAATCAGTCATCCAAAAAACTATATCGGATTTTGTTTATTTTTTTCTAACTGCATTTTCTTAGATTTGATAGGGAAAAAGCTAAAAAAGCTTTAAAAATCTTCTTCTCCGAAACTGTCCAGCCAAATTGTCCGATATTTCACAGAAATGATCCCTGGAACAATCATTCTCAAGTTTGTTCGAATGGTTCCAGTTCGGAGATTTTTGGCCGAGTTACAGGAGGTTGAACTTTGTTAACTGTGCAAAAAAGCATATTAAAATTTAAATCTCAGAAACGGCTGGAGCTATCATCACCAAACTTTATGCCAGTGTTGGTCACATAGATCATATCTGAAATTGAGGTATTGGTGGCGCCACTTGCATCGTCCTTTTTTGTACGGGGTCATCAGTGCCTGTATTAAACTGAGGGCTACAAATAACTTCTTCTCTGAAACCGTATGGCCTTAATGTTTAATATCGCACAGAAATGATCCCAGGGTAGTGCTTTCTGAAGTTTGCTCAAATGGTCTCAGTTCAGTTACTTTTGGCTATGTTATGGGAAGCTGAATTTAGTCATATGCCATAACAGCCCATTTTAGCTCAGTGGCTACAAAGATCTTCTTCTCAAAAACCACTGGGCCAAATTCTTAAATCTCACACATTAATTATCCTCAGATGTTGATATTTCAAGTTTGTTCAAATGGTTTTGGTTCAGTGCTTTTTGGCTGAGTTACGGGAAGCTGAACTTAGCCAGTTTGCTGTATCTACCTATATGAGTTATAAACCTGCAAAACGTTTTTCAACTGATGCCACTGAAGCCAGTTTGTTAAATATTTTACAAGAGTAATCCCTACAATCATTCTTATAATAATTGTCATTAATGGTTCCACATGAATGATTTTTCGCTGAATTATGGAGCTTGAATTGAGTCATTTTACCGTATATGTTAGCTGTGTGATGCTGTTACATCTAGCCTGGCACCAGTTTATCAGCATCTATTACATCATGCCACTAGACATTTAGATTTCAGGTTATCTTTGGTTAATATTGACAAGGAAATTTTTTTAAAAGCTTTTAAAAAATTTAGATTTATGATTTAAGTAAATCATCATACCAAGCAATGCTACAATCATGGATATTCAGCTCTCTGTGGCTATATAAAGACAACTGTACGTGGATTATAAATTATTGGTATCCCTACTCAACTTAATTCAAGAATTTGCCATCAATGAGATATATCTGTATTTTAATTTTGCATTCAGTATGTATCCATAATAATTTTACATATATTCCTGATTTCTTTCTTATAAAAAGTCAGCTGAAAAGCATTTCGTATTGGGAAAATAAATTTCAAAGTTATTACAAGTAGGGACCACTTCTGTGTACAGATGGCAGCACTTGGTTTACCATTGGCAGATTGCCAGTGCCTTGATGTTGGCCATTAGCCAAGATGATGTCAGCTCTATAAATAGTTTTGGCACAGTGCCAGGATTGGAAGAAGTGCAGCCAGGTATAAGTCAAGAGTTCACTCAGTGCAGTAGCTGCATTCTATTTATAGCTTTGGCAGACTTCTCACTGCATCATATTTGGCACCAAAGTTCAGCCTGAATCTATTTATAGCTTTGGCAGACTGCCAACTTTGTCAGATTATGCAACAGGTCAAGAGTGCAGCTAGGTACAGGTCAAAAGTTCACTCAGTCTAGCCAGGTGCAGGTCAAGGGTTCACTCAGTGCAGTAGCTTGAGGCAGCAATTTGTCACAGGTCACTTGGGGCAACTGCCTTACTCACCTAAGCCTTGTCAGCCCAGTGCATCAAACTCTGGGAAGTTTGCTGTATTGGACTGATATTTTGACCTGTCTATGTGTCTTTGATGGTATTCTCATTTACAAGACAGGTGGTGCCACCTACATTGACTTTTGCAGTGTATGCACCTGCTTATTTCTACAGAGGATTTTTATACATCTGCCTAAAATTGGGCATGTTTATACATATCAGGTAGCTTTATAGTGTACAAAACTGGTGGCGCCACCTACAATAATTTTTGCACAGTGTATGTCCCTCCTTATTTCATAGGAGGAGTTTGTTTGACATACTGGTGGTGCCAGCTACAATCATTGTATCCGCCAAAACAGAGTTTTGTGGATACTATGTTTTCAGTCGGACGCCATCGCTGCCGCCATCGCCGCATAGGTTTCCACAGAACTCCTTCATACCCACTGGGCAGAATTTTTTAAAATTTGGAATTATGATCGGTCACATGTGAACTGCTGCGCCCTCATTTTTGGTTGACCTCTGACCTTTCCTCTCTGCCCAGCAACCATTTGTGTGTCTGTTTCCACACATAAACCCACATATCTCGGGAACCGTTTGGCCGATAAGGCTAAAGATTTTGTACAAATGTAGCCCTTGGAAAGCTTTATAAGATACACTAAAATGGTGACGCCACCTGCAACCATTTTTGCACAGGGTCCATCTGTTCATCTGCCTTGGGATAAAAACACTCATATCTCAGCATTGGTTGGACTTATCCACCTGAAATTTTGCATGTGTATACATTCTGGACAGCCTTCTTGATTTTATGACAGGTGGCGCCACCTACATTCACGTTTAAGCTGCAGACATCCAAGCTCATATCTCGGGAATCGTTTGACCAGTTGGGCCAAAATTTTGCATGTGTATAGATCTCCCATAGCTCTTTATCATATGCAAAACTGATGGTGCCACCAGCCACCATTTTTGCACAGCGTCCATCTGTTCATCTGCCTTGGGATAAAATCACTCATATCTCGGCAGTGGTTTGACATATCCCCCTGAAATTTTGCATGTGTATAGATCTTGGATAGCTTTCTGGATTTTTTGGCAGGTGGTGCCACCTACATTTATGTAGATGCTGCAGACATTCAGGCTTATATCTCAGGACTGGTTTGACTTATTCCCCTGAAATTTTGCATGTGTATAGATCTCATATATCTTTTAATCATACACAAAATTGGTGGCGCCACCTGCCACCATTTTTGCACAGCATCCGTCTGTTTATCTGCCTTGGGATAAAAACACTCATATCTCTGCATTGGTTGGACTTATCCACCTGAAATTTTGCATGTGTATACATCCTGGACAGCTTTCTTGATTTTATGACAGGTGGCGCCACCTACATACACATTTCGGCTGCAGACATCCAGGCTATTATGCAACACACCTCATTCTGTTTCCCCTTGCCACTCAATCTATGTCTCATTTCACCTTTCCCACTCTGATTTTGGCAGATACACTTAGTCGCTTGTTGACTACCCATATTCTAGTTTTTGCTTTGTGTGCACCCATGCCAGAATTGCAGCAGTGATGTTTGTTGAATTGTTTCTTGTTCTAAGTGTTTAGTACTTGCATTGTTCATATACATGTTACACATGTTCTTGAAAAGTAATGGTCCAGCATTGAAGCATTATACCTGGTGTAATCTCATTGCACAGGTTCGCATTAGGCCTGTAGGCCTTGTTCAGGTATTTAACTATATTTAATCAAGATTCAATTGTATACCCAAAATTAGATCTGAATTTTTCCAAATTTTATAAGTTATTAGCATAAATATGAAATTGGTACCTTAAATTTTGCCAGGATTTGATCATGGCACATTTTTTCCTGTAACAGCTGTGGATTTAATTTTCACAGCATGTTATCATTAGCATTTCATCTGTTAACATCTGAAATTTGAACCAGTGGATAAAAAAAACTGTAGATTTTATTTAAAGTTTTAAAGCGCCATGTAAAGTATTGTGTAGATCAAGCAAGTGTTATGCAGTTTGCTAGAGCTCAGCTCCCTAAGTCAGCTCTCAGCTCCTAAAATTTGGCATACAGTTAGATGTCCCCCAAACCCCCTACCATACCAAAAGTTTGGTCACTAAAACTTCATTCCTTCGAGATATTAAGAAAAAAATTCAGTTTTCAATTAAAAACCCATTGTTACACTTCAAGACTGCCTAATATCACAAACACTGATCTGACTTTCATCATATATAATATACATGTTCTTCTATTCATACTCTTTGCACATGCCATAAATGATGTCAGTATTGCGAAATTGTTTTAAGTTATGAGCCTAAACAAAATGCACTTTGTAAAAAATCAAGAAATATATTTACTCCCTTAACATGAGAAATGCTGAAGCTAGAGATTTTTTGACAAGGATACAACATTATTTAATCAAGATTCAGTTATATACCCAAAATTAGTTCTAAATTTTCAAAATTTTACAAGTTATTAGCATAAATATAAAATTGAGCCTTAAATTTTGCCTAAATTTGACCATGGCATGTTTGTTTCCTGTAAGCACTGTTGATATAATTTTCATATCCTGCAGAAATAAGGATTTCAGCTTGTTACTTTTGAAAGTTGAAAGAAATTGAACAAAAGCTGTAGCTTATATTATAGTTTTTATGAGACCATGTCAGACCCTAGGCTCTACACAGTCCCACTTCAGTCACCTGTATGTCCTTTAGTTGACCTCTCAGGCCAATTATGCACGCTTGAGGCAGGGCATATACTAGTCAGCCAGGAATCTTATGGCTTGCCTCAGTTGATTCAGTTGTTCAGTTATTCTGGATTCTCAAGAACTTTTGTTCAGTTAAAACTGTTATGATTGTGGTGATTATTGGGCCAAATAACTATAAATTCTAGTTACTCTTCAGTGTAGCTTATTATACAGGTTCATTCAGTACAGGCAGTACAGGCATGTAAGTAGAATCCTTAGGGCAGATAACCCTTTGCTGCTCACCCTGTGTTGACAGGGGTCTCATTTGAGTGCTGGTCAGTGTTCAGGAATGTTTAACATTGCTCCTCCACTGAGCATCTTGATCTTTAGGTTGTCAGCTTCACCTATCAACCAGATTTGTCATTTTATATAAAAATTTATGTAAGATCATTATGTTAATATATTTAGATGAACTGGATGGTCAAGATTTTTCTTAGTTCTAAATGGAGAGTATTTTTAATGCTGGTTTTAGGTCAGTATTATAATATTCAGTTGCTTAAATCCAAGTATCTGGTTGGTTAGTCAGGTTTAGGAACATGTACTTAAGGGCTTTACAGGCCTCTGAGAGACCGGCACTTTTAGACATCGCAGGACTCTGTTCTGTTTTTATTTAGATACATAAAGCCTCATTTTTTAGCTCAGCTGACTATAAGTCATCTGAGCTATAGTCATGGTCCATCGTCCATCCGTCTGTCCGTCCGTCCGTAGATGTGGCACGTTTTAAAACCGTAAGACCTAGGAATCCAAAATTCGGCATAATGTGAGATGTCCCCAAGATCTTCTACCAAGCCGAAAACTGGGTCTTTGCAACTTCATTCCTTTTAGAAATTAAGGAAAAACCTCAACTTTTTATTAAAAACCTATTTTTACACTTCAGGACTGCCTAATATCAAAACTACTCATCTGTTTTTCCTCATATTTACCATAATTATTCCTCTATATAGTTCCTATGTACATGCCAGAAATTATGTTTGTATTATGTAAATTTAAAAAGTTATGGGCCCAAACATAATGCATTGTGTAAAAAATCAGGAAAGATATTTGATCACTTAACACAAAATATGTTAAAGCTATAAACTTTTTTCCAGTAATATAACTTTAATTAATCAAAATTAAATTGTATACCCAAAATTAGATCAAAATCTTTTAAATTTTTTAAAATATTAACAAAATTAAAAAAATGGGTACCTTAAATTTTGCCCAACTTTGACCATGGCACGTTTTTTTCCTGTAAGTACTGTGGATTTAATTTTCACAGCATGTTTTTTTTAGCATTTTGTCTGTAATCACCAAAAATTTGAAACCAGTTGATCAAAAACTGTAGATTTTTATTCATGTTTTCAAGCACCATGTAACATATTGTTTACATCAAGCTAGTGTCATGCAGTTTGCAAGAGCTCAGCTCCCCAGCTTCGGCTCTCAGTTCCTAAAATTTGGCATGCAATTAGATGTCTAAAAAATCCCCTACCATGCCAAGAATTTGGTCACTAGGACTTAATACCTTCGAGATATTAATGAAAAACTTCATTTTTCCATTAAAAACCCATTGTTACACTTCAAGACAGCCTAATATAAAAACCACTGATCTGACTTTAATCATATATAATATACATATTTTTCTATACATTCTCTATGCACATGCCAGAAATGATGTCAGTATTGCGTAATTGTTTTAAGTTATGGGCCCAAACATAATGCACTTTGTAAAAAATCAAATTTTATAAGTTATTAGTATAAATATAAAATTAGTTCCTTAAATTTTGCCCAACTTTGACCATGGCATGTTTGTTTCCTGTGAGCACCGTTGATATAATTTTCATATCATGCACACATAAAGATTTCAGCTTTTTAGTTTAAAAAGCTGAAAGAAATTGGCCAAAAATTGTAGCTTTCATTAATGTTTTTATGAGACCATGTCAGACCTTAGCTCTCCCCAGCCCCATTTGAGTCACCTGTATGTTGACCTTGTTGACCTTTCATCAGATTATGCATGCTTGACGCGAGGCATACACTGGGGCAGCCAGGCAGCTTATGGCCAGCCACAGTTGATCCAGGTGTCCAACCCAACTCATCTAGTAGTTTTAACCAACAACATAACAATAAACAATAAATCAATAAATTTTTATTGGTTTTTAATAACAAATTAAAGAAAAATAGAAAAGGAATTTGTTAGTTGATAATAACAGGAAATTAACTTGCAGTTACCAATGATATAAGAATCTTGTATCGATGGATAGAATGTCATGTATTCCAAATAACACCATGCAGTCACCTATGGTATTTTTCAGTTCAATTTTAATGATAAAAAAGTAAATCATATTATTCATTACTAATCATTAGGGATCATATGAAGGAAATTCATGATAGACAAAGATGCAGTTGATAATATTATTATCTAGATTCCTACTGTGTCTATAGTTAGTACATTAATGTGAAATTAGTCCAAAATGAATATATTACATTTTTTTATGCCCCTGCCACAAAGTGGCCGGGGCATATAGTTTTACCCATATCCGTCATTCCGTCATTCAGAAATCAAACAGTTGTACGGACTTTTTTTCGCAATGCCTGCAGATATTGGCTTGATTTTTGGTGTGTGGGCAGAAAATGACCAGTTACAGATCGAGTTCACGTTTCGTCCCGGTTGACCTACTTTTGACCGTTTTACAGCTCCTAAACTTTGAAAATTTCATGAAAAATAGAAATTTTCATGACAAATACACATGTACGGACTTTTTTTGGCAATGCCTGCAGATATTGGCCTGATTTTTGGTGTCTAGGCAGATAATGACCAGTTACAGATCGAGTTCGCGTTTCATGCCGGTTGACCTACTTTTGACCGTTTTACGGCTCCTAAACTTAGAAAATTTCATGAAAAATAAAATTTTCATGACAAATACACATGTACGGACTTTTTTTCGCAATGCCTGCAGATATTGGCCTGATTTTTGGTGTGTGGGCAGATATTGACCAGTTACAGATCGAGTTCGCGTTTCATCCCGGTTGACCTACTTTTGACTGTTTTACGGCTCCTAAACTTAGAAAATTTCATGAAAAATAAAAATTTTCATGACAAATACACATGTACGAACTTTTTTTCGCAGTGCCTGCAGATATTGGCCTGATTTTTGGTGTGTGGGCAGATAATGACCAGTTACAGATCGAGTTCGCGTTTTGTGCCGGTTGACCTACTTTTGACTGTTTTACGGCTCCTAAACTTAGAAAATTTCATGAAAAATAAAAATTTTCATGACAAATACACATGTACGGACATTTTTTTTGCAATGCCTGCAGATATTGGCCTGATTTTTGGTGTGTGGGCAGATAATGACCAGTTACAGATCAAGTTTGTATTCCGTCCCGTTTGACCTACTTTTGACCGTTTTACGGCTCCTTAACTTAGAAAATTTCATGAAAAATAGAAATTTTCATGACAAATACACATGTACGAACTTTTGTTCGCAATGCCTGCAGATATTGGCCTGATCTTTGGTGTGTATGCAGATATTGACTAGTTACAGTTCAAGTGCGCGTTTCCTACCAGTTGACCTACTTTTGACCGTTTAACGGCTCCTAAACATAGAAAATTTCATGAAAAATAGAAATTTTCATGACAAATACACATGTACGAAGTTTTGTTCGCAATGCCTGCAGATATTGGCCTGATTTATGGTGTGTATGCAGATATTGACTAGTTACAGTTCAAGTTCGGGTTTCGTCCCAGTTGACCTACTTTTGACCGTTTTACGGCTCCTTAACTTAGAAAATTTCATGAAAAATAGAAATTTTCATGACAAATACACATGTACGAACTTTTGTTCGCAATGCCTGCAGATATTGGCCTGATCTTTGGTGTGTATGCAGATATTGACTAGTTACAGTTCAAGTGCGCGTTTCCTACCAGTTGACCTACTTTTGACCGTTTAACGGCTCCTAAACATAGAAAATTTCATGAAAAATAGAAATTTTCATGACAAATACACATGTACGAAGTTTTGTTCGCAATGCCTGCAGATATTGGCCTGATTTATGGTGTGTATGCAGATATTGACTAGTTACAGTTCAAGTTCGGGTTTCGTCCCAGTTGACCTACTTTTGACCGTTTTACGGCTCCTAAACATAGAAAATTTCATGAAAAATAGAAATTTTCATGACAAATACACATGTACGGTTTTTTGTTCGCAATGCCTGCAGATATTGGCCTGATTTATGGTGTGTATGCAGATATTGACTAGTTACAGATTGAGTTCGCGTTTCGTCCAGGTTGACCTACTTTTGACTGTTTTACGGCTCCTAAACAGAGAAAATTTCATGAAAAATAGAAATTTTCATGACAAATACACATGTACGGACTTTTGTTGGTAATGGCCTATAGATATTGGTCTGATTTTTGGTGTGTGGGCAGATAATGACCAGTTACAGATCGAGTTTACGTTTCGTCCTGGTTGACCTACTTTTGATTGTTTTACGGCTCCTTAACATAGAAAATTTCATGAAAAAATATAAATTTTCATGACAAATGTACAGCCGTTTTTAGCCCTCAGCTCATAGGCTGATGGGCTATTGTCTTCACCCAAGCTGTTCGTCTATCCGTCCGTCCATCTGTCTGTCCGGTGTCCGTCCGTCCGTTCCGCGTCTGTTAACTTTTACCTTGTGAGCAGGATATCTATAAAGGGATTCACTATTGGAATTTGATTTCATCAGTGAAGATGTATATCGATAAAATCGAGATTAAGTTCGAAGATGGGTGACCTTGACCCATTTTTCTACATTTTAGAGCTGATTATAGAAAAACACTCAGAAGCTTATATCTCAGGAACCATTGTGTGGATTTTCACAAAACTTACTATGATCATTGGGACTGATGGTCTGTACATGCTGCACAATTTTGGTGGCGCCACCTGCAATTTCTGATTTTTTTATGAAATTTTATCAGATTTTTCAATTTTGGCCTTTTGTGCAGGATATCTCCAAAGGTATTCAACACAGGAACTTCATTACTTCAGTGCTATTGCATTATATTTACAAAATCTTGGTCAAGATCAAAGATGGGTGGTCTTGACCTACTTTTCAAGGTCACAGAGCTTGGTAGAGAAAAAAACTTAGGAGCTTATTTCTCAGGAAGCATTTGGTGAATTGTTATGAAACATGGTACATACCTCTCCAATTAAAATTTTTGTTTAAATGATTATCAGCTTTTGCTAATATTCTAGTTTCGCAATGCAATGCTTACAGATACTGGCCTAATGTTTGGTCCGTGGGCGCATAATGACCACTAACAGATCAAGTTCGCGTTTTGTCCCAGTTAACCTATTTTTGACCATATGACAGATCCTGAACATAGAAAATTTCATGAAAGACAGAATTTTTATGAAAAATGCACATGTATGGACCTTTTTCACAATGCCTGCAGATACTGGCCTGATTTTTTGGTGTGTTGCTTGATAATGACCAGTTACAGATCGAGTTCGCGTTTCGTGCCGGTTGACCTACTTTTGACCATTTTACGGCTCCTAAACTTAGAAAATTTCATGAAAAATAAAAATTTTCATGACAAATACACATGTACGGACTTTTTTTCGCAGTGCCTGCAGATATTGGCCTGATTTTTGGTGTGTGGGCAGATATTGACTAGTTACAGTTTAAGTTCGCATTTCCTCCCAGTTGACCTACTTTTGACCGTTTTACGGCTCCTAAACATAGAAAATTTCATGAAAAATAGAAATTTTCATGACAAATACACATGTACGGTTTTTTGTTCGCAATGCCTGCAGATATTGGCCTGATTTATGGTGTGTATGCAGATATTGACTAGTTACAGATTGAGTTCGCGTTTCGTCCAGGTTGACCTACTTTTGACTGTTTTACGGCTCCTAAACAGAGAAAATTTCATGAAAAATAGAAATTTTCATGACAAATACACATGTACGGACTTTTGTTGGCAATGCCTATAGATATTGGTCTGATTTTTGGTGTGTGGGCAGATAATGACCAGTTACAGATCGAGTTTACGTTTCGTCCTGGTTGACCTTCTTTTGATTGTTTTACGGCTCCTTAACATAGAAAATTTCATGAAAAATATAAATTTACAGATCGAGTTGCATTTTGCCCTTGTTGACCTACTTTTGACTTAACAACACCTCCTTAACTTGAAAAATTTTTACAAAATGTAACAAATGTTTCTAATTTGCCCTAGGCGGGGGCATTCGTGTCATTCGGACACATCTAGTTTTAATATAAATAAAAGCCATAAAACCAGGTACTTATGATTATTATTTAAATGTGTGAATTTTGTATATTTTGGATTCTCAACATCATTGTTTGGTGAAAACTGAATAAATACCAGACATGGTGCGAATACTTTGCAATTGTATTTAAACACGAATATGAATATGTACTCCATTATAAAATTTCTTTCATAAGAATGGGAATTCAGGTAAAAATGAAAGTATATGAATACCAGTGCAAATACTTTCAAAATGTATTAATGAATGCATTCATGAATATATTCTTTAATATTATTTTAATAAACATTTCAGTTATATTTTATTTGAAAAAAATCATACTATTCTCTTATTATTTTTAATAAAAATTATATTTGGGACAATATTTGTAATTTTTTTAATAAATAGTTAAACTCATATTATATGTTCTGCTTATAAGTTATATGGCCAAGTCAAAATCTGTGTGACAATCGTACTCCATTTGTTAATAAAATAAATGAAATTAATCCTCTTTCCTGTCTCCAAAGGTACTATCAAAATCATACATAAGCTAAACAACAACTCATAATACAGCTTATTTTTATTACCACATAAAACCAGCATGTGCCTCATTTCTAAATCATATTTTTTTATCATATATAACAGCTGAGCGCCGTGACCCATAGGTCCCTTGGTTTTAGATTAGAAACCTTTTAAAGGAAGATCTTATGATTATTTTTATAGTTAGTGTCAACCTTCAATATTTTGGATACATAATTGGTGAACTTAGAAGAAAATAAAATTTATTATTACCATATGGATGGACTTTATCATGATTGGTGAGAAAAAGTGAACAAGAAAACATGGATGTATATATATAAAATCTACATGGAGCTAATTCCCCCATTTTCCTGGATGCCCAAAACTGAATAAATACCAGACATGATGAAATACTTTGCAAATGTATTTGAATGCAAATATGAATATGAACTCCATAATTTCATGCATAAGGATAGGAATACAGGTAAAAATGAAAGTATTTGAATACAAATGCATTCATGAATATATTCTATTATATTATTTTTAATAATCATTTATTTCGATAATATTATTAAAAAATCTTTGCTGAAAAAACAGATGATACTGTTATTTTAAATCTAAATTATATTTCACACAATATTTGTTATTAATTTTTAGTAAGTAGTTTAACTCTTCAAATTATTCAGCTGCAATGTTGGTAAAGTTTTATGGTCAAGTCAAAACCTGCGTGATAATAGCACACCATTTCCAACTGTAAATAATATAAATACATCAGTCCTCTTCCATGTCTCAAAGGGTATTATCAAAATCTTACATTACTTGAGTTAAACACTGTCAACTCATAATAGAGCTTATATTACCACACAAAACAAGCCTTTGCCTACCTCCTCTTCCAAATCTTATTTTGTGATCATATATAACAGCTGAGCGCCGTGACCCATGAGTCCCTTGTTTTTCTTAATGCATTTTCTTAGATTTTATAAGGAAAAAGCTATAAAAGCTTTAAAAATCTTCTTCTCCGAAACTGTCCAACCAAATTGTCCTATATTTACCAGAATTGATCCCTTGAACAATCTCTCTCAAGTTTGTTCGAATGGTTCCGGTTCGGAGATTTTTGGCTGAGTTACAGGAGATTGAACTTTGTCATCTGTCCAAAAAAGCATATTAAAATTTAAATCTCAGACACGGCTGGAGTTATCATCACCAAATTTTATGCCAGTGTTGGTCACATAGGTCATATCTGAAATTGAGGTATTGGTGGCGCCACCTGCATCAGCTTTATTTGTATGGGGTCATCAGTGCCTGTATTACACTGAGGGCTACAAAAAACTTCTTCTCTGAAATCATATGGCCAAAATGTTTAATATCGCACAGAAATGATCCTAGGGTAGTGCTTTCTGAAGTTTTCTTCAAATGGTCTCAGTTCAGTGACTTTTGGCTTAGTTATGCATATGGGAAGCTGAATTTTGTCATATGCCATTACAGCCCATTTTAGTTCAGTAGCTACAAAGATCTTCTTCTCAAAAACCACTGGGCCAATTTCTTAAATCTCAGACATTTATTATCCTCAGATGTTGATAATTCATTTTTTTTCAAATGGTTTTGGTTCAGTGCTTTTTGGCTGAGGTACAGGAAGCTGAACTAAGCCAGTTTGCTGTATCTTCCTATATGAGTTATAAACCTGCAAAACATTTTTCAACTGATGCCACTGGATCCAGTTTGTTAAATATTTAACAAGAATAATCCCTACAATAATTCTTATAATAATTGTCATTAATGGTTCCATATGAATGATTTTTGGCTGAATTATGGAGATCAAATTGGGTCATTTTACCATATATGGTAGCTGTGTGATGCTGTTACATCTAGCCTGGCACCAGTTTATCAGCATCTATTACATCATGCCACTAGACATTTAGATTTCAGGTTGTCTTTGGTTAATATTGACAAGAAAGCTTTTAAAAAATTTAGATTCATGATTTAAGTTATTCATCATACCGGGCAATGTTACAATCATTGATATTCAGCTCTCTGTGGCTATATAAAGACAACTGTACATTGATTATAAATTATTGGTATCCCTACTCAACTTAATTCAAGAATTTGCCATCTATGATATATCTGTATTTTTATTTTGCATTCTGTATGCATCTGTAATAATTTTACATATATTCCTTTCAGTCAGCTGAAAAGCATTTCGTATTGGGAAAATAAATTTCAAAGTTATTACAAGTAGGGACCACTTCTGTGTACAGATGGCAGCACTTGGTTTACCATTGGCAGATTGCCAGTGCCTTGATGTTGGCCATTAGCCAAGATGATGTCAGCTCTATAAATAGTTTTGGCATAGTGCCAGGATTGGAAGAAGTGCAGCCAGGTATAGGTCAAGAGTTCACTCAGTGCAGTAGCTCCATTTTATTTATACCTTTGGCAGACTGCTCACCGCATCAAATTTGGCACCTAAGTTCAGCCTTGATATATTTATGGCTTAGGCAGACTGCCAACTGTGTCAGATTATGCAACAGGTCAAGAGTTCACTCAGTGCAGCCAATTACAGGTCAAATGTTCACTCAGTCTAGCCAAGTGCAGGTCAAGAGTTCACTCAGTGCAGTAGCTTGAGGCAGCAATTTGTCACAGCTCACTCGGGAGCAACTGCCTTACTCACCTTAGCCTCGTCAGCCCAGTGCATCAAACTCTGGGGAAGTTTACAAGATAGGTGGTGCAACCTACATTGACTTTTGCAGTGTATGTGCCTTCTTATTTCTACAGAGGAATGTGATACATCAGCCTAAAATAGGGCATGTTTATACAAATCGGGTAGCTTTATAGTGTACAAGACTGGTGGCGCAACCTACAATAATTTTTGCACAGTGTATGTCCCTGCTTATTTCACAGGAGGGGTTTGACATATCAGTCTGACATTGGGCATATGTATATTTCACTTCGTTGTATACAAGACTGGTGGTGCCAGCTACAAGTTTTGTGGATATTATGTTTTCAGTTGGACGCCGCTGCCGCTGCGACCGCCACTGCCGCATAGGTTTTCAGAGAACTCCTCCGTAACCACTGGGCAGAATTTTTAGCTCAGCTGACTATAAGTCATCTGAGCTATAGTTATGGTCCTTTGTCCTTCGTCCGTCCGGCTGTCTGGATGTCCGGCCGTCCGTCTGTTAACAGGGCACATTTTAAAACCGTTGGACCTACAAATACAAAACTTTGCATACCATTAGATGTCCCCAAAATCTCCTACCATACCGAAGAATTGGTTCATTAGGACTTCATTCCTTCGACATATTAAGGAAAAACCTCCGTTTTCCATTAAAAAGCCATTGTTACACTTCAAGGCTGCCTAAAATCAAAACCACTGATCTGTTTATGATCTTATTTAGTATTCATTTTCTTCCATACATTTTCTATGAACATACCAAAAATTAGGTCAGTATTGGGTATTATTTTGAAGTTATGGGCCCAAATATAATGCAATTTTTAAAAAATCAGGAAATATATTTACTCACCTAACATGAGAATTGCTGAAGCTGGAGACTTATTTTCAGGAATATAACTTTATTTAATCAAGATTCAATTGTTTACGCAAAGTTAGATCTGAATTTTGCAAATTTGTCAAGTTATTAGCATAAATAAAAAATCAATAACTTAAATTTTGTCCAACTTTGGCAATGGCACGTTTTTTCCCTGTAAGCACTGTTGATTTAATTTTCACAACATATACACATAAGGATTTAATCCTTTAAAATCTGAAATTTCAAAGGAATTGATTTGAAAAGAGTAACTTTTATTCAAGTTTCCATACACCATGTCAAGTGTTGTTTACATCTAGCCCACCTGGTAGTACAGCCTTCACTTGCATTATGTAACCCACCCAAGGCATGCAGCTTGCCTTGGCTCAGCTTTGCCACTACTAGCAAGCTTCCCCTCTGCCCTGCACTCCCCCCCCCCCCCCAGATGGTGCATCAACAAGATGAATGTTATAATTTTCTGTATTTTGTTTTATTCTTGGCTATGCTACATTTTAGATTTTGTATTGTACTACCAGGGTTACAATGATTAAAGAGCACATTGACTTGTGTCCACAAAGTGGTGTATTGGTATGAAAGTGTGGATGTTCATCAAATAAGTAATTCCTTACTTTAGAAAAGTAAAAACTTCACCAGGTGTGAAATTGACTATTAATTCCAGTAATAAATTATAGCTGAGATAGTAATTAGCACAATGATATTGTTTGTCCCTCATTCAACCAACAGTGTGTATACTTTATTTGAAAAGATGTTTTTATTTTATCAAATTTACCGAATCATTTATTTCAATTCAGTGAATAAAATTAAGCATGTACTGAAAACTCCAATGTGCAAAACTTTTTAATAGTGATTCAAGGAATAATCTTGTAGATGCAATGTTGTGGCATTTTTTTCTTTTAAATTCAGTTTAAACATTTGTGATTTAAAAATAGTAAAATATATGTGTATGCATAATATGACCGAATATGAGCTACACTCTGGATATATAATGATTGCAACTTAGAATTCTAATATTTTAACTTATATTTTCAGTTTTTTTATTACAAATTTATAAAACTTGTAAAGAAAAAAATGAATTAGATAAAAACTATTTATGGAAAAAGTGGATATGCTAAAAAATAGGCTTATATATAAACTTAAATGCATTATTCTCTTGAAAGTGAAATAAAGGTATTAGTCCATTCTGTCCACTTGCCTGTCCATCTGTAAATTTTTCATATGCATCACAGTATCTCAAAACTGTTACTGTTTTTCTTCATGACAGTCTTGTCAGAGTATTAGTTTGCAATCATATATTAAGAACTTTACTATAACCAAGTAGGAGGGCCCCTTTCCTCTTAGCTTCTCATATGCTTATATAAATGAAAAACATTACAATAGAATATTTTGCAAATTTTGCATTTGCAAAAATTTTTTAAACTTCAGCTGAGCGCCGTGACCCATGGGTCCCTTGTTTTAAATTCGGAATTATGATCAGGTCAAATGTGAACTGACGCGTCCTCATTTTTGGTTGACCTCTGACCTTTCCTCTCAGCCCAGCTTCCATTTGAGCGACTGTTTCCACACATAAACCCACATATCTCAGGAACTGTTTGACCGATCAGGCTAAAAATTTTGTACAAATGTAGCCCTTGGATAGCTTTATAACATGCACTAAAAATGGTGGCCCCACCTGCAACCATTTTTGCATAGCGTCCATTTGTTCATCGGCCTTGGGATGAAAACACTCGTATCTCTGCATTGGTTGAACTTATCCACCTTAAATTTTGCATGTGTATACATCTTGGACAGCTTTCTTGATTTTATGACAGGTGGTGCCACCTACATTTACGTTAAGCTGCAGACATTCAAGCTCATATCTCGGGAACCATTTGACCAGTTGGGCCAAAATTTTGCATGTGTATAGATCTCCCATAGCTCTTTATCATACACAAAACTGGTTGCGCCACCTGCAACCATTTTTGCACAGCGTCCATCTGCTTAGGGATAAAATCACTCATATCTCTGCAGTGGTTTGACTTATCCACCTGAAATTTTGCATGTTTATACATCCTTGACAGCTTTCTTGATTTTATGACAGGTGGCGCCACCTACATTCAGATTTACGCTGCAGACATCCAAGCTCATATCTCGGGAACCATTTGACCGATTGGGCAAAAATTTTGCATGTTTATAGATCTCACATAGCTCTTTATCATCTGCAAAACTGGTGGGGCCACCTGCAGTCATTTTTGCACAGTTTCCATCTGATTGTTTGCCGTTTGATAAAATCACTCATATCTCTGCAGTGGTTTGACATATCTGCCATATTTAGCAGGTTTATACATCTTTGATAGCTTTCTGGATTTTGTGGCAGGTGGCCCCACCTACATTTATGTATATGCTGCAAACATTCAGGCTTATATCTCAGGACTGGTTTGACATATCCCCCTGAAATTTTGCATGTGTATAGATCTCACATAGCTCTTAATCATACACAAAATTGGTGGCGCCACCTGCCACGATTTTTGCACAGCGTCCATCTGTTTGTCTGCCATGGCCTAAAATCACTCGTATCTCAGTAGTGGTTTGATTTGTCTGCCTAAAATTTTGCATGTTTATACATCTTGGACAGCTTTCTGGATTTTGTTTTAGGTGGCGCAACCTTAATACACATTTCGGCTGCAGACATCCAGGCTATTATGCAACACACCTCACTCTATTTCCCCTTGCCACTCAATCCATGCCTCACTTCACCTGTCCAACCCTGATCTGGCAGATACATGTAGTCGCTTCTTGATTAACCGTATTCTGGTTTTGGGTTGTGTGCATCCATGCAAGAATTTCAGCAGTGATGTTTGTTTGTTTCTTGTTCTAAGTGTTTAGTACTTGCATTGTTCATATACATGTTACACATGTTCTTGAAAAGTAATGGTCCAGCACTGAAGCATCATACCTGGTGTAATCTCATTGCACAGGTTCGCATTAGGCCTGTAGGCCTTGTTTTCATAATATTGTGGTACAGGTCCTTGGTTAATCTCTTTGCATACGAAAAAGCAAACAAGTCAGCTGAGCATAATGACCCCCATGGGTCACTTCTTTTATATCACTTCCAAGGCTTTTGATCATGACGATAACAGAATTATGGCATTATTTCCTATTAAGCGGTCATATTTACTATAGTTTTTAAAGGAAATATATATATATATATATATATATATATATATATACACTTTAATTTTTTTCAGGAAATCGCAAGCTGTTTGACATCAGACATGACGTTGAGCAGTCTGTATCACATGATCATGATGAGGATAAATACCGGAGGCGTCCTGCTGTCCAGTGGTTGTCCCGTTGGTTCCAGTTAGTTCTATATTTTTCTCTACATAAGCCAACATTATGATGTAGTTTGTATTATCAGTGTTGCCTTAAAGAGACATAATCAGGAGCAATATTATTTTTATTCTTTCACACTATCAGTTCAGTTTTGCTTTTTACAAAAGTTTTCAAGCAAAACCATCCCAGTACACAGTCTGATTTCCTCGCATACGACTGTTTAACAAGTTGTTATAGCCCTACGTGTTGGTAAACAGTATATTTACCATAACAATGCCGCTTGACCTGAGGTCTGATTAAGAGGGGCAACACGTGGTATTTCAGCCAGCAGGAACATGTATTACTTTTTTTTGGCAAGGTCAGTCTGGGAATCTCCCGATTGGTATGTGTTGTGTCTCTGCGCTGCACACAGCCCAATGCACTTTGTTTATGTTTACACCTGTGATCATACCCGGTTCACTGTATTTAATACTTGTTTACAGTTTTAAGCAAACGGTTTCAAGGCAATATTTTGGCAGGTACAAATATATTTTAACGGGAAGAAGCTATTTTTCATGTTAACTCTACATGCTTTATAGGTGATTGGGCCTCTTTAAGGTGGCAGAGTTTAAGTGCAGTTTGTTTACCATAAAATCTCGCTTGATCATCAAGAAATTTGCTTAAAAGATATTTCAAGAAGGGTGGGGGGGGGTTGTTTCTAAGCCTGAGAGTTCAAATTTTGCCCAGACTTAGTCAAATTGACAACCTTAATGACCAACTCAACCAAATAAGCCTTGCCCAATCACTCGCCTGATGTCAGCTCCCAGGGTAGTCAGGTGTGTATGTCACCATTTCAGTCAATGAATTCTGTGGAACTAAGTTTCCAAACAATTATTTGTCTTCCAAGTTTGTTCATTTATGCTGTTCTTATATTTGGGTAATGTTGTATGTTAAGGTTGTTGAAAAATTTTTGGTTATCTTTATCATAGAATGACCTAACTGCTTGTTCAGGCAACAGTGATGTCACATCAGGACGTGCAATTCTTTACTATGTGATGGCACAGTGGCGTCCGTTAAACGTCCACCATCATTTGTAAAAACTGATATAGCTCGCAGCACCAAATTTTATAGAAGAATCAGTCACATGTCAAACTTATTTGGATTGAGCTTATTTTTTTGCTGTGTGCATTGACGTAGATTTTATGGGAGAAAGCTAAAATAATTTTTTAAATCTTCTTCTCTGAAACAGTCCAGCCAAATTGTTCAATATTTCCACAGAAATATCAGTCTCTTTCAACTTTGTTCGAATGGTTCTAGTTTGATGATTTTTTTGCAGAGTTACAGGGAGATGAACTAAGTCATTTCGTCAAAAAATCATACTAAAATTGTATACACTGAATTGTATACAAATGTTGGTCACATGAGTCATATTTGAAATGGTGGTATTGGTAGCATTACCTGCATCAACCTTTTTAAGCTTAGCTAACTGAAAGTCAGCTGAGGTATAGGTGTGGAGCTTACACAAAAATGATTCATAGGTGGACTTTGTTAGCGAACCTGTGAGCTTATACAGTGGCGCAGCGTCGTCTTCCATCATCCTTATGTTAACCCATCTATCCCAAACACAGCAGGACATAGCATCACAAAATGTTATCAGTGATCTAAAAAAACTATCTGATTTTGCTTCTTTTTTTTTTTTGCTATCTGCATTGACTTAGATTTTATAGGAACATGCTAAAAAAACCTTTAAAAAACTACTTCTCTGAAACCGTCCAGCCAAATTTGTTCAGTATTTCACAGAAATAATCCCAGAAACATTCTTTCTCAGGTTTGTTCAAATGGTATCATTTAGGGAAATTTTGGGTGAGTTACAGAAATGTGAACTCAGTCATTTGGCCAAAAAAGCATAATAAAAATTACGGTCCCGGAAACAGCTGGAGCTATCAACACCCAAATTGTAATGCAAATATTGGTCACATGAGTCATATTCCAAATTGAGGTATTGGTTGCGCTGCCTGCATTGTCCTTTTTTTGTACAGGGGCCATCAGCTATCAATATATTAACCCATAATTTCTCAGAAACAGCAGTGAAATGTTGTGCAATCGAGCTTTTTGTGGCGCCACCTGCATCATCTTATACTTAACGAGGGAAAGTTAAAATACCTTTAAAAATCTTCTTCTCTGAAATAATACAGCCAAACTGTTCAATATCACACAAATGATCCCAGAGATGAGCTCTTTCAAGTTTGTTCAAATGGTTTGAGTTGGATGAATTTTGGCCGAGTTACAGAATTGTGAACTTAGTCATTTGGCCAGGTTAGCATACTGACATAACAATCTCAGAAATGACTGGAGCTAGCATCACCAAGTTTTGTGCAAATGTTGGTCACATGACTCATATTTGAAATTGCAGTTTTTGTGGTGCCTCCTACATCAACCTGTATTTAACAGACAAAAAACTCATTATTTAGCCCCTTTAATTTTAAAAATGTTTAATGATGAAACTGTCTAGCTGAATTATTAAATTTTTCACAAGTATTATCCTAGGGTATGGTTCTTTCAATTGTATAAGAATAGATTGGGTTTGTAGATTTTTAGTAGAGTCATAGAAAGCTGAAGTTGGCTTTGTGGTCATTAGTAAGCCTATTTCAAACTGAGGAATGCAATAGTCTTCTTCTGCAAAACTGTTGTTTCAACTTCTGTAACATTGCACAAAAATGATTCTTAGATGGCCTTTGTTTAAGTTTACTAAAATGATTGTTGGCAAAATTATTGGACTACAAACAATGAAAGGACTACATCTTTTATCATTTAAAACATTTTGATAAAATAATCGTATGGATAGGTCAGCTTGAAAAAAGCATTGTAGCCAAAGTATTTCAGTATGTGTAAACAGATTTACCTATGGGCCAAGATTGAGTCTGTATCTATAAATAGCTGGGCAATATTTCAGATTTGGCAACAGGCCAAAGGTCAGTCTGGATCTATTTATAGCTTTGGCAGACTGCCAACTATATCAGATTAGGCAACAGGTCAAAAGTTCACTCAGTTCAGCCAGGTATAGGTCCGGAGTTCTCTCAGTGCAGTAGCTGCATTCTATTTATAGCTTTTACAGACTGCCCACTATATCAGATTTGGCGCCAAAGGTCAGCCTGGATCCATTTATAGCTTTGGCAAAATGCCAAATGTGTCAGATTATGCAACAGGTCAAGAGTTCACTCAGTGCAGCAGGGTACAGGTAAAAAGTTAACTCAGTCTAGCCAGGTGCAGGTTAAGATTATACTCAGTGCAGTAGCTTGAGCCAGCAATTTGTCACAGTTCACTTAGGGAATATGCCTTTCTCACCTAAGCCTGGTCAGCCCAGTGAACTTTGATGAATTTGCCTGATATTTTGACCTGTCTATGCGTCTTTGATGGCTTTCTTGTTCACAAGACAAGTGTAGCCACTTACGATGATTATGGCACAATGTATGTGCTTGGTTATTTCTTTAGAGGAATTTGATATATCAGCCTGAAATTGGGCATATTTTTATGCCCCGCCACAAAGTGGCCGGGGCATATAGTTTTACCCATGTCCTTCCTTCTGTCCTTCCGTCATTCCGAAATAAAACAGTTGTACGGACTTTTTTTCGCAGTGCCTGCAGATATTGGCCTAATTTTTGGTGTGTGGGCAGATAATGACCAGTTACAGATCGAGTTCGCGTTTTGTCCCGGTTGACGTACTTTTGACCGTTTTACAGCTCCTTAACTTAGAAAATTTCATGAAAAATAGAAATTTTCATGACAAATACACATGTACGGACTTTTTTTTCGCAGTGCCTGCAGATATTGGCATGATTTTTGGTGTGTAGGCAGATAATGACCAGTTACAGATGAGTTCACGTTTCGTCCCAGTTGACCTACTTTTGACCGTTTTACGGCTCCATAACTTAGAAAATATTAATTTTCATGACAAATACATATGTACAGACTTTTTTTCGCAATGCCTGCAGATATTGGCCTCATTTTTGGTGTGTGGGCAGATAATGATCAGTTGCAGATCGAGTTCGCATTTCGTCCCAGTTGACCTACTTTTGACTGTTAACGGCTTCTTAACTTAGAAAATTTCATGAAAAAATGGAAATTTTCATGACAAATACAGACTTTTTTTCGCAGTGCCTGCAGATATTGGCATGATTTTTGGTGTGTAGGCAGATAATGACCAGTTACAGATTGAGTTCACGTTTCGTCCCAGTTGACCTATTTTTGTACATTTTACGTCTCCTGAACATAGAAAATTTCATGAAAAAGTGCACATGTACGGACTTTTTTTCACAGTCTCTGCAGATACGGGCCTGATTTTTTATGTGTGGGCAGATAATGACAGTGACAGATCGAGTTCACGTTTCATCCCGGTTGACCTACTTTTGATTGTTTTATGGCTCCTAAACATAGAAAATTTTAATGAAAGACAGAAATTTTTCTGGAAAATGCACATGTATGGACTTTTTTTCACAGTCCCTGCAGATACTGGCATGATTTTTTGTGTGTTGCTTTATAATGACCCGTAACAGATCGAGTTTGCATTTTGCCCTTGTTGACCTACGTTTGACCATATGACTCCTGAACTTAAAATTTTTTTTCAAAATTTAACAAATGTTCCTAATTTGCCCCAGGTGGGGGCATTCGTGTCGTTCTGACACATCTAGTTACATATTGTAGAGCCGTGTTTTTTTTTGTTTTATAAATATTTATTTTCCATTTTAATAAAATCAAAATTCCAGAATTATCTGTTTTATCTTTATATTTATGTAATATAATTGCTACATACTTGTAAAAGTTAAATCTTGTAAAATCAGGATGGTTAAAGGGATGATGTGTCCAAAAAGCTGTTGATGCCATAGTTACTTAAGTATATTTAAATTTGTACTTGGTCCTTTCCATTAATGGTTCTTTGTCCAGCGCGTGTGTTCACTGAATCTGCAAGACAGTTGGTCTTCATCGGTAAACAAATCAGTAAGGACCTGCTCTGTCTGCGTTTTGCTGTCGATCAATTTAAATATTTGAAACAAGTTTGGCAATATTATATTCAAAGCTATTTTGCCTCAGAGACGCTATGACATTGGGTAAGATTGGACTTTCCTGCTAGAAGATTTTGACCTGTTTGCTTCTTTTATATGGTTACGCGGGACCACGACTGGAACTCTCACACTCAATTTTCACATCGTTGGTCAGTAATCATGTCTTTTAACCTTTGTAAAACGTTTGTCTAATGGATCCACTGATCTGCTTTTTGATCATATTTAGTATGCATATTCTTCCATACATTTTATAGGAACATACCAAAAATTTGGTCAGTATTGCATATTGTTTTAAAGTTATTGGCCCAAATAAAATGCAATTAAAAAAAATAAGAAATATATTCACTCACTTAACATGAAAATTGCTGAAGCAGGAGACTTTTTATCAGGGAAATAACTTTATTTAATCAAGATTCAATTGTTTACCAAAAATTAGGTCTGAATTTTGAATTTTTTTAAGTTATTAGCATAAATAAAAAACTAATACCTTAAATTTTGTCCAATTATTGTAATTGCACGTTTTTTCCTTGTGAGCACCATTGATTAATTTTCACAGCATATATACATAAAGATTTAATCTTTTAAAATCTGAAATTTCAAAGGAATTGATTGAAAAGAGTAGCTTTTATCCAAGTTTTCATACCACATGCAAGTGTTGTTTACATCAAGCCCACCTAGTAGTACAGCCTTCACTTGTGTTATGTAACCCACTCCAGGCAGCTTGCCTAACAATGGCTCAGCTTGGGCACTACTAGCAGGCTTCCCCTCTGCCCTGTACTCCCCCCCCCCCCAGATGGTGCATTAATTAGATGACTATTATAATTAACTGTATTTGATTCATTCTTATTCTAGGCTAGGCTACATTTTAGAGTTTAA
Organism: Sipunculus nudus; assembly: GCA_026874595.1. NCBI lineage: Eukaryota > Metazoa > Annelida > Sipuncula > Golfingiida > Sipunculidae > Sipunculus > Sipunculus nudus. The sequence goes on from CM049308.1 coordinate 43,873,865, forward strand.
GGTCAGCTGACTATAAGTCAACTGAGGTATAGGAATAGCGCTTTGTCAGTAGTCTGTCCAGCCATCCATTAGCAGGGCACAAATCATAACTGCTGGTCCTAGAAACTCTAGGTCCTAGAAACCAAGAATAATAAAAAATTTGATTCAAAACCTCCAATATCTTGATAATAAATGCATGTATTGTCATGAAACTTGGCTTTAACATTGACCATCACTAGTCTTGCCAGTTCCAGAAAAGTGGTGGTGCCACCTTTATTTTTAGCGAACCTGTGAGCTTATGCGATGGTGCAACGGCGTCCGTCGTGTGTCGTGCAGTGTGCGTCGTGCCTCATGCGTCATCTGTACGTTAACCATACTTATCTCAATAACGGCAGGATCTAGCATCACCAATTTTTTTTCAAATAATCAGTCATCCAAAAAATTATATCAGATTTTGTTTATTTTTTTCTAACTGCATTTTCTTAGATTTTATAGGGAAAAAGCTAAAAAAGCTTTAAAAATCTTCTCCGAAACTGCCCAGCCAAATTGTCCAATATTTCACAGAAATGATCCCTGGAACAATCTTTCTCAAGTTTGTTCAAATGGTTTCAGTTCAGAGATTTTTGGTCGAGTTTTAGGAGGTTGAGCTTATGCGATGGTGTGGCGTCGTCCATCGTGTGTCGTGCGGTGTGCGTCATGCGTCGTCTGTACGTTAACCATACTTATCTCAAAAACGGCAGGATCTAGCATCACCAACTTTTTTTGCAAATAATCAGTCATCCAAAAAACTATTTAGGATTTTGTTTACTTTTTTCTAACTGCATTTTCTTAGATTTTATAGGAAAAAAGCTAAAAAAAGCTTTAAAAATCTTCTCTGAAACTGTCCAGCCAAATTGTCCAATATTTCACAGAAATGATCCCGGGAACAAGTTTGTTCGAATGGTTATAGTTTGGAGATTTTTGGTGGAGTTTCAGGAGGTTGAACTTTGTCATCTCTCCAAAAAGCATATAAAAATTTAAATCTCAGAAACAGCTGGAGCTATTATCACCAAAATTTATGCCAATGTTGGTCGCAATCTGAAATTGAGGTATTGGTGGCGCCACCTACATTGGCCTTTTTTGTACGGGGGTCATCAGTGCCCGTATCATACTGACGGCTACAAAAAACATCTTCTCTGAAAACATATGGCCAAATTATTTAATATCACACAGAAATGATCCTAGGGTAGTGCTTTCTAAAGTTTGTTCAAATGGTCTCATTTCAATTACTTTTGGCTTAGTTATGGGAAGCTGAATTTAGTCATATGTGTTACGGGGCTCTATAAATACTTTTGGCACAGTGCCAGGATTGGAAGAAGTGCAGCCAGGTATAGGTTAAGAGTTCACTCAGAGCAGTAGCTGCATTCTATTTATAGCTTTGCAGACTGCTCACTGCATCATATTTGGCACCCAAGTTCAGCCTGAATCTATTTCTAGCTTTGGCAGACTGCCAACCGTGTCAGATTATGCAACAGGTCAAGAGTTCACTCAGTGCAGCCAGGTACAGGTCAAAAGTTCAATAAGCCTAGCCAGGTGCAGGTCAAGAGTTCACTCAGTGCAGTAGCTTGAGGCAGCAATTTGTCACAGGTCATTCAGGGGCAACTGCCTTACTCACCTAAGCCTTGTCAGCCCAGTGCATCAAACTCTGGGGAAGTTTGACCTGTCTGTGTGTCTTTTATGGTATTCTCATTTACAAGACAGGTGGTGCCACCTACATTGACTTTTGCTGTGTATGCGCCTGCTTATTTCTTCAGAGGAATTTGATACATCAGCCTAAAAATGTCTGTACGTTAACCATATATCAAAAACGGCAGGAGCTAGCATCACCAAATTTTTTGCAAATAACCAGTCATCCAAAAAACTATTTAGGATTTTGTTTACTTTTTTCTAACTGCATTTTCTTAGATTTTATAGCAAAAAAGCTAAAAAAAAGCTTTAAAAATCTTCTCCAAAACTGTCCAGCCAAATTGTCCAATATTTCACAGAAATGATCCCTGGAACAGGTTTGTTCAAATGGTTCCAGTTTGGAGATTTGTGGTCGAGTTTCAGGAGGTTGAACTTTGTCATCTCTCCAAAAAGCATATTAAAATTTAAATCTCAGAAACAGCTGGAGCTATCATCACAAAAATTTATGCCAATGTTGGTCACAATCTGAAATTGAGGTATTGGTGGCGCCACCTACATCGGCCTTTTTTGTACGGGGTCATCAGTGCCCGTATCATACTGACGGCTACAAAAAACATCTTCTCTGAAAACATATGGCCAAATTATTTAATATCGCACAGAAATGATCCTAGGGTAGTGCTTTCTAAAGTTTGTTCAAATGGTCTCATTTCAGTTACTTTTGGCTAAGTTATGGGAAGCTGAATTTAGTCATATGTGTTATGGGGCTCTATGAATACTTTTGGCACAGTGCCAGGATTGGAAGAAGTGCAGCCAGGTATAGGTCAAGAGTTCACTCAGTGCAGTAGCTGCATTCTATTTATAGCTTTGCAGACTGCTCACTGCATCATATTTGACTCCCAAGCCTGAATCTATTTATAGCTTTGGCAGACTGCCAACTGTGTCAGATTATGCAACAGGTCAAGAGTTCACTCAGTGCAGCCAGGTACAGGTCAAAAGTTCACTCAGTCTAGCCAGGTGCAGGTCATGAGTTCACTCAGTGCTGTAGCCTGAGCCAGGAATTTGTCACAGTTCACTCCGGGCAACTGCCTTTCTCACCTAAGCCTGGTCAGCCCCATGCATCAGATTCAGGTAAGTTTGATGTATTGGCCTGATATTTTGACCTGTCTATGTGTCTTTGATGGCTTTCTCATTCACAAGACAGGTGTTGCCACCTACAATGACTTTCGCACAGTGTATGTGCCTGCTTATTTCTACAGAGGAATTAGATATGTCAGACTGAAACTGGGCATATTTATACATATCGATATGCCTTGTTGTATACAAGACTCTTGGTGCCACCTACAAAAATTTTTTCACAGTGTGTCTCTTCTTATTTCTCAGGAGGGGTTTGATATATCAGTCTATAATTGGGCATATGTATTTATCTCTGATAGCTTCATTGTATACAAGACTGCATTGTGGTGCCAGCTACAATCATTTTTGTGTTGTGTGCACCCATACCAGAATTCAGAAGTTATGTTTGTGTAATTGTTTCTTATTAAAAATGTTTAGTACTTGCATTGTTCATATACATGAGAAGTAATGGTCCAGTATTTAAGCATTATACCTGGTGTTTTTCCCAATGCACAGGTTCGCATTAGGCCTGTAGGCCTTGTTGCTTACCTGTGTACCGTAATTGTATTGATTTAGTCTATTGTAATGTTAGGATTGTTTTAAGAATAAGTCATAATTATTTGTAAATAAAAAACCATTGACTTCTTCATTCATTCCCCTAGACATTTCACGCTGCACAGTGTAAAAAAATTTACGCTGCACACAAAAAAAATTTTGCTCGTCACGACTACGTGATCTGTTGTTATTAGGTTTTATAACAAGGTCTGTAGGCCTTGTTTGAAAATTTCACCATGTATATTCATATCCTTGGGCCTTTGTTTTTAAATTCCCTGACTATGTTTCCCTTAAAGGGTTTAAGGCATGCTACTGGTAAATATCTGTTATACAGTAGAATTAAGCTACACATGAGAAAGGTGAATGTAATATGTATAACTCATCAGATCATCGATATTGAAGATACTGAGTCTGCATTTTGTCTTTGTAGATCACGAACAAGCAAGCGGTCAAAAGATCCTGATGCAACACTGAAGCGCTTCATTATCTTTCTTGTTATTGGACTTGTTGGATTTTTCACTGTTATTGTGATATTTTCTCGAGTTGGCCGTTCAGTGGCTGATTACGATCCACTGTTGGACCCAAAGGCCAATCCTAACATACGGGTTGGTGATAATTTCCCAGTTGGCAAGAACTCATTCCTAGGGAATCTACAAGCAAAGGATTCCTGAAAAAGATTATCAGTTTTAAAATGGGATGTTTGTATGTATTTTCTTGCTTGCTTTGTCATGTACTTGTAAATAACTGTTTTTCTGCATATATTACCCCAGGGGACGGGGACTTTGAATGAAGATTAAATGCATTTTATACATACTCCAAGGTATATATGACAGTTATCTAAAATTTTGGTCACGTCCAAGGGTGTAGATAGCTTTAACTGTTCTGGTATATGTCAACAGTGATAAGCACAAAAGGGTCCCAAGCAGTAAAAACAAACACGCGCATGCACAAAGTCTGATGTTTCAGGGCCAGGTAGAAGTATTAAAGGTATATCATTCCATTATTAAAGATGCTTTATTAATAATAACTGGTTGTTGGATTAACCATATTCCACTAAGATCCTTAGTGTTAAGGTTCAGTAGTTTCATTCATTATGCTTAGATGTGTTCACCGGGAACCATCTATTATACATTTGATAGAAATATAATGGACAGGAAAAAACTATTTAGAATTATTTTGAATGTTAAGTTTTTTGCATTACATTTAAATGTATTTGTCGAGTCCTACCCCCCCCCCCCCCCTTCCCCCCAAACAGATTTGTCAAACAGCCATTTTCGTAAAAAATGTAACCATCTTGGAATAAGTCTGGAACCAACTGATTTCCGTTAACTACGTTAAGAAAATATGACTTCTTTCTCATTTTAAGCCCCATTTGCCTACTCCTCCTAAAATAATTGTGACTTTTATGAAGAACACTTTAAAAAAAAAAGAGCACCACAAACGTGCATAATAAGCTGGTCTAAAGTCTTGTGACGGGTGACATCAATAAATATACAGTAATTTTGCTGAGAATTTAATTCAGAAGAGAAACTATTGGTTAATATTGATAATGAGTTTCACAAACATGTCTGATTTTAAGTACGTCATAACAGTGCCACCAAAGTCTGGTGACCTTTGACCTCATTAAATACGCATTGATTTTGCCGGGAATCAAAGTAAGGCGAAATACTGTATCGGTTAAGATTTCAAGAAAACCCATTGAATTATGCCCTAGTATGCGATCTCGGCGACAAAGTAAACAGATAGACGGACGAACCATGGGTATACCCGCCATAGTCGGGTGCATACATTATTAATCTGAAGGTGCAGAGGAACTTAACTATAGCAGATTATGTATATTAATTTGCACATTGTACAATGCAAACTTATGGGCTTCATATATTTCATTTATTTTAGATAAGTAAATGTCAAATGAAAGGAAATATTTAACTTTTAATTAAATTTATATTCAACATCTATTTACAATTGTATACTTTGCTGAACATTTTTGCTGAACATTTATTTACTTACCCTAACATTTATGCAGAACATTTATATACTTTGCCGAACATTTATGCTGAACATTTATATACTTTGCCAAACATATATGCTGGACATTTATTTACTTGGCTGAACATTCATGCTGGACATTTATATACTTGGCTGAACATTTATGCTTGACATTTATATACTAGGCTTAACATGAATGACAGACATTTATATACTTGGCTGAAAAAGTACATATTTGGCTGAAAATTTATTTTGGACACTAACTGAAAAATTATAGGTCCATTTTGGACACTAAAATTGTGTCAGGGATTTTTATGCCATGGACATAAACCTAAACTTTAAAAGTAAATAATTAAATAAAAAATTAATATTTCAAAGTTTAGAAATTAGGCATTCAGTTTGACAAATGTTTTGTGTTTTTATTCAGTTAGTTGTTTGTTTTAATTATTTAACATGGTTCGGATGTAATTAAGTCTAATGGCTTAACCTTCAAGAGAAGTTTCAAGTGGGGTTTCTAAACAAGGGCACATCTATAAGGGCCTACGATATAATATCAGCATAAATATGTTAAACATGGCTTCTATTATCACAAAGACTGGGTGAAAATCTTTTTTATTATTTTAAGCTCAGCTGACTATAAGTCATCTGAGCTATAGTCATGGTCCATTGTCTGTCATCCGATGTCTGTCTGTCTGTCCATCCGTCCATAGATGTGGCACATTTTGAAACCGTAAGACCTAGGAATCCAAAATTCAGCATAATGATAGATGTCCCCAAGATCTCCTACCAAGCTGAAAACTGGGTCTTTGTGACTTCATTCCTTTGAGAAATTAAGGAAAAACCTCAATTTTTCTATTAAAAACCTATTTTCACACTTCAGGACTGCCTGATAACAAAACCACCTATTTGTTTTTCCTCATATTTACCATAAGTATTCCTCGATATAAAAAATCAGGAAAGATATTTGATCACTTTACACAAAACATGTTAAAGCTAAGGACTTTTTTTTCCAGTAATATAACTTTAATTAATCAAAATTAAATTGTATACCCAAAATGAGATCAAAATCTTTTAAATTTTTTAAAATATTAGCAAAAATAAAAAATTGGTACCTTAAATTTTGCCCAACTTTGACCATGGCACATTTTTTAGCGAACCTGTGAGCTTATGTGATAGTGTGGCATCGTCCTGCGTCCGTCATCTGGCGTCTGTATGTTAACCCATACTATTTTGAAAACAGCAAGAGTTAGCATCACAAAATTTTATACAAAAAATTAGTCATCCAAAAAAAACTATCCGATTTTGCTTATTTTTTTGCTAACTGCATTTTCTTAGATTTTATAGGGAAAAAGCTGAAAAACCTTTAAAAATCTTCTTCTCCCAAACTGCTCGCTAAATTGTCCAATGTTTCACAGAAATGATTCCTAGAACAATCTCTCTCAAGTTTGTTTGAATGGTTTAAGTTCGGTGAATTTTGGCCGAGTTACAGGAAGTTGAACTTATTCATCTGTCCAAAAAAGCATACAAAAATTACAATCTCAGAAACAGCTAGAGCTATCATCACCAAATTATATGCCAATGTTTGTCACATGAGTCATATCTTAAATTGAGATATTGGTGGCGCCACCTGCATCGGCCCTTTTTGTACAGGGGTCATCAGTGCATGTATCATACTGTCGGCTACAAAAAACTTCTTCTCTGAAACCATATGGCCCAATTGTTTAATATTGCACAGAAATGATCCTATGGGTAGTGCTTTCTGAAGTTTGTTCAAACCGTCTCAGTTCAGTGACTTTTGGCCTGGTTATTGGAAGCTGAATTAAGTCATATGCCATAACAGCCCATTTTAGCCAGTGGCTACAAAGATCTTCTTCTCAAAAACAACTAGGCCAAATTCTTAAATCTCACACATTAATTATCCTTAGATGTTGATAATTCAAGTTTGTTCAAATGGTTTTGGTTCAGTGATTTTTGGCTGAGTTATGGGAAGCGTAACTTAGCCATTTTGCTGTATTTTCCCATACCAGTTATAAACCTGCCTAACATTTTTTGACAGACACCACTGAGGCCAATTTTGTCTTTTATGGTTCCAAAGAATGAATTTTTGCTGAATTATAAAGATTGAATTGAGTCATTTTACCATATATGTTAGCTGTGTGAAGCAGATACACCTAGCCTGGCACCAGTTTAACAGCATCCATTACATCGTGTCTCTGGACATTTAGATTTCCAGTTATCTGTGGTTAATATTGACAAGAATGTTTTTTAAAAGCTTTTAAAAATTGTAGATTTATGAAATTAGATATTCCTTATACCAGGCAATGTTTACAATCACAGGTATACAGCACTCTGTGGGTATATAAAGACAGCTGTACATGGATTATAAATAATTGGTATCCATACTCAACTTAATTCAAGATTTTGCCATCATTGAGATGTATCTGTATTATAATTTTGCATTCAATATGTATCTGTAGTAATTTTTAGCAAACCTGTGAGCTAATTCTATGGTGTGGTGGCGTGTGTCGTCTGTACGTTAACCCATACTATCTCGAAAATGACTGGAGCTAGCATCATGAAATTTAATGCATAAAATTAGCCATCTGAAAAACTCTGCATTTTCTTAGATTTTATAGAGAAAAAGCTAAAAAAAAAACTTTTAAAATCTTCTCCGACGAAACAGTCAAGCCAATATTTCACAGAAATAATTTTTTATACCATCTCTCTCAAGTTTGTTCGAATCGTTCAACTTCGGTGAATTTTGGCCCAGTGACAGGAAGTTGAACTTGGTCATTTGTCCAAAAAAGCATACTAAAATCTCAGAAACGGCTGGAGCTAACATCACCAAATTTTATGCCAGTGTTGGTCACATGAGTCATATATGAAATTCAGGTATAGGTGGTGCCACCTGCATTGACCTTTTTTGTATGGGGGTCATTCGTCATCTGTACATTAACCCATAATTTCTCAGGAATAGCAGGAGCTACCAGCCCCAGATTTTATGCAATAATGTCTCACATATCAAATGTTGTGGGATTCAGGTTTATTTTTTAGCTCAGCTGACTATAAGTCATCTGAGCTATAGTCGTGGTCCATTGTCCGTCGTCCGTCCGTCATACGTCCGTCTGTCCGTAGATGTGGCACGTTTTGAAACAGTAAGACCTAGGAATCCAAAATTCGGCATAATGTTAGATTTCCCCAAGATCTCCTACCAATCCGAAAACTGGGTCTTTGCGACTTCGTTCCTTTGAGAAATTAAGGAAAAACCTCAATTTTTTATTAGCTCAGCTGACTATAAGTCATCTGAGCTATAGTCGTGGTCCATTGTCCGTCGTCCGTCCGTCAGTCTGTCCGTCCGTAGATGTGGCACGTTTTGAAACCGTAAGACCTAGGAATCCAAAATTCGGCATAATGTTAGATGTCCCCAAGATCTCCTACCAAGCCGAAAACTGGGTCTTTGCGACTTCGTTCCTTTTAGAAATTAAGGAAAAACCTCAATTTTTTTTAAAAACCTATTTTTACACTTCAGGACTGCCTAATATCAAAACCACTCATCTGTTTTTCCTCATATTTACCATAATTATTCCTCTATATAGTTCCTATGTACATGCCAGAAATTATGTCTGTATTATGTAAATTTAAAAAGTTATGGGCCCAAACATAATGCATTGTGTAAAAAATCAGGAAAGATATTTGATCACTTAACACAAAATATGTTAAAGCTATAAACTTTTTTTCCAGTAATATAACTTTTATTAATCAAAATTAAATTGTATACCCAAAATTAGATCAAAATCTTTTAAATTTTTTAAAATATTAACAAAAATAAAAAATTGGTACCTTAAATTTTGCCCAACTTTGACCATGGCACGTTTTTTTCCTATAAGTACTGTGGATTTAATTTTCACAGCATGTTTTTTTTAGCATTTTGTCTGTAAACATTAAAAATTTGAAACCAGTTGATCAAAAACTGTAGATTTTATTCAAGTTTTAAAGCACCATGTAACATATTGTTTTCATCAAGCTAGTGTCATGCAGTTTGCAAGTGCTCCAGCTCCCCAGCTTCAGCTCTCAGTTCCTAAAATTTGGCATGCAATTAGATGTCTCAAAAATCCCCTACCATGCCAAGAATTTGGTCACTAGGACTTAATACCTTCGAGATATTAATGAAAAACTTCATTTTTCCATTAAAAACCCATTGTTACACTTCAAAACTGCCTAATATCAAAACCACTGATCTGACTTTAATCATATATAATATACATATTTTTCTATACATTCTCTATGCACATGCCAGAAATGATGTCAGTATTGCGTAATTGTTTTAAGTTATGGGTCCAAACATAAATATTTGTAATTTTTAGCTCAGCTGACTCTAAGTCATCTGAGCTATAGTCGTGGTCCATTGTCCGTCGTCCGTCCGTCTGTCTTGCCGTCCGTCCGTCCGTCTGTAGATGTGGCACGTTTTGAAACCGTAAGACCTAGGAATCCAAAATTCGGCATAATGTTAGATGTCCCCAAGATCTCCTACCAAGCCGAAAACTGGGTCTTTGCCACTTTGTTCCTTTGAGAAATTAAAGAAAAACCTCAATTTTTTATTAAAAACCTATTTTTACACTTCAGGACTGCCTAATATCAAAACCACTCATCTGTTTTTCCTCATATTTACCATAGTTATTCCTCTATATAGTTCCTATGTACATGCCAGAAATTATGTCTGTATTATAAAAATTTAAAAAGTTATGGGCCCAAACATAATGCATTGTGTAAAAAATCAGGAAAGATATTTGATCACTTAACACAAAATATGTTAAAGCTATAAACATTTTTTCCAGTAATATAACTTTAATTAATCAAAATTAAATTGTATACCCAAAATTAGATCAAAATCTTTTAAATTTTTTAAAATATTAACAAAAATAAAAAATTGGTACCTTAAATTTTGCCCAACTTTGACCATAGCACGTTTTTTTCCTGTAAGTACTGTGGATTTAATTTTCACAGCATGTTTTTTTTAGCATTTTGTCTGTAAACACCAAAAATTTGAAACCAGTTGATCAAAAACTGTAGATTTTATTCAAGCTTTCAAGCACCATGTAACATATTGTTTACATCAAACTAGTGTCATCCAGTTTGCAAGTGCTCAGCTCCCCAACTTAAGCTCTCAGTTCCTAAAATTTGGCATACAATTAGATGTCTCAAAAATCCCCTACCATGCCAAGAATTTGATCACTAGGACTTAATACCTTCGAGATATTAATGAAAAACTTCATTTTTCCATTAAAAACCCATTGTTACACTTCAAGACAGCCTAATATAAAAACCACTGATCTGACTTTAATCATATATAATATACATATTTTTCTATATATTCTCTATGCACATGCCAGAAATGATGTCAGTATTGCGTAATTGTTTTAAGTCATGGGCCCAAACATAATGCACTTTGTAAAAAATCAAGAAATATATTTACTCCCTTAACAAGAGGATTGCTGAAGCTAGAGATTTTTTGTCAGGGATGTAACATTATTTAATCAGGATTCAATTGAATACCCAAAATTAGTTCTGAATTTTTCAAATTGTATAAGTTATTAGTATAAATATAAAATTAGTACCTTAAATTTTGCCCAACTTTGACCATGGCATGTTTGTTTCCTGTGAGCACTGTTGATATAATTTTCATATCATGCACACATAAAGATTTCAGCTTTTTAGTTTGAAAAGCTGAAGGAAATTGGCCAAAAATTGTAGCTTTTATTAATGTTTTTATGAGACCATGTCAGACCTTGGCTCTCTGTAGCACCTCTTGAGTCACCTGTCAGCAAATTATGCATGCTTGAGGTGAGACATAAACTGGGGCGTCCAGGCAGCTTATTATATAATGGCCAGCCACAGTTGATCTAGGTATCCAACCGAACTCATCTAGTAGTTTTAACCTACAACATAACAATAAACAATAAATTAATAAATTTTTATTGGTTTTTAATAACAAATTAAAGAAAAATAGAAAAGGAATTTGTTAGTTGATAATAACAGGAAAATAACTTGCAGTTACCGATGATATAAGAATCTTGTATCGATGGATAGAATGTCATGTATTCCAAATAACACCATACAGTCACCTATGGTTTTTTTTTCAGTTCAATTTTAATGATAAAAAAAGTAAATCATATTATTCATTACTAATCATCAGGGATCATATGAAGGAAATTAATGATAGACAAAGATGCAGTTGATAATATTAATCTAGATTCCTACTGTGTCTAGTGTGTACATTGATGTGAAATTAGTCAAAAATAAATATATTACATTTTTTTTTAATATAAATAAAAGCCATAAAACCAGGTACTTATGATCATTATTGTATCCCTAGACAAAGTCTGGGGATACTATGTTTTCATACCGGTCCCGCCGCCGCCACGGCCGCCGCCGCCGCATATAAATCTTGTTGGCGCGATAACCCAAAAAATATTTCACGGAACTTTACCAAACTTGGTATATGTATAGATATGGGTGAGAGGGCGACGCCTATTTAAAATGAGGTCATGACCTTTACTAGGAGAGTGTCCTTGACCTTGAATAGGTCCAATTTTGGGGAAAATCACACAAATTCTTTAATATCTCAAGAAATCTTGCATGGATTTATCCAAAAATCAAGTTGATGAAAGATCATGGATAGGGTTGTCATGTTCCAGAAACTGGTGGCGCCACCTATTATTCTTTACTTGTTTTTGTGCCGTTTAATACCCCCAAAATTGCCACCTTACAGTACTGTGAGCATTATAAGTCAAAAACTAATGGACAGATTTCTTTTATATTATGCATATACATAGGTATGGGTTATGGGATGATGTTTATTTAAATTGGGGTCATGACCTTTCCTATGATAGTGGCCTTGACCTTGAATATTGCCATATATGGTGAAAATCACACACCTCTTATGATATCTCCAGTGTTGATAGCCATATGGATTTCAAACATGACTTATGTATGGCCCACCACTAAAGTAAGAACCCTATAGGTTTTAGGGTCATGAGGTCAAAGGTCAAGGTCACTGGACTGGCATTTTAAAAGATACTGTGGATGCATTTAAGCCAAACTTTCATCTTAGGTCTTCCATCTTGAATATATAGCTCACTTGCCAGTAGTGGATGATCCATATAAATTTTGGGGTCACAAGGTCAAAGGTCAAGGCCACAGGAGCTATCTGTCCAAAAATTAGTTTCTGGATGATAATTCCTGCTTTTATTGATGTATTGATTTCAAACTTGACTTATATATGTCTTATTGAAAAAGCAAGACTCCAATTGATTTTGGGGTCATGAGGTCAAAGGTCAAGGTCACAGGACACATCTTTAAAAAGATTGTGGATGCATTTTCAGCCAAACATTTCATATCAGACCTTTCATCTTGCACATGTAAGTCATCTGCCAATAGAGGAAGACCCCTATCAGTTTTGAGGTCACAAGGTCAAAGGTGAAGGTCACAGGAGCCATCTGTCCAAAAATTAGTTTCTGGATGATAATTCCTGCTTTTATTGATGTATGGATTTCAAACTTGACTTGTATATGTCCCATTGGAAAAGCAAGACCCAAATTGATTTTGAGGTTATGAGGTCAAAGGTCAAGGTCACAGGACACACCTTTAAAAAGATGTGGATGCATTTTCAGCCAAACATTTCATCTCAGATCTTTCATCTTGCACATATAGTTCACCTGCCAAGAGAGGAAGAACCCTATCAATTTTGAGGTCACAAGGTCAAAGGTGAAGGTCACAGGAGCCATCTGTCCAAAAATTAGTTTCTGGATGATAATTCCTGCTTTTATTGATGTATGGATTTCAAACTTGACTTGTATATGTCCCATTGGAAAAGCAAGACCCAAATTGATTTTGAGGTTATGAGGTCAAAGGTCAAGGTCACAGGACACACCTTTAAAAAGATGTGGATGCATTTTCAGCCAAACATTTCATCTCAGATCTTTCATCTTGCACATATAGTTCACCTGCCAAGAGAGGAAGAACCCTATCAATTTTGAGGTCACAAGGTCAAAGGTGAAGGTCACAGGAGCCATCTGTCCAAAAATTAGTTTCTGGATGATAATTCCTGCTTTTATTGATGTATGGATTTCAAACTTGACTTGTATATGTCCCATTGGAAAAGCAAGACCCAAATTGATTTTGAGGTTATGAGGTCAAAGGTCAAGGTCACAGGACACACCTTTAAAAAGATGTGGATGCATTTTCAGCCAAACATTTCATCTCAGATCTTTCATCTTGCACATATAGTTCACCTGCCAAGAGAGGAAGAACCCTATCAATTTTGAGGTCAAAATGTCAAAGGTGAAGGTCACAGGAGCCATCTGTCCAAAAATTAGTTTCTGGATGATAATTCCTTCTTTTATTGATGTATGGATTTCAAACTCGACTTGTATTTGACCCTTTGGAAAAGCAAGACCTGAATTGATTTTAGGGTCATGAGGTCAAAGGTCAAGGTCACAGGAAACCTTTTTAAAAAAAATTGTGGATGCATTTTCAGCCAAACAATTCATCTCAGATCTTTCATCTTGCACATATAGTTCACCTGCCAAGAGTAGAAGACCCCTATCAATTGTGAGGTCGCAAGGTCAAAGGTGAAGGTCACAGGAGCCATCAGTCCAAAATTTAGTTTCTGGATGATAATTCCTGCTTTTACTGATGTATAGATTTCAAACTTGACTTGTATATGTCCCATTGGAAAAGCAAGACCCAAATTGAATTTGAGGTTATGAGGTCAAAGGTCAAGGTCACAGGACACACCTTTAAAAAGATGTGGATGCATTTTCATCCAAACATTTCATCTTAGATCTTTCATCTTGCACATATAGTTCACCTGCCAAGAGAGGAAGAACCCTATCAATTTTGAGGTCACAAGGTCAAAGGTGAAGGTCACAGGAGCCATCTGTCCAAAAATTAGTTTCTGGATGATAATTCCTTCTTTTATTGATGTATGGATTTCAAACTTGACTTGAATTTGACCCATTGGAAAAGCAAGACCTGAATTGATTTTGGGGTCATGAGGTCAAAGGTCAAGGTCACAGGAAACCTCTTTAAAAAGATGTGGATGCATTTTCAGCCAAACAATTCATCTCAGATCTTTCCTCTTGCATATATAGTTCACCTGCCAAGAGTGGAAGACCCCTATCAATTGTGAGGTCACAAGGTCAAAGGTGAAGGTCACAGGAGCCATCTGTCCAAAAATTAGTTTCTGGATGATAATTCCTGCTTTTATTGATGTGTGGATTTCAAACTTGACTTGTATATGTCCCATTGGAAAAGCAAGACCCAAATTGATTTTGGGGTGATGAGGTCAAAGGTCAAGGTCACAGGACACATCTTTAAAAAGATGTGGATGCATTTTCATCCAAACATTTCATCTCAGATCTTTCATCTTGCACATATAGTTCTCCTGCCAAGAGAGGAAGAACACTATCAATTTTGAGGTCACAAGGTCAAAGGTGAAGGTCACAGGAGCCATCTGTCCAAAAATTAGTTTCTGGGTGATAATTCCTGCTTTATTGATGTATAGATTTCAAACTTAACTTGCATATGTCCCATTGGAAAAGCAAGACCAGATTTGATTTTGGGGTCATGAGGTCACAGGTCAAGGTCACAGGACACATCTTTAAAAAGATCAAGGTTACAGGACCAACATCTTTACCAAGATTGTGGATTGTTAGATGGAAGAAACAATGAATATGCCAAGTGTCAGTATATGCTGCTAAAAATGGGGGTCTATTTATAAAGGGGGTGGGGGCCTACTATGTCTGGGGATACTCTGGCACCTGCGGTGCCAAGAAATGTCTAGTTTAAATGTGTGAATTTTGTATATTCTGGATTCTCAACATCATTGTTTGGTGAAAACTGAATAAATACCAGACATGGTGCGAATACTTTGCAATTGTATTTAAACACGAATATGAATATGTACTCCATTATAAAATTTCTTTCATAAGAATGGGAATTCAGGTAAAAATGAAAGTATATGAATACCAGTGCAAATATTTTCAAAATGTATTAATGAATGCATTCTTGAATATATTCTTTAATATTATTTAAATAATCATTTCAGTCATATTTTATTTGAAAAAATCATACTATTCTCTTATTATTTTTAATAAAAATTATATTTAGGACAGTATTTGTAATTTTTCTAATAAATAGTTAAACTCTTATATTATATGTTCTGCTTATATTAGTTATATGGCCAAGTCAAAATCTGTGTGACAATCCCACTCCATTTGTTAATGAAATAAATGAAATTAATCCTCTTTCCTGTCTCCAAAGGTACTATCAAAATCATACATAAGCTAAACAACAACAACTCATAATACAGCTTATTTTTATTACCATATAAAACCAGCATGTGCCTCATTTCTAAATCATATTTTTTATCATATATATCAGCTGAGCGCCGTGACCCATAGGTCCCTTGATTTAATAAATAGTTAAACTCTTATATTATATGTTCTGCTTATAAGTTTTATGGCCAAGTCAAAATCTGTGTGACAATCGCACTCCATTTGTTAATAAAATAAATGAAATTACTCCTCTTTCCTGTCTCCAAAGGTACTATCAAAATCATACATAAGCTAAACAACAACAACTCATAATACAGCTTATTTTTATTACCACATAAAACCAGCATGTGCCTCATTTCTAAATCATATTTTTTTATCATATATAACAGCTGAGCGCCGTGACCCATAGGTCCCTTGTTAAAAACCTATTTTCACACTTCAGGACTGCCTAATATCAAAACTACTCATCTGTTTTTCCTCATATTTACCATAAATATTCCCCTATATAGTTCCTATGTACATGCCAGAAATTATGTCTGTATTATATAATTTAAAAAAGTTATGTGCCCAAACATAATGCATTTTGTAAAAAATCAGGAAAGATATTTGATCACTTAACACAAAACATGTAAAAGCTATGGACTTTTTTTCCAGTAATATAAATTTAAATAATCAAAATTAAATTGTATACCCAAAATTAGATCAAAATCTTTTAAATTTTTTGAAATATTAACAAAAATAAAAAATTGGTACCTTAAATTTTGCCCAACTTTCACCATGGCACGTTTTTTTCCTGTAAGTACTGTGGATTTAATTTTCACAGCATGTTTTTGTTAGCATTTTGTCTGTTAACACCAAAAATTTGAAACCAGTTGATCAAAAACTGTAGATTTTATACAAGGTTTCAAGCACCATGTAACATATTGTTTACATCAAGCTAGTGTTATGCAGTTTGCAAGAGCTCAGCTCCCCAGCTTCAGCTCTCAGTTCCTAAATTTGGCATACAATTAGATGTCTCCAAAATCCCCTACCATGCCAAGAATATGGTCATCAGGACTTAATACCTTCGAGATATTAATGAAAAACTTAATTTTTCCATTCAAAACCCATTGTTACACTTCAAGACTGCCTAATATCAAAACCTCTGATCTGACTTTAATCATATATAATATACATATTTTTCTATACATTCTCTATGCATATGCCAGAAATGATGTCAGTATTGCGTAATTGTTTTAAGTTATGGGCCAAAACATAATGCACTTTGTAAAAAATCAAGAAATATATTTACTCCCTTCACAAGAGGATTGCTGAAGCTAGAGATTTTTTGTCAGGGATGTAACATTATTTAATCAAGATTCAATTGAATACCCAAAATTAGTTCTGAATTTTTCAAATTTTATCAGTTATAAGTATAAATATAAAATTAGTACCTTAAATTTTGCCAAAATTTGACCATGGCACGTTTGTTTCCTGTGAGCACTGTTGATATAATTTTCATATCATGCACACATAAGGATTTCAGCTTTTTAGTTTAGAAAGCTGAAAGAAATTGGCCAAAAATTGTAGCTTTTATTAATGTTTTTATGAGACCATGTCAGACCTTAGCTCTCCCCAGCCCCATTTGAGTCACCTGTATGTTGACCCTGTTGACCTTTCATCAAATTATGCATGCTTGACGCGAGGCATACACTGGGGCAGCCAGGCAGCTTATGGCCAGCCACAGTTGATCCAGGTGTCCAACCCAACTCATCTAGTAGTTTTAACCAACAACATAACAATAAACAATAAATTAATAAATTTTTATTGGTTTTAAATAACAAATTAAAGAAAAATAGAAAAGGAATTTGTTAGTTGATAATAACAGGAAATTAACTTGCAGTTACCAATGATATAAGAATCTTGTATCGATGGGTAGAATGTCACATATTCCAAATAACACCATGCAGTCACCTATGGTATTTTTCAGTTCAATTTTAATGATAAAAAATAAATCATATTATTCATTACTAATCATTAGGGATCATACGAAGGAAATTGATGATAGACCAAAGATGCAGTTGATAATATTAATCTAGATTCCTGCTGTATCTAGTGTGTACATTGATGTGAAATTAGTCCAAAATGAATATATTACATTTATTTTTTTTAATATGAATAAAAGCCATAAAACCAGGTACTTATGATCATTATTTAAATGTGTGAATTTTGTATATTCTGGATTCTCAACATCATTGTTTGATGAAAACTGAATAAATACCAGACATGGTGCGAATACTTTGTAAATGTATTTGAATATGAATATGAATATGTACTCCATTATAAAATTTCTTGCATAAGAATGGGAATTCTGGAAAAAATGAAAGTATATGAATACCAATGCAAATATTTTCAAAATGTATTCATGAATGCATTCATGAATATATTCTTTGATATTATTTTAATAATGATTTCAGTTGTATTTTATTTTTAAAAAATCATACAATTCTCTTATTATTTTAATAAAAAATTATATTTTGGACAATTTGTAATTATTAGCTCAGCTGACTATAAGTCATCTGAGCTATAGTCGTGGTCCATTGTCCGTCGTCCGTCCGTCTGTCCGTCCGTCCGTCCGTCCGTCCGTAGATGTGGCACGTTTTGAAACCGTAAGACCTAGGAATCCAAAATTCGGCATAATGTTAGATGTCCCCAAGATCTCCTACCAAGCCGAAAACTGGGTCTTTGAGACTTCGTTCCTTTGAGAAATTAAGGAAAAACCTCAATTTTTTATTAAAAACCTATTTTCACACTTTAGGACTGCCTAATATCAAAACCACTCATCTGTTTTTCCTCATATTTACCATAAATATTCCTCTATATAGTTCCTATGTACATGCCAGAAATTATGTCTGTATTATTTAATTTAAAAAAGTTCTGGGCCCAAACATAGTGCATTTTGAAAAAAATAAGGAAAGATATTTGATCACTTAACACAAAAAATGTTAAAGCTGTGGACCTTTTTTCTAGTAATATAACTTTAATTAATCAAAATTAAATTGTATATCCAAAAATTAGATGAAAATCTTTTAAATTTTTTAAAATATTAATAAAAATAAAAAATTGGTACCTTAAATTTTGCCCAACTTTGACCATGGCACGTTTTTTTCCTGTAAGTACTGTGGATTTAATTTTCACAGCATGTTTTTGTCAGCTTTCAACTGTTAACACCAAAAATTGGAAACCAGTTGATCAAAAACTGTAGATTTTAATCAAGTTTTCAAGCACCTTGTAACGTATTGTTTACATCAAGCTAGTGTTATGCAGTTTGCAAAAGCTCAGCTCCCCAGCTTCAGCTCTAAGTTCCTTAAATTCAGCATACAGTTAGATGTCTCCAAAATCCCCTACCATGCCAAGAATTTGGTCACTAGGACTTAATACCTTCGAGATATTAATGAAAAACTTCATTTTTCCATTAAAAACCCATTGTTACACTTCAAGACTGCCTAATATTAAAACCACTGATCTGACTTTAATCATAAACAATATACATATTTTTCATTCTCTATGCACATCCCAGAATGATGTCAGTATTGCGTAATTATTTTAAGTTATGGGCCCAAACATAATGCACTTTGTAAAAAATCAAGAAATATATTTACTCCCTTAACAAGGGCATTGCTAGAGATTTTTTTGTCAGGGATGTAACATTATTTAATCAAGATTCAATTGAATACCCAAAATTAGTTCTGAATTTTTCAAATTTTATAAGTTATTAGTATAAATATAAAATTAGTACCTTAAATTTTGCCCAACTGTGACCATGGCACGTTTGTTTCCCGTGAGCACTGTTGATATAATTTTCATATCATGCACACATAAGGATTTCAGCTTTTTAGTTTAGAAAGCTGAAAGAAATTGGCCAAAAATTGTAGCTTTTATTAATGTTTTTTATGAGACCCTGTCAGACTTGGGCTCTCTCCAGCCCCTCTTGAGTCACCTGTATGTTGACCTTTTGACCTTTCATCAAATTATGCACGCTTGAGGCGAGGCATACAGGAATCCAGGCAGCTTATGGCCAGCCACAGTTGATCCAGGTGTCCAACCCAACTCATCTAGTAGTTTTAACCAACAACATAACAATAAACAACAAATTAATAAATTTTTATTGGTTTTTAATAACAAATTAAAGAAAAATAGAAAAGGAATTTGTTAGTTTATAATAACAGGAAATTAACTTGCAGTTACTGATGATATAAGAATCTTGTATCGATGGGTAGAATGTCACATATTCCAAATAACACCATGCAGTCACATATGGCATTTTTCAGTTCAATTTTAATGATAAAGAAGTAAATCATATTATTCATTACTAATGATTAGGGATCATATGAAGGAAATTAATGAAAGACAAAGATGCAGTTGATAATATTAATCTAGATTCCTACTGTGTCTAGTGTGTACATTGATGTGAAATTAGTCCAAAATGAATTTTTTACAGTTATTTTTTAATATAAATAAAAGCCATAAAACCAGGTACTTATGATCATTATTTAAATGTGTGAATTTTGTATATTCTGGATTCTCAACATCATTGTTTGATGAAAATTGAATAAATACCAGACATGGTGCGAATACTTTGAAATTGTATTTAAATAAGAATATGATTATGTACTCCATTATAAAATTTCTTGCATAAAGAATGGGAATTCAGGTAAAAATGAAAGTATATGAATACTGGTGCAAATACTTTCAAAATGTATTCATGAATGCATTCATGAATATATTCTTTAATATTATTTTAATAATCGTATCAGTTATATTTCATTTTAAAAAATCATATGATTCTCTTATTATTTTTAATAAAAATTATATTTGGGACAATATTTGTAATTTTTTTTAATAAATAGTTAAACTCTTATATTATATGTTCTGCTTATAAGTTATATGGCCAAGTCAAAATCTGTGTGACAATAGTACTCCAATTGTTAATAAAATAAATGAAATCAATCCTCTTCCCTGTCTCCAAAGGTACTATCAAAATCATACATAAGCTAAACAACAACAACTCATAATACAGCTTATATTTATTACCACACAAAACCAGCATGTGCCTTATTTCTAAATAATATTTTTTTATCATATATAACAGCTGAGCGTCGTGACCCATAGGTCCCTTGTTTTTAATAAATAGTTAAACTCTTATATTATATGTTCTGCTTATAAGTTATATGGCCAAGTCAAAATCTGTGTGACAATAGCACTCCATTTGTTAATAAAATAAATGAAATCAATCCTCTTCCCTGTCTCCAAAGATACTACCAAAATCATACATATGCTAAACACCCACAACTCATAATACAGCTTATATTTATTTCCACACAAAACAAGCATGTGCCTCATTTCTAAATCATATTTTTTTATCATATATGACAGCTGAGCTCTGTGACCCATGGGTCCCTTGTTTGCTATCTGCATTTACTTTTTATAGGGAAAAAGCTGAAAAATCTTTAAAAGTCTTCTTCTTGTAAACAGTCCAGTCAGATTGTTCAATATTTTACAGAAATGATCCCAGAGGCAAGCCCTCTCAAGTTTGTTCAAATGGTTTGCATTTGATGAATTTTAGTGGAGTTTCAAGAATTTGAACAGTCATTTGGCCAAGTTAGCAAACTGACATAGTAATCTCAGAAATGACAGAAGCTAGGTTAACCAGGTATTTTGCAAATGTTGGTCACATGACTCATATTGGAAGTTGCAGATTCTGTGGTACCACCGACATTGACCTGTTTTTTTATGGGCAAAAACCTCATAATTTCAGCCTCTTTCTGCTTATAATGTTTATGATGAAACTGTCAAGTTGAATCCTTCAATTTTTCAAAAGAATTATCTTAGGAAGTGGTTCTTTTAATCATATCAGAAAAGCTTAAGTTGGTCTAATGGCCATTAGTAGCTCAGCTGACTGGAAGTCATCTGAGCTATAACGATCACCCTTTGTCTGGCCTTGGGTTAACAGAACACAAACAGTAACCACTGGACCTGGATTCTTCTAACTTGACATCAAGGAATCATTTGTTGACTATGAGGGCTCAAGACCTATTGAATTACAGACCTGTTAGAATTCTAATATGGCTGCCACAGCCCGATCGCTGATTTTCTGTCGCGCGCGATAACTCAACAACCTACTGCAGCTTTCCCAATTTACAGGGATCATTTGGTGACTATGAGGGCTCCAGACCTATTGAATTACAGACTTGCTGAAAATCAAATATTGACAATGACTACATTGGTGATCTCTCTTGCACATATTATTTCAGACATATCTTTTTTAATATCATTTGATCCAGTTGGATTTTTTCCCTCATGCATATGGATAAAAACCTGTTTTTGTTTGTCATATTTTTAGCGAACCTGTTAGCTTATGCAATGGTGTGGCGTCGTCCGGTGTCCGTCAGCTGTCGTCCATCGTCCGTCGTCTGTACGTTAACCCATACTATCTTGAAAACGGCAAGGGTTAGCATCAAGAAATTTTCTGCAAAAAATTAGTCATCTAAAAAACTCTATCGGATTTTGCTTATTTTTTGGCCAACTGCATTTTCTAAGATTTTATAGAGAAATTGCTAAAAAAACTTTTAAAATCTTCTTCTCCAAAACTGAAAAAAGATTTGTGGCCGAGTTACAGCTAGTTGAATTAATCATCTGTCCAAAAAAGCATACTAAAATTACAATCTTAGAAACAGCTGGAGCTGTCATCACCAAATTTTATGCCAATGTTGGTCACATAGGTTATATCTGAAATTCAGGTATTGGTGGCGCCACCTGCATCGGCCTTTTTTGAACCGGGGGTCATCAGTGCCCGTATCACACTGAGGGCTACAAAAAACTTCTTCTCTGAAACCATTTGGCCAAATTGTTTAATATCGCACAGAAATGATCCTAGGGGAGTGGTTTCTGAAGTTTGTTCAAATGGTCTCAGTTCGGTGACTTTTGGCTGAGTTATGGGAAGCTGAATTTAGTCATATGCCATAACAGCCCATTTTAGCTCAGTTGCTACAAAGATCTTCTTCTTAAAAACCACTTGGCCAAATTCTTAAATCTCACACATTAATTATCCTTAGATCATGATAATTCAAGTTTGTTCAAATGGTTTTGGTTCAGTGATTTTTGGCTGAATTATTGGAAGCTTAACTTAGCCATTTTGCTTTATTTTCCCATATGAGTTATAAACCTGCAAAATGTTTTTTGACTGACGCCACTGAGGCCAATTTGTTAGCGCACCTGTGAGCTTATGCGATGGTGTGGCGTCGTCAGGCATCCGTCGTCCGTTGTCCGTCGTCTGTACTTTAACCCATACT
Organism: Sipunculus nudus; assembly: GCA_026874595.1. Lineage (NCBI taxonomy): Eukaryota > Metazoa > Annelida > Sipuncula > Golfingiida > Sipunculidae > Sipunculus > Sipunculus nudus. The sequence goes on from CM049308.1 coordinate 43,896,834, forward strand.
AACTCGAAAACGGCAAGAGTTAACATCACGAAATTTTATGCAAAAATTAGTCGTCTGAAAAACTATCAGATTTGGCTTATTTTTTGGCTAACTGCATTTTCTTAGTTTTTATAGGGAAAAAGCTAAAAAAGCTTTAAAAATCTTCTTCTCCGAAACTGTTCAGCCATATTGTCCAATATTTCACAGAAATGATCCCTGGAACAATCTGTCTCAAGTTTGTTTGAATGGTTTAAGTTCGGTAATTTTTGGCTGAGTTACAGCTAGTTGAACTTAGTCATCTGTCCAAAAAAGCATACTAAAATTACAATCTTAGAAACGGCTGGAGCTATAATCACCAAATTTTATGCCAATGTTGGTCACATGAGTCATATCTTAAATTGAGGTATTGGAGGCGCCACCTGCATCGGCCTTTTTTGTACGGGGGTCATCAGTGCCCGTATCATACTGACAGCTACAAATAACTTCTTCTCTGAAACGATATGGCCAACTTGTTTAATATTGCACAGAAATGATCCTAGGGTAGTGCTTTTTCTGAAGTTTGTTCAAATGGTCTCAGTTCAGTGACTTTTGGCTAAGTTATGGGAAGCTGAATTTAGTCATATACCATAACAGCCCATTTTAGCTAAGTGGCTACAAAAATCTTCTTCTCAAAAACCACTGGGCCAAAGTCTTAAACTCACACATTAATTATCCTTAGATGTTGACAATTCAAGTTTGTTCAAATGGTTTTGGTTCAGTGATTTTTGGCTGATTTATGGGTAGCTTAACTGAGCCATTTTGCTGTATTTTCCCATATGAGTTATAAACCTGTAAAACATTTTTAGACTGATGCCACTGAAGCCAGTTTGTTAAAAATTTTACAAGAATAATCCCTACAATAATTCTTATAATAATTGTCATTATTGTTTCCACATGAATGATTTTGGCTGAATTATGGAGAATGAATTGAGTCATTTTACCATATATGTTAGCTGTGTGATGCTGTTACATCTAATCTGGCACCAGTTTATCAGCATATATTACATCATGCCACTAGACATTTAGATTTCAGGTTATTTTTTGTTAATATTGACAAAGTTTTTTTAAAAGCTTTTAAAAAAATTAGATTTATGATTCAAGTTACCAGGCAATGGGATATTCATGGAAATTCAGCTCTCTGTGGCTATATAAAGACAACTGTGCATGGATTATAAATTATTAGTATTACTACTCAACTTAATTCAAGAATTTGCCATCAATGAGGTATATCTGTATTTTAATTTTACATTCAGTATGCATCTGTAATAATTTTACATATATTCCTGATTTCTTTTTTTTTTATAAAAATTCAGCTGAAAAGCATTTTGTATTGGGAAAATTAATTTCAAAGTTATTTCAAGTAGGGACCACTTTTGTGTACAGATGGCAGCACTTGGTTTACCATAGGCAGATTGCCAGTGCCTTGATGTTGGCCATTAGCCAAAATGATGTCAGCTCTGTAAATAATTTTGGCACAGTGCCAGGATTGGAAGAAGTGCAGCCAGGTATAGGTCAAGAGTTCGCTCAGTGCAGTAGCTGCATTCTATTTATAACTTTGGCAGACTGCCCACTGCACCAGATTTGGCACTAGAGTTCAGCCTGGATCTATTTATAGCAGACTGACCTGCAACAGGTCAAGAGTTCTCTCAGTGCAGCCAAGTACAGGTCAAAAGTTCACTCAGTCTAGCCAGGTGCAGGTCAAGAGTTCACTCAGTGCAGTAGCTTGAGGCAGCAATTTGTCACAGATCACTTTGGGGCAACTGTCTTACTGACCTCTGACCTTTGCTCTGTGCCCAGTGTCCATATGTGCGTCTGTTTCCACACATAAACCCACATATCTCGGGAACCGTTTGACTGATAAGGCTAAAAATTTTGCACAAATGTACCTCTTGGATAGCTTTATACCATACACTAAAGATTATGGCACCACCTGCAACCATTTTTTGGACAGCATCCATCTGTTCATCTGCCTTGGGATAAAATCACTCATATCTCTGCATTGGTTGGACTTATCCACCTGAAATTTTGAATGTGTAAACATCCTGGACAGCTTTCTTGATTTTATGACGGGTGGCGCCACCTACATGTTTAAGCTGCAGACATCAAAGCTCATATCTCGGGAACCATTTGACTGACTGGGCAAAAATTTTGCATGTTTATAGATCTAACATAGCTCTTTATCATAGGCAAAACTTGTGGTGCCACCTGCAACCATTTTTTCACAGCTTCCGTCTGTTTGCTTGCCGTGGGATAAAATCACTTATATCTCGGCAGTGGTTTGACATATCTGCCTAAAATTTTGCAGGTTTATACCTCTTGGATAGCTTTCTGGATTTTGTGGCAGGTGGCGCCACCTACATTCACATTTAGGCTGCAGACATCCAAGCGCATATCTCGGGAACCATTTGACTGACTGGGCAAAAATTTTGCATGTTTATAGATCTCACATAGCTCTTTATCATATGCAAAACTGGTGGCGCCATCTGCAACCATTTTTGCACAGTGTTGATTTGTTCATCTGCCATGGGATAAAATCACATATCTCAGCAGTGGTTTGACTTATCCATCTGAAATTTTGCAGGTCTATACATCCTTGACAGCTTTCTTAATTTCGTGACAGGTGGTGCCACCTACATTCACATTACGCTGCAGACATCCAAGCTCATATCTCGGGAACCATTTGACTGACTAGGCAAAAATTTTGCATGATTATAGATCTCACATAGCTCTTTATCATATGCAAAACTTGTGGTGCCACCTGCAACCGTTCTTGCACAGGGTCCGTCTGTTTGTTTGCTGTGGGATAAAATCACATATATCTCGGCAGTGGTTTGACATATCTGCCTAAAATTTTGCAGGTTTATACATCTTAGATAGCTTTCTGTACTTTGTGACAGATGGCGCTACCTACATTTATGTAGACGCCTCAGACATTCAGGCTTATATCTCAGGACTGGTTCGACATATCCCCCTGAAAATTTGCATGTTTATAGATCTCGCATAGCTCTTATCCATACCCAAAATTAGTTGCGCCACCGGCCACAATTTTTGCACAGTGTTCATCTGTTTGTCTGCCGTGGGCTAAAATCTCAGTAGTGGTTTGACTTATCTGCATAAAATTTTGCATTTTTATACATCCTTGTCAGCTTTCTTGATTTTCTGACAGGTGGGGCCACCTACATTCACATTAACGCTGCAGACATCCAAGCTCATATCTCGGGAACCATTTGACCGATTTGGCAAAAATTTTGCATGTTTATAGATCTCACATAGCTCTTTATCATACACAAAACTTTTGGCGCCACCTGCAACCATTTTTACACAGCATTCGTCTGTTTTTTTTTTTGCCATGGGATAAATTACTCATATCTCGGCAGTGGTTTGACTTATCCACCTAAAATTTTGCAGGTTTAAACATCCTGGAGAGCTTTCTTGATTTTATGACAGGTGGCGCCACCTATATTCTTATTTATGCTGCAGACACCCAAGCTCATATCTAAGGAACCATTCGACAGATTGGGCAAAAATTTTGCATGTTTATAGATCTCACATAGCTCTTTATCAAACCCAAAACTGGTGGCGCCACCTGCAACCATTTTTGCACAGCGTCCATCTGTTTGTTTGCCGTGGGATAAAATTACTCGGCAGTGGTTTGACATATCTGCCTAAAATTTTGCAGGTTTATGGCTTCCTGGATTTTGTTGCAGGTGGCGCCACCTACATTTATTGATACGCTGCAGACATTCAGGCTTATATCTCAGGACTGGTTTGACATATCCCCCTGAAATTTTGCATGTGTATAGCTCATAGCTTTTAATCATACACAAAATTTGTTGCGCCACCTGCCACCATTTTTGCACAGCGTCCTTTAGTTGTGGGATAAAATCACTCATATACAAGTAGTGGTTTGCCTTATCTGCCCAAAATTTTGCAAAGAATACAACTTGGACAGTTTCTGGATTTTGTGGTAGGTGGCACAACCTACATACACATTTCAGCTGCAGACATCCAGGCTATTATGCAACACAACTCACTCTATTTCCCCTTGCCACTCAATCCATGCCTCGCTTCACCCTTCCCACTCTGATTTTGGCGGATACACGTAGTCGCTTGTTGACTACTCGTATTCTAGTTTTTGTGTTGTGTGCACCCATGCCAGAATTTCAGCAGTGATTTTTAGCTCAGCTGACTGAAAGTCATCTGAGCTATAGCAATCACTCTTTGTCCGTCGTCCGTCTGTCTCTCCGTCTGTCTGTCTGTCCATCTGTCCGTCCGTTAACCAGGCATCAGGCTTCAATATCTCCTTAACTACATCACTGATGGTCATGATTTTTGGCATACATATTGATCATAAGATGTTCCATCAGTTTCTGCAGACTGGTGGCGCCACCTGTATTTTTTTTTTATTTTTTACGAATTTTTTTCTCTATTTTTGAGACCCTTACAAATGTGGACATCTGTTAACAGGGCACAAATCGTCAAGACTGGACCTAGAATCTTCATTCCTGACATTGTGAGAGACCTATGAAAAGTCTTCATTGAAACCAGAAATTAGGTCTCTGTTACCCATATCCTTTGAGCTATGGGGCCCCAAAGTACCCCCAGAATAGTCAAAAATTTCATACAAAAACTTCAATATCTGATTAACTACATCACTGATGGTCATGATTTTTGGCATACATATTGATTATGAGATGTTTCATCAGTTTCTGCAGACTGGTGGCGCCACCTGTATTTTTAAATTTTTATGAATTGTTTTCTCTATTTTTGAGACCTTTAAGGATATGAACATCTGTTAACATAGCACAAATCATAACAACTGGACCTAGAATCTTCATTCTTTACACACAGGGAGACCCATAAAAAATCTCCATGGAAACCTGAAATTAGGTCTCTGTTACCCATATCCATTAAGCTGTATGGCTCCAAAATACCCCCCAGAATAATGAAAAATTTGATACAAAAATTCCAGTATCTCAATAACTACAACACTGATGCTCATGATTTTTGGCATACATATTGATCATGACATGTTCCATCAGTTTTAGCAGACTGGGTTTGCCGCCACTATTTTTTCAAATTTTTATGAATTATTTTCTCTATTTTTGAGACCTTTAAAGATGTGGTTATCTGTCAACAGGGTACAAATTGTAACAACTGGACCTAGAATCTTCATTCTTGTCATGCAAGGAGGCCCATGAAAAGTGTCTATGGAAACCTGAAATTAGGTGTCTGTTACCCATATCCTTCAAGCTATAGGACTCGAAAGTATCCCTCAGAATAATGGAAAATTTGATACAAAAGCTGAAGTATCTGAACAACTAATCCATAGAGCACCATGCTTCTTTGCATGGATATTGACCATTAAGTGTTTTTATTAGTTTCTGGAGACTGGTGGAGCCACCTGTATTTTTTTAAAGTGTACCCATTTTTCTCTATTTTTGAGATATATTAATACAGACACAATCTCAGCCTGTTGGTTAATCTGTTTGATGCTTCAGTTGAATGGTTATATACTACCATTCAGATGATAAATTTTCTTTTTGCAAATCTCTTCCCAGGCAGCTAAGCGTCATGACCCATGGGTCACTTGTTACTATTTTAACGAATATTTTTCTATTTATTTACTATAAAATGACAACAATCATGTCAGTTTCTCAGCTGTGATTACATCTGGTGACCCAAAACCTGGTGTGTTTATTGATCACAAGTGGATGCCCTAAACTAATCACCCTGTCTGTCTGTCTGTCTGTTTGTTTTTTTGTTTGCGGAAATCTTCGATTTCAGCAAGCATGTTAGTCAGTTCCGTATGTCCATTTGACTGTTTGTTGCTTGCCGGAATCAAAGATAGGGGTTTTTCATTTGATCAGATCCAAATGTTCCCTGCCTGTCTGCCTTGTAACCCTCCGTGGCTTTTGTTTTGGTCATGATCCGTCAAGGTCAAGGTCAGGGTCACCAAAAAACCTAAAAACGTGTTTTTTTTCCTGCATATCTTCGTCAATAATAAACAAAGCCAATCAAACTGTAGCTCATTCTATTAGCAAAAAGATGGCGACTAGCGCAACTGCAAAATAGTTCCATTCTGCCGTTACCATGGGTACGCATTTTGGGGAAAAATTCAGGAAATTTGAATTTTTTTTTAACTTTGCTATTTTTAAAGCTAGAGACGTCTGTTTTTTTTTTTTGTTGTTTTTTTTTTTTGCGTTAGGTGGGATTCAATGAGCTTTTTATCATACAATAGCAAGTCTCGTAGAATCTCATACCACTTCTCGTCAAACAAGATCTTTCGAGATTTCATTAAATGTGACCTAGAGGTTGCAATTTTAGAACAATGGCTTTGAAAGTGGTGTATTTTATTGTAATTTATAAATATCTCGAAATCGTTTTTTTTTTTTTTTGGAAATAGCCACCAGGGGGTGTGGTATGTGAAACACTGTAACATATCATTTTTCTGCAATATCTGAAAAAATATTAAACATGTCACAATTTTTATTATCGTATCTAAAACTAGGATCATTTTCATATTCCTCTGCCCATGTAGCTTTGCGCTGCGGTTACCATGGTTACCTAATTTAGGGGTAAAACTTGGCAATCTGAAAATATGGAACTTTTGCTTCTGTCTCTGTTAAAATTTATACTACAGAGGTCTAGTGTTTGCAAGTCTCGTCTCACAATATCTCGTACAATATCTCGTCAAACGGATATTTCGAGATACCGCTTAGTGAAAGACTAGAGTTCACAAGTATGCAGTAATCATTTTGAAACTGATATATCTTATGTCTGACATTTATATCCAGAAACGTATTTTTCATTTTCCGGATATGGCCGCTAGGGGGCGCTGCACTTAAACCTCCCCAACATATCATGTTTTGGACATCTCCAAAACTGTAAACCTCAGTTACAGAAACTATAGCTTGGTCTTTCCTCTGGGTCTTCTCCATAACTTGAGTAAGTCATCTGGTCTTAATCTCGTTTCACTTTGTTGGTATGTCTGTCTGTTTGTCAGTTGTCCTCAAATCCACCTGCTTGCTGGTTCTTCGCCTAATAGCATTCTACATGCCACAGTTTTAATGGAATCCTTTTGAAACTGGTACATGTTATGTCTAACACTAATATTTCGAAACGTATTTTTTTCTGAATATGGCCGCTAGGGGGCGCTGCACACAAACCTCCCCAACATATCATTTTCTGGCCATATCTCCAAAACTATTTATCTAAGGCCAGACTTTTTTAATTTTTCGGTTTATAAACCCGCCGACCTCCGATATCCTCATTTCAGAAAAAAAAATAAAATTGGCATTTTGACTTTTTTTCCTTTTATATTGCGTCGCTGAATCCAACACGGTTGTGGACAAATGAAATGTTCAGTGACCGTGTGTATTTGATCACCTCAAACGTTAGAACTCTTATGATTGGCTAATAAGGTCACTTTCGTAATGACAGATGGAGGGTTTAAGCCAATCACAAAAGGGTATCCTTGGGCCATAAATGCAATTGATTGGCCATCCATTAGTCAAAAGATTCAGCAGGGAAATTGAGAATTCTTGGAGAGTTTTCAAAGTTCGTTTTCTGCACTACAGTACATTTTTAAACCAGCGTTTATGTCATATTTACCTCTTTAAACATATTTGTTTTAGATAGATGTGAATTAGAAAAGAAAACTAGTTTGGTTGCATAGCGGCTTTACCAGCTTGCCACTGTTAATAACTTGCTGGATTTACAAACAAATTTACTTCTAAGACTAATAATTGCACTCAAAGTCAGACGCTATTTATAACTGCAAATTGGCTGTTTCACAAGTTTACTCTTTAAAAATATTATAACTTGTCAAAAGTTAAAAACGTAGTCTTGTAACGCTTTAAAGAACAGATGAAATTATATACTGCATGAGGTCGTCATGTATTCTTTGAAAACTCCAGGAATTCTTAGGGTTTCTGCAGGATTTCCGACTATCTGTAGTGTTAGTGGCGCGGGTTTACGTGAAGCGTAGGCTTTGCGGGTATTTTTAAAGTCAATACAAAAGCAAGCTAAAATGAAAGCCATTTAAAATGCAGAAACTTTGAAAGGATTCATTTAATTGTTCCAAACGGATGTGATGGAAGCTTTGATGTGTATGGATGCCGCTAAAGCAATACCGGACTGACAGTGGCCAAGTGACGGCATATTAATTTAATTGAATACGGTACGTGCTGTCACGGCCGTGGTAAGAAATGCAGATCTTTATTAATAAATAAAGATTATTAATACTTTTTAAACTTTTGAAATAGTTGAATTATTCAATGTGATCACCAATGGAAACGTCACTTTATTAGCAGTTGTTGTATATTCAAATGTGATCTCCAATGGAAATGTCACTTTATTAGCAGTTGTATATTCAAACAAAAAAAGGAAAGGTCATGGTCATGAATCAAACCACTCCGACTCGAGTTCCATGCTGTTGACATTTGATAGTATAATAGGCGAATAACTGCAAGTTGCATATTGTCATTGATATTGTCATTCACGACTGAAAAATAAAAATTGCAGTCTATCATGCTAGCAGTGAATATTTAGTTTTCTCCTTGCATATATGACAAAAATATATTATTTGTATTTGTATAAGTATTTGACTGGTCTTTAATTTGTAAATCTTTATAAAATAGGCAAGTCACTTGGCAGGGACAGTGACTGAAGTTTTATTTCAGGTGTGTATGAAATCATATATAACTTAATAAGTTTTACTGTTTAAACTTTTTATTTGTCATTATTTTACCGTCGCTGACATTTGAATGGCTTGAAATAACATGGCACACGCATAATTCATGTGGAAAACTCAAAGGGATTTTAATTTTTAGCTCAGCTGACTTTCAGTCATGCTGGGCTATAGCGATGGGTCTTTGTCCGGCGTCCTTCCGTCTGTCCGTCCGGCCGGCCGGCCGTCCGGCCGGCCGGACAGACAGACGCAGGGCACAAATCGTAACCGTAGGGGCTAGGGCCATGAACCCTATGCAGTCTTAGAGGTTATAAAAAGATCTCCTTGCAAACCTGAAATTAGGTCACTGCGACCTATATTCTCGTAGTTATGGGGTGTGTTTGCACCCCCCAGATATAACTCTTTGAGACAAAATTTTCATCCCAAACCTTCCATCTTTCACATACAGCTCACCTACCAACAGGGGAAGAACCATAATTTTTTGTATATCAAAAGGTCAAAGGTCAAGGTCACAGGAGCCTCTTCTTTGAAAAGCCTGTGGATGCATTTTAAGCCAACCCTTTCATCCCAATTCTTTGATCTTTCACATATAGCTCACCTACTAAGTTGAAGAAGAATCCTATAGATTTTGAGGTCACAAGGTCAAAGGTCAGGGTCACAGGATCCACTTCTTTGAAAAGGTAGTGGACACATTTGAAGCTAGACTTTTCATTCCAAACCTTCCAGCACTGATATCGCTTCTCTGCCAACAGGGGAAAAGACCTGTTGATTTTGAGGTCAAAGGTCAAGTTCACAGCACCCACTTCTTGCGTGGAGTCATTTTCAGGCAAACTTTTCAATCTGTACCTTCCATCTGTCATATATGGCTTACCTACCAATAAGGGAAGAAGCCTATTGATGTTAAGGTCAAAAAGTCAAAGGTCAAGGTCACAATATTTAATTGTTCTAAATGCTTGTGAGCATATTTCAAGTGTAACTGTTCAACCCAAACCTTCAGTCTTTCACATATGCAACATCTATGCATCACTCAGTTTGACTCAAACTTCATATTTATGGGTCTTTTTGCTTGAATAAATAACTTATTGATTTTGGGGTCAGCTGGTCAGCAGGTTAAAGGTTGCAGGTCAAAGTTATTCACCCATTGGTTGCCAAGTAATTACACCAGATTTAAGTGGTCAGTAGTTACCCATCATTTAGAAAGAATCCAGTTGATATATGGGCAAAAGGCCAAGGTCATAGGTCAGGGATGTTCACAATTACTTATTTTATAGACCATCTCTATTTTTCTTGTATATATAACCATCCCACTCCAGCTGGTACATCTCCCTGTGTGGCTGTAATTGTGAGTGACACTGGTGACATATGACTCCCTTTTGTATCAGCCTATTAAGTGATAAGGCTCAGGGATAAGTACCTCGTTACTTCATAACAAAAACACTGTTGTCAGAATGCTTCAGCCAGGCATTAAGACTATGAGAGTATAGTATTAAGGTTTAGCTACTGATTTATAAGATGATGGGAACATTTTGCAGTTTATTTTATGGAATCCTAGCAATAAACTTAGTTTCCTAGATATCTGAATATTTTAATATATATCACCACATATAAAAGCAAGTGTTTGTTCTCATAATATGTGGATGTGTACCTTGATTTAGGATGGCTTTTTGTTTTATTTCAAGACTCTTAGTCATGCTTTCTGCATTTCTTTTCTTTCAGGTTTGGCAGTTTACCTACCCTGCTGACCCCATTGAAAAGCAGAGTGATAATATAAAATATTGGACTTACACTTTTTACAATTGCATATCTATAAATCTGATATGAGGGCCTGGACATGCCTTTTGAATTAATTTGGGCATTTATTACTGGATAATTTGCCCCAAGTTTGGTCTCTTATTGGAGAATGTGGGATATCAAATGTCATACTTGTCAGAAATCTATTATGTCTGCCAGTTAGCCACCTTAGAAATTCTTTCTTCAGGGCAGTTTCAGTAATTTTTCTTTAATGTTTGGTCCGATTTAGAGAATGTTTGTTGTCTGATTTCAGACTTGTCAGAAGTCCAATATGGCCACCAGGCAACCATCTTTTAATTCCTGTTGATCATATTATCTCAAGAACAGTTAAAGTGAATGCAGTTGGATGTTTATTTATGTAATCTTGTAAAGGATTTGGTCAAATATTTCTGAATAAATATTACCATCATTTATAAAAGTGCAGTACAGTTGGCTTGTATTGAATAAAAATTCATACAGAAGCACCTGTTTCTCAATAATTCTTGGATGTATTTCCTTGATTTTTGCTATAAATTTTGATCTTATATTTGCCCTTTGTGGTGTTCCTTTTGAGACTGACAGGTTTCAAGCAAGCCGTTGGAATAGTTCCTGATAGCTTAACAATCATGCATTTTCCTCAGACCATCAATTCACTGTGTTTTAACCAGACATAGGTAATATATATTTCTGTTGTCATAGAAAATTTTCAACAAATTGGCAATTTGGTTCTTCAAAATTTGACTGGAAGTTGTGAATCTCAGTCCATGATGTCACAGGTCATGCTTGGCAGCTGAGCGTCATGACCCATGGGTCACTTGTTATATATTATTTTATATATTTTATATAGGTTTATATAGTGCCATTTAAAAATGAATTTTATAACCCAACTGTACAATACAGGATTCACGAACACCACTATCAAGGTTTGTTCCATTTTTTTTCCTACCTCCTACCTTTCACTTTTGTCAAACATGTTCGTAAACCAAAGAATTAAAAAAGTCTGGCCTAAGTTACAAAAACTATGACTTTTTTTCTTCCTCTGGGTCTTCTCCAAAACCTGGGTTAGTCATCTGGTCTCAGTCTTGTGTCACTTTGTCAGTATATCCGTCTATTTGTCAGTTATAATCAATTTTGCCTGCTTGCTGGTTTTTTGTCTCACCTATAGCATTCTAAAGGCCACAGATTGGAAGGAATCCTTTTGAAACTGGTACACGTTATGTCTTACACTAAAATTTCGAATTTTATTTTTCATTTTCGGGATATGGCCGCTAGGGGGCGCTGCACTCGAACCTCCCCAACATATCATGTTTTGGCCATATCTGCAAAATTAAAAACATCAATTACATAATCTATAGCTTATTTTCTTCTTCTGGGTCTTCTCCATAATCTGGGTTAGTCATCTGGTCTCAGTCTTGTGTTACTTTGTCAGTATATCCGTCTATTTGTCAGTTATAATCAATTTTGCCTGCTTGCTGTTTTTTGTGTCTCACATTTAGCGTTCTACAGGCCACAGTTTTGAAGGAATCTTTTTTTAAAACTGGTACATCTCATGTCTAATTCTAATATATCGAAACAGATTTTTTTTATTTTCTGGATTTTGCCGCTAGGGGGAGCTGCACTCGAACCACTTCAACATATCATGTTTTAGCCATATCTCCAAAACTATTAACCTTAATTACATAAACTTTAGCTTATATTCTTTCTATGCGTCTTCTTCATAATTTAGTTAAGTCATCTGGCCTCAATCTTGTTTCACTTTGTCAGTATGTCTTTCTGTTTGTCGGTTGTTGTCAGCTATGTCTGCTTCATGTTCTTTTGTGTGATATATGTCGTTCAACCGGCTCAACTTTTCAGCAATCGCTCTGAAAGTCACTCAGTTGATCAAAAACTGACAATGTCCTCTGTCTGTCCCTCTATCTGCATTTCAATTTCCGGCAGGCGTGTGACCTCTGGTCATCTTGTCTGTCTCTTTGTCAGTTGTCCTCAATTTCGCCTGCTTCCTGGTTCTTGCGTCTTACTATAGCATTCTACAGGCCACGGTTTTGCAGGAATCCTTTTGAAACTCTGTTACAGGTGCTCTGTTGTGTGACATGGGTGTGGCTCGTGTTGTTGTTACATTCCGTACTGGTTGAACTCTCATTGTCATGTGGGCCTTGAGTTTGCACGCTTGGTCGCGGGTCACGTGATTAGCCTGGTATGCGTAGAGACACAGCGATGTCTTTCTGGAGAGTTCCTGAAACGCCTGTTTACTGTGGAGTAGGGTACTTTGTGGACTGTTCGACAAGTAGAAGGTTCCCGGCTTAGGGTGTGAAGGTATATAAAGGGCTGTTTTTTAGAACCAGGGGGCAGACAGCAGAGCAGATACCAGCGGACGCAGAAGCGTGTGTCAGATTCTATGATCTTATCCCATGAATGTGGCAATTATAGATATTTCAAGAATTTTCCTTGATTTTATACACTGGACTTCAGTTTACATTCTGTGTTGGTTCAAGAACTTTCCACTGGACTGTCATTCTCCGAGAGCTTATATTCAAAGGACTTATTTTGATGACACTGTTGGTATTCAGGTATTGTACCATTATCTTTCTGTGTGATCATATTGACTTGTTGCTATACCACTGTTTCACTGTATAATTGTATTGATTTAGTATATTGTATTGTTAGGATTGTTTAAGGAATAAATTATGGTTATTTGTTAACAAAAAACCACTGACTTCTTTATTCCTTCCCCTAGACATTTCCCGCTGCCTAGTGTTACAGAATCTGATTTTTTATCTCCATTTCAAAATTTGTGTTCATCACGCATACGTGATCTGTTAATATTAGGTTCTGTAACAACTGGTACAATTTATGTCTTACAGTAACATCTAGTATATCTCAATACATATTTTTCATTTTCATGATATGGCCACTAGGGGGCGCTGCACAACAACCTACCTTACATATCATCTTTTGGCTCTCAGATTTTATAGGGAAAAGGCTAAAAAAGCTTTAAAAATCTTCTCCGAAAATGTCCAGCCAAACTGTCCAATATTTCACAGAAATGATCCCTGGAACAATCTTTCTCAAGTTTGTTCGAATGGTTCCAGTTCGGAGATTTTTGGCCGAGTTACAGGAGGTTAAACTTAGTCATCTGTCCAAAAAAGCACACTAAAATTAAAATCTCAGAAACGGCTAGAGCTATAATCACCAAATTTTATACCAATGTTTTTCACAAATGTCATATCTGAAATTGAGGTATTGGTGGCGCCACCTACATTGATCTGTTTTTAGCTCAGCTGACTATAAGTCATCTGAGCTATTGTCGTGGACCATTGTCCGTCGTCCGTCCGTCCGTAGATGTGGCACGTTTTGAAACCGTAAGACCTAGGAATCCAAAATTTTGCATAATGTTAGATGTCCCCAAGATCTCCTACCAAGCCGAAAACTGGCTCTTTGCGACTTCGTTCCTTTTAGAAGGACTTATTTTGGTGACACTGTTGGTATTCAGGTATTGTACCATTATCTTTCTGTGTGATCATATTGACTTGTTGCTATACCACTGTTTCACTGTATAATTGTATTGATTTAGTGTATTGTATTGTTAGGTTTGTTTTAGGAATAAATTATGGTTATTTGTTAACAAAAAACCACTGACTTCTTTATTCCTTCCCATATACATTTCCCGCTGCCAAGTGTTACAGAATCTGATTTTTTATCTCCATTACAAAATTTGTGTTCATCACGCATACGTGATCTGTTTATATTAGGTTCCGTAATATAAAATTGGGGTCTCTAGTCGGGCTTAATAGTTTTCAAATTTATTAGGCCTTGACCTGGACACATTGTTTTATCATAACTTGTTTACAAGATTACATATTGTTTACAGTACATTGTTTACAGGATTTATCTCAGTGTTTTTTGTTATTGTTTTAACATCTTAAAATGGCAGATTTCAAACCTGAGACATTTGTTGACGATCCGGACCCTGATCAACTCGAAAATTTGTCAAAAGAACAGTTGTTTCGTTTGGGACAACACTTAGGGCTAAGTGTGAAAAAAACTTTGAGAAAGCCTGATATCATTGCTAAAATCATGCACGATCTTATTAACAAAGGTTTAAATGAAGAGACTGAAGTTGAAACATCAAAAAATGACAGCCTTGCTATGCAATTAGAATTGAAAAAGTTGGAAATGCAACATGAGCTAGCATTAAAACAGTTAGAATTAGAAAAAGAGAAGGAAGAATGGTTAGAAAGAGAAAAGGAAAAAGAAATTGAGTTAAAACGACTGGAGTTAGAAAGACTTAAAGTAGAACCTAGTCTAAGTGCTGCCCCAACTCAAAGTTTTGATGTTACTAAACACATTAGACTTGTCCCACCGTTTCAAGAAAAAGAGGTTGATAAATATTTCTTACACTTTGAGAAGGTAGCTGAAAATTTAAAATGGCCTAAAGAAAATTGGACTATGCTGTTACAAAGTGTATTGACTGGCAAGGCCAGAGAAATTTATACAGAGCTTTCAGGAGAAGCTGCTGCCGACTATGACCTGGTAAAACGGTTGATCCTAAAAGGTTATGAGTTAGTTACAGACGCTTACCGCCAGAAATTCAGAATTTGGGAAAAACGCAAAGAACAGACCTACGTAGAATATGCTAGGACAAAAGAGCAGTTGTTTGATTGCTGGTGTAGTTCTAAAAATGTAATGAAAGATTATGACCATTTGCGCCAGTTGATTTTGCTTGAAGACTTTAAGCGCTGCATTAACGCATGTGTTAAAACTTTTCTGGATGAGAAATGTCCTGAAACACTTGACATTGCTGCTCAGTTAGCTGATGATTATTCATTGACACACAAAATGTCCTTTACTAGCAAATCAAACCCGTCATTCACAAATAAGAATGTAAAACAGTATGGTCAAAAGAAGTTTACAGCACAGTCACCCAGTACTAGTAGTCCTGATAGTTCAGCAAAGCCCAAAGCTACACCTCAGTCCACGTCCACTGTGTCTAAGTCCAACAAAGACCCGTCTTTTTCAAATAAAATCTGTAATTACTGCAAGAAGGAAGGTCATCTAATATCTGACTGCTGGAAACTTGCGAATAGACAAAGTAGCAAACCTTCTGGTTTTTTTTTTCAAAATCTATGCATAGCATAGTACAAGAGCCAGGCTCTTTTCATGTAAATAAGGGGTATAACTCCTTTGTTGACTCAAATAAAGAGTTTGATGCTACGGAGGCCCAAGTGCCGTCTAAATCCAAAGAAGAATCCGTAGATTGCGGGGTGAAAACCTCAGTTGATTCCTGTGAGGAATGAAATACGGTTAGGTCCTTTCATGACTCCATCGAGGAGTGTTCTCTAAATGAGGCTAAGTCCTTTTATGACTCTTGCGAGAGTATTTCAAATGAGGCCAGGTCCTCTTATAACAAACAAAAGTTTGTTTCTGCTCAGGAAAATTCCTTTGTTGACTCCCATGAGGAGTTTGGTAAGGATGTAGATTCCTTAGATGACTCTGAAACAGAGTTTATGACTGACACCTTCAAATTCAGTTCTTTGTTTGACGAAATTGTGGTAGTAGATTCCTCTCTTGACTCTGAAATGGAGTTATTTGAGCCATTCATACATGATGGTTTTGTATCACTTTTAAGTGATTTTTCAGATTCTGCCCCTATTAGAATTTTAAGGGACACTGGTTGAGGCCAGACTCTCATGTTAGCAAACACTTTGCCATTTTCTAATAGGTCCTTTACTGGTGCACATGCACTTGTTAATGGTGTGTTTTCAGACAGGCACACCAGTTCCGCTTCACAGTATCCATTTAAAGTCAGATTTGATTTCTGGGAATATTACTGTGGGCATAAGAACTACTTTACCCTTTAAGGGAATTCAGTTGTTACTTGGTTATGATGTTGCAGGTGATAAAGTACAGCCTGTACCAATAGTGACAGAAAAGCCGTCACTTAATCAGGACACTGATCCGGAAAGTCAGGAAATTCCTGGTTTGTATCCTTCATGGGCTGTAACTAGATCTATGGCCAAGAAAAACACATGAGGATAATGGTCCAGATAATAACACTCTGGAAGTCACTAGTGACTCGTCTAATGACTCGCCCATACAGGATGCAGCATTCTCAAGGTCAGAACCTATCGCGGAAGAGCATAAGGACCCTGATATTCATGTTTGTTTCCCAGGGCAGTTTCTAAAGATGAGCTGTCACAGAACCCAGTTTGTTTCTATGTCAAAAATGGAGTGCTTATGCGTAAATGGCGACCACCTGATGTATGCGCTGATGATGAGTGGGCCATCAAACATCAAATAGTAATGCCCAAAAGCTTTCGCAGTGAAGTTCTAAGCATGGCACATGAGGCTCCTTTGTCTGGCCATTTAGGTATAAATAAAACTTGTAAGAAAGTTAGTACACATTTCTATTGGCCTAACCTCAGGAAAGATGTTGTGCAATATTGTAGATCATGCCATGCATGCCAGATGGTAGGCAAGCCCAAGCAGAATCCTCCTAAGGCGCCACTTAGGCCTATTCCTGCTTTCGAGAAACCATTCAGTAGGATTATTGTTAATTGTGTTGGACCACTGCCGAAAACAAAATCTGGACATGAATACTTGCTGACAATTATGTGCGCATCTACCAGGTTCCCTGAGACAATACCATTGCGCAAAATTTATGCCAAGAGTGTTTTCAAAGCTCTGACCAAGTTTTTTTTTACAACTTTTGGATTACCAAAATCCGTCCAGTCTGACCAAGGGTCTAATTTTATGTCTGGCTTATTCCAACAAGTTATGCTTGAGCTAGGTATAAAACAGTACAGCTCTTCGCCATACCATCCTGAAAGTCAGGGCGCCCTCGAGCGTTTTCACCAGACATTAAAAAACATGATCAGAACTTATTGCTATGACACACAGAAAGACTAGTATTTGGACACTCCGTTCGCGGACCATTGAAACTGCTTAAAGAAAAACTCTTGTGTGAAAATCCTGATTCTCTTAGTTTACTGCAGTATGTCTCAGACTTTCGCACTAAACTACACAATGCTTGTGAGATTGCAAAGTCAAATCTGAAATCTGCACAAAGTAAAATGAAAGCAGAGTATGACAAGCACACTGTAAGTAGGACGTTTGAGCATGGTGAAAAGGTCCTTGCCTTACTTCCCATCCCTGGCAGACCTCTGCAAGCTAGGTATTTTGGTCTACAATGTTGACAAGAAAGTCAGTGATTTAAATCACATACTGTTGACACCAGATAGACGTAAGAAGAAACAACTGTGCCCTGTTAACATGTTGAAACCATATTATGACAGAAATAGCACATCAGATGTTGTACAAAATGTTACTCCTGTAAATTGTGTAAAAACTGACCCTGACCCAGTTAAAGTAGATACTGATTGTAAATGTGATGTAGACATTCAGTGTGATACAGTACTATTAAAAAACTCAGACGTGCTTAAAAACCTGGATACCAAACTGTCACACCTTACCGCACAAGAACAACAAGACCTCAAGAACCTGCTGCGGAATTATGAACATTTGTTTAGTGACATTCAAACGCGGACTAACATGTTGTACCATGACGTCGATGTTGGCGAGGCAAGCGCAGTCAAGCAACATCCATATAGACTGAATCCAGAAAAGCAAAAGTATCTACAGGATGATTTTCAATATTTGCTGGACAATGATTTTATTGAACCCAGTAACAGTAACTGGAGTTCACCATGTATTCTTGTGCCAAAACCTGATAGAAGTTACCATATGTGCACAGATTATCGAAAACTGAACTCTGTCACCAAGATTGACACGTTCCCGATTCTAAGGATCGATGATTGTATCGATCGAGTCGGTAGCTCCAGATATGTTTCCAAGTTTGACTTGTTTAAAGGATTCTGGCAAGTTCCGCTGACAGAACGAGAGAAAGAAGTGTCCGCATTTGTAACGCCGCAAGGACTGTACCAGTATAAAGTTATGCCGTTTGGCATGAAGAACTCGCCAGCCACGTTCCAGCGCCTCATCCATATGGTTGTCAAGGACATTCAGGGCTGCGACGCATATATTGATGACCTTATCGTGTACAGCGACACCTGGGAGAAACATCTGCAAATTCTTCTCGACCTCTTCGAGAAACTCAGTGAAGCACTTCTGACCGTCGTCTCAGTGAAATCTGAGTTTTGTCATGCACAAGTAACATTTTTGGATCATATTGTAGGGCAGGGTCAGGTAAAACCTGTTGATGCTAAGATAAGTGCTATTTCTGCATTTCCTAGACCAGAAAACAAAAAGCTAATAATGCGTTTTCTTGGTATGGTTGGGTACTACAGGTACTTTTGTCCAAATTTTGCTGCTGTAGCTGAACCTTTGACTAATTTGTTACAGAAGAAACAAAAGTTTTATGGAATGTTCAGTGTGAAAATGCATTTCAGAATTTGACGGTCATTCTGCAAAGTTCACCAGTTTTAGCAGCTCCAGACTTTTCTCTACCTGCTGCTGGTGCTGTGTTGTTACAAGAAGGCAATGATGGCACAGATCATCCAATTTGTTATTTCTCAAGAAAGTTTAATGTAAACCAGAAAAACTACTCCACTATTGAAAAAGAATGTTTGGCTTTGATTTTGGCGTTGCAACATTTTGAAGTTTATGTTACTTCATCAGACAGGCCTATAGTTGTTTTCAGTGATCACAATCCCCTCACGTTCATGAGATTGTTGTGATCGAGTTTGTTCTTACAGGATTACAATCTTCATATCATACACATTAAAAGGGAAAGACAATGTACTTGCTGGTTGCTTATCGAGATGTTTATGAAATGTTGTAAACAGGATGTTTATGTGATGTTGTAGATAAGATGATTTTGAGACGTTGTAAAAATATTAGTGATTTTTATCGCAAAAAGAAAGTTTTCTGTGAAAACTCTTTTTTCTTACAGGAGGGGGGAGTGTTACAGGTGATCTATTGTGTGACACGGGCGTGGCTCGTGTTGTTGTTACATTCCGTACTGGTTGAACTCTCGTTGTCATGTGGGCCTTGAATTTGCACACTTGGTCGCGGGTCACGTGATTAGCCTGGTATGCGTAGAGACACACAGCGATGTCTTTCTGGAGAGTTCCTGAAACGCCTGTTTACTGTGTAGTAGGGTACTTTGTAGACTGTTCGAAAAGTAGAAGGTTCCCGGCTTAGGGTGTGAAGGTATGTAAAGGGTTGTTTTTCAGAACCAGGGGGCAGACAGCAGAGCAGATACCAGCGGACACAGAAGCGTGTGTCAGATTCTAAGATCTTATCCGACGAATGCCGCAATTATAGATATTTCAAGAACTTTCCTGGATTTTATACACTGGACTTCAGTTTACATTCTGTGTTGTTTCAATAACTTTTCCACTGGACTGTCATTCTCCGAGAGCTTACATTCAAAGGACTTATTTTGGTGAAACTGTTGGTATTCAGGTATTGTACCATTATCTTTCTGTGTGATCGTATTGACTTGTTGCTATACCGATGTTACACTGTATAATTGTATTGATTTAGTATATTGTATTGTTAGGATTGTTTAAGGAATAAATTATGGTTATTTGTTAACAAAAAAACACTGACTTCTTTATTCCTTCCCCTAGACATTTCCCGCTGCCTAGTGTAACAGAATCTGATTTTTTATCTCCATTACAAAATTTGTGTTCATCACGCATACGTGATCTGTTAATATTAGGTTCTGTAACAACTGGTACAATTTATGTCTTACAGTAACATCTAGTATATCTCAAAACATATTTTTCATTTTCATGATATGGCCACTAGGGGGCGCTGCACAACAACCTACCTTAAATATCATCTTTTGGCTCTCAGATTTTATAGGGAAAAGGCTAAAAAAGCTTTAAAAATCTTCTTCTCCGAAAATGTCCAGCCAAACTGTCCAATATTTCACAGAAATGATCCCTGGAACAATCTTTCTCAAGTTTGTTCGAATGGTTCCAGTTCGGAGATTTTTGGCCGAGTTACAGGAGGTTAAACTTAGTCATCTGTCCAAAAAAGCACACTAAAATTAAAATCTCAGAAACGGCTAGAGCTATAATCACCAAATTTTATGCCAATGTTTTTCACAAATGTCATATCTGAAATTGAGGTATTGGTGGCGCCACCTACATTGATCTGTTTTTAGCTCAGCTGACTATAAGTCATCTGAGCTATTGTCGTGGTCCATTGTCCGTCGTCCGTCCGTCAGTCCTTCCGTCCGTAGATGTGGCACGTTTTGAAACCGTAAGACCTAGGAATCCAAAATTTTGCATAATGTTAGATGTCCCCAAGATCTCCTACCAAGCCGAAAACTGGGTATTTGCAACTGGCTCTTCGTTCCTTTTAGAAATTAAGGAAAAACCTCAATTTTTTATTAAAAACCTATTTTCACACTTCAGGACTGCCTAATATCAAAACCACTCATCTGTTTATTCCTCATATTTACCATAAACATTCCTCTATATAGTTCCTATGTACATGCCAGAAATTAGGTCTGCATTATATAATTTAAAAAAAAGTTATGGGCCCAAACATAATGCATTTTGTAAATAATCAGGAAAGAAATTTGATCACTTAACACAAAACTTGTTAAAGCTAAGCACTTTTTTCCGGTAATATTACTTTTATTAATCAAAATTAAATTGTACACCTAAAATTAGATCAAAATCTTTTAAATTTTTTAAAATATTAGCAAACATAAAAATTGGTACCTTAAATTTTGCCCAACTTTGACAATGGCATGTTTTTTCCTATAACTGCTGTGGATTTAATTTTCAAAGCATGTTTTTGTTAGCATTTCAACTGTTAACACCAAAAATTTGAAACCAGTTGATCAGAAACTGTAGATTTTATTATAGTTTTCAAGCACCATGTCACATATTGTTTACATCAAGCTAGTGTTATGCAGTTTGCTAGAGCTCAGCTTCCCAGCTTCAGCTCTAAGTTCCTTAAATTTGGCATACAGTTAGATGTCTCCAAAATCCCCTACCATGCCAAGAATTAGGTCACTAGCACTTAATTCCTTCGAGATATTAATAAAAAACTTCATTTTTTTTCCATTAAAAACCCATTGTTACACTTCAAGACTGCCTAATATCTGACTTTAATCATATATAATATACATATTTATCTATACATTCGCTATGCACATGCCAGAAATGATGTCAGTATTGCGTAATTTTTAGCTCAGCTGACTATAAGTCATCTGAGCTATAGTCGTGGTCCATTGTCCGTCGTCCGTCCGTCCGTCTGTCCGTCCGTCCGTCCGTAGATGTGGCACGTTTTGAAACCGTGACACCTAGGAATCCAAAATTCGGCATAATGTTAGATGTCCCCAAGATCTCCTACCAAGCCGAAAACTGGGTCTTTGCGACTTCGTTCCTTTGAGAAATTAAGGAAAAACCTCAATTTTTTATTAGAAACCTATTTTCACACTTCAGGACTGCCTATAGACAAAAACCACTGATCTGTTTTTCCTCATATTTACCATAAATATTCCTCTATATAGTTCCTATGTACATGCCAGACATTATGTCTGTATTATATAATTTAAAAAAGTTATAGGCCCAAACAAAATGCATTTTGTAAAAAATCAGGAAAGATATTTGATCACTTAACACAAAACTTGTTAAAGCTATGGACTTTTTTTCCAGTAATATAACTTAAATTAATCAAAATTAAATTGTACACCTAAAATTAGATCAAAATCTTTTATTTTTTTTAAAAATATTAGCAAAAATAAAAAATTGGTACCTTAAATTTTGCCTAACTTTGACCATGGCACGTTTTTTTTTCCTGCAAGTACTGTGGATTTAATTTTCACAGCATGTTTTTGTTAGCATTTTGTCTGTTAACACCAAAAATTTGAAACCAGTTGATCAAAAACTGTAGTTTGTAGATCAAACTAAAGTATTCAAGCACCATTTAACATATTGTTTACATCAAGCTAGTGTTAGGCAGTTTGCAAGAGCTCAGCTCCCCAGCTTCAGCCCTCAGTTCATAAATTTGGTATACAATTAGATGTCTCCAAAATCCCCTACCATGCCAAGAATTTGGTCACCAGGACTTAATACCTTCGAAATATTAATGAAAAACTTCATTTTTCCATTAAAAACCCATTGTTACACTTCAAAAATGCCTAATATCAAAACCACTGATCTGACTTTAATCATATATAATATACATATTTTTCTATACATTCTCTATGCACATGCCAGAAATGGTGTCAGTATTATGTAATGGTTTTAAGTTATAGGCCCAAACATAATGCACTTTGTAAAAAATCAAGAAATATATTTACTGACTTTACAGAGGATTGCTGAAGCTAGAGATTTTTTGTCAGGGATGTAACATTATTTAATCAAGATTCAATTGAATACCCCAAATTAGTTCTGAATTTTTCAAATTATATGTTATTAGTATAAATATAAAATTAGTACCTTAAATTTTGCCCAAATTTGACCATGGCATGTTTGTTTCCTGTGAGCACTGTTGATATAATTTTCATATCATGCACTCATATGGAATTCAACTTTTTAGTTTAGAAAGCTGAAAGAAATTGGCCAAAAATTGTAGCTTTTATTAATGTTTTTATGAGACCATGTCAGACCTTGGCTTTCTCCAGCCCCTCTTGAGTCACCTGTATGTTGATTTTGTTGAACTTTCAGCAAATAATGCATGCTTGAGGCGAGTCATAGACTGGGGCAGCCAGGCAGCTTATGGCCAGCCACAGTTGATCCAGGTGTCCAACCCAACTCATCTAGTAGTTTTAACCAACAACATAACAATAAACAATAAATTAATAAATTTTTATTGGTTTTTAATAACAAATTAAAGAAAAATAGAAAAGGATTTTGTTAGTTTATAATAACAGGAAATTAACTTGCAGTTACTGATGATATAAGTCACGTATTCCAAATAACACCATGCAGTCACCTATGGTATTTTTCAGTTCAGTTTTAATGATAAAAAAGTAAATCATATTATTCATTACTAATCATTAGGGATCGTATGAAGGAAATTAATGATAGACAAAAATGCAGTTGATAATATTAATCTAGATTCCTACGGTGTCTAGTGTGTACATTGATGTGAAATTAGTCCAAAATGAATATATTACATTTATTTTTTCTAATATAAATTAAAGCCATAAAACCAGGTACTTATTTTAATTATTTAAATGTGTGACTTTTGTATATTCTGGATTCTCAACATCATTGTTTGGCTAAAACCGAATAAATACTAGACATGGTGCGAATGTTTTGCAAATGTATTCAAATACCAATATTAATATGTACTGCATTAACAAGTTTTATTGCATAAGAATGGGAATTCAGGTAAAAATGAAAGTATTTGAATACCATTGAAGATACTTTCAAAATGTATTCATGAATTCATTCATGAATTTATTCTATAATATTATTTTAATAATCATTTCAGTTATATTTCATTTTAAAAAATCATACGATTCTCTTATTATTTTTAATAAAAATTATATTTGGGACAATATTTGTAATTTTTTAAAATAAATAGTTAAACTCTTATATTATATGTTCTGCTTATAAGTTATATGGCCAAGTCAAAATCTGTGTGACAATAGTACTCCATTTGTTAATAAAATAAATGAAATCAATCCTCTTCCCTGTCTCCAAAGGTACTATCAAAATCATACATAAGCTAAACAACAACAACTTATAATACAGCTTATATTTATTACCACACAAAACCAGCATGGGCCTCATATCTAAATCATATTTTTTATCATATATAACAGCTGAGCGCCGTGACCCATAGGTCCCTTGTTTTAAGTTCTGGGCCCAAACATAATGCACTTTTTAAAAAATCAAGAAATATATTTACTCACCTAAGTTGAGAATTGCTGAAGCTGGAGACCTTTTTTTAAGGATTATAATTTTATTTAATCAAGATTCAATTGTTTACCCAAAATTAGATCTGAATTTTGCAAATTTTTCAAGTTATTAGCATAAATAAAAAATCATTACCTTAAATTTTGTCTAACTTTGGTAATGGCACATTTTTTTCCCTGTAAGCACTGTTGATTTAATTTTCACAGCATATATACATCAGGATTTAATCTGTTAATATCTAAAATTTCAAAGGAATTGATTGGAAAGAGTAGCTTTTATTCAAGTTTTCATACACCATGTCAAGTGTTATTTACATCTAGCCCACCTAGTAGTACAGCCTTCACTTGCATTATGTAACCCACCCCAGGCAGCTTGCTTTGGCTCAGCTTGGCCACTACTAGCAGGCTTCCCCTCTGCCCTGCACCCCCCCCCCCCCGGATGGTGCATTAACTAGATGAATGTTATAATTTTCTGTATTTCATTTTATTCTTGGCTATGCAATGCTACATTTTAGATTTTGTATTTACCACCAGGGTTACAGTGATTAAAGTGCACATTTAATTGTGTCCACAAAGTGGAACTATGAAAGTGTGGATGTTCATCAGATAAGTAATTC
Source organism: Sipunculus nudus (assembly GCA_026874595.1). Lineage (NCBI taxonomy): Eukaryota > Metazoa > Annelida > Sipuncula > Golfingiida > Sipunculidae > Sipunculus > Sipunculus nudus. Next base: position 43,921,783 of record CM049308.1, read on the forward strand.
CTTTCTTGAGAAGAGTAAAAACTTCACCAGGTGTGATATTGACTATTAATTCCAGTAATAAATTATAGCTGAGATTGTAATTAGCATAATGATATTGTTTGTCCCTCATTCAACCAACAGTGTGTATACTTATATTTGAAAAGATGTTTTTATTTTACCAAATTTACTGAATCTTTTATTTTATTTCGGTGAATAAGATGAAGCATGTACTGAAAACTCCAATGTGCAAAACTTTTTAATAGTGATTCAAGGAATTATCTTGTAGATGCCATGTTGTGGCATTATTTTCTTTTAAATTCAGTTTAAACATTTGTTATTTAAAAATAATAAAAATATATGTGTATGCATAATATGACCCAATATGAGCTACACTCTGGATATATAATGATTGCATCTTAGAATTCTAATATTTTAACTTATATTTTCAGTGTTTTTTAATACAAATATATAAAACTTGTAAATAAAAAAAATAATCAGATAAAAACTATTTTAATGGAAAAAGTGGATATGCTTAAATAATAGGCTTATATATAAACTTAAATGCATGAAAGTGAAATAAAGGTATTAGTCCATTCTGTCCACTGGCCTGTCCATCTTTAAATTTTTCATATGCATCACAGTATCTCAAAACTTTTACTGTTTTTCTTCATGACAGTCTTGTCAGAGTATTAGTTTGCAATCATATATTTAGAACTTTACTGTAACCAAGTAAGAGGGCCTCTTTCCTCTTATAAATGAAAAACTATAAAAAATATTTTGCATTTGCAAAAATTTCAAACTTAAGCTGAGCGCCGTGACCTATAGGTTCCTTGTTTACAAGCGAAAATGGAATTTTAAACTCTTCTAGCTTATACACTGATTTATGATGAAACTGTTCAGCTTATTCGTTTAAACTTTACAAGAATTATTCTATGGTAGGGTTCTGCCAGTTTTATAATAAAAGATTGGGAAAAAACAGCTTTAAAAAGTATTGTAGCCAATAGAAAAAGGCTTTCTGTGTTTGAAAACAGATTTGACAACATGCTGAGTTTCAGCAGCCAAGTCAAGAGGTCACTCAGTACAAACAGGTGGGGTCCAGACATCACCATGGCAACTGACCTGGCTCTGGTGGGTGTCTAGACAATGTGTCTAGACGTAGCGTCTAGACATCTAGACACAATGTCTAGATGCAGAATTCCCAGGTTATTGGAACTATATCTTTCAACTGTTTGAAAAAACTTGGTTTGCATTTTAAGCGAATCGGGTTTATCATCGGGTCACATTTGAACTGCTGCGAGCTCATTTTTGGTTGACCTCTGACCTTTCCTCGCTGCCCAGCGTCCATTTGTGCGTCTGTTTCCACACATAAACCAACATATCTCGGGAACCGTTTGAACGATCAGGCTAAAAATTTTGCACAAATGTAGCCCTTTGATAGCTTTATAACATACATTAAAAAAGGTGGCGCCACCTGCAACCATTTTTGCACAGCGTCCATCTGTTCATCTGCCTTGGGATAAAATCACTCATATCTCAGCAATGGTTTGACTTTTCCACCTGAAATTTTGCAGGTTCATACATCCTGGACAGCTTTCTCGATTTATGACAGGTGGCGCCACCTACATTCACATTTACTCTGCAGACATCCAAGCTCATATCTCGGGAACCGTTTGACCGATTGGGCCAAAATTTTGCATGTGTATAGATCTCACATAGCTCTTCATTATAGGCAAAACTGGCGGCGCCATCTTCAACCACTTATGCACAGCGTCCATCTGTTCATCTGCCTTGGGATAAAATCACTCATTTCTCAGCAGTGGTTTGACTTATACACCTGAAATTTTGCAGGATTATACATCCTGGACAGCTCTCTTGATTTTATGACAGGTGGCACCACCTACATTCACATTTACTCTGCAGACGTCCAAGCTCATATCTCGGGAACCGTTTGACTGGTTAGGCCAAAATTTTGCTTGTGTATACATCTCACATAGCTCTTCATCATAGGCAAAACTGGTGGCGCCATCTGCAACCACTTATGCACAGCGTCCATCTGTTCATCTGCCTTGGGATAAAATCACTCATATCTCAGCAGTGGTTTGACTTATACACCTGAAATTTTGCAGGATTATACATCCTGGACAATTTTCTCGATTTTATGACAGGTGGCACCACCTACATTCACGTTTACTCTGCAGACATCCATGCCAATATGCAACACACCACACTCTATTCCTCTTGCCATTTAATTCATGCCTCACTTCACCCGTTCCTCTCTGATTTCTGCATATACACATAGTCGCTTGTCGACTACTCATATTCTAGTTTTAAAATGTCCTAGTCTGAAACTTGCAGTTCCGAAAAGTCCATTTTGCTGAAATCATAATGACTAAGGTAGATATGCAGGACTTAAGAGTATCAATATTAAATCTTAAAAATAAACCTCCATTCATACTCCCAAACTTTGCACAGGTTCGCATTAGGCCTGTAGGCCTTATTAATTGCAAGATATGGATTCCCAACACACGTTAATGTTAGAAAAAGGGAATGTGGTGGTCGGATCACTTTTCGGTATAACCCAACACCCAAGCACAGTATATTTTATCAACTTATCACGTATACCCGTCAGTGAGAAGAGTCTTCTGATTGGTCCGATATGATCTAATCGTACGACATGGGTTACCCGTGTTAAGGAGAAGGCTATATAAACCTGGTGAGATTTTTAAAAAGGTGTAAAATGATGGATTTCACTTCACAAGCCGATAAATATGCGCCTTCGTACGCATCGAATACCGGTTTAAACAAACCTGCGGTAAATTTTGCTTGTAATTTATTGTACAAAAAAAGTGAAAGGTAACGTCCCGTTACCGAAATCGCAAGTGGACCAACTATATAAGTCCGATATGGATACTCCTGAACCTTCCTACCAGAAACGTAAAAAGTTTTTAACTAAAACAGAACAAAACTTAAAATCCGGGAATTTTTATCAAAAGAATTAGGCAAAAGTTGGTGTACAAAGAAACCGGAGAAGGACCCCCACCAAATGCGAAACCCCGTTCCCAGAAAAACAATCATCCGAAAGACGAATTTTACGAGACACTGCCCGACGACAGGCACGATCCCCTCCCCGCCGGAAAATAATACCACGATGAGAACGGCTAGTACCCGTATCGCGAACCTATACTTACCGCAATCCATCCCCGCCGTCCCGACCCCTATCACGGTGTAGGGAGGAGGAGGAGATACACCGCGTATACCGCTCCACGCCGTCCCGTATGTTACAAGGAGGAGGACGAGGAATTTTCAGAAACAGCCGAACCACTTCTAGAGGACAAAGAGGAACTTCCAGAAGAAGTGGAAGAGATTCGGGAATAAATGGACGAACCCCCGAGACATAGAAGAAGAAAGGCATAAAAATCGTGACGTCAAACGTGAAGTGGATTTTTATTTTTCTTTTATAGACAATGGAGAAGGCTTTTGAAAAAGGACCATACGTTTTTACGGGCGATTCTAAATTACCAGCTAAAACTGCGCGTGTCTCTCGAGAAAAAGCAGAAGATTTTTTAGCACGGCAAAATGCATACACGTTTAAACCGGTCCGTCGAAAATACAGCCGAAGTTAAACGTTAGTAGGAGGAATCGATGCGCTATTGCAAGCAGGTTTAGCCGATATGCAAAATTAGTGCATTACAATAAAAAAATACTGGTACATATTAACTGTAGTGGATATTTTATCGAGGTACGCTTGGGGGGTGCCGTTAAAAGATAAATCTGGAACTCGGGTGAAAAACGACTGATTGAAATTGACTTTTAAATCCAGTAAAAGGATCCCTAAAAATTACAAACGGATGAAGGGTTAGAATTTCGGAATGAACAAGTACAAGAATTGATGCACGATCATATTATCACCTGGTTCCCTACAAGAAACTGGGATGTGAAAGCGAGTTTGGTGGAACGGTTTAACCGTACGTTAAAACGGCGTTTATTTGCAGCCATGACCCATCATAATATCCAATATCGGTTGAATAATTTACCTCAAGCTATCGACGTATACAATTCCCGCCCGCACACATCCAATGGCATGGCCCCATGAGACGTGCAGTCGAAAACCAAAAGCAAAGTATGGCGGATTTTACACGGGCATCCTAAAGATTTACACTGGGAAACATCCAATCAGAATACGTTTAAACCGGGAACTAACTTAGTATTAAGCAGTGTTAAGAAAAATACTTTTGCCGAACGGGGGTACGTTCCCCGTTACTTCTTATGCTGATACTGTGTCTTAAGATTCAGTAGTTTACTACAGGGCGGGGCAGAATAGGCCTAAAAGAAGTAGAAACTTGCAGGAGTTATTTTAGCCACAATGGTGTATCCAGAAGTCGGGGTTGTGGACGTGTACAAAATTGAAGACGAAGAAGGGGAAGCTATAAAAGATCGATTTTACCGGAGGAATTATAAAAGTGAGTACCCCTCGTCCTGCTAAAGTAGTAGAAATAGTATTGGAACGTAAAAAAAGGAAGGAAATTGGTGAAATGAAGAGTGTACCCGGAAAAAATACAACGCGTGGTTTAAGATAAAAAAAAAAAACGACGTGGTGCTCGAAAAGTTTTCCGTTGTTTGTTACCCAGTTATCGATTATATCTAATTTAATCATAACGACTTTAACCATTTTAGCGGGGAATTTTTGTAATCAGGAGGACCGGACGTATTTGGCGGGAAGTGTTATCAGCTATTCAGCTTCGGCAGGGTATATTATGCCGACCCCGAAACTTAAACGTACAAAAAGAGGGATAGAAAATTAAACGGTTATTCCGTTGGAATAATGCGGGCCGGACTAACCATATCGACAGGTTTTGGGACTCGTGATGTACGTACACGGGCCGGGTTTTTGGGCGGGGGGGGGGGGGGTGCAATATAAATTGAATATGAATTTGATGCAATCTGTAAACGTTAAGCCCAATACCGCGTTCATTCGGCCGGAACCTCTACCGATGCAGGGGCTAAAAGGCAGTGTACCTTTAGTTCCGGAAGACATGTTATTGTCTCAAGAGAACCATGTAGAAAACAAGTGACCCATGGGTCATGACGCTCAGCCGACTGGGAAGAGATTCGCAAAAAGAAATTTTATCATCAGAATGGTAGTATATACCCATTCAACTGAGGCATCAAACAGATTAACCAACAGGCCAAGATTGTGTCTGTATTTATATATCTTCAAAATAGAGAATAATGCGTAAACTTTAAAAACTTGAATACGGGTAGTCAACAAGCGACTACGTGTATCCGCCAAAATCAGAGTGGAATGGGTGGAGTGAGGCATGGATTGAGTGGCAGGGGGAAATAGAGTGAGGTGTGTTGCATATTAGCATGGATGTCTGCAGCCTAAATGTGTATGTAGGTTGTGCCACCTACCGCAAATCCAGAAAGCTGTCCAAGTTGTATACATATGCGAAATTTTAGGCAGAAAAGTTAAACCACTACATGTATATGAGTGATTTTAGCCCACGGCAGACCAACAGACAGACGCTGTGCAAAAATGGTTGCAGGTGGCCCATCCAGTTTTGTGTATGATAAAGACCTATGTGAGATCTAAACAAATGCACAATTTGGCCCAATCGATCAAATGGCGCCACCAGTTTTGCCTATGATGAAGAGCTATGTGAGATCTATACACAAGCAAACTTTTGGCCCAACCAGTCAAACGGTTCCCGAGATATGAGCTTGGATGTCTGCAGCGTAAACAAGAGTGTAGGTGTCGCCACCTTTCATAAAATCAAGAAAGCTGTCCAGGATGTATAAACCTGCAAATTTTAGGCAGTTATGTCAAACAACTATAGAGATACGACTGATTTTAGCCCATGGCAGACGGACACTGTGCAAAAATGGTTGCAGGAAGCCCCTCCAGTTTTGTGTATGATAAAGACCTATGTGAGATCCATACACATGCAAAATTTTAGCCCAATCGGTCAAACGGTTCCCGAGATATGGGCTTGGATGTCTTCAGCGTAAAGTAGAATGTAGTTGGCGCCACTTGTCATAAAATCAAGAAACCTGTCCAGGATGTATAAAACTGCAAAATTTTAGGCAGTTATGTCAAACCACTGCCGAGATATGAGTGATATTATCCCACGGCAGACAAACAGACGGACGCTGTGCAAAATGGTTGCAGGTGGCGCCACCCGTTTTGAGAATGAGAAAGAGCTATGTGAGATCTATACACATGCAAAATTTTGTCCTGATCGGTCAAACGGTTCCCGACATATGAGCTTGGATGTCTCCAGCGTAAAGTAGAATGTAGGTGGCGCAACCTGTCAAAAATCAAGAAAGCTATCCAGGATGTATACGCATGCCGAATTTCAGGTGAATTAGTCAATTCACTGCAGAGATATGAGTGATTTTAACCCAAGGCAGATGAATAGATGGACATTGTGCAAACATGGTAGCAGGTGGCGCCACCATTTTTTGTATAAAGCTATCCAAGGGCTACATTTGTATAAAGAATTTTGCTGATCGGTCAAACGGTTCCCGAGATATGAGGGTTTATGTGTGGAAACAGACACACAAATGGACGCTGGGCAGAGAGGAAAGGTCAGAGGTCAACGCAAACTGATTAAGCACCAGTTCACATGTGACCTGATAACTGGTGTAAGTTTCGGAAAAATCGGTTTTGTAGTCTCAGAGGAGTTCTCCGGAAACAAACGCGGCGGCGTAAAAAAAAACTTCGTTTTGGCGGATACAAAAATGCCAGTCTGCAGAAACTAATAAAACACTTAATGGTCAATATCCATGCAAAGAATCATGCTGATCTCTGCATTAGTTGTTCAGATACTTCAGCTTTTGTATCAAATTTTCCATTATTCTGAGGGATACTTCGGAGTCCTATAGCTTGAAGGATATGTGTAACAGAGACATAATTTCAGGTTTCCACAGGCACTTTTTATGGGCCTCCTTGCATGACAAGAATGAAGATTCTAGGTCCAGTTGTTACGATTTGTGCCACGTTAACAGATGACAGCATCCTTAAAGGTCTAAAAAATAGAGAAAAAAATTCGATAAATTGAATAAAATATAGGTGGCACCACCAGTCTGCAGAAACATATGAAACACTCCATAATCAATATCCATGCAAAGAATCATGGTGATCTCTGCATTAGTTGTTCAGATACTTCAGCTTTTGTATCCATTATTCTGAGGGATACTTCGGAGTCCTATAGCTTGAAGGATATGGGAAACAGAGACCTAATTTCAGGTTTCCACAGACACTTTTCATGGCCCTCCTTGAATGACAAGAATGAAGGATCTAAGTCCAGTTGTTACGATTTGTACCCTGTTGACAGATAACCACATCTTTAAAGGTCTCAAAAATAGAGAAAAAAAATCGTAAAAATTTTTTAAAAAAAAAGAAGGCGCACCCAGTCCGCAGAACCTGATGGAACACCTCATGATCAATATGTATGTCAAAAAACCATGGCCATCAGTGTTGTAGTTATTGAGATACTGAAGTTTTTGTATCAAATTTTTCATTATTCAGGGGGGTATTTTGGAGCCATACAGCTTCAAGGATATGGGTAACAGAGACCTAATTTCAGGTTTCCATGGAGACTTTTCATGGGTCTCCCTGTGTGTCAAGAATGAAGATTCTAGGTCCAGTCGTTATGATTTGTGCCCTGTAAACAGATGTTCATATCTTTAAAGGTCTCAAAAAAAAGAGAAAAATTCGTAAAAAAATCGAACAAATACAGATGGTGCCAATTAACAGTCTACAAAAACTGATGAAACACTCCATGATCAATATCCATGCAAACAATTATGGTGATCTCTGCATTAGTTGTTCAGATACTTCAGATTTTGTATCTCATTTTCCATTATTCTGAGCTGTACTTTGGAGTGCCATAGCTCAAAGGATATGGGTAAAAGAGACCTAATTTCAGGTTTCCATGGAGACTTTTCATGGGTCTTCATGGGTCTCCCTGGGTGTTAAGAATGAAGATTCTGGGTCCAGTCGTTACGATTTGTACCCGGCTTACAGATAAAGTTCTACATCCTTAAAGGTCTCAAAAAAAGAGAAAAAAATTGTGACAATTTGAATAAAAATACAGGTGACGCCACCAGTCTGCCAGAACTAATGGAACACCTCTTAATCAATATGTATGCCAAAAATCATGACCATCAGTGTTGTAGTTATTGAGATGTTGCAGTTTGCATTTATCAAATTTTCTATTATTCTTGGGGGTAATTGGGAGCCCCACAGCTCAAAGGATATGGGTAACAGAGACCTTATTTCAGGTTTCCATGGAGACTTTTCATAAGTCTCTCACTGTGTCAAGAATAAAGATTCTAGGTCCAGTCTTTACGATTTGTGCCCTGTTAACAGATGTTCACATTTAAGAGGTCTCAAAAATACAGAAAACAATTCGTAAAAAATCGAAAAATACAGGTGGCGCCACCAGTCTGCAGAAACTGATGAAACATCTCATGATCAATAAGTATGCCAAAAATCATGACCATCAGTGATGTAGTTTATGAGATATTGAAATTTTTGTATGAAATTTTTGACTATGCTGAGGGTACTTTGAGGCCTCATAGCTCGAAGGGGTTGGGTAACAGAGACCTAATTTCTAGTTTCCATGAAGACTTTTCATAGGTCTCTCAGTGAGTCAAGAATGAAGATTCTAGGGCCAGCGGTTACGATTTGTGCCCTGTTAACAGATGTACAAATTTTTTAGGTCTCATAAATAGAGAATAAAATTCGTAAAAAAATCGAAAAATACAGGTGGCGCCACCAGTCTGCAGGAACTGATGGCACATCGCACGATCAATATGTATGCCAAAAATCATGACCATCAGTGATGTAGTTAATGAGATATTGAAGTTTTTGTATGAAATTTTTGACCATTCTGGGGGGCACTTTTGGGCCCAATAGCTCGAAGGATATGGGTAACAGAGACCTAATTTCTGGTTTCCAAGGAGATTTTTATGGACCTCTCACAATCCAAAGTTACAAAATTCGAGGTCCAGCGGTTACGATTTGTGCCTGGTTAACGGACGGACAGACGGACGAAGGACAAAGAGTGATCGCTATAGCTCAGATGACTTTCAGCCAGCTGAGCTAAAAAAAAAAAAAACCACGGATCGATTTTGAACGTATGTGTGTAGGCCCTCCAACTGAGGCCCAGCAACAGGATGCCGCCATGTACGCTCAATTTAAGAAAAATTATTTAGCCCCGCATGCTTCCTATTCACCTTATGAAGAACCGTTCCAGTTACCGTTCCGTTAGATGCAAGAAGAAGACCAATCGACTTATTGGACTTTAGCTTTACCCGGCCGAGATGTTTGGCGCTACGGAGGAAGACCCGTTACCAGGAAGATTATGAAGAAGAACCCCCGTTAAACGGAAACGGCGGGAAGTAAGAACAAGGGACCCATGGGTCACGGCGCTCAGCTGTTATATATGATAAAAAATATGATTTAGAAATGAAGCACATGCTTGTTTTGTGTGGAAATAAATATAAGCTGTATTATGAGTTGTGGGTGTTTAGCTTATGTATGATTTTGATAGTATCTTTGAATTCAGGGAAGAGGATTGATTTCATTTATTTTATTAACAAATGGAGTGCTATTGTCACACAGATTTTGACTTGGCCATATAACTTATAAGCAGAACATATAATATAAGAGTTTAACTATTTATTAAAAATAATTACAAATTGTCCCAAATATAATTTTTATTAAAAATAATAAGAGAATTGTATGATTTTTTAAAATAAAATACAACTGAAATTATTAAAATTTTGACTATTAAAATAATATCAAAGAATATATTCATGAATGCATTCATGAATACATTTTGAAAGTATTTGAAATGGTATTCATATATTTTAATTTTAACTGAATTCCCATTCTTATGCAAGAAATTTTATAATGGAGTACATATTCATATTCGTATTAAAATACATTTGCAAAGTATTTGCACCATGTCTGGTATTTATTCAGTTTTCATCAAACAATGATGTTGAGAATCCAGAATATATAAAACATTCACAAATTCAAATAATGATCATAAGTACCTGGTTTTATGGCTTTTTCTCATATTAAAAAAAATATATGTAATATATTCATTTTGGACTAATTTCACATCAATGTACCCACTAGAAACAGTAAGTATCTAGATTTATATTGTCAACTGCATCTTTGTCTATCATTAATTTCCTTCATATGATCCCTAATGATTAGAAATGAATAATATGATTTATTTTTTATCATTAAAATTGAACTGAAAAATACCATAGGTGACTGCATGGTGTTATTTTGAATACGTGACATGCTATCAATCGATACAAGATTCTTATATCATCAGTAACTGCAAGTTAATTTCCTGTTATTATCAACTTACAAATTCCTTTTCCATTTTTCTTTAATTTGTTATTAAAAACCAATAAAAATGTATTACTTTATTGTTTATTGTTATGTTGTTAGTTAAAACTAATAGATGAGTTGGGTTGGACACCTGGATCAACTGTGGCTGGCCATAAGCTGCCTGGCTGCCCCAGTGTATGCCTCGCGTCAAGCGTGCATAATTTGATGAAAGGTCAACAAGGTCAACATACAGGTGACTCAAGAGGGGCTGGGAAGAGCTAAGGTCTGACATGGTCTCATAAAAACATTAATAAAAGCTACAATTTTTGGCCAATTTCTTTCAGCTTTCTAAACTAAAAAGCTGAAATCCTTATGTGTGCATGATATGAAAATTATATCAACAATGCTCACAGGAAACAAACGTGCCATGGTCAAAGTTTGGCAAAATTTAAGGTACTAATTTTATATTTATACTAATAACTTATAAAATTTGAAAAATTCAGAACTAATTTTGGGTATTCAATTGAATCTAGATGAAATAATGTTACATCCCTGACAAAAAATCTCTAACTAATCCTCTTGTTTAGGGAGTAAATATATTTCTTGATTTTTTACAAAGTGCATTATGTTTGGACCCATAACTTAAAACAATTACGCAATACTGACATCATTTCTGGCATGTGCATAGAGAATGTATAGAAAAATATGTATAATATATATGATTAAAGTCAGATCAGTGGTTTTGATATTAGGCAGTCTTGAAGTGTAACAACGGATTTTTAATGGAAAAATGAAGTTTTTCATTAATATCTCGAAGGTATTAGGTCCTAGTGACCAAATTCTTGGCATGGTAGGGGATTTTGGAGACATCTAATTGTATGCCAAATTTTAGGAACTGAGAGCTGAAGCTGGGTGCAGAGCTCTTGCAAACTGCATAACACTAGCTTGATGTAAACAATATGTTACTTGGGGCTTGAAAACTTGAATAAAATCTACAGTTTTTGATCAACTGGTTTCAAATTTTTGGTGTTAACAGACAAAATGCTAACAAAAACATGCTGTGAAAATTAAATCCACAGTACTTACAGGAAAATAACGTGCCATGGTCCAAGTTGGACAAAATTTAAGGTACCAATTTTTTATTTTTGTTAATATTTTAAAAAATTTAAAAGATTTTGATCTAATTTTGGGTATACAATTTAATTTTGATTTATTAAAGTTATATTACTGGAGAAAGTCCATAGCTTTAACATGTTTTGTGTTTGGGGATCAAATATCTTTCCTGATTTTTTACAAAATGCATTAGGTTTGGGCCCATAACTTTTTTAAATTATATAATACAGACATAAATTCTAGCATGTACATAGGAAATATATCGGGAAATATTTATGGTAAATATGAGGAAAAACAGATGAGTAGTTTTGATATTAGGCAGTCCTTAAGTGTGAAAATGAGTTTTTAATAAAAAATTGAGGTTTTTCCTTAATTTCTCAAAGGAACAAGAAAAACTGCATAACACTAGCTTGATGTAAACAATATGTTACTTGGGGCTTGAAAACTTGAATAAAATCTACAGTTTTTGATCAACTGGTTTCAAATTTTTGGTGTTAACAGACAAAATGCTAACAAAAACATGCTGTGAAAATTAAATCCACAGTACTTACAGGAAAATAACGTGCCATGGTCCAAGTTGGACAAAATTTAAGGTACCAATTTTTTATTTTTGTTAATATTTTAAAAAATTTAAAAGATTTTGATCTAATTTTGGGTATACAATTTAATTTTGATTTATTAAAGTTATATTACTGGAGAAAGTCCATAGCTTTAACATGTTTTGTGTTTGGGGATCAAATATCTTTCCTGATTTTTTACAAAATGCATTAGGTTTGGGCCCATAACTTTTTTAAATTATATAATACAGACATAAATTCTAGCATGTACATAGGAAATATATCGGGAAATATTTATGGTAAATATGAGGAAAAACAGATGAGTAGTTTTGATATTAGGCAGTCCTTAAGTGTGAAAATGAGTTTTTAATAAAAAATTGAGGTTTTTCCTTAATTTCTCAAAGGAACAAAGTCGCAAAGACCCAGTTTTCGGCGTAGTAGGAGATCTTGGGGACATCTAACATTATGCCGAATTTTGGATTCCTAGGTCTTACGGTTTCAAAACGTGCCACATCTACGGGCGGACGGACGGACGACGGACAATGGACCACGACTATAGCTCAGATGACTTATAGTCAGCTGAGCTAAAAAAAGAGAAAAAAATTAGTAAAAATTGGGAAAAATACAGGTGGCGCCACCAGTCTGTAGGAAGTAATGGAACATCCCATGATCAATATTCATGCAAAGAATCATGGTGATCAACGCAGTAGTTATTCAGATACTTGAGCTTTTGTATCAAATTTTGCATTATTTTGGGGGGTACTTCGGAGCCCAATAGCTCAAAGGATATGGATAACAGAGACCTAATTTCAGGTTTTAAAGGAGATTTTTCATGGACCCCCCAGGATATAAAGTTCGAAGATTCCAGGTCCAGTGGTTACGATTGTGCCCTGTTAACAGATGACAGTTTCATTGCAGGTCTGAAAAAAAAGGGAAAAAAATTCGTAAAAATTGGAAATAATACAGGTGGCGCCACCAGTCTGCAGGAAGTGATGGAACATCCCATGATCGATATTCATGCAAAGAATCATGGTGAACAATACAGTAGTTATTCTGATACTTGAGCTTTTGTATCAAATTTTGCATTATTCTGGGGGGTACTTCGGAGCCAAATAGCTCGAAGAATATGGGTAAAAGAGACCTAATTTCAGGTTTCCAAGGAGATTTTTCATGGTCCTCCCTGGATGTCAAGTAAGAAGATTCCAGGTCCAGCGGTTACGATTTGTGCCCTGTTAACAGTTGGCCGTACAGACGACGGACAAAGGGTGATCGCTATAGCTTACATGACTTTCAGTCAGCTGAGCTAAAGATTGTGAAAAAAATGCGTAAACATTTTTAAAAAATCCATGTGGTGTGAGCAGGCTGTAGGACCAAATAAAACACTCCATGATGATTTCAGGTTTCCAAATAGATTTTTCATGGAACTCCCAGCATGTCATGGTGATCAATACATTATTCATTCAGACGCTGGAGCTTTCGTATCAAATTTGTAATTATTCTGGGGGATAATTCTGAGCCCCATAGCTTAGAAGATATGGGTGACAGAGACGTCATTTCAGATTTCCATGAAGACTTTTCATGGACCTCCCTAGATATCAAGTATGAAGATTCTAGGTCAAGTGGTTACGATATGTGCCCTGTTACAAGATGAGGCTTTATTTGAAAGTCTCAAAAAGAGAAAAAAATGCGTACAAATTAAAAAAGAAATATAGGTGGCGCCACCAGTCTGCAGGAACTGATGAAACACTCTTTGATCAATATGCATGCAAAAAATTATGGCCATCAGTACATTAGTTATTCATATACTATAACATTTTTAATTATTCTTAGGGGTACTTACGAGCCCCATAGCTCGGAAGATATTGGCAACAGAGACCTAATTTTAGGTTACTACAGAGACTTTTCATTGACCTTCCTTGATTTCAAGTAAGAAGATTCCAGGTCCAGTGGTTACGTTTGTGCCCTGCTAACAGATGACAGCTTCTTTGAAAGTCTCAAAAATAAGAAAAAAAATTCGTAAAAATTAAAAAAAATACAGGTGGTGCCACCAGTTTGCAGGAACTGATGGAACACTTCATGATCAATATTCATGCAAAGAATCATAGTGATCAATGTAGTAGTTATTCAGATACTTGAGCTTTTGTATCAAATTTTGCATTATTCTGGGGGGTACTTTGGAGCCCCATAGCTCAAAGGATATGGGTAACAGAGACCTTATTTCAGGTTTTCAAGGTGATTCGTCATGGGCCTCCCCGCAGGTCAAGTGAGAAGATTCTAGGTCCAGTCGTTACGATTTGTGCCCTGTTAACAGATGACCACATCTTAAGAGGTCTCAAAAATAGAGAAAAATATTTGTAAAAATTGAAAAAATACAGGTGGCGCCACCAGACTGCAGAAACTGATGAAACACTCCATGATCAACATCCATGCAAAAAATCATGGTGATCACTGCATTTGTTGATCAGATAATTGAGCTTTTGTATCAAATTTTCCATTATTCTGGGGGGTACTTCGGAGCCCTATAGCTCGAAGAATATGGGCAACAGAGACCTAATTTCAGGTTTCCAAGGAGATTTTTTATGGACCTCCCAGGATGTCAAGTTACAAGATTCTAGGTCCAGTAGTTACAGTTTGTGCCCTGTTAACGGACGGCCGGACGGACGACGGACAAAGAGTGATCGCTATAGCTCAGATTACTTACTGACTTACAGCTAAAAAACGGGTTAAGTTGTATTATTGGGAGCCTACAGGCCTAATGGGAACCTGTGTAGTGGAATATACATCAGGTGTAATCTTCTAATGATAATATATTTAACCATAATTGAAAAGTACTTGATATTTCAAGGACTGGGAAACAATTACATGTACAAAACTTGCCAATAAAGCAATGATCTTGAATAAAAACTTGGCTAGATACTTATAAGAATTATTCTAGTAGAAATGTATTGAAACAATATTGTGTATGTTGAATAAATGCATGCATATATGTGAAGAGTATTATCACATGACCAGATGTTTTTACTGCTATGTTAGTGACTTGAAGAGAAGTCCATGAAATTTTAACATATTTTTTACTAGTTGAACATCACACTGACAGCTTGACAGTTGAACAATACGAGTACCAGTTCCTGTTAACATATATTCCGGTTGTACTCCACAGTCTCACATTTACTTGATTGCCTGGTGAACTATTATACTTGAACATATTAATAAGCTTTGAACCCCTCTCAAGCAACATATGAACAGCTAATTATACATATTAGAATTACACATTGCTACGCTGGCAGATAAACAAGTTCTACATAAACAACTCTGTCATGTATATAGTATCCATATATTAATGATCCCAGTGCAGCCTAAATATACAGTCGACCTCTATAATGTGGGAACCTCTATAATGTATTTGGGATCTGACCAAGGGGTATGAATGGTTCTATGAATGAACAAATTTCCATTCAGTACTGAGTCACCTGAAAAAAGGTAAAACAAAAATCGCCCTCCACACTAATTTATAGAAAAAAGTGTATGAGAACCTACATCTTTTTTATTGCTTAACAAACAACCTGTGGTCTTAAAACTCCAATAAGACTACAGGTTTTAATCAACTGTTTTCATATTTCACCCTTTTTCAGTTCCATCCTGGCCACTTGCTGCATCCATAGGTGGTGTACATCAAGCAGATTTACGTTCAAATCATCTTATGTACAACTGTTTTACTGCAAGGTTTACAATAACTATAACTTTGAATTTTTAAGGAAAAGATGGTCTCGGTATACTGTACATGTGGTTGGCTTGTTATTCGCGGTGGTTTCAAATTCCTATTATTCGCGGTAGGGGGGAAACGGTGAAATTGAAACCACGTAGATAGGAGTCCTTGCTGTCTTGGGAAAATAGTCTCTGTATTTGTCACCAGGTGGCGATAGTGGGTATTAGTGGAAAATAAATATAATCCAAATGATCATCATGTTGATCGCAGCATGCGACATGTCCACGAATATCAATGGCGTAGACAGGTCTTCAGATGGGGGGGGGGGGGGGGGGGGGGGGATGGTCATCTAATATATATATATATATATATATATATATATATATATATATATATGCGTGTGTTCGTATATATATATATACGCACACATAGTTTGATGAATCACGAACCTTTTGTAAGAATTCTGAAATGAAGATTTCAGTTTCAGGAACAATATTGCGGCATTGTACACGGTACTGTCTACTGAAATGTGCAGCTTTGCTCAATCTCTCTCGAGATTCCAGTTTTGTTTCTTGCACTCTAAATTTCTTTTTACGAGATGACTCTAAAGAAAGTCTCTTCCTTTTTTCCTCACTTGTTACAGATTTTCGCAATTCACGCTGTTTTTCCCTTTGCTCACAGATTCCAAGTTGCTTTTCCTAAAAGGTTTTTGAATCACGTACTTTTTCCTGTCTTTCCCTTTGCTCACAGAGTCTCTTTTGCTTTACCTCAGGGTTTTCTGAATCACGTACTTTTT
This sequence comes from Sipunculus nudus, assembly GCA_026874595.1. Classification (NCBI taxonomy): domain Eukaryota; kingdom Metazoa; phylum Annelida; class Sipuncula; order Golfingiida; family Sipunculidae; genus Sipunculus; species Sipunculus nudus. The sequence goes on from CM049308.1 coordinate 43,938,291, forward strand.
CTTGTCTTCTCCTTTAGTCACAAAGTCTCTTTTGCTTTTCTACAGGGGTTTCTGAATCACGTATTTTTTTCTGTCTTTCCCTTTGCTCACACAGTCTTTGGTGCTTTTCTTCTGGCATTTCAGATTAAAGTACTTTTTCCTGCCTTTCCCTTTTTCTCCCAAAGTCTCTTTTGTTTTTCTTCATGGCATTCTGAATCACGTACTTTTTCGACACGATGTCGTTTAGTGCACTATTATTAGTGAATCCTTCTTAACTTGTTCTCCCTCCGACTAATGTTTACAAGCATAAATCCCAGTAATAATATACACCTTGTTTAACCTTACGGTTCTTTCAATTATTTCCTTTAATTATCATTTAAAACATTCCTCAAGCTCCTGCTCTTTCAGTCTTTGCTCCAAGCTACGATAACTTCCTTCTCATAACCTACCAAATACGTTTCAAAATATAACAGCATACTTGCACATCAGTGTCGCACGGTAGTCTTGTCCAATCTTTTTATCCGTATTTTCCTGGGATAAAGCTTCTAAACCGCCATATTCATCTACTCTCCCCTTCTTATTCTCATTTAAAAAATAAGCAACCTACCTGGTCTTTCCCAGCCAAGTTTCACACGTACAATTACTTCTCACTTCCTCTCCCCGTAGAATATATTGGAAAAATAACATACCTCGTCCTTCAGCTTCAGGTTTCCTTGAAATACTTACTCGGTTCTAGCATCTACCTCAGTGAGGTCCCTCTCGCGGAGCGAAAGGAAGCACCAGGTTTGCCATACCTGAGGTCACCCAAGCTCAGCAAAATTCTTGGTAGGTTAAAGTTATAAGATTCGACACTTTATTAAAAATCGCATATTACAGGGCTTCAATAAATAATTATCTGCTATTAGCAGAGATTTTTTTATTCCATTTAGAACACCTAAATTTGAATTTAACACGTTAAAATTAAAGAATGCTAAAAAATCTTGATCTCATCCACGTCCAAACGTCATGAATACGTTTCATACAAGCAACTCCTGCAGTGCTAATCTGATGGCAATGGTCAGACAAACTTGCTACTTCGAATTAAAATTCAGGTTTTAAAACATCGAACTACTACAAAATTACTAGACCTATTGTCTAAGTTTCGCAGCCGCATAACACAAATGTAACAATTTTAAAATCCCATACATTTAAATAAGTAAACATATTTTTAATTGAAAAAAAAAACAGCGAAAATACAGCTATCAAAATCAACTCTCTGACCATCGGCTCCTAGCTGCATAAGTGTGCACGCGTCACGCTTCACAGGTTGCAGCTGCGATCTAGCCTTACAAAGAATGTGGTACACGTTTCAAACACCCGGAGAAACAAACACAAAACACAAACACCCTCCCAATGCGCCTCATGCATCCAAACAAACCCTAGTAATATAAGCTTCTGCCAAGATACAGGGGCACCAATCTCTACAAATTTAAGCCAAATTATCACTGTATACTTCACAATTCATAATAAACTAGCTGCACCCGTGGAAAACCCACGGCCCTATCTGATGCATATTTTTGTAATGAGCTGATAATAACTAAACGACGCATGTTTTTTTTTAATCATAATGTTTTTACAGGAATTTTTGCCATGTGTTTCACTTATATGATATAAAGATTACTTCTGCTAGAATTCTCATGGAACACCCTCCCCCTAAATATCAACACAGAAAGATAAATTATTCTATTCGAGAAATCAATCAAAAAAATAAATTTTGGAAAGAGACGTGAGGCATATACAGGGTGTACGAATTTTTATGTGAGAAGTTTTTTACCCGATAAACAACTTAGGTCCGACAGCTTCATTGCTTGGGAAATATCGTAGATATAACGATTGTATAGAGAAGCATTCCACCGTTAGTTTTATGAAAGATGCTTTGTATTAGTTGAAGCTCAGGGGATTAAGTGTAGTCAGTTGAGGGTATAGTCTAAGGCATATTAACAGACACATGCGTTATTTGTATACACATGCATATGTCGTTGAAGTCTCTTGTACACCAAACATACAGCTGCCAAAGTGAAAAAGATAGGCCCAGAAAAATATATTCCAACTCTATTAAATTTTTGGTTTAAGTACCGTAAATCGTCATGGAATAAGCAGGTCTGATGCAAAATTGACAACTCTCCCTAATAAAAAGAAAGCAGGTTGATATATTTCGATGAAAGCATTTAGCAAAGAAACCACTTCAGCATTCACTTTGTTGCATTGTCATTCAGCAAATTAACGCAAATGTAATATACAGATTTTGCTGAAAATTTGTAGAGGGGTACATTAAAACTGCATCCGTAATCCATAACATTTTTGGAGGCAGTCGGAATCACCATAATATATTTTCTTCTTAAGTGCCATAATTACAATTCCACACAGAAATAATTCTAAGGGGCTAATAGTTGGTCCCCGAGTAGAAGCCGCCCATTCGAATGCAGTGTTCTGCCACTCGCCTTGTGTTTCTGAACCATGACAAGTTTTACATGAAACATGCACGTATGAACGAACGACTGATAAGTAGATTCTGGCGGGTGTTTCAAAGTCCCAAAGAGATTGAGGACCCTTAGAAGTATGTGCAATCCTCTCCCCCCCCCCCCCCCAGGGTTTCCTTTTGAAAAAAATACCTTTTTCGAACAACCCATTAATCGGTCGAACTATTAAAACCATGGTTTATTATGGAAAGATACTTCTGAATGTATAAAAATCAACATATCTGTAAACTTATAAAACGGTGATCGTGTAAATGATCGTGTAAAAGGGTGGTCCAACCCAGGATTCTGGTTGAGATCTGTACGCCCTGACTACAGATTATAGTTTATCAAATTAAAGATGTACTGGTGATATTTTTTTTATGTTTCACTACAGACAACACAATCCGAATGATAATTAAGTTGAGGGGCTTCTTTTTGAAAAAAGAAATCATAAAACACATGACTTGGCCGAACTTTTTAAACCATGGATATCATGGAAAGATATTTTTAAATGTATAAAAATCAATATACCTGTAACCCATAAAAAAATTATCAAACTGGACTCTGTGTTCAGTGTTGACCAAACCGAAAAGCCCTCGCATGGAAAGCGGAGTCATGTGGTCTTGGATTAAAAACCTTAATTTACTTCATTTGAGAGAGAAAATTCCTTCAGAGGCGTTACAATGGATATGGGGGATCAATTGGGAATATAGTGGACCCGCGTGACCGCGTATTGCAGGGTAATGCCTTTTGGGCAAGACATGATCGAGCTCTGGCCACGGTCTTAACAGGCCAGTGAAAATTCCCCGAGGCGCCTCCTGAAAAAAAAGCGTCATAGGCGTGGAGGACCTTGCAGCACAAAAGAAATAGGGGCACCTAATGGGGAATTATTAAAATTATAAATTATTCAGCATAATAGGGCATAATCCCGCAAATAAAACAAACTTGTCCTAGAAGAGCACACCACCAATACGTCTGCCGAATTTGGAGAGTCAAATCAGAACGGAAACAGGTAAACCGTGGTCTAGAAAAAAACAACTCAGTATATTAATTATATAGATGATACCGTGGTGTAAATACGGTCGATTTCAGCTAGGAAGATCTTTGTCGATTTAGAGTTTGTACTGTTTTTATAATAAACTTCAATATCTGTTCTATTTAGTTGTGTCTTGGTTTGTCAGAAAGAATGATATTTTTAGAGATTTTATTGCTTTTTCGTCGGTGTTTTATTTGTTATCTTTGGCCGGGGGGGGGGGGGGGGTGTCGGGGACTCTAAGCTGGCCAATCAGGGCCGCTTGAGTGTTCATTGAGAATTTGGAGTAAATTCCATCGTGAGCATCATATTATAAACAAATATGTGGTATGTTTGGGTGTGGTCTACAAAAAGTGTTGCAGGCTATCTAAAATATGGTCTTAGGTAAGGTGATTTTTTAGTTTATATACAAGATGTACATTATTTCTAGTCATTTTCTACTAAATGTAACATTACTTCTATCTAAGAAAATATTTATGGGTTTTATAGAATATTTTTAATTTTTATTGTTAGTAAGAGCGTCAGTAATTTCATTATTAGTAATAAACATCAATAAACATACATATATACAGGGTGTTGTATTTTTACTGTGTCTGAAAGCGATGTATTTTGGCAGGTATTGGTGAGAGAATGCCTAATAAGGGCGAATGTCTCACAGACCTTTGCGTGAGTCTGGGTGTGTGCGTGTGTGTTTGCGAATAAGGATGTATATACATGGCTCATTTTTTTTTCACCTCCCTTTTTTCTGCATAACTTAGTCTATTCAACTGGCCTCAGCTTTGTGTCACTTTGTCAATATGTCTGTCTGTTTGTCAGTTGTGCTCAATTTTTCCTTCTTGCTTGTTCTTGCTTCTGTCATTGGCATTCTACACGCCACAGTTCTCAAGAATCACTTTGTAACTTTCACCTGTCGTATATCAGAACGATTTCTTGAAGCTGCATGTATATTTTAAATAGGACAAAGCTCAAGGTAACTTCTTAATTTCGTCAATATTGGTCCGATCTTTACAAACGATGGCCCATTCTCTTCCTCTTTGTCTTCTTTATGACATATTCTGGTAATCTGTCTTCCAATCTGAGTTTTTCTGAGTTTTTTTTGTCTCCAGCTGGCCACATTTGGAGTAAAAGATGCAAATGAATTACTATACGCCAGGAAGCTGCAAGAAAATTAAAACTGAACGAAGTATTAATTGAAACAACATTAATTTTCAATTGGTCAGATTCACTTTATCTTCATCTGGAACACTTTCAACAAACCTCATGTGTTAACATTGTGCAATAACATGATGACTGCGAAAGAATTGAATTCAGATATTTATGGTCCTTTATAAAAGATGCAAATGAATAACGTTTACGCCAGGAAGCATTATGAAATTAAAACTGAAAGAAGTATTTCTTGAAACAACAATAGGCCTAATTTTCAATTGGTCAGATTCACCTTATCTTCATCTGACACATAAAACATACCTCATGTGCTAAATTGTGCCATAACCTAATGACTGCGAATGAATTAAACTCAGATATTTATGGTCAGATATGGTTCGAAAGCAAACCGATGTTTTCAATTGAGTGTCTGTTTCACCGGTCATTCATAGCTGCATTTTTTTTTTTTTTTGCATCAGGAGTATGTTATCCAAGTGTGAAACGAACCTTGATTGTCGCATTACTTTCATATTTAAGATATTTTCATTGCTTAATACAATGCGTCCATGGCAGATAAACAAATGTACATCAATTAAGGCGGCTTGGTTCTTTGCAAAATACATAACCATGCAAAACAATAAAAAATCAAGAGCACCACACACGTGCATAATTAATACGCCCGTCGTGTATCTGATGACCTCCGACCTCATTAAATATGCTAATTTTGATGAGAATATAACTGAGATGAGAAACCCATTGGAATAAGTAAAATAGGTTTCATGAAATTCCATTGGATTCTTTTTAAGTCACCAAGGTGCCTAGAAAGTGTGGTGACCTCTGAGCTCATTACATATGCAAGGACTTTGCTGGAGATCGAACTTAGGCGAGATATTTTATTGATTAAGTTGATGAGTTTTATCAAAATCCCTAATATTCTTCGTACGTTATCGCGGCGACATCACAAAGTAGCTAAGTGACCCGTGACCTAAACTGAATATGCACAGATGTTGCCAATTATCGACAATGTTGGTAAGTAGTTATGGTGAGTTTCGTGAAAATGCATCAAAGCCCCAGTAAGTTATCGCGTCGACACTGATTGATTGATTGATTGTCTTTTATTCTTCCGAGGTCGAAGAGTACAATACAATGATATTTGTTATAATAATATGAAAATAGTAACCAGATTTCATAAAAGGTAATAAACAAAACTAGACTGAACAAAACAAATAGAGAGTTAAAAATCAATTGTTACATGAATTACATGACGAGCATATATAATCTACCGAGTCTTCTTATACAGTTTTAAGATTACTGATACTCGAGTATAAAAGTTAGGCAAAATATTAATACACCGATAGAAATGAGATATATTACTGTTAGAAAAAAATAGAGGAATACAAGTATCGCCGACATCAGTAATTAATCGCAAGAATCACCTGTTGGGTACCTTATTTGATAAGAAAATTATAATCATGGAAACCTTAAACAAAAATATTACATGCTGTGATCAGTATATATATATATATATATATATATATATATATATATATATATATATATATATATATATATAAAACATAGGTTGTTGGCAGGCGGGCCACTAAAATGTGATCACGTTAGTACAATGGGGGTAATAATCATCAATAAATTATGGTGATGCTTATGTAATGCATCCTGAATACGCGTAATCTTCAGTTTGACCTTCAGGTTTTTTAAATCTTTTAAGTATTTCATAATGTCTTGATTTCACATCATTTATTGTTACTCACTGTTCTAGTTTAGTCTGTCTTTGTTGTTTGGATTGTTCGTGAAAACGAAAGTTCTGGGCTGGAGGTGAACAGTTATAAATTAGGGTCTGTGTTTAGAACCGGGGGGAGAGAGAGAAATATTCTTCACGGATGAGTGTGAGTCAGTTTGTGGACCTATCCGATAATTGCAGAATTTATAGATATTCTTCGAGATTTGAAAAGACTTTATTTAGTCTTAAGTTTGACTTTGGATTATAAGCAGAACTTCACTTTTGGATTACAACCGATTGATTTCGAGATTACATTGTACTATTATTCTCTGAGAAGATTTACATGAACTGTTCAGCTGGATTATATGTTTTAAAGGACTTGTTGAGCTGCGACAGTGGTGGTATCCAGAAAAGCCTAGGATTCGGACACTCTGGTACTGTACACTTCATTTATATTCTGTGTACCTGTATTGATTTACTGTTATTCTGTTGCTATACTGTGTATATATTGTATTGATTTAGTGTAGTGTAATGTAAGGATTGTTTTAAGAATAAATTATAATTATTTGGTAACAAAAAAACACTGACTTCTTTATTCATTCCCCTGGACATTCCACGCTGCCTAGTGTTGCGGAATCTGATTTTCATTTCCGTAACAAAATTTATGCTCGTTACGACTAAAACGACTAACGACTCTAATAACGACTCTGTTGTAATTAGGTTCCGTAACACTGTTCATATAGTACATTTTCGATAAATACTCACTTGTTGTCGAATGAAATGAGATGTGGGAGAAATTTTTTTAAGAAAAAAATTCTGTACAAGTGAATGAGTCCTCTCCAGTACATGCTTAAAATCATTTTAAATAGGATTTTATTTGTCTTTAATCATAAACATATCATTAACACGAGCCATAATAAACAGAAAGCGTAGTTAAAGAGTGATGTCCGGGTATGTTTATCTTGTGTTCCAATCACAAGAGGTACAAAAAGATGCAGATTAGGCCTATAACTTTATATATAGCAACTGCGAACAGGTTTATTTTTATTCAGAGATCCAAAATGTGACAAATCATTGTATTTATGTCATTCTGCATACTGAAAAATGTCCTCTCCAGTGCCAGTGTCGGAAAGCTTGCACATAATATAAGTCAATACAAGTAAGCTCCAGTTTTCTCTAACTCATGAAATAAATTTGTATAACTTTTTATACCAATATTATTATTCGTTAACATTAACCGAGTCAAAACAATGAGTAAGACCTTTTTTCTGTTTGACCTTTTTTAAGAGATTGTTATAATTTTAGTAAAATGGTTCAACAAAATCAGTATGGATGTAGATTTATTGCCATCTACTTAGCTCGTAAATGAATACAACAGATATAGGTTTATTTTGGAGGTAATCGGCTCCATTTTTTAATGTGAACTGAGCTTCATTTAGGCACCTGTATGTCTGCAGAATTCCATTTCGATTTCAGACTACGTGACCACCTCACCAATAAGAACTCTCTAAAGGCGCAGCGAGTGTTTGTGAGGGAAACACGGCCGTTGGGCATGCCCTGCAATTTAACCTGCAGAGCGCTCACTATGGATGAAAAATCTCCAACCTTTGCTAAGATTCCCGGCTTTGGGTTCAGAGTCCCCTGGGCCATAGAAGCAAAAACAACAGATATAGATTATCTATTAGGCTGCTGATCCAAAATGGGCGATATATAGGGCTGTGAAGAGAAAAGACTGACAAATATAGGAAGGCTAAATTATTAAATTCAAGGTAGTTTCACTAGTAACCAAGGTGATAAACAAAACTGTTACATTAAGCTTATAGTTGCATATCTTGTTTCGAAATGAAATAAAGTGCTCTGTTAATTACACTGTTTATTAATTCGAAAAAGGGACTCAGTTTTTTTGGTATATTTGAATTTTGGTATAGAAAGCTTGAAAGCTTCACATGACAATTTAGCTAAATGTGTTCTGGGAGTACAAAACTCAGAAAACGAAATTTCTGTGCAACACACGAATTCAGAAGGACAACCTCCACGCAAGCCAGCTGACACACCAATTTCGCGCGGAAACGTACACGTGCTCGGGGCGGTCATCCCTGAAAAGAATGTCCAGGCTGCACAGAATGGTGAGTTTGTTCATTTGCCTGACTTTCTATATATTGCTTCAGAACCAGTTAACAGAGAAGCCGAGGCTGTGTTTGTCAGTGATAATTTAGAATTTCGACAAAAGAAGTCACGTAGAACAATATAGATAATTTTTCCATATGGCTCCAAGCGTGGTCTCGATACGAGATGGTAGTACTGCAGAAGTATCCAGATAAATATAATAGTTTCGCAAAATACAGAACCTTCATTCAGGAATGTGACAGAAAATATTTGTGGTCTGCCGTTATGGCTTACGATGTGCGTTTCCGCAGTCAGATTGCTGGTAGCCTCCATCCATTCGCCTTTGATGAAATTGATTCTAACATGTACGTCACAATTTTGGATGCAACAGCGGTGAAACGTAATACGTCTCAGTATTTCAGATGTAAATCGTTTGATCATGTGGTCCAAAAATGCCCCTTTCGCTCGCAACAAGCCAAGATGGAGGAGACTGAAAACCAAATCCAAACAAAGTTCCACCAATCTTATAGATATGACCGCTGGTACCACGAACAGCGTGAGGGATGTAATAACTACCAGTCCGGTCGATGTCGCGTCCAGTCATGTAAACGAGCCCACGTCTGTAGACAGTGCAGAGGTCCTGAGCCGTTATACAAATGCCAACACTGTAATAAGAACAGTGTCACCCTTGAATGCTAAAGAATGGCAGGTAGGGCTGTCCAGTCATCCAGATAGATCCTTGGCAAATAAACTCGTCCAGGGTATCAATACCGGTGTTCGTATTGGGTACAAAGGTCATCGAACTCCAAGACACAGCCATAATTGGCCATCAGCTAATAAATATAACGCCGCCGTACAAACAGCCATTGACAAGGATGTGCGTTTAGGTCGCAAAGCTGGTCCATTTTATAGTCCTCCTTTTGTAAACTTTGTCGCGTCGCCGATGGGCGCATTCCCTAAAAAGCGCTCTACAGGAAAATATCGGATCATCCACGATCTATCATGGCCCCCGGGCCAGTCCGTAAATGACTTTATTCCTTCTGACGAACATTCGCTTCGGTACATAACAATCGACGATATAACTTCCGTTGTGAAGCGCTATGGTCAAGGCACCCTTATGGCGAAGTTAGACTTAAGGGATGCCTTCAAACATATAGTAGTGCACCCGGATGACTGGGAACTATTAGGATCTACGTGGGAAAAGCATGATTCTTCGGGTAATTTAGTGCGTGAATATTATGTGGATTTGGTGTTACCATTTGGTCTTAGAAGTTCCCCGAAACTGTTTAATGATTATGCAGATGGGCTGGAATTCATTATGAAAAAATACGGAGTCTCTGAGGTTGAACATTACCTAGATGATTATTTCACATGCGGCCCTCCGTTAACCCCTCTTCGTGATATAAATCTAGAGACCATGCTAGAATGCTGTTACAAGCTCGGTTTTGCTGTGCAACCAGAAAAGGTAGTAAAACCAACTACACGGCTCGAATATCTAGGGATAATAATAGACTTCAATAGAATGGAGTTGTCAATGTCTTCTGAACGTGTAGAAGACACGATAACAGAGTTACGTAAATGTTGCATGTTAGAAGCTTGACAAAGAGAAATCTTTTGTCTCTGATCGGCAAGTTAACATTTGTAGCACGTGTAGTGAAACCGGGTAAAATATTCACTCGTCGTTTAATAGAAGCGTCAAGAAAGTAACGGTTTCTGCACCACCGTGTAAAACTGAACAAAGCTGCAAAAAGCGACATCATGTGGTGGCTAAGCTACCTACCAGGATGGAACAGGAAAAGTTTGTTCTATGGAGAACAGTGGACAGGTAACGCTTGCTTGCACTTGTGGACGGGCGCCTCAGATTATGGGTATGGTGCAGTGTTTTATAATGCATGGTTGTATGAGGAATTCGACAGACTTGATGAACACTCCAAACATTCAATTGCATATAGGGAACTCTTTGCTATTGCCAAAGCTGCGGCAACATGGGGTAAGCTGTTGACGACAAAACGTGTCCTGTTTCACTGTGACAACCAAGCAGTGGTGCACGTACTGCAGAAAGAATGCTCACGAGACGGCGCAATAATGAAACTAATGCGTGCATTATTCTTTACATGAGCAACATACGGTTTTGAGTGTTCAGCGATACATGTGCCAGGTGCCAAGAATGAAGTCGCGGATGCGTTGTCCAGAGGTGACCTGAGGCGTTTTCGGCTGGTTCATCCATAAGCTGACACACAAATGACTAAGCCATTACCTTTACCAGTACATCAGCTGATTTGAAGTTTTAATTTTATGTATAATGTGTATTTCAGATGTCACGGGTGCTCTGTACGCAGAAGCCTGTCAGCTTGTCAAGAATGGTCTCAGGGTAAACAGCAGAAAAACAGCACAGAGACAGTACATTAAGTTTTGTGATCAATATGACTTTAAACCGTTACCAGCTAATGAGGATATATTATTGATGTTTGTAACATACCTGCACCGTAGGAGTCTCACACATTCTAGCATATTAGTTTATCTTTCAGCAGTGAGATCTTTGCATATCGAAGAAGCATATGGCGACCCGCTCGTAGGCAAATTCCGCTTAAAGCGGGCATTGGCAGTTCTTAAATATGAGTCGGGGCCGCCAAAGCAGAAACTCCCCATAACTTATTCTATGCTGCATCAGCTAAGAGAAAAGATAGGGGTGTCATATGATTCGTATTTGTTTTGGACAGCCATGACACTGGCTTATTTTGCATGTCTGAGAGCGGCGGAATTTTGTGTCCCATCGCAGTCCTCGTTTGATAGGGCTAACCATTTAACAGTTGGCGATGTACAGTTGGTTCAGAATGAGCAGGGCATATATTATCTGACTCTAAAATTGAAGGGGTCAAAAACTGACAAAGCTAGATGTGGCTACGTAATCAACATCGGCTGCTCTCAGACAAGCATCTGTGCCGTGTGTTCTATGCGGCAGTACATGAATCAACGAGGTTCACTATATGGTGCGAACAAGGATGAACCGTTGTTTAAACTCGAGAATACATGCATTCTTACAAAGTCTCTTTTTGTTAACCATGTTCGGCTGATATTAGCATTAGCAGGATTTCAAAATGACCAATATAGTGGTCACTCTTTTCGTAGAGGTGGTGCCACCGATGCAGCAGCGGCAGGTATGCAGGATTGGGAGATCAAGCTGCTAGGCAGATGGTCGAGTAATGCATATGAACGATATACAAGCTCCTGTCAGTGTTGTAACTGGTTTTGAGAGACCGATGGCTTTACAACGCAGGTTAAGCTCGGCACCGTTCAGAGGTTGCTATTTGAATTTCTTCAAATAGCCCTTTAATTAAAGTGGGCCATAAAGTTGGCGCTCATTCAAGCGGCCAACTGTGGGCCTTTATTATTTGGCCCAATTGTATGTTGGGTTGAAAATTAAAGGATCACATTATGGCCCACACCGCTTTCCATGTTTTCTTTGGTAAATGTAAATTAAAGAAGTTAATAATTGTTAACGCTTAAAGTTGAATCTTGCAGACCTGGCAACCCGTATCTATTCAGGTTGAGCCGTCCCCCTTAAACCCGCTTAGTAATACACGGGGCCGGGGAACTCACGCTTCAGTTATCACAGTTCACACCCCCGCCAGTCAGTTGCACGTAGTGTTTTGTCGGTGTCCCGCCCACCCACTGTCCATTTATTGCGATATGTGTCTGTATTTCTTCTGGTCGGTTTACTTCACGTATTTCGGTGTACTTATTTGCGTTGTTTTGCTATGTGTTGCTTGTTTCCTGTATTTATGTTACCTCGTGCAACGATGTGATGGGCCTTTATTATTTGGCCCAATTGTATGTTGGGTTGAAAATTAAAGGATCATATTATGGCCCACACCGCTTTCCATGTTTTCTTTGGTAAATAGGAGCGTTAATGACAAGCGGTATACCAATAATTTCGACATATTGCATCTTGGAATTAGAATGTTTGCCGAATGGCATTCCCATGAGCGGTTTCGAGAGAAATTTGCAGAAACAAGTCCGAGGTTTCGTGATGCGGTGATATCGTACAGGTGAGTATCCACATGCGGGGAGAATTAGGTGACAGTGTTTCGGAGGGCAACAGACCTAACGCTTTTTTGGATCTCGTCGCAATTCTCAATTGATTGCATGATGCATTTATTAATTAAAGATATTTAAAAAAAAATGAACATTGTTACTTTAACTGTAACAGAACAAGTAAAAACAGGCAAGTTCGAGCTTTTATTCGGTCAGATTTGGATTCAGCATGCCCCTGAAACCTATGAATCGATATCAACAAATCATATAAAATTGGACAAACGAATCATGTTGAAAAATCCTGAAAAATGGCCGCCATCTTGATATTTTTGTTGGCTATGGTTTTTTATGAAAGAGATAGGCTTGCGGAATTCACATGCCAGATTTGGTGCTTGTATCATCAACTGAATTATTCTGCACTTATCTGCCCGACTACTAGTAAATCTTGAAGGCAGAAAATTTCATCTCCCGCCTTCGCCTGCAACATTGTATCTGTGGAACCACTTCTGCAGCCTGCAGTCTCCACCCCTCTCTCTCTCTCTCTCACACACACACACACACACACTGACACACACACACCTTCCAATTGACAGTTTCAATATAGCTGAAGTAGCTTTAAATATATATATATATATATATATATATATATATATATATATATCAATACTTAGATTAAATTAGTATTTTTATAATGAAATAAATTTTCAGGTTTTCCAGTGATCCAGTGATGTATATCTTGCATATTTATAAGTATTATCTCTTCATAGTATTTTATAAAATATAAGAGTCCAACTCAAGTACTCATTCACACATTAAAAAGCTTCCTGAAGACATTTAGTCTGTTTTGGTTTATGTGTAGGCCTAGCATTTATCGCAAGTGCTCTGCAAGCTGTATCCAGTTTACAGCTATCAGCTGAAATATGTTAAATCTTATCTATTATATATATAGAAGCCAAGAGATCATATTCATATTCTGAATTTGTAACTCTTGACTATATAGTTAATATCGCGACACATGCTACTCCAGTGCATGTAAAGTCGTCTGGGCTTTTACACTCAGTCAATGCTGGCTCATCGTGCGGGAGCTTATGCCGGGGTCTGTAGCGTAAACCGGCCTTGGAGTTAATTAAACGCCTCCTGGATGGGATGCCTGTCCATCGTAGGTTACCTTCCCAGTATTTACTGTTACCCATTTCTACTGCTGTGTGGACAGAGGTTCACTTCGTTGGTGACCTTGCCTAAGGGTCTATGGCACGATTGGGATCTGACCGGGATCTCTCGATCATGAGCCCTGATGATTATAGTGTTTATGGTACGGCTATTTTCCCGAAAATTCTGTTGACAAGTGTTTATGGTTTGGCGTTTTTATTTTGGAGGAGAAAGCCATTCCTCGCTCATGTCATGGTGTATCCGGAAAACGGCTCGTCCTGAGTGTCATGCCGACTGTCAGCTGAGTTCCACAGGGTATTGTAGTGGAGTTGTTAGTTTACATCACGGCTAGAGATCGGTAGGTTTCTGTTAATATCGTTTTATGTTAGATTTTCAGTTAGAACATGGATATGAATGTGTACTTGTTGACCTGTATTTGCACTAGTCCATACATAGACCTGTTTAGTATCGCAATGGTAATACATTTATAGTCCAATCATGATCAGCTGAGCGCCGTAACCCACGGGTCCCTTGTTCTTAAAAGGTAGGAAATGTTTTTTTTGTACCACATGGGGAAAGCCTCAACTATTTTTCAAAGCACCCAAGGTTTAAAACAAGGGACCCATGAGTCACGACACTCAGCTGTTATTTATGATCATAAAATATGATTTGGAAGAAGGGATAGATTTGTTGGTTTGGTGTAGTAATATAAACGGATTTATGAGGATGTTGGTGTTCAACTCAAGTTACGTAAAGATTTTGTTAAAAAATACTTGGAGAGGGAAAAGGACTGGTCATTTATATTATTAACATTTGGAAAAAGACTGCTATTGTCTCACAGGTTTAGCCTTGGCCTTATAACTTTATCTACCTTGCAGCAGAAGTATTTGAAAAAAATGTCCACTATCAGTCATGTAAATGATCATGCTTTTTACAAACAAGTGAACTGTTACCCAAAAGTGGCACTAGCACCTATGATATGAGAGTTTAACTATTAATTAAAAAATAATTGAAATTATTGGGCTAAATTAATTTTAATTTAAAATACTAACAATATCATCTGAATTTTTTTTTTTCATATCATAATTGAAACTAGAATATGGGTAGTCGACAAGCGACTGTGTATCCACCAAAATCAGATGAGGATGGGTGAAGTGAGGCATGGATTGAGTTACATATTAGCATGGATGTCTATCACGTTAACATAATTGTAGGTGGTGCTACCTGTTATTTGAAAGAGAAGCTATCCAAGATTTATACACATGCAAAATTTCAGGTGAATAAGTCAAACCACTGCCGAGATATGAGTGATATTATACTACAGCAGACAAACATGAACGCAGTGCAAAAATAGTTGCATGTGGCGCCACAAGTTTTGTGATCAGGAAGATCTGTCAAACCAGTCCGGAGATATTAGCATGGATGTCTCCAGCGTGAACATAAATGTAGGTGGTGCCACCTGTCAGAAAGCTGTCCAGGATGTATACACATGCAGAATTTCGGGGGAATTAGTCAAACCACTGCAGAGTTATGAGTGATATCCCAAGGCAGACGAACAGATGGATGCTGTGCAAAAATTGTGTATGTTATAAAGCTATCCAAGGGCTACAGTTGTGCAAAATTTTAGCCTGATTGGTCAAACGAGTCCGAAGATATGTGGGTTAATGTGTCAAAACATAATAACAGATGGACTCAATGGAGAGAAGAAAGGTCAGAGGCCAATGCCAAATGATTAGGCACTAGTTCAATTGGGTTTAGTTTCGGAAAATTCTGTCCAGT
Source organism: Sipunculus nudus (assembly GCA_026874595.1). Lineage (NCBI taxonomy): Eukaryota > Metazoa > Annelida > Sipuncula > Golfingiida > Sipunculidae > Sipunculus > Sipunculus nudus. The sequence continues at coordinate 43,953,751 of CM049308.1, forward strand.
AGTCTCAGAGGAGTTCTCCGGAAACGAATATGGCAGTGGTGGTGGCGGCGGCAGAACCCGGTCAAAAACGAATTATCCGCAAAACTTTGTATTGGTGGATACAATAAATTATTTTTAAAATAATATTATAAAATGTATTCATGAATGCATTCATGAATACATTTTGAAAGTATTTGCATACTCATTCAAATACTTTTTTTTACCTGTATCAGAATTTATATTCATTTCCTTGGTCGAATTATTGAATATTTGTATTCATATTCAAATACAATTGTAAGTATTCACTCAGTGTCCCATATTTATTCAGTTTCCGTCAACTGAAACTTCAGTATCCAGGATATACAAATTTAACAAATTTAAATAACCATCATAAGTACCAGGTTTTATGGCTTTAATTTATATTTAAAAAAAAACATTCACTTCTGAAAACTGTCACATCAGTCTACACACTAAACATAGCAAGACATTTATGACAATTATTAACATTATAGACATCATAATGAGAACTTGTCTGATTTTTTTTATCACATTTGAATATTTTTTTTTTTTAAACGTATCAGAAAAAAATAAAAGTAATCTCTGCTATGAAAATAATACTGTTAAAACTAACCCAAGGATCAAAACACACAATATATTATACATGGAGCAAAGTGGAGTTGGAAATGTTTAATTTTATAAACTGATAAAAAGGAATCAGTACTCTCAATTAATTTACCTAGTATTATGTGACAGCTGATAGAGCCACATGTCTTAAATGTCATTAGTCAAACATTGACATCTTTAATGAGCACTTGTCTGAGTAATACTTAACATTTTTTTTATATATTCAATTTTTTTTAAATTTTGTAAGAAATATAAACCAACAAATTTAAACACCTGGAAAAGACCTGTAAATTTAGATTAATTTAATATAATCAACTGCATCCTTGTCTATCATTAATTTGCTTAAAAAATCCCTAATAGTAAACAGAAATTTTATTTAATTATTTATTTATATAATTATCATTTTTATGATTGAAATGAAAAATACCAAATGGTGACTGTATAGTGTCGTTTTGAATTCATTTTCTGTCATCTATAAAAGAGCCATACATCATCAGTAATTGCAAGGGTGTCTGTTACTCATTAACAATAAATTCCTTTCCCATTAATGTTTCTTTAAGTTGTTATTATAAACAAATAAATTCTTTTTAAATTATTGTTTATTTTTATGTTTTGGGCCAAAACAACTACCAGAGTGTTGGAGTGGGGTTGGACAGTTAGATCCAGGTGTGGCCACCCAAGAGCTGGCTGATGGCAGAGCCCCCGCTGCCAGTGTGCATAATTGGCCTGAGGGGTCAACATGGGAACAAATAGAGGGGCTTCAGTATAGCCTAGGTGTGACATGGTCTCATTAAAACTGTAATAATTGCTAGTTTATTACTATGCCATGTCAATAGGGGTCTGGACAGCTGAGTGGTAAAACGCTTGGCTCTCTCCGCTGGCGACCCGGGTTCGTTCTCTGGCGTGGCTATGAGAGTGGGTTGTAGTTGCCCTTCCAAGGCCTGTGGTATTCCCTGGGTACTCCGGTTTCCTCCACCCCTGCAGACTACCGAACGCCATCACCGGAGCCATGGAGAGTGCCTCGATTAGTTGTAATAACTATATGTACAATCCATGTAAATTAGATAAGTTTAAATTTAAATTTTAGTTTTTGGTCAATTCCTGTCAAATTTCAGGATTTAGAAGCGGAAGTCCTAACGTGTTTATGATATGAAAATTAAATCAACAGTGCTTACAGGAAAAAACGTGCCATGGCCAAAGTTGGGCAAAATTTAAGGTACTGATTTTATATAATGCTAATAACTTTTAAAATTTGAAAATTCATATCTAATTTTCGGTATACAATAAATCTTGATGGGTGCAAGTTGTATCCCTGAAAACTAGGGACCTATGGGCCTTAAAGCTCAGCTGAATTTGTCTTTAAGGATATTTTATGAGGTTTTCCAAAATGTGTGTCCTTTGACTTTAACCAATGACCTTGTGACCAAAAAATCTGAGAACTTACTATCCTTGAACTTACAGCATTTAGATTATCGTAACAATCTTTTTAAAAAAGTGGGTCAAGTGACCATGACCTCTGACCAGGTAACCTCAAAATCTACAGATTTCTTCCACTTTGGACTAGTAAGCGGTGTGAAAGATGGTAAGTTTGGGATGAAAAGTTGATTTACAGTGCATCCAAAATCCTTTTAAAGATGAGGCTCCTGTAACCTTCACCTTTTACCCCATGACCCCGAAACTAAAAATGTTCCTTACTTAATTGATGGGTCATACATATATCAAATTTGAAGCCAATCAAACCGAACTAGAGTTATCATCTGGAAACTAACTTGTGGACAGATGGACCCTGTTCCCTTGACTTTTGACCCCTAATTCCTTTATATTCTGGCAGGTCAGCTATATGTGCAAGATTGAAGGTTTGGAATGAAAAGCTTGGCTTAAAATGTAGCCATTATCTTTATAAATAATTGGGCCCCATGATCTCATGGCCATAAAATCATAAAAATCTTGCTCTAGTGGTGAGCTATACATAAGTCGAGTTTGAAATCCATGTCAATCCAACCTGGTGTTATCATCTGGAAACAAATTTGTGTAGATGGATAGATGGACACACAGACAGACAGATGAACAGACGGACGAACAGAGTGATTAATATATGGCATCCACTTAAGATCAATAAACACACCAGTTTTCGGGTCACTAGATGAAACCACATCCTATCAATCTATCTTATTTCATCTTTCTCATCTAATCTCATCCCAATCTAACTAATCATTCTATCTACCTGTCTTATCTTATCCAATCTAATCATATCTAATTTTATCTAACAGTATCTAATCTTATCCTATTATCTTATCCTATATAATCTGATATTATTGTAATCAATCTTATCCTATCTAATCTTATCTTATTTTGTTCTACCTAACTTATCCTTTCCCATCTAATCTTATCCAGCCTTATCCTGTGTGACCTTATCTCATTATCTTATCACATCTCATCTCATCCTTTCATCTTATCTTATCCAATATATCTCATCTTATCTATCTGATCATATCTGCCTCGTCTTATCTATCTCACCTCATCTTGTTTCTTCTTATGTATCTATCTTATCTTAGGGATGTCCCCACCTGTATCACATTCGGTTGCTGATGCGCGTGGCAGACAATTTTCCAAGACCAGTTTGATGACAGAAGTCTTTATTCAATAGCAAGCGGTCTGGAACAGTCTCTCCCTGTGAGAGAGCCGCTTAGCCTCCCGGATTCTCCAAAACGCGCACCATGCAAGACTTTTTGATACAGAGTTTGGATTGACATTATCAATGTATATTCATTTACCCTCAGTTACATCACTGATAAAAGCTGCTATTGGATCAGATGGTAATGGTGACCTGACATTTGACATAATTATGCATGTCATCATTTTACGTAAGATTATATTGACCTGATACAGATCCAGTTATAGACTGACCTACACTGCTATTTCCAAACACTATAAACATAATCTGCCTGCCTCATCATAGAAACCAATTTAGAGCTAATTTGTGAGAGTACAATAAGGCTCTACAAAGATACTTGGTTGTCTGATGAACCATTAATAATTCTTTGGCTCTGTCTGAATATCAGCTAGTCCTCATCAATCTCTAACACTGATCTTAGTGTTTGTCACTCTGTGAATTTGAAGTTTTAGTTTGATTACCAATATTTAAATTTACCACTTCATAACAGTTCCCTCTGGAATGAGGCTCCGGCCTCATCGGCTAAGTCTAAGAAAAATTAGTTATTGCAAGAAATATAACTGGGATACAGATGACAGAAATACTTAATGTGTAAGGATCAAGATATACAGCTGAAGTCTGCATTAACTGCGAGAACAGTAGCTGTGACAGTGAATATAGAACCATATATTGAGCTAGCACTAATGAAAATGTGATGGATATATGCTTTAAGTATTACATCACTGAGATGAATAGATTACACATATCAATATAGATGTGGAATACATGAACATGTCACATTTCCAGATGTAACAGTGTAAGGAATGAGGAAGTGCCTATTTTAAAATTATGTAGCAGTACAACAACGCCTAAGCTAAAGCTTAATAAGCTGAGAAAGGAGATATATATAGCTACACATATATGCTAACTAACACAGAATTTCTTTTTTTTTTTTTTTGTGAATGGACAATCCTAAACAATATCTAGTAGATAAAATGCTGATGTATAAGGAATCAGGAACAACATCGCAACCATGATGACATTATTTGACATCCTAATATAAGCATTAAACATTAGATTAAATAAGTATGGCAGTATCTAAATAGAATCAATAAATATCTTAAGGGATATGATTATATCACCATAAGGAATGCACATCATATATAAGCAGAATCCATAATGTACAGGCACTGGAATAATTCAATTATGTGAACCATTTCAACATACAGTAAGTGATGTTATATAAAGATGTTCAGTCTAACAACAATCTGTATTTAAAAAAAATGACAAGGGATAAGGTAACAATGCCTGACATTACAGATTAAACCTGTAGCTTAATTAATTCCTATTGAGAAATTGATGAATTCCTAATCTGGCAATGTTTATATACTCTTGTGCCTAAGAGTTTAACACATACACATGTACATGACTATCTGCCCTGTGTGTTGATCAACACCAATGATTCAAAATACATCTTGGCTCTCATACTTGCCATTGGGACAAATTGACTTGTGAATAATGGAAGGTTGATTTGCTATTCCTTTAGCATAACACAACTGGTGTACCTAACCAGCGAAGAAGTACATAACAGACATAATGTCATTCCTAACGACAGAGGAATGTGTACATATATTCCCATTTATTACCCATTTTTGTGCACGAACAAGGCGAAATATGTGTGAAAATGTGATGAAAAATAAAATAATTCACTGACAGCTGCATGTTTTGATCTAGTCCTAGGATTAAGATGGTAATTTGTACGTACATCATTTTGTAAGATCAAACATACATCAGTAGAGTGATGATGTAAATTAAAAGAATAATGTTAATGCTCGAAATCCTTGTCACTCCACATCTTGGTTTATCAGTATCATGAAAGCAGTGACCAGAATGCATTTGCTCATGAACATGTCTGTCATAGTACGTATAAATGTGAATTCCTTATGAGAATAATTCCTGGGCTAACCTTCATATTTTTGCCTGGCATATCCAGCTATTAATGAGGTTAACCAAATCAAACCTGTATTCAGGGCAATAATGTGACCACAGGTCAGTGCATTATTGACTTTTGGAGTCATCAAACTCCCCAGTTTGTCCAATTCCCTGTATATTGGGGGGCTTCCCAAGAACCCGTGTTTGAGGACCAAACTGTGACAATTGAAAATAAGCATCGCATTGTGCTTTGGTGACACAATGTGCTACCATTCCATTAAATTTAGCCAAGAGAGCATCATGATACCTGATGATTTGGTATGGAACAACACATGAGAAAATCTCAATATAAATGAATGCTAACATGCTGATGGTTTTGCATATTGCTCTACTCTAGGAATTATTGTATTTAAATCAATATAGTCATTTGTGACATTGCATATTAACGTTTGAGATTGACATAACTGCATCAAATCTAATATTGATAGTTCTCTACTGTTTAGTAGGGTGTGATAAGCCTGTTCCTAACCTATCCATTAGACAGAGACATTAAATTATATCATATTACAATTATGACACAGCAATAAGAGAAAGTTACAGAACATAACATATATATATATATATTTTGTATTACAACATATACATGCAAAATATTCTGAAATGCCCCAAATTTACATTGGGCATGTAAAATTCAGAGTCTCTGGTTTTGTTTTTCATTACCTCAGGAAATCTTGTCTTCTTAGGGTCTTCTGTGGTCTTCTCTGCTGACTTGGCTTCTTTTTTTCTTTCTGGAGTCATGGTATGGAAGGTGATGCAGAAGATAGCAGTAGAACGGCAAATCTGCTTCTAGTAGTTGCAGGAACATAGCGAGGAACTTGTTGTGAGATAAAACACAGTGCACGTGGTATGGCCAGTAGTATTGTTGACATAGGCCCAAAGCTGGCTGGTCCCGATATTGATTTTTTTTGTGGCTGGTCAGGAACAATGATGATCACAGGTTGAGATATCACAGCACTTATTTTAGCGAAAAATGTCATTTTTGCAACTTGAAGTCACAGTTAAAGCAATATGCTGATTACAGTGTCCTTTTGGTTTAAAGATACAGAGAGAGTCTTTGATCTTCTCAAGCAGAGCACTGAGAAACTGCAGCCAAGTTAAAGCTTGAAGAGAGAGTTCTTAGCAAAGTTTGATACCTTCAGCAGCAGAGATGACTTTCTTGATGTTAGGCTGTGATCCGGTACCTGGGTGAGGTTCTAGTGCATGGGTTGTTAGACCAGTCAATGGCACCTGTGGCTGCAAGAGGGGGGGGGGGGGGATCTTCATTCTTCACTCCAGCTGGCAGCATTGTCGGTTTTTCTGGTGCTGATGTGCTCGAAGTGAATCCCGGTTCATCCACCAAAATGATATAGGACCCGGTCTCCACCATAATGATACAATGTGGGGTTGGGGATGTCCCCACACTGTATCACAAGCAGTTGCTGATGTTGGTGGCTGACAATGTTCCAAGACCAGTTTGATGACAGAAGTCTTTATTCAATAGCAAGCGGTCTGGAACAGTCTCTCTCTGTGAGAGAGCCGCCCAGTCTCCCCGACTCTCCAAATCGCGCACCATGCAAGACTTTTTGATACAGAGTTTGGATTGACATTATCAATGTATATTCATTTACCCTCAGTTACATCACTGTTAAAAGCTGCTATTGGATCAGATGGTAATGGTGACCTGACATTTGACATAATTATGCATGTCATCATTTTACGTAAGATTATATTGACCTGATACAGATCCAGTTATAGACTGACCTACACTGCTATTTCCAAACTCTATAAACATAATCTACCTGCCTCATCATAGAAACCAATTTAGAGCTAATTTGTGAGAGTACAATAAGGCTCTACAAACATACTGAATTACCATTAGATACTTGGTTGTCTGATGAACCATTAATAATTCTTTGGCTCTGTCTGAATATCAGTCCTCATCAATCTCTAACACTGATCTTAGTGTTTGTCACTCTGTGAATTTGAAGTTTTAGTTTGATTACCAATATTTAAATTTACCACATCATAACATTATCTTATATAATGTTATCTAATATAATCTTTTACCACCTAACCTGTCTTATACTATCTAATCTTATCCTATCTAAGCTTATCCTATCCTATCTAATCTTATTCTGTTCTATCTGATCTTAACATGTCTCATCTTATCTTAGCCTGTCTCATCTCATCCTGTCAGGTAAGTGTTTAATTGCAGGTATGAGCCTACAATAACCTGTCATATATCTGTTATAATTGCAGATATGAGCCTATTTCAATATCCTGTCAGGTAAGTGTTAAATTGCAGATATGAGCCTAACAATATCCTGTCAGGTAAGTGTTTAATTGCAGATATGAGCCTAACAATAACCTGTCAGGTAAGTGTTTAATTTTTTGATATGAGCCTAACAATATCCTGTCAGGTATCTGTAATAAGTACAGATATGAGCCTAACAAATAACCTGTCAGGTAATTGCTTTGTGACACGTCTCCCCCCAATAATTTACACCTTAAACCATCTCTAATGAAAACCTGCATTATATTTTGTGAACTGACGGAAGTTTCATTGTATTAACATGAAATTTGCCCAGTTCAAGGCCTACCCGTTCTGACAAGTCGAAATTCAAGTGACACTTCCTAATCTGCGTTACTGTTATATCATGAGTCAATTTGACGCATATGCCAGTCTGTCGCTCTTTGAGGTACATTTTCTTTCCGTTTAATATTTATGGGTATGCGTGTCATTATGAAAAACTCGCGGTTCCATATCTGTTTATACATGTAAAGTTGCGTCACATTCAAGCTTGATCCACTACAGACACGTGAATTCCATTGCTTGCCCAGCTGACCTTTGAAGCCGTGTAGCGGAAGTTCAAGCCCCAGGTCACCTGTGCATTGACCTTTACATCCCCAGGTCAACTAAGCCTTCCGTGACTGATATCCACATGTGATAGTGTTGACGCACCAGCATAGAGCACCACCTGGTGTCAGGGTTTAAATTTAATTTTTGTGTGTGTGCATACTTTACGGCATGCGTTGTAAGAACGCATAAAGCTGGCCGACATTGTGAATCAGCGGTAGAAGCTGGGTTGGACGAAATTGGGCCAGTAACCGATAGTGAAGCCTTTACAGAGATCAGGACCAAGGCTAGATGTAAATAATTGAGAGTATAATACTTTGACATACTTTTTAGCGAGTGTCATTGTTCATTTTATAATTCTTACGCATGTAAAAACTTAAAACTGATTTGGTTACCGCGGTGTCAGTGCGCATGCGCTAGACAGCCGGATGTTTTGGTTCCACTTGGAGTTTCAGTGAGACGTTTAAATATGTATAAAGCACATGTTATGTCGTTTTAGTGCGGGCATAGGACCTGTGTTATTATTTAATGCTGTATTGAAAGCTTTACCTTATGTACATGTAGTTCATTATGGGAATAGACCTGTATCTATCAGCGCGGAACAAGATTGATTCAGTCTGTTATTAAAACACACTAGAATATACCCATATCAGTACCTGCATCCACACTTTTCTTAAATTATGAGTAAGCACTGACATGGCGTGCGCGTTTGAAATGCACTGACACAAATTTGGCGAGGGGTAAGATGTTCCGCGTCCAAAATCGTCCCAACGATTAACCCACAACATGATTCACTTGTGCCAAAATTGCCGATATGGGCAGTAGTGAGATGTTCCCGGTCTAAATTCGTCCCCGCGGTCAACCCACAACAACATTCATTTGTGTTGACTTTAGCGGACTGCTTACAAAAGGCCGACGCGTAGTGAATGTTTGGCAGACTATGTCAGGTTTGATTTGATTGGTTAGCGAGAGGAGATTCCGGACGACGTGGGCGCACTATGTGAGAATGGCCATGGCACAGCGCAGGTATTAAACGCATAATATTTTTATCGCTCTTGAGGGCATTTCTGTACCAATCGCCTAAAAAATGTAAACTCGTTCTTCCCCGGACCAAGATGCACCCTATGCACCCTCCCATGAAGTTTGACGACCGTGCGATCCCTAGCGTGCGAATGAATCCGGACAGACAGACAGACAAACAAACAAACAGATTCCCGTGAATTATAGTATGATTGGAAGTGAATTGACATTAATATAAACTGATGTGACACTATTTAGAGAACAGACAGCTGGACTTGTGCGAGATGTATCTTGTGTTTTCATGTTCTTTTAATGAGATAGAAACCAAGTTGGACAAATGTATTCTGTAACCAGCTCACCTGAAACTTAGTTTTCCTCAGATTGACCATACTATTTAAGATAGATGGCATGCATCTGATGTATACTGTGTGTTAATATTGATGCCTATTTAAAATTGATATGGAGTTAATGGCTGATACTGTAAACTATTTTCATTTATTACCATAATAATATAATGATATTTTCATTAATACTGTTTGATATGAATACCATTAGTGTTTTCATTGCTAATTTGTTTTGAGCTGAAATGATACAGTATAGAAGTATAATATTTCCTTTATTATTTTCATAATGTTTTATGTAGTGACTTATGTCATATATATAGTCAGAAGTTTACCTATGATAGAGATCACATGATAGTTGAGTTATTGATGTATATGAACCTTATTTTTATTACTGTTTTGTGATGAGAACAGAAGATTAAAACTATTAATGTTAGGATTTAGACTGATATAACACACAGTTGTGTGACATGTTATGATATGAACTAAGATTTAGAGATCTAACTTGAACTAGTAGAGAGGAAACTTTGAGACTATGAGTCATTATTTATTATTCATTTGTTTTATGTATTTGTTTAGAGACCAGTCTGATGATTAATGACAGTTTAAAAGTTACTATTGCATATATGATAAGTTCAGTGTATGCACTTGATCTGATTAGTTTGACTATTTGTCAAAACTGAGACCACTATTCAGTGATAATACGGATAAAGATAGTTGTTTACATACTGCATAGTGTATGAGCATGCATACTAAGGATTTCCATTATTTGTGTCATTGCAGACTGCTGAGCCTTGGAGGTCAACCACCCTTTTTGTTTTTTTTTTTATTTTTACTTTATTGTTTTATGAACTGGTACAGATTTGAGCATCTGTGACTGTAATTTGTATCAGACTCTCAGTTTATAAACTGATATTCTTAACGAATGGCTCCTTGCTCGATCCCGCATCCCTTAAAGATTTTGGTGTCAGAAGTGGGATGACTGAAAAGGAGGGATCATAAAAAAGCAGAGATATAAAGGAGGACATGAGCATATTGTCGGACATATATTAAACTGAGATGTTGTCAAAAGATAATGGGTGGTTTGACAGTCGCTGAGTGATACACCTGGTTTGAGCCTTGGAGTGATGTTGCCTTTTCCTGAATGATGTTGCCGCTTGGTGTAACAGACCTTGATTGGAGCTGTGATGATTGTTGTTCAGCTGTTGATGGGATCATGTAGTGCTGTTGATGTCTGATGTCTCGAGATACGTTAGTAATGCTGTTCCAGCGTGACATTGAACATTTCATTAGTTAATATACTGATGTCGTTCCATTAACTTTACCATCGGATCAAGTTATGTGAGTGACAATGATCACTGCCTACAGATGTTTACAGACATTGTCTGGTACTATGCAGCATGATGGTGATTACCAGTTTTGAACTCTGTAATTCCCGGAATGACATATGAGTATTTGTTTATACGCATCACTGGTTTTAACTTTTGATATGAACATTGTGCCTCTCAGTAGAACACTGGTTACCTGATGATGTGGTATTGTGAATGTTTAATGATGATGATGAGTATTTCGCATATTTGCATGTTTATTGCCTGATCATTGATGATATCATTTTATATGTGTACCTGATGTTAATAGAATATATGAATCACACTTGCATGTTTATTATTGTTTGCATATGACAACATTTGTTGGGAGATTACTCATGTTCGGGATATACCGTAGCCTTTATTTGCTGTCTATGCATCATTGTTACCATGTCGGAGACTGCAGAGTCTACACCTGTTAGATTAGTATACGCCCTTCGTAGGTTAGAACATTACTCTGGAGAAACCGGAACTTTAGACGATTGGGTGGTACAGGCCCAAGATGCCTTGCATGCTCAGAGGTTAGAAGGACAACCTGCAGCAGATTATCTGCTTGCACATTTAGAGGGCGCTGCGCTGAGAGAAGTTAAGTACTTAGAGCCAGATGAGCGTAATACGGCTACAGGCGTATTCAATATTTTGAAAGATGCTTTCGGTGAAAGACTGTCTGAGAATGAATTATTAGATGCATTTTTCGCCCGTAGACAACATTGCAGAGAGTCCCTGCGTGACTTTTCACATGAACTGATGGCTCTTCTTGATCGTGCTTTCAGCATTAACGATAAGATTTTGCCAAACAAAGATCATGCTTTAAGAGTTCAGTTTATTGAAAAACTGCATGACAGTACTTTGAGTAATATATTAAGACTTGCTGTTAGGGAGAACCCTAGTAAATCCTTTAAGGAAGTACAGCAACAAGCTTTATTATGGACTGGTGAAGGTTTAGACACCAAACCTAAGAAAAGAGCAGAAGCAGGTTCAGTTGATACACTTACTGAAGTGACGCATACTGTGAAAGATACCAAGGAATCCGAACTGACAAAGAGACTGGAAGAAGTGCTCACTGTGCAAAAGAAGCAACAAGAAATTATTGAAAGTCAACAAAAGATGTTGGATCGACTGATATCGCTACAGGCGAATGGTATGAACCCTAGTAAAGAGCAACTCCAAGTACCCCAACAGAGGATGAAGGTCCTTGCTTTCATTGTGGTAAATTGGGACACCTGAAACGTGACTGCTGGATTCTCAGGAGTGAGAGAAAAAAGAAAACTGTAACAGATCCCCCAAACTGCAGTTAATGATAGTGTACAAGGAGTTTCCAGGAAGGAACAAACTCTAGCAAATCCTGAAGTGCTAGATCGAACTGTTGCAGACAGAATTACTGTAAATTGTGTTTTCGGACAGGTAACTGTGCCGTGTCTATTATAGACACTGGGTCGCAGGTGACCACCATAACTGAATCGTTTGCCAGAGACCACTTATACATATAAAGGAAGGTGATGTGGTTGATACTAACAACTGGCTAGAGCTGTCAGCAGCCAATGGACTTGAGATGCCTTATGTTGGTTTGATTATTGTCGATGTTCATATTTTTGGTTCAGACATTCTAGAAGTTGGAATATTAGTTCTTAAAGATTCTGTTGTTAGAGACGCTACACACAGTAGTCCAGGAGTAATTGGCATGAATGTGCTTAGGAGATGTCCTGAATATTGGGAAAAACTTAAACAGTTTGGAGCAGAAAAGAAAGAGAGCTCAAGTGTCAACCTAGGTTTTGTCAAGGTGACAGGACCACATGGAGTAGTTATACCGCCGAACAGTGTATCTTCTTGTAGGATTACTAGTAGGGTGAAGGGTGGAGTAGCTGTGGTAGAGCCTCTTAACCATCAGTTACCAGGGAAAGTTCTTGTGGTAAGTACTATTGTTGGTTCTTCGTCCGACCATTTGTATGTGCATGTAGCTAATCCTAGTTCTAGAGACGTATATTTGAAACCGGGTCAGAGGATAGGTACACTCCAGAAACCTGATGAAATCATAGAGTTAGGCAAGCAAGTAGCCGTAGAGCTTGTACCTAGTGGTGAACAGGGTAAGGTCAGGGTTCAATGTCAAACTTGTGTTGGAAATGCGTCGGATGTTCCGTCAGTTGATTTATCAAGCTTTCCTGGAACCGAGGAAGAGCGTCCATGCCTTACTGAAGAAACACAGTCATATTTCAATGTAAATTGTTCAGAGAACAAGTAAATTTTCTGGGTCATGTTATCACCGGGGAAGGGATTAAGACCGATCCAAAGAAAACTGAAGCTGTACAAAAATGGCCTAGACCACGAACGTTGAAGGAACTCCGTAGCTTTACAGGTTTTGCCTCCTACTATAGAAAATTTATCAAAGGATTTGCGCAGATTACAGCTCCATTACATCAGCTTGTTGGCGAGTTAGCTGCACAGAAACAAGGAAAGTCAGTGCAAATAAAAGAATTGTGGAATGAGTCCCATGAAGAGGCATTTACAAAACTGAAACAGGAGTTCACTCATGCACCAGTTTTGGGATACCCATATTTTGATAAGCCATTTATTCTTGAGACCGATGCGTCGCATATGGGTCTTGGAGCTGTATTGTCACAAGAACAAGAAGGAAAGCTTAGAATAATTGCCTACGCAAGCCGAGGTTTGCGAAAGTCAGAACGTAATCAAGACAATTATAGTTCCATGAAACTAGAGCTTCCAGCTGTCAAGTGGACAGTGGTAGATAAATTCAGAGAATATCTACAGGGTGCGTTTTTCACGGTGGTAACTGATAACAACCCACTTACTTATTTAATGACCAAAGCTAAGATAAGTGCTGTTGAGCAGAGATGGGCCGCAGCCTTAGCAAGTTTTAACTTCCAATTCCAGTACAGAGCAGGGAAGCATAATGGAAGTGCCGATGCCCTTTCACGGTTAACTGAGCGATCTTGGGAAAAGATGGAGTCAGAAGAATCCTCGTCACAGTTATGTGCAAGAGCAAGTAATTCACCAGCCTTACCAGTTGAACTTCAAGTGGAAATTGGAAGTGAGAGATGTACTGAGCAGGGTGACAATGCTAGTTTTAATGTTGGACTTGACACAATCGAAGTCGGAGCCACTTCCATGCCTATTCTATCACATGAAGAGATAGCAGTTATGCAACATGCAGATCCAGTGATTGGATCAGTCCACAAGTGTTTTGACACAGGGAAGAAACCCACACTAAGAGAGAGAAAGCAAGCTCCAAAAGAAATGCAACTCTTATACCGACAATGGGATAGATTTGAAATAGACCAAGGAGTGTTGTATCGTGTTATACAAGATCCGGTTATGGGAAAAGTGAAACAGATAGTGTTACCTCAAGTTTTGAAACAGAAGATGTTAAAATGTTTTCATGATGATAGAGGTCATCAGGGTGTTGATAGAACTTTAGCGCTTTTGCAAGCAAAATGTTATTGGTCTCATATAGAGAAAGAGGTCAGAGACTATATAGGTTGCTGTGAACGCTGTGTTTTGTCTAAAGAGGTCAAAGTTCATACACCCTTAGGTACAATACAAGCTACACGACCACTAGAAGTCGTAGCTATGGACTTCACCATACTTGAAAAAGCTACAGATGGTAGAGAAAATGTTCTCGTTTTAACGGATGTTTTTATGAAGTGGAGGATAGCCGTTTCCCACTAGAGATCAAAAGGCGGAAACCGTGGCCAGAGTTTGTGTCCGTGAATGGTTTTCCAGATTTGGAGCTCCATTAAGACTTCATTCCGACAAAGGTAGAGACTTTGAGAGTCGAGTCATTCGTCCACTTTGTAGTATGTATGGAATTAAGAAGTCAAGAACAACAAGTTACCATCCACAATCAAATGGACAGACAGAGAGATTTAATAGGACAATGCATAGCCTATTGAAAACGTTGCCACACCAGAAGAAAAAGCATTGGCCAGAATATTTGCCAGAGTTGGTTTTCGCATATAATACGACACCCCACAGTAGTACTGGATTTAGTCCGTTCTACTTACAAAATTTTTGGACGTGATCCCAGAGTACCAGTTGAGTTACTACCTAGTGAATATGATGAAACATCAACAGATAATCCTGTAACTTGGGCGACTTTACATCAGCAGAGATTACAAGAAGTTTATGATCATGCTAAACGTAGAATGACACAGGCTGCGTGTGAGCGCAAGGAATACGCTGACAGACGAGCTAGAGAAGCCCCACTTCACACCGGACAGAGAGTGTTAGTAAAACAGCATCCAAAAGGACGAAGCAAAATACAGGATTCATATGGGCCTCAAGTATACAAAGTAATCCAAAAGTAAGATGATAAGGATGTTCATTGTATAACACCTGCCGATGGGTTAGGATTACCAAAATGGGTAAACAGATGTCAGATGAGACCATGTCCATTGACAGAAGTACTAAAACCAGAGGATGACCAAGATGATTCTTCAGTTGATGAACACTTTCCACCTCAAGACATAAACCCAACTGATGAGGACGGTTTTGTATTAGTGTTACAACCCACAGTTATTGATGGTCGAGATGTACCAAATGGAGTTGATCAGACTTTACTCCGTCACTCAACTAGAGCTGGGGCAGGGAAACACCGTAATCAATTTAGGGAACCTAGATCAGCTTGTTCACGTGACTAATTGGTCATGAAATAGTTTCTACTGTATTGTATTAAATTTAATGTCAAGTTTATGTGGCTAGTGTGAGGCTAGTTGATTATTCTGTTCATATTGTTAAGGGACAGGAGGTTATATTTTTCCTCATGTTGATTGTTCAGATATGTGCATAGTTATGAGTAACAATGCTAAATTCTACCCGTGCTCGAGATTAAAGGGGGAGGGGTGGATGTGATAGTGTTGACGCACCAGCTTAGACCGCCACCTGGTGTCAGGGTTTAAATTTAATTTTTGTGTGTGTGCATACTTTACGGCATGCGTTGTAAGAACGCATAAAGCTGGCCGACATTGTGAATCAGCGGTAGAAGCTGGGTTGGACGAAATTGGGCCAGTAACCGATAGTGAACCCTTTGTTTTATGAACTGGTACAGATTTGAGCATCTGTGACTGTAATTTCCATCAGACTCTCCGTTAATAAACTGATATTCTTAACGAATGGCTCCTTGCTCAATCCCGCATCCCTTACACACAGTTATACACTCCCATTTTAAGAATCATCAGGTCACCGTCACCATCTCGTGGTTTTCAAGCATATTGGATAACAATATTTGATATAACGTTTCACGTGAACTGCAAATATACGATTTGCTTCGTGTTTTACCCGTGTCTCTTTTATGACGATCGTATGGCCGGTCAACAATAAAGCGGCACGCATGCATTACGGTCAATCGTGTGTTGACGTATATGCAATTTTTTTAATGAAGACATAAATAAATACAATGAAATAAAAAAACACCATACAGGTATATATTTTATTTTCTGAAATTGCCACATACCTACCTAAATTCCACGGGAACTGGCATCGTTTGGTGTCATGACGGATCTGGTTCAATACGGCTGAGTTTGCAATACATCTATCTGTTTTAATTGCAGATATGAGCCTAACAATATCCTGTCAGGTAAGTGTTTAATTGCAGATATGAGCCTGAAAATAGCCTGGTATCTGTTATAACCACAGATCTGAGCTTAACAATAACCTGCCATATATCTGTAATAAGTACAGATATGAGCCTTACAATAACATGTCAGGTATTTGTTATAACTACAGATTGAACCTAACAATAACCTGTCAGGTATCTGTATTAAGTATAGATCTGAGCCTAACAATAATCTTTAGGTATCTGTAATAAGTACAGATCTGAGCCTAACAATAACCTGTCAGGTATCTGATATAACTATAGATGTGAGCCTAACAATGACCTGCCATATATCTGTAAAGAGTACAGATCTGAGCCTAACAATAACCTACAATATATATGTTATTAATACTGATTTTAGCCTAACAATAAACTGTCAGGTAGCGGTCATAAGTACAGATCTGAGCCTAACAATAACCTGTCAGGTATCTGTAATTAGTACAGAAAAGAGCCTAACAATAACCTGACAGGTAACTGTAATAAGTACAGATATGAGCCTAACAATAACCTGTCAGGTATCTGTAGAAAGTACAGATTTGAGCCTAACAATAACCTGTCAGGTATCTGTTATAACCACAGACATGGGCCTTACAATAACCTACCATATATCTGTAATAATCACTGATATGAGCCTAACAATGACCTTTCGGGTATCTGTTATAACCACAGATCTTAGCTTAACAATAACCTGTTATATACCTGTACGTAATAAGTACAGATATTAGCCTAACAATAACCTGTCAGACGTATGTAATGAGAACAGGTCTGAGCTCAACAATAACCTGCCATATATCTGTAATAATTGCAAATATGAGCCTTACAGTAACCTGTCAGGTATTTGTTATGATTACAGATATGAGCCTAACAATAACCTGCCATATATCTGTAATAAATAGGTATGAACTTTACAATAACCTGTCAGAAATCTGTTATAACTACAGATCTGAGCTTAACAATAACCTGTTATATACCTGTAATAAGTACAGATATCAGCCTAAAAATAACCTACCATAGATTTGAAGGCCAAATAACAACAAATATGAGCCTTACAATAACAATCCATCTATATGCAATTATTGGAGATATGAGCTTAAAAATAACCTGTCCGGTATCTGTTTTAACCACAGATCTGAGCCTAACAATAACCTGCCATATATCTGTAAGAAGTACACATATGAGCCTTACAATAACCTGTCAGGTATTTGTTATAACAACAGATATGAACTTTACAATAACCTGTCAGAAATCTGTTATAACTACAGATATGGGCTTACATATAACCTGTTATATATCTGTAATAAGTACAAATATGAGCCTAACAATAACCTACCATATATCTGCAGGCAAAATAACTATAAATATGAGCCTTACAATAACAAGCCATCTATATGTAATAATTGCAGATCTAAGCCTAACAATAACCTGTCAGGTATCTGTTATAACTGCAGATCTGAGCTTAACAACAACCTGTTATATATCTGTAAAAAGTACAGATATGAGCCTAACAAGAACCTACCATATATCTGCAGGCAAAATAACTATAAATATGAGCCTTACAATAACCTACAATATATATGTAATAAGTACAGATATGAGCCAAACAATTACCTGTCAGGTATCTGTTATAACTACAAATATGAGCCTAACAATAACCTGTCAGGTATCTGAAGTAAGTACAGATTTGAGCCTAACAATAACCTGTCAGTAATCTGTGATAACTACAGATGTAAGCCTAACATTAACCTGCCATATATCTGTAGTAAGTACAGATTTGAGCCTAACAATAACCTGTCAGTTATCTGTGATAACTACAGAAATGAGCCTAATAAGTAAGATCTGATCTAACTCTGTTCTAACTACAGATCTGAGCTAAACAATAACCTGTTATATACCTGTAATAAGTACAGATATGAGCCTAACAATAACCTGCCATATATCTGTAATAATCACAGACTTTTCAATAACAATGACTTTTCGGGTATTTGTTATAACCACAGATCTTAGCTTAACAATAACCTGCCATATATCTGTAATAATTGCAAATATGAGCCTAACAATAACCTGTCAGGTATTTGTTATGATTACAGATATGAGCCTAACAAAAACCTGCCATATATCTGTAATAAATAGCTATGAACCTTACAATAACCTGTCAGAAATCTGTTATAACTACAGATCTGAGCTTTAAGATAACCTGTTATATACCTGTAATAAGTACAGATATGACCCTAACAATAACCTACCATAGATCTGTAGGCCTAATAACTACAAATGAACCTTACAATAGCAAGCCATCTATATGTAATAATTGCAGATATGAGCCCAAAAATAACCTGTCAGGTATCTGTTATAACAACAGATCTAAGCCTAACAATAACCTGCCATATATCTGTAATAAGTACAGATATGAGCCTTACAATAACCTACCTTATATATGTAATTAATACTGATTTGAGCCTAACAAAAACCTACCATATGTATCTCATTATTACTGATTTGAGCCTAACAATATCCTGTCAGGTATCTGTAACAAGTACATATATGAACCTTACAATAACCTGTCAGGTATCTGTTATATTACAGATATGAGCCTAACAATAACCTGTCAGGTATCTGTAATAAGTACAGATATGAGTCTTACAATAACTTGTCAGGTGTCTGTCATAAGTACAGGTATGAGCCTTACAGTATCCTGTCAGGTATCTGTAATAAGTACAGATATGAGCCTAACAATAACCTGACAGGTAACTGTAATAAGTACAGATATGAGCCTAACAATAACCTGTCAGGTATCTGTAGTAAGTACAGATTTGAGCCTAACAATAACCTGTCAGTTATCTGTGATAACTACAGAAATGAGCCTAATAAGTAAGATCTGATCTAACTCTGTTCTAACTACAGATTTGAGCTAAACAATAACCTGTTATATACCTGTAATAAGTACAGATATGACCCTAACAATAACCTACCATAGATCTGTAGGCCTAATTACTACAAATGAGCCTTACAATAGCAAGCCATCTATATGTAATAATTGCAGATATGAGCCCAACAATAACCTGTCAGGTATCTGTTATAACAACAGATCTGAGCCTAACAATAACCTGCCATATATCTGTAATAAGTACAGATATGAGCCTTACAATAACCTACCTTATATATGTAATTGTAATTAATACTGATTTGAGCCTAACAATAACCTGTCAGTTATTTGTAATAATTACAGATATAAGCCTTACAATAACATGTCAGGTATTTGTTTTAACTACAGATATGAGCCTTACTATAACCTATCAGGTATCTGTTCAATAATACAGATCTTAGCCTAACAATAACCTGCATTGCAATATAATGCATAATGTTGGTCAGACAGGTGATGGGAGGGTGGGGATGTTGTGATCCTTCTAATATCGCTCACCCGGTAAATGAATTGTGTTAAATGCCTTTGATTTCATGATATCATCACTACCGGTCTTTTTGTACTGAAAAGTTAATACAAAGCAAGGACAAATAGTCTTTGAAGCGTGAACTTGGTCTAATATCACACGTACGTGTCGTGTACGGCGATTATCTTTTTTTTTTATTGTTTATTAAAATCAAAAGTATTCATATTCATATATATATATATACAAACAATATATACATACATCCTACCACATAATGATAACAATACCATGCACATGCAAATGCAAACATAAACATGCAAACATGCATTCGACCTGAACTATGCTGAACCCCAATATTAATGAAACAAAGAAATCCTAATACAGAAATGATAAACATGCATGGGGGGGGGGGGGGGGGAAGACACACACACATAAAACTTAATCAATAACTGATAACCATAAGATATCTGAAGCCATATACGTGCGGTACATGATGCCCAAACCTGCATCAAATGTACAAGCAGTATTGTATATTCAAAAACAAACAAAACCAGCAAAATCAAAACTCACCAAATCTAACTTAAATCAATCTAGACTATAACATAGAGAAAAGAAAAATGAAATTATAAGTTTAACTAACAATTCACCAAATAAAATCCTATAAATTTTCACGTACCTTTTCACAGCGTCAGAACATCTATAATCAGCTGTACAACCTAATGGAAGTGAAAATCAAATTTAAAGAAAACCTAGAACAAACATGCATATCGCCCTCATAAAAACAAAATCAAACCACAAAATCCATCAGATTATTTAACATATCTCCAAGACACCCCTTACCCCTGAAATCACATCAAAATGAAGAGTTTAAAAGAACCATCTACTTTACATAATGCTTCATTAAATCCCCAGGTATTCTTAAACCGGTCCTTCTCTCTCTCTCCTCTATGTAAGCTAATGTAGTATTCCTCTTTAATACGGCTGATAATTAAATTTCTCCAAAAACATACTATATGCAATGGTGCAGAAACAATACTCTTATTCCGGTTGGTCCACAATACATATCTTCCTGTATACAACATAAAATTTAACAAACTAATACAATTCTCAGAAAGTTCCTTCCACTTGTGCCCAAACCCAAAACAAATAGAATACAAATTTAATTTATTTGTTTTTTTACCTGCAACTTTCCTGAACCCATATATTAACTTCCTTCCAAAATTTAAAAGCCACAGGACAATCCGAAAAAATATGCAAATTTGTTTCCTCCGAACTACACATGCTACAAGTTTTATCTGTTAAAATGTCACTTTACTAGAAAATCCTTAGGTCAGACTTTTTTAATTTTTCGGTTTACAAACCCGCCGACCTCCGATATCCTCATTTCAGAAAAAAAATAAAAATTGGCATTTTGACTTTTTTCCCTTTTATATTGCGTCGCTGAATCCAACACGGTTTTTGACAAATGAAATGTTCAGTGACCGTGTGTATTTGATCACCTCAAACGTTAGAACTCTTATGATTGGCTAATAAGGTCACTTTCGTAATGACAGATGGTGGGTTAAAGCCAATCACAATAGGGTATCCTTTGGCCATAAATGCAATTGATTGGCCATCAAGTAGTCAAAAGATTCAGCAGGGAAATTGAGAATTCTTGGAGAGTTTTCAAAGTTCGTTTTCTGCACTACAGTACATTTTTAAACCAGCGTTTATGTCATATTTACCTCTTTAAACATATTTGTTTTAGATAGATGTGAATTAGAAAAGAAAATTAGTTTGGTTGCATAGCGGCTTTACCAGCTTGCCACTGTTAATAACTTGCTGGATATACAAACAAATTTACTTCTAAGACTAATTATTGCACTCAAAGTCAGACGCTATTTATTACTGCAAATTGGCTAAGTTTCACAAATTTACTCTTTAAAAATATTATAACTTGTCAAAAGTTAAAAACGTAGTCTTGTAACGCTTTTAAGAAAATTACCGAACAGATGAAATTATATACTGCACGAGGTCGTCATGTATTCTTTGAAAACTCCAGGAATTCTCAGCTAGGGTTTCTGCAGGATTTCCGACTATCTGTATAGTGTTAGTGGCGCGGGTTTACGTGATGCGTAGGCTTTGCGGGTATTTTTAAAGTCAATACAAAAGCAAGCTAAAATGAAAGCCATTTAAAATGCAGAAACTTTGAAAGGATTCATTTAATTGTTCCAAACGGATGTGATGGAAGCTTTGATGTGTATGGATGCCTCTAAAGCAATACCGGACTGACACTTGACAGTGGCCAAGTGACGGCATATTAATTTAATTGAGTACGGTACGTGCTGTCACGGCCGTGGTAAGAAATGCAGATCTTTATTAATAAATAAAGATTATTAATACTTTTTAAACTTTTGAAATAGTTGAATTATTCAATGTGATCTCCAATGGAAACGTCACTTTATTAGCAGTTTTTGTATATTCAAATGTGATCTCCAATGGAAATGTCACTTTATTAGCAGTTGTATATTCAAAGGACTATCAAACATGCGCAACACAAAAAAAAGGAAAGGTCATGGTCATGAATCAAACCACTCCGACTCCGAGTTCCATGTTGTTGACATTTGATAATATAATAGGCGAATAACTGCAAGTTGCATATTGTCATTGATATTGTCATTCACGACTGAAAAATAAAAATTGCAGTCTATCATGCTAGCAGTGAATATTTAGTTTTCTCCTTGCATATATGACAAAAATATATTATTTTGTATTTGTATAAGTATTTGACTGGTCTTTAATTTGTAAATCTTTATAAAATAGGCAAGTCACTTGGCAGGGACAGTGACTGAAGTTTTATTTCAGGTGTGTATGAAATCATATATAACTTAATAAGTTTTACTGTTTAAACTTTTTATTTGTCATTATTTTACCTTCGCTAACATTTGAATGGCTTGAAATAACATGGCACACGCATAATTCATGTGGAAAACTCAAGAGGATGATAATATTTTAATTTTTATATATTATTTATATATTTTATATAGGTTTATATAGTGCCATTTAAAAATGAATTTTATAACCCAACTGTACAATACAGGATTCACGAACACCAGTATCCAGGTTTGTTCCATTTTTTTTTTCCTACCTCCTATCTAACACTTTTGTCAAACATGTTCGTAAACCAAAGAATTAAAAAAGTCTGGCCTTAGTTGGTAATGCCAAATGTAAAAAATTCCAATTCATGTCTAGTTGATACTTGTCATTCAGCTGTTTGTAACAATGCTTGAATATATGTTTACATCCTACATCATGATTAAAAATTTCTTGCCACTTATTGACACAGTTTGGTACAATAATATCAATCAAAATATCATACAATTTTTTTACATTTAAAACAATTAATATTTATGAAGTCATTATGCTTTGCAAAGCCAAACTCATATTTAACCTCCGACTCTCTTCCCCTACGTAATATAGAAATCCATGACTCTGGCACTGATTTTATCAATTTACAAAACTTACTTTTTAACCGAGAGGTGTTACTAATCCCATACCGTGTAGTTATCTCTTCAAATCTACGAAAGAATCCCACCCGTCTGTCCCATATATCTCTGATCTTCCTACATCCTTTAATAACAAAATCATGCAATACTATAGGTTTCCCTTGGATATCTACAATCTCTGAATTCAAAAACCAAAATTGATCTAATACAGCCGTTTTATTAAACGGAACTACACGGCGGCGTATATTAATTTTCTCCCAAGATTTAAACAATGTTTCCCTGTAGATTAAAGGTTGATCCTTACAGTTCTTAGCATTAATATCCAAAACACAAGATAACACATCTCTCCCCAACTTTAAACCTTTATAACTGCCAATAAAATACTCTGCCAAACACTTACATTTATGATCCATATATATAACCTTAGATAACCAAAGCGCCCTCTGTGCAATTATTTGGAACGAACATCCACTAGATTTTGTCCACCTTTATCTCTTGGCAAAATGATAACCTCCTTCCGAACCAAGTGTTTCTTAAAATTCCAGAAAAATTCCAATAAATGTTTCTCAATTTTCTTAACAACCCACGGTGGTACATATATAAGATTAGAGAAATACCAAATACCACTACTTACAATACAGTTTGCAACCGTTACCCTTCCGGTATAAGTTAAATTACGAAGTGACCAAAAATAAAGCGTATTTTGAAACTTCTTGATTTTCGGTTCCCAGTTCTCTTTAATTGTAATTTCCCAATGTAAAACCCAAAACTTTAACACTATCTGAAGACCAATTTATATTGCACGGTTTATCAGCCCTGCCAAATAAACTTCCAAGCCACAATATTGACTTTTGCCCCGCACGCCCCCTGAAAAACGATTATCACACTTGTCCGCCGCTTCACCGCAGTGTATGAACGTGCACCGTTCTTTTAATGTTGCCGCTCTGCTCCACATTAGGCTGGTTCCCTCCCCTCTTTCTCTCCCTATCGTCGCGTCCTCGAAAGAGGCTAAATATACGTCAAGTTATTGGACACGGGAACCAGTTTATGCTCCACATACGTTAGCTGTGACGTAGTTCACATATGTGCTCATACATATTAATGATCAACTCCATATTAGGTGAGGTTATTGTTATTAATTTCCGGTTTTACACCGTGGTTGCTGAGGATTTTTGACTATATAATAGACTGGTACCCAGTATATATATATATATATATATATATATATATATATATATATATATATATATATATATATATATATATATAAATTCAGGGCCTCGAGGCTTGCGTACTTAAGTTCATAGCTGATGGTTTGTTTATCATACATTATGGTTGCTGCAATTTTGCAGCGCTGACATATATAGTAAACAATGATCAATATCACGGATAAATGGAGTCCGTACGTGGAGGGTTAACGTTATGGGAGGGTGTATTTAAACCCGGAGATCTCCGGCCGGAGATCAAAATAAAACCCGGAGATAGCGATATCTTAATTAATAAGGCAGCAATTCGTATTAAACCTTCCCCTTAACACTTTCTGAATGACATCCGCATCGAATATGGTACTTAATTTGCAAGTGCACAAAGTATTTATTCAGTTATCCACAGAAACCTCACCCGGAGATCGTCCGGAGACCGCCATCTTGCCCGGAGTTCAGCCAATGTGTGCTTCCCACTGATTCCCACTCGCCACAACAGATGCCGCCACATACATGTCTTACTTCCCCGCTCTGATATGTTATATCGTTTACGAGTCTAATTGATTGGAACTGTCACTAAAATACGTAAAGCTTCTAACTGGAATGTTAATTCATATAAATTTTATTTTCCGAAATTAACGATATTAAATAAAATGATAAACGCTGGGGTTTTAGCCACTGCTCGCGGGTCAGCTGAGGTCATACTACCCTATGTTGTCCAGCCAGTCACAGGGCTGCGTGGAACACAGGGCTGCGTGTAAATTTGACCAATATTCCAGAACCGACAATAGCTTCAGGACACACAGACACTGCTTTTGCTTATTTTGAATATATTTTCCTCCTACTGATTAAGATCGACGCCAAAATGGTAAGCGCCAATAGTTTACTGATTTTATAGTGTTTAGAGAGAGTATCACCTTGTTTGTAACCTAGTTTATTAACATTTAGCCACTGCATGATGCGGACCTGTGATCTGTCCACGCTTCGAAAGGTCAGCCATGATGGCCAGTCGATTGTTGTTTCATATTTAAGTGGACTGAAAATCTAGTCAGTTTTATGTCAATGCATAGTTTATGATTTCGGTCGAAAGTAGATTAAAGTTCTAATCGAAGGGCTAACATGTTAATTAAGAAGATATTAATTTTGTGTATGTGTGAGGCCATAAACTACATTTTACATTTGATAATATCATAATATGTACTGTAGGTAATGTATATGTAAATGTTTCTTTCAGTCAGGCAGTGACTGAGGTTGACCTGAGGCAACATCTTTAGATGCAGGCCGGGGAAGCTCCACGGCTAACGGTCTTCCTCGATGACCAAGGAGCCACTACAACCGACGGGACTTAAATATTCAATATGTGTAACATAGAACTAAAAGCACAGGCTACCTCATGCTCTACTATATCTGTGATCTAGATTATCCCAAGATCTACTCTCAGATCTTGGGGCAATCCAGCCCTTTGTTTTGAAAAACACTGTTGATTTTTCAAAACATTAAAAAAAAAATGCATTAAATTCAAGTTCAGACTGGATGGAATGATATTGAAAATGTAGAAAAAAATACACATTTATTTCAACATTCAGGCATGAGAAATTTCAGGAAAGTAAAAATTAAAATCTATTGGCAGAATTCTGAAATTTAAGGATATTCGTTTCAGAAATTTTCATTAATTCTTAATTATTGTGTTTTCTCTATCGCACATGAAACTGGCTGAACCAATATACTTTTTTCTCTTGGCCATCTCTCATGGCAGAATTTTGCATTATCAATATCTTTCCACCAAACCTGAAGGTTGCATTTAAGTGTATATCTTGTTTTTCATGTCTTGAGCTAAAGTGGATATCAGAAAAATATTTTATTAATCAGTTCTAATGGCAACATTTTTATATAAATGTATATTTTTTAATATTTGGCACCTCAACAGTATTATGCAGTAGTATTTAGAATAACTTGCTTTACATGTATTATGCTACAGTGGATCTCAGAATACCTTTTTAGTTGCCAATGTACTTATAGCAACATTTATTTGTAAATGTATATTTATCTTTGGAATCACAATAAATGTGTAAATGTAACGTATTATGTTGTATTTATTCAAAGGTGTATCCACATAACGATGACCATAAATCTTCCACCCGATGATGACTGCAAAAGTTTGTTATACTAACATTCCCGTGCTCGGTGAATTTCTTTGGGACATATCATGCACATATGCAGAAGTCAGCATTGGGTGTACACTACACATATCTAACCCGTACATGTACTCAAAGCAGTTTTGAAAACCCTAGACCTGTCTTCAAGGCACCACTAAATACCCTAGACATGTCACTTAGCCAATACCCCGGTGTCTTAAACAACCCCTTCGTAAAGCCTTTACAGAAGACACTGGTGTCTTCCCAGAAGACAGTAGACGTGTCTTCTCTAAAGACATTAGACGTGTCTTCTAAGTGTTACATTTAGGGGTATTTAAATAAGACATGTCTAAGCCCTTTTTTATTTACAGTGTACGTATCTTTGAATCCGATGATTTCTGGATATTGTTTTTGTCAAATTATTTGCGCAGTACGGATATGCTTATCAGAAAGCCAAGAATCGTTTTCTATTTCTCTTTTGTTTTGAACTGTTAGTCCGAATTCATGCAGCCAATACCTCGCTCGGCATGCACGTCTCTTATTCTGGCGAATTATGTACTAAAACTGGCGATATCGGATTTGCCTTTCTCTTTTTAACTGAAACGTTGCTTTCTAATGTTGGCAATTTATTTCGTTTTAGCGATAGTCGATTTTTTTTTTTTGTTTTTGTTTTTGTTGGTGTTATCTTCGGGGATTACTTTACGAATATCGCTTAGCGGGCGATTACATTCGTTAGAGGTCACACAATGTTCCTGGGTTATTTTATTTGTGGTCTGTTTTGGTGTAGAGGATGCACTTATTTCAAAAGATTGTGTATCGATAATGCTTTCCGGCATCCTTACTGGACTACAATGAACTGTCGTCTTTACTTTTTTCTTTACTGTTATACTATCACTCTCGCAAAAATAAAGTCTAAGTCTCACTCGTTTCCGCTCTGAATTTTTCAAAATTGATTTCGGTGTTTTTTAACTTTAACATTATTTAATGGTGTTTTGGCTGGGGTAGCTTGTAACTTTATCAACAGTACCCTGTTTAGTTTTTTGTTTCGAAACGGGGACCGGGTCATCTAGCTCGGAAGATTGCAGAGTTCCATCTCTAGGCGAGGTTATCATGGAAACATCGGTATCGGGAGCAGCTTCAAATTCGTACACGAAATCTGATTTTCTCTGCTGTTTTCTACCCGTTTTTCTAGCCACCCTTTTCTTACTACGCCGAGACATTAGTGAAACATTTAGTTTGCGTTTTTGATCGATTACATCCATACCATGTCCCATTGTTTTCCAATGAATAATTATCGCAGCGCCAATCATCTGGAACAGATGCCTTGGAGGAAAATACTTGTAATATAAAAAATATAAACTGGTATCTGGTGGGATTTAATTTTTAACTATATATGCTGTGCTTCATATCACACATTAACATAATTGCATATATTTAGGTAAACATATTTAGACTGTATGTGTGTGTGTGGGTGAGAAAGAAAGAGAGAGAGAGAGAGGGGGGAGGGGGGAGAGAAAAAGAGAGGAGAATTAGAGATGGTAGGACATATAGGGAAGCACATTCAGATTGTGTGTTGGAGTAAGGGAGAGAGAGAGAGGTTACACTATTAATATGACTACAGAAAGCAAGAAAGTGGAACTACTTATATTTTTAACTTAAGGGGTTTCGTTAGTGGGCCCTACGATCAAAGGATAATAGGAATACAGTACTTCAAATAGCTACAAAGGATAAATTACCCTGCTGAGGTCTCTTGGTCATCACTGTCCGTATATAAACAATATTACTCCGTAAATGAATTCATTTATCTTCATCAGTGCGCAACGGAAATTAATGAGTTTAATTAGTTTATTATAAAACAGCCAAATTGGCCATGTCTCTAAATGAGCCACACCGTTAATGAGGCTTGCCCGTAATAACCGTGTACACACCAGCACCTGCCTGAAAGCCCAGGCACGCCGGGAAGAGAATCCATAATTTATTAATCATTTAACTTTGATGGGGGTATCCTCCGCTGCCCCTTTTTTGTTATTATGTTTTAAACCCGTTAAATTCTGGTCTCAGTGCCGAATGAGTAAACCACAATTTTGACATAATTTTTATATGTTTTATAATTTCAATATTAAGTAAACCACATATTTGACATACTATTTTATATGTTTTATAGTTTCTATATTTCCATATTTCATGCATACCTTTTATACCATTAATAAATAAAGGATAGTTGAGGTTACGATAATTTCAATATTTAAATATCAAATTAAACTTTTTTTATATGTTATCGCATATTTTACTATAAAATTTTTACTAAAAGAAAATATTTTGTATAATATGCAAGAAAATATAATTAGTTATAAACATATTACAAACATTCAAGAGTTTTCAGAAATAGAAAATTGGTAAAGAGAATATTTGATTAGTTTATTAAGCAGTTTTTTAAACAATATACGTATTTTAGTGACAGTTCCAATCAATCAGACTCGGAAACGATTTAACATATCAGAGCGGAGAAGTCAGACATGTATGTGGCGGCATCTGTTGTGCCGAGTGGGAATCAGTGGTAAGCACTCATTGGCGGATCTCCGGGCAAGATGGCGGTCTCCGGACGATCTCCGGGTGAGGTTTCCGTGGATAATTGAATAAATATTTTGTGCACTTGCAAATTAAGTATCATATTCGATGCGGATGTCATTTAGAAGTGTCAAGGGGAAGATTTAATACGAATTGCTGCCTTATTAATTAAGATATCGCGATCTCCGGGTTTTATTTTGATCTCCGGCCGCGGAGATCTCCGGGTTTTAGATAGGCCTACACCCCAAACGTATTGCAGATTATAGACAGATTATGATCCAGTGACATGCATATAACGAAGTCAGTTACACGGTTGATGGGCTACTTTTGGTTTTCTTCAGAAGCAGTTTCATCGCTCAACTCTATTGACCTATGGTGATTCAAATAAACTCAAAATTTACAATGTGCATGGGGTATATTTCCGTTTATATGATTTATATCAGTTTGAGCAGAGTTTAATCAACAGTAAATACAGAATAGGGGCGCCGTTTACTTCACATAAAAATACTCATTTATGGAGAAAATTAAACATCGACTTTACAAATATATACATTATATTTACTTTATAATAAACTCAATTAAGGTTTACATTTTGGCGTATATTTTAGGTTTATATCAGTATAAGCAGAGTTTCATCGAAATTAAGTAAACACAAAATATGGGAGCCGTTTATTTTACATTAACATGCATCTTATAAGGAGAAAATTTAACATCGGGTTTACAAGCATGTACTTTATATTTACTTTGACGAAAATTTGAGGTTTACAGTTTGGGTAATATGTCATGTATGTATCAGTTTTAGCTGAGTTTCATCAAAAGTAAATACAGAATATTTTTTGCCTTTTACTTCACATTAAAATTCACCATTTAATGTAACGTAAACCTTACGTTAATTTGGAATATAATGTTACGTAAACCCAAATTAAATATGACGGAAACCGAAAGTATATATATATATAAGTTTAATGTAACGTAAACCCAGTGTTAACTTGGAATTTAAGATAACGTAAACTCAGAGAAAACTCCGAAACTTAAGTGACGTATACAACCAGAAGAAAAAATGGTGTATAAGGTGTCATTTACCCGACTTAAAGTTTTAGTTTAAGTTGACTTCACCACACAATAAACTTAAAGTATATTATTAAGTATATCAAGCGTAAAAGTAAACTTTAACTCAACGTAAAATTGAAGTTTATATGGTATGGCAAACTCAACGTAAACCTAGAATTTAAGGAAACATGAACAATTAAGCTGTTGTTACAGATAATGAAATCCGAAGTAAACTTAAGAGTTTCAGGTAACGTAAACGCAAGGTAAATTAAACGCAAACGAGGCGTAAACTTTAAGATTCATGTTGAGTAAACGCAAAGTAAATTCTGAAATTGTGGGTAATGCATACAAGAGATTTGCAATTCAGTTGTACAACTAATATATTCAGTATTTTAAACTTACTACATTTAGCACAGGTTCTTCAATTCTACATGACATTCAGTTATAATGATGTTTTAATTCTTTTTTAGAGGGAATGATTGGTGTTTACGTTTGTTACACCAAGCAGTGACACCAATTTAAGTGTTCTGCCTTAGAGCTTTCAGGTTAAACATAGATCATGCTGGGCCGACTACAAAATAAAGGTTCAAGATTTATGTAATTTTCATTAAATAAAACATTTTTGGACAAGGAAACATTCGTTTATTCTTTTGTTGCAACTCAGGCATAATAATATATGAATAATATGTGCTGTTTAAGTAGGGATATTAATCAGAATCTTATTTAACATATAATAAAAATAAATGAGAGTAAGCTTGCCATCTTGTGTTCATGGCAAAAATGCATGTGAGGTATTTTTTTGGTTGTGTATATATGACAAAGACCTATATAGAATAATATAAATATAATATAAATATAATAATATTTCTCTGTAATAAAACATAAATATAATATTAAAAAATAAAACTTTAATTATAACGTTCAGTTAATACTCTTTAAACAAATGGAACCATACACAAGGGAATAATGACAGTTTAAAAAATATAATATAATATTTTTTATAATATTTGAAAAATAAAATAATAATTATAACATGACATTTTATGAGGTCTCACCGAATACTTATAAGGTCATATATAAGGACACTTCGCCGAGCACAATTGGACACTGCCGAGCATACTTGGACACTTCGCTGAGATTGCCGATTGGTAACTTCGCCCATGTCGGCGAAATGGAGATCCGGCGAAGTGATCTGTTACGAGGACGACTGATCCACATTTGGTAGGAACCAATCACAGTATACAGTTAACATTAGTGGTGTCATACGGGCGTGTTCTTTCCTTATTGCCAGCGGGCGTATTATTTCGCATTTTGTTTTAGGTCTTAGTGTATAGGCT
Source organism: Sipunculus nudus (assembly GCA_026874595.1). Lineage (NCBI taxonomy): Eukaryota > Metazoa > Annelida > Sipuncula > Golfingiida > Sipunculidae > Sipunculus > Sipunculus nudus. The sequence goes on from CM049308.1 coordinate 43,985,334, forward strand.
CATTTGTAATTTCGTGGTTTTTTTTGGTAAAAGCAAAAATTCCCTTGATCTTGAAAGAAGGTATCATAAGCTTCAAGAAAAATTAGTGGCATTTTTTCTCAACATTCTAAGGGAATTAAATCCAACATGGCGTCCAAAATGGCAGCCGCACACGAATAAGTACATATGATACAATTACAAGTAAGGTGTCCAAATATATGTTTTTTCAGACAAGGAAACTAATGGAATCATCAAATGAAGATTATATGCATGATCTACCTGCCAAATTCCAAGATGACACCAGAAATGATCGCCAAACACTCATAATTGTTGGCTATACCTTTGCAAACATTACTGAGTCAATACGATGTTGTAATTACAAAACCAAATATCACTTGAAATCATGTATTTATCTCAAAGAATACATAATTAGCAAGTCAACAAACATATCCAAATAAAATGAAGCAATCTTATTACATTTCAATCTTGTTAAAGTCCTTTAAACACGAAAATACAGTAAGTCGTACTGAATATCACTTGTCTTTTAAGTAGTAGTTTTTACCATTGGACATCAGTTGAGTTAATTGAATTCATGAATGTCATAGAAGATAACTCCTCAATCTTCACAGTCCTCATCTATGCCTGGCTGAATAGCTTTGTTGTTGCAACTCGAAGGCCAGCATCCGCAAACTTCCGTACATGGGATATTGTTCTTGCGACAGCTGCATCTTCCTTCGCATCCATGTTTGCACCCACACTTTATGAGGTGCAATACTCCTTCAGGAGCTGGCGTTTTCAAAACAGGACAGAAGTGACTTGAACCTGCATTAAATGTCCAACCAAATGCAGCTGGTCCTGGGAGACGTGGGTGATTTTCAGTAGCCTTTCTCCAAATCATGGATACGTATAGTGTGCCCGTCGAATGTGTAAGTCCAGCGAACCAGAAGTTGGTGGGAGGTTTTCTGCTTCAGCTGCACGATTGGAGTTAAGGAACCAACGGAGCTCATTTACTTTTGTGTAGATTTTGGATCGATACAAAATACAGACAAAGCGTTCTAACTGAGGGCATGCATCAGTAGGGAGATCGTTGTCACTCCCGAGCATTGCTAGTGCATCCATGATCTCATCATCACAGGACATGAATGCTTTGAAGCATGTGTCTTTGGTTCTGCCAGTGCCAGCAAATTTCCCAGACATATCGGAACCTGTCAGAGCATGAAAACCCAACTGTCCAGAAACACGCTTTGGTCCCAAGTTGTTGTATATGCTCTGCACAGAGATGTTCCTCTTCATGCCTGCCCTTTCCTGTGAGAAAGGTTGTACATATTGGCTGGATACATGTAGACAAGCAACAACAAGACGTCCGTGTCTGGCGAACTGACAACAAGCTCTGCATCATTGGGAACATAAAGAGCATGCAGTACAAGCAAAGTGTCTGCTTCTTCTTGGCTGTGATAGAGGAGTTAACATGGAATATCAACATTGCCCTTGGTTTGTGTTCCTGATGTCACCATTAGTTTTTTCAATCTGTTGTTGGGCTCTTGCTGTGACGTACAACCTTGTCAGCCGAATACTCGGTCAGTTCTCCTTTGGTCCGGATATCTGAGAGAAAGTCCTTCAGGGAAATATTATGGATTAAAGTGGTGTCTTTCACGTGGTAATATGTTGACTTTCCCTTGGTCCTCTTTGTTCTCATCTGTTCCTTGAGTGATGTTCTTATGTACCGGTCGAAGACCAATCTGACCTCATCATACTGTGCTGCCATGTTACAGATTATCTGCAGAAAGGCAACTGCAAAGTTTTGGCATGTTTTCATTTGTACTTTGCATGTTTTCATTTGTTCTGTTTTGGTAACTGAATTAACTACAGCCATTCCATCAATGATGATCACTTTGTGTGATGATGATTTACCTGCTGGATCTACATGTGCATGTTCCACTGTTGTGTCCAGTTGCCCCGTTCCTGTCATCTTGGACCTGTTGTGTTGTATCCAGCTTCTCGAGATGATGGAGTACTGAAGCCTTATCATATGCCAGCAGGAGGGATCCATCTGAAGCAAACAGAGATCGAGGCACCACACCAAACTCATAAGTACCAATGCACTCCTTGAGGTCTAGCTCTGGTCGACTTCTGGAAATAACAATAAAGCGTTGGAAAAGTCCTCGCTCTTCTTTGATTTTGACCACCTTGTCTCCAATTCTAATTTCGGACATTGCATTAGCACTTTTGAAGGTTCTCAATTTCTTTTTGATCATTTTGTCCCACACAGAGAGTTTTCCTTCTGTTAGGCGTCCATTGACAAAAATTTGAAACATCTGTTGTCCAATCTCATCACGCTGAATGATATCGTTGGTAGCAGTTTCAGTCATAACTGCTTTGGTGAGCAGGTTGTATACCTCATCCTCATCAGAGGATTCAAATGGGTTTCCGTGCTCATGAAATACTGTGGTGAGTCTGACTGCGTTTTGTGTTAATCGGGCGAGTTTTCCCCTTGTAAGCTCATGATGCTGTGTTCTCTTCTCTTTGTTGCTAGTGCAGTACTGTCTCTCAAATTCTTGTTGTACATTCGAAAGTTCAGGGGCGATGAGAAAGTATTTGTCCAGTGATTTTTCATTCTGCGTGATTCCAAAAATGCCTCCAATAACCATGAGTTCACGATCCTTTGGTGACACGAAAATTCCCCTTCATGAACTCTGCCCAGATCTCAGGATACTGCTGTTCTGTCTGTTGCATTGTGGAAATGTACAGTGGTAGAAGGCGCGCATAGTTTAAATGATCATGGGCAAAGAAGTACTTCACTAGTGATTCCAGACTCTGCATTTGTAGCAATAGATCGCGTTGTCCAGTGGCTCGCATAAATTGGAGGATGGTCTCGAACTGCTTCATGTAGTTTCCGATGAAACGCTGAATTTTGTCTTCAGTACCTTCAGATTGTTTGATTTTTCGGAAGATGTCCCTAGATTCGAACATTTCGATTGTTTTCGTAACGGCATCACTGAGATTGTGTCTGCTTCCTGAGTCAGTATTGATGTCTTGCTGATACGCTTATCCCAAAATAGTGGACGTTTCCTTCAAGAAAGCTTTTTCATCAGGCAGAAGTTCCAGGAATTTTCGGAAGTACAAACTGTACAAAGCGAGCAAGGTAATTGTATGAGCTTCCAGTGCTCAATATATGTGTTTCCCGTTGAGTATTTGTGTTACTGTTGTAGAGTGAGTAAAGTCTAGCTTCGACCCATGCCTGGTCAATACCACTGCCTTCCACATATTTTCCCAAGGCAGCCAGAGCCCAGAACACGATGTGCAGCTCACCAGGGCAAAAATAAAACTGTTTCTGGATGTCCTCTCTCTTCATCCACAACTTCATGGCCATGTCGTATAGCTGAAGATCAAGAGTCACAACTGTGATAGCTTCTGGTCCCATGGCACGAGTAGCGATATCACGTGCTCTCATCAAACCTGGGAACAGAGTGTCATAAACTTTTGGTGGTAAGCGTATTAAAGGTGGTACTTAGGCAATTTGTCTTGAGGCCAGACGGAGACAATGGAGAGTTGAAGGCGCCCCATGTTCCTGGAGAAGTTGAACTTGGTTTTAATTCTACTTCGCTTTCGTAAAACTCCAAACAGCCCTTCGCTTTCGTAAAAGTCCAAACAGCCAATAATCTATGCCATATCCTTCTTATTTGGCTCTGTGCTGGACTTGCAGGAATTCAATGTGCAAACACACTTTTTGTTTGTTGGTACTGGTTTGTCACATGATAAGATTTCACATGGAATAGCAGCCTCCAATGTTTGAGACCTTGATGACCGATCGATGTCAAGTGGTGTTCTATGGGAATTGTCAGATTCACTCTGGTATACAGCAGTGGCAGTGCCATGGAGTGTATTCATGTCACAAGGTGTTGATTCAGGAAAAATCTATGTTGTCCAGCGCAAACCAAACAAACATGTCATTCACCAACCAAGGTGGTCGATAAACACCTGCTTTGGATTTAATCTTCTCAAAAACAGTACTTGCGATGGCAGTCTCTATCTCCATAACCTTTTTGTACGGAACGGTGGGGTCTAGTTGGCTTAGCTTCTCTACAAGGGACTTGGACCTGGTGTTTTTGTGCACATGTAGACCTAAGCCGACGCTAAGGGGAGTTTCAGTGCGGTGTTTGAAAGCGACGTCTTCATGTTTAGTTTCATATGAAACCTGCCGATCGGATTTGTATGCAGACCCAAAATATTCTGCCAGCACAGATGAACTCTGTTTCAGGGATTTGGCCCTGATGGTCGTTTTAACCTGATGTAAACCATGGGTAGCATATTTGCAGAAGAGTTGAAGCAAAGTAGGTGGTTCATAATTATCAAATGTTCCTTCGAACTTCCACGGTGTTGCACTTGCAATGTCTCTTCTCAATATTTTAGCTGCTTTCAAAAGGATTTTCAAATCTTCTTTTAGGCTTTTTGTATCTGTGGCCTAAGCACCAGCTAACAGGGTTTCTTGGGCTTTGGTAGAAAGTACTTGCTCAGGTTTGGTTTTGTCTGGAGGCCTGGTGAAGTGCACATCAGGGATGTTGTCTAGAATCAGTTCCTTTAAGTATGGATTGTATCGTGGATTGTTGGGTAAGGCGAACCCATTGGTTTCTAGCAAACCAAGATATGATTGTCCAATGTCGTTCATACTCAAAGCAGGGCTGGGTCATTGATTTCAGTTTCCACCATGTCAAGTATCTCCAGGTCAGACACTAACCGAGAAATTGAATCTGTTGTTTTGGGAGTCTGTTAGCTTTTTCTGTCTCGTGTTGCATGGCTTAAGCACAGAAGATGATATTTCATGTCGTCAGCAACTGCTGTAAGGAGATCGGATGAGTCTACAACATTGCTCAATCTGACTTTCAGAAGGGCATTGTTTGTCTGTTGGCCAATGACTTTGAGTTGAGCTCCTATATTTTCAGTTTCAACATCGTGCAATTTGACTGCTTTATCTTCCTGACAAATGACACACTTTTCCTTGTCAAATGTCTGACTTCTCGTAGATCGCTGTGACGTGGAAGCACTTTCAGATGCAGCATCAGATTTTGGCGGCCGTCCTTTTGTCTTTTGTTTTACATAACTGGCACTGCCTGTCGCTTGTCCTTTCTCGTATCTGATCCTAGCTCGTTCAATGCATGTTTTATGTGCGAGATCCTTATAACATGTCTTGTGGTAGGAAATACCATTCTGTAACAGTTCATCGGCAAACAAACCTTTAATGCGACACTTCAATGCAGAGAACTCTGTTTCCCCATATGAACATCGAACATTAGTGGTTGTAATTAGTTTCTCTACTGAAGGCAAAGAAGGATGAAGCACATAGTTTGTAAAATCTGTTTGCTTGCTGCTCAACTGACAAATAAAGCATAGCGCTAATTCCACCCTTTTTGACTTCTTGTTAGATGCTGACTCTGCCATTTTGCTTAATTTGAGGCCTCTAAGCTATGTTATCATTGGTTATGGTTGCTGTGGGTACTTGTAGCCTGCAAAATAAGAAAATAATATATTTGTATAAACACCATAAAATTGACAAAAGGAACTTTAACCTAATGCGAACAATCACTGCCGATGACTGAATTCGAACATCAAGTTCCGGGCAGCCATATTAAAATAGCAGCCTTTGTCTGAAAGTGTGCAAAATAAAAGATTAGTAGTCAGATGAAAATTATTGTTACCATGGTCACCTTTATGTACAATTTTCCAAACAGTATATATGCTGAAAAAAAATTTAGCTTCAAATTTATGCCTTTTTGCTATTGTGGCGGCCATCTTGGATTTCAGGCCGTTAGAATGCTAAAAAAATGCCACCCTATTTTTTTAATGTTTATACTATCATCTAACAAAATCAATTGAGTTTTTGCTTTTACCAAAAAAGTACACAAAGTTTTTTTTCATGACAAATGAGCCTACACTGCAGTAAAAACAGGTATGTTGGAGGCCAATATTTTGGTCCGGGAACCGGAACGTGCAGCCCAGTGGTAAAATGACATTTATCTTGACATTGCTTCCCAATAGCTTGTTTAAATATAATAACTCAACTTTTTTATTCATGTTTGTTATTGACTCATTGTTAAAAAATAGTTTGTACATCTAATAAGTTTTTTATTGAATCCGCCAAAACGAAGTTTTGCGGATACTATGTTTTTGACCGGGTTCCGCCGCCGCCGCCGCGTTCGTTTCTGGAGAACTCCTCTGAGACTACTGGACGGATTTTTCCGAACAAACACAAATTATCGGGTCACATGTGAACTGGTGCCTAACCAAGTGACCTTGACCTCTGACCTTTCCTCTCTGCCCAGCGTCCGTTTGTGCGTCTCTTTCCACACATAAACCCACATATCTCGGGAACCGTTTGACCGATCAGGAAAAAATTTTACACAAATGTAGCCCTTGGATATCTTTATAACATACACAAAAAATGGTGGCGTCACCTGCAACCGTGTTTGCACAGTGTCCATCTGTTTGTCTGCCTTAGGTTAAAATCACTCATATCTCTGCAGTGGTTTGACTAATTCACCTGAAATTCAGCATGCCGATACATCCTGGATACCTTTCTTGATTTTATGACAGGTGTCGCCGCCTACATTCACGTTCACGCTGCAGACATTAATGCATATATTTCTGGACTCTTATGACCAATCAGGAAAAATATTTACACAAATGTAACCCTTGGATAGCTTTATAACATACACAAAAATGGTGGCGCCACCTGCAGCCATTTTTGCACAGCGTCCATCTGTTTGTCTGCTGTGGGATAAAATCACTCATATCTCTGCAGTGGTTTGACTTTTCCACATGAAATTTTGCATGTGTATACATCTTAGATAGTTTCTCGTTCAAATAACAGGTGGCGCCACCTACAATCATGTTTATTTGGCAGAGATTCATTCTAATATGTAACACATGTATCTCTATTTCCCCTTGCCACTCAATCCATGCCTCACTTCACCCGTCCTTCTCTGATTTAGGCGGATACACGTAGTCGCTTGTCGACTACCCGTATTCTAGTTTTAAATATTATAATATCGCTCACATGTACGTATAGACACCGAGTTTATGTTTGGTGCGATATGGCGTTGACGAAATTGTTTGTTGGCGAGAGTTTCGCTGGCGATATTGTTTTGTGGCTGAGCATAGTTTCATATATCTTGTCTGTATACTACTCATGTAGCTTTTTTTATATACCCTGCACGTAAGTTTCGTTTATCTGAATTGCTTGTTTATCAGAATTAGCACTCCTGAATCCTAATAGCAATTTCCCCCCAAGTGTTTTGCTTAGTTATCTGAAGTAGCAGTTGAAGCAGCAAATTCCTCGCATTAAAGGCGACAGTGTGCGACACTCATCCCAGGATATATCCTACCTGTGCAACAGTGCAACAGTGTGCGACAGTTAGCTACAATCACAAGCTGACACGCGACAATTAATACAGATGCTGCGACAGTGTGCGACCCTAACCACAGGAAATACCTGACAACTTCAACAATATGCGACGGTTAGCCACATCATCAAGCTGCAAAACCCTCTACCCTTTCGCCAGCAACAAACACTCCAGAATATATCCTACCTGCAACGGTTAGCTACAATCTCAAGCTGATACGCGACAAATAATACTACTGCTGCGACAGTGTGTGACACGCACCCCAGGATATATCTTTCAACTGCGACAATGTGCTGTCCTTTGTCCTTCCTTCCGTCTGTCCCTTAAACTGGCATGTTTTGAAACAGTTGGACCTATGAATCTGAAATTCTGCATACAGTTAGATGTCCCCAAAATCTCCTACCATACCGAAAATTGGGTCACTAAGACTTTGTTCCTTCGAGATATTAAGGAATAACCTCCGTTTTCCATTAAAAAAAAACCCATTGTTACACTTCAAGACTGCCTAACATCAAAACCACTGATTTTTTTTGTATCCATATTTTTCCATACATTTCCTAAGTACATACCAAAAATTACGTCAGTATTGCGTAATTTGTTGAAGTTTTTTAAAATTATTACAGATTCCTGACAGGATTTTGTTAGGCTCATATCTGCAGTTATTGAAGATACCTTACGGGTTATTGTTATGTTCATATCTGCACTAATTACAGATACCTGACAGGTTATTGTTAGGCTCATATCTGTACTAATTACAGATACCTGACAGGTTATTGTTAGGCTCATATCTGTAGTAATTACAGTTACCTGACAGGCTATTGTTAGGCTCATATCTATACTTATTACAAATACCATACAGGTTATTGTTAAGTTCATATCAGCAATTATAACAGATATATGGCAGGTTATTGTTAGGCTCATATCTGTAGGTATTACAGATACCGGACAGGTTATTGTTAGGCTCATATCTGCTGTTCATACAGATACCTGACAGGTTATTGTTAGGCTCATATCTATACTTATTACAGATAACTGACAGGTTATTGTTAGGCTCATATCTGTAGTTTTAACAAATACCTGACAGGTTATTGTTAGGCTCATGTCTGTAGGTATTACAGAAACCTGACAGGTTATTGTTAGGCTCATATCTGTACTAATCACAGAGACCTGACAGGTTATTCTTAGGGAGATAGGCGGGGAACTGTCGGTTTTCGGTAGCGGCCTGTAGTTAAGCTTATGGGACTTTTCGATTTTTCGCAGGCAGTTTCTCCTTAGTGCCGGCGAGGGGGGGGGATGGGGGGGGGGGGGATGGGGGATGGAGGGGGGGGGGGGTGGAAGCTTTGGCAACCTGTAGTACCCTAAAAAAATTGGGAGGGGATAAAATTTATAGAAGCATCGCATTAATGTTAAGCTTGCCGGCAGGGTGAGTGGCATGTGAGCGGCCAGCCACAGGGGCCCCATGAATGGCACGCGCAAATAGCAGCTATTTGCTACCCTAAAAAATTAGGAGGGGGTAAAATTTATAGTAGCATCGCATTCAGCGTTACGACTGCCGACTGGGGAAGTGGACATGAGTTCGGGCAGACAGAGGGGGCCCGATAAATCGCACGCGCAAATAGCAGCTATTTGCTACCCTAAAAAATTTAGGAGGGGGTTAAATTTCTGGTAGCATCGCATTGAGAGTTAAGATTGCCGCCAGGGGGAGTGGACTAGAGACAGAACTGCCACAGAGGCCCTATGAATGGCACGCGCAAATAGCAGCTATTTGCTACCATAAAAGGTGTCAAGACTACCGCCAGGGGGAGTGGATAGCTCAGCAACCTGCGGAGGGTTCCCCATGAGTCGCAAGCGCAAATAGCAGCTATTCGCTACCAGAAAAGGTGTTAAGAATGCCACCAGGGGGAGTGGAGATCTCAGAGGCCTGCCACAGGGGCCTCATGAATCGCACGCGCTAATAGCAGCTATTTGCTACCATAAAAGTTGTCAAGACTGCCGCCAGGGGGAGAGGAGATCTCAGCGGCCTGGCAGAGGGGTCCCCACGAGTCGCAAGCGCAAATAGCAGCTATTTGCTACCATAATATATGTCAAGACTGCTGCCAGGGGGAGTGGACATCAGAGTGGACAGACAGAGAGGCCCCCATGAATCGCACGCGCAAATAGCAGCTATTTGCTACCCTTAAAAAATTAGGAGGGGGTAAAATTTCTGGTATCATCGCATTGAGTGTTAAGACTGCCGCCAGGGGGGGAGGGGTGGACTAGAGAGCGGGCAGACAAAGAGGCCCCATGAATCGCACGCGCAAATAGCAGCTATTTGCTACCATAATATATGTCAAGACTGCTGCCAGGGGGAGTGGACATCAGAGTGGACAGACAGAGGGGCCCCCATGAATTGCACGCGCAAATAGCAGCTATTTGCTACCCTTAAAAAATTAGGAGGGGGTAATATCTCTGGTAGCATCGCATTGAGAGTTAAGATTGCCGCCAGAGGGAGTGGACTAGAGACAGGACTGCCACAGAGGCCCTATGAATCGCACGCGAAAATAGCAGCTATTTGCTATCAGAAAAGGTTTTAAGACTGCCACCAGGGGGAGTGGAGATCTCAGATCTCAGAGGCCTGGCAGAGCGGTCCCCATGAGTCGCAAGCGCAAATAGCAGCTATTTGCTACCATAAAAGGTGTCAAGACTGCCGTCAGGGGGAGTGAATAGCTCAGCAACCTGCGGAAAGTTCCCCATGAATCGCAAGCGCAAATAGCAGCTATTTGCTATCAGAAAAGGTGTTAAGACTGCCACCAGGGGGAGTGGAGATCTCAGATCTCAGCGGCCTGGCGGAGGGGTCCCCACGAGTCGCAAGCGCAAATAGCAGCTATTTGCTACCATAAAATATGTCAAGACTGCCGCCAGGGGGAGTGGACATGCGAGTCGACAGACAGAGGGGCCCCCATGAGTTGCACGCCCAAATAGCAGCTATTTGCTACCCTTAAAAATTAGGAGGGGGTAAAATTTATAGTAGCATCGCATTGAGCGTTATGACTGCAACCAGGGGGAGTGGACATGAGTGCGCGCAGACAGAGGGGCCACCATGAATCGCACGTGCAAATAGCAGCTATTTGCTGCCCTAAAAAATTTAGGAGGGGGTAAAATTTCTAGTAGCATCGGAGTGGACTAGAGACAGGACTGCCACAGAGGCCCTATGTTTTGCACGCGCAAATAGCAGCTATTTGCTACCATAAATAGATTCAATACTACCGCCAGGGGGAGTGGATAGCTCAGCAATCTGCGGAAAGTTCCCCATGAGTCGCAAGCGCAAATAGCAGCTATTTGCTACCAGAAAAAGGTGTTAAGACTGCCACCAGGGGGAGTGGAGATCTCAGATCTCAGAGGCCTGGCAGAGGGGTCCCCATGAGTCGCAAGCGCAAATAGCAGCTATTTGCTACCAGGAAAGGTATTAAGACTGCCACCAGGAGGAGTGGAGATCTCAGAGGCGTGCCACAGGGGCCCCATGAATCGCACGCGCAAATAGCAGCTATTTGCTACCATAAATGTTGTCAAGACTACCGCCAAGCGGAGAGAAGATCTCAGCGGCCTGGCGGAGGGGTCCCCACATGTCGCAAGCGCAAATAGCAGCTATTTGCTACCATAAAATATGTCAAGACTGCCGCCAGGGGGAGTGGTCATGCGAGTGGACAGACAGAGGGGCCCCCATGAGTTGCACGCCCAAATAGCAGCTATTTGCTACCTTTAGGAGGGGGTAAAATTTATAGTAGCATCGCATTGAGCGTTATGACTGCCACCAGGGGGAGTGGACATGAGTGCGCGCAGACAGAGGGGCCACCGTGAATCGCATGCGCAAATAGCAGCTATTTGTTACCCTAAAAAATTTAGGAGGTCATAAATTTCTGGTAGCATCGCATAAAGTGTTAAGACTGCCGCCAGGGGGAGTGGACATGAGACAGGACTGCCACAGGGACCCTATGAATCGCACGCGCAAATCGCAGCTATTTTCTACCATAAAAGGTGTCAAGACTGCCGCCAGGGGGAGTGGACATGAGAGTGGACAGACAGAGGGGCCCCCATGAGTCGCACGTGCAAATAGCACCTATTTGCTACCCTAAAAAATTTAGGAGGGGGTAAAATTTCTGGTATCATCGCATTGAGTGTTAAGACTGCCGCCAGGGGGAGTGGACTAGAGAGCGGGCAGACAAAGGGCCCCCCATGAATCGCACGCGCAAACAGCAGCTATTTGCTACCGTAAAAAATTTAGGAGGGGGTAAAATTTCTAGAAGCATCGCATTGAGTGTTAAGATTGCCGCCAGGGGGAGTGGACTAGAGACAGGACTGCCACACAGGCCCTATGAATCGCACGCGCAAGTAGCAGCTATTTGCTACCATAAAAGGTGTCAAGAGTGCCACCAGGGGAAGTGGAGATCTCAGAGGCCTGGCAGAGGGGTCCCCATGAGTCACAAGCGCAAAAAGCAGTTATTTGCTACCAGAAAAGGTGCCAAGACTGCCTCCAGGGGGAGTGGATATGAGACAGGACTGCCACAGGGACCTATGAATCGCAAGCGCAAATCGCAGCTATTTGCTACCATAAAAGGTTTCAAGACTGCCGCCAGGGGGAGTGGACATGAGAGTGGACAGACAGAGGGGCCCCCATGAGTCGCACGCACAAATAGCAGCTATTTGCTACCCTAAAAAATTTAGGAGGGGGTAAAATTTCTGGTATCATCGCATTGAGTGTTAAGACTGCCGCCAGGGGGGGGGGGTGGACTAGAGAGCGGGCAGACAAAGGAACTTGTTAGGCTCACATCTGCAGTTAATACAGATATATTTAAAGAGATTCTTGGGCTCATACTTGTAGTTATTACAGATCATTGGCAGGTTATTGTTAGGCTCATATCTGTAGTTATAAGAGATACCTGACAGGTTATTGTTAGGCTCATATCTGTAGTTATAACAGATACCTGACAGGTTATTGTTAGGCTCATATCTGCAGTTTTTACTGATACCTGACAGGTTATTGTAAGGCTCATATCATTACTTGTTATATATATTTGACAGGTTATTATTAGGGTATTTTTCATTTCAATCATTACAATGAAAAATAAATAATAAAATAAAATTATTGTTTACTATTAGGGATTATATGAAGCAAGATAATGATAGACAAGGGTGCAGTTGATTATATTAAATTAATATAAATTTCCAGGTCTTTCCAGGTGTTTAATTTGTTGGTTTAAATTTATTACAAAATTAAAAAATAATAAATATGTCAAAAGTTTAAAATAGTACTCAGACAAGTTCTCATTAAAGATGTCAATATGTTTGACTGATGACATTAAGACTAATGGCTGTATCAGCTGTTACATGATACTGGCTAAATAATGAAAATTTATATTACTGATTCCTTTATTTAAGTTAATAAAATCAAACATTCCCAACTCCAGTTTGCTCCTTGTATAATATATTGGGTATTTTGATCCTTGAATTATTTTTAACACATGTATTAGTTTCATAGCTGAGAATACTTTTTTTTCTGATATGAAAAAAATAAATAAATAAATAAAAATATTCAAATTTTTCATCTTAGTGCTATGGATTTAATTTTCACAGCATATACACATAAGCATTTTATCTGTTAAAACCTGAAATTTGAAACCAATTGATCAAAAACTGTAGATATCATTCAAGTTTTCAAACATCATGTCTTGATTGTTTACATCAAGTCAGTATAAATGCAGTGTTCTAAGCTGTTACATAACACTATTAGTTCTGGCCTACTGCTTCCGTGAGTGTCTGGGTCAGGCAGTAATACCAGAGAGCCCCTCTCTCTCTCTCTCTCTCTCTCCCTCTCTCTCTCTCACCTAAATGCCTCCCTTCCTCCCTCCATCCAATTCTGTTGACAGGTACTAAAACCAGATTAATTAGCTATAAATGTTGATGCAATTTAGAAATGTGAATCAACTGAAATATATACAATCACATATGTTATACCATAAATGTAACATTTTTAAACCTGGAAAAAACGATGTAATGAAAAAAAGGAATTAATGCAAATATTGTTAACATTTTTTTCCTGGCTCAGAAGAACGAGAAAAAAATGATTTGCTTTGTTTCTCCATCTTTCTGCTTGTTTTAAATATTTAATGTTTATGAATAAACTGTTTTTCTTATAAGCAATGTTGAATTAAATTTCAAATTCTGTATGTATATGCAAGGGTCTTGTACCTCCTACCATCCCCTTCTTCACCCCACTGAGTCCTTGCTCCTTGGCACTGTGAACAATTGTTCTTTTTCTGTAGCATAAAATTTAATAATTAAAGAAAATATCTTCAGAGAGACAGACCTTGTAACTCCCATCATAACACCACCACCACCCCATCCCCCATCAAGTCATTCGACATGTGGAGTGGAGATGTTATGGCAACTGTATACATATCATAAAACTGAAAAAAAAGGTTTATTAAATAAATTGGATCTCAATAGACTAATGTGTAAACTGTTGAACTGTCAACAGCTTATCAAAAAGGTTACCAATGGAAAAGCAAGGTCAGATCTCAAAATATTATTTGCAAAAATTTCTTAAATCATATCAACCATCTATGGCCTAGATTACCTCATCCTCTCAAACTTTATCTACATTTCATTACATTTTAGATTTTAACCCTCAAGGTGTTTAAGTACTGTTGAATGCTCCATCCCCCCCCCCCCCTCTCTCTCTCCTTTTCTCTACATCCAGTCCTCCTTGCTGCCCTCACTATTCACTTCTCCGAACCCTATCCCAATGTCAGTCTCAGTTAACAAGAACAAGATGAATAAGATATATTCATATTTTTGTATTTTGTTTAAATATTTGTCCATAGGTACCTATGTACATGCCATAAATTATGTCAGTATTGTGTAATAAGTAGAAATGGTGGGCATCAAAATAATGTATGTCAATACCGAAGAGATATCATGTCATACAGTCACAAATTCATAAATCCCCTCATCAGCATAGTTTATCATTACATTATATCTGTCAAATTGAAAACTTGCAGACTTCCATACACTTTATATCCTTCAACATATAGCCTTATCATCATTCTAAAACTGCTTAGTATACTCTCATTGCATTCATATTTGCTCAAATAAATTGCTTTTTTTCGACCCCTCCCAAAAAAATAAAAAATAAACTTCTATATTTTACTCCATATTAATCCATCAGTCAGGTTAATTCATATTTATCATTTACTTACATGTTACATTTTATTCCTTTTTAATAGCCCAACATGTCCATGATATCCATGAGCTTTATCGGCTCAATATAGTATCACAATAGTAATACATTTATAGTCCAATCATGATCAGCTGAGCACCGTGACCCATGGGTCCCTTGTTTTTAAAAGGTAGGAAATGTTTTTTTTTTTGGTACAACATGGGAAAAGCCTCAACTATTTTCAAAGCACCCAAGGTTTAAAAAAAGGGACCCATTGGTCACGGCGCTCAGCTGTTATTTATAATCATAAATATGATTTAAAAGAAGGGGTAGACAAATGTTGGTTTGGTGTAGTAATTAGTCCGCCACGTACGGACTCCATTTATCTGTGATACGGAGTCCGACCGTCTGGCGGTGAGAGTTCACCCTGCCGTTCATTGAAGGACCTGTAACATGAATTACCACTGCTTGTTGTGCGATAGAGAAACAATCTTGTATTTATATATAGAAATAAACTTTTTATGTATCAAATTAAATCGAAATATCACCTTTATGTGCGCCTGTAAATGTTTTTTTATCCTTTGAACTGCCGGGGTTCAGATGTTGCATGCCAACTGGACACAGCCGGAAAAGGAATCCCATGCAAATTAGGTGGGCAATCTATGCAAAAGATGAATTCAGGGGGGCTTTTCCCAGTAATGCCAGTGCCGTGCACTAGGATAGACCATATTTTCATAAGCATCCTTCCCATCATACATCGCTTGTTGTCAATGATGCTAAATTCCTATTGGTTGTTCCAACCGGAAGGCGCCATCGGCCAGACGGAGACGATGCAATATCTGACTTCATCCAGAGTAAGTGCCCATACTTTATTAATGCTGATCATCCAGCAAATTTTTTGGTCCCAACGGAGTCTAAGCATCTGTAACAATTATAATATGTGGGGTTTGTTTGGTGTCCTCACGCTTCACAAGGCATATACGTGTCTGAGGGTCTGTACGGATCCGTACAAACTTAGATAGTATAGACTCTCCCCGCCAGAGGCTGCAGCGCTTGTATTGTTTACTATGTCAGCGCTGCAAGACTGCAGCAATGTAGTAATATAAACGGATTTATGAGGATGTTGGTGTTCAACTCAAGTTAAGTAAAGATTTTGATAAAATTCCTTGGAGAGGGAAAAGGACTGGTCATTTATATTATTAACATTTGGAAAAGGACTGCTATTTGTAACAGTATATGTGTTTTACGACATGACGTAAAGTGTCATAACGAGATCGAACCACCTTACGGCATTCAGTGTGCCATGCTCATGTAGTGATAGACTGGTACCCCGCTCTATTATGGCCACACATGCTCTAGGTCTATGCTTGGCTGAGGGCCTTAATAGAGCAGGGTACCAGTCTAATGTAGTGACAGAAGTGACATTAAACTGGACTTTAAACAAGCCAGGTGTTGTGTTATTTGGCCACATCACATGACATGGTGGCAGCGCGGGATCGGGTAACAGTTGTGGAGTTTAATGACTGATACCATTTCGCTGTCGTAAGTACCTTAAACGCTAGCGCACCCGTTTTTGCCGGACTTTTCTCGCCGTGAACGAACCGCCATAACTGTTACAATAGTTTGACTGTTGACCCACAGGGGTCTCTACTGTGCAATACAATAGCCTAGCATATGCCACAAATGGACTGGCGCTCAAGTAACGTAGCTGAGTGTTTTAAGATATTTAAGCAGCGCTGTGAATTGTATTTTAAGCTAAAAAAACATTCAGGGCGAGACAGCTGTTACGCACATTCTTCTCGCTGTAGGAGAGGAAGGTCTTCGTAGGTATAACACCTGGGACTTAACAGCTGATGAAAGACGTGACCCGGCAGTTATATGGGCGAAATTTGATGAACAGTTAGAGCCTACGGAAAACTTTCGTATCTGTCGTTTGAAACTGCTCCATTATAAGCAGAACAGGGATGAAACTCTTGATGATTTTATCACCAGATGTCGCCAGTTGTCACTAAAATGTGAATTTACCCCTGAGGAGCTAGACGAAAGGCTGGTAGAGCAGATAATTGCCAGCACGCCTATAGTTGACTATCAGAAAGAACTTTTAGCAAAGCCAAATGGATATTCCTTGGAGGAAACTCTGCAGCTTGGTCGGACTTATGAGGCTGCTACTGCTCATTTCAAGCAGCTCCATGAAATGGAGTCACCTCCATCTGCTGTTGTTCATCATATGAGATCTGAACCAACCAGATCTAGGAAAGGTTGTGTTTATTGTGGTGGATTTCACAAATCTCGACAGAGAGATAAATGCCCAGCATACGGAACCACATGTCGCGCCTGCGGAAAAAAGATCACTGGGCTAAAGTATGCAAGAGCAGCCGTAGGAGCAGCCATAGACGACAACGTAGGGGTGGCTCTAGACCCAGGTACAAAATGAAAGGCATAACTCCACAAATCAACAAGCAGAGGTACACGCTGTACAGCACACTGACACAAATGTGCTACCCGCCTAGTGTATGTCAAGTGGAATTTAATAAAATAATGAAATAAGTTAGGGAAAACATAATTTCTATGGTGCATTAACAGTTTATATTAAATTGGAATATCAGGTCATACAGTGTAGTTGGAGAGACGGAGTTAATAATATTTGGTAAAGTTGTCAGCTGTTGTTGTCATCCTGTTTGTTTACATCGGTGCCGACGACGCTGGTGGATTATCTCATAGTATATTGTATATTATGTAAGTAAATGGACTTACTGTACCATGATTTATTATAATTAGATGACAGAAGGTTCTAGAGAATTCAGGCAATGTGTAATTTCCAATAGGTAAATTATAGAAAATCCCGTAGGTGCTAGTCTTAACAAGAAACGACTTGATTATTCTAGAGACTTCTAGAAGTTTCGGTTACCCAGGTATAAATAAGGCGGTGTCAAGGCCGGTCAGGGAGGAAGAGAAGTGAATGAATTTGGAAGTTACCGTCAACTGGTGACAGGTCGTTTTATGTCAACGACGGATTAGTAGAACACCGAGCGGGGTGTGTTATAAATTCCGCGAGGACAGTATTAGTCCTGGAGAGAATATAGATAGTTGTAGCCGGTCAGGGCGTCAGAAGATATACGTGATTGGTATTTGTTGAAGACGTTGTTATAGTGAGATTGGAGCCAGTCAACGACGACGGTGGCCAATTGTTGGATGTTACCGGAATAAACCGTGTTCTTCAGTTCAGACAACGAGTGGTATTTTGGACTTTTCAGTGTGAAAGAACTCGGGAATATATGTCCGCTGCGTGTGTGGTGTGACATATATAAGTGGGGGCCCGTCCGGTGACAGACAGCGGAAGAAATCAAGTGGAAATTCAACAGATCCAAGTGTGGATTGGGCGATAATCGGCAAGATACGTAAAATCCAGAGGTACTTTTGCCAGAAGTCGGTATCATTCCTATAGTAGCCAGATCGACTGTGCTGCAACAACATGGCAACTACAGTCCAGCAGTTGATTAAAGTTGGCCTAGAGTTGGGATACGAAGGCCCTGCATTGCTAGAATTTGTGAAGGAACAGCATGCCGCCGACAGGGAAGAAAGGCAAAGAGAGAGAAAAAGAGAGAGGAAGAGAGAGGAAGCGCAAAGACAGAGAGAAAGAGAGGAGGCTGAGAGACAGAGAGAGAGGGAACAAGCAGCCAGAGAAGAGAGAGAGAGACAGAGGGAAATAGAAGAGAGAGAGAGAGAGACAGAGGGAAATAGAAGAGAGAGAGAGACAGAGAGAAATTGACGAAAGAGATAGACAGAGAAAAATTGAAAGTGAACAAGCAGCAAGAGAAGAAAGAGAGAGAGAAAGACAACATGAACTCCTCATGTTGGAAAGAAGACTCCAGCTGCAAGAGAGGACTGCTCAGCCCCAGAATCCTGTGATGACAGCAGATGTTCGCTGCCCTGAATTACCTAGATTCACCGAGAGAGATGACCTAGACAGCTACTTGATGAGGTTCGAAAGATTTGCTGAACAAGCCAAGTGGAAAAGAGATTCATGGTCAACTCGTCTATCAGCTCTTCTGACAGGCAAGGTTTTGGACTGTTATAGTCGTTTATCCAATAGTCAGTGTTTAGATTACGATGTTGTAAAGACAGCCTTGTTAAATAGATATGGGTATACAGAAGATGGTTTCAGGGTTAAGTTTAGAGAGTGTAAGCCAGAGGACTCTGAGAGTCCAGGTCAATTTATTGTGAGACTGCAGGGTTATTTGGATAGATGGGTAGAGTTGTCTCATACAAAGAGTACATTTGAGGAACTCTGTAACTTAGTAGTAAAAGAGCAATTTATTAACTCTTGTCCCAGTGATTTAGCTGTACACTTGCGTCAGGAAGCCCCAGCTTCTTTGTCAGATTTGGCTGGTTTGGCAGAAAATTTCTTAGTTGCGAGGAACAGACAACTTGCATGTAAACAACAACCTGTTAGGTGGAATGTAAATCGTTACCCACCGAGTGGCCAGACAATGTCAAACAGGCCGTTACATTGTAATGCAGTTAGGATTGTAGGTCAAGAAGTATCTGACCGTAAAGTGAAGGATAAAGAGATCCGTTGTTACAAATGTGGGAAAATTGGTCATGTAGCATGGAGGTGTAGAAACTGTTTTAAATGTGGGAGGCCTGGTCATATAGCACGGAATTGTAAGGGGTGCTATAATTGTGGAGTAATTGGTCATCTTGCACGAGATTTGCAAGAAATTGTCTACACAGGATAATGAGAGTGATGAAGATAAAGTAAGCCAGAGAAATACTCAGGCTGTGATTCACTCAGGTGTTGCATGTATAAGTGTAGATGAGACTGCGGAGGTTCAGTCTGAAGGTCAAGTACAAGTAGCCCAGGGTAGAGTGGGCGATAGTGATGTTAAAGGTGATGAGAGACACCGGTTGTGATGGTGTTATTTTAAGGAATGGTCTGGTAGGTAAAGACCAGCTGTTAAATAAGGACATTCGTGTCATTGGTTTTAATCGGCGTGGGAGTGTACATCGTATGGCGAGGATAAACATAGACACACGGTACTATGTAGGTAGTGTAGAAGCCGCTTGTGTCGATGATCCCATGTTTGATTTGATTATTGGTAATGTTGAGGGGGTACGTGAAGATCCAGACCCTAAGTGGCATGTCAGCGGTGTAGTGACAGGGCCAGAGATAAGACGTAAAACCAAGAAGAGGAAGAAAATCTAATTTGGTTAGATGTTACAGGAATTGATAAAATGTGAAAATCAATTCAAGGTAGTAAAAACAATGCAGCTGACTTCTTAAGTCGAGTTGTGTAGGTAGATCTGAAACAGATAGTGTAATCTGTAAACAGAGGTTAAACATGTTACACTATGTATATATGACTCATGAGATGATGGTGCTGTGTTATGAGTATTATGAGGTTGCATTACGTAATTGTATGTATGTTTCATGACGTTAAAATATTATGAGAGCATATTGTTCTACATGCGTTGAGTAGTTACAAATAGCAGAACCATTATTTGGGTACACACATGTAAGCAATGTTATACTGAGGATACAAGGTCATGAATGTGTTTAATGGAAACTTGAAATTTACATGATGATGCATTTGATGTGTAACAGTACACATTTGTGTTTTTGTTAGGTACTGGAAAAATATCTTTCAGAGATTTTTCTTAAGGGGGGGGCGTGTGACACAAATGTGCTACCCGCCTAGTGTATGTCAAGTGGAATTTCATAAAATAATGAAATAAGTTAGGGAAAACATAATTTCTATGGTGCATTAACAGTTTATATTAAATTGGAATATCAGATCATAAAGTGTAGTTGGAGAGACGGAGTTAATAATATTTGGTAAAGTTGTCAGCTGTTGTTGTCATCCTGTTTGTTTACATCGGTGCCGACGGCGCTGGTGGATTATCTCATAGTATATTGTATATTATGTAAGTAAATGGACTTACTGTACCATGATTTATTATAATTAGATGACAGAAGGTTCTAGAGAATTCAGGCAATGTGTAATTTCCAATAGGTAAATTCTAGAAAATCCCGTAGGTGCTAGTCTTAACAAGAAACGACTTGATTATTCTAGAGACTTCTAGAAGTTTCGGTTACCTAGGTATAAATAAGGCGGTGTCAAGGCCGGTCAGGGAGGAAGAGAAGTGAATGAATTTGGAAGTTACCGTCAACTGGTGACAGGTCGTTTTATGTCAACGACGGATTAGTAGAACACCGAGCAGGGTGTGTTATAAATTCCGCGAGGACAGTATTAGTCCTGGAGAGAATATAGATAGTTGTAGCCGATCAGGGCGTCAGAAGATATACGTGATTGGTATTTGTTGAAACATTGTTATTGTGAGATTGGAGCCAGTCAACGACGACGGTGGCCAATTGTTGGATGTTACCTGAATAAACCGTGTTCTTCAGTTCAGACAACGAGTGGTATTTTGGACTTTTCAGTGTGAAAGAACTCGGGAATATATGTCCGCTGCGTGTGTGGTGTGACACACACAACTCAGGAGAATGACTTTGATACATTCACTTTTGCTAGTGTCAACACATCGGACAGTCAAAATCGCGATGAAGCATACGCTTCAGTTTAGATTAAGGTGTCAAGTCTGCCAGGGATACACAACCTAAGGCTTAAAGTCGACACTGCGGCACAGGCCAACACATTGCCGTTTAGAATATTCAGACGCATGTTTCCAGACCAGCTGGCACCAGACGGATACCCGAGAGTGACTAATCAAGAGCAGCCACCGCAGACAAAGCTTACTGCTTACAATGGAACTGACATTCCATGTTACGGTAATACCACAATTGCATGTCAATATGAATCAAGTGACTGGCATGATGCCAACTTTTTCATTGTCGATGTTGAGGGACCAGCTGTGATAGGATTGCCTTCATGTATCCAACTTCACTTAGTGACACTTCATTGCGCCATTTCAACCGGTCCACCAGTGACAAATGTGAATGATTTAGTTAGCATGTACCCTGACCGTTTCGATACGATTGGATCATTCCCCGGTGAAGTGAAGCTCACTGTGGATTTGTCTGTGCAGCCACATGTTGACCCTCCGCGTAAAACGCCTATAGCCTTGAAAGAGGACATTGAGAAAGAACTCAACTATATGGAGTCAGCCCAGGTTTTCCGCAAAGTAACAGAACCAACAGACTGGGTATCTAGTTTGGCGTACTCCAGAAAGAGCAGCGGTGCTCTACGGATCTGCTTAGACCCACGACATCTCAACCAAGCGCTCAAACGGCCATACCACAAAATCCCTACAGTAGAGAAACTGACGTACAAATTCAGTGGAGCAAAGTATTTGAGCAAACTAGATGCACGATCTGGCTATTGGTCCGTCCACTTGGATCCAGAATCACAATTGCTAACCACATTCCAAACGCCTTTTGGCCGGTATTGTTTTAACAGATTACCCTTTGGCTTGTCTGTGTCACAGGACATTTTTCAGCAACGAATGGATTGTATTTTAGATCAGTGCAGAGGGGCCATAGGAATATCGGACGATGTTGTGGTTTACGGCAGCACAAAGGAAGAACATGATAGCAATTTACATCAACTCATGCGTGTCGCTCGACAGAATGGTCTTGTGTTCAACTCGGACAATCACAAATGTGCTATAAAACAGTCAAGTATCACATTCTTCGGCATGGTTTCCAGTGCTGATGGGGTAAAGCCTCATCCTGACAGAGTCGAGGATATAGTGAACATGCCAACGCCAACAAACAAAAAACAGCTGCAGGAGTACCTCGGGATGGTGACATATTTATCCCCATTCATCCAGAACTTGTCAAAGAATGCAGCTACACTGCGCGATTTGCTCAAGGACAGTTTAGAATTTATTTGGGATGCTAACCACCAAGAAATGTTTTGATGCTCTGAAGGACCTTATCACTAAAGAAATAACATTGCCGTATTTTGATGTGATTAAGACGCCAGTATTACATGTTGATGCAAGTACCCTTGGACTTGACGCAGCTTTGGTACAAGACAATATCCGATAGCCTACGCATCAAAGAACCTATCAGCTGCTGAGAAAAACTATGCGTGCATTGAGAGGGAGCTACGCGCAATTGTTTTTGGCATTCAGCGCTTCCACACATATTTGTTTGGCAGGAAATTTGTGGTGCTAACTGGCCACAAACCTTTGGAGATGATATACCGCAAACCGCTGACCTGTGCACCGCCAAGACTCCAAAGAATGTTTCTGAAAATACAAGGCTATAACCTTGATTTGCAATACAGACCAGGCACTGAAATGACACTTGCAGATACACTGTCACGTTTGCCAAACGCTTGCAAATCCGAGCCTATTGATCTTGACATACGCGTAGACCTGGTATGCTTCAGCAGAAACAAATTACAGAAACTTCAGAATGCAACTGAAGCAGACTCCGTTCTGGCTAAGTTATCGCAAACAATAACAACTGGATGGCCGAGCCGCATGAAAGAACTACCAGAGTTGCTCCGCCAGTTCTGGGCATACCGTGATGAGCTTTCAGTTGAGAACGGTTTAGTGCTCAACGGATCGCGTATAGTCGTACCAGCATCTGAGCAGAGTGAAATTCTAGACCAATTGCATTATTAGCATCCAGGGACAGAAAAAATGAAATTGCGGGCTAGAGACACTGTATTTTGGCCAAAGATCAACAAAGACATTGACATAACACTTATGCAATGCACTACTTGTCAACGGCATAAACCCTCACAGCCGTACGAGACACTCATGCCACATGATATTCCCAGTCGGTCCTGGGAAGTTATTGGTACTGATCTCTTCCATTTTGATGGTAGCGAATGGCTTTTGATCGCTGACTCTTACTCCAAATATCCGATTGTGAAAAAGATGCCGTCGCCGTGCACCAGCAATGCGGTAATTTCATCAACAAAGCAAGTATTCAGTGAATTCGGCATACCTAGCAAAGTTATGAGTGACAATGGTGGTCACTTAGAGTCACATTAAACTGGACTTTAAACAAGCCAGGTGTTGTGTTATTTGGCAACATCACATGACACTATTGTCCCACAGGTTTTGCCTTGGCCTTATAACTAGATCTACCTTGCAGCAGAAGTATTTGAAAAAAAATGTCCACTATCAGTCATGTTAATGATCATGCTTTTTACTAACAAGTGAACTGTTACCCAAAAGTGGCACTAGCACCTATGATATGAGAGTTTAACTATTAATTAAAAAATAATTGAAATTATTGGGCTAAATATAATTTTAATTTAAAATACTAACAATATCATCTGAAAAGATTTTTTTTTCCATATCGCAATTGAAACTAGAATATGGGTAGTCGACAGGCGACTGTGTATCCGCCAAAATCAGAGTAGGATGGGTGAAGTGAGGCATGGATTGAGTTACATATTAGCATGGATGTCTACCACGTAAACATGATTGTAGGTGGTGCTACCTGTTATTTGAAATAGAAGCTATCCAAGATGTATACACAGGCAAAATTTCAGGTGAATAAGTCAAACCACTGCCGAGATATGAGTGATATTATCCCACAGCAGACAAACATAAACGCAGTGCAAAAATAGTTGCATGTGGCGCCACAAGTTTTGTGATCAGGAAGATCTGTCAAACCAGTCCGGAGATATTAGCATGGAATTCTCCAGCGTGAACATAAATGTAGGTGGTGCCACCTGTCAGAAAGCTATCCAGGATGTATACACATGCAGAATTTCGGGTGAATTAGTCAAACCACTGCAGAGTTATGAGTGATATCCCAAGGCAGACGAACAGTTGGATGCTGTGCAAAAATTGTGTATGTTATAAAGCTATCCAAGGGCTACAGTTGTGCAAAATTTTAGCCTGATTGGTTTAAAACGAGTCCGAAGATGTGTGGGTTAATGTGTCAAAACATACAAACAGATGGACTCAATGGAGAAGAAAGGTCAGAGGCCAACGCCAAATGATTAGGCACTAGTTCAATTGGGTTTAGTTTCGGAAAATTCTGTCCAGTAGTCTCAGAGGAGTTCTCCGGAAACGAATACGGCAGTGGTGGTGGCGGCGGCAGAACCATGTCGAAAACATATTATCCGCAAAACTTTGTTTTGGTGGATACAATAAATTATTTTTAAAACAGTATTATAAAATGTATTTATGAATACATTCATGAATACATTTTATAATATTATTTTTAAAATAATTTATTGTATCCACCAAAGTATTTGCATACACATTCAAATACTTTTTTTTTACCTGTATCAGAATTTATATTCATTTCCTTGGTCGAATTATTGAATATTTGTATTCATATTCAAATACAATTGTCAGAGGCGGATCCAGAGGGGGAGCTTTGGGGGCTGAAGCCCCCCCCCCCCCCCCCCCCCCCAGCTTGCAATGGAATCATGTCTTTTCTATATTTATAAATTAATTAGATAGGCATTTTCCAACACTGGTTACAAACATTAAAACTTGCGACCAGCATGTTCTCTAAACTCCGACTTTCTCAAGTATATCTCAAGCGATTTTGGAGTTCCTTTAGACTTTTATATATTATCATGCTTGTGAACATGAATGATTAAGCATTTAATTAAAAAGAGGATATCCTTTTTCACCTCGCTTTATCGTAAAAATAACAAGTCGTGTATGGGTCATGCTGAATTTGACATAAAGGGGAACCATGCATTAATTATTAATGTTATGATCTAGTGAAAAATATTTTATTAGCAACCTTGAACAATGGGTAGAAAATCATACTTTTTGGTCATAGGCCTTAAAAAATTGGGCCAGAGTGACCTTATGTATTCTTTCCAAGAAGATTTTACCAGGAACTGCCTTGATCTTAAGTTAGAAGTTTCTAAGTCCAACTGCTACAATTTGTGCCCATCTGACTAATAGAGTGCAAAAGGTCATGTTCTTTGACATAGCTCAAAGAATAGGTCACAGTGACATTATTTCAGGTTTCCAGATGGGATTATTACAGGAACCTCCCTGGATTTTAATCATATTAGAAGTTTCTAGGTCAAGCTGTAGCAAATCATATACAAATGATAATTGCTCAAATCATGTTCTTTCATACATCTTGCAGAATGTAGGGTACAGTGTCAATATTTTATATGTACTCGGAGACTCTACAATGATGTGCCCAGAACCTCCTTGGATGGTGCCTCAGAAGATTCTAGGCCTCACGGATACAATTTGTAAACACGCCTGACTCATTGGACACTATAAGTCATGTTTTCGGCCCGTAGTTCACAGAATATAGGTCACAATGACCTAGAATATTTGCCTAAGCCTTCCCTGG
The DNA here is from genome assembly GCA_026874595.1 of Sipunculus nudus. Taxonomy (NCBI): domain Eukaryota; kingdom Metazoa; phylum Annelida; class Sipuncula; order Golfingiida; family Sipunculidae; genus Sipunculus; species Sipunculus nudus. Next base: position 44,011,171 of record CM049308.1, read on the forward strand.
ATGTACAGTTAGAAGTTTATAGGTCTAACGGTTACGGTTTTTTTTTTGTTTGTGCTCTGTCAACACCCGGGCTGCTTCATTTGAAGGTATAAAAAATGCATAAATAATAGTAGCGCCACCAGTTTTCAGGAACTGTTGAAACACTCTTTGGTCTATATGCATGTAAAGAATCATGACAATCAATGTATTTATTATTCGGATACTGAAGCTTTTATATCAAATTTTTGGGTGGGGTGCAATGACAGGCCCCGTTATTGTTTCCATTTTTTTTCCAATGCTAGAAACGGCAGTAATGGACCAAAAAAAAGAAAGGGAGAAAAGAAAAAGAGCTAGAAAGGTAATTTGGTATAACCCACCATACAGCAAGAATGTCAAAACAAATGTCAGAGCACAGTTCTTAAAACTGATAAAAAAAGCATTTATCCCGGATAACAAACTACTCAAAATCTTTAACAAAAACGCAATCAAATCAGCCACAGTTGCATAATAAGATGCAAATAATAACATTCTGAAACAAAAAAAAATCACTGCAAAAAACAACCAATCGAAAAAAAAACTAGAACAGTAGAGAGAAAAACCCATGACCCTTAGACGGTAATTGCCTTGTCAGCAATATTGTTTATGAAGCAACGGTCAAGGCAGAATACCAATGCGCTCAATACATTGGATAAGCAAGTGCCAAGAAGAAGGTCTGTGGCAGGTGGCTGCACCCTTATGTATGTATGTATGATTATGCAAAGTATCCACTAGCCTCCCCCTTGCTCAATCCTGGATCTGCCACTGATTGTAAGTATTCACTCAGTATCCCATATTTATTCAGTTTCAGTCAACTGAAACTTTTGAGTATCCAGGATATACAAATTTAAATAACCATCATAAGTACCTGGTTTTATGGCTTTAATTTATATTTAAAAAAAAAACATTCACTTCTGAATACTGTCACATCAGTCTACACACTAAACATAGCAAGACATTTATGACAATTATTAACATTATAGACATCATAATGAGAATTTGTCTGATTTTTTTTATCACATTTGAATATTTTTATTTTTTTTTAAACGTATCAGAAAAAAATAAAAGTAATCTCTGCTATGAAAATATACTTGTTTTAAAACTAACCCGAGGATCAAAACGCAGAATATATTATACATGGAGCAAAGTGGAGTTGGAAATGTTTAATTTTATAAACTGATAAAAAGGAATCAGTACTCTCAATTAATTTACCTAGTATTATGTGACAGCTGATAGAGCCACAAGTCTTAAATGTCATTAGTCAAACATTGACATCTTTAATGAGCACTTGTCTGAGTAATATTAAATTTTTTTTTATATATTCAATTTTTTTTTAATTTTGTAAGAAATATAAACCAACAAATTTAAACTCCTGGAAAAGACCTGTAAATTTAGATTAATTTAATATAATCAACTGCATCTTTGTCTATCTTTAATTTGCTTAAAATAATCCCTAATAGTAAACAGAAATTTTATTTAATTATTTATTTATATAATTATCATTTTTTATGATTGAAATGAAAAATACCAAATGGTGACTGCATAGTGTCGTTTTGAAATCATTTTCTGTCATCTATAAAAGAGCCATACATCATCAGTAATTGCAAGGGTGTCTGTTACTCGTTAACAATAAATTTTTTTTCCATTTATTTTTCTTGTGACTGCATATTGTCGTTTTGAATTCATTTTCTGTCATCTATAAAAGAGCCATACATCATCAGTAATTGCAAGGGTGTCTGTTACTCATTAACAATAAATTCCTTTTCCATTAATTTTTCTTAAAGTTGTAATTATAAACAAATAAATTCTTTTTAAATTATTGTTTATTGTTATGTTTTGGACCAAAACAACTACCAGAGTGTTGGAGTGGGTTTGGACAGTTAGATCCAGGTGTGGCCATGCACCCAAGAGCTGGCTGACGGCAGAGTATGCCCTGCTGCCAGTGTGCATAAATGGCCTGAAAGATCAACATGGGGACATATAGAGGGGCTTCAGTATAGCCCAGGTGTGACATGGTCTCATTAAAACTGTAATAATTGCTAGTTTATTACTATGCTATGTAGGTCTGGACAGCTGAGTGGTAAAACGCTTGCCTCTCTCCGCTGGCGACCTGGGTTTGATCTCTGGCGTGGCTATGAGAGTGGGTTGTAGTTGCCCTTTCAAGGCCTGTGGTATTCCCCGGGTACTCCGGTTTCCTCCACCCCTGCAGACTACGGAACGCCATCACCGGAGCCATGGAGAGTGCTTCGATTAGTTGTAATAACTATATGTACAATCCATGTAAATTAAATAAGTTTAAATTTAAATTTTAGTTTTTGGTCAATTACTGTCAAATTTCAGAATTTAGAAGCTGAAATCCTAACGTGTTTATGATATGAAAATTAAATCAACAGTGCTTACAGGAAAAACAGGCCATGGCCAAAGTTGGGCAAAATTTAAGGTATTGATTTTATATAATGCTAATAATTCGGTATACAATAAATCTTGATGAAGTGCAAGTTGGATCCCTAAAACTAGGGACCTATGGGCCTCAAAGCTCAGCTGAATTTGTCTTTAAGGATATTTTATGAGGTTTTCCAAAATGTGTGTCCTGTGACTTTAACCAATGACCTTGTGACCAAAAAATCTGAGAACTTACTATCCTTGAACTTACAGCATTTAGGTTATCATAACAATCTTTTAAAAAAAAGTGGATCCAGTGACCTTGACCTCTGACCGGGTAACCTCAAAATCTACAGATTTCTTCCACTTTGGGCTAGTAAGCGGTGTGAAAGATGGTAAGTTTGGGATGAAAAGTTGATTTACAGTGCATCCAAAATCCTTTTAAAGATGAGGCTCCTGTAACCTTCACCTTTTACCCCATGACTCCGAAACTAAAAATGTTCCTTACTTAATTGATGGGTCATACATATATCAAATTTGAAGCCAATCTAACCAAACTAGAGTTATCATCTGGAACTAACTTGTGGACAGATGGACCCTGTTCCCTTGACTTTTGACCCCTTATTCCTTTATATTCTGGCAGGTCAGCTATATGTGCAAGACTGAAGGTTTGGAATGAAAAGTTTGGCTTAAAATGTAGCCATTATCTTTATAAATAATTGGGTCCCATGATCTCATGGCCCTAAATCGACAGAAGTCGAGTTTGAAATCCATGTCAATCCAACCTGGTGTTATCATCTGGAAACAAATTTGTGTGGATGGATAGATGGACACACAGACAGACAGATGAGCAGACGGACTAACAGAGTGATTAATATATAGCATCCACTTAAGATCAATAAACACACCAGTTTTCGGGTCACCAGATGAAACGAAATCCTATCAATCTATCTTATCTTATCCTGTGTGACCTTGTCTTATTATCTCAACTTTCTCATCTAATCTCATCCCAATCTATCTAACTAATCATTCTATCTACCTGTCTTATCTTATCCAATCTAATCATATCTAATAGTATCTAATCTTATCCTATTATCTTATCCTATATTATCTGATATTATTGTAATCAATCTTATCCTATCTAATCTTATCTTATTTTGTTCTACCTAACTTATACTTTCCCATCTAATCTTATCCAGCCTTATCCTGTGTGACCTTATCTCATTATCTTATCACATCTCATCCTTTCATCTTATCTTATCCAAGATATCTCATCTTATCTATCTGATCATATCTGCCTCGTCTTATCTATCTCACCTCATCTTGTTTCTTCTTATCTATCTTATCTTTCTTATCTAATTCCGATCCTTGCCTATCTATTATATATATCTTATCTAATATTATCCTATTTAATCATATCTTATCTATCCCATTAATCTATATCATCTTAAGTCTCATCATATCTTATCTTTTCCATCTTATCTGGTACGTCTCGCCTTATCTTTTCTGTCTCACGTTATCTTTTATGTCTTATCTATTTAAATGAATATTAATTAGTTCATCTTATGTTATCTTTATCATTCTATCTATCTTATCTATCTCTTTTTTTCTGTCTCATTCCATTTAATCTATCCAGTCTATCTTATCTGATATAATCTGATCTAATGTTATCTTATATAATGTTATCTAATATAATCTTTTACTACCTTATCCTGTCTTATACTATCTAATCTTATCCTATCTAAGCTTTTCCTATCCTATCTAATCTTATTCTGTTCTATCTTATCTTAACATGTCTCATCCTATCTTATCCTGTCTCATCTCATCTTATCCGGTCAGGTAAGTGTTTAATTGCAGGTATGAGCCTAACAATAACCTGTCATGTGTCTGTTATTAGTACAGATATGAGCCTAACAATATCCTGTCAGGTAACTGCAATAAGTACAGATATGAACCTTACAATAACCTTTCATTTATCTGTTATAACTACAGATGTGGGCTTAACAATAACCTGTTATATATCTGTAATAAGTACAGATATCAGCCTAAAAATAACCTACCATAGATTTGTAGGCCAAATAACTACAAATATAAGCCTTACAATAACCTGCCATATATCTGTAATAATCACTCATATGAGCCTAAGAATGAACTTTCGGGTATCTCGTATAACCACAGATCTTAGCTTAACAATAACCTGCCATATATCTGTAATAATTGCAGATATGAGCCTTACAATAACCTGCCATATATCTGTAATAAATACAGATATGAACCTAACAATAACCTATCAGAAATCTGTTATAACTTCAGATCTGAGCTAAACAATAACCTGTCAGGTATCTGTTATAACCACAGACATGAGCCTTACAATAACCTACCTTATATATGTAATTAATACTGATTTGAGCCTAACAATAACCTGTCAGGTATCTGTATTAAGTACAGATCTGAGCCTAACGATGAATGTCATCTATCTGTTATAACTACAGATGTGAGCCTAACAATGACCTGCCATATATCTGTAATAAGTACAGATGTGAGCCTAACAATAACGTGTCAGGTATTTGTTATAACAACAGATCTGAGCTTTATAGTAACCTGTCAGGTATCTGTTATAACTCCAGATGTAGGCTCATAATATATAACCAGTTACATATCTGAAATAAGTACAGATATGAGCCAAACAATAACCTACAATATATCTTCAGGCAAAATAACTATAACTATGAGCCTTACAATAACAAACCATCCATATGTAATAATTGCAGATCTAAGCCTAACAATAACCTGTCAGGTATCGGATATAACTACAGATCTGAGCTTAACAATAACCTGTTATATACCTGTAATAAGTACAGATATTAGCCTAACGATGAATGTCATCTATCTGTTATAACTACAGATGTGAGCCAAAAAATGATCTGCCATATATCTGTAATAAGTACAGATATGAGCCTTACAATAGCCTACCTTATATATGTAATTAATACTGATTTGAGCCTAACAATAACCTGTCAGGTATCTGTAATAAGTACATATATGAACCTTAAAATAAACTGTCAGGTATCTATATCATTATAATAAAGATATGAGCCTAATAATAACCTGTCAGGTGTCTGTTATTAGTACAGATATGAGCCTAAAAATATCCTGTCAGGTAACTGTAATAAGTTCAGTTATGAACCTTACAATAACCTGTAAGGTATCTGTTACAACTACAGATGTAGGCTTAACAATAACCTGTTATATATCTGTAATAAGTACAGATATCAGCCTAAAAAAACCTACCATAGATTTGTAGGCCAAATAACTACAAATATAAGCCTTACAATAACCTGCCATATATCTGTAATAATCACTCATATGAGCCTAACAATGAACTTTCTGGTATCTCTTATAACCACAGATCTTAGCTTAACAATAACCTGCCATATATCTGTAATAATTGCAGATATGAGCCTTACAATAACCTGCCATATATCTGTAATAAATACAGATATGAACCTAACAATAACCTGTCAGAAATCTGTTATAACTTCAGATCTGAGCTAAACAATAACTTGTTATATACCTGTAATAAGTACAGATATGAGCCTAACAATAACCTGCCATATACCTGTAATAATCACTGACATGAGCCTAACAATGACCTGTCGGGTATCTGTTATAACCACAGATCTTAGCTTAACAATAACCTGCCATATATCTGTAATAATTGCAGATATGAGCCTAACAATAACCTGTCAGGTATTTGTCATGATTACAGATATGAGCCTAACAATAACCTGTCAGGTATCTGTTATAACCACAGACATGAGCCTTACAAAAACCTACCTTATATATGTAATTAATACTGAATTGAGCCTAAAAATAACCTGTCAGGTGTCTGAAATTAGTACATATTTGAGCCTTACAATAACCTGTCATGTTTCTGTAATAAGAACAGATCTGAGCCTGACAACAACCTACAATATATATGTAATTAATACTGATTTGAGCCTAACAATAACCTGTCAGGTATCTGTAATAAGTACAGATGTGAGCCTAACAATAACGTGTCAGGTATTTGTTATAACAACAGATCTGAGCCTTATAATAACCTGTCAGGTATCTGTTATAACTCCAGATGTGGGCTCATAATATATAACCTGTTATATATCTGAAATAAGTACAGATATGAGCCAAACAATAACCTACAATATATCTTCAGGCAAAATAACTATAACTATGAGCCTTACAATAACAAACCATCCATATGTAATAATTGCAGATCTAAGCCTAACAATAACCTGTCAGGTATCTGATATAACTACAGATCTGAGCTTAACAATAACCTGTTATATACCTGTAATAAGTACAGATATTAGCCTAACGATGAATGTCATCTATCTGTTATAACTACAGATGTGAGCCAAAAAATGATCTGCCATATATCTGTAATAAGTACAGATATGAGCCTTACAATAGCCTACCTTATATATGTAATTAATACTGATTTGAGCCTAACAATAACCTGTCAGGTATCTGTAATAAGTACATATATGAACCTTAAAATAAATTGTCAGGTATCTATATCATTATAATAAAGATATGAGCCTAATAATAACCTGTCAGGTGTCTGTTATTAGTACAGATATGAGCCTAAAAATATCCTGTCAGGTAACTGTAATAAGTTCAGTTATGAACCTTACAATAACCTGTAAGGTATCTGTTACAACTACAGATGTGGGCTTAACAATAACCTGTTATATTTCTGTAATAAGTACAGATATCAGCCTAAAAAAAACCTACCATAGATTTGTAGGCCAAATAACTACAAATATAAGCCTTACAATAACCTGCCATATATCTGTAATAATCACTCATATGAGCCTAACAATGACCTTTCGGGTATCTGTTATAACCACAGATCTTAGCTTAACAATAACCTGCCATATATCTGTAATAATTGCAGATATGAGCCTTACAATAACCTTTCATTTATCTGTAATAAATACAGATATGAACCTAACAATAACCTGTCAGAAATCTGTTATAACTTCAGATCTGAGCTAAAAAATAACTTGTTATATACCTGTAATAAGTACAGATATGAGCCTAACAATAACCTGCCATATACCTGTAATAATCACTGACATGATGGTTATAACCACAGACATGAGCCTTACAATAACCTACCTTATATATGTAATTAATACTGAATTGAGCCTAACAATAACCTGTCAGGTATCTGTAATAAGTACATATATGAACCTTAAAATAAATTGTCAGGTATCTATATCATTATAATAAAGATATGAGCCTAATAATAACCTGTCAGGTGTCTGTTATTAGTACAGATATGAGCCTAAAAATATCCTGTCAGGTAACTGTAATAAGTTCAGTTATGAACCTTATAATAACCTGTAAGGTATCTGTTACAACTACAGATGTGGGCTTAACAATAACCTGTTATATATCTGAAATAAGTACAGATATGAGCCAAACAATAACCTACAATATATCTTCCGGCAAAATAACTATAACTATGAGCCTTACAATAACAAACCATCCATATGTAATAATTGCAGATCTAAGGCTTACAATAACCTGTCAGGTATCTGATATAACTACAGATCTGAGCTTAACAATAACCTGTTATATACCTGTAATAAGTACAGATATTAGCCTAATGATGAATGTCATCTATCTGTTATAACTACAGATGTGAGCCAAAAAATTAAATGCCATATATCTGTAATAAGTACAGATATGAGCCTTACAATAGCCTACCTTATATATGTAATTAATACTGATTTGAGCCTAACAATAACCTGTCAGGTATCTGTAATAAGTACATATATAAAACCTTAAAATAAATTGTCAGGTATCTATATCATTATAATAAAGATATGAGCCTAATAATAACCTGTCAGGTGTCTGTTATTAGTACAGATATGAGCCTAAAAATATCCTGTCAGGTAACTGTAATAAGTTCAGTTATGAACCTTACAATAACCTGTAAGGTATCTGTTACAACTACAGATGTGGGCTTAACAATAACCTGTTATATATCTGTAATAAGTACAGATATCAGCCTAAAAATAACCTACCATAGATTTGTAGGCCAAATAACTACAAATATAAGCCTTACAATAACCTGCCATATATCTGTAATAATCACTCATATGAGCCTAACAATGACCTTTCGGGTATCTCTTATAACCACAGATCTTAGCTTAACAATAACCTGCCATATATCTGTAATAATTGCAGATATGAGCCTTACAATAACCTTTCATTTATCTGTAATAAATACAGATATGAACCTATAAATAACCTGTCAGAAATCTGTTATAACTTCAGATCTGAGCTAAAAAATAACTTGTTATATACCTGTAATAAGTACAGATATGAGCCTAACAATAACCTGCCATATACCTGTAATAATCACTGACATGAGCCTAACAATGACCTGTCGGGTATCTGTTATAACCACAGATCTTAGCTTAACAATAACCTGCCATATATCTGTAATAATTGCAGATATGAGCCTAACAATAACCTGTCAGGTATTTGTCATGATTACAGATATGAGCCTAACAATAACCTGTCAGGTATCTGTTATAACCACAGACATGAGCCTTACAATAACCTACCTTATATATGTAATTAATACTGAATTGAGCCATACAATAACCTGTCAGGTGTCTGAAATTAGTACATATTTGAGCCTTACAATAACCTGTCATGTGTCTGTAATAAGAACAGGTCGGAGCCTGACAACAACCTACAATGTATAAGAAATTAATACTGAATTGAGCCTAACAATAACCTGTCAGGTATCTGTAATAAGTACAGATGTAAGCCTTACAATAACCTGCCATATATCTGTAATAATCACTGATATGAGGCTAACAATGACCTTTCGGGTATCTGTTATAACCACAGTTCTTAGCTTAACAATAACCTGCCATATATCTGTAATAATTGCAGATATGAGCCTTACAATAACCTTTCATTTATCTGTTATAACTACAGATGTTGGCTTAACAATAACCTGTTATATACCTGAAATAAGTACAGATATGAGCCTAACAATAATCTACCAGAGATTTGTAGGCCATATAACTACAAATATGAGCCTTACAATAACCAGCCATCTATATGTAATAATTGCAGATATGAGCCTGAAAATAACCTGCCATATACCTGTAATTCGTACAGATATGAGCCTTACAATAACTTGTCAGGTGTCTGTTATTAGTACAGATATAAGCCTAATAATATCCTGTCAGGTAACTGTAATTATTACAGATATGAACCTTACAATACCCTGTCAGGTATCTGTTATAACCACAGATCTAAGCCTAACAATAACCTGCCATATATCTGTAATAAGTACAGATATGAGTCGTACAATTATCTACCTTATATATGTAATTAATACTGATTTGAGCCTAACAATAACCTGTTAGTTATTTGTAATAGTTACAGAAATGAGCCTTACAATAACATGTGAGGTATCTGTTATAACTACAGATTTGAACCTAACAATAACCTGTCAGGTATCTGTTATAAGTAAAGATCTGAGCCTGACAATAATCATCAGGTATTTGTCATGATTACAGATCTGAGCCTAACAATAACCTGTTATAAACCTGTAATAAGTACAGATCTGAGCCTAACAATACCCTGCCATATATCTGTAATAATCACTGACACGAGCCTAACAATGACCTGTTGGGTATCTGTTATAACTACAGATGTGACCCTAACAATAACCTGTCAGGTATCTGTAATAAGTACATATATGAACCTTAAAATAACCTGTCAGGTATCTATATCATTATAATAAAGATATGAGCCTAATAATAACCTGTCAGGTATCTGTAATATGTACAGATATGAGCCTATCAATAACCTGTCAGGTAACTGTAATAAGTTTAGATATGAGCCTAACAATAACCTCTCAGGTATCTGTGATAACTACAGATGTAAGCCTAACAATAACCTCTCAGGTATCTGTGATAACTACAGATGTAAGCCTAACAATAACCTGCCATATATCTGTAATTATCACTGATATGAGCCTAACAATGAACTTTCGGGTATCTGTTATAACCACAGATCTTAGCTTAACAATAACCTGCCATATATCTGTAATAATTGCAGATATGAGCCTTACAATGAACTGCCATATATCTGTAATAAATACAGATATGAACCTTACAATAACCTGTCAGAAATCTGTTATAACTACAGATCTGAGCTAAACAATAACCTGTTTTATACCTGTAATAAATACAGATATGAGCCTAACAATAACCTGCCATATATCTGTAATAATCACTGACATGAGCCTAACAATGACCTGTCGGGTATCTGTTATAACCACAGATCTTAGCTTAACAATAACCTGCCATATATCTGTAATAATTGCAGATATGAGCCTAACAATAACCTGTCAGGTATTTGTCATGATTACAGATATGAGCTTAACAATAACCTGTCAGGTGTCTTGTTATTACCACAGACATAAGTTTTACAATAACCTACCTTATATATGTAATTAATACTGAATTGAGCCTAACAATAACCTGTCAGGTATCTGTAATAAGTACAGATGTAAGCCTTACAATAACCTGCCATATATCTGTAATAATCACTGATATGAGGCTAACAATGACCTTTCGGGTATCTGTTATAACCACAGATCTTAGCTTAACAATAACCTGCCATATATCTGTAATAATTGCAGATATGAGCCTTACAATAACCTTTCATTTATCTGTTATAACTACAGATGTTGGCTTAACAATAACCTGTTATATACCTGAAATAAGTACAGATATGAGCCTAACAATAATCTACCAGAGATTTGTAGGCCATATAACTACAAATATGAGCCTTACAATAACCAGCCATCTATATGTAATAATTGCAGATATGAGCCTGAAAATAACCTGCCATATACCTGTAATTCGTACAGATATGAGCCTTACAATAACTTGTCAGGTGTCTGTTATTAGTACAGATATAAGCCTAATAATATCCTGTCAGGTAACTGTATTTATTACAGATATGAACCTTACAATACCCTGTCAGGTATCTGTTATAACCACAGATCTAAGCCTAACAATAACCTGCCATATATCTGTAATAAGTACAGATATGAGTCGTACAATTATCTACCTTATATATGTAATTAATACTGATTTGAGCCTAACAATAACCTGTTAGTTATTTGTAATAGTTACAGAAATGAGCCTTACAATAACATGTGAGGTATCTGTTATAACTACAGATTTGAACCTAACAATAACCTGTCAGGTATCTGTTATAAGTAAAGATCTGAGCCTGACAATAATCATCAGGTATTTGTCATGATTACAGATCTGAGCCTAACAATAACCTGTTATAAACCTGTAATAAGTACAGATCTGAGCCTAACAATACCCTGCCATATATCTGTAATAATCACTGACACGAGCCTAACAATGACCTGTTGGGTATCTGTTATAACTACAGATGTGACCCTAACAATAACCTGTCAGGTATCTGTAATAAGTACATATATGAACCTTAAAATAACCTGTCAGGTATCTATATCATTATAATAAAGATATGAGCCTAACAATAACCTGTCAGGTATCTGTAATATGTACAGATATGAGCCTATCAATAACCTGTCAGGTAACTGTAATAAGTTTAGATATGAGCCTAACAATAACCTCTCAGGTATCTGTGATAACTACAGATGTAAGCCTAACAATAACCTCTCAGGTATCTGTGATAACTACAGATGTAAGCCTAACAATAACCTGCCATATATCTGTAATTATCACTGATATGAGCCTAACAATGAACTTTCGGGTATCTGTTATAACCACAGATCTTAGCTTAACAATAACCTGCCATATATCTGTAATAATTGCAGATATGAGCCTTACAATGAACTGCCATATATCTGTAATAAATACAGATATGAACCTAACAATAACCTGTCAGAAATCTGTTATAACTTCAGATCTGAGCTAAAAAATAACTTGTTATATACCTGTAATAAGTACAGATATGAGCCTAACAATAACCTGCCATATACCTGTAATAATCACTGACATGAGCCTAACAATGACCTGTCTGGTATCTGTTATAACCACAGATCTTAGCTTAACAATAACCTGCCATATATCTGTAATAATTGCAGATATGAGCCTAACAATAACCTGTCAGGTATTTGTCATGATTACAGATATGAGCCTAACAATAACCTGTCAGGTATCTGTTATAACCACAGACATGAGCCTTACAATAACCTACCTTATATATGTAATTAATACTGAATTGAGCCTAACAATAACCTGTCAGGTATCTGTAATAAGTACATATATGAACCTTAAAATAAATTGTCAGGTATCTATATCATTATAATAAAGATATGAGCCTAATAATAACCTGTCAGGTGTCTGTTATTAGTACAGATATGAGCCTAAAAATATCCTGTCAGGTAACTGTAATAAGTTCAGTTATGAACCTTATAATAACCTGTAAGGTATCTGTTACAACTACAGATGTGGGCTTAACAATAACCTGTTATATATCTGAAATAAGTACAGATATGAGCCAAACAATAACCTACAATATATCTTCCGGCAAAATAACTATAACTATGAGCCTTACAATAACAAACCATCCATATGTAATAATTGCAGATCTAAGGCTTACAATAACCTGTCAGGTATCTGATATAACTACAGATCTGAGCTTAACAATAACCTGTTATATACCTGTAATAAGTACAGATATTAGCCTAATGATGAATGTCATCTATCTGTTATAACTACAGATGTGAGCCAAAAAATTAAATGCCATATATCTGTAATAAGTACAGATATGAGCCTTACAATAGCCTACCTTATATATGTAATTAATACTGATTTGAGCCTAACAATAACCTGTCAGGTATCTGTAATAAGTACATATATGAACCTTAAAATAAATTGTCAGGTATCTATATCATTATAATAAAGATATGAGCCTAATAATAACCTGTCAGGTGTCTGTTATTAGTACAGATATGAGCCTAAAAATATCCTGTCAGGTAACTGTAATAAGTTCAGTTATGAACCTTACAATAACCTGTAAGGTATCTGTTACAACCACAGATGTGGGCTTAACAATAACCTGTTATATATCTGTAATAAGTACAGATATCAGCCTAAAAATAACCTACCATAGATTTGTAGGCCAAATAACTACAAATATAAGCCTTACAATAACCTGCCATATATCTGTAATAATCACTCATATGAGCCTAACAATGACCTTTCGGGTATCTCTTATAACCACAGATCTTAGCTTAACAATAACCTGCCATATATCTGTAATAATTGCAGATATGAGCCTTACAATAACCTTTCATTTATCTGTAATAAATACAGATATGAACCTATAAATAACCTGTCAGAAATCTGTTATAACTTCAGATCTGAGCTAAAAAATAACTTGTTATATACCTGTAATAAGTACAGATATGAGCCTAACAATAACCTGCCATATACCTGTAATAATCACTGACATGAGCCTAACAATGACCTGTCGGGTATCTGTTATAACCACAGATCTTAGCTTAACAATAACCTGCCATATATCTGTAATAATTGCAGATATGAGCCTAACAATAACCTGTCAGGTATTTGTCATGATTACAGATATGAGCCTAACAATAACCTGTCAGGTATCTGTTATAACCACAGACATGAGCCTTACAATAACCTACCTTATATATGTAATTAATACTGAATTGAGCCATACAATAACCTGTCAGGTGTCTGAAATTAGTACATATTTGAGCCTTACAATAACCTGTCATGTGTCTGTAATAAGAACAGGTCGGAGCCTGACAACAACCTACAATGTATAAGAAATTAATACTGAATTGAGCCTAACAATAACCTGTCAGGTATCTGTAATAAGTACAGATGTAAGCCTTACAATAACCTGCCATATATCTGTAATAATCACTGATATGAGGCTAACAATGACCTTTCGGGTATCTGTTATAACCACAGTTCTTAGCTTAACAATAACCTGCCATATATCTGTAATAATTGCAGATATGAGCCTTACAATAACCTTTCATTTATCTGTTATAACTACAGATGTTGGCTTAACAATAACCTGTTATATACCTGAAATAAGTACAGATATGAGCCTAACAATAATCTACCAGAGATTTGTAGGCCATATAACTACAAATATGAGCCTTACAATAACCAGCCATCTATATGTAATAATTGCAGATATGAGCCTGAAAATAACCTGCCATATACCTGTAATTCGTACAGATATGAGCCTTACAATAACTTGTCAGGTGTCTGTTATTAGTACAGATATAAGCCTAATAATATCCTGTCAGGTAACTGTAATTATTACAGATATGAACCTTACAATACCCTGTCAGGTATCTGTTATAACCACAGATCTAAGCCTAACAATAACCTGCCATATATCTGTAATAAGTACAGATATGAGTCGTACAATTATCTACCTTATATATGTAATTAATACTGATTTGAGCCTAACAATAACCTGTTAGTTATTTGTAATAGTTACAGAAATGAGCCTTACAATAACATGTGAGGTATCTGTTATAACTACAGATTTGAACCTAACAATAACCTGTCAGGTATCTGTTATAAGTAAAGATCTGAGCCTGACAATAATCATCAGGTATTTGTCATGATTACAGATCTGAGCCTAACAATAACCTGTTATAAACCTGTAATAAGTACAGATCTGAGCCTAACAATACCCTGCCATATATCTGTAATAATCACTGACACGAGCCTAACAATGACCTGTTGGGTATCTGTTATAACTACAGATGTGACCCTAACAATAACCTGTCAGGTATCTGTAATAAGTACATATATGAACCTTAAAATAACCTGTCAGGTATCTATATCATTATAATAAAGATATGAGCCTAATAATAACCTGTCAGGTATCTGTAATATGTACAGATATGAGCCTATCAATAACCTGTCAGGTAACTGTAATAAGTTTAGATATGAGCCTAACAATAACCTCTCAGGTATCTGTGATAACTACAGATGTAAGCCTAACAATAACCTCTCAGGTATCTGTGATAACTACAGATGTAAGCCTAACAATAACCTGCCATATATCTGTAATTATCACTGATATGAGCCTAACAATGAACTTTCGGGTATCTGTTATAACCACAGATCTTAGCTTAACAATAACCTGCCATATATCTGTAATAATTGCAGATATGAGCCTTACAATGAACTGCCATATATCTGTAATAAATACAGATATGAACCTTACAATAACCTGTCAGAAATCTGTTATAACTACAGATCTGAGCTAAACAATAACCTGTTTTATACCTGTAATAAATACAGATATGAGCCTAACAATAACCTGCCATATATCTGTAATAATCACTGACATGAGCCTAACAATGACCTGTCGGGTATCTGTTATAACCACAGATCTTAGCTTAACAATAACCTGCCATATATCTGTAATAATTGCAGATATGAGCCTAACAATAACCTGTCAGGTATTTGTCATGATTACAGATATGAGCTTAACAATAACCTGTCAGGTGTCTTGTTATTACCACAGACATAAGTTTTACAATAACCTACCTTATATATGTAATTAATACTGAATTGAGCCTAACAATAACCTGTCAGGTATCTGTAATAAGTACAGATGTAAGCCTTACAATAACCTGCCATATATCTGTAATAATCACTGATATGAGGCTAACAATGACCTTTCGGGTATCTGTTATAACCACAGATCTTAGCTTAACAATAACCTGCCATATATCTGTAATAATTGCAGATATGAGCCTTACAATAACCTTTCATTTATCTGTTATAACTACAGATGTTGGCTTAACAATAACCTGTTATATACCTGAAATAAGTACAGATATGAGCCTAACAATAATCTACCAGAGATTTGTAGGCCATATAACTACAAATATGAGCCTTACAATAACCAGCCATCTATATGTAATAATTGCAGATATGAGCCTGAAAATAACCTGCCATATACCTGTAATTCGTACAGATATGAGCCTTACAATAACTTGTCAGGTGTCTGTTATTAGTACAGATATAAGCCTAATAATATCCTGTCAGGTAACTGTATTTATTACAGATATGAACCTTACAATACCCTGTCAGGTATCTGTTATAACCACAGATCTAAGCCTAACAATAACCTGCCATATATCTGTAATAAGTACAGATATGAGTCGTACAATTATCTACCTTATATATGTAATTAATACTGATTTGAGCCTAACAATAACCTGTTAGTTATTTGTAATAGTTACAGAAATGAGCCTTACAATAACATGTGAGGTATCTGTTATAACTACAAATTTGAACCTAACAATAACCTGTCAGGTATCTGTTATAAGTAAAGATCTGAGCCTGACAATAATCATCAGGTATTTGTCATGATTACAGATCTGAGCCTAACAATAACCTGTTATAAACCTGTAATAAGTACAGATCTGAGCCTAACAATACCCTGCCATATATCTGTAATAATCACTGACACGAGCCTAACAATGACCTGTTGGGTATCTGTTATAACTACAGATGTGACCCTAACAATAACCTGTCAGGTATCTGTAATAAGTACATATATGAACCTTAAAATAACCTGTCAGGTATCTATATCATTATAATAAAGATATGAGCCTAACAATAACCTGTCAGGTATCTGTAATATGTACAGATATGAGCCTATCAATAACCTGTCAGGTAACTGTAATAAGTTTAGATATGAGCCTAACAATAACCTCTCAGGTATCTGTGATAACTACAGATGTAAGCCTAACAATAACCTCTCAGGTATCTGTGATAACTACAGATGTAAGCCTAACAATAACCTGCCATATATCTGTAATTATCACTGATATGAGCCTAACAATGAACTTTCGGGTATCTGTTATAACCACAGATCTTAGCTTAACAATAACCTGCCATATATCTGTAATAATTGCAGATATGAGCCTTACAATGAACTGCCATATATCTGTAATAAATACAGATATGAACCTAACAATAACCTGTCAGAAATCTGTTATAACTTCAGATCTGAGCTAAAAAATAACTTGTTATATACCTGTAATAAGTACAGATATGAGCCTAACAATAACCTGCCATATACCTGTAATAATCACTGACATGAGCCTAACAATGACCTGTCTGGTATCTGTTATAACCACAGATCTTAGCTTAACAATAACCTGCCATATATCTGTAATAATTGCAGATATGAGCCTAACAATAACCTGTCAGGTATTTGTCATGATTACAGATATGAGCCTAACAATAACCTGTCAGGTATCTGTTATAACCACAGACATGAGCCTTACAATAACCTACCTTATATATGTAATTAATACTGAATTGAGCCTAACAATAACCTGTCAGGTATCTGTAATAAGTACATATATGAACCTTAAAATAAATTGTCAGGTATCTATATCATTATAATAAAGATATGAGCCTAATAATAACCTGTCAGGTGTCTGTTATTAGTACAGATATGAGCCTAAAAATATCCTGTCAGGTAACTGTAATAAGTTCAGTTATGAACCTTATAATAACCTGTAAGGTATCTGTTACAACTACAGATGTGGGCTTAACAATAACCTGTTATATATCTGAAATAAGTACAGATATGAGCCAAACAATAACCTACAATATATCTTCCGGCAAAATAACTATAACTATGAGCCTTACAATAACAAACCATCCATATGTAATAATTGCAGATCTAAGGCTTACAATAACCTGTCAGGTATCTGATATAACTACAGATCTGAGCTTAACAATAACCTGTTATATACCTGTAATAAGTACAGATATTAGCCTAATGATGAATGTCATCTATCTGTTATAACTACAGATGTGAGCCAAAAAATTAAATGCCATATATCTGTAATAAGTACAGATATGAGCCTTACAATAGCCTACCTTATATATGTAATTAATACTGATTTGAGCCTAACAATAACCTGTCAGGTATCTGTAATAAGTACATATATGAACCTTAAAATAAATTGTCAGGTATCTATATCATTATAATAAAGATATGAGCCTAATAATAACCTGTCAGGTGTCTGTTATTAGTACAGATATGAGCCTAAAAATATCCTGTCAGGTAACTGTAATAAGTTCAGTTATGAACCTTACAATAACCTGTAAGGTATCTGTTACAACCACAGATGTGGGCTTAACAATAACCTGTTATATATCTGTAATAAGTACAGATATCAGCCTAAAAATAACCTACCATAGATTTGTAGGCCAAATAACTACAAATATAAGCCTTACAATAACCTGCCATATATCTGTAATAATCACTCATATGAGCCTAACAATGACCTTTCGGGTATCTCTTATAACCACAGATCTTAGCTTAACAATAACCTGCCATATATCTGTAATAATTGCAGATATGAGCCTTACAATAACCTTTCATTTATCTGTAATAAATACAGATATGAACCTATAAATAACCTGTCAGAAATCTGTTATAACTTCAGATCTGAGCTAAAAAATAACTTGTTATATACCTGTAATAAGTACAGATATGAGCCTAACAATAACCTGCCATATACCTGTAATAATCACTGACATGAGCCTAACAATGACCTGTCGGGTATCTGTTATAACCACAGATCTTAGCTTAACAATAACCTGCCATATATCTGTAATAATTGCAGATATGAGCCTAACAATAACCTGTCAGGTATTTGTCATGATTACAGATATGAGCCTAACAATAACCTGTCAGGTATCTGTTATAACCACAGACATGAGCCTTACAATAACCTACCTTATATATGTAATTAATACTGAATTGAGCCATACAATAACCTGTCAGGTGTCTGAAATTAGTACATATTTGAGCCTTACAATAACCTGTCATGTGTCTGTAATAAGAACAGGTCGGAGCCTGACAACAACCTACAATGTATAAGAAATTAATACTGAATTGAGCCTAACAATAACCTGTCAGGTATCTGTAATAAGTACAGATGTAAGCCTTACAATAACCTGCCATATATCTGTAATAATCACTGATATGAGGCTAACAATGACCTTTCGGGTATCTGTTATAACCACAGTTCTTAGCTTAACAATAACCTGCCATATATCTGTAATAATTGCAGATATGAGCCTTACAATAACCTTTCATTTATCTGTTATAACTACAGATGTTGGCTTAACAATAACCTGTTATATACCTGAAATAAGTACAGATATGAGCCTAACAATAATCTACCAGAGATTTGTAGGCCATATAACTACAAATATGAGCCTTACAATAACCAGCCATCTATATGTAATAATTGCAGATATGAGCCTTACAATAGCCTACCTTATATATGTAATTAATACTGATTTGAGCCTAACAATAACCTGTCAGGTATCTGTAATAAGTACATATATGAACCTTAAAATAAATTGTCAGGTATCTATATCATTATAATAAAGATATGAGCCTAATAATAACCTGTCAGGTGTCTGTTATTAGTACAGATATGAGCCTAAAAATATCCTGTCAGGTAACTGTAATAAGTTCAGTTATGAACCTTACAATAACCTGTAAGGTATCTGTTACAACCACAGATGTGGGCTTAACAATAACCTGTTATATATCTGTAATAAGTACAGATATCAGCCTAAAAATAACCTACCATAGATTTGTAGGCCAAATAACTACAAATATAAGCCTTACAATAACCTGCCATATATCTGTAATAATCACTCATATGAGCCTAACAATGACCTTTCGGGTATCTCTTATAACCACAGATCTTAGCTTAACAATAACCTGCCATATATCTGTAATAATTGCAGATATGAGCCTTACAATAACCTTTCATTTATCTGTAATAAATACAGATATGAACCTATAAATAACCTGTCAGAAATCTGTTATAACTTCAGATCTGAGCTAAAAAATAACTTGTTATATACCTGTAATAAGTACAGATATGAGCCTAACAATAACCTGCCATATACCTGTGATAATCACTGACATGAGCCTAACAATGACCTGTCGGGTATCTGTTATAACCACAGATCTTAGCTTAACAATAACCTGCCATATATCTGTAATAATTGCAGATATGAGCCTAACAATAACCTGTCAGGTATTTGTCATGATTACAGATATGAGCCTAACAATAACCTGTCAGGTATCTGTTATAACCACAGACATGAGCCTTACAATAACCTACCTTATATATGTAATTAATACTGAATTGAGCCATACAATAACCTGTCAGGTGTCTGAAATTAGTACATATTTGAGCCTTACAATAACCTGTCATGTGTCTGTAATAAGAACAGGTCGGAGCCTGACAACAACCTACAATGTATAAGAAATTAATACTGAATTGAGCCTAACAATAACCTGTCAGGTATCTGTAATAAGTACAGATGTAAGCCTTACAATAACCTGCCATATATCTGTAATAATCACTGATATGAGGCTAACAATGACCTTTCGGGTATCTGTTATAACCACAGTTCTTAGCTTAACAATAACCTGCCATATATCTGTAATAATTGCAGATATGAGCCTTACAATAACCTTTCATTTATCTGTTATAACTACAGATGTTGGCTTAACAATAACCTGTTATATACCTGAAATAAGTACAGATATGAGCCTAACAATAATCTACCAGAGATTTGTAGGCCATATAACTACAAATATGAGCCTTACAATAACCAGCCATCTATATGTAATAATTGCAGATATGAGCCTGAAAATAACCTGCCATATACCTGTAATTCGTACAGATATGAGCCTTACAATAACTTGTCAGGTGTCTGTTATTAGTACAGATATAAGCCTAATAATATCCTGTCAGGTAACTGTAATTATTACAGATATGAACCTTACAATACCCTGTCAGGTATCTGTTATAACCACAGATCTAAGCCTAACAATAACCTGCCATATATCTGTAATAAGTACAGATATGAGTCGTACAATTATCTACCTTATATATGTAATTAATACTGATTTGAGCCTAACAATAACCTGTTAGTTATTTGTAATAGTTACAGAAATGAGCCTTACAATAACATGTGAGGTATCTGTTATAACTACAGATTTGAACCTAACAATAACCTGTCAGGTATCTGTTATAAGTAAAGATCTGAGCCTGACAATAATCATCAGGTATTTGTCATGATTACAGATCTGAGCCTAACAATAACCTGTTATAAACCTGTAATAAGTACAGATCTGAGCCTAACAATACCCTGCCATATATCTGTAATAATCACTGACACGAGCCTAACAATGACCTGTTGGGTATCTGTTATAACTACAGATGTGACCCTAACAATAACCTGTCAGGTATCTGTAATAAGTACATATATGAACCTTAAAATAACCTGTCAGGTATCTATATCCCTATAATAAAGATATGAGCCTAATAATAACCTGTCAGGTATCTGTAATATGTACAGATATGAGCCTATCAATAACCTGTCAGGTAACTGTAATAAGTTTAGATATGAGCCTAACAATAACCTCTCAGGTATCTGTGATAACTACAGATGTAAGCCTAACAATAACCTCTCAGGTATCTGTGATAACTACAGATGTAACCCTAACAATAACCTGCCATATATCTGTAATTATCACTGATATGAGCCTAACAATGAACTTTCGGGTATCTGTTATAACCACAGATCTTAGCTTAACAATAACCTGCCATATATCTGTAATAATTGCAGATATGAGCCTTACAATGAACTGCCATATATCTGTAATAAATACAGATATGAACCTTACAATAACCTGTCAGAAATCTGTTATAACTACAGATCTGAGCTAAACAATAACCTGTTTTATACCTGTAATAAATACAGATATGAGCCTAACAATAACCTGCCATATATCTGTAATAATCACTGACATGAGCCTAACAATGACCTGTCGGGTATCTGTTATAACCACATATCTTAGCTTAACAATAACCTGCCATATATCTGTAATAATTGCAGATATGAGCCTAACAATAACCTGTCAGGTATTTGTCATGATTACAGATATGAGCTTAACAATAACCTGTCAGGTGTCTTGTTATTACCACAGACATAAGTTTTACAATAACCTACCTTATATATGTAATTAATACTGAATTGAGCCTAACAATAACCTGTCAGGTATCTGTAATAAGTACAGATGTAAGCCTTACAATAACCTGCCATGTGTCTGTAATAAGAACAGGTCTGAGCCTGACAACAACCTACAATATATATGTAATTAATACTGATTTGAGCCTAACAATTACCTGTCAGGTATCTGTAATAAGTACAGATGTAAGCCTTACAATAACCTGCCATATATCTGTAATAATCACTGATACGAGCCTAACAATGACCTTTCGGGTATCTGTTATAACCACAGATCTTAGCTTAACAAAAACCTGCCATATATCTGTAATAATTGCAGATATGAGCCTTACAATAACCTGCCATATATCTGTAATAAATACAGATGTGGGCTTAACAGTAACCTACCTTATATATGCACAGGCGCTTGAATCGCTATATGTGTTGATATTGGCTTAAATAGTGTTCAATTTACCTTAACAATCCCCTACCGTTTAATGAGCTGTAAACCATGTTATATCGCTTGCCGGTACTTGTTTATATAATAGATGCCCGCAGTGACATAGGTGATATGACAATAAATGTTTAATGTATATATAATTTTGAGTGATTTATAATAAATCAAAATAAATGTTTAAAATATTGGAGCGTACGCAGGATCACTCACGAACTGTCTCCACCAGGTTATGAGTTTATACGGACGGACAGACGGTATGTTTAGGATTAAATTCATGTAATTTAAAAGTAGGTGGCAAAATTAAGATACAAGCAGCTGGACATAGAAAAGTTTTCTGTTCACAGAAGTGTTGTGCCTCAGAGAGGTGCGCGAGTAATTCTGCATTCGTGCCAAAATGTTTATATATATCTTATGGAGACAGTTTCCCACTAAAAACCTATATTTTCTGTTAACTTTTAGAAAAAAAATAGCCAACATTTCACATCTCAGTTAATAAATCTCAGCAACCCCGGTTATAAGCCCAGTAGACAGGGTCTATCAGCTAGTTTGTTATAACTACAGATATGAGCCTAACAATAACCTGTCAGGTATCTGTTCAATAATACAGATCTTAGCCTAACAATAACCTGCACTGCAATATAATGCATAATGTTGGTCAGACAGGTGATGGGAGGGTGGGGATGTTGTGATCCTTCTAATATAGCTCACCCGGTAAATCAATTGTGTCAAGCGGTCCCCCTAAACACCGGTGTTTGGGGTATCTGTGACAAAACACCACGAAACACCCACTTAATTCAAACCTGAACCCATAACGTAACACCAATCGATAAATAATCATGTGATGAACATATCACTGCAATTTTTTGTCATAAATTTATGAAATAAAGATAAAAACGAGTGTTTCGTGCCGTAGTCGGTTCAACGGCGGACACGGCAGCCGTTTTAGCCTCTCCTACAGGCTCCGATTGAATATGCCAGCTATGACGCTGCCCCCTAGTGACGGGTCTGTCTAAAACGCGGAGAATCCGCGGAGAGATGGAGAACTCGCGGAGAATTGACCTGACGGCGAGTGCATGATCGACAGCTCTATTAGCCAATCAGCGAACGTTATTGCCGGACTGAAAACGAGGCCATGTAAACACACGTGGAGGTCGGACATCAGGTCGGACATTCCTGACACGTGTGTAAACTTTCAACTATAAATGCTCGATGGACCTCTCATAATAAATATGTTTTATTTTTAATACGGTCGAGGCATATGTTGATAATTTTTATAAAAGTTACCCCAGGTATCATTCAAAGTAACAGCAATCTGTTTTCTTCCTTCTCTTTGTAATAAAAATCACAAGACGAGGAGAAACGCAGGGCTGGGACAAGGCAGGCCCGATTTGGCCCTGTCATATATTGAGTCCATAATGACACATGGAATTTTCAGTTAGTCAAAAGACGCAGTCTATATGATCCTATATACAATCTATTGGTAAACACTGGCCTGTAACCAGTGCTAAAAAGTGTTACATTTTCACCACACCAGCGCTTCACTCTTTAAAGTTGATGGGTATAAACAAAATGTATCAATAATGGCCCTGTCGAATCAGAGCGTCTCCCACTCCCATGTGTTCATGTGCATGCGACGATATGCAGTATTCATGTGTTCATATGCATGCGACGATATGCTATCTCCTGTTACCAAAAATATATTTGATATATCTCTGGTAAAAGGTCAGTAACTTTTATTGACGAGGATACAAGTTTAATTGTATAGCCCTCTGCTTTATATTGTAACCATGTAGACAATTTACATAACAGTGTGCATTTATTGGCACTCAAAGATGCAAGACGGCTATTAGATTACTGCCTTACTGATTATACTGGTGTTAGAACTTAACAACTCACAGACCTGTTGGTGTGATAAAAGCGCGAACTCAGATTTTGGTGATCGACCTAGATCTTCTGATTGTTCAATTGACAAAAAATTGACAAAAAAAAATACAAAAATCGTCAAGAAACTACCGAAAGACAAAGGTACAATCTTGAATCATTGAGCTGTTCTTTTATAAAATTAATATGTGTAACTGTCGGCTATATTAAAGCGGTATGATGTTTATATTTTTCACAAAAATTTGGTCTGTTCATTTGTCTGTTATTTACAAAACTTAATATGTTTAGTCATCACATAGCTTGTTGATTTTTTATTATATAAAACAATAATAATATTGCATTCTATGGCCGCATATGTATCCTGCGGGGGGGGGGGGGGCAGGGGGGTTTAAGAAAGAGAAGGGAAAATGCTATTTTTTAGCTAGTAGTAAACAAAAATAGATAAAACATTCATACTTGTTATTATAATCCACTTGGAATCAGACATTATGACAGCCATGAGTCATAATTAGAAAATAATCCTTAAGATGTTCCTGTTCAACAATAAACAAGATAAAATTTTTCACTGACAATATGTGTTAACGCCTATTATGTACATTTCATTGAAATTGAGTGAGAAATTGTTAAAAATTAATTCACAGTTCATTTAGGCTATAATGATGCATTACACCAGAATATAAAACAAATACTTGCAAGTTGTAATAACGAAGTGAAACGGTGTTTACTTTCAATGACTGAATTATAAAGAAATGATATAAATGCACCATTAAACATTAATGGTTATAATCTTCATGAAGATAATATTTTGATGTGTCACCGTGTCTTTTATACTAAACAAATACCACAGGTATGTCACAAATGGAGCATCACTTCAGTTCTCCTTGACATATATACAATATATTTATATTATTACATGCATGAGTCACTGACTCTGAGTGTTTAAAGGAAGATTCTAAAAATTATTGCCACAGGTTGCCTTAACTGACAGAACAGCAGTTTTTCTATAATATGCACATGTATAAAATAAAACAGTTATTTTGCACACACACACACCCACACACATAAACACAAATGTTTATATACAGGCAGATCCAGAGGGCATGGGGGAGGGGTTGAGCCGCAACAACCTTTCTTCAGAATTTTAAACTATTTTTTCTGGCCTACATGGACCCGTCACATTCTGGAGCAGGGGACCCTTTTATAGGTTTCTTATTAGTCTTCCTGGGTTGGACCCTCCACTTTTCAAACCCTTGATTCGCCCCTGATATATATATATATATATATATATATATATATATATATATATATATATATATATTAATTTATATATATATATGCACTTGTCCCACCACATTGTTTAAAACAATACAAAAGACTTAAGGACCTTCAAAAATAATATCTATATCATACATGCATTTAAATTTCTTCTTGTACACACATCTTTCTTCCTGTGTATAAACAGGAGGCTTCCTATTAAAAACATCAATATACATGCAATATTTTATAATAATTTCAACTTCAGTTTTATTTCATAATTTTCTCAGAATATTAAATCTTATAAAAAAAAAACACTTTGTGATGTTCACACACCATCTGTGATTTTACTTGCCCTTCAATAATTTATTGTTTGAATACTGGTATCGACACTTGTTCGATTTTTATTATTAATTTTAATTAATTAGATGACCAATCAACTTACTTTCAAAGGTTATAAAATCTCTGCTTGAGCAATACATATTAAGCAAGGCTTCCTTTAATGTTTATAAAAAATGAGTTGCCCCTCCCCTCCCCCCCCCCCCCCCCCCATATCCAATGACAGCATATATGTCGCTTTAACTTGTATGGAAGCAACACTTTTTACGTTGTCATCTTTAATTTTTTGATGAAACTGCACCCTATGTCATAGACAAATATTTTAATTACTGTTACTTTGTTGTTTTTCAAATTTGTCCTGCTAGACTTGAACAAGTTGTAAATTTTAACCAACTGCTGAGGTGTCAAGGCTGATGAGAGGGGTCAGCTGATTCGTTCTCTGACACCAGCCGTATCGAGCAGAAACGGGCGCAAATTCATCAAACTTCTCAATTTTTTACATTTAAAACATCTCTGTAGCCTACATATGTACACTTTTAACCTAAGGGTGCTTTCTTGGTAAAATTAATACTGTTTGAAGCCTGGTGCGATATACGGCTGAAGTGCCGGTTCCACGTGTATAAGAAGCACGCTTTTTTGGTTTAATGTCCTACCTAGCAACCGTATCCAAGGTGGGCGGAGCTAACTCGTCCATGCCGTCACGTCAATTCGTGGAGAATTTGTGGAGAGTTTTTATATTCAATGATAATTTTAAATACACATTAAAATCACTCAAAAACTCCAACTATTTTACTCTTGACATATTTGCGCACTATTAAATGACCGAAACATTTTAAAAGCTGTACATAATTAAGCATTTTATGCTGAACAATGTAGACCAACGCCGAGTGAATGCGTAACGCAAAATCTAACACACGTCTGAGTCACCAGCTGACACTGACAGAAATTTGGACGAAACCGCTAAACACCTAATATTTCAACTGTATATTGTGCAAACCAAAACAAAACCATGTACATGTATCAAATTTACAGGTGGTAAACGAAATATATAATATAATAAATAAATGAAAAAAAGCTATCACCATTTATATAGTTGAAAGACCAAATTTACATGCACAAATAAAAGTTGAAACACAAACATTCGACTTTACACACTTTATACACAAACAAAGATTGCACCTTTAGGCTAATGAATCATCTTGGCAGTAGGATTTTTTAAAATAAAAGAAAAAATAATTAATATATACTGTGTTCACAGTAAAAGAATATTATATTTTTTTAGCCCCTGTAGAAAATACATCACACTTCTTTCTGACCATAACAATACAGAGTATAATAATAATAAAAAATGAAAAAGATAGCCCAAAGTACACATACATACAGCAATAGTATGAGAACTTATTTGCTCAGTCTTAAAAAAATGAAACCACTTATTATTAATTTCCCCATTTTTATCACACCCATTCATGTCTTCGAATACATCTCCTAAACCTCATTCAAATTAAATCCGTATGGTTTGGAGAAAGTTTTGCCTTAGGAAATGTTGTAAAAATGTCTGAACTGAAACAAGAAACTAAGTGTTTTTGCATTAATCCCTGGTTAAAATGTTCAATTTGTTTAATTTCTGGATTAGAACAAAAATCAACTGCATTTGCAATCGGAAAAAATAGCCAACAGTCTCCTGATACTATTCGTTGTCTCTGGCTTGGCACAAATAAAATCTTAAAGTCCAAGTTTCATGCACTTTTATAAGTTAAAAAAGCGTAATGTACCCTTTTAATAATTTAATACAGTGCTTACAACACCGTTTCAAGCTGAACGAGATCGAATTAATGCACCATTTTATCCGTGAAACATCACGGTAATCACGCTGCTGAGTGCAAAGGTGCACTCGGTGATACGCGGTGGGCGTGGCTTCAGTGACGTCACGTGTGGCACTGGTGGGTAAACATCACATGGGTCAACGTGCAGCGTCTTGCCAGTCTGCATCCTTGACTGCCGTGTTTTTTTTTACCCTCGACAAACAATTTATATCTTACACAGTATCAAAATGACGAAACGAGGTGTTCTTGGTGGATGCAATAATACCAACAAGGATAGTGTGAACGTCCACAATAGGCCGAAAGTCGTACTTTTAGGGAAAAGGTGGGACCTGTCAGACAGAGACGAGCCGATTGGAGGTCGGGAACTCCTGGCAAAACTTTCCAGTTTCATTTATGGGGCACAATTCCGGATCCCTGGCGATTTTTAAAACTATCAGCAATGGGAAGCTGGATATATAAAAAGAAACAACTAAATCTGATACAAGGGGCAATTCCGAGTATAAATCCACCAGAACCCGCTTCAAGGCCGACTGAGAGTGGATCCAGCCTTGCTTCAACTTCAATCAAGGGCCGGGGCAAGGTAACGCCGCCAAGCGCCCGAGGTACTCGCTGGGAAAAGGTGTGAAGCACGCTAGATTAGAAGAAAAGGGTTCTATAACGGTGAGGAAATTGACTGCTAAAAGGGAAAGTTATTTATTTATTTTAAATTATAAGAAATTGTCACGTGATTTGAATATACCTTATTATCGCCCATGTAAACACGGTTGTTGTGCTTAATCTACTCCGAGGCCTAGTGCAAAGTTGTTGCATTTTTTAAGCTGGGATTGTGCCCTTTTGTTCAAGGGAAACCTATGAACACCCACAACTCCTGCCAAATTGCCTGGCAGTTAGCCGGAAAATGAGGGGTGCGCCAAGGGGTGTGTCCATAACCCCCAATTGTTTGTTAACAAATTACAGTGGCCACTCTGATTTAAATAATCATTTAATGCTAACAGTTGTGACATTTTGCCTTATTTAACCTCAGATTTCCATATTATGCACAATTTTATTTTAATAAAGCATAAATACTATGATTATTGTGTGATAAGATCTTATGACAAGTTATGTTAGTATATATATATTTTTTTAAAATTACAAATGAAATAGTTATCGTTCAGTTGTCCTGGAAATCATTGAAAATGGCATATTGTTTCAAATTCAGGTTGCCCAGTGAATGTATCAACAAAAAATACTGGTGCCCAGTGCTCACTGATTGGTGAAGCTCGGGTTGGCCAAAATAGAGAAGATTGCAGCATCTTCAATGATGAAGAAGAACCAGATGATAATGATGATGATGAAACACCACCAGTTTATGCAGTGATGGATTCTTCCCTTCTGATGATGAAGATTATGATACCAATTCATCCTCCTATGAACTTATTGTTAAATATTTAATCTTTATAGATTTGACATTTATTATAGATTTTTCTTATATCAGTTTGTTCATGCTGACTGATTTTTATTCAGGCACCGCTCAAGAATAATTGCCTTGATGTCTGTCCATCATTCCTATAAATGCAAATCTAACGCTGCTTCCAAGCACATACATGTACCTTAAGATCCTGTTAATGCCTCATCTAAATAATCTTTTAAAAATTTTCTGAATATAGGTCCCATTCAGGTTATTTGGGGTGGTAAGTTTCAGGCCAATGTGACATCCAATATGGCAACAGGGCTGGGATTTTGAGGATATTTTGACTACGTGGTCCTGTTTAAGGACCTTTTATGGTCCAAAAGCATTAGCTTATATGAAGAAATACACCAAGATCAAGAGCCCAAAGTTATTGTATTCCACTCACAACTGAAGGAGTTGATTAGCCTCTGTCCAAACAGCACATCTTGTACACATGAGCAGGTGATTCTTGTTAAGGAAACTGCAGTCCAGGTAAGCGAGATATGCAACAACTGTATCCTGCACAGGAAGTGGCGGAGTCAACCTTATATTCACCAGATGCCTGCTGGTAAACTTGAGCTCAAACACAACATTGTGCACATGGACTAGAAGGCTACATTTCTGCATCTTGTAATTGTAAATACTTGATTATTGCTATTATACAGGATATGTGTGCAATTTGACTGCAAGCATTGATTTAATATGCTGTAATAATTGTGGTGTAAGATCTTGTGCACTGAAATAATGAAGTTCATTGCTACATCTTATCAACTAAGATCTCATCAGTGTGCTCAAGGATGTACACTTATCAGTTCAATCTAGGGCATCTGAACCCTTTGTAAAGTTATTTCCCATCATGTGACATAAATGCCTGCTCAATCCTTTTCGCTGCACATGCTGGTAGTGGTATCCTGATGTGTCTCCCAAGGAATCCCCAGTTCCATCAAACCTGCTGCCTGAATGTGGTGTATCTGTATTTCCTACAAAAAGACATAAATAATGTCAATATCACAAAGGATGACTAAAGATAAATTAAAAAGTGTCTGATTGGGGGTGCAAATCCTGTATGGAAAATTATGTTCAGAGGTGGTGTTCTGAAATGTAAATTAACCCCTGTTATTCCTGGAAACTTTTTTTCCACTGAGATTATTTTGAAAATCACCCCTTGACATTGGGATATAGCTGCCCTTGGCTATAAACACAATAAACAACAAACTTGGTCTGCCTTGCTGTATGAAGATTTACTGACACCTTTGAGGGAAATGGCATGTGGAATGACATCATGACTACACTCCAAAGATGGCCATATATAGGTTCATCTGGTCACATATGTCTTGGTGTAAACAAATAAGCTATAAAACTCCATAAACCATTAACCCCAGAGTTGAATTTACACCAAAATCAAATCACCTGAGATTTTCACTGTACTGATCTATATGTAAAATTGCAATAACATCTGTAATGCAACTATTACATTACCTTGCACACACACACACACACAGTGGCTTCAAAGGGGGGGGGGGGATGACAGGCATGGGAGGGTAATCAAAGTTAGAAAAAAGGAATATATATACCTTTGATTGTCTGTATGTTAATTCTAAATCATTTTAGATATGAAATCATAAATTGGACAAAAGTATACAATTCAGTTAATTAATATATTTCATTTGTAATATATAATATATTCTCTGAATAGTGTGTGTGTGTGTGTGTGTGTGTTGGGGGAGGGGGGGTTATTACACTGACCATCCCTTCCCCCTTGCCAAAAAGTTTTGGGGATATATAACCCCCCTGCCTATATTGACACCCCTGCACACACAGAGAATTGAGTAAAAACAGTAACCCTTGCAAGGTTATTGAAATGCATAAAAAATCAGTAAATTTTACTAGAATATATCTAGTATTTGCAAAATTATTCTTTTTAAATAATTAATATTATATATATGTGCATGTAATATGTGCAAAAATAAAAATGAAAATTTAAATTTTTATAAAAAATTATATATTTTTTAAAGTCATCATTATTAGTATTGTGGAAATAATTTTACAATTTTTAATGGCATCCAGGTTGAGAATTCACAAGTCACTTGTCAAATGACAGCTTTAATACTAGCAAGGTATATCAGTAATTTTTTTTTCCAAAATGAAGATTTTCAGATAAGAAATACACTGCAAGATTGGTTTTTGCTTCCAGATTTTATTCAATATAGTTCTTAAATCCACAAAATATGACCACTCACTGATAAGTAATTGCATTTTAATAAATCACAGAAATGAGCTAGCTGGGACCCATCTTTCCAGGAAAACCTAGGACTGTCATAAAAAAATCAGTGCTTCATGCGTTGGTTGAGCGATATTTATTTCAGTGTAATCAATCAACATGCCCCAATTAAAGATAATTGAGATGTATTCAATGTTAGAGTAAAATAAATATAATTACCAGTCATTTGTGCCTGCTCCCATAGACGCCTGAGACGGTTCATCGGATTCTGTGTTGACACGGCTGTCACTGTCAGACTCTGTTCACACTCCTTCGATCTCGCCTCGTCGAGCCAATGGCTCAAATCGAAATGGTTCAATACCACAAGGATTTTCAAATCCTACATCACCACAATCACTTTCTGACATACTTCAGAAATAATTAAATTTAAACCATAGTCGGTGGACGCTTGGTTGTCACTTGAAGCATTGGAAGTTTCATCGGATTGTTTACTTCGACCACCGCCGCGCCATGATGCTTGTGTGAGACGACTGCCACACGTGACGTCACGGATTTCCCCCTTGGCTTTCGGCAGTTTCCGGAGTGTATTCGGCGCGTCAGTTTCAAATGTCGTATTAATTGATTAAATTGCTAGATTAATGTTAAATGGACCATAACATCGTGTTTTGATACACAGAAGACAAGCATATGACCTAATCGACCTCCGTGCTGAGACTTGGACTTTAAGAGAAGAACCTGCGCTTGCCCAAACAACTGAGAGCTGAATTATACTCGATTTTTAATCATTTCGGTCATTTAACAGTAAACAAATATGTTTAGAGTAATATAGTTTGAGATTATAAGTGATTTTAATGAGTATTTGAAAGTATATCATTGCATATAAAAACTCTCCGCAAATTCTCCCCGAATTCTCCGCGAATTCTCCATCTCTCCGCGGATTCTCCGCGTTTTAGACAGACCCCCTAGTGACGCAAGTCGCAAAAAGTAGAGTACTTGTCAGTTGTACAAAACACTATTGCTTTCTTTTATTTTACAGAATAGTGGCACAATTCTGCATTGACATATGCAACAGATGATAATTTATTAACCGATGCCAGTGTTTTGCTTCAAATTCGAATTTAAAAGGGTGTTTCGTGCATGGTGTTTCGTCACACGTACCCGGCACACCAGTGTTTTGGGTGTTTAGGCGGACCCGTGTCAAGTGCCTGTGATTTCATGACATCATCACTACTGGACTTTTTGAACTGAAAAGTTAATACAAAGCAAGGACAATTAATAGCCTTTGAAGCGGGAACATGGTCTAATATCACACGTACGTGTCGTGTACGATGAATATCACACAAATTCACACTTGTCCGCCGCTTCACCGCGGTGCACGTTCTTTTATTTTAAAGCTGGTGTGTATTGCTTCGAAAGATACCCCACCTTTAAGTCAGTGCGCATGCGCATAGGCTGGTTACCGCGGGCACCCGGTAAAAGTAAAACGATGCGTGTTGCCTGACGTACCTTTCATTGTGGACGTTAAATACAGGCTTCTCTCTGACAATATAACAACAACAAGGCAAAATAGTTTTTATTAAGGTAATAAGTACCCATTTTTGTTATTTGCGTGTACTAGTCATTTTGTGGATTCACATCTGGCAAGAAGCGGAATCCAGGTTTTGACTCACAGCTGTGGTCAGGGAAGCTGTCGCCTCGGCTCAGGATCGTCTGGTCAGCGTCTGCAATCATGTGGATACCGTGAAAGTGAGTAGTATAGCAAGTAAAACTTCCAGCACGGTATTCATATGAGAATCACGTTATCTTATCTGATTTATTTTAAATTAACGTAAGAATTATGAAATCTAGCAGACTGTAGAAACTCGGCAGTTGGGCGATAATACGTGGATTCATTATTGTTTATTATTATATTTTGTATATGGGGGGGGGGGGGGGGTTTGCAAAGTTCCGTCAGGTCGGTTTATTGCAGATACCAAATAACTGAAAATGTGTCAAACAATACAATAAATATTAATTAATCCAAATTTATTTGCACTGTAGATCATTTTATCCCAACTGATGGATCAAGTTTTTAGAACAGGACGTGCCTAATACTATAAGTATAAAGTAATAGACTTTTCCCATGAATAATATTTCATTTGAATGAAACCATATTTTTCTAGTTTTATTGTATAGTTTAACTTAATTGCATAAATTTTAATTAAATACAGTAAACTGTTTATTGACTACATCATGTTTATAACATACAAATGATATTTCATGTTCATTAATGACATCATGAATGAATGTGTGCTTACCATGAACTACTTGTAAAAGTTGTGGTGAGAAAATCTAAAAATTATACATGTTTTTGTGTGTGTTTCAGTTTATAAATATTATTTATATTTGAAATGAAATATAATATTGTATACTAGTATATATATATTATATTTCGACTTTTATGGGTTTTTTATACAGTAGTGTCTGTCATACATAAAATTAATATATTTCATATAGCGCCAACCAAAATAGAAAGTATCAAATCACTGTTAATTTTTTCACAGTGTGTTGCACTAAATATTACATGTTTCTGTCTCCATTCCTGTTCATAGGTGCAAACTGTGCAAGGAATATCCAACTGAATTGTTTAATTAGCAAGAGAAATATGGTTCTTCCTAACATATATAGTAAGTTTGTAATGTTTGTATATATGTGTGTACAATTGTGTATTTCATGCATCTTGCAGATCCAAAGGATGACAGCATAAGAAGCAATAAAGGTTGACTAATCTTGTCATTTATACCTGTTGTCTTGAGTGCAGCTTGTTACAACAACAGTGGCGGTGTGAACTGACATGTATACCCTGACAGGTAAGAACTCCTGGCATAGGCACAGGAAGCAACCATACTTACACGGTTGGGCACTAATATTAGTTTTATTCTTTATATTATATATGAAATTTACATACATAATCTGAATATTCATATGCATTGGCAATGTACTGATAGTCCTGTAAATGAAAGTTACTGGTAATTAGCTGGGACAGTTCCTTGAATTCCCTCTCCCAAATTGTGGTTAATATTTAAAATCTGCTGTCTGATTACTCTGATGGCAGAAATTTGACGCATATTTTGCAAAATATTCAAGGAATACCTTCTTTTGAAGTCAGTAACTCTTTACAATTTTCAAATATTTAAGTTGGAAGTGGATCCAGTAGTAGGGTCCAGGGGTTCTGGACCCCCTGTCCCCCTTTCAAGCTGTCACAATATTTTTTTCAGAGTTATGGCCCAATTTTTGCACCCAGGACCCCCATTCCCCACTCCCCCTTTCCAGGCCTTTGGACTTTTTTTATGGATTATCATTAGTCCTCCTTGGTTGGACCCCTCCTTCTCCTAAATCTGTGATCTGTCCCCGTGTCTTGCTAGATGCCACCCCATTTGTTTTCTGTGTTCCTATATGTAAATATTTAAGCATAATTTCAATTCTCTTGGTAACTTATACAATTAAAATTACTCAAGTCTTTTTATTTTAAAATCATTAGGCAATATAAATATGAGGCTTTTCTTACAAGACCCATACAGTAAAGTGTATGGATGACTACATATGGTATCCCTGGCATATAGATATCTGCACAAATTTGTCAGAATATGCCATCCAAGGGAGGAAATTGGGGCACCTCATTGCCATATTAACATATTAATATAAAATCATTAATATTTTTCATAAGCTAGATCAGAATAATACTTGATGCAGTAAACTCTTATGTCTTTAGCCTTCTGATCTGCCACTCATGATAAATATGAGTTCTCACCTGTCAGGTTTTGTAAAACACTAATTTAAACCTGTTGAAATGTTTATTAACTGTCTCTCTAAAATGTCAGACACAGTTGTTGTACAATATACATTAACAGACATTGTGTGTGTTTGTTGGGGGAGGGGGGAAGGTATATGACACAAACCAAATAAGAGATAATAAAAAATGATAAAAGTGATCTTATCTCATTATGAAAAAAATTCTTTTTCCAAAATGTGCAACTAGGGCTATGGGTATATACATCCAGGGGAGGCACAATGAACACAATGGGCTATGAGTTATTTAAGATATCTTTAAAATCAGTCGACATGTTCTACTATAAGAAATAAGTTTATTACACAAATTACATCTGATCTATTACTTTCATCATCTTTAGGGTGACATCTTCTCAGAGATCAAATAAAAATGTTGTTAAAGATATGCTTCATTAAAAAATGCCTTCTTTTTAATGTTGGAATGTATTAGTAAGCATGTTCTGATAAAATCAAATTTTTGTTTCAGTCTTTATCTGATGTGCCTATGAGCAACCATCCTACCACAGACAACAATAACAAAACAGATATAATTCACTATTTAAATTGGACAACAGATGTCAGAATTTTCTTTTGGCCATCAGAAACTTACTGATATAGATGACCACAAAAGTCAGCAAAGTGAAGAATATACAAGCCAAATCAGCCATTTCAAATGATGACAGAAGAAAATGGATAATTAGATATTTTAGTAATAAATACTGTATAAGCCATATTGTATCTGCAGATGGTTTATTAATTTAAAAGGGACTGTGTAGATGGTCCTCATAAACACCTACAAGATATTATGATAAATTGAGACTTTGACTGTTGAACAGCATGAATCTGTGACATAAATAATTATATGATAAATGTCATCTGCCGTAGTGTAAAAAATATATTTAATATCTGACTGGCTTAATAGCCAAGCTATTGATGACTGGTATAGGATACATACTACATAGTCATAGTTGCAGCAAACAAAGTACAGTAAACCTAGCAACAGGCAACTGTTTTCTAAATGGAAGGTAATATTGAATCAAAGGTGCTTATATAGCAGCAGAGAAATGTCTGAACATTCAGTTATTCAGAGGTAGAGACCTGAATAAATTAATTTTAAACTTGCATATGATTCTTGCTTCACAGAACCTATGGTCAATATTTCTGTGATGATTACATCAAAGTATTTAAGTTAATATGTTATTATTTAAAAACTTCATGGTTATCAAATTTTTATGGCATTCAGTTTTGTAAAGACAGTCATCTGCATTCAACAACATTTTCCCCCAAGGTTCTTGTGATGTGTTTTTTTACATGGTACTGTAAACCAGTGTTGTCTTGTCCATTGTCAATTTCATCATCATCACTGTGTTTCCATTGCTTATATGTCTCCATCGGTGACTAAATGACAGGTCTGAATATTACCATGTTGACATTATGGATTTTGCATCATTGTTGCATCCAGATCAGAGACTGGGCACTGATGTGATTGGCTGATGTATGTGTAATGTCTTGGCCAGTATTTAGAAATTAATGAAATCTAGCAATAAACATAATATTTATTCTTTCCCAACATTTCCCAGCTTTCTAGTCATGGAGTAATCCTGTGGGCTAGTGGCTGCCATCACGGACAAGCTGAGTGTTCCCAGTCTTCTGACACTATGGCAGCCTTTTAACAAAAAAACACAATCATCTATTTTTTTGCAGAATTCAGCTGAATGCTATGGCTCATAGGCCACTAGTTTAAAGTTTTCTTTAACTTACAAGAGAACATGTGCAAGATTCAGGACAATGTACAGTTAATTTTATCTGGGATAGAAATAGTAATTTTATGGTAAATATTAATTTGATATTGAGCTCAGCAGCTATAACAATCTGCCACTGCCCAACACTACCTGCAGGAGGGAACAAATTGCCTCTGTTCACTGAGGTTGTTCTTGCGCATCATTCGGAATGATCCAGGTGGTATCTTGCAAATTTACAAGTGAGTCATAGTGGCTTATATTCATGGAACTTTAAGAAGACTGCTTATTTTTATTTTTTTTTTGGGGGGGGGGGGGGTACTTCATTCCCTACCAGCCAGGGCATGAAGACTTACATTTCTGCCCTAACACTCTTGGAACAGATAAATTGTATTTTTAAATTTGACTACAAGGCAATCAATATTAATATTAAAATGTTCCAGAAGCAGAAAAGCTCTAAGTATGGATTTTTTGCAATAGCAAGCATTTGCAAATGAAAAATTGTTTAGGGAAATATTCTGACTGATCTATGAATTAGTGATTAGTAATTTGGCTTACAGTCATGTATTTACTTGTTTTAGACAACAAAACTTCAGGCACAAAATTCCCAAAACCCTCTGCTCATTAGGTGGTTTAATTGACTTGAGTCTTTAAAATTATCATGTGTTATTTAAAATACATGTGTACAGAATGTCCAAATTTCAAGACAACGTTTACAGGTCTAATGCGAACCTGTGAAATGGGATATACATCAGGTGTAATGTTTCTATGATGATATGCTTGACCATTATTTTAAAAGTACATGTACTTGGTTAGGTAATATGTACAGAGCAAGTACACACACTAAACATTTTGAACCCAAGTACAAGCACCAACTGCACAAACGTTACTCCTGGCTTGGATGTACACAACACAAAAATGATTGTCGGTGGCACCAGCAGTCACATGTGTAACAGGCTATCGAAGTTGAATAGACATGAAATTTTCAGACAGAGACTTCAAACCACTCTCAAACCAGGGTTTCCATGTAAATTTATTATCATGTGTCGTCTCATTGTAATTTGATTGTCACTGACTTTTGAAGATACATATTGAAATTAAATTGTAGTAAATGAAGCACATCTTTGATTAATAAATTCTGCAATTGTTACTAATGTTATTCTTTTCACTCCATTTTATTTCTAAGATGACTACCCTTCTTTTCCAGAGCACTTAATCTTATTTTGGCCATTTGTCTTTGGCAGTCATGAGACCAGGGAGGCATCATTTCTTGTTTATAAAACATACCCTTCAGATCATTAACCTACTGATCATGAGGCTGCATGACACTCAGGGTTCACAGTTGATATGGGTAAAACCTATTTTACCCAGCCTGGACTCTTCTTGCTGCCTGCAGAGGTTCACAAAATGAGCTCTTGCTGCATATCTAAATGCGGTAGTGATACTTGTCAAGGTGGTGGTTAGTGATCAAACTCTTCAGGAGGCAGCTGAGCCAGTGGCTGGCCCTCGCCAGTGGTGTCACGGCGGGAAATGCAGTTATCTGGTCTGATGCATCCAAGATTGCTTCCAATGCAGTCCTAAACGGTGACTATCATGAAGTTCTCAGCGTTTTCAGGCTTCCAGATGATAATTAAATTTGATCACACCTATCCTATAGGTTTGTCAGATGAATGATAGTCATCTTGAGAAACATTAATCTGTAGTACCGGTAATCAACTTCACTTTCCTGTGACCATAGCTCTGGGGTTCCTGTAAAAGAATTTGGATGAAATTCAAACAGTAATAATGAAAAACAGTACTGTACAGCATATAATAAATTATTAAATTAAAACTTAATTTGATTATCAAATTTGTGTGGCAAAACACTTGAAGCTATGAAACAATCTTCCAACTAGCTGATCCTATTTTTTTTTTTATTAAACCAAATTTGATTTTTATTTTATAAAATGTATACAGATGCCATAAAGTTCCCACTCCACAGGTGGATGGACTTGATGGTGGGTTAAATCATGTTACAAAACCTCTGCAATTCTGTATATATTTTCCTTATTTAATAAATTGATGCTATAAAGTTCCCACTCCACAGGTGGAAGGACTTGATGGTGGGTTAAATCATGTTACAACACCTCTGCAATTCTGTATTTATTTTCTTTATTTAATAAATTTTATACGGTTGCAATAAAACTATTGTCCCCAGTGCTCAGGTGCAAGGACAAAATCCCAGGGAAAGGGGGAATGGGAAAACCCTTGCATATACATACAGGATATGAAATTTTAATTCAACAGTGCATACAGGAAAAAAGTTTATTCATAATAATTAAATATTTAAAATCAGGCAGAGAAATGAAAAAAAAACAAAACAAAGCAAATCACTTTTATTCCTATTTTACTGAGGCAGGAAAATAATGAACAAATGTTTGCATTAGATCCTCATTTTTTTATTTTATCAATTTTTTTTTCATGTTTGTAAATTTTTACAATACATTTACAGTATAACATATATATCTAAATATTCAAGTTGATTCATAATTCTAAATTGCTAATTTGGTCAGGTAACATCACATTATGCACATAAATGCATTACTTTTTTTATATAAAATATACCTTTCAATCTACAAAACAATATCTGAAAATAACACTTGATTTAGAATTCACAATTCTAAATTGCACCTTCATTTATCCATGATTTGGCTAAATATTATAAAATTATGCTTACTGATGGGTTTAATTATATTTGAATTTTCTAATATTATTTGAAAGGAAATTAATTTAATTAAAAATGCTTCTTTTTTTTAAATATGGTTCTAAAATAAAATAAAAGGTTTCCTTTGCAACATTTATTTATAAAAAAAAAAATCAGTACTTTCCAGACCCTTTGTACTGGCATTTTTTCATATTACAAATCTGGTAAATATTTTGTCATTTTTTAAAATTGAAATGATTCAATATCTATAACAGGAACATTGACTTTATAAAAGTATATTAAAAAGTTATGAAAGTATGTTGAATCATGGCAGTGAAAGGCATGTAATATCTGCTGTATATTAGTTACCATTATATTAGTAGATTAGTTAGCATATGGGGTACCATATGCAAGTCATCCATACTCTTTACAGTATGGGTCTACTTAGAAAAAGTCTCATATTCTGCACTGGTTTCTGAGCATGGTTCTCTTATTTCAGAAATCATTGCAGGTGGGCAACTTTTTAAACTTTTTTGTTTGTTTCGAAAAAGGAGGGTTAAATTGACCCGCACAATGCCTGAAAACCATACCATTTTGGGCCTTATTGGTTTAAAATAAAAAAAAACTCTTAAACTATTTAAATTGCTCCTGCTTATACAAGGTTTGGCATTTATGTTTAAATATTTACATTTAGGAATGCAAAAAATAATGAAATGGCATCTAGCAAGACATTAAGGCATTTTAGAGTTGTTCAGGCACTGAATTCAGAAGTTATTCCTTGTAAATTCTGCACAGCCTCAAATTACTACCATCTGAAAGCAGATTATAAATATTAACCACAATTTATAAGATGGAACTGAATGAGCAGCCTCACCTTTGACTTATTACCGGTAATTTTTATTAACAGGTCTAACATTACATTGTCGATATATATATATATATATATATATATATATATATATATATATATATATATATATATACCTCACCCCCTATTATGATTGCTTCCTGTACTACTCTTTGTAACATGCTGCTCTCAAGATGACAAGATTAGTCCAAATATATGCTTTGTTTATGTTCATATGCCATCCTTTGGATCTGCAAAATGCATGTAAATCACAACTGTACACATATATTTTGTCAACAGTATAAGCTTTCTATGTTAAGAAGAACCATAATTCTCTTGCAGAACAATTCAATAGAAAATTCCTGGTATAATTTGCACCTAAATACTTGAAAGGAGTCACAATCATAAGTAATGTTTAGTGTGATACATGCACTGAAAATTTACAGTGATTCGATACTTTTTATTTCGGTTAGCAGTATATAAAACTGTTAATTTCATGCATGACAGAGACTACAGTAAAAATAAAAAAGAAATAAAAGTACAAATATATATTAAGATATTTTCTTAAAAATTTAAAAAGTATATTTAAACAAAATAAATATGGTATATAATTATATATATATATATATATATTTATATATATATACATAAATACAATTATGTATGTTTATATATTTCCACCACAACTTGCACAAGTGGTTCATGGTAAGCACACACAAATATATTTATATAAGTAGAATTAGAGATTCATGATGGAAATGATGTATCATTTGTATGTTATAAACATTATTTAGTCAATAAACAATTTATTGCATTAAATATATTTCCTCTAAAAAATTATACAATCAGGTTAAACTATATATAAAAAATGAAATAAATAATATATAAAATAAAATATAAACTATATACAAAAATATTAGAAAAATATGATTTCATACAAATAAAAAATTGATCCTGGAGCGATTTAAAAAAACTGAAATAGCCAAACTTGGGCGGGTTTGGCTTTGTTTATAGTTATCCTTCAACCTTTCTATAAGGCACGTCCTGTTCCAAAAACTTTATCCAAAACTGGCAACAATTTGGATAAAATGGTCAACAGTACGTGCAAATTTA
Organism: Sipunculus nudus; assembly: GCA_026874595.1. NCBI lineage: Eukaryota > Metazoa > Annelida > Sipuncula > Golfingiida > Sipunculidae > Sipunculus > Sipunculus nudus. Next base: position 44,053,359 of record CM049308.1, read on the forward strand.
GAGTAATTAATATTTATTCTATTAATCTACACATTTGCAGATATTTGGTATCTGCAATAAACCCGATTGTACTTTGCAAACCCTACATATGAAAAATATAATAATAAACAATCAAAAATCCACGTATTATCGCCCAGCTGCCGCTTCTAACGTCCGCTAGATTTCATATTTCTAACGTTAGTCTAAAATAAATCAGATTAGATAACGTGATTTCCACAAGTATACCGTGCTAGTAGTTTTAATCTCAGCATTTTATTGCTATACTACTCACTTTCACGATAGCCACATGAATGCAGACGCTGACCAGACGATCCTGAGCCGAGGTGACAGCTTCCCTCACCACAGCTGTGAGTCAAAACCAGGGTACCGCTTCTTGCCAGATGTGAATCCACAAAATGACTAGTACACGCAAATAACAGAAAATGGGATCTTATTTCCTTAATAAAAACTATTTTGCCTTGTTGTTATGTTGTCAGAGAGATGCCTGTATTTAACGTCCACAATGAAAGGTACGTCAGGCAACACGCATCGTTTTACTTTTACCGGGTGCCCGCGGTAACCAGCCTATGCGCATGCGCACTGACTTAAAGGTGGGGTATCTTTCGAAGCAATACACACCAGCTTTAATGTATTGCCGCTCTGCTCCACACACGTTAGCTGTGACGTAGTTCACATATGTGCTCATACAATAACCTCAACTCCATATTAGGTGAGGTTATTGTTATTAAGTGCTTTCCTGTAAAACCACGCTCCTATAGGTTGAAAGAGTGTGTAGCCATTAATTGACTGGTTCCCGTCATAAAGATGAACCTCGAATGATTTTATAATACAAAAAATTCATCCAGACACACGTCGAGTTTCTACGCAAAATGAGATAACTACAGTAATAATAATAATAATAATAATAATAATTATTATTATTATTATTTAATAGTAATTATTATTATTATTATTATTATTATATATATATATATATATATATATATATATATTTATATATTTATATATAATATATAAGAGGAGAACCACGCATATATATGATATCTAAGAGGAGAACCTCGCATATATATATATAATTTATCTAAGAGGAGAACCAAGCATATATATGATATATCTGAGAGGAGAGCCACGCATATTTATGACATCTGAGAGGAGCACCACGCATATATATGATATCTCAGAGGAGAACCACGCTTATATATATATATATATATGATATCTAAGAGGCGGACCCCGCTTATATGTAATATTTGAGGCGAGAACCACACATATATATGATACCTTAGAGGAAAACCCCGCTTTATGTAATATTTGAGAGGAGAACCACATATATATATGATATATAAGAGGAGAACCACTCTTATATATCATATCTTAGAAGAGAATCACACATATATATGATATATAAGAGGAGAATCATGCATATATATATATATATATATATATATATATATATATATATATATATATGATATCTGAGAAAAGAACCACGCTATATGATTTCTAAGAGGAGAACCCCGCTTATATGTAATATTTGAGAGGGGAACCACATATATATGTGATATCCTTAGAAGAGGAGAACCCCGCTTTTATGTCATATTTGAGAGGAGAACCACGCATATATATGCTATCTCAGAGTAGAAGCCCGCTTTTATGTAATATTTAAGAGGAGAAAACATTGAAAACAGGGGAAAACATTGGGCCGATCCCGGTTTCGAACCTATGTCGGTGGCGCCCAAGTCCGGTATACCGCTTCGCTAGAAAAGCAAGCTTCACTAGCGAGACAGTTCGGACCCCTTTTATGTCATCCCATAACACACCCCCTCTTGAGAGCATTCTGTGAACAGGAGTCACCTTTTGGTGAGCTTATTCCCTGGGCCACAAAGTTTACCCCCTCCCCCGTTGGACGAGCCCCCATTTTGTTACGAAGACAAATTGTTCAGGAGAAAATATTGGGCCGATCCGGGATTCGAAACCATGTCGTTGGCGCACATTTCCTGCGTACCATCCGCTTCGCTTGAAAATCAAGAAGTAATATTTGAGAGGAGAACCACGATTATAAATGATATCAAAGAGGAGAACCACGCTTATATATGATATCTTAGATGAGAACCACATATATATATATATATATATATATATATATATATATATATATATGATATCTAAGAGGAGAACCACGCATATATATAATATACCTAAGAGGAGAACCAAGCATATATATGATATCTGAGAGGAGAACCACGCATATTTATGATATCTGAGAGGAGAACCTCGCTTATATATGATATCTAAAGAGGAGAACCACACACATATATATATGATATCTAAGAGGAGAACCACGCATATATAATATATCTAAGAGGAGAACCAAGCATATATTTGATATCTGAGAGGAGAACCACGCATACCTAATACTTCAGAATTTCGGTTCACGTCTGTTCCCAATGTTCTTTAAAACCGCGTGATGTACAGTACTGTGCCATACACCATTTTAAAGGTTATTATCCCCGCAGTGACATAGGTGATATGAAAATAAATAATTTTTAATTTTAAATCAAAATAATTTTGAGCGATTTTTCCGTTTTTTCTTAATTGCACAGCCGAACTGCCTTCGGCAATGACCATCGTGCTTCGTGGTCACTCAACCTCAAACACTACTATTGTTCATATGAATAACACTTGCTTTCAGTGAGGGATTTGAGCTATTCAGGGCTTACATTTGAGCAAGGCTTTCGCCCCCTTTTTGCAATCGGATCTTCTTAGTGGTTCTTCAGTGTATTAGGTTGAAATTGTGCATGTTCATAGATCCTCGACACCTCCATCTTATAAACAAGACTGGTGGCATCATCTTTAGTCGTTTTCGCGTGGCTTCCATCCGTATATTTGCTTTTGGTGAAAATTGCTATCTCAGGAGTGGTTCAAGGTATTGGTCTGAAATTTGGCATGTCCATCCATCTTGGAAAGTTTTCTCGTAAACTAGACAGGTGGCGCCACCGACCATCCCGTTTTTGTAGAATAAATTAATGCCCTTTTCTCAGTCAGGAGTGATTCACTGTTTTGGCATGAAATGGTGCATGCCATTAGATCTTGGACTCCTCCATGTTGTACTCAAGACTGGTGGCGCCATCTGCAATTGTTTTCCTGTGGCGGCCATTTGTACATGTGGTTTGGGTGATAAATGCTCATATCTCAGGAGTGGTTCAAGGTGTTGGTCTGAAATTTGGCATGTCCATCCATCTTGGAAAATTTTCTCGTAAACCAGACAGGTGGCGCCACCTACCTTCCTGTTTCTGTACAATAAATTAATGTTCTTTTCTTAGGAGTGGTGTGCCGTATCGGCCTAAAATTGTGCATGTCCATATATCATGGACTCCTCCATATTGTACTCAAGGCTGGTGGCACCATCTGCAATCGTTTTCCCGTGTTGTCCATCTGTACATTTGCTTTAGGTGAAAATTGCTCAAAGCTTAGGAGTGGTTCAAATTATTGGTCTGAAATTTGGCATGTCAATCCGTCTTGGAGAGTTTTCTCTTAAACCAGACAGGTGGGGCCTGGCGTTTTTGATGATTAAATAAATGCCCTTTTCTCAGAATTTTAGTGGACTATATTCAGGAGTGGTACGTGTAACATACCACTCAATTCATCCCTCACTTTACCTGTACCACTCTGACTTCAGCGGATACACGTCGCTTGTCAACTACTATCGGTTCTTGTATTTTTTTTTTCAATTTTTTACGTATTTTTCTGTATTAATTGGACCTTCAAATGAAGTGGTCATCTGTTATCACAGCACAAACCGTAACTGCTGAACCCAGAATCCTTCTAACTTAACTTCCAGGGAGACTAATAAAAAATCTCCTTGGAAACCGGAAATTAGGTCTCTGTTGCCCATATTCTCCGGGCTATAGGACTCGTAAGTACCCCCCAAGAACAAATAAAAATTTGATACAAAAGCTCCAGTATCTAAATAACTATAATGCCTTGATAGCCATGATTCCTTGGATATATATTGATCATGGAGGGTTTCATCAGTTCCTGCAGACTGGTGGCGCTACCTGTATTTTTTTTTCAAATTTTAACGCATTTTTTTCTATTTATGAGACCTTCAAATGAAGTGGTCATCCGTCCAAAAGCCCACTGAAACCCATTTCTAAGGACTCTTCACAAAATTCATGATTTTTTTTTCAATCTGGCAGTCAGTTTGCTCAAAGTCCAACATTACTTGAATTCAGCTGAGCGTCATGGCCCATGGGCCACTTGTTTAAATGATTCGTTGCCCTTGCAGATCAACAAATACTTTTCCCACATACAGAAATTACAAATAGGATTTTTTTTTTCAGCCGAGTCACATATTAGCAGAAAATCATCACAGCTGGTCTATATTTTGCCGATGAAATTAAATTTACATTTGAAGACATATATTCAGTGTTCTGGGGGCATTCTCAGTGGCTTTACCCATAGTTTATGTATATAGACTAAGATCATTATCAGTGAATGAACATTTTTTATAAAATAAAAATGGGCACCTTGTTTGAAAAAAAAGGCATGCCCCCCCCCCCCCCCCCCCCCCCCCCCCCCCCGTATGAATCCATGTCAGATATATAAATTAAAATAAAATTTAAAATAAGTAAAATATCGATCCTTTATGCCACTGCTGTTCCAGGGAGGATCCCTAATCTGAATAAGGAGAGAACTGTTGATATATCCTTAGTTGGTGACATCTTATGGTTACCTCATCCGCCAACTGATTTTGGCGACCTGCCAGAGTGAGCTCACACAGAAGCACGTAACTCATAGCCAATAGAACCACTGGTTTTCGTTGCTGGGGACATTAAGGTGAAGCTATTTTCCGCGGGGGTGTCCAGTGCTTATTTCAAATGTGTTCCTTTGTGTGGTTATCCAAAAAGGAGAGAGTAAGCCTTTTTTGAGCAATTATCTTTATAAATATATATATGTGTCAGTTAGTCTTTTGAACATTGAGTCATAAAACAAAAAAGTCACGCCAAGAATATGACCTCGTTTACCCGCAAAAGGGCTCTATTGGGACGAGTTCATTACCATACAGCTGATATAGGTCACATTCTCGGCACAATTGCCGGACTTGGGTATATGGATGTGTATAGGTATGGAATTGCCAAAGTTGAACTGTCGGTTAGCATGAATGATATCCAGTTGTTTAACGACCGCTTCAAAATACGTGTTTTCTATTTTGTGTTTTGATTTCACTGGGAAATGTCTCATTGTTACAGATAAATGGCAATTTAATCGGACTAGGGGCGCCGCGAGTGCCTGCTGGGTGCAAGGCTCCTGGGCCGGCCCGTGGCCGTCAGGGATAGAAGGAAAGGCGATAAAAATGTTGCGGTTTCTCACTCAGAAGTTGAAGTTGCAGTCACTGAATGAAGTTCGGCCTTTCCTTCAGAAGCAGGTAGTGTTGTATTTATAAAGGCTTCTATTGACGTATTGTCTTCAGGTTTTCTTTGTTCCATGTTCGGGTCATACTGTCATTACTGACATGCCGTAGTCTGGATTACCATCTTCGCTTCTGGTGGTTCCGAATGTCCCGGGGGGGGGGGGGGGGGGGGGGGGGGGGGGGGGATGGGGGGTGTCCAGTTTTTCAGAGTTTCAAGGTATTCTCATTTGACTGAATTCTCAACAGTTTTGTTTGACTGTAACTATATATATACAAGACGAGTGAATACTTTATAATTGTATTTGAATATGAATACAAATTTTCAATAGTTCGATCATGAAAATGAATACCAATACGAAAACAGCTAGGTGAAAAGAAGTATTTGAATGCGAGGGCAAATACTTTCAAAATGTATTCATGAATGCATTCAAGAATATATTTTATAATATTATTTAAATAATTGATTATTAGCTCAGCTGACAATAAGTCATCTGAGCTATAATTATATATATATGGTTCTCTGTATGGCTGACCGTCCATCCGGCTGTTTCCCAGCAGGCACATTGATCAACATTGATTCAACACTGAAGCAACGTTAGCTTTGAACGTTAAAACATTGAAAACAAGTTGTATTTGCAAGGTGAATCAACATTTATATTTCTATGTTGAATCGAAATTCTAAAATCAACATAGAAATATATATTTGCCAATTGGTCAAAATCATCGATTTTCTAGACATTCTGTATCAATATACATACAACAATTATTAATACTTCTACACAGGTCAATCTGACAATCCACTCAAAAGTTAAAATATAATGTTATGTGATAAACATGTAGGTACTATTTGTATATGCATAACTTTGTTAATCAAAAGTTGAAATACTGATTTGATGACATATCCCATGCTGTATATATATATATATATATATATATATTTAACCATTGATTGATTGATGATATGAAGTCTAAGAAGAATTTCTGATTGCTAGAAGTAGGTGATGTTTAATGATTATGTTTTCACAAAACAATAAAAAATGTCCAATCCATCAAATAAAGTGAATACAACTCAAGGGGAAGTGGAAGATCTAAAAATGATACAAATAATGTATGATTTATAAACCCCATACAACAAACTGCAGAGGGATTTTACAAAAACATTTAAATTATACATGCACTGATAACAAAGCTAAGACTAAAATGTACCACTAAACACTGTATAAAAATTGCTCATATCTCTGGAGTGGTTTAAGGTGTTGGTCTGTAATTTGACATGTCAATCCATCTTTTTAAGTTTTCTCATAATCAGGCAAGTGGTGCCACCTACCCTCACGTTTTGTAGAATAAATTAATGCCCTTTTTCTGAGGAGTGATTTGCTCTATTGGCCTGAAATTGTGCATATCCATAGATCTTGGCCTCCACCATCTTGTACATAAGAGTTTAAGACTGATGGCGTCATCTCCAATCGTTTTGCCATAGCGTCCATTCAAGGTATTTTTCTGAAATTGGGCATGTCAAATCATTGTAGAAAATTTTCTCGTAGACTGGACAGGTGGAGCCACCTACCTTTCCTTTTTTGTAGAATAATTTATGCCTTTTTCTCAGTCAGGAGTGATTCACTGTTTTGGCATGAAATGGTGCATACCATTAGATCTTGGACTCCTCCATGTTGTACTCAAGACTGGTGGCGCCATCTGCAATCGTATGCCATGGTGTCAGTCTGTACATGTGCTTTCGGTGAAAATTGCTCATACCTCCAGAGTGGTTCAAGGTATTGGCCTTAAATTTGGCATGTCTGTTAAGTGTGGAAAATTTTCTCTTGGACCAGACAGGTGGAGCTACCTACCTTCCCTTTTTAGCTAAGCTGACCATAGATCATCTGAGCTATAGTCGTGGTCCATTGTCTGTCATCAATCCATCCATAAATGTGGCATGTTTTGAAACCGTAAGACCTAGGAATCCAAAATTCGACATAATGTTAGATGTCCCTAAGAATTCCTACCAAGCCGAAAACTGGGTCTTTGTGACTTAGTTCCTTTGAGAAATTAAGGAAAAACCTCAATATTTTTTAGCTCAGCTGACTAAAAGTCATCTGAGCTATAGTCGTGGTCCTTTGTCCGTCGGCTGTCCGTCCTTCCGTCCGTTATACTGGCACGTTTTGAAACCGTAAGGCCTAGGAATCCAAAATTTGGCATACTGTTAGATGTCCCCAAGATCTCCTACCAGGTCAAAAACTGGGTCTTTGCAACTTCTTCCTTTGAGAAATTAAGGAAAAACCTCAATTTTTTATTAAAAACCTATTTTCACACTTCAGGACTGCCTAATATTAAAACCACTCATCTGTTTTTCCTTATATTTACCATAAATATTCCTCTATATATTTCCTATGTACATTCCAAAAATTAGGTTTGTATTGTATGATTTAAGAAAGTAATGGGCCCCAACATAATGCATTTTGTAAAAAATCAGGAAAGATATTTGATCACTTAACACAAAACATGTTAAAGCTAAGGACCTTTTTTCCAGAAATATAACTTTAATTAACCAAAATTGAATTGTATACCCAAAATTAGATCAAAATTTTTTAAAATATTAGCAAAAATAAAAATTGGTACCTTAAATTTTGCTCATTTGGCCACGGCACATTTTTTTCCTGTAAGTACTGTGGATTTAATTTTCACATCATGTGCACATAAGGATTTTATCTGTTAAAATCTGAAATTTGAAAATATAAGCTGTAAAATTAGGCTAGTTATTGAATTTTTTTTGGAGGCTCTTGCTGTATTCCCTTACATTGTCAAACAGTCCACTTTGGTCACTGTAGGTCATTCAGTGCAGATCTCTATGCTCCCCAGGCTGTTGGCATAATGTTATGCAATCCCATCACTAGGGCAAGCCCTCTCTCCACTGAGTTGAGCTTGATCAGGCTGTCTGCAGTTAATACCATTCCACAGGGAGCCTTTTTCTCCCCCCCCCCCTCCCAACCCCATTCTGTTTACAGACCTGTACTATGAACTAGATGAATCTTAAAATTAACATTTTTTTCAGCAACGAGCATAAAACAGGGAACCCCTCCCCCCACCCACCCCTTCAGTACACAGAACTAAGAAGATATAAATATTTTGTAGCATTTCATTCATATCTCTTAAAGTTGGCGGTGCAAAGGCGTGAATAACACTGTTAACTTAGTATTAAAATTAGGAAAATTAGTCCAACTAAATAATTAATAAAAAAAATTACATCTGTCAAAATGAAATCTTACAGACCTACATACAACAATGGTGATACAGTTATATCTGTCACATTCAGATGAGCGCCGTGACCCGTGGGTCCCTTGTTAATAATACAGATTGCAATAATTCACATTCAAGAAAAATAGACCCGTAGTGTTCATTAAGCTTATGATGTTTTCACTAGTCACTACCCATAAAGTATTGAAGCCTACAATGCTAAAAACTCATACCAGTACTACAGTCACTTGGAGAAAGTCGTACTACAGGCACATATATTATCTAGTTAATTTATACACATGTTCTTTAAAACTATTCTTTTAATATTTGTCAGTTGTGCAGACCTTCATTCTGTATATAAAATAATGTTAATTTATATTTTAAAAATTAAATGAACCATTTTTTCACGATATTATTTGATTATACAATATGAGAATGTTATCAACCGTTAATATTTTATTATTTAACTGAAATTTTGATATTAAATAATTAGATTCTGTTATGTACAAAATTTATAGTACAAGATTGTTTTATACCAAATTTATCATGAAAGTGATTTAAAGGGACATAATCAGGAGCTAATTATGGCTAATTCTTTCATACTGTCAGTTCAGTTTTGCTTTATACAAATGTTTCCCAGCAAAACCATCCCAGCACACAGTCTCATTTCCTCGCATAGGGCTGTTTAACACCATGTTATGGCTCTGCGTGTTGGTAAACACAGTCTGTTTACCATAAGGCCACGTGAATGGAGGTCTGATTAAGAGTGGCAACTAGCTGTGTTTCAGCCAGCAGAAATATATATTACATTCTTTGGGCCAAGTCAGGCCGGGCATCTCCTGATTGACACGTGTTTTGGCTCAGCAGTGCACACGGCCCCACACGCTGAGTTTATGTTGACACCTTTTCATCTCGCCCGGTCCACTGTTTTTAACATTTGTTTACAGGAGAAAGCAAACAGTTTCAGCGCAATACTTTGGCAAGCACATATTCATTTTAAAGGGAAGAAGCTATTTTTGTGTTAACTCAACATGCTTTTTAGGTGATTGGGCCCCTTTAAATTATATTTTATTTGTTTTGTAAAATTTAAGTTTTAATATCTCTCCATATTCTTAAATCATCCTATGCTGGTTTTGCTGCAATGAAGAAGGGCATGCCTGAAGAATAAAGGCCATGCATGCTACCAATATTGTAAATTTTACCACCTGCCTGTTCACTCCCAAGATGTACTATGCGATGGAATAAATCATGGCACCACATCCAAATGAACATATACATCCAAGAAGATGGGGTACTTTTGTCTCCAGTCTGGTTTTGTTGAAACTCTAGTCGTAAACAGTATTATTATAGGATATATTAATAAGGATTCAGAAACAGGACATAGCCCTACATAAATTCCTCTCCTGATACATACATAGGACTGAATTGTCAGCTTTGATACTAAATAATAATAGTATCCGCCAAAACGAAGTTTTGTGGATACTATTAGTCCCTGGGATACATCGATTTAATTGCAAAATTTTATCTTTAATTTTATCTTTAATCTTAGGTTTATTTTCCATTGTAGTATACTTTGGGACATTAGAAAATGGCAGTCTTAAGTTGCACAGACTGTAGTTCTGCCCTGCAGCTAAAAAAAAGACCAACCCCTACCCCTATATCTGTGATTTGCCACAATCATGCCATGCAACCTTAGGATCACAATATTTCTGGAATGCCTTGTCAGATTTGGATAATCTTGGTATCCAGTTGTATGTTTTCAAGCATGGCCGACATGACAAGCATGATTTCATGGCCACCTGAGGTCAAAATCAAGGCCAAAGGTCAAGGTCAAGGTCACTTTGAGGCACTAAAAGCAGATGATATCCTATTTTGCATGAAATCTTTATATATATTATTATTTTGACACAGTCTCACAGTTTCAGTGGAATCAATGGAAGGTTGTTTAATTAAGGTTCCGATAAAGTAGTTCTCAAAGCATAATAACTTATTTCAAGGTCAAGGTCATCAGTTACACGAAACAAATAGGGATAGGTTGATCCTTTGTATGGCAATACAGATGAGTTTGAGTAAACTTATCTGACTAATAAAGAGCTGATTCTGTTATTCACTTGCGGAATGTACATACACTTTAAATATTCGAAACCAGTTTCCAGATATAAATTAATTCTTCTTATTCTCAGGCTTCTCAAACAGTACCAGCTTCAGCTTTGAAGACAATGAACAATTACGTTTGCGCCCTTTTTGGGATTAAGAGTAAGTGCCAAGATATGAACCGTGTTTGGCACACACTTCTTCCCAACAAGATTCCGCAGAGAAAGCGAAGCAAACTCTAAGCCCAGTTCTTTTGACCCAACCTCCCCCCTGCCTCTTTGTCCCTGAGCAAAAAATCTCCAGGGTCAAACTTGTCAGCAATATCTTGGCAAATGTGCACAAGGCTCATATAAATGAATGGGACCCCTGAAACATGGTTGGATGAAGGAGGAAATTTCATCCCTAAATTGTTAGATGAAGAGCGAGTTCCAGATTACCTGTTTCATGATGAAAATGAGACAGAGGATGATGACATGAGCGATATTGATAATTAAGAAGAAGACAGTGAGAGTGACAATGGGAGCAGTGTTCAAATCAAGAAATATATAAACTCACTTAACGTGATAATTATTTAAGTTAATAAGCTTATATTTCATGCACATATCAGTTTTCAACTTAGTTTTAAATGTATACTAGAAATTAGATCAAAATTTTTAATTTATTATCTTAAATTTTGCTCAATTTTGACCACGGCACATTCCCCCCCCCCCCCCTTTAACACTGTTGAATTTCACAGCATATACACATGAAGATAGAATCTTTTAATATCTGAAATATCAAAGGAATTGATTAAAAATTTTAAAGAATTGATTAAGAAATGTATATTTTTTTCAGTTTACACAGACCATGTCAACTGTTTTATATCAACCTCACCCAGTACATTAATTTATACAGCCCTGTGTTAAGTAACCCGATCCAGGCATCTGCCTTTGCTCAGCTTGGATGGGCTTCCACTCTGCCCCCCCCCCCCCCCCCCCGGGATGATGTGTGAACTTGATTACTATTGTCATTTTCTATATTTAATTCATTCTTGTTCAAGACTTTTGCTACATTTTGGATAATGAATTTTATCACAAGGTGTTAAAATGATAAAGTGAACATTTAATTATATCCACAAATTGATGAATTGCTACTAAATTGTGGATGTTTATAAAATGAGGATTTCCTTAAATCAGAACAGTAAAAACCTTTGAATATTTTTTCACCAGCCCTATTCAGTCACCTGCATGTCACCCTTGTTGACCTTTGAGGCTAATTATACACACTTCAAGCGGGAAATACTGGGCAGCTAGCTCGCTCTTGGCAGATCACATCTTGCCCCAGGTGCCCAACCCCCCTCCTTTGGTAGTTGTTTTGGTCAACAACATATCGATAAACAATTATGATTTTTTTATTGGTTTATAAAAATATAAATTTTCATGACAAGTGCACATGTCTGAACTTTTTTTCGCAATGCCTGCAGATTCGGGCCTGATTTGTGGTGTGTGGGCAGATAATGACGAGTTACAGATCAAGTTCTTGTTTTGTCCAAGTTGACCTACTTTTGACCATTCGACTGCTCCTGAAATTAGAAAGTTTCATGAAAAATAGAAATTTTCATAACAAATGCATATGTACAGACTTCTTTTCAGCAATGCCTGCAGATACCACCCTGATTTTTTATGTGTGGGCAGATAATGACCAGTTACAGATCGAGTTCGCGTTTCGTCCCCGTTGACCTACTTTTGATTGTTTTACGGCTCCTAAACATAGACAATTTCATGAAAAATATAAATTTTCATGATAAATGTACATGTACAGCCGTTTTTAGCCCTCAACTTATAGGCTGATGGGCTATTATCATCCCCCAAGCTGTCTGCCTGTCCGTCTGTCTGTCCGTCTGTCTGTCTGTCCGGGGTCTGTCCGTCCTGCATCTGTTAACTTTCACCTTGTGAGCAGAAAATCTCTAAAAGGATTCACCGTTGGAATTTTATTTCATTAGTGAAGATGTATATCATCAAAATCTTGACTAGTCAAGTTCGAAGATAGGTGACCTTGACCCATTTTTCTACATTTTAGAGCTGATTATAGAAAAACACTCAGAAGCTTATATCTCAGGAACCATTGTGTGGATTTTCACAAAACTTACTATGATCATTTGGACTGATGGTCAGTATGTGCTGCACAATTTTGGTTGTGCCACCTGCGATTTTTGATTTTTAGCTCAGCTGACTATAAGTCATCTGAGCTATAGTCGTGGTCCATTGTCCGTCGTCTGTCCGTCCGTCCGTCCGTCCGTCCGTCCGTAGATGTGGCACGTTTTGAAACCGTAAGACCTAGGAATCCAAAATTCAGCATAATGTTAGATGTCCCCAAGATCTCCTACCAAGCCGAAAACTGGGTCTTTGCTACTTCATTCCTTTGAGAAATTAAGGAAAAACCTCAATTTTTTATTAAAATCCTATTTTCACACTTCAGGACTGCCTAATATCAAAACCACTCATCTGGTTTTCTTCATATTTACCATAAATATTCCTCTATATCGTTCCTATGTACATGCCAGATATTAAGTCAGTATTATATAATTTAAAAAAGTTATGGGCCCAAACATAATGGACTTTGTTAAAAAATCAGGAAGATATTTGGTCACTTAAGACCAAAAGTGTCAAAGGTAGGGACTTTTTTTCTAGTAATACAACTTTAATTAATCAAAATTTAAATGTATACCAAAAATTAGATCAAAATCTGTTAAATTTTTTAAATATTGGCCTAAATATAAAATTGGTACCTTAAATTTTGCCCAACTTTGGCCATGGCACGTTTTTTTCCTGAAAGTACTGTGGATTTAATTTTCACAGCATGTACACATAAGGATTTAATATGTTAAAATCTGGAATTTGAAAATAAAAGCTGCAAAATTAGGTTAGTTATTGAATTTTTTTGGAGGCTCTTGTTGTATTCCCTTACATTGTCAAGCAGTCCACTTTGATGACTGTAGGTCATTCAGTGCACATCTCTATGCTCCCCAGGCTGTTGGCATAATTTTAGATGTCCCCAAAATCTTACCATACCGAAAATTTGGTCATTAGGACTTCGTTCCTTCGAGATATTAAGGAAAAAAACTCTGTTTTCCATAAAAAAAGCCATTGTTACACTTCAAGGCTGCCTAATATCAAAACCACTGATCTGTTTTTGATTGTATTTAGTATTCACATTCTTTCATACATTTTCTATGAACATTCCAAAAATTAGGTCAGTATTGGGTATTATTTTGAAGTTATGGGCCAAAACATAATGCAGTTTTTTAAAAAATCAGGAAATATATTTACTCACCTAACATGAGAATTGCTGAACCTAGAGACTTTTTTTCAGGAATATAACTTTATTTAATCAACATTCAATTGTTTACCAAAAATTAGATCTGAATTTTGCAAATTTTTCAAGTTATTAGCATAAATAAAAAATCAATACCTTAAATTTTGTCCAACTTTTGCACTGTTGATTTAATTTTCACAGCATATATATACATAAGGATTTAATCTTTTAAAATCTGAAATTTCAAAGAAATTGATTGGAAAGAATAGTTTTTATTCATGTTTTCATACACCATGTCAAGTGTTGTTTACATCTAGCCCACCTAGTAGTACAGCCTTCACTTGCATTATGTAACCCTTCCCAGGCAGCTTGCCTTGGCTCAGCTTGGCCACTACCAGCAGGCTTCCCCTCTGCCCTGCACTCCCCAGATGGTGGATAAACTAGATGAATCATATTATTTTCTGTATTTGATTCATTCTTATTCTAGGCAATGCTACATTTTAGATTTTGTACTGTACCACCAGGGTTACAATGATTAAAGTGTACATTTAATTGTGTCGACAAAGTGGTGTATTGCTATGAAAGTGTGGATGTTCATCAGATAAGTAATTCCTTACTTCAGAAGAGTAAAAACTTCACCAGGTGTGAAATTGACTATTAATTCCAGTAATAAATTTAAACTGGGATAGTAATTGGCACAATGATATTGTTTGTCCCTCATTCAACCAACAGTGTGTATACATTATTTGAAAAGATGTTTTATTTTATCAAATTAACTTTTATTTTATTTTGGTGAATAAAATTAAGCATGTACTGAAAACTCCATTGTGCAAAACTTTTTAATAGTGATTCAAGGAATATTCTTGTAGATGCCATGTTGTGGCATTATTTTCTTTTAAATTCAGTTTAAACATTTATGATTTAAAAATAATAAAATATATGTGTATGCATAATATGACCCAATATGAGCTACACTCTGGATATATGATGATTGCAACTTTTGCAACAATTCTAATATTTTAACTTATAGTTTTAGTTTTTTACTCTGTATATATAATGATTGCAGTTTTGCAACAATTCTAATATTTTAACTTATATTTTCAGGTTTTTTTATTAAAAAATTATAAAACCTGTAAATAAAAAAATGATTCAGATAAGAACTTCTTAATGGAAAAAGTGGATATGCTTAAAAAAATAGGATTATATATAAACTTAAATGCATTATTCCCTTGAAAGTGAAATAAAGGTATTAGTCCATTCTGTCCACTTGCCTGTCCATCTGTAAATTTTCATATGCATTCCAGTATTTCAAAATTTTACTGTTTTTCTTCATGACAGTCTTGTCAGAGTATTAGTTTTCAATCATATATTTAGAACTTTACTGTAACCAAGTAGGAGGGCCCCTTTCTTCTTAGCTTTTCATATTCTTATGTAAATGAAAAACATTACAATAAAATATTTCTACATCCATCTTCGTGCTGCCCTCACTTTTCCCTTCTCCGAACCCCATCCCAAAGTCAGCCTCAGTAAGCAAGAACAAGTTGAATCAGATATATTCATACTTTAATATTTAGTATAACTATTCGTCCATAGGTACCTATGTACATGCCAGAAATTATGTCAATATTGTGTAATATGTAGACATAGTGGGCATCACAATAATGTACCTTGTCAAGACTAAAGAGATTTTGTGTCAAACAGTCACAAATTCATAAATCACTTCATCAGCATAGTTAATCATAACATCATATCTGTCAAATTGAAAGCTTGCAGACTAACATACACTTTAGATCCTTCAACAAATAGCCTTATCATCATTCTACTACTGCTTATTACTGCTGTCATTACATTCATATTTGCTCAGATATATCACAGTTTTCAACCCCTTCTAAATAAATAAAAATAAACCACTATATTTTAATCTATTAATCCATCAGTCAGGTAATTTCTTTTATCATTTACTCACATATTACATTACATACCTTTATAATAGCCCAATATGTCCATGATATTCATAAGCTTACTCGATATAGTATCACAGTGGAGAAACATTTATAGTCCAATCACGATCAGCTGAGCGCCGTGACCAATGGGTCCCTTGTTTTAAAAGCTTTTAAAATTTTAGATTTATGATTTAAGTTATTCATCAGTCCAGGCAATGTTACAATCATGGATATTCAGCTCTCTGTGGCTATATAAAGACAACTGTACGTGGATTATAAATTATTGGTATCCCTACTCAACTTAATTCAAGAATTTGCAATCATTGAGATACATCTGTATTTTAATTTTGCATTCAGTATGCATCCGTAATAATTTTACATATATTCCTGATTTCTTTTTTTATAAAAAGTCAGCTGAAAAGCATTTTATATTGGGAAAATAAATTTCAAAGCTATTTCAAGTAGGGACCACTTTTGTGTACAGATGGCAGCACTTGGTTTACCATTGGCAGATTGCCAGTGCCTTGATGTTGGCCATTAGCCAAGATGATGTCAGCTCTATAAATAGTTTTGGCACAGTGCCAGGATTGGAAGAAGTGCAGCCAGGTATAGATCAAGAGTTCAGTCAGTGCAGTAGCTGCATTCTATTTATAGCTTTGGAAGACTGCTCACTGCATCATATTTGGCACCAAAGTTCAGCCTGAATCTATTTATAGCTTTGGCAGACTGCCAACTGTGTCAGATTATGCAATAGGTCAAGAGTTCACTCAGTGCAGACAAGTACAGGTCAAAAGTTCACTCAGTCTAGCCAGGTGCAGGTCAAGAGTTCACTCAATGCAGTAGCTTGAGGCAGCAATTTATCACAGGTCACTCGGGGGCAACTGCCTTACTCACCTAAGCCTTGTCAGCCCAGTGCATCATACTCTGGTGGTGCCACCAGGTGGTGACTTTTGCAGTGTATGCGCCTGCTTTTTCTAAGGAGGGGTTTGCCATATCAGTCTGACATTGGGCATATTTATATATCCCTTCTTTGTATATAAGACTGGTGGTACCAGGCTACCAGCTACAATCATTGTATCCGCCAAAACAATGTTTTGCGGATACTATGTTTTCAGTTGGACACCGACGCTGCCGCCATCGCCACAGAGGTTTTTTCGGAGAACTCCTCCATAACCACTGGGCAGAATTTTTTAAAATTCGGAATTATGATCGGTCACATGTGAACAGCGGTGCCCTCATTTTTGGTTGACCTCTGACCTTTCCTCTCTGCCCAGCATCCATTTGTGCGTCTGTTTCCACACATATACTCGGGAACCATTTGACCGATAAGGCTAAAGATTCTGCACAAATGTAGCCCTTGGAAAGCTCTATAACATACACTAAAAATGGTGGCTCCTAGGGCTGTATTAATACATCTATATATCGATACGAATCGATACGCGACGTCGATACGATAACCGAAATGCGTTGCATGCTGTATCAGTCGTATCGATGTAAAACATTGATTGCTAACGAATAGGGATGTGACTCGAAGTTTAAATATAACCTTGATGATTTATAAAGCTAAATGCACTGTATATTTGTTGTTTTGCCTTTAATGACTTGATAAGAAATGTTTATTTGCATGCACGTCAGTTCTTCCATGAAAAGCAGGTGCATGTAAGCGATAATAGGAAAATGATACTGACTTTCCTCTTTATTAATGAAATCGATATTCACATCACATTTTGCTACTAGGAACAAGGTACATTCACGTCTATATCCTATATACTATGTGTGTGTGACACTTGTTCGCTTTATGATACAGTGAAACCTTGGGCTGCAGGCGGACACCCTGCGTGCCTAACGGACACTCTTTGGGCCGACGGAGCGTTTTTACTACTTTTAAACCCCATTAAGGCCCGGCCACATCGAATGCTGCGCTGCCCTGCAAAGCGCTGCAAATAAACGGCTGAGCATTTTTGAGGCGCTGCAAAGCTGAAAGTTGAACATTTTTCAGCTTTGTTTTGACAGGCTGCACAGCACGTTGTGGCCTTTAGGGTGGACACCCCCACTATTCGGGACATTGGACACTTTTTTGTCCGCTCAATGGCAAAATCACCCCGGCGAACGGACACCCAAGCGGCCATCCTGATCGAAGTCGGCAAAAATGCTTTGAAATTGCAAATATGGTCTGCTTCTGGTACGCCTTATATATCACTTAAATGTTCTCATTATTTAGGCATACTGCCATGACTATAAGACCAGGGTAGTTTTACTCAAGTTACCTTATTTTTCAGCTAGAACATTCATTTATGTATCATTTTATCAATAGCAGTCCCCCCCCCAAAAAAAAAAATGACGGAATTAACGAAGATTCTATTGTGCCGAGCTCTCAGTGAAGCAACATATGAAGCAACATATTTATTCTGTATTTGGGCCACATTATTCTATCACAGATCCAGAAGCAAGAATAATGACTAATCTGTTACACACCCAGACGATAACAGTCATGAGTCATGACCTTTCACCTGGGGTGAGGGCTCAGTGATAACAACCAATCCCCGATCCTGTAACATTTGCATCACAGAAATCAATCCCAACTACCAATTATAAGGCATATATGATATCATGCATTGTTTCATCATATTTGCTTACGCTCCAAGAAGATTTTCACAAAACTTGAATGAGATGTCAGAAATTAATTTATGTCATAACCGATTCTTTTATTATCACGGAGAGTGAGTAATTGAGAAATTTTACAGACCCAGTGCAGAAATGTATATGTCGAGACGAGTAAGTCCTGTTGATGTCAATTAATGTAAAAATATTATTTTGATAATAGGTAATGACGATAATGTTCCAGTTAATATGAAAAGCCTCCTTCAAAAATAAAATAAAAATAAATAAATAAATAAAAGGCAACAACCGGTAGCATTAAATTTTATTCACATGTAACATATATTTAAGTTTTAATATTAAAGGAAAAATACCGGTCTTTTATGGTTGATAAAATCCCATACTTGGGTCTCCAAAATGTTGCCGCAGCCAGACCTCCTGGGCCCGACCCCTCCGCATGGGCGGACACCCCGCTACATCGAAAAAATTGTCCAGTCCCGTAACTGTCCTCCCCAGAGGGGTTTCACTGTATATCATTTTATCTCTTTTTTTATTTTCGCAGCCAGTCATAGGTTACTTGAAACTCCCACGTTTCACATCAGACGTAAAATAAATGGTTAAAGCCTGGGGACTAATTCTGTTCACACAGGAGATTGACTAACTCCAAAAAAAAGCTATAAGAATTATCACAAATAGCAAATACAATGCCCACAGTAAACCGATTTTAAATTATTAAAAATCCTTAAAATTAATGACATCTTCAGGCTAAATATATTAAAATTTTACTATTATAACTGCCATGAATCGCTATCAGAATATTTACAAACATTTAATTTTTCAACAAGGACCATGACACACGAACATGACACAAGACATAAAGATACCCTTGTTACAAATAAAACCAGACCTAAGATAGCAGACAGCTGTCTGAGAAACATAACATCAAAAGTCATAAATATAACCGACTAAATCATTGTTGACAAAATGTTCACTCATAGTCTTCAAAGTTTGATTTGCTACATCGTACAACATTTTATAAATTATTATAAAAAAAAATGCCTTCAGATAAACTGCTACATCTGTAACAGAAATTAGTCTAAGCCATAAAAAAATTGTTTTAATCAATAACAAACTATAATTTCAGTAATTCAAGTTGTAAATCTTCCCAGTTTTTTTTTTACAAATTTCCTCATTAAATCATATAGTCTCAAATATTAAGAATGCATAATCATTTAACCTCCATATTTATGTACAATTTCTCTCTCTCCATGTTTCATGCACAGGGGGCTGTTGTATGGGCGGATTAAAATCCTTAACAACAGTCCATAGACATAATAAATACAAACATATTGACAAACGTACTGAATATATTTTGTATGGATACTTTACTTTTATGTCGAATAAAATATTCTCTCTCTCTCTCTCTCACTAATGGATTCATATTGTGTATTTTATGACACAAAAAATAAAGCCTATGATCTTTCCCTTCAAAAGTAATAAAATTGTTTGTGGGGGGGGGGGTAGATTTAGATAGATTTTGATAATTAAAATCAACTGGTCTGTTAATTTATTTAATATCAAGCTTAAGCTGCTCAACTTGGGTGCATAGCATACGGAATGTGTGGTATATTAAAATTAAATATATATATATATATATATATATATATATATATATATATAAACAAGAAACAGAGCTTTTATTAAGAAATGATAAACAAAGAGAAATGAAGGGTATCGTCAATACGTATCGGTATCGAATTAGCTGTATCGCGATATGTATTGTACCGGACAAGGCGGACCAATACCCAGCCCTAGTGGGGCCACCTGCAACCATTTTTGCACAGCGTCCATCTGTTCATCTGCCTTGGGATAAAAACACTCCTATCTCTGCATTGGTTGGACTTATCCATCTGAAATTTTGCATGTGTATACATCATGGACAGCTTTCTTGATTTTATGACAGGTGGCGCCACCTACATTCCAGTGTTCTCCACTAGAAATTCTGATAGGCTGGTGGTAAGCACGGTGGAACCAGGCCTGGTGCTTACCTGTTGCGTGTCAAGCATTTTTTATTGTCTGATTAAAAATTTAATCTGCATGGCTTTTTATGCATGTAAGAACATTGAGAGCAGGAGGAAGGGCATGTATAATTTAATTGTATAAGCTGTCATAAGAACAACCAATAAAATGCAAATATTTATTGTATCAGCCACACTTAAAGACCAGCTGTTATGACAGCACACTGAGTGAATATACTTTCTAGAAGCCACAGTCAGAATATGTATCAATGTTAACCAATATCCATGCCAACAGGCATTGTGTAATTAAAAAGCAGTTAGGGACCCAGGGAGTTGTGGCTTCTCTTACTGTACAGCAGTGGGCTGTCTTATACCCATCCAGTAACCTGTAGTGGTGGGCCGATCATCGATTTTTTTCGAAAGTCAGTTGGTTTGCTGCGACTTTCAAGCGCTCGATTACGAAAGGCAACTATGGATTACATCATACTCATGATTGTTTTTACCAGAATGTCTTTGAGTTATAGGAAAAAATTACAAAAAAAAACAACATTCCGCGATTCATATAGTCTGTGTTCCCAAATAACCTGCGTATATAACTGAGTATGACACGGTAGATGAGAGAACGGAGGACTTATTCAACCTCTATGAACTGGCAGGGAGCTGCAGAATTAGCGGAGAGTTTTCTAACAAGATGTTCATTGCAAAATATGGGCGGTATGGAGTTAAAATGCTCCATAATGCTCCAGGTCTATGCCAATTTTGCAAGATTCTCTTAGAAATAATCTCCTCAACTGATGTCACGTGTCGCTGCCGCATGAGTAATTATATTTTTAGCTTTCAATTACTTATTTTTTAATTTTTACCAAAAATTATATGGGCCTGTAATTTTTCTGGAAGGCCTGTGAAACCAGTATGCATGTCGGCAGTCATCATAATTGTTATAAAATGAAAGTCCTGGTAGTGAAGTTAAAATGATACGCGGGAGTATTCATGAGGGCCAGCAAATAGAAGTCCTGGACTGTGATTTATTTCTTGATTACTATAATTAATTAAAATGAAACTTTGAAAAGCACAGCTTAATGATAAAAGGAAAATATAAAAAAGGCAAAAACTTCTTTTCGTCAGGTAGAATTCCTAAGACATGCGGGCTGGGTTAAAAGAGTACAGTTTCCCAGATAATTGCTCATTTCTTTACATTTGTCTGAACCGATTAATAATCGATCATCAATCGGTTTGCCCAAACCGATGATCGATTATGAAAAAGGAACCTACTCCCACCACTAGTAACCTGATGTCACTGGCTGTGATGATAAGATCCCAGCACTGACACCAGCTTAATTACTCCAGGCGAACAATCACTCAGCAAGATCCCTTGTAGGGTGAGTCTGTAAGGCCAGTTCTTGTTACCCCTGACCACTGTATGTCTGGTAAGGGCAGGGAAAGGGTGGCGGGGACAGATGAAAGAGTGGCGGGTAACATTATAGGCTGGCGGTGAGACATGAAAGGCTGGCGGTGCGCCAGGCTATATTAACTAGTGGAGAACCCTGCATTCAAATTTACGCTGCAGACATTCAAGCTCATATCTCAGGAACCATTTGACCGATCAGGCATACATTTTGCATGTTTATAGATCTCACATAGCTCTTTATCATACGCAAAAGCGGTGGCGCCACCTGCAAACATATTTGCACAGCGTCCGTCTGTTTGTCTGCCGTGGGCTAAAATCATTCATATCTCAGTAGTGGTTTGACTTATTTGCCTAAAATTTGCATGTTTATACATCTTGGATAGCTTTCTGGATTTTTTGGCAGGTGGCGCCACCTACATTTATGTATATAGTGCAGACATTCAGGCTTATATCTCAGGATTGATTTGACATATCCCCCTGAAATTTTGCATGTGTATAGATCTCACATATCTCTTAATCATACACAAAATTGGTGGTGCCACCTGCAACCATTTTTGCACAGCGTCCGTCTGTTCGTCTGCCTTGGGATAAAAACACTCATATCTCTGCATTGGTTTGACTTATCCACCTGAAATTTTGCATGTGTATACATCATGGACAGCTTTCTTGATTTTATGACAGGTGGTGCCACCTTCATTAACGTTTAAGCTGCAGACATCCAAGCTCATATCTCGGGAACCGTTTGACCAGTTGGGCCAAAATTTTGCATGTGTATAGATCTCACATAGCTCTTAATCATACACAAAATTGGTTGGTGCCACCTGCCACCATTTTTGCACAGCGTCCGTTTAGTGTTTAGTACTTGCATTTTTCATATACATGTTACACATGTTCTTGAAAAGTGATGGTCCAGCATTGAAGCATTATATCTGGTGTAATCTCATTGCACAGGTTCGCATAAGGCCTGTAGGCTTTGTTAATAATTGTTTACAGGAGAAAGAAAACAATTTCAGGAAATATATTTGGGAGGTACAAATTTATTATAAAAGGAAGAAGCTATTTTTCGTGTTAATACGACATGCTTTATAGGTGAATGGGCCCCCCTTTAAATTTGTGAAATTGTATACTTAGATTCTCAACAATTTTGTTTGACTGAAACTGAATAAATACTCATGAGATACAATTTACATGATAAAACTGACAAAATGGTGTATACTTGTAGCATCAGAACAAGTCACTCCATTTCCAAATGTAAATTATTTAAATTGACATAAGTCCTCATTGCTATATAGTATGATTTTATCAAAATCCCTCATAACCATGGTTCCTTTGTCTAAACCAGTTGGTTGTTATACCTACAATAGGTATTAAGAAGAATTAATTTTGTTTTGAAACTGATTTAAAAAATTAAAGTGTATGTATGTTCCGCCAGTGAATAAGAGAATCATTCTTTGATTAAACAGTAAAGTCAAACTAGTCTATATTACTACTTAACGGATCAAGCTGACCTTATAAATTGTATTGCATACCTGATGACCATGACCTTAAACCAAGTTACTAGGCTTTGAGAACCACTTTATCTGAAACTCACTTAAGTATTCTCCCATTGAAACTATGATATTGTGTCAGAATAAAATATATAGAGAGATTTCGTGCAAAAACAGGCTATCATCTTCTTTTAAGGCCTTGAAGTGACCTTGACCTTCGGCCTTGATTTTGACCTTAGATGGCCATGAAATTCTGCCTATCATGTCGGCCATGCTTGACAACATATAACTAGATACCAAGATCATCCAAATCTGCCATGGCATTCCAGAAATATTTTGATGCGAAGGTTGCATGGCATGATTGTGGCAAATCACTGATATAGGGGTAGGGGTTGGCTTTTTTTGAGCTGCAGGGCATAAATACCGTGTGCCACTTAAGACTGCCATTTTCTAATGTCCCAAAGTATACTTCAACGGAAAATAAACCTATGATTAACAAGAAAATTTTGCAATTAAATCGATGTATCCCTAGGACTATGTTTTTGACGGGGTTTCACCACTGCGGCCGTTGCGTTCGTTTCTGGAGAACTCCTCCTTACCGGACAGATTTTTCCAAAACTTGTGAACTGGTGCCTAACCAATTGGCCTTGACCTCTGACCTTTCCTCTCTGCCCAGCGTCCGTTTGTGCGTCTGTTTTCACACATAAACCCACATATCTTGGGAACAGTTTGACCGATCAGGAAAATATTTTGTACAAATGTAGCCCTTGGATAGCTTTATAACATTTAAAAAAATGGTGGCGCCACCTGCAACCATGTTTGCACAGTGTCCATCTGTTCATTTGCCTTGGGTTAAAATCACTCATATCTCTGCAGTGGTTTGACTAATTCACCTGAAATTCAGCATGTGTTTACATCCTGGATAGCTTTCTTGATTTTATGACAGATGGCACCACCTACATTCACGTTCAAGCTGCAGACATCCAAGCTCCTATCTCAGGAACCGTTTGACCAATCAGGAAAAAAAAATTTACACAAATGTAGCCCTTGGATAGCTTTATAACATTAAAAAAAATGGTGGCGCCACTTGCAGCCATTTTTGCTCAGTGTCCATCTGTTCATTTGCCTTGGGTTAAAATCACTCATATCTATGCAGTGGTTTGACTAATTCACCTGAAATTCAGCATGTATATACATCCTGGATAGCTTTCTTGATTTTATGACAGTTGGTGCCACCTACATTCACATTCGTGCTGCAGACATCCAAGCTCATATCTGGCGAACCATTTGACTGATTAGGCCAAAATTTTGCATGGGTATAGATCTCGCATGTATTTATCATACAGAAACTGGAGGTGCCATGTGCAACCATTTTTGCACTCATCTGTTCATCTGCCTTGGGTTAAAATCATTCATATCTCAGCAGTGGTTTGACATATCTGCCTAAACTTTTGCAGTTTTATACATCCTGGACAGCTTTCTTGATTTTGTGGCAGGTGGCGCCACCTACATTTATGTATATGCTGCAGACATTAAGGCTTATATCTCAGGACTGGTTTGACATATCTTCCTGAAATTTTGCATGTGTATAGAGCTCTTTTATCATACACATAATTGGAGGTGCCACCTGCAACCATTTTTGCACAGCGTCCGTCTGTTTGTCTGCCATTGGCTAAAATCACTCATATATCTGTAGTGGTTTGACTTATTTGCCTAAAAATTTTGCATGGTTATACATCTTGGATAGCTTTCTCGATTTTTTTGGCAGGTGGTGCCACCTACATTTATTAAAGCTGCAGACATTCAGGCTTATATCTCAGGTTTGGTTGGACACACCCCCCTGAAATTTTGCATGTGTATAGATCTCACATAGCTCGTAATCATACACAAAATTGGTGGTGCCACCTGCCACCATTTTTGCACAAGTCCTTTTGTTTGTCTGCTGTGGGATAAAATCACTTACATACATGTGGTGGTTTGACTTTTCTGCCAAAAATTTTGCATATGTATACAACTTGGACAGCTTTCTCGATTTGTGGTAGGTGGGGCAACCTACATATCGGCTACATACATCCATGCTAATATGCAACACACCTCACTCTATTTCCCTTGCCACTTTATCCATGCCTCACTTCACCCGTTCCACTCTGATTTTGGTAACTACCTGGATTCTAGTTAGGGCCCCGCTTGACAAGCAGTGCCCTATAGTGATCACCGTGTCAGTCCGTCCTTCCGTTCCACTCTGATTTTGGTAACTACCTGGATTCTAGTTAGGGCCCCGCTTGACAAGCAGTGCCCTATAGTGATCACCGTGTCAGTCCGTCCTTCCGTCCATCTGTCCTTCTGTCCTTCCGTCAGTGACACTTTCTTTTGCGCACGATAACTCAACAACAACATACTGCAGCTTTCCCAAATTCACAGGGATGATTGGTACTTATGAGGGCTCCAGACCTGTCGAATAAGATACATGTCGGAATTCCAATATGGCTGCCACAGCCCAATTGCTGATTTTCTTTCGCACACAACACAACAACAACATACTGCAGCTTTCCCAAATTCTCAGGGATCATTGGTACCTATGATGGCTCCAGCTCTATCGAAATCAAGACTTGTCGGAATTCCAATATGGCCGCCACAGCAAAACCCCATTTTTTTTTTTCGCGCGATAACTCAACAACAACCTTCTGCAGCTTTCCCAAATTCACAGGGATGATTTGAACCTATGAGGGCTCTAGACCTTTTGAATAACAGAGCTGTCTGAATTCCAGTATGGCCACCACAGCCCGATCGCTGATTTTCTTTTGCGTGCGATAACTCAACAAGAACATACTGCAGCTTTCCCAAAATTCACAGGGATGATTTGAACCTATTCCAGAACTATCAAATTACAGACATGTCCATATTCCATTAAGGTTGCCACCGCCAAATCGGTGTTTTCTTTTGCACACAATAACTCAACAAGAACCTACTGCAGCTTTCCAAAATTCATAGGGATGATTTGTACCTATGAGGGCTCTAGACCTTTGGAATTACAGAGCTGTTTGAATTCCAATATGACCACCACAGCCTGATCGCTGTTGTTTTCTTTTGCGCACAATAACTCAACAACAACCTACTGCAGCTTTCACAAAATTCACAGGGATGATTTGAACCTATGAGGGCTCCAGACCTATTTAATAACAAATCTGTCTGAATTCAAATATGGCCGCCACAGCCCAATCGCTGATTTTCTTCAGTGCACGATAACTCAACAACAACCAACTGCAGCTTTCCCAAATACACAGGCATGATTTGAACCTATGAGGGCTCCAGACTTATTGAATTACAGACCTGTTGGAATTCAGGGCTCCAGACCTATTGAATAACAGACCTGTCTGAATTCCAATATGGCCACCACAGCCCAATTGCTGATTTTCTTTTGCGCTTTATTACTCTACAACAACATACTTCAGCTTTCCCAAATTTACAGGGATGGTTGGTACATATGAAGGCTCCAGACCTATTGAATTACAGACCTGTTGGAATTCCAATATGGCGGCCACAGCCCGATCACTGATTTTCTTTCGCACGCGATAACTCAATAACAACATTTCTCCAGCTTACCCAATTTCACAGGGATCATTGGTGCCAATGAGGGCTCCAGACCTATTGAATTACAGACTTGCTCAAAATCAAATATGGCTAACAGACTACATTCAGTGATTTTCTATTCCACATTTTTTTTCAGACATATCTTTTTTAATATCATTTTGCATATTGATAATGCATATTGATAAATACCTGTTTCTTAGAAAAAATCAAGTTAAATTTGAAAAATATGACAAATAGAAACAGTTTCTATTTGTCATATTTTTCAAATTTAACTTGATTTTTCACCCATATGTAAACTTGTCCAGCACTAGCGGAAGCGCGGGGGCCAAGAGGACCATTATCCGACCACATCTAGTTTAAACATGTAATTGTAGTGCTAGTTTATAGCTCTCTTGGCTGCCCAAGGCTTAGAATCCCCCCATCAGTTAAGTAATAGTAATAGTAATAGATATCCCAGTAATAGTAATAGTAATAGAAGATTAAGTGTGGTAATAGTAATAGTAATATCACATATTGAAAGCAATTGTAATAGAACAATTGTAATAGACCCCATGTCTTGTTGGCCTCGGCCTTGTAAAGTGTCAATATATGTTTCAGGAGTTGCCAAGCTCCAAACCTGTACAGGTGTCAGAGGACCATGATTCAGGCACTGAGTCAGATGATGAGAATGTTGAGTTGCAAGAGATAAGTAAAGGTAGGTCATGGTGAGAATGGGCCAAAATCAATCACTCTTGTATTTGTGCCTGAGGATATAAGTACCAGTTGAATTTCAGAAGATCAGTGTAAATAGATCATGGTCTCATGACCAGAATGTTGAATTACGAGAGATCAATTAAAGTAGATCATACTCCCATGACCAGAATGTTGAATTATGAGAGATCAATTAAAGTAGATCATACTCCCATGACCAGAATGTTGAATAACGAGAGATCAATTAAAGTAGATCATACTCCCATGACCAGAATGTTGAATTACGAGAGATCAATTAAAGTAGATCATACTCCCATGACCAGAATGTTGAATTATGAGAGATCAGTTAAAGTAGATCATACTCCCATGACCAGAATGTTGAATTTCAAAAGATCAGTGTAAGTACATCATAGTCTAATGAATGGAATGTTGAGCTACAGAAGATCAATGTACGTAGATCATAGTTAGTGATGGGCTGATCATCGAGTTTTATCGCAAGTCAGTCACTTTGCTGCCACTTTCAAGCGCTCCATTTCCAAAGGCAATTATCGTTTCCATCATAATCATCATTTTTAGCTCAGCTGACTATAAGTCATCTCAGCTATAGTCAAGGTCCATTGTCTGTTGGCTGTCTGTCAATCCATTTGTTAAACTGGCAATTTGAAACCATTAAACCTATGAATCCAAAATTCGGCTTACTGTTAAATGTCCCCAAGGCCTCCTACCAAACCAAAAACTGGGTCACTACAACTTTGTACCTTCGAAATATTAAGGAAAACCTCAAATTTCCATTAAAAACATATTATCACACTACAGGACTGCCTAATATCAAAACCACTGATCTGTTTGTTGTAATATTTACCAGAAGTATTCTCCTATATATTTCATAGGTACATTTAAGTCCATTAAGTGTAATTTCTTTAAGTTATGGGCCCACACATAATGGACTTTGTAAAAAATCAGGATCTATACTTACTCAACATGAAAATTTTTGAAGAGAGAGACTTTTTTTCCTAATATATAACTTCGTTTAATTTATATTCAGTTGTATACCAAAAATTAGATTTTAATATTGTATAATTTTAGCTCAGCTGACTAAAAGTCATCTGATCTATAGTCGTGGTCCTTTGTCTGTCCGTAAGTTAACAGGGCCTCATATTTACCTTAAATATTCATCTATATAGTTCCTATGTACATGCCAGATATTGGGTCTGTAATATAAAATTCAAAAGTTATGAGCCCAAACATAATGCATTTTGTAAAAAATCTGGAAAGATATTTGATCACTTAACACAAAACATGTTAAATCTAAGGACTTTTTTTCCCAGTAATATATCTTTAATTAATCAAAATTAAATTGTATACCCAAAATAAGATCAAAATCTGTTAAATTTTTTAAAATATTAGCAAAAATAAAAAATTGGTACCCTAAATTTTGCCCAACTTTGACCATGGCACATTTTTAGCGAACCTGTGAGCTTATGCTTTCTTCTCTGAAACTGTTCAGCCAAATTGTCTAATATTTCACAGAAATGATTCCTGGAACAATCTCTCTCAAGTTTGTTCTAATGGTTTAAGTTCGGTGATTTTTGGCAGAGTTTCAGATAGTTCAACTTAGTCATCTGTCCAGAAAAGCATACTAAAATTACAATCTTAGAAACGGCTGGAGCTATCATCACCAAATTTTCTGCTAATGTTGGTCACACGAGTCATATCTGAAATTGAGGTATTGGTGGCGCCACCTGCATCGGCCTTTTTTTGTACGGGGGTCATCAGTGCCCATATCATACTGACAGCTACAAAAAACTTCTTCTGTGAAACCATATGGCCAAATTGTTTTATATCGCACAGAAATGATCCTAGGGTAGTGCTTTCTGAAATTTGTTCAAATGGTCTCTTTTCAGTGGCTTTTGGCTGAGTTATGGGAAGCTGAATTTAGTCATATGCCATAACAGCCCATTTTAGCTCAGCGGCTACAAAGATCTTCTCAAAAACCACTGGGCCAAATTCTTAAATCTCACTCATTAATTATCCTCAGATGTTGATAATTCAAGTTTGTTCAAATGGTTTTGGTTCAGTGATTTTTGGCTGAGTTAAGGGAAGCTTAACTTAGCCATTTTGCTTTATTTTCCCATATGAGTTATAAACCTGCAAAACGTTTTTTGACTGACGCCACTGAGGCCAATTAGTTTAATATTTTACAAGAATAATCCCCTGAATAGTTCTTATAATAATTATTTGTCTTTTATGGTTCCAAAGAATGAATTTTGGCTGAATAATAAAGATTGAATTGAGTCATTTTACCATATATGTTAGCTGTGTGAAGCAGATTCATCTAGCCTGGAACCAGTTTATCAGCATCCGTTACATCATGCCTCCAGACATTTAGATTTCAGGTTATCTTTGGTTAATATTTACAAGAATGTTTTTAAAAACTTTTAAAAAATGTAGATTTATGATTTTAGATATTCCTCATGCCAGGCAATGTTTACAATCACAGGTATACGTTAACTCATAATATTGGATTGACTGGAGCTAGCATCATGAAATTTAATGCAAAAAATTAGCCATCTGAAAAAATCTGCATTTTCTCAGATTTTATAGAGAAAAAGCTAAAAAAACCTTAAAAAATCTTCTCCGACGAAATGGTCAAGCCAATTTGTTCAATATTTAACAGAAATAATCTTTTAAATCATCTCTCTCAAGTTTGTTCAGATGGTTCAAGTTCAGTGAATTTTTGCTGAATAACAGGAAGTTGAACCTAGTCATCTGTCCGAAAAAGCATACTAAAATGCCAATCTCAGAAACGGCGCGAGCTATCATCACCAAATTTTCTGCCAGTGTTGGTCACATGAACCATATATGAAATTCAGGTATTGGTGGTCATCTGCATTGACCTTTTTAGCTCAGCTGACTATAAGTCATCTGAGCTATAGTCGTGGTCCATTGTCCGTCGTCCGTCCGTCCGTAGATGTGGCACGTTTTAAAATCGAAGACCTAGGAATCCAAAATTCAGCATAATGTTAGATGTCCCCAAGATCTCCTACCAAGCCGAAAACTGGGTCTTTGCGACTTCGTTCCTTTGAGAAATTAAAGAAAAACCTCAATTTTTAGCTCAGCTGATTATAAGTCATCTGAGCTATAGTCGTGGTCCATTGTCCGTCGTCCGTCCGTCCGTCCGTAGATGTGGCACGTTTTGAAACTGTAAGACCTAGGAATCCAAAATTCGGCATAATGTTAGATGTCCCCCAAGATCTCCTACCAAGCCGAAAACTGGGTCTTTGCAACTTTGTTCCTTTGAGAAATTAAGGAAAAACCTCAATTTTTTATTAAAAACCTATTTTCACACTTCAGGACTGCCTAATATCTAAACCACTCATCTGTTTTTCCTCATATTTACCATAAATAATCCTCTATATAGTTCCCATGTACATTCCAGAAATTATGTCTGTATTGAATAATTTAAAAAAGTTAATACATAATGCATTTTGTAAATAATCAGGAAAGAAATTTGATCACTTAACACAAAACGTGTTAAAGCTAAGCACTTTTTTTCCAGTACTGTAAAATCTCCACTTAAAACCGCACTTTCGATTAAAACCGCACCCAGACTTTGCCGAAATCCCAGTTGAGACACCGCGAGGGGCTCAAATACTCAGAACCTCCCTTTAAATCCGCACCAACTTCTGCTACGGTATGATTTGACATTTGAAATCAACACGGGTAGGTTGCGACTCTGTCCAATCCTGTCCACTATAAAATTCCTTGGGCATTTTATTTTAACACATCACATTTTTGCAGGGTCACTCATGCATGAAGTTTGGGAAGACGTAAGGGCTGGTGAACCTCTGCGTGTTTAAACAGATTTTATATACCGTGCCGTATTCTTGTTTGCTACTGATTTTCCATTATATTTTGGAATAAAAATATTCTGCTGATCCATTTCAAGTTACTGTATATTTAAATTCTAAAGGTAATATTTTGAAATCTTAATCTATGATGAAAATTCCATTTTCTTGAATTACTCGGAAGATTCAAATCATTTTCATACCAGTTACTTCGGTATAATCATCATCACATGGTACTTTGACATCGCTCCATGTCACAATTTGCTGGTGCGTGTGAAAATATCGCTGGTCAGCTTAACTAAATATCAAAATAACAGAAGTTACCTTGTCCAGATACTCATGTATAGGAAACATGACGCGTGAAAACGAGTGACTTTAAAGTAAAATAATAGTGGCCAGTCGAGGTAAGCAAGGTTATTCCTGAAGAAAGTTTCCGTGTGGGTAGCCATCTTGTCAAGGGAGCGTTCGCGCAAGGCAGGCTGGGACGGAATAGGTGGCTGTTCTGTTTACTACCCAACGCGTTCAGCCATTCAAAATATATTCTTAGCAGAATACCGGGGCATTTCAGCACATGGGGGCACTCAAACTTGATTTTAAAACGATTGTCTGCCATTGTGTGACTCTTTACAATGTCAGCTTTTTATTCATTTTACATTTTAAACAAATAATGGTTGCTAAATAATGCCGCAAATGGGTTTAAAGTTGGCATTTATTTCAATTTTGCTTGACCATGCCCAATGAAGTGGGCCGCTGTGTGTTACAGCAGGGGTGTTATAAATATATTATTTGGTGACAATTACCAAGATTTTTATAACAATTTATATATCGCCAGAAAAAGATAATCAGCAATATTTAATTTACAAATTATCGTAAATAATACATTTACACATAGCTCCCATGCATGCGAGACTGCTGGTAAGGGAGGCCTTCAAAAAGTCGCCATATTATCGCCCACTCACCGGCCCAAAAACGATGTCTGTCAGAAAGATATTCAGGAAACCCTTCTAGTATAAACCACACAGTGCTTTCAGGAAAACAACATGATTTCAAGATTTTGAATTTCTAGATTAAACCGCGGTTTTAAGTGGAGATTTTACGTTAATATAACTTTTATTAATCAAAATTAAATTGTATACCCAAAATTAGAACAAAATCTTCTAAATTTAAAATAAAATTAGCAAAAATAAAAAATTGGTACCTTAAATTTTGCCCAACTTTTGACCATGGCACGTTTTTTTCAAAGTATGTTTTTATTAGCATTTCAACTGTTAACATAAAAAATTTGAAACCAGTTGATCAAAAACTGTAGATTTTATTCAAGTTTTCAAGCACCATGTCAAATATTGTTTATATCAAGCTAGTGTTATGCAGTTTGCTAGAGCTCAGCTCCCGAGCTTCAGCTCTAAGTTCCTTAAATTTGGCATACAGTTAGATATCTCCAAAATCCCCTACCATGCCAAGAATTTGGTCACTAGGACTTAATTCCTTCGAGATATCAATGAAAAACTTCATTTTTCCAATAAAAACCCATTGTTACACTTTAAGACTGCCTAATATCAAAACCACTGATCTGACTTTGATCATTTATAATATACATATTTTTCTATACATTCCCTATGCACATGCCAGAAATGATGTCAGTATTGTGTATTTTTTTTAAGTTATGGGCCCAAACATAATGCACTTTGTAAAAAATCAAGAAAAATATTTACTCCCTTAACAAGGGCATTGCTGAAGCTAGAGATTTTATTGTCAGGGATGTAACATTATTTAATCAAGATTCAATTGAATACCCAAAATTAGTTCTGAATTTTTCAAATTTTATAAGTTATTAGTATAAATATAAAATTAGTACCTTAAATTTTGCCCAACTGTGACCATGGCACGTTTGTTTCCTGAGAGCACTGTTGATATAATTTTCATATCATGCACACATAAGGATTTCAGCTTTTTAGTTTAGAAAGCTGAATGAAATTGGCCAAATATTGTAGCTTTTATTAATGTTTTTTATGAGACCCTGTCAGACTTTGGCTCTCTCCAGCCCCTCTTGAGTCACCTGTATGTTGACCTTGTTGACCTTTCATCAAATTATGCACGCTTGAGGCGAGAATCCAGGCAGCTTATGGCCAGCCACAGTTGATCCAGGTGTCCAACCCAACTCATCTAGTAGTTTTAACCAAAAACATAACAATAAACAATAAATTAATAAATTTTTCTTGGTTTTTAATACCAAATTAAAGAAAAATAGAAAAGGAATTTGTTAGTTTATAATAACAGGAAATTAACTTGCAGTTACTGATGATATTTGAATCTTGTATCGATGGGTAGAATGTCACATATTCCAAATAACACCATGCAGTCACCTATGGCATTTTTCAGTTCATTTTTAATGATAAAGAAGTAAATCATATTATTCATTACTAATCATTAGGGATTATATGAAGGAAATTAATGATAGACAAAGATGCAGTTGATAATATTAATCTAGATTCCTACTGTGTCTAGTTGTAGAGGTCCCCTGATAAGTCAGGATGCAGCCGATAAATATAAAACGTTTATTTGTAGAATATAACTTGATACAGGCATAAACATCGATGGTATTTGATAATAATAAGTTGACAAGTATGAGCCGGACTTCCGAACGGCTCTCAGTCTGACCTTCAACTTACTCGGCCTCGGCTCTCTACCAGCCGGCCGCTACCCTGATTGCAATTAGCAACTGAGAAGGCATCAGTACCTTGATATTTAGAGGAGGCGTGGACGTAACTAAAGGTATAGGAAGTAATCTTAATTAGAGTGTTGTGTCACCTCAAGCTGAGTGAACAGATTGTGGATGACACGTAACTAGAAGTATTGTTATGTAAACTGCATGGGGTCTATGTCTATATACAATGTACGTTTCAATGTCGCATTAGTGTCAGCGTTTAAGTATGCCCGAATGATGTAATATACCTTATACAATGTGTTTGAATAACTACTGGTCCTGACATTATGAATTACAACTAAATACTACACTAAAATATAACATTAAACTATATAGAATACATGCAAAATATTACACTAAAATATAACATTAAAATATATAGAATACCTATAAGAGTTGATACTCTACACACCTCCCCCATCTATCTAGTAAAAATGCTGACATTTTTACTTTTAACATAAAGACACACATGTTATGTTCACCAAAATATCAAACTGCGCTTAAGCGCTCGAAAACAAACTGATGCTGGTACTAATACTGGTACTAATTCTACGACAACAAGTAATATTAATTATTATCATTATTATTTTACTGATACATCATATCATTGAGGCAAATAAATTGATTCATATAGAGTAATGGCGATAATGTAAAGCGGGAAAACCCTCACTTAGGATAATTCAAGGTACATCCGATACGAACATTATTTGGTCTAACTATATAGATAAGTGAATACATGACACATATACAATAGATAAAAGAAAAAAAAAAAAGACAAGCAAAGAGTCCAATAATATTAAAAAAGAAATAATGAAGTCCAAATAAGCGGTGTAGCATTACACTTGCATCACTTGGTTTGGGATACGGGCCCAAACTTGATGATGTTGATTTCCCTGTGTGGCTGATTCTGAGGTCAGTTTTTCCAGGTGCCGACAGCAGGCGGGAAGAGCGCACTTGAGTAAAATAACACACAGGATCACAACACTAAGAACTGAGACGATGAGCGAAGTGTTGACCCAAGAATGCGTCGGGGGAGGTACTATATTCTCCAAAGGCTCGATATAATTAAGTTGTTCTAGTGGCAGCTGGTCGGAGGTATTTAGTGCAATAATTTGGTCAAGGGTGTTCCACTCAGATAATTTGGCCAGCGCTGTTGAATCAAACTTAGGTACCCGCTCTCGGAGTGGGGACACCAGATCGGCGATTATCGGCAGCAAACTTATATTGAATGTATATTGCGCATGGTATATACCTTTCAAAGTCCAGTTTTCAGATTTCAAGGAACAATAGTCTGTGAGTTGGATAGAATACACGCCGGCTGATAATGTCCTTTTACACTCATGCTTTCCCTTACAATTTTGGTATGCAGCTAGATGTTGGGTAGCAAGAACATATACTCCAGGGTAAAGTTCATATATCAAAGGTTCGTCGGCTCGGAATAATTTGATTCTACATTTATTTCTTAGTGAATCCTCTTGGTTTATTATAGCTCTTCCGCAAAGGTACTGGTTCCTAGCCCAGAGAGGCCCCGTACGGCATATTGTTGGAGACGAACCAGTACAATTTGTTGGTGTTAACATGAGGCCTGATTCGGTGTGAAGGGCTATATCTGGAGCCAGCAGGAACTGTGAATACAATCCGGGGGAGAGGGGTAGTGGGAAAGACTGCAGACGATAACGAAGGTACTGGTCTCCATCATGGAACGGTAACATGGCTTGAAATATTAATACGTTCGAGTCCATCCAAATTGGCATTATTCGGATATGTGAGTAATACCAGGAAGCGCGCGCGGCGAAATATTGGAACCGTCTCGCTTGCTTAATGATAGCTTCAAGTTCAGCGGGGGGTAGTATTTCCTCTGTTAGGTGTTGACTTTCTAAAGATCGCCTCTGTGTAGAATATATGTCCATTTGAGGAGAGTACAAGAATATAGCTTGTTCGAGGGATACTAATAAATGTTCATAGTTCATTTGAAAAGACATATGTTGAATAAAGTTGTGAATGATTTGAAGATGCCGGGTGACCGATATAGTGAAATTTTTAACGTACGAAGCGAGACTAGAAATTCTATGCTGTGCGCTTACCACATGTAGCTGTACATGCTTTGTCACTGTGAGAAGGTCGTTTACCATGTGAATTGTGCGATTAGTAGATTGGAGAGCGAGGTCTACCGCCCGTCGATACACACCTAATTGTCTTTCGGTGACAGTTCCAAATAGCCAGTTGGACAGAGTGCCGACAAATTCAAATGGTGCCCGTTTGTTTCTTGATTTCAGACTTACGCGTGTTCCAGTATCCTGCAAAAGCCTGGCTGCCCAGCGGAGTCTTCTTCCCCAATTACGTCTCAGAGCGGCGTCCAGGGTGAAATTATTTCTCTGTAGAATTTTCTTCAGTGCCTGGTGAATTGAGAACAGGCGAGGGTCTGGTTCTGGTTTCTGCAGTAAGACAAGTGTTGTCCATTCCGCTTTCAGGCCATATATATTGTCAACAATTTGGGCTGCGACACCTTGAGGGTATTGAATAATGTGTACATCGTCAGGTATATGTCGGCCATTAATCATCTGAATTATCAGAAAGTACGTCGTCCAAAAAATCAGTAGCTTCCAACACATTATTGTATTTAACTCTCTTGATCTGTCTGAGTCGAGGGTTACGTACAGAGTGAGGTGTGGAGTCTACAGGGGAGGGTGACCGGGCACGTTTTGTTATATGTGCATGCGTCGGTTATGAAGGAACTTGATTGGCCAACGGGGTTGGGGGGCGGCTAGGCATGTCGATATCTGATTCGGCGGTGTCGGGTGTGCTCGTGTCAGGGTCATTAGTGTTGTTACATTCGGCGTCATGGGGGTCTGGGTCTGGGGTATTGTCCGGATTGCCCGTGGCAGGCTGATTCTGATTAGTCTGATTACAGGATGGGGTAATTGGAGCCTCCCAGGCTGGGCGTCGGCGTGACCTCTTAGGGCGCGGGGGAAGTTCGTCCCAGACAAGGTCAGGGTCCACTAATTTCACATGGTCTCTGTGTACTTTTTTCAATTCACCCGTGACCTGATTTCGCAAGTGACATGTAAGCCCAGAAATTCTGAAGACCTGCCATTGAGGGTCCCACTTAGAAGAAAACGTAATTGGCTCTGGAGCAAGTAAAACTACTGTGTCCCCTACTTGTATCTGTTTTGCATTAGCCCGTTTGTTTATGGCTGCTCTGTTAGTTTCCCTAGCGTACCGGGTGTTTTCATTAGCTATGGAGAACGCTTCTGAAAGGTCGTCCAGTCTATTACCAAAAGGGGAGATTGAGGTTGCAGCTTGAAGTAAGCGACCAAGGGGCAGTCTCGGTTGTCTTCCATACAACAAGTAAAACGGGGAATAGCCCGTTACACTGCTAATGCTCACCCTGTGTGCAAACAATACGTCTCCAACATAGTTTTCCCATTGGTTTGGTTTGTTATTTACTAACTTATTTAGAATTTCTTTGAAGGAGCGGTTAAACCGTTCGATGCGGCCATTGGAGGCGGGATGCTGTGGAGTTGAACGCCTATGATCTATGCCGAGGTCTTTCATGTGTTGCATGAAGGCACCTGTACAGAACTCCGTCCCATTGTCTGTTAGGACTACTTCGGGAACCCCATGGGAGGGAATGAACTGATTAGCAAAGGCCCTCCAGACTGCCTCATTGGATTTAGACTGCAGAGGGTAAGCTTCCGCAAACCCACTTAAATGGTCAATTATTGTTAGGACATACTTATTGCCCAGTGTGGAGTTCGTGAAAGGACCAATTAAGTCCATAGAAATCATCTACATTGGGGAAACGGGCTGTGGCATAGTACCCATAGGCATTTCTTCTCTTTTTCGTGAGTGGGCGATACAAACTGTACAATGAGCCAAGATAGCCCGAACTTCCTGTCGCATAGCTGGCCAGAGATATGATTCATGCAAGCGGTTTAGGGTTTTGAGAGTAGCCATATGACCGACCTCTCTATGGGCCCTATTAATGACAGAATCGTGATATTTGCTGGGGAGTACTAAACAGGGGTATTCGGCCAACTCCCTAGTGGGCCGCCTAATAGAATACAGGACGTCATTAATCAGGACATATTCAGAGTGGTTTGGGTCAGACGCTGCCAAAATTAAGTCAGGGAATTCTGCTTGTTGCGCTTTGGCGACCTCTTCTAGATTGAGGTGATCAGCCAGACAAGGTAGTTGCTCGAATGTGATGTCGTCGGGGTACGCTTTTGGGTCTATCCACTCATGATCAACATCGATTATTGCTATGGGCTGGCCGGTTGGCCTGGATAGAAAATCCGCACACACGTTATCTGATCCTTTAAAATATCGAATATTCTGACAGGAAAAGGGCCCACCTAGCCAATTTGGCATTGAGGAGTTTCTTATCAAATAACGAGAGGAGAGGTTTGTGGTCAGTGTAAATTGTAAACTCGGATCCCAGGAGATAGGGCCTGAGTTTTTGCACTGCGCTTACTATAGCATATGCCTCCTTTTCAATTGTGGACCAGCGTCGTTGGATGTCTGTTAGTTGCTGTGAAAAGTACTGTATCACCTTGTGTTGGCCATTTCCATGGGTTTGTGTAAGCACAGCTCCTATAGCTACGTCACTGGCGTCCGAATACAAGGAGTAGGGCAAATCTGTGCGGGGGAAAGCTAAGACAGGGGTTGACACCAGGGCATTCTGGAGGTCTCTGTAAGCTAGATCGTGCTTGGGACCCCATAGAAAAGCACACTTCTTTTTTAGCAGGTCAGTGAATTGGGCTGCTTTTGCTGCATAACCTGGAAT
Source organism: Sipunculus nudus (assembly GCA_026874595.1). Lineage (NCBI taxonomy): Eukaryota > Metazoa > Annelida > Sipuncula > Golfingiida > Sipunculidae > Sipunculus > Sipunculus nudus. Next base: position 44,092,464 of record CM049308.1, read on the forward strand.
TGAATTACGGTAGTAATTGGTCATGCCCAAAAACGATCTTAACTGTTTTTGGTTAGTAGGGGGGGTCATCGCTTGAATAGCAGCTGTTTTGTCTGGATCTGGGTGGACCCCGGATGCATTAATGATATAACCCAGTAATTTGACTTTCTCAAGTGCAAAAGCACATTTGGACGGTTTGAGTCGCAGGTTAGCCTCTTGTAACCGTTTAAGAACACTACGGACATGTTGCACATGAGATTTCATATCCGGGCTATAAATGACAATATCATCTATATACACAAATACACAGACCCCTATGAGGTCGCGAAATATTGTTTCCATTGTCCTTTGGAAGAAACTGGGCGCGTTACAAAGTCCGAACGGGACTCTGAGGAATTCGAATTGGCCTCTGTGACAGATAAAAGCCGTTTTTTCTGTATCACGGGGATCTATTGCAAGATGGTGGTACCCGCTCTTCAAATCTAATGTGGTAAATACAGCGCTACCGCCCAGGAGGTCAAAAATTTCGTCAATACGTTGTAAAGGGTATCGATCTTTTCTCGTGACACCATTTAAAGCCCTATAGTCCACACAAAAACGGACTGATCCTGGTTCTTTCTTAGGTACTAAAGTGACTGGACTAGCCCACGGGCTACACGAGGGCCGTATGACGTTTGCTGCCAACATTTCATCAATTTTGTCAGAAATCACATCTGCCTTTTCAGTGGTGTGCGGTATGCCCTCTGATAAATAGGGGGACCATCGGTTATGATTCTCATAGGCGTACCTTTATGAAAACCATTAGGATCGCCAGGGCCGGAAAAACATTCCTAAATTCAATAATAACATCATCGATTTCTGGGAAACCTGTCGCAGGGAGTGTATCAGAACAACCAGCGACACCATGTGACGCATGAGAGATCAGAGGCCACGTGTGTGTAAACCAAGACATGCTTTTATGATGTAAGTTAAGGGAGGCTTTTCCCTGGGTTAAAGCATCAATCCCAATAATCATTTCATCCGACATATTGGTGATAACGATCACTTGTAACGGACCTATCTGGTCAACATGAATTTCAGTTTTTCCCATGAATGTAAGTTTTTGACCAGTGACGGACTGGAGTGAAATTGATGTGGATTTAAGCAAAGGGATTCTCTCAGTTTGTGAACAGATACGCTCAAAGAGGTCACGCCGCAGCAGGGTACGAGATGCTTCAGTGTCAATTAAAGCCTTGATTGTGATATCATTGCAGTTTAGTGTGATCTGGGGCCTGACTGTACCTAGGGCTGCGGCGATTTCTAGTTTAAATTGTTAGAGTAGGTTGAGGGGAATCTTTGGGTGAAACCTGGGCCAAAAGGGCGTCTATGACCTGTCGGTTGTCTGTTTGGTTGTCGGGGTACATAAGTCCCTCCATTAGCGTGTCTGGACTGTCGTACTAAGCATTGTCTCGCTAAATGGTTTTCCTTACCACATTCATAACATATTGGTCGGCCGTCTGTTGTCCAAGCTAGGGGGTTCGTATGTCTTGTGTTGGATCCACGGTTTGTTTGTCGCTGTGGCTTGTTTGGGGCGGGAAATTTTGAATTTTGATGGGGCTGTGCGTGTGAAATGGCCAAAATGGACAGGGCAGCTAGTCTCTGGTCGATTACTCTAGCGATGTCAGTTTCATTTAAGGGGGCTTGTTTTGGGTGAATTGCCGAAATGTCCATAGGCTCCTCTATTCTTTCAGTTGGTGTAACTAGAGAGTTTAATCGTTTTTCGGCTACCTCTATTTCAGCAGCTTTAACCATGGCCTGTTCAACTGTTTGCAGATCGGAATGGACAACAGGGCGTCTTACCTGCAGATCGTGTAGTGCCGCTGTGTAGTCTTTGAGAAGCACACGTTGCTGGTCCAGATTCCTGAGGGCTGCTGGGTAAGCCTCTTCTGCTGCGGACTTGAAGCGGCGATTGAAGGAGGCGACTGTTTCGCCTGGGCCCTGTTTCATGCGGTGCAATTTTTCTCATAGCTCTTCTTCCTCATTTGGAGGCAAGAATGTCCTTGAAATATGTTGTTTTAAGTGTCCCCAAGGTGTTTGGTTACGCGGAATTGGGTCTCTGTTTGGGGCCCCGGCGGCCTACTCTGTCAGAAATTGTTCTATTTCGTCCCTAAGTTCGCCGTCGGACGTTTTTAGGGCGACCTCTATAAGCACCGTATTATCCGCTGTGTAGCTTTGGGTGTACTCGACCTCTTTAAGCCAGCGTTTCAAGGCTGTGTATGTGGAAGCATCACAGGTACGTGTTCTTCTCACTAAGTCTTCTATCTGATAGCGTCTTTGGTTGATGGCATGTTGGCCCGCTTGGGCTTGCATGCAATTTTGAAGTAGTGCCATTTGCTCTGGGTGGATCATTACTGGTTGGGCCTGAATTGCCTGTTGTTGTCCTTCATTCATGTTTACCGGCAAAATAAAAGTTCTCACCACTTACTTGTAGGATTATGATTTCGGATGAACTTAGTACTCACAGCGGTAAAGGTCCACTTTTAGGCACGCTCGCCAGTGTAGAGGTCCCCCGATAAGTCAGGATGCAGCCGATAAATATAAAACGTTTATTTGTAGAATATAACTTGATACAGGCATAAACATCGATGGTATTTGATAATAATAAGTTGACAAGTATGAGCCGGCTCTCAGTCTGACCTTCAACTTACTCGGCCTCGGCTCTCTACCAGCTGGCCGCTACCCTGATTGCAATTAGCAACTGAGAAGGCATCAGTACCTTGATAATTAGAGGAGGCGTGGACATAACTAAAGGTATAGGAAGTAATCTTAATTAGAGTGTTGTGTCACCTCAAGCTGAGTGAACAGATTGTGGATGACACGTAACGAAGTATTGTTATGTATACTGCATGGGGTCTATGTCTATATATAATGTACGTTTCAATGTCGCATTAGTGTCAGCGTTTAAGTATGCCCGAATGATGTAATATACCTTATACAATGTTTTTGAATAACTACTGGTCCTGACATTATGAATTACAAATAAATACTACACTAAAATATAACATTAAACTATATAGAATACATGCAAAATATTACACTAAAATATAACATTAAAATATATAGAATACCTATAAGAGTTGATACTCTACATAGTGTGTACATTGATGTGAAATAAGTCCAAAATGAATTTTTTACAGTTATTTTTAGCTTAGCTGACTTTTAGTCAACTGAGCTATAGTCGTGGTCCATTGTCCGTCGTCTGTCCTTCTGTCCGTCCGTCCGTCCGTAGATGTGGCACCTTTTGTAACCGTAAGACCTAGGAATCCAAAATTCGGCATAGTGTTAGATGTCCCCAAGATCTCCTACCAAGCCGAAAACTGGGTCTTTGCGACTTTGTTCCTTTGAGAAATTAAGGAAAAACCTCAATTTTTATTAAAAACCTATTTTCACACTTCAGGGCTGCCTAATATCAAAACCACTCATCTGTTTTTCCTCATATTTACCATAAATATTCCTCTATATAGTTCCTATGTACATGCCTGAAATTATGTCTGTATTATATAATTTAAGAAAGTTATGGGCCAGAACATAATGCATTTTGTAAAAAATCAGGAAAAATATTTGATCACTTAACACAAAACTTGTTAAAGCTATGGACTTTTTTTTGTATACCCAAAATTAGATCAAAATCTTTAAAATTTTTTAAAATATTAACAAAAATAAAAAATTGGTACCTTAAATTTTGCCTAAGTTTGACCATGGCACGTTTTTTTCCTGTAAGAACTGTGGATTTAATTTTCTCAGCATGTTTTTTTAAGCATTTTGTCTGTTAACACCAAAAATTTGAAACCAGTTGATCAAAAACTGTAGATTTTATTCAAGTTTTCAAGCACCATGTAACATATTGTTTACATCAGGCTAGTGTTATGCAGTTTGCTAGAGCTCAGCTCCCCAGCTTAAGCTCTCAGTTCCTAAAATTTGGCATACAATTAGATGTCTCCAAAATTCCTTACCATGCCAAGAATTTGGTCACTAGGACTTAATACTTTTGAGATATTAATGAAAAACTTCATTTTTCAATTAAAAACCCATTGTTACACTTCAAAACTGCCTAATATCAAAACCACTGATCTGACTTTAATCATATATAATATACATGTTTTTCTATACATTCTCTGTGCACATACCAGAAATGATGTCAGTATTGTGTAATTGTTTTAAGTTATGGCCCAAAACAAAATGCACTTTGTAAAAAATCAAGAAATATATTTACTCCCTTAACAAGGGGCTTGCTGAAGCTAGAGATTTTTTGTCAGGGATGTAACATTATTTAATCAAGTTTCAATTGAATACCCAAAATTAGTTCTGAATTTTTAAAATTTTATAAGTTATTTGTATAAATATAAAATTAGTACCTGAAATTTTGCCCAACTTTGACCATTTCACTTTTGTTTCATGTGAGTTCTGTTTATATAATTTTCATATCATGCACACATAAGGATTTCAGCTTTTTAGTTTAGAAAGCTGAAAGAAATTGGCCAAAAATTGTAGCTTTTATTAATGTTTTAATGAGACCATGTCAGACCTTGGCTCTCTCCAGCCACTCTTGAGTCACCTGTATGTTGACCTTGTTGAACTTTCAGCAAATTATGCACGCTTCAGAGGAGGCATATACTGGGGCAGCAAGGCAGCTTATGGCCAGCCACAGTTGATCCAGGTGTCCAACCCAACTCATCTAGTAGTTTTAACCAACAACATAACAATAAACAATAAATTAATCAATTTTTATTGGTTTTTAATAACAAATTAAAGAAAAATAAAAAAGGATTTGGTTAGTTTATTATAATAGGGAATTAACTTGCAGTAACTGATGATATAAGAATCTTGTATCGATGGATAGAATGTCACATATTCCAAATAACACCATGCAGTCACCTATGGCATTTTTCAGTTCAATTTTAATAAAAAAAAAGTAAATTATATTATTCATTACTAATCATTAGGGGTCATATGAAGGAAATTAATGATAGACAAAGATGCAGTTGATAATATTAATCTAGATTCCTACTGTGTCTAGTGTGTACATTGATGTGAATTAGTCCAAAATAAATATATCACATTTATTTTTTTTTAATATAAATAAAAGCCATAAAACCAGGTACTTATGATCATTATTTAAATGTGTGAATTTTGTACATTCTGGATTCTCAACACCATTGTTTGGTGAAAACTGAATAAATACCAGACATGGTGGGAATACTTTGCAATTGTATTTAAATACGAATATGAATATGTACTCCATTATAAAATTTCTTGCATAAAGAATGGGAATTCAGGTAAAAATGAAAGTATATGAATACCAGTGCAAATACTTTCCAAATGTATTCATGAATGCATTCATGAATATATTCTTTAATATAATTTTAATAATCATTTCAGTTTTATTTCATTTTAAAAATCATACGATTCTCTTATTATTTTTAATAAAAATTATATCTGGGACAATATTTGTAATTTTTTAAATAAATAGTTAAACTCTTATATTATATGTTCTGCTTATAAGTTATATGGCCAAGTCAAAATCTGTGTGACAATAGTACTCTATTTGTTAATAAAATAAATGAAATCAATTCTCTTCTCTGTCTCCAAAGGTACTATCAAAATCATACATAAGCTTAACAACAACAACTCATAATACATCTTATACTTATTACCACACAAAACCAGCATGTGCCTCATTTCTAAATCATATTTTTTTATCATATATAACAGCTGAGCGTCGTGACCCATAGGTCCTTTGTTTACGATTTTTAGCTCAGCTGACTATAAGTCATCTGAGCTATAGTCGTGGTCCATTGTCCGTCGTCCGTCTGTCCGTCCGTCCGTCCGTCCGTCCGTAGATGTGGCACGTTTTGAAACCGTAAGACCTAGGAATCCAAAATTCAGCATAATGTTAGATGCCCCCAAGATCTCCTACCAAGCCGAAAACTGGGTCTTTGCGACTTCATTCCTTTGAGAAATTAAGGAAAAACCTCAATTTTTTATTAAAAACCTATTTTCACACTTTAGGACTGCCTAATATCAAAACCACTCATCTGTTTTTCCTCATATTTCCTATAAATAATCCTCTATATAATTCCTATGTACATGCCAGAAATTAGGTCTGTATTATTTAATTAAAAAAAGTTATGGGCCCAAACATAATGCATTTTGTAAATAATCAGGAAAGAAATTTCATCACTTAACACAAAACTTGTTAAAGCTAAGCACTTTTTTTCCAGTAATATTACTTTTATTAATCAAAATTAAATTGTATACCCAAAATTAGATCAAAATCTTTTAAATTTTTAAAAATATTAGCAAAAATAAAAAATTGGTACCTTAAATTTTGCCCAACTTTGACCATGGCACGTTTTTTTGCTGTAACTGCTGTGGATTTAATTTTCACAGCATGTTTTTGTTAGCATTTCAACTGTTAACATTAAAAATTTGAAACGAGTTGATCAAAAACTGTAGATTTTATTCAAGTTTTCAAGCACCATGTCACATATTGCTAGTGGTATGCAGTTTGCTAGAGCTCAGCTCCCGAGCTTCAGCTCTAAGTTCCTTAAATTTGGCATACAGTTAGATTTCTCCAAAATCCCCTACCATGCCAAGAATTTGGTCACTAGGACTTAATTCCTTCAAGATATCAATGAAAAACTTCATTTTTCCATTAAAAACCCAATGTTACACTTTAAGACTGCCTAATATCAAAACCACTGATCTGACTTTGATCATATATAAAATACATATTTTTCAATACATTCACTATGCACATGCCAGAAATGATGTCAGTATTGTGTATTTTTTTTAAGTAATGGGCCCAAACATAATGCACTTTGTAAAAAATCAAGAAATATATTACTCCCTTAACAAGGGCATTGCTGAAGCTAGAGATTTTTTTTGTCAGGGATGTAACATTATTTAATCAAGATTCAATTGAATACCCAAAATTAGTTCTGAATTTTTAAAATTTTATAAGTTATTAGTATAAATATAAAATTAGTACCTTAAATTTTGCCCAACTTTGACCAAGGCACGTTTGTTTCCCGTGAGCACTGTTGATATAATTTTCATATCCTGCTCACATAAGGATTTCAGCTTTTAAGTTTAGAAAGCTGAAAGAAATTTGCCAAATATTGTAGTTTTTATTAATGTTTTTTATGAGACCCTGTCAGACTTTGGCTCTCTCCAGCCCCTCTTGAGTCACCTGTAAGTTGACCTTGTTGACCTTTCATCAAATTATGCACGCTTGAGGGGAGAATCCAGGCAGCTTATGGCCAGCCACAGTTGATCCAGGTGTTCAACCCAACTCATCTAGTAGTTTTAACCAACAACATAACAATAAACAATAAATTAATAAATTTTTATTGGTTTTTAATAACAAATTAAAGAAAAATAGAAAAGGAATTTGTTAGTTTATAATAACAGAAAATTAACTTGCAGTTACTGATGATATAAGAATCTTGTATCGATGGGTAGAATGTGACATATTCCAAATAACACCATGCAGTCACCTATGGCATTTTTCAGTTCATTTTTAATGATAAAGAAGTAAATCATATTATTCATTACTAATCATTAAGGATTATATGACGGAAATTAATGATAGACAAAGATGCAGTTGATAATATTAATCTAGATTCCTACTGTGTCTAGTGTGTACATTGATGTGAAATTAGTCCAAAATGAATTTTTTACAGTTATTTTTTAATATAAATAAAAGCCATAAAACCAGTTACTTATGATCATTATTTAAATGTGTGAAATTTGTATATTCTGGATTCTCAACATCATTGTTTGGTGAAAACTGAATAAATACCAGACATGGTGCGAATACATTGTAATTGTATTTAAATATGAATATGATTATGTACTCCATTATAAAATTTCTTGCATAAAGAATGGGAATTCAGGTAAAAATGAAAGTATATGAATACTCGTGCAAATAATTTCAAAATGTAATCATGAATGCATTCATGAATATATTCTTTTATATTATTTTAATAATCATATCAGTTATATTTCATTTTAAAAAATCATATGATTCTCTTATTATTTTTAATAAAAATTATATTTGGGACAATATTTGTAATTTTAATAAATAGTTAAACTCTTATATTATATGTTCTGCTTATAAGTTATAAGTCAAAATCTGTGTGACAGTAGTACTCCATTTGTTAATAAAATAAATGAAATCAATCCTCTTCCCTGTCTCTAAATGTACTATCAAAATCATACATAAGCTAAACAACAACAACTCATAATACAGCTTATATTTATTACCACACAAAACCAGCATGTGCCTCATTTCTAAATAATATTTTTTTATCATAAATAACAGCTGAGCGTTGTGACCCATAGGTCCCTTGTTTTTCTCTATTTTTGAGACTTTTAAAAATGTGGACATCTGTTAACAGGGCACAAATCGTAAAGACTGGCCTTAGAATCTTCATTCTTGACATTCTGTGAGACCTATGAAAAGTCTCCATGGAAACCAGAAATTAGGTCTCTGTTACCCATATCCTTTGAGCTATTATGGCACTCCAAAGTACAGCTCAGAATAATGGAGAATTTGATACAAAATCTGAAGTATCTGAACAACTAATGCAGAGATCACCATAATTGTTTGTATGGATATTGATCATGAGATGTTTCATGAGTTCCTGCAGACTGGTGGCGCCACCTGTATTTTTAGATTTTTTACGATTTTTTCCTCTATTTTTGAGACCGTTAAGGATGCTGTCATCTGTTAACAAGGCACAAATCGTAACGACTGGACCTAGAATCTTCATTCTCAACACACTGAGAGGTCCATAAAAAATCTCCTTGGAAACCAGAAATTAGGTCTTTATTACCCATATCCTTTGAGCTATGGGGCCCCAAAGAACCCCCCAGAATAGTCAAAAATTTCATACAAAAATTTCAGTTTCTCAATAACTACATCACTGATGGTCATGATTTTTGGCATACTTAATGATCATGAGGTGTTCCATCAGTTCCTGCAGACTGGTGGCGCCACCTGTATTGTTCAATTTTTTACGATTTTTTCCTCTATTTTTGAGACCTTTAAGGATGCTGTCATCTGTTAATGTGGCTCAAATCATAATGACTGGACCTAGAATCTTCATTCTCAACACACTGAGAGACCTATGATAAGTCTCTATGGAAACCAGAAATTAGGTCTCTGTTACCCATATCCTTTGAGCTATGACACTCCAAAGTACAGCTCAGAATAATGAAAAATGTGATACAAAAGCTGAAGTATCTGAACAACTAATGCAGAGATCACCATAATAATAACTACAACACTGATGGTCATGATTTTCGGCATACATATTAATCATGAACTGTTCCATCAGTTTCTGCAGACTGGGTGTGCCACCTCTATTTTTTTCCAAATTTTTACGAATATTTTTCTCTTTTTTTTGAGACCTTTAAAGATGTGGTTATCTGTCAACAGGGTACAAATGGCAACAACTCGACCTAGAATCTTCATTCTTGTCATGCAAGGAGGCCCATGAAAAGCGCCTGTGGAAACTTGAAATTAGGTCTCTGTTACCCATATCCTTCAAGCTATAGGACTCCGAAGTATCCCTCAGAATAGTGGACAATTTGATACAAAAGCTGAAGTATCTGAACAACTAATGCGGAGATCACCATGATTCTTTGCATGGATATTGACCATTAAGTGTTTTTATTAGTTTCTGCAGACTGGTGGAGCCACCTGTATTTTTGTATCCGCCAAAACGAAGTTTTGCGGATACTATGTCTTTGACAGGGTTCCTCAGCCGCCGGGTTCGTTTCCAGAGAGCTCCTCTGAGACTTATGGACTGATTTTTCCGAAACTTACACGAATTATCGGGTCACATGTGAACTGGTGCCTAACTCATTTGCGTTGACCTCTGACCTTTCCTCTCTATCCAGGGTCCATTTGTGCGTCTGTTTCCACACATAAACCCTCATATCTCGGGAACCGTTTGACCGATCAGGAAATAAAATTTATACAAATGTAGCCCTTGGATTGCTTTATAACATACGCAAAAAATGGTGGCGCCACCTGTAACCATGTTTGCACAGTGTCCATCTGTTCATCTGTTTTGGGTTAAAATTACTCATATCTCTGCAGTGAATGGACTAATTCACCTGAAATTCGTCATGGGTATACATCCTGGATAGCTTTCTGAATTTTATGACAGGTGGCGCCACCTACATTCACGTTCACCCTGCACACGTCCAAGCTCATATCTCAGGATCCATTTGATCGATTGGGCCAAAATTGTGCATGTGTTTAGATCTCATATAGGTCTTTATCATACACAAAACTGGAGGAGCCACCTGGAATCATTTTTGCACAGCGTCTGTCTGTTTGTCTGCCGTGGGCTAAAATCACTCATATACATGTAGTGGTTTGACTTTTCTGCTAAAATTTTGCATATGTATACAACTTGGACAGCTTTCTGGATTTGTGGTAGGTGGCACAACCTACCTACACATTTAGGCTGCAGACATCTATGCTAATAAGCAACATACCTCACTCTATTTCCCCTTGCCACTCAATCTATGCCTCACTTTACCCGTTCCACTCTGATTTTGGCGGATACACGTAGTCACTTGTCGGCTACTCGTATTCTAGTTTTTAAAGTTTACACATTTTTTCTCTATTTTTGAGATGTATAAATACAGACTAAATCTTGGCCTGTTGGTTAATCTGTTTGATGCTTCAGATGAATGGGTATATACTACACCATTCTGATGATAAAATTTCCTTTTTACGAATCTCTTCCCAGTCTGAGCGCTGAGCATCATGACCCATGGGTCACTTGTTAAATATTTAAAAATAATTTCTGTTAAATTAAATTTTATCCTTTATGTATATGCAGAGGTGCTGTAATTCCCACCAGTCCCCTGTAAGCACCATTGACTTTTATTCTGTATTCTGTATTCTGTATTAATATCCACAGGTGTTGTAAGTCCCCCCCCCCCCCCACCTGTCATTGAGCCCTAGTTTTAAATTATTAGCATAAATATAAAATCAGTACCTTAAATTTTGCCCAACTTTGGCCAAGGCAAATTTTTTTCCTGTGTTACTCTGGATTTAATTGTATCCCCAGACAAAGTTGGGGGCTACTATGTTTTCATACCAGTCCCGCCGCCACTGTCGCTGCCGCCGCCGCATATAAATCTTGTTGGCGCGATAACTCAAAAAACTTTATATATGTATAGATATGGATATCTCAAGAAATCTTGCATGGATTGATCCCAAAATCAAGTTGATGGAAGATCATGGATAGGGTTGTCATGTTACAGAAACTGGTGGCGCCACCTATAATTCTTTACATGTTTTCGTACCGTTTAATATCCCAAAATTGCTACTTGACAGTACTGTGAGCATTATAAGTCAAAAACTAATGGACAGATTTCTTTTATGTTATGCATATACATAGATATGGGTTACGGGATGATGTTTATTTAAATTGGGGTCATGACCTTTCCTATGAGAGTGGCCTTGACCTTGAATATTGCCATATATGGTGAAAATCTCACAAAATGATTAATATCTCAATAAGGGATGCATGGATTTGTCCAAAAAGCAACTTGACCGAAGATCTCGGATAGTAATGTCATGTATGGGAAACAGGTGGTGCCACCTGTTACTCTTTTACTTGTTTTCTTGCCATTTAATACCCCTTCATTGCCACTTAACAATACTGTGAGCATTATAAGTCAAAAACTAATGGACAGATTTCTTACATATTATGCATATACAAAGGCATGGGTTATGGGATGATGTATATATAAATTTGAGTCATGACCTTTCCTATTAAAGTGGCCTTGACCTTGAATATTGCCATATATGGTGAAAATTACACAAAATCATTAATATCTCAATAAGGGATGCATGGATTGGTCCAAAAATCAACTTGATCAAAGATCTTGGATAGTATTGTCATGTACGGGAAACAGATGGCACCACCTGTTATTCTTTTACTTGTTTTCATGCTGTTTAATACCCCATCATTGCCACTTAACAGAACTGTGAGCATTATAAGTCAAAAACTAATGGACAGATCTCTTTCATATTATGCATATACATAGACATGGATTAGGGGATGATGTGTATAGAAATTGGGGTCATGACCTTTTCAATGAGAGTGACCTTTTCTATGAGTGTGGTCTGATATTAATTGTTGCTGAAGATGGGGGGCCTATTCTTAAAGGGGGAGGGGATCAATTGTCTGGGGATACTATGGCACCTGCGGTGCCAAGAAATATCTAGTTTTCACAGCATGTACACATAAGGATTTAATCTGATAAAATCTGAAATTTGAAAATAAAAGCTGCAAAATTAGGCTAGTTATTGAAATGTTTTAGAGGCTCTTGTTGTATTTCCTTACATTGTCAAGCAGTCCACTTTGGTCATTGTAGGTCAGTCAGTGCATCCCTATGCTCCCCTGATGTTACATAATCCCATCACTGGGGCAAGCCCTCACTCTTGTTGAGCTTGATCAGGCTGTCTGCAGTTAATACCACAGGGAGCCTTTCTCTCTCCACCCAGCCCCCCACCCCCATCCCCCACCATATTCTGTTGACAGACATGTACTATAAACAAGATTAGTCTTATAATTTCACATTTTTTTCAGCAACGAGCAGTTACAACAGAGACCCCTCCCCCCCACCCCTTCAATACACCAGACAAATAAACAAGACAAATGTTATAATTTTAATGTTAAATAAATTCTTTTTGTTGAGACTTGGACATTTTTATTTTTTTTTTTAAAGAAAAAAATGTTCAGGAATTTAATCCTTATATTCAAATGAGATAGATTTAAGATAGATTTATGAAGGATTTAATAAGATATAAATACTTTGTAGCATTTCATTCATATCTCTTAAAGTTGGCCGAGCCTAGGTGTGAATAACACTGTTAAACCTAGTTTTAAAATTAGGAATATTTGTCAAACTTTGTGGGATTAATTTTTAACTTTTATGGCTATATATTTAACTTTTGAAAACTTAATTACCTTCACACATTATTTGTTTATGAAATGTAACTTTTATATAACACTTAATGTAGGCCCATTTTTAGCGAACCTGTGAGCTTATGCGATGGTGTGGCGTCGTGCGTCGTCTGTACATTAACCATAGCTATCTCAAAAATTGCTGGAGCTAGCATCACCAGATATTTTGCAAATAATCAGTCATCCAAAAAACTATATTGGATTTTGTTTATTTTTTTCTAACTGCATTTTCTTAGATTTTATAGGGAAAAAAGCTTTAAAAATCTTCTTCTCTGAAACTGTCCAGCCAAATTGTCCAATATTTCACAGAAATGATCCCTGGAACTATCTTTCTCAAGTTTGTTCGAATGGTTCCAGTTCTGAGATTTTTGGCCGAGTTACAGGAGGTTGAACTTTGTTACCTGTGCAAAAAAGCATATTAAAATTTAAATCTCAGAAACAGCTGGAGCTATCATCACCAAATTTTATGCCAATGTTAGTCACATAAGTCATATCTGAAATTGAGGTATTGGTTGCGCCACCTGCATCGGCCTTTTTTGAACGGGGTCATCAGTGCCTGTATTACACTGAGGGCTACAAAAAACTTCTTCTCTGAAACCATATGGCCAAAATGTTTAATATAGCAAAGAAATGATCCTAGGGTAGTGCTTTCTGAAGTTTGTTCAAATGATCTCAGTTCAGTGACTTTTGGCTAAGTTATGGGAAGCTGAATTTTGTCATATGCCATAACAGCCCATTTTAGCTCAGTGGCTACAAAGATCTTCTTCTCAAAAACCACTGGGCCAAATTCTTAAATCTCACTCATTAATTATCCTCAGATGTTGATAATTCAAGTTTGTTCAAATGGTTTTGGTTCAGTGCTTTTTGGCTGAGTTACGGGAAGCTGAACTTAGCCAGTTTGCTGTATCTTCCTATATGAGTTATAAACCTGCAAAACGTTTTTTGACTGATGCCACTGAAGCCAGTTTGTTAAATATTTTACAAGAATAATCCCTACAATTATTCTTATAATAATTGTCATTAATGGTTCCACATGAATGATTTTTCCCTGAATTATGGAGCTTGAATTGAGTCATTTTACCATATATGTTAGCTGTCTGATGCTGTTACATCTAGCCTGGCACCAGTTTATCAGCATCTATTACATCATGCCACTAGACATTTAGATTTCAGGTTATCTTTGGTTAATATTGACAAAGTTTTTTTAAAAGCTTTTAAAACATTTAGATTTATGATATATGTTATTCATCTGCCTTGGGATAAAATCACTCATATCTCGGCAGTGGTTTGACATATCCCCCTGAAATTTTGCATGTGTATAGATCTCACTTAGCTCTTAATCATACACAAAATTGGTGGTGCCACCTGCCACCATTTTTGCACAGCGTCCGTCTGTTTGCCTGCCGTGGGCTAAAATCACTCATATCTCAGTAGTGGTTTGACTCTTCCACCTGAAATTTTGCATGTTTATACATCTTGGATTGCTTTCTGGATTTTTTGGCAGGTGGTGCCACCTACATTTATGTAAATGCTGCAGACATTCAGGCTTATATCTCAGGACTGGTTTGACTTAATCCTCTGAAATTTTGCATGTGTATAGATCTCATATATCTTTTAATCATACACAAAATTGGTGGCGCATCTATTACATCATGCCACTAGACATTTAGATTTCAGGTTATTTTTGGTTAATATTGACAAAGTTTTTTTAAAAGCTTTTAAAAAAATTTAGATTTATGATTTAAGTTATTCATCATACCAGGCAATGTTACAATCATGGATATTCAGCTCTCTGTGGCTATATAAAGACAACTATACGTGGATTATAAATTATTGGTTTCCCTACTCAACTTAATTCAAAAATTTGCCATCAATGAAATATATCTGTATTTTAATTTTGCATTCAGTATGTATCCATAATAATTTTACATATTTTCCTTATTTCTTTCTTATAAAAAGTCAGCTGAAAAGCATTTCGTATTGGGAAAATAAATTTCAAAGTTATTACAAGTAGGCCCCTTTTGTGTACAGATGGCAGCACTTGGTTTACCATTGGCAGATTGCCAGTGCCTTGATGTTTGCCATTAGCCAAGATGATGTCAGCTCTATAAATAGTTTTGGCACAGTGCCAGGATTGGAAGAAGTGCAGCCAGGTATAGGTCAAGAGTTCACTCAGTGCAGTAGCTGCATTCTATTTATAGCTTTGGTAGACTGCTCACTGCATCATATTTGGCACCAAAGAGCAGCCTGAATCTATTTACAGCTTTGGCAGACTGCCAACTGTGTCAGATTATGCAACAGGTCAAGAGATCACTCAGTGCAGCTAGGTACAGGTCAAAAGTTCACTCCGTCTAGCCAGGTGCAGGTCAAGGGTTCACTCAGTGCAGTAGCTTGAGGCAGCAATTTGTCACAGGTCACTGGGGGGCAACTGCCTTACTCACCTAAGCCTTGTCAGCCCAGTGCATCAAACTCTGTGAAGTTTGCTGTATTGGACTGATATTTTGACTTGTCTATGTGTCTTTGATGGTATTCTCATTTACAAGACAGGTGTTGCCACCTACATTGACTTTTGCAGTGTATGCACCTGCTTATTTCTACAGAGGATTTTTATACATCAGCCTAAAATTGGGCATGTTTATACATATCAGGTAGCTATATAGTGTACAAAACTGGTGGCGCCACCTACAATATTTTTGCACAGTGTATGTCCCTCCTTATTTCATAGGAGGGGTTTGTTTGACATACTGGTGGTGCCAGCTACAATCATTGTATCCGCCAAAACAGAGTTTTGTGGATACTATGTTTTCAGTCGGACGCCGCATAGGTTTCCGGAGAACTCCTCCATACCCACTGGGCAGAATTTTTAGCTCAGCTGACTATAAGTCATCTGAGCTATAGTCGTGGTCCATTGTCCGTCGTCCGTCCGTCTGTCCGTCCGTCCGTCCGTCCGTCCGTCCGTCCGTCCGTCCGTCCGTAGATGTGGCACGTTTTGAAACCGTAAGACCTAGGAATCCAAAATTCAGCATAATGTTAGATGTCCCCAAGATCTCCTACCAAGCCGAAAACTGGGTCTTTGCGACTTCGTTCCTTTGAGAAATTAAGGAAAAACCTCAATTTTTTATTAAAATCCTATTTTCACACTTCAGGACTGCCTAATATCAAAACCACTTATCTGTTTTTCCTCATTTTTACCATAAATATTCTTCTATATAGTTCCTATGTACATGCCAGAAATTAAGTCTGTTAAGTATAAATTCTTTAAGTTATGGGCCCAAACATAATGGACTTTGTAAAAAATCAGGAAAAATATTTACTCACTTAACATGAAAAATTTTGAAACTAGAGTCTGTTTTCCCAAGTATATAACTATGTTTAATTAAGATTCAATTGTTTACCCAAAATTAGATCTGAATTTTGTAAATTTTTTAGGTAATTAGCGTAAAAATAAAATCAGTACCTTAAATTTTGCCCAACTTTGACCATGGCACGTTTTTTTCCTGTAAGTACCATTGATTTATTTTTCACAGCATGTAAACATAAATATTTAATTTATTTAAATCTGAAATTTGGAAGTAAAAGCTTGAAAATTAAGCTAGTTATTGATTTTTTTCTTGAGGCTCTATTGTAGTCATTTGCTTTGTTTACAGATTACAGATGCAGGGTCCCACTCCAGGTCACTGGAAGTCAGCTATGCCAGGGTTTCTGATTTGTTACAGTCACTTGGGGAGATCCCCTGCTGTGACAGGTTTACAGTTATTCTCATATCACCACCCCAATGACCCCCCCCCCCCTCCCCCCCCCCCCCCCCCCCCCCCGCAAACACAACCCACCAAGTGTTATGCAGTATTGTTATTGTTTTCACTGTATCTCCTTAATTGTAATGCTGCTTCCACTCTGATATGCAATAACTTTCCTTGAAAAAGTAATTCAAGGTGTTATCCAGAAGATGCAATGTTGTGTAATGTAGCATTTTTAAAGAAATCATTTTTCTTTTAAATGATTTTACCAATCATAATGGAACCCATCAGTATGCTTAAATTATGATAAAATATGAGGCACATTATGGATGAATAAAGACACAATTAAAAATTGTAAAATCTAAATCAAGTATTTTTAGCTCAGCTGACTATAAGTCATCTGAGCTATAGTCGTGGTCCATTGTCCGTCGTCCGTCCGTCTGTCCGTCCGTCCGTCCGTCCGTCCGTCCGTCCGTCCGTCCGTCCGTAGATGTGGCACGTTTTGAAACCGTAAGACCTAGGAATCCAAAATTCAGCATAATGTTAGATGTCCCCAAGATCTCCTACCAAGCTGAAAACTGGGTCTTTGCGACTTCATTCCTTTGAGAAATTAAGGAAAAACCTCAATTTTTTATTAAAAACCTATTTTCACACTTTAGGACTGCCTAATATCAAAACCACTCATCTGTTTTTCCTCATATTTCCTATAAATAATCCTCTATATAATTCCTATGTACATGCCAGAAATTAGGTCTGTATTATTTAATTTAAAAAAGTTATGGGCCCAAACATAATGCATTC
Source organism: Sipunculus nudus (assembly GCA_026874595.1). Taxonomy (NCBI): domain Eukaryota; kingdom Metazoa; phylum Annelida; class Sipuncula; order Golfingiida; family Sipunculidae; genus Sipunculus; species Sipunculus nudus. The sequence goes on from CM049308.1 coordinate 44,110,024, forward strand.
TTTAAATAATCAGGAAAGAAATTTTATCACTTAACACAAAACTTGTTAAAGCTAAGCCCTTTTTTTCCAGTAATATTACTTTTATTAATCAAAATTAAATTGTATACCCAAAATTAGATCAAAATCTTTGAAATTTTTAAAAATATTAGCAAAAATAAAAAATTGGTACCTTAAATTTTGCCCAAATTTGACCATGGCACGTTTTTTTTGCTGTAACTGGTGTGGATTTAATTTTCACAGCATGTTTTTGTTAGCATTTCAACTGTTAACACCAAAAATTTGAAACCAGTTGATCAAAAACTGTAGATTTTATTCAAGTTTTCAAGCACCATGTCACATATTGCTAGTGTTATGCAGTTTGCTAGAGCTCAGCTCCAGAGCTTCAGCTCTAGGTTCCTTAAATTTGGCATACAGTTAGATTTCTCCAAAATCCCCTACCATGCCAAGAATTTGGTCACTAGAACTTAATTCCTTCGAGATATAAATGAAAAACTTCATTTTTCCATTAAAAACCAATGTTACACTTTAAGACTGCCTAATATCAAAACCACTGATCTGACTTTGATCATATATAATATACATATTTTTCTATACATTCACTATGCACATGCCAGAAATGATGTCAGTATTGTGTATTTTTTTTAAGTTATGGGCCCAAACATAATGCACTTTGTAAAAAATCAAGAAATATATTTACTCCCTTAACAAGGGCATTGCTGAAGCTAGAGATCTTTTTTGTCAGGGATGTAACATTATTTAATCAAGATTCAATTGAATACCCAAAATTAGTTCTGAATTTTTCAAATTTTATAAGTTATTAGTATAAATATAAAATTAGTACCTTAAATTTTGCCCAACTGTGACCATGGCACGTTTGTTTCCCGTGAGCACTGTTGATATAATTTTCATATCATGCACACATAAGGATTTCAGATTTTTAGTTTAGAAAGCTGAAAGAAATTAGCCAAATATTGTAGCTTTTATTAATGTTTTTTATGAGACCCTGTCAGACTTTGGCTCTCTCCAGCCCCTCTTGAGTCACCTGTATGTTGACCTTGTTGACCTTTCATCAAATTATGCATGCTTGAGGGGAGAATCCAGGCAGCTGATGGCCAGCCACAGTTGATCCAGGTGTTCAACCCAACTCATCTAGTAGTTTTAACCAACAACATAACAATAAACAATAAATTAATAAATTTTTATTGGTTTTTAATAACAAATTAAAGAAAAATAGAAAAGGAATTTGTTAGTTTATAATAACAACAAATTAACTTGCAATTACTGATGATATAAGAATCTTGTATCGATGGGTAGAATGTCACATATTCCAAATAACACTATGCAGTCACTTATGGCATTTTTCAGTTCATTTTTAATGATAAAGAAGTAAATCATATTATTCATTACTAATCATTAAGGATTATATGAAGGAAATTAATGATAGACAAAGATGCAGTTGATAATATTAATCTAGATTCCTACTGTGTCTAGTGTGTACATTGATGTGAAATTAGGCCAAAATGAATTTTTTACAGTTATTTTTTAATATAAATAAAAGCCATAAAACCAGGTACTTATGATCATTATTGAAATGTGTGAATTTTGGATATTCTGGATTCTCAACATCATTGTTTGGTGAAAACTGAATAAATACCAGACATGGTGCGAATACTTTGTAATTGTATTTAAATACGAATATGATTATGTACTCCATTATAAAATTTCTTGCATAAAGAATGGGAATTTAGGTAAAAATGAAAGTATATGAATACTCGTGCAAATACTTTCAAAATGTATTCATGAATGCATTCATGAATATATTCTTTAATATTATTTTAATAATCATATCAATTATATTTCATTTTAAAAAATCATATGATTCTCTTATTTTTTTTAATAAAAATTATATTTGGGACAATATTTGTAATTTTTTTAATAAATAGTTAAACTCTAATATTATATGTTCTGCTTATAAGTTATATGGCCAAGTCAAAATCTGTGTGACAGTAGTACTCCATTTGTTAATAAAATAAATGAAATCAATCCTCTTCCCTGTCTCCAAAGGTACTATCAAAATCATACATAAGCTAAACAACAACAATTCATAATACAGCTTATATTTATTACCACACAAAACCAGCATGTGCCTCATTTCTAAATAATATTTTTTTATCATAAATAACAGCTGAGCGTCGTGACCCATAGGTCCCTTGTTTTTAGATATTTATTGTTTTGCAGATTTAAAAGATATATTTTTGTGGTAAAAAATAAATAAACATTTGTATGCATGATGTGGTGTTATCTGACAAGATTGAGATTTATGATGATGCAATCGAGAATTATGAATCAACTTTTATATTCAGATATATATGTTATATTGAAAATGTATAGAAATATAAACTTAAAAAAAAAATGATGTGATAAAAAAATTAGGATTTATTACAAACATTTGTTCATTATTTTCCTGCATCAGCAGAATTTGAGATCAGGCTTTGTTTGCCATGTTTTATGTTGTTAATTAGTTATATTTCAACTGTATACATTTCATAAAAAAAACCCATATATTTAATAATATATATTATACAAAAAAAAGATTCGATTGAACAAATGTGTAAACTACTGAAATGTCAACAGTTAATCGAAAAGCCAACTAATGATCATGGTAATTGTACAGATCATTTGTTCACAAACTGCTCACATGCTTCAGTTTCAACATTAGGAAACATATGGTCAGGTCACAAAATATTATTTGCAACAAGTTCTTGCTCATCAATACAAACCAATCATATAAACCAACCATGGCCTTTATTACCTCTTCCTCTTACACTTTATCTCCATTTGATATTATTTTAGATTTTTACATTCAAGGTTAACTTCAGCTGAGCACAGTGACCCATAGGTCCCTTGTTTAAAATTTGGAATTATGATCGGTCACATGTGAACTGCTGCGCCCTCATTTTTGGTTGACCTCTGACCTTTCCTCTCTCCCCAGGGTCCATTTGTGTGTCTGTTTCCACACATAAACCGACATATCTCGGGAACAGTTTGACCGATAAGGCTAAAGATTTTGCACAAATGTAGCCCTTGGAAAGCTTTATAACATACACTAAAATGGTGGCGCCACCTGCAACCATATTTGCACAGCGTCCATCTGTTCATCTGCCTTGGGATAAAAACACTCATATCTCTGCATTGGTTGGACTTATCCACCTGAAATTTTGCATGTGTATACATTCTGGACAGCTTTCTTGATTTTATGACAGGTGGCGCCACCTTCATTCACGTTTAAGCTGCAGACATCCAAGCTCATATCTCGGGAACCAGTTGGGCCAATATTTTGCATGTGTATAGTTCTCCCATAGCTCTTTATCATATGCAAAACTGGTGGTGCCACCTGCCACCATTTTTGCACAGCGTCCATCTGTTCATCAGCCTTGGGATAAAATCACTCATATCTCGAAGTGGTTTGACATATCCCCCTGAAATTTTGCATGTGTATAGATCTCACATAGCTCTTAATCATACACAAAATTGGTGGTGCCACCTGCCACCATTTTTGCACAGCGTCCATCTGTTCATCAGCCGTGGGCTAAAATCACTCATATCTCAGTAGTGGTTTGACTCTTCCACCTGAAATTTTGCATGTTTATACAACTTGGATTGCTTTCTGGATTTTTTGGCAGGTGGTGCCACCTCCATTTATGTAAATGCTGCAGACATTCAGGCTTATATCTCAGGACTGGTTTGACTTAATCCCCTGAAATTTTGCATGTGTATAGATCTCATATATCTTTTAATCATACACAAAATTGGTGGCGCCACCTCCCACCATTTTTGCACAGCGTCCGTCTGTTTATCTGCCTTGGGATAAAAACACTCATATCTCAGCATTGGTTGGACTTATCCACCTGAAATTTTGCATGTGTATACATCCTGGACAGCTTTCTTGATTTTATGACAGGTGGCGCCACCTACATACACATTTTGGCTGCAGACATCCATGCTATTATGCAACACACCTCACTCTATTTCCCCTTGCCACTCAATTCACCTTTCCCACTCTGATTTTGGTAGATACACGTAGTCGCTTGTTGACTACCCATATTCTAGGTTTTGTGTTGTGTGCACCCATGCCAGAATTGCAGCAGTGATGTTTGTTTAATTGTTTCTTGTTCTAAGTGTTTAGTACTTGCATTGTTCATATACATGTTACACATGTTCTTGAAAAGTAATGGTCCAGCATTGAAGCATTATACCTGGTGTAATCTAATTGCACAGGTTCGCATTAGGCCTGTTGGCCTTGTTTCCATAGGTGCATCACTAAATGGTTTCAGGCCAAAAATTTCATTTATTACAAAGTGCATATGCTTTAGCTAATGTCCATTATTCTATAATTTACAGAGGTCCATTTCATCAGGGCCATTTTCTCTTAGCTTTTCAAATGGTAATATACATGAAAAACCAAAAGAAATAAAAATATTTTGCAGTTACTAAAATTTTCCAAAAAATTCAGCTGAGCGACATGACCCATGGGTCCCTTGTTTTAAATATTGGCAAAAATATAAAATTGGTACCTTAAATTTTGCTCAAGTTTGACCATGGCACGTTTTTATTCTTGTTAGAACATTTGATTTACTTTTCACCATCGGTATATATATAGATTTAATCTGTTAAATTCTGAAATTTGAAAGTTAAAGCTTAAAAATTATTCTAGTTATTGAAGTTTTTCTGAGGCTCTAATGTATTTAAATTTTCAACCTCCAGACCAGCCATATCTGGTCCTAACAGCCTTGTCTGGGTAAACATATTAGTGATGCAACACTGCTTTTGCAAATGTAGAATCACATGTGGCAACCCTGCCCTCCCTCCCCCCCCCCCCCCCCCCACCCCCCCAACCAGATATATTGTATTACTTACATTCTTTAACCGATTGCTGTTTCTGATCCAATGTTTACAACTTTTCCAATCCTGAATCAAGTGTTATTTTCATATATATATTATTTTGCAAATTTAAACAAATATATTTTTAGAAAATATCTTTTTTATATCTATGTTTCTATTAAAAATCTTTTCATACTTCAATATCAAAACCACTCATCTGGTTTTCTTCATATTTATTTTATATATTCCTCTATATAATTCCTATGTACATGCCAGAAATTAAGTCTGTGTAATATAATAAAAAAAGTTATGGGCCCAAACATAATGGACTTTGTAAAAAAAATCAGGAAAGATATTTGGTCACATAAGACAAAAACTGTTAAACCTAGAGACTATTTTCAGTAATGCAACTTTAGTTAATCAAAATTTAATTGTATATTAAAAATTAGATCAAAATCTGTTAATTTTTTTTTAAATTAGCAAAAATGTAAATTTTGTACCTTAAATTTTGCCCAAGTTTGTCCATGGCATGTTCTTTCTTGTAAGAACATTTGATTTACTTTTCACAGTCGGTATATATATATATATATATATATATATATATATATATATATATATATATATATATATATATATATATATATATATATATATATATATATATATATATATATAAAACTGGGCCAGCCCAGATCAAAATTTTGATCTGGGCCGGTCCAGATTAAAATCCTGTGGTGAAGACTTTCGGATTTAAATCTGGTCTGGACTGATTTTAAATTGGGCTGGCCCAGATTAGAATTTTGGTCCGGGCTGGTTAAGTTGACAATCCTGTGGTGGACTGATTATAAACTGGGCAGGCCCAGATCAAAATTTTAATCTGGGCTAGTCAAGATAACAATCCTGTGGTGGACTGATTTTAAACTGGGCCTAACCAGATCAGAATCTTACTCTAATCTTAGGCTAGCTTGATTTTTATCATCTTAAATCAGATAAAACAGTAAACATATATTCCAGATACACCATTTTTAAGGGCACAAAACGCATAATGAACAAAATCATTTAAAATATTTAAGTGAGGAAAAAGGTAACAAACAAATGTAATGGAGGTTTCACATTGGAATTAATAACTTAAAAAAAAGCCAATCTATTAACAGATAACTAATCTAAATTGAAGATAGAGAATATTTGTACAAATATTCTCTATCTTCAATAGTTAAAATGCTGAGTTGGTGAATATTGTTCCCAATGTTCTATCTAAATACATTATGATCGTGTTTAAAATTCACACACATTATTGATCTTTATTTAAAATATATATAAATATATATATATATATATATATATATATATATATATATATATATATATATATGTATTTTCTGTTTGCTATATTCCAGTCACCTAATTTCAATGACTTAAGTTCAGGTATCTTAATAGATGTTTCAGGGCCTTCTTTCCTTAATATGTAGTATGTTATAAGTTCTAGGTCCAATGTTACAATATGTGCAAATTTTTAGTGGGTAACAGGGGGGGGGGGGGATCTCAGACCAAATACCCCAACTTATGATAAATGATAAATAACTTTAAATAACAAATAAAATTTTGAATTTACAGGTCTTGGATCACAAGCTTAACATTATGTAACATATATATTAATAATTATTGATTAAATATTGATTTAGTATGTTGAATTAATGCACATGTTCTGCAAGCTATGTTTGTAGTTTTTAGCTGTAAAATACCAATGTTTAACATGATTATTTTATAATTATATTTTAGACATTTCACATAAGAGGTAAAATTACAAAATAAATATGACAGTCCAACCAATGATATTTTCATAGAATATGAAATAAATTCATAAAATATTAATTTTTGTTGACTTAAAATGTTTAACAAATTCTTTGAATTGATTAAAGGCCAGCTAGGTAAATATAGTGTAACTGAAGCCAGCCTTGGAGTAGATTATGATTCTGATCTGGGCTGGTCCAGTTTAAAATCAGTCAACCACAGGATTGTTAACCTGACTGGTCCAGATCAAAATTCTAATATCGGCTGGCCCAGTTTAAAATCAGTCCGGACCAGATTTAAATCCTGAAGTCTTCACCACAGGATTTTAATCTGGACTGGTCCAGATCAAAATTTTAATCTGGGCTGGCCCAGTTTAAAACTGGTCTGGCCCAGATAAGAATTTTGATCTGGGCCGGTCCAAATCAAAATTTTGATCTGGGCAGGCCCAGTTTTAAATTGGGTCAGATTCTAATCTTGGCCTCGACATATATATAGATTTAATCTGTTAAATTCTTAAATTTGAAAGTAAAAGCTTAACAATTATTCTAGTTGTTAAAGTTTTACGAGGCTCTAATGTATTTACATTTTTAACCTACAGGCCAGCCATGTCTGGTGTCTACAGCCTTGCCTGGGTGAACTTATTAGTGATGCAATACTGCTGTCACAAATGTAGGATCACATGGCAACCCTGACCTTCCCCCATCCCACTTCCCCCCCCCCCCCCCCAGCCCAACCAGATATATTGCATTTCTTTAATTGCATTGCTGTTTGCAATCCAATGTATACAACTTTTCCAGAATCAAGTGTTATTTCCGATATTTATTATTTTGCAAATTTCAAAAATATATTTTTAGAAAAAATAAATACATCTGTGTATATAATTTGTTGGTTTTATTTTTTATTACAAAATTAAAAATAAAAAATGAAATATGTTAAAAATAAAAAAAAAAACTAGACATTTCTTGGCACCGCAGGTGCCATAGTATTCCCAGACAATTAAACACCCCCCCTCCCCCCTCGAAGAATAGGATCCCATCTTGAATTCAGATGCAGAGACTGACACAAGTTTGGCAAGCCACCATGGTTTCTTTTTAAATTTGACCTAGCCATTGATAAGATGCATCGAACTTGTGGGATTGGTGACTGTACCTCAAATTCTTACAAAGTTATTCTGTTTAAACATCATTTTAGCAAGAAAACAACAAGGTTGCCCAAACTGGTCTTCTGTAGAAAACAATGCTATCAAAGATCTTATGTCAATTTGATTTTTGGACCAATCCATGCATCCCTCAGTGAGATATTAAAGTTAACATCATTTCAGCATTATTGCCTCTGAGACCTTGAAAAATGCATCAAGGTCACCCATATTCAAACTTGATCTAGCCCTTAATAAGATTCATCTAAACTGTAATTTTGGTGACTGTACAACATTTTAGTATAATTGCTGCTGTGACCTTGAAAAAATGCATCAAGGTCATCCATGTTCAAACTTGACCTAGCCGTTGATAAGATGCATCAAACCTGTGGGTTTGGTGACTAACCTCAAATTCTTACAAAGTTATTGCGTTAACATCATTTTAACAAGAAAACGACACAAGGTGGCGCCACCTGTCTTCTGCAAAAGACAAAGCTATCCAAGATCTTCACTCGATATGATTTTTAGCTCAGCTGACTATAATGCATTTTGTAAAAAATCAGGAAAGATATTTGATTGCTGAACACAAAACATGTTAAAGCTAAGGACTTTTTTTCCAGTAATATAACTTTAATCAATCAAAATTAAATTGTATACCCAAAATTAGATTAAAATCTTTTAAATTTTTTAAAATATTAGCAAAAATAAAAAATTGGTACCTTAAATTTTGCCCAACTTGGCCACGGCATGTTATTTTCCTGTTATTACTGTGGATTTAATTTTCACAGCATGTGCACATAAGGAAAAGTGCACAAAATTAGGCTAGTTATTGAATTTTTATGGAGGCTCTTGTTGTATTCACTTACATTGTCAAGCAGTCCACTTGGTCACTGTAGGTCATTCAGTGCAACTCTCTATGCTCCCCAGGTTGTTGGCATAATGGTATGCAATCCTATCACTAGGGCAAACCCTCTCTCCACTGAGTTGAGCTTGATCAGGCTGTCTGCAGTTAATACCATACCACAGGAAGCCTTTTTCTCTCCCCCCCCCCCACCCCATTCTGTTTACAGACCTGTACTATGAACTAGATGAATCTTAAAATTAACATTTTTAGCTCAGCTGACTATAAGTCATCTGAGCTATAGTCGTGGTCCATTGTCCGTCATCCGTCCGTCTGTCCTCCGTCCGTAGATGTGGCACGTTTTAAAACCGTAAGACTAGGAATCCAAAATTCAGCATAATGTTAGATGTCCCAAAGATCCCCTATACCTTGCTGAAAACTGGGTCTTTGCGACTGTGTTCCTTTGAAAAATTCAGGAAAAACCTCAATTTTTTATTTAAAACCTATTTTTACTCTTCAGGACTGCCTAATATCAAAACCACTCATCTGTTTTTCGTCATATATACCATAAATATTCCTCTATATAGTTCCTATGTACATGCCAGAAATAAGGTCTGTATTATATAATTTAAAACAGTTATGGGCTCAAACATTAGATTAAAATCTTTAAAATTTTTTAAAATATTAGCAATAATAAAAAATTGGTACCTTAAATTTTGCCCAACTTTGGCCACGGCACGTTTTTTTCCTGTTATTACTGTGGATTTACTTTTCACAGCATGTACACATAAGGATTTAATCTGTTAAAATCTGAAAATTGAAAATAAAAGCTGCAAAATTAGGCTAGTTATTGAATTTTTATGGAGGCTTTTGTTGTATTCACTTACATTGTCAAGCAGTCCACTTGGTCACTGTAGGTCATTCAGTGCAACTCTCTATGCTCCCCAGGTTGTTGGCATAATGGTATGCAATCCCATCACTAGGGCAAACCCTCTCTTCACTGAGTTGAGCTTGATCAGGCTGTCTGCAGTTAATACCATACCACAGGAAGCCTTTTTCTCTCTCCCCCCCCCCCCCCCACCCCATTCTGTTTACAGACCTGTACTATGAACTAGATGAATCTTAAAGTTAACATTTTTAGCTCAGCTGACTATAAGTCATCTGAGCTATAGTGGTGGTCCATTTTCCGTCGTCCGTCCGTAGATGTGGCACGTTTTGAAACCGTAAGACCTAGGAATCCAAAATTCGGCATAATGTTAGATGTCCCCAAGATCTCTTACCAAGCCAAAAACTGGGTCTTTGCGACTTCGTTCCTTTTAGAAATTAAGGAAAAACCTCAATTTTTTATTAAAAACCTATTTTTAGCTCAGCTGACTATAAGTCATCTGAGCTATAGTCGTGGTCCATTGTCCGTCGTCCGTCCGTCTGTCCGTCCGTCCGTCCGTCCGTCCGTCCGTCCGTAGATGTGGCACGTTTTGAAACCGTAAGACCTAGGAATCCAAAATTCGGCATAATGTTAGATGTCCCCAAGATCTCCTACCAAGCCAAAAACTGGGTCTTTATGACTTCGTTCCTTTGAGAAATTAAGGAAAAACCTCAATTTTTTATTAAAAACCTATTTTTACACTTCAGGACTGCCTAATATCAAAACCACTCATCTGTTTTTCCTCATATTTACCATAATTATTCCTCTATATATTTCCTATGTACATGCCAGAAATTTTGTTTGTATTTTATAAATTTAAAAAGTTATGGGCCCGAACATAATGCATTGTGTAAAAAATCAGGAAAGATATTTGATCACTTAACACAAAATATGTTTAAGCTATAAACTTTTTTTCCAGTAATATAACTTTAATTAATCAAAATTAAATTGTATACCCAAAATTAGATCAAAATCTTTTAAATTTTTTAAAATATTAACAAAAATAAAAAATTGGTACCTTAAATTTTGCCCAATTTTGACCATGGCACGTTTTTTTCCTGTAAGTACTGTGGATTTAAATTTCACAGCATGTTTTTTTTTAGCATTTTGTCTGTAAACACCAAAAATTTGAAACCAGTTGATCAAAAACTGTAGATTTTATTCAAGTTTTCAAGCACCATGTAACATATTATTTACATGAAGCTAGTGTCATGCAGTTTGCAAGTGCTCAGCTCCCCAGCTTCAGCTCTTAGTTCCTAAAATTTGGCATACAATTAGATGTCTCAAAAAAATCCCCTACCATGCCAAGAATTTGGTCACTAGGACTTAATACCTTCGAGATATTAATGAAAAACTTCATTTTTCCATTAAAAACCCATTGTTACACTTCAAGACTGCCTAATATCAAAACCACTGATCTGCCTTTAATCATATATAATATACATATTTTTCTCTATATTCTCTATGCACATGCCAGGAATGATGTCAGTATTGCTTAATTGTTTTAGGTTATGGGCCCAAACATAATGCACTTTGTAAAAAATTAAGAAATATATTTACTCCCTTAACAAGAGGATTGCTGAAGCTAGAGATTTTTTGTCAGGGATGTAACATTATTTAATCAAGATTCAATTGAATACCCAAATTAGTTCTGAATTTTTCAAATTTTATAAGTTATTAGTATAAATATAAAATTAGTACCTTAAATTTTACCCAACTTTGACCATGGCATGTTTGTTTCCTGTGAGTACTGTTGATATAATTTTCATATCATGCACACATAAAGATTTCAGCTTTTCAGTTTGAAAAGCTGAAAGAAATTGGCCAAAAATTGTAGCTTTTATTAATGTTTTTATGAGACCATGTCAGACCTTGGCTCTCTGTAGCACCTCTTGAGTCACCTGTATGTTGACCTTGTTGAACTTTCAGCAAATTATGCATGCTTGAGGCGAGGCATAAACTGAGGTGTCCAGGCAGCTTATTATATAATGGCCAGCCACAGTTGATCCAGGTGTCCAACCAAACTAATCTAGTAGTTTTAACCAACAACATAACAATAAACAAAAAATTAATAAATTTTTATTGGTTTTTAATAACAAATTAAAGAAAAATAGAAAAGGAATTTGATAGTTGATAATAACAGGAAATTAACTTGCAGTTACCGATGATATAAGAATCTTGTATCGATGGATAGAATGTCACATATTCCAAATATCACCATGCAGTCACCTATGGTATTTTTCAGTTCAATTTTAATGATAAAAAAGTTAATCATATTATTCATTACTAATCATTAGGGATCATATGAAGGAAATAAATTATAGACAAAGATGCAGTTGATAATATTAATCTAGATTCCTACTGTGTCTAGTGTGTACATTGATGTGAAATTAGTCCAAAATGAATATATTACATTTTTTTTTTTTTTAATATAAATAAAAGCCGTAAAACCAGGTACTTATGATCATTATTTAAATGTGTGAATTTTGTATATTCTGGATTCTCAACATCATTGTTTGGTGAAAACTGAATAAATACCAGACATGGTGCGAATACTTTGCAATTGTATTTAAACACGAATATGAATATGTACTCCATTATGAAATTTCTTTCATAAGAATGGGAATTCAGGTAAAAATGAAAGTATATGAATACCAGTGCAAATATTTTCCAAATGTATTAATGAATGTATTCATGAATATATTCTTTAATATTATTTTAATAATCATTTCAGTTATATTTTATTTGAAAAAATCATACTATTCTCTTATTATTTTTAATAAAAATTATTTAGGACAATATTTGTAATTTTTTTAATAAATAGTTAAACTCTTATATTATATGTTCTGCTTATAAGTTATATGGCCAAGTCAAAATCTGTGTGACAATCCCACTCCATTTGTTAATGAAATAAATGAAATTAATCCTCTTTCCTGTCTCCAAAGGTACTATCAAAATCATACATAAGCTAAACCACAGCAACTCATAATACAGCTTATTTTTATTACCATATAAAACCAGCATGTGCCTCATTTCTAAATCATATTTTTTTATCATATATATCAGCTGAGCGCCGTGACCCATAGGTCCCTTGTTACACTTCAGGACTGCCTAATATCAAAACCACTCATCTGTTTTTCCTCATATTTACCATAATTATTCCTCTATATAGTTCCTATGTACATGCCAGAAACTATGTCTTTATTATGTAAATTTAAAAAGTTTGGGCCCAAACATAATGCATTGTGTAAAAAATCAGGAAAGATATTTGATCACTTAACACAAAATATGTTAAAGCTATAAACTTTTTTTCCAGTGATATAACTTTAATTAATCAAAATTAAATTGTATACCCAAAATTAGATCAAAATCTTTTAAATTTTTTAAAAATATTAACAAAAATAAAAATTGGTACCTTAAATTTTGCCCAACTTTGAGCATGGCACGTTTTTTTCCTGTAAGTACTGTGGATTTAATTTTCTCAGCATGTTTTTTTTTAGCATTTTGTCTGTAAACACCAAAAATTTGAAACCAGTTGATCAAAAACTGTAGATTTTATTCAAGTTTTCAAGCACCATGTAACATATTGTTTACATCAAGCTAGTGTCATGCAGTTTGCAAGTGCTCAGCTCCCCAGCTTCAGCTCTCAGTTCCTAAAATTTGGCATGCAATTAGATGTCTCAAAAATCCCCTACCATGCCAAGAATTTGGTCACTAGGACTTAATACCTTCGAGATATTAATGAAAAACTTCATTTTTCAATTAAAAACCCATTGTTACACTTCAAGACTGCCTAATATCAAAACCACTGATCTGACTTTAATCATATATAATATACATATTTTTCTATTCATTTCCTTATGCACATGCCAGAAATGATGTCAGTATTGCGTAATTGTTTTAAGTTATGGACCCAAACATAATGCACTTTGTAAAAAATGAAGAAATATATTTACTCCCTTAACAAGAGGATTGCTGAAGCTAGAGATTTTTTGTCAGGGATGTAACATTATTTAATCAAGATTCAATTGAATACCCAAATTAGTTCTGAATTTTTCAAATTTTATAAGTTATTAGTATAAATATAAAATTAGCACCTTAAATTTTGCCCAACTTTGACCATGGCATGTTTGTTTCCTGTGAGCACTGTTGATATAATTTTCATATCATGCACACATAAAGATTTCAGTGTTTAAAAGCTGAAAGAAATTGGCCAAAAATTGTAGCTTTTATTAATGTTTTTATGAGACCATGTCAGACCTTGGCTCTCTGTAGCACCTCTTGAGTCACCTGTATGTTGACCTTGTTGAACTTTCAGCAAATTATGCATGCTTGAGGCGAGGCATAAAATGGGGCTCCAGGCAGCTTATTATATAATGGCCAGCCACAGTTGATCGAGGTGTCCATCCCAACTCATCTAGTAGTTTTAACCAAAAACATAACAATAAACAATAAATTAATAAATTTTTATTGGTTTTTAATAACAAATTAAAGAAAAATAGAAAAGGAATTTGTTAGTTGATAATAACAGAAAATTAACTTGCAGTTACCAATGATATAAGAATCTTGTATCGATGGATAGAATGTCACGTATTCCAAATAACACCATGCAGTCACCTATGGTATTTTTCAGTTCAATTTTAATGATAAAAAAGTAAATCATATTATTCATTACTAATCATTAGGGATCATATGAAGGAAATTAATGATAGACAAAGATGCAGTTGATAATATTATTATCTAGATTCCTACTGTGTCTATAGTTAGTACATTGATGTGAAATTAGTCCAAAATGAATATATTACATTTTTTTAAATATAAATAAAGGCATAAAACCAGGTACTTATGATCATTATTTAAATGTGTGAATTTTGTATATTCTGGATTCTCAACATCATTGATTGGTGAAAACTGAATAAATACCAGACATGGTGCGAATTCTTTGCAATTGTATTTAAACACAAATGTGAATATGTACTCCATTATAAAATTTCTTTCATAAGAATAGGAATTCAGGTAAAAATGAAAGTATATGAATACCAGTGCAAATACTTTCCAAATGTATTTATGAATGCATTCATGAATATATTCTTTAATATTATTTTAATAATCATTTCAGTTATATTTTATTTGAAAAAAATCATACTATTCTCTTATTATTTTTAATTAAAATTATATTTGTGACATTATTTGTAATTTTTAGCTCAGCTGACTATAAGTCATCTGAGCTATAGTCGTGGTCCATTGTCCGTCGTCCGTCCGTCTGTCCGTCCGTCCGTCCGTCCGTAGATGTGGCACGTTTTGAAACCGTAAGACCTAGGAATCCAAAATTCAGCATAATGTTAGATGTCCCCAAGATCTCCTACCAAGCCGAAAACTGGGTCTTTGCGACTTCGTTCTATTGAGAAATTAAGGAAAAACCTCAATTTTTTATTAAAATCCTATTTTCACACTTCAGGACTGCCTAATATCAAAACCACTCATCTGTTTTTCCTCATATTTACCATAACTATTCCTCTATATACTTCCTATGTACATGCCAGAAATTAAGTCTGTAAAGTATAAATTCTTTAAGTTATGGGCCCAAACATAATGGACTTTGTAAAAAATCAGGAAAAATAATAACTCACTTAACATGAAAAATTTTGAAACTAGAGTCTATTTTATCAAGTATATAACTATGTTTAATTAAGATTCAATTGTTTACCCCAAAATTAGATCTGAATTTTGTAAATTTTTTAAGTTATTAGCATAAAAAAAAATCAGTACCTTAAATTTTGCCCAACTTTGACCATGGCACGTTTTTTTCCTGTAAGCACCATTGATTTAATTTTCACAGCATGTAAACATAAATATTTAGTTTGTCTAAATCTGAAATTTGAAAATAAAAGCTTGAAAATTAAGCTAGTTATTGATTTTTAGCTCAGCTGACTATAAGTCATCTGAGCTATAGTCGTGGTCCATTGTCCGTCGTCCGTCTGTCTGTCCGTCCGTCCGTCCGTCCGTCCGTAGATGTGGCACGTTTTGAAACCGTAAGACCTAGGAATCCAAAATTCGGCATAGTGTTAGATGTCCCCAAGATCTCCTACCAAGCCGAAAACTGGGTGTTTGCAACTTCGTTCCTTTGAGAAATTAAGGAAAAACCTCAATTTTTTATTAAAAACCTATTTTCACACTTCAGGACTGCCTAATATCAAAACCACTCATCTGTTTTACCTCATATTTACCATAAATATTCCTCTATATAGTTCCTATGTACAAGCCAGAAATTATGTCTGTATTATTTAATTTAAAAAAGTTATGGGCCCAAACATAATGCATTTTGTAAAAAATCAGAAAAGATATTTGATCACTTAACACAAAAAATGTTAATGCTATGGACCTTTTTTCCAGTAATATAACTTTAATATATCAAAATTAAATTGCATACCCAAAATTAGATGAAAATCTTTTAAATTTTTTAAAATATTAATAAAAATAAAAAAATTGGTACCTTAAATTTTGCCCAACTTTGACCATGGCACGTTTTTTTCCTGTAAGTACTGTGGATTTAATTTTCACAGCATGTTTTTGTTAGCATTTCAACTGTTAACACCAAAAATTTGAAACCAGTTGATCAAAAACTGTAGATTTTATTCAAGTTTTCAAGCACCATGTAACATATTGTTTACATCAAGCTAGTGTTATGCAGTTTACAAGAGCTCAGCTCCCCAGCTTCAGCTCTAAGTTCCTTAAATTCGGCATACAGTTAGATGTCTCCAAAATGCCCTACCATGCCAAGAATTTGGTCACTATGACATTCGAGATATTAATGAAAAACTTCATTTTTCCATTAAAAACCCATTGTTACACTTCAAAACTGCCTAATATCAAAACCACTGATCTGACTTTAATCATAAATAATATACATATTTTTCATTCTCTATGCACATGCCAGAATGATGTCAGTATTGTGTAATTGTTTTAAGTTATGGGCCCAAACATAATGCACTTTGTAAAAAATCAAGAAATATATTTACTCCCTTAACAAGAGCATTGCTGAAGCTAGAGATTTTTTTGTCAGGGATGTAACATTATTTAATCAAGATTCAATTGAATACCCAAAATTAGTTCTGAATTTTTCAAATTATATCTAGTATAAATATAAAATTAGTACCTTAAATTTTGCCCAACTGTGACCATGGCACGTTTGTTTTCCGTGAGCACTGTTGATATAATTTTCATATCATGCACACATAAGCATTTCAGCTTTTTAGTTTAGAAAGCTGAAAGAAATTGGCCAAAAATTGTAGCTTTTATTAATGTTTTTTTATGAGACCCTGTCAGACTTTGGCTCTCTCCAGCCCCTCTTGAGTCACCTGTATGTTGACCTTGTTGACCCTTCATCAAATTATGCACGCTTGAGGCGAGGCATACATGGAATCTAGGCAGCTTATGGCAAGCCACAGTTGATCCAGGTGTCCAACCCAACTCATCTAGTAGTTTTAACCAAGAACATAACAAAAAACAATAAATTAATAAATTTTTATTGGTTTTTAATAACAAATTAAAGAAAAATAGAAAAGGAATTTGTTAGTTTATAATAACAGGAAATTAACTCGCAGTTACTGATGATATAAGAATCTTGTATCGATGGGTAGAATATTACATATTCCAAATAACACCATGCAGTCACCTATGGCATTTTTCAGTTCAATTTTAATGATAAAGAAGTAAATCATATTATTCATTACTAATCATTAGGGATCATATGAAGGAAATTAGACAAAGATGCAGTTGATATTATTAATCTAGATTCCTGCTGTGTCTAGTGTGTACATTGATGTGAAATTAGTCCAAAATGAATTTTTTACTGTTATTTTTTAATATAAATAAAAGCCATAAAACTAGGTACTTATGATCATTATTTAAATGTGTGAATTTTGTATATTCTGGATTCTCAACATCATTGTTTGGTAAAAAACTGAATAAAATCCAGACATGGTGCAAATACTTTGTAATTGTATTTAAATACAAATATGATTTTGTACTCCATTATAAAATTTCTTGCATAAAGAATGGGAATTCAGGTAAAAATGAAAATATATGAATACTTGTGCAAATACTTTCAAAATGTATTCATGAATGCATTCATGAATATATTCTTTAATATTATTTTAATAATCATATCAGTTATATTTCATTTTAAAAAATCATATGATTCTCTTATTATTTTTAATAAAAAATATATTTGGGACAATATTTGTATTTTTTTTAATAAATAGTTAAACTCTTATATTATATGTTCTGCTTATAAGTTATATGGCCAAGTCAAAATCTGTGTGACAATAGTACTCCATTTGTTAATAAAATAAATGAAATCATTCCTCTTCCCTGTCTCCAAAGGTACTATCAGAATATTACATAAGCTAAACAACAACAACTCATAATACAGCTTATATTTATTACCACACAAAACCAGCATGTGCCTCATTTCTAAATAATATTTTTTTATCATATATAACAGCTGAGCGTAGTGACCCATAGGTCCCTTGTTTTCTGTAGTCACTTGCTTTGATTACAGATGCAGGGTCCCACTCCAGGTCACTGGAAGTCAGCTATGCTAGGGTTTCTGATTTGTTACAGTCACTGGGGGAGATCCCCTGCTGTGACAGGTGTACAGTTATTCTCATATCACCACCCCAATCACCCCCCCCCCCCCCCCCCCCCCCCCCCCCCCCCCCCGGCAAACCCAACCCACCAAGTGTTATGCAGTAATTGTTATTGTTTTCACTGTATCTCCTTAATTGTAATGCTGTTTCCACTCCGATATGCAAAAACTTCCCTTGAAAAAATAATTCAAGGTGTAATCCAGAAGATGCAATGTTGTGTAATGTAGCATTTTTAAAGAAATCAGTTTTCTTTTAAATGATTTTAACAAATATACATGAACCCATCAGTATGCTTAAATTATTATAAAATATGAAGCACATTATGGATAAATAAAGACACAATTAAAAATTGTGAAATCTAAATCAAGTATTATTTTTAGATATTTATTGTTTAACAGATTTAAAAGATATATTTTTGTGGTAAAAAATAAATAAACATTTGTATGCATGATGTGGTGTTATCTGACAAGATTGAGATTTATGATGATGCAATTGAGAATAATGAATCAACTTTTATATTCAGATATATATGTTATATTGGAAATGTATAGAAATATAAACTTAAATTAGAAAATAATTGATGAGATAAAAAAATCAGGATTTAATACGACATTTGTTCATTATTTTCCTGCCTCAGCAGAATTTGAGATCAGGCTTTGTTTGCCCTGTTTTATGTTGTTAATTAGCTATATTTCAACTGTATACATTTCATAAAAAAATACATATATATTTAATGATATATATTATACAAAAAAATGGATTCAATTGAACAAATGTGTAAACTACTGAAATGTCAACAGTTAATCGAAAACCAACTAATGATCATGGTAATAGTACAGATCATTTGTTCACAAACTGCTCACATGCTTCAGTTTCAACATTAGGAAACACATGGTCAGGTCACAAAATATTATTTGCAACAATTTCTTGCTCATCAATACAAACCAATCATATAAACCAACCATGGTCTTTATTACCTCTTCCTCTTACACTTATCTCCATTTGATATTATTTTAGAATTTTACCTTCAAGGTCAACTTCAGCTGAGCACAGTGACCCATGGGTCCCTTGTTTTTATATTTTGTCAATTTCTACATCGCAGCAAGTAATAAATGAGTCTCACAAGCACATTTAGTTTAACTGTCTGCACATAGGGGGCGGCACTGAGGGCGGTAAATCTATCATGGCGGATATCCACACGTTCAGCGAAAGATTAACTGGTACATGTACTTTACTGACAAAACATCTTAATAAAGTAATTAAAGATATAATAATAGCTTGATTGAAATTTTGATTTGGTAGTAAAAAGGTATTTATAACACATTATTCCGTTCTGTTCACGTTTTTTATAACTCTGAAAGCTAACCGAAGTCTGTGACACGGTACCACCATTTAGTAGTAATACCGGGATGACAACATCGATGAAAAAATTTTATTTTACAGATGTTCGTTCATCCGAACGTCCGTTTATCCGAACAAAACCCGTGTCCCCCGAGATGTTCGGATGAACGGCGCTCCACTGTACTATGTTTTCAGTCAGACGCCGACGCTGCCGCCATCGCCACATAGGTTTCCGGAGAACTCCTCCATAACCACTAGGCAGAATTTTTTAAAATTTTGAATTATGATTGGTCACATGTGAACTGCTGCACCCTCATTTTTGGTTGACCTCTGACCTTTCCTCTCTGCCCAGCATCCATTTGTGCGTCTGTTTCCACACATAAACCCACATATCTCGGGAACTGTTTGACCGACAAGGCTAAAGATTTTGCACAAAGGTAGCCCTTGGAAAGCTTTATAACACACACTAAAAATGGTGGCGCTACCTGCAACCAATTTTGCACAGCATCCATCTGTTCATCTGCCTTGGGATAAAATCACTCATATCTCTGCATTGGTTTGACTTATCCACCTGATATTTTGCAGGTTTATACATCCTTGACAGCTTTCTTGATTTTATGACAGCTCGCGCCACCTACATTCAAATTTACGCTGCAGATAACGGGTGGTGCCACCTGCAACCACTTATGCACAGCGTCCATCTGTTCATCTGCCTCTGGATGAAATCACTCATATCTCAGAAGTGGTTTGACTTATCCACCTGAATATTTGCAGGTTTATACATCCTAGACAGCCTTCTCGATTTTATGACAGGTGGCGCCACCTACATTCACGTTTACTCTGCAGACATCCAAGCTCATATCTCTGGAACCGTTTGACCGATTTGGCCAAAATTTTGCTTGTGTATAGATCTCACATAGCTCTTCATCATAAACAAAACTGGTGGCGCCACATGCAACCACTTATGACTACTTTCCATCTGTTCATCTGCTTTGGGATAAAATCACTCATATCTCAGCAGTGATTTGACTTATACACCTGAAATTTTGCAGGTTTATACATCCTGGACAATTGCTCAATTTTATGACAGGTGGCACCACCTACATTCATGTTTACGCTGCAGACATCCATGCTAATATGCAACAGACCTCACTCTATTCCCCTTGCCACTTATTCCATGCCTCACTTCACCCGCCCCACTCCTGATTTCTGCGGATACACATAGTCGCTTGTCGACTACCCATATTCTCGTTTTAAAATGTCCTAGTCTTAAACTTGCAGGTTCTAAATGCCTATTTTGCTGAAATCATAATGACTAAGGTAGATATGCAGGACTTAAAAGGATCAATATTAAATTTTAAAAATAAACCTCCATTCATACTACCAAACTTTGCACAGGGTGGCATTAGGCCTTGTTTCCTGATACATATTTAAAAAAAAATAAAAATATTCAAATGTAATAAAAAAATCAGATTTTAAAGACATAGCCCAAGCAGAGCGCCCTGACCCATGGGTCCCATGTTAACTGGTATGGCCATATATTTAACTTTTGAAAACTTATTTACCTTCAAACATTATTTGTTTATGAAATGTTACGTTTATATAACACTTACCGTAGGCCTATTTGTTCCCTTGGTGCATCACTAAATGGTTTAGCTCATGTCCATTATTCTATAACTTACAGTTTCATTTTAAAAGGGCCATTTTCTCAAAGCTTTTCTAATGATAATATATATGAAAAACCAAAAGAAATAAAAATATTTTGCAGTTACTAATATTTTCCAAAATTCAGCTGAGTGATGTGACCCATGGGTCCCTTGTTGGATCATTCCATGTATCCCTTACTGAGATATTAAAGATTTTGTGTAAATTTCACCAAAAATGGGAATATTCAAGGTCAAGGCCACTCTCAAAGGAAAGGTCATGACCCCAATTTAACCCATATCTATGTATATGCATAATATTAAAGAAATCTGTCCATTAGTTTTTGACTTATATTGCCACAGTACTGTCAATTTGCAATTTTTGGGGTATTCAAAGGCACGAAAACAAGTAAAGAATAATAGGTGGCACCACCAGTTTCAAGAACATTACAACCCTATTCATGATCTTCGAATAAATTGATTTTGGGATCAATCCATGCAAGATTTTTTGAGGTATTTAAGAATTTGTGTGATTTTCCCCAAAATTGGACCTATTCAAGGTCAAGGACAGTCTCCTAGTGAAGGTCATGACCTCATTTTAAATAATCCTCTTCCTCTCACCCATATCTATGCATATACCAAGTTTGGTAAAGATCTGTAAAATATTTTTTGAGTTATCGCGCCAACAAGATTTATATGTGGTGGAGGCAGCAGGACCGGTTTGAAAACATAGTATCCCTGGACTTTGTCTGGGGATACAATTACTCAGACAAGTGCTTATTAAAGATGTCAATATGTTTGATTAATAACATTAAGATTTATGGCTGTATCAGCTGTTACATGATCCTAGGTAAATTTATATTTCTGATAATTTAATTTCAGTTAATAAAATTAAACATTCCCAACTCCAGTTTGCTCCTTGTATAATATATTGGTTTGTTTTGATCCTTGGGTTATTTTCAACACATGTATTAGTTTCATAGCTGAGATTATTTTCTTTTTTTTCTAATACATATTTAAAAAAATAAAAATATTCAAAATCAGATTAAAAAAATTTGATCTTAAAGACAAGTTTTCATTATGACGACTATAATGTTCATAATTGTCATAAGTGTCTTGACAGTGATGTGAAAGTATTCAAAAGTGAATATAATATTTTTTTTTATAAATTAAAGCAATAAAACCAGGTAGTTACAATCATTATTTAAATTTGTGAAATTTATATATCCTGGATTCTCAAAGAAATCTCATCAGATGTTAAGGGCTATGGGCAACCTGTAATTATTGAATAACAGTTAACTCCTTTGTAAACAGCATGCATGATTATTAACATGACTTACAGGCGACAATGATTTCCTGTGTCTAGTGTTAGCATGTGCACATAAGCATTTCATCTGTTAAAATCTGAAATTTGAAACCAATTGATCAAAAACTGTAGATGTCATTCATGTTTTCAAGCACCATGTCTTGATTGTTTTCAAATGTGTGCTCCAAAGTGTTACATAACCTGTTACATAACCAGTTCAACTTCTGACCAAGCTACTGCCTCTGTGCTTGTCTGGGTCAGGCTGGGTCAGGCAGTAATTACCAGAGAGCCTCTCTCTTTCTCTCTCTGGCAGTCTAGCCCATTCTCTCTTTCTCTCTCTCTCTCTCTCTCTCTCTCTCTCTCTCTCTCTCTCCCTGACAGTCTAGCTCACTCTCTCTTGCTCTCTCTCTCTCTCTCTCTCTTTCTCTCCCATTCTCTCTCACCCCTAAGCCTCCCATCCTCCCTGCACCCCATTCTTTTGACAGGTACTATAAACCAGATTAATTAGCTATGAATGTTGAAGGAATTCAGAAATGTGAATCAACTGAAATATTCATATATATACATGTTATACTGTGTATATGTAGTTACATTTTTAAACCTGGAAAAAATGATGTATTGAAAAAAAAAGGAATTAAGGCAAATATTGTTAATTTTTGCCCTGCTCAGTAGAATGGGAATTAAAATGATTTGCTTTGTTTCTCCATCTTTCTGCCTGCGTAAATATTTAATAATTATGAATAAATGTTTTTCCCTGTAAGTACTTGAATTAAATTTCATATCCTGTATGAATATGCAAGGTTGCTTTAATTCCCACCATCCCCTTCCCCAACCCCATAGAGTCCTTGCTCTTTGGCACTGTGAACAATAGTTCTATTGCTATTCCATAAAGTTTAATAATTAAAGATATATACAGAGAGACTGAGGCGTTGTAACTCCCATCATAACCCCCTCCCCCCCCCCCCCCCCCCATCAATCCTTTTATGGCTACTGAATACATATGATGAAATAAAAATTTGGTTTATTAAAATAATTGGATCTCATTAGACAAATGTGCAAACTGTTGAACTGTCAAAAACTTATCAAAAAGGTAACCAATGGAAACACATGGTCGGATCTCAAAATATTATTTGCAACAATTTCTTCAATCATATCAACCAACCATGGCCAAGATTACCTTTTCCGATCAGACTTTATCTACTTTTCATAATATTTTAGATTTTAACCTTCCAGGTGTTTAAGTACTGTTGAATGCTCCGTCCCTCTCTCTCTATCTCCTTTTCTCTCTACATCCAACCCTCCTTGCTGCCCAGTTTCCTCCTCCAAACCCCATCCCAATGTCAGCCTCAGTAAACGAGAACAAGATGAATCAGATATATTCATATTTTTATATATTGTATAACTATTTGCCAGAAATTATGTCAATATTGTGTAATATGTAGACATAGTGGGCATCAAAATAATGTACCTTGTCAAGACTGAAGAGATATTGTGTCATACAGTAACAAATTCATAAATCCCCTCATCAGCATAGTAAATCATAACATCATATCTGTCAAATTGAAATCTTACAGACTTCCATACACTATAGATCCTTCAACAAATAGCCTTATCATCATTCTACTACTGCTTATTACTGCTGTCATTGCATTCATATATGCTCAAATATATCGCAATTTTCAACCCCTCCTAAATAGATAAAAAATAAACCACTATATTTTACTCTATTACTCCATTAGTCCGGTTAATTCATTTACTTATTTATTCATTTACTCATTTATTTATCATTTACTCACATATTACATTACATTCCTTTATAATAGCCCAACATGTCCATGATATTCATAAGCTTTATCGACTCGATATAGTATCACAATGGAGAAACATTTATAGTCCAATCACGATCAGCTGAGCGCCGTGACCCATGGGTCCCTTGTTGGGTCATGAGGTCAAAGGTCAGGGTCACAAGACTCACTTATTTAAAAAGATAATGGCTGCATTTTCAGCCAAGCTTTTCATCCCAAACTTTCCATCTTGCACATTTAGCAGAATTGCCAGTATAGGGAGAGCATAAATGAATTTGGGGTCACAAGGGCAAAGGTCAAGGTCACAGAGCCATCTGTACACAAGTTAGTTTCCAGATGATAACTCGCATATTGGTTTCAAAGTTAACTTATATATGGCTCACAACTAAAGTAAGATCCCTGTCGATTTTGGTGTCAAAAAGTCAAGGTCACAGAAACCATTTCTTAAAAAAGGAATGTGTATGCATTTCATGCCAAACTTTTCATTGCAAACCTTCCCATCTTATAGATATTACTCACCTGCTGATAGGGGAAGATTCTTTGATTGGGGGTCATACGGTTAAAGGTCAAGGTCACAGGGCCCATCCGTTCACAAATTAGTTTATGGATGATAATTCTGCATTGGCTAGACAGATTGACTTCAAACTTGATCTATTAATGACCCACCTCTTAGGTAAGAAACATTTTGATTTTCAGGGTCCAGAGGTCAAAGGTGAAGGTCACAGGACTGTCATTCTGAAAAATTTCCTCAAAATATCCTTATTGACAAATACAGCTGAGCGTTGAGAACCCTGGGTCCCTAGTTAAATGTCCTAGTCTGAAACTTGCAGGTACATTTTGCTGAAATCATAATAACTAAGTTAGATATGCAGGACATAAGAGGATCAATATTAAATTTTAAAAATAAACCTCCATTCATACTCCCAAACTGTGCACAGGTTCACATTAGGCCTGTAGGCCTTGTTTACAAAGTTAATTATGTTTGGGCCCATAACAAATAGAAATTACACTTAACAGAATTTCCGGCATGTATATTGGAAATATTTAAGAGAATACTTCTGGTAAATGTTTGTGAGAAACAGATCAGTGGTTTTTAGCTCAGCTGACTATAAGTCATCTGAGCTATAGTCTTGGTCCATTGTCCGTCGTCTGTCCGTCTGTCCGGCTGTAGATGTGGCACTTTTTTAAACCGTGAGACCTAGGAATCCGAAATTCCGTTAGATGTCCCCAAGATCTCCTAAAAAGCGGAAAACTGCGTCTTTCCAACTTCGTTCCTTTGAGAAATTATGGAAAAACCTCAATTTTTTTATTAAAAACCTATTTTCACACTTCAGGACCGCCTAATATCAAAACCACTCATCTGTTTTTCCTCATATTTGCCATAAATATTCCTCTTTAATAGTTTCTATGAACATGCCAGAAATAAGGTATGTATTATATAATTTAAAAAAGTTATGGGCTCAAACATAATGCATTTTGTAAAAAAATCAGGAAAGATATTTGATCACATAACACATAACATGTTAAAACTAAGGACTTTTTTTCCAGTAATATAACTTTAATTAATCAAAATTAAATTGTTTACCCAAAATTAGATCTGAATTTTGCAAATTTTTCAAGTTATTAGCATAAATAAAAAATCAATACCTTAAATTTTGTCCAACTTTGGCCATGGCACGTTTTTCCCTGTAAGCACTGTTGATTTAATTTGCACAGCATATATACATAAGGAATTAATCTTTTAAAATCTGAAATTTCAAAGGAATTGATTGAAAAGAGTAGCTTTTATTCAAGTTTTCATACATCATGTCAAGTGTTGTTTACATCTAGCCCACCTACTAGTACAGCCTTCGCTTGCATTATGTAACCCACCCCAGGCAGCTTGCCTTGGCTCAGCTTGGCCACTACTAGCAGGCTTCCCCTCTGCCCTGCACCCCCCCCCCCCCTCCTTAGATGGTGCATTAACTAGATGAATGTTATAATTTTCTGTATTTCATTTGATTCTTGGCTATGCATTGCTACATTTTAGACTTTGTATTTACCACAAGGGTTACAGTGATTAAAGTGCACATTTAATTGTGTTCAACAAGTGGTGTATTGCTATGAAAGTGTGGGTGTTCATCACATAATTAATTCCTTACTTGAGAAGAGCTAAAACTTCACCAGGTGTGAAATTAACTATTAATTCCAGTAATAAATTACAGCTTAGATTGTAATTAGCATAATGATATTGTTTGTCCCTCATTCAACCAACAGTGTGTATACTTTATTTGAAAAGATGTTTTCATTTTACCAAATTTACTTTTATTTTATTTCAGTGAATAAGATTAAGCATGTACTGAAACTCCAATGTGCAAAACTTTTTAATAGTGATTCAAGGAATAATCTTGTAGATGCCATGTTGTGGCATTATTTTCTTTTAAATTCAGTTTAAACATTTATGATTTAAAAATAATAAAAATATATGTATGTGTATGCATACTGTGACCCAATATGAGCTACACTCTGGTTATATAATGATTGCAACTTAGAATTCTAATATTTTAACTTATATTTTCAGTGTTTTTTAATACAAATTTATAAAACTTGTAAATAAAAAAAAATCAATCAGATAAAAACTATTTCAATGGAAAAAGTGGATATGCTTAAATAGTAGGATTATATATAAACTTAAATGCATTATTCCCTTGAAAGTGAAATAAAGGTAGTAGTCCATTGTGTCCGTTGGCCTGTCCATCTGTAAATTTTTCATGTGCATCACAGTATCTCAAAACTTACTATTTTTCTTCATGACAGTCCTGTCAGAGTATTAGTTTGCAATCATATATTTAGGACATTTTTCATTTGCAAAAAGTTCAAACTTAAGCTGAGGGCCGTGACCCATGGGTCACTTGTTTTCTAACTGCATTTTCTCAGATTTTATAGGGAAAAAGCTAAAAAAGCTTTTTAAATCTTCTTCTCCGAAACTGTCCAGACAAATTGTCCAATATTTCACAGAGAGGATCCCTGGAACAATCTTTCTCAAGTTTGTTCAAATGGTTCCAGTTCGTAGATTTTTGGCCGAGTTACAGGAGGTTGAACTTAGTCATCTGTCCAAAAAAGCACACTAAAATTAAAATTTAAGAAACTTTCTTTCTTATGCAATGATTGACAGGTGTTCATTCATTCCCATGGTTATTTTATGCACATATTGTCTCTTAGCTGAAATAATGATACTTCTAGAAATATCTGATCATGAGAGACTCCTAAAGCTAAAGTTGAAACACTCCATAAAAGTGCACAATTTTAGTTCAGCATTATGTATTTAATATTTGATTGTCATGAGTTAGCAGGGCCTTTTGCTTTTATCTTTTCAAAACTATTATATATATGGACCAGTTATGCTAAATGGCTGTGTCTTTAGTTACAGAAGGAAAAATAAGTCTGTTTAACATGCAGTTAGTACTTAAGAATAACACAGATGATGAGGACAGTAACATCCATCACCTTTCATGTAGGTGACATGAATTTTAAGGAATTCCTTGATTCCCTGCAAATGACAGAGCCTTCCCAAAACATGTCAGTTTTCTACTTTTTAATAATTATTTAGATTTATTATATGTGTATTTTTATACTAGCAAATCTCCACTTCCTTCCTCTGCAATTTACAACATCTGATCATTCCCAATGCAATATTCAAGACACATTCTTGTACATATTTGAAATACTGATACTTCTATATTAATATTCTGCTCAACTACATAATTAATACAAAAACTTACATCTGTCAAAATGAGATCTTACAGATCTACATACACAGTGGTGATACAATTATATCGGTCACATTCAGCTGAGAGCCGTGACCAATGGGTACCTTGTTGATGTTGTATGGATTTTGTATGGATGGATGAAAATGTATTCCAAATATCACCATGCAATCATCTGTGTTATTTTTCATTTCAATTTTTGTAATGAAAACAAAATAATTAAATGATATTGTTCTTTACTATTAGGGATTATATGAGGCAAATTAATGAGAGACAAGGATGCTATTGACAATATTAATCTAAATTTGCAGTCTTTTCCAAGTGTTTCAGCTTTTTAATTAATTAATTTTTATTGCAAATTTTAAAAAATTTAAATGTGTCAAAATTTTAAAAAGACAAGTACTGATTAAAGATGTCAGTATGTTTCACTAATGACATTTATACTCATGGGTGTATCAGCTGTCACATGAATCTATGTATATAATCAAACTTTAAATTACTGGTTCCGTTATTTCATTTAATAAAATTAAACTTGCCCATGCCTAGTTTGCTCCGCGTATAATTTATAGGGTGTTCTTATCCTTGGGTTATTTTTCACACATATATTGGTTTCATAGAACAGATTACTTTGAATTTTCTTTCTGATACATGTTAAAAAAAATATTCAAATATGATAAAAATCAGATCTTAGACATCATTGTATCGCCAGACATAGTCTGGAGATACTATGGTTTAGGCACGGTCGCGCCGCCGCCGCCGCCGC
This sequence comes from Sipunculus nudus, assembly GCA_026874595.1. Taxonomy (NCBI): domain Eukaryota; kingdom Metazoa; phylum Annelida; class Sipuncula; order Golfingiida; family Sipunculidae; genus Sipunculus; species Sipunculus nudus. Next base: position 44,138,852 of record CM049308.1, read on the forward strand.
AGAGATTTCTTTTGGACACAATAACTCAAAAAATATTTCACAGATCTTTACCAAATTTGGTATATGTATAGATATGGGTGAGAGGACGACGCCTATTTAAAATGAGGTCATGACCTCAACTAGGAGAGTGACCTTGACCTTGAATAGGTTCAATTTTGGGGAAAATCACACAAATTCTTAAATATCTCAAGAAAACTTGCATGGGTTGATCCCAAAATCAAGTTGATCGAAGATCATGGATAGGGTTGTCATGTTCCAGAAACTGGTGGCGCCACCTATTATTCTTTACTTGTTTTCATGCCGTTTAATATCCCCAAAATTGCTACTTGACAGTACTGTGAGCATAATAAGTCAAAAACTAATGGACAGATTTCTTTCATATTATGCAAATACATAGATTTGGGTTATGGGATGATGTATATATAAATTGGGGTCATGACCTTTCCTATTAGAGTGGCCTTGACCTTGAATATTGCCATATATGGTGAAAATTACACAAAATCATTAATATCTCAATAAGGGATGCATGCATTGGTCCAAAAATCAACATGTTCGAAGATCTTGGAAAGTATTGTCATGTACCGGAAACAGGTGGTGCCACCTGTTATTCTTTTACTTGTTTTGTGCCGTTTAATACCCCATCATTGCCATTTATCAGTACTGTGAGCATTATAAGTCAAAAACTAATGGACAAATTTCTTTCATATTATGCCTATACATGGATATGGGTTATAGGATAATGTTTATTTGAATAGGGGTCATGACCTTTCCAATGAGTGGCCTTGACCTTGAATATTGCCATATATGGTGAAAATCACACAAAATCATTAATTTCTCAATAAAGGATGCATGCATTGGTCCAAAAATCAACTTGACCCAAGATCTTGGATAGTAATGTCATGTACCGGAAACAGGTGGCGCCACCTGTTATTCTTTTAATTGTTTTTGTGCCGTTTAATACCCCATCATTGCCACTTAACAGTACATTTATAACCTGTGAGCATTATAATTCAAAAACTAATGGACAGATTTCTTTCATATTATGCATATACATAGACATGGGTTATGGGATAATGTATATATAAATTGGGGTCATGACCTTTCCTATTAGAGTGGCCTTGACCTTGAATATTGCCATATATGGTGAAAATTACACAAAATCATTAATATCTCAATAAGGGATGCATGCATTGGTCCAAAAATCAACATGTTCGAAGATCTTGGAAAGTATTGTCATGTACCGGAAACAGGTGGTGCCACCTGTTATTCTTTTACTTGTTTTTGTGCCGTTTAATACCCCATCATTGCCACTTTACAGTATTGTGAGCATTATAAGTAAAAAACTAATGGACAGATTTCTTGCGTTTACATAGACATGAGTTAGGGGATGATGTATATTTGAATAGGGGTCATGACCTTTCCAATGAGTGGCCTTGACCTTGAATATTGCCATATATGGTGAAAATCACACAAAATCATTAATTTCTCAATAAGGGATGCATTGATTGGTCCAAAAATCAACTTGAACGAAGATCTTGGATAGTGTTGTCATGTACGGGAAACAGGTTGTGCCACCTGTTATTCTTTTACTTGTTTTTGTGCCGTTTAATACCCCATCATTGCCACTTAACAGTATTGTGAGCATTATAAGTCAAAAACTAATGGACAGATTTCTTGCATATACATAGACATGGGTTAGGGGATGATGTATATTGAAATTTGGATCATGACCTTTTCTATGAGAATGACCTTTTCTATGAGTGTGGTCTGATATTAATTGTTGCTAAAGATGGGGGGCCTATTCTTAAAGGGGGGGGGGATTAATTGTCTGGGGATACTATGGCACCTGCGGTGCCAAGAAATATCTAGTTATGATATTTGTAATGTAAATAATTGTCAAGACTCTTGATATGTCTTGTGTGGAGATTGATGTGAAAGTTCAAAGTGAATACAATATTTTCTTTTTTAAACATAATTTAAAGCTATAAACCAGGTACTTATGATCATTATTTAAATGTGTGAAATTTGTATATTCTGGATTCTCAACAACAATTGACTGAAACTGAATAAATACCAGATATGGTGTGAATAATTTGCACATGTATTTGGATATGAATATGAATACTCCATTATTTCATGCATATGAATTCAAATATGAATACAGGTAAAAAATTAAAGTATTTGAATAGGAATGCAATACTTTCAAAATATATTCATGATTGCATTCATGAATTCAATTTATAATTTTATTTTAATAATCATTTATTTCAATTAAATTTTTTAAAAATCTTTTCAGATTATACTGTTTTTATTTTTAGTTAAAATTATATTTGGCACAATAATTGATGTTAATTTTTTATAAATAGTTTAACTCAACAAATATTATTTGTGCTAGTGCTATTCTTGAGTAGGGATAACCTGTAATTATTGAATTACAGTTATGTCATTTATGAAAAGCATAATTAACATGACCTATAATAGACATTCTTTTCAAATACTTCTACTGCAATGTAGATAAAGTTACAGCTGAGTCAAAACCTGTGTGACAATAGCACACCATTTCCAGATGTAAACAATGTTAATGATATCAGTCCTCTTTCTATCTCCAAGGATTTTATCAAAATCTTACATAACTTGAGTTAAACACCATCAACTCTTAATACAGCTTATATTACCACACAAAACCAGCATCTGCCTACCACCCCCTCTCCCAAATCCTATTTTGTGGTCATATATAACAGCTAAGCACAGTGACCCAAGGGTCCCTTGTCTAAGTTAAATATGTTGAACTTTTTCAGTGGCAGCTGAGGAAGACAGCCAAGCTAAGGAGGCTGAGGCCCCAACAGTATCATCAGAGTCCCCAGGATTTAGTCATTCCATGACTAAAGGGAAATCACGGTTTCATCTAGATACATTAAACTCTGTGTCCCCATTTGAGGGAGATGAGTTTCATGACCAATCCTCAGTGGATAGTGGGTGCTTACCAAATGATAACATGTCATCACAGTGCAGATCCTCAATGGATAGTGGGTGCTTACCAAACGATAACTTGTCATCACAGTGCAGTTCTGACTTTGAGAGATACAGCTTAGATTATGAACCTGGAAGTTCTATAGAGTTTGAACATAACAGCTCAGAAGAAGAACTGGCAGGTATAAACAAGCACCGCAAGGAATTGCAAGCAGAAAAGCGAACCTGGTCACAGGCAAATCACCGTGGCAGCTGTCTAGAATCCTCAGGGTCCTCCTCAGATGAGGAGGTTAGGGACCTCCTCTGTAAACCTCAGCCAGTCACCTTCAGGTCTTCCCCACCAAAGGGTGTTCACAGATTAAGGCATGAACTGCCTAGAATCTTCTTGGCCAATGTGATGCCTGCGTCTCATATATGTTCTGTGTCTCCACGCAAGAAGCATCGTCTCACATCATTCAGAGATCTTGGGAGCCAATCTTCATCTGCAAGACCTTGCCTTGACTTTGAGAAAATGCAGGTTGGTGTGCTGTACTGCACCTATTGAGTATGCAAACTTTAAAATGTACATTTTTAGCTCAGCTGACTATGTCATCTGAATGAAATTCCTTTGTCCGTCATTCATCTGGTGGCTATTCTGTCCCTGAACACACTGCCAAAAGTAATTACCTACCCTAGAAAATATATCTTGTTAAGGGACCCATAAGGGGGCTTATTGTTTTACCAGCTCCGCGTCTGCGTCCATTTTTAGCTCAGCTGACTTTCAGTCATGCTGGGCTATAGCAATGGGTCTTTGTCCGGCGTCCTTCCGTCTGTCCGTCCAGCTGGCCGTCCGGCCGTTAGCAGGGCACAAATCGTAACCGTAGGGGCTAGGGCCATGAACCCTATGCAGTCTTAGAGGTTATAAAAAGATCTCCTTGCAAACCTGAAATTAGGTCACTGTGACCTATATTTTCGAAGTTATGGGGTGTGTTTGCACCCCCCAGAAATAACTCTTTGAGACAAAATTTTCATCCCAAACCTTCCATCTTTCACATACAGCTCACCTACCAACAGGGGAAGAACCATAATTTTTTTGAGGTCAAAAGGTCAAAGGTCAAGGTCACAGGGGCCTCTTCTTTGAAAAGCCTGTGGATGCATTTTAAGCCAACCCTTTCATCCCAATTCTTTGATCTTTCACATATAGCTCACCGACTAAGTTGGAGAAGAATCCTATAGATTTTGAGGTCACAAGGTCAAAGGTCAGATTCACAGGATCCACTACTTTGAAAAGGTTGTGGACACATTTCAAGCTAGACTTTTCATTCCAAACCTTCCAGCACTGATATCGCTTCTCTGCCAACAGGGGAAAAGACCTGTTGATTTTGAGGTCAAAGGTCAAGTTCACAGCACCCACTTCTTGCGTGGAGTCTTTTTCAGGCAAACTTTTCAATCTGTACCTTCAATCTGTCATATATGGCTTACCTACCAATAAGGGAAGAAGCCTATTGATGTTGAGGTCAAAAAGTCAAAGGTCAAGGTCACAATATTTAATTGTTCTAAATGCTTGTGAGCTTATTTTAAGTGTAACTGTTCAACCCAAACCTTCAGTCTTTCACATATGCCACATCTATGCATCACTCAGTTTGACTCAAACTTCATATTTATGAGTCTTTTTGCTTGAATAAATAACTTATTGATTTTGGGGTCAGCTGGTCAGCAGGTTAAAGGTTGCAGGTCAAAGTTATTCACCCATTGGTTGCAAAGTAATTACACCAGATTTAAGTGGTTAGTAGTTACCCATCATTTAGAAAGAATCCAGTCGATATATGGGCAAAAGGCCAAGGTCATAGGTCAGGGATGTTCACAATTACTTATTTTATAGACCATCTCTATTTTTCTTGTAAATATAACCATCCAACTCCAGCTGGTACATCTCCCTGTGTGGCTGTAATTGTGAGTGACACTGGTGACATATGACTCCCTTTTGTATCAGCCTATTAAGTGATAAGGCTCAGTGATAAGTACCTCGTTACTTCATAACAAAAACACTGTTGTCAGAATGCTACAGCCAGGCATTAAGACTATGAGAGTATAGTATTAAGGTTTAGCTACTGATTTATAAGATGATGGGAACATTTTGCAGTTTATTTTATGGAATCCTAGCAATAAACTTAGTTTCCTAGATATCTGAATATTTTAATATATATCACCACATATAAAAGCAAGTGTTTGTTCTCATAATATGTGGATGTGTACCTTGATTTAGGATGGCTTTTTGTTTTATTTCAAGACTCTTAGTCATGCTTTCTGCATTTCTTTTCTTTCAGGTTTGGCAGTTTACCTACCCTGCTGACCCCATTGAAAAGCAGAGTGATAATAAAAATATTGGACTTACACTTTTTACAATTGCATATCTATAAATCTGATATGAGGGCCTGGACATGCCTTTTGAATTATTTTGGGCATTTATTACTGGATAATTTGCCCAAAGTTTGGTCTCTTATTGGAGAATGTGGGATATCAAATGTCATACTTGTCAGAATTCCATTATGTCTGCCAGTTAGCCACCTTAGAAATTCTTTCTTCAGTTTCAGTAATTTTTCTTTAATGTTTGGTCCGATTTAGAGAATGTTTGTTGTCTGATTTCAGACTTGTCAGAAGTCCAATATGGCCACCAGGCAACCATCTTTTAATTCCTTTTGATCATATTATCTCAAGAACAGTTAAAGTGAATGCAGTTGGATGTATATTTATGTAATCTTGTAAAGGATTGGGTCAAATATTTCTGAATAAATATTACCATCATTTATAAAAGTGCAGTACAGTTGGCTTGTATTGAATAAAAATTCATACAGAAGCACCTGTTTCTCAATAATTCTTGCATGTATTTCCTTGATTTTTGCTATATATTTTGATCTTATATTTGCCCTTTGTGGTGTTCCTTTTGAGACTGACAGGTTTCAAGCAAGCTGTTGGAATAGTTCCTGATAGCTTAACAATCATGCATTTTCCTCAGACCATCAATTCACTGTGTTTTAACCAGACATAGGTGATATATATTTCTGTTGTCATAGAAAATTTTCAACAAATTGGCAAATTGGTTCTTCAAAATTTGACTGGAAGTTGTGAATCTCAGTCCATGATGTCACAGGTCATGCTTGGCAGCTGAGCGTCATGACCCATGGGTCACTTGTTAGCTCAGCTGACTGTAAGTCAACTGTGGTATAGGAATGGCCCTTTGTCCGTCGTGTGTCTGGACGTCCGGCCGTCCGTTAGCAGGGCACAAATCATAACAGCAGGTCCTAGAAACTTCTAAGTGAACATCCAGGGAGGTCAATTAAAAATTTCCTTCGAAACCTGAAATTAGGTCACTGCGACCTTTTTCTTTTGAGCTATGGTGCTTGAAAGTACCCCCAAGAATAGTAAATATTTGATACAAAACCTCCAATATCTTGATAATGAATGCATGGTTTGTCATGAATGTCGTGATATTCTGATAAATTTAAATTGATCTCACCAACCATTTGTTATGCTTATTTTCAGTAGGGGGGATGTAGTGATATGATACACATACAGCACTACCGTAAAATCTCCACTTAAAACCGCGGTTTAATCAAGAAATTCAAAAACTTGAAATCAGGTTGATTTCCTGAAAGCACTGTGCGGTTTATACTAGAAGGGTTTCCTGAATATCTTCCTGACAGTCATCGTTTTTGGGCCGGTGAGTGAGCGATAATATTGCAACTTTCAAAGGCCGTTCTTAGCAGCAGTCTCGCATGCATGGGAGCCGTGTGTAAATGTATTATTTACGGTTATTTGTTATTTATAAATTAAAATATTGCTGATTAGTTTTCGTGTGATATATAACTTGTTATAAAATCTTGGTAATTGTTACCAAATAATACGTTTACAACAACCCTGCTGTAACACACAGCGGCCTAACTGCATTAAATGCGGCGATATCCAGGACCCAGGATACCGCCGCATAAAAAGCTTCAGAGAAAACTGGAGAACTTCAAACCCTTGTTGGAAAAAAATCGTGTAAAATCAAATAGTGCGTTTATGACAAGGAAACTTTAAGTAATCTAAGGGAGTTATAGTACTTTATTCGAATGACCACGAAATTCAGCTAAATATTGTTTTAGTATGTAAACAAGACTCACTTTTAAAACTTTGCAATCCTTGCGCTTGAAACTGTCTCAGAATCTGAAACAATGAACTGCGTGACCTTTGCTCGCTGAGCCAACAAGGCCCGTTACCACTGGTTACACAGGCGGCTGCCGGCCAGCCGTGGCTGGAGGGAAAACCCAGAGCAGACATCGTTCCCCGTGTATCACCGTTTATTAGGATAATACATATTCTTCTAATCAACATTTAAAGTGGACAAACACTGTCTAAGTGGAATGTTATATGCTTATTTGATAAGAATATCTTTATTTCTTAACGAATACGACATTTTCAGACGAAATATAATTTAATTGTCATGTGGAATGTCTCCAGTTTCCTCAAATTATCTTCTAGGGCTCTCGCAAAGCGTAGCGTAGTAAGAGAGGACGGGTGCTAAGGCTAACAGCGGCCCACATCGTTGGGCATGGTCAAGCAAAATTGAAATAAAAGCCTACTATAAACCCATTTGCGGCATTATTTAGGAATGATTATTTGTTTAAAACGTAAAGTAAATAAAAAGCTGACATCGCAAAGAGTCGCACAATGGCAGACGATCGTTTTAAAATCAAGTTTGAGTGCCGCCATGTGCTGTAACGCCCCGGTATTCTGCTAAGAATATTTTGAACGGCTGTACGCAGTGGGTGGTTAACAGAACAGCCACCTATTTCGTCCCAGCGTGCCTTGCGCGAACACTGCCTTGACAAAATGGCTCCCCACACGGAAACTTTCTTCAGGAAAAAAACTTGCTTACCCCGACTGGCCACTTTAATTTTACATTAAAATCACTCGTTTTCAAGCGTCATGTTTCTTATACGTGCGTATCTCGACAAGGTAACTTCAGTTACTTTGATATTTAGTTAAGGTGACCAGCGATGTTTTCAAACGAACCAGCAAATTGTAACATGGAGCGATGTCAACGTACAATGTGACGATGATAATACCGAAGTAACCGGTATGAAAATGATTTGAATCTTCCGAGTAATTCCAGAAAATGGAATTTTCATCAAAAATTAAGATTAAAAACATTACTTTTAGAATTAAAATATACAGTGACTTGAAATGGATAAGCAAAATATTTTTTCCAAAATATAATGACAAATCAGTAGCAAACAAGAATACGGCACGGAATATAAAATATGTATAAACAGGCAGAGGTTCACCGGCCCTTGCGTCTTCCCAAACTTCATGCTTGAGTGACCCTGCAAAAAAAGTCTTATGATGTGTTTAAATAAAATGCCCAAGGAATTTTAAAGTGGACAGGAATGGCCGAGCCGCAACCTACGCGTGTTAATTTCTAGATGATAGCTTGATTGTGTCTTTTGTCAAATCATTCCGTAGGGAAAGTTGGTGCGGTTTTAAAGGGGGGTTTTTAGTATTTGAGCCCCTCGCGGTGTCTCACCTGGAATTTCGGCGAAGTCTGGGTGCAGTTTTAATCGGAAGTGCGGTTTTAAGTGGAGATTTTACGGTATATCATGTATCGCATTTATACAGTCTATATATAGCATGTGTAGTAATACAGTCAGATCAAGTAGTTCAGTACAAGCTGTCCTGATGGCTACATGTGTAACAGCATCATGGTAATAAAGAAGCTCCATCTACATCAGTGACTTGATTATCAATGGCCAAGTATAACTTCAATGCAGGGTTTCAGCCAGAAAAAAAATAAATGGGTACGGAGCGGTTAGTACGTGAGGGGGTGGGTGGGGGAAGCCCCTTCCACGGTGTGAGAAAATTTTGAATTTAAGATCTGAAAATGGCGTTTTGGTGATGCCTGAGCGCTAATTTAATCAGTTAGAAACAAATCTGATTTTCTTCATACCGTTTTGACAGGTGGTGATTCATTTCATTGATGGTCATGACTCGCAAGCGATATGAACTTACACTGTTAAAAAGTAAAAGCATAATGGACAGACGAGGCTCGGCGGTCAGTTATCAGTGCTATTGAGATAACAGTCATACTATTGCTTGAGTTGTAATCCGCTGCGCAACTGATCTCGCGCGCTCATTTGCATTCAGGGCTCGTTGAAACAGTATCGATGGGCTTATATATTTTGATCAGCAAAAAATCAGTTTTCAGGTAATAACTTTAAACGTCATGGCTTAATTAACATGCATGTGCTGTTGCGCAGTGCCCCTCCAGTGCCTGACTTTGCATTGTACCACGCTGGCAATTGTGAAGTGGCGTGGAATTTCTATATTGAATTGAACAAGTACACAGAGTGAAATTTGGTGCCTCAGTCGAAGCGGGATTTTTGTCAGTGAAAAACACGACAGTCAGACAGACCACGGGGTCGGAGGTCAGATGACATCTATTCAAATAAAGTCGAGGTCAACCAATCGACACATGGGTCAAGTGACGTGGATGCAATATCAACCAATAGGTGTGGGGGTCAGGTGTCAATAGGATTAGCTTTTCGGGAACGCATGCAGAAAGCATGTGTTAGTTTATACATTGTTCAATGAAGCTTGCTTACATGAGAATTGACCAAACGGCACACGCTGCGTTCTTTTGTCACGCACCTGGGTGTCTGATATACATGTTTACTGTTATATACGGCTTCATTTCACCACACATTGGTGCCCCAGAAATCGTTCTCCTAAAAAGGCAAGACATGCATTTTAACTGACTCGCAGACACAGCGATAGGAAATGGACATTGGTTCGCAGAGGGTCAATTTTGCGTCGCAAATTGCAATGCGATACCGCTTATTTCCAGTGCTGAAAATATAATATGTTCAATTACAAAAAAAATGCAAACCAAATTTAAGAACTTTATGTCACTCGCGAGTGCGGCTACCCAATACGCAAGTCAAAACAATATGGGAAGTAATCATCAACAAAAAGTTTCCCTGATCAGACTAATCTTAACAGTCTGCTCAACAGACTGACCGAACAAAATCCCACCCGGCCAGACTTTAATATAATCATACCATACTCATAAAATGAAACAACTTAAAATCGCGTAAAGTGAATTCCTTATTGAAGTAGTATAAAACATTGCTATACAACTGAGAAATCTAAACAGAGATCGTCAGTACTTGTTTTTCTGCACCCTCTCACATAAATTTTCAATATTCAGAACAGTGTCGGTAAGTTTACGTGGTATGCCAATTTGTCAGGGATGGAGGCCGACGATGTCCGCAGATGTATATGAAACAGAATCTCGCGGTTTAACTGCAAGTTGCGCAACACGTCACACCCTCTAAAACGCAAGTTATTCTCTACTCTTGATTTGTATTACCCTTATATTCTTCACTTATACTTTAGTATTATGAGATTGACACTTATCGCGTGTTTACAATACGACGTAATTATGATTAATATTGCGGGGTGGCTGTCAGCCGACTTGTTATATCACGATTGTGTGTACATTGACACGGTTTTCCAATTACCTTTTTTCATATTAACTGAATGGAAACCAAGAAAGCAAAAATGCATATACATTTGTTTCTATTTTACGGACTTTTCTCCCCTTTGTTTCGTTCTTGAAGTCGTTCAAATTTTATCTTGAACTTGACAAAGTCGTACCAGGGCTGCCCCGCGGAAGCCAAAGGCTAAATGATACGTAATGAGGTAGAACTATTGACAGGAACGCAACTCTCACCAATTTCGGTACATTCATATCTGACATGATAAACTTGGGAATAATCTGGGTAAACCAACACTTTTTCTCCTAAAGTTCAGAGGAGGCAGGGGAAAAAGAACGCCCTCGCTCGATCAGGGAGAAAATGTCCGTTTACAGAAACCCTGAATTTAATCTTGAATTTGACTGAATCGTACCAAGGCTGCCGTTAGTCATGGGACCTGTAGATATTTTAGGTTTACACACTGTGCGTTTTTCAGGACTTGTCGTGGTCAGGAGTTGATATTCCTTATACACGTGCTACAGTCATGCATACAACGGCCGACTCACTCATTTTAGAGTCAGGACTAGGCTACCGCGTGAGCCATGACACGTAAATGATATAGACTCTATAGTACAACTATCAGCAGTTGTTTATATTTAAGAATATACTTCAGATAAAAAAGTTCATTGACGGAGTATTTTTCCTTCATTATGTTAAATATTGCTTTGTATTAAAATGTTATTCTGAGATCACTTTTTGGGTACGTATCTTTACCCTAGCATTTTATTTGGGTACGTAATTTTACCCATTTACCCTTCTAGCGGAAACCCTGCAATGAATCTTGCCTTGAATATTGACCATGACTAGTTTTGTCAGTTCCTGAAACGTGGTGGTTTTCCTATTTTAACAAATATTTTTCTATTTATTTACTATAAAATGACAACAATCATGTCAGTTTCTCAGCTGTCATTACATCTGGTGTCCCAAAACCTGGTGTGTTTATTGATCACAAATGGATGCCCTATACTAATCACCCTGTCTGTCAGTCTGTCTGTTTGTATGTCTGTCTGTGTGTCAATCCGTCCATTCACACAAATTAGTTTCCAGTTAAGTTTGATATATTGGTTTCAAACTTAACTTATAAATGGCCCACCACTAAAGTAAGAACCATGTTGATTTTGGGGTCCAATGGTCAAAGGTCAAGGTCACAGGACCCATTTCTTTAAAAGGAATGTGTATGCATTTGAAGGCAAACTTTTCATCGCAAATCTTCCATCTTCAAGATATTGCTAACCTGCCACTAGAGGAAGATTCTGTTTGATTTTTGGGTCATAGGTCAAAGGTCAAGTTCACAGGGCCCATCCATTCACAAATTAGTTATGGATGATAATTCTGCTTTGGATAGACAGACTGGCTTCAACCTTGATTTAATAATGACCAACCACATATGTAAATTCATTTTGATTTTCAGGGTCCAGCGATCTAAGTTGAAGGTCACAGAAGCCACATCTTTAAAAAGATTGTGGATGCACTGTAAAACAAACTTTTCATCCTGAACTTTCCAATGTTCACACATGGCTTACTTGCCCAAAATGAGGAAACCTGTAGAATTTGAGGTTATCTGGTCAGGTGTCAAGGTCACTTTTTAAAAGATTGTTACACTAATCCTAATGCTGCAAGTTCAAGGATATTAGGTTCTAAGATTTTTTGGTCACAAGGTTATTGGTTAAGGTCACAGGACTGTCATTCTGAAAAATTTCTTTAAAAATATCCTTATAGACAAATTCAACTGAGCATTGAGACCCATGGGTCCCTAGTTGTGTTGTGTGCACCCATGCCAGAATTTCAGCAGTGATGTTTGTGTAATTGTTTCTTATTCAAAATGTTTAGTACCTGCATTGTTCATATACATGAGAAGTCATGGTCCAGCATTGAAGCATTATACCTGGTGTATTTCCCAAAGCACAGGTTCGCATTAGGCCTGTAGGCCTTGTTCTTAATATTTACCAGAAGTATTCTCCTATATATTTCCTATACACATGCCAGAAATTAAGTCTGTTAAGTGTAATTTCCCTAAGTTATGAGCCCAAACATAATGGACTTTGTAAAAATCAGGAAAAATATTTACTCACTTAACATGAAAAATTTTGAAACTAGAGACTTTTCCCCAAGTATATAATTTTGTTTAATTTAGTTTCATTTGTATATCTATAATTAGATCTGAATTTTGTAAATTTTTTCAGTTATTAGCATGAAAGATAAATCAGTACCTTACATATTTGCTGAACTTTGACCATGACACGTTTTTTTCCTGTGAGAACTGTTGATTGAATTTTCACAGCATGTAAACGTAAGTATTTTATATATGTTATATCTGAAATTTGAAAAAATTAAAGCTTAAAAATTAGGCTGGTTATTAGATCAGCTGACTATAAGTCATCTGAGCTATATTCGTGGTCCATTGTCTGTCGTCCCTCCGTCCGTCCGTCTGTCCGTAGATGTGGCATTCTGAAACCATAAGACCTAGGAATCTAAAATTTGGTATAATGGTAGATGTCCCCAGGATCTGCTACCAAGCCGAAAACTGGGTCTTTGCGACTTCGTTCCTGTGAGAAATTAAGGAAAACCTCAATTTTGATTAAAAACCTTTTTTTACACTTCAGGACTGCCTAATATCAAAACCACTCATCTGTTTTTCCTCATATTTACAATAAACAATCCTCTATATAGTTCCTATGTACATGCCAGAAATTAGGTCTGTATTATATAATTTAAAGTTATGGGCCAAAACATAATGCATTTTGTAAATAATCAGGAAAGATATTTGATCTCTTAACACAAAACTTGTTAAAGCTTAGCACTTTTTTTCCAGTAATATAAACAGTGTTTATCCGATGCTTGATAAGATCGGTTCGACCAAGATCGCTATCATCACGGGACATTATCATTTCGTAACTGAGGATCAACGACAGAAGATCCTCTCTCTGACCAGCAGAGAGAGAAGGACTATCGAGCTCATGAGCAAAAAGTTTCTGGACAGTGTCACGTACCTGGTGCACCTTAGGTTCGTCGACAGCGACCGCTGAAACTGTTGCAGTAACTACCTCAAAGATCGTAGGGCAGAACCATCCCACCCTGGACTGTTTGTAAATCCTCACAGGCGCGCCTCCTGTGTTGACGATTCTGACCGGTATGAGGTCATCTTGAGGTCTTGCAAGGACACGGGCGGCTAGAACCCCGTGTTTCTCCTGAAACCCGATCCTAGGTTCTAACACGCCCTCCGAGATTGCAGCCCTGGCTGTCAACGACACATGCAATAATACTGTCGTGCCTGGCGGGGATTTCAACCGTTTCGTGCGCTCTAACCGTGCACATCACCGGTTCCCTAGCAAAACGTTCCAACTGAACAGCCGTATCTCCGGTAGTCATCACTAATAGTACAAAGTCAATTCGGTAGCCATTTTTACATAAAAAATCAGTGCCCACGATACATTCATAATTCATGTCCCTTGATATTATTACTACCCACAGAAATCTGGAGGTCACACTGCCCTGTGGTGCATAAATCCTGACCATTTGCCGATAAAAGGTTCCCTGCGAACTATTCTATTTTTACAGGAAGACATGTGGACAAGAGCTCAAACACATGTTCATGGACTTGCATAACGGCAGAACCGCTGTCTACAAGGATACTGACGGGCAGGCCATTAACATATATTGCAGAATTAACTGACTTACTATGTGGTGTCTCTTCCGGTGATGGGGAAGGGGGTCTCCTGGTGTCACTGGCTGGCATGCGATCCCCCATGCCAGCATCTAATGGTTTCCCTGTTGTTGGTAGGCCAGGTGTGGCGGCGCGTTGCGGGTGACTCCCCGATGTCCGCCCCGGCACAGATTCCGCGCTTCTTTTGCTGACATTCGCGCGATATGTGGCCGGGCTCCTGGCAATACCAGCACACAATGTCGTTGGTATATTTCCTTTGGTCTGATGGAGCGGCCTTCACAGCGGTTTTCGTCGAGTCTGATATCCGCGACTCCTTAAGGAGAGTTATCATACTCTCCATCAACTCATTGTTCCTTTTTAGCACATCCGACATTTCTGGTGTGGCTCCGATGATGCTGTCATCTTTCACTGCCCTGACGCCCTGCGCTGTCTGTCCCGGTCTCATCCCTTCCTCCTTCAATACACCATAGTATCGTTCGCATGATTCTACTGCCTCGGCCAGATGTCTTGGTTGTTCGTGTTTCAGACGCATTCGGCAGTCGCGATCTTCTTGCGCGTTTATGAAACGTTTCACAGCCATCTCCTCTCGAGTCATGGCGTCCATATTCGGGTACGCGATGCGTAACAGCCTGGTAAGCTCAAACACAAAATCCGCTTGCGTTTTTGTCTTACAGCGACGTCTCGTCTTTTGGGCGATAGCCTGCATTCGAGCGTAACTGTCAGGCCCTGAAAGTCCAGCTCATATGCATTTTCGATGTCGTCCAGTGCTTGTTCTGCCCGGCCCTTCAGTCTGACCCCCAAGAACTGGCATTTTGTTCTGTCGTCCCACTGGTTGATGACAGCACATTTGACAAAATGTTTGAGCCACCGATCGAAGTCGTCATCCTCCTTACCGTAGAACGGGTCCGGCATGAAGACAGGCCGGGCTGGCTGGTTCTCTCCCATGTTACGCTTTGCCGTCTTGTCTTTTGAACCACACTTGTTTTGTTTTCTTTTCTTTTTCTTCTGTCTCCTTCCTCCTTGTGGTGGTGTTCCCTCCTACATCGATCCCAGCCGGGCCTCCATGTAACGACTATAGCAAAAACTCCAATTGACGATATAAGACACCTTTAATATCGCAAAGACGGTGTACAGCGAACACGGCGGAGTGACCGGCCAGCCCGAATACTTGGCTGACTGATGCATCTAGCCCTTACTTGACCTATCTTCCCCCCGGGGTCCCTGCATACCGGCGTATCGGTTTCTGGCCGGCCTCTTCAGTGTCCACCTCAGTGTCCGGCCACCGGTCGCCTGTTGTCACTTATCATTAACGATAATGTGAATTTCTATCCTCTACGCCGAGCTACTACCCAAGTATACCAAGTTTCTCAGGCATATATGTTACAGCTGTATTTTCCCATATGAGTTATAAACCTGTAAAAAGTTTTTTGACTGAGGCCACTGAGGCAAATTTGTTAGCAAACCTGTGAGCTTATGCGATGGTGTGGCGTCGTCCGGCGTCCGGCGTCTGTACGTTAACCTATACTTTCTTGAAAACAGCAAGAATTAGCATCAAATTTTATGCATAAAATTAGTCATCTAAAAAACTCTATTGGATTTTGCTTCTTTTTTGGCTAACTGCATTTTCTTAGATTTTATAGGGAAAAAGCTAAAAAAGCTTAAAAAATCTTCTTCTCCGAATCTGTTCAGCCAAATTGTCCAATATTGTACAGAAATAATTTCTGGAACAATCTCTCTCAAGTTTTTCGAATGGTTTAAGTTCGGTGATTTTTGGCCGAGTTACAGGAAGTTGAACTTAGTCATCTGTCCAAAAAAGCATACTAAAATTACAATCTCAGAAATGGCTTGAGCTATCATCACCAATTTTTATGCCAATGTTGGTCACATGAGTCATATCTGGTGGCGCCACCTGCATCGGCCTTTTTTGTAAGGGGGTCATCAGTGCCTGTATCAAACTGAAGTCTACAAATAACTTCTTCTCTGAAACGATATGGCCAAATTGTTTAATATCGCACAGAAATGATCCTAGGGTAGTGCTTTCTGAAGTTTGTTCAAATGGTTTCAGTTCAGTGACTTTTGGCTAAGTTATGGGGAGCTAAATTTAGTCATATGACATAGCAGCCCATTTTAGCTAAGTGGCTAAAAAAATCTTCTTCTCAAACACCACTGGGCCAAATTCTTAAATCTCACACATTAATTATCCTTAGATGTTGATAATTCAGGCTTGTTCAAATGGTCTCAGTTCAGTGACTTTTGGCTAAGTTATGGGAAGCTGAATTTAGTCATATGCTGTAACAGCCCATTTTAGCTAAGTGGCTACAAAAATCTTCTTCTCAAAAACCACTGGGCCAAATTTTTAAATCTCACACATTAATTATTCTTAGATGTTGATTATTCAAGTTTGTTCAAATGGTCTCAGTTCAGTCACTTTTGGCTGAGTTATGGGAAGCTGAATTTAGTCATATGCCGTAACAGCCCATTTTAGCTAAGTGGCTACAAAAATCTTCTTCTCAAAAACCACTGGGCCAAATTCTTAAATCTCACACATTAATTATCCTAAGATGTTGATAATTCAAGTTTGTTCAAATGGTTTTGGTTCAATGATTTTTGGCTGAATTATGGGAAGCTGAACTTTGCCATTTTGCTGTATTTTCCCATATGAGTTATAAACCTACAAAACGTTTTTTGACTAATGATACTGAGGCCAGTTTGTTTTATCTTTGCAAGAATAATTCCCTGAATAATTCTTATAATAATTGTCTTTTATGGTTCCAAAGAATGAATTTTGGCTGATTTATAAAGATTGAATTGAGTCATTTTACCATATATGTTAGCTGTGTGATGCTGTTACATCTAGCCTGGCACCAGTTTATCAGCATTTATTACATCATGCCACTAGACATTTAGATTTCAGGTTAACTTTGGTTAATATTGACAAGAAAGTTTTTTTAAAAGCTTTTAAAAAATTTAGATTTATGATTTAAGTTATTCATCATACCAGGCAATGTTACAATCATGGATATTCAGCTGTCTGTGGCTATATAAAGACAACTGTACGTGGATTATAAATTATTGGTATCCCTACTCAACTTAATTCAAGAATTTGCCATCAGTGAGATATATCTGTACTTTAAATTTGCATTCAGTATGCATCCGTAATAATTTTACATATATTCCTGATTTCTTTTTTTATAAAAAGTCAGCTGAAAAGCATTTTGTATTGGGAAAATAAATTTTAAAGTTATTTCAAGTAGAGACCACTTTTGTGATCAGATGGCAGCACTTGGTTTACCATTGGCAGATTGCCAGTGCCTTGATGTTGGCCATAAGCCAAGATGATGTCAGCTCTATAAATAGTTTTAGCACAGTGCCAGGATTGGAAGAAGTGCAGCCAGGTATAGGTCTCTAGTTCACTCAGTGCAGTAGCTGCATTCTATTTATAGCTTTGGCAGACTGCTCACTGCATTATATTTGGCACCAAA
Organism: Sipunculus nudus; assembly: GCA_026874595.1. Taxonomy (NCBI): domain Eukaryota; kingdom Metazoa; phylum Annelida; class Sipuncula; order Golfingiida; family Sipunculidae; genus Sipunculus; species Sipunculus nudus. The sequence continues at coordinate 44,156,521 of CM049308.1, forward strand.
GCTAAGCCTGAATCTATTTATAGCTTTGGCAGACTGCCAACTGTGTCAGATTATGCAACAGGTCAAGAGTTCACTTATTGCAGCCAGGTACAGGTCAAATGTTCACTCAGTCTAGCCAGGTGCAGGTCAAGAGTTCACTCAGTGCAGTAGCTGGAGGCAGCAATTTGTCACAGGTCACTCGGGGGCAACTGCCTTACTCACCTAAGCCTTGTCAGCCCAGTGCATCAAACTCTGGGGAAGTTTGATGTATTGGACTGATATTTTGACCTGTCCATGCATCTTTGATGGTATTCTTATTTACAAAACAGGTGGTGCCACGTACATTGACTTTTGCACAGTGTATGTGCCTGCTTATTTCTACAGAGGAATTTGATATATCAGTCTGAAAATTGGCATATGTGTATATCTCTGATAGCTTCGAAGTATACAAGACTGGTGGTGCCAGCTACAATCGTTTTTGTGTTGTGTGCACCCATGCCAGAATTTCAGCAGTGATGTTTGTGTAATTGTTTCTTATTCAAAATGTTTAGTACTTTCATTATTCATATACATGAAAAGTAATGTTCCAGCATTAAAGCATTATACCTGGTGTATTTCCCAATGCACAGGTTCGCATTAGGCCTGTAGGCCTTGTTTAATATTTTACAAGAATATTCCCCTGAATAATTCTTATAATAACTGTCTTTTTTGGTTCCAAAGAATAAATTTTGGCTGAATTATATTATGTACTGAAGCGGATACATCTAGCCTGGCACGTGTTTATCAGCATCCATTACATCATGCCTCTAGACATTTAGATTTCAGGTTATCTATGGTTCATATTGACAAGAATGTTTTTTAAAAGCTTTTAAAAATGTAGATTTATGATTTTACATATTCCTCATGCCAGGCAATGTTTACAATCACAGGTTTACAGCTCTCTGTTGGTATATAAAGATAGCTGTACATGGATTATGAATAATAGGTATCCATCCTCAACTTAATTCAAGATTTTGCCATCTGTGAGATGTATCTGTATTACAATTCTGCATTCAATATCATCTGTAGTAATTTTTAGCGAACCTGTGAGCTAATGCGATGGTGTGGCGGCGTCCTCCGTCTGTATGTTAACCTATACTAAACTAAACACCAACAACTCATAATAAACCTTATATTTATTACCTCACAAAACCAGCATCTGCCTCATTCCCAAATCATATTTTTTATCATATATAACAGCTGAGTGCCGTGAATCATGGATCCCTTGTTGAATTTTTCCTTGAGGCTCTATTACAGTCAATTGCTTTGTCCAGGTGCAGGCAGCTGGAAGTCAGCTTCATGATTTGTTACAGTCACAAGGGGAGATGCCCTGCTGTGACAGGTGTACAGTTTTTTCATATCACAAACAACCATCCCCCCCCCCCCCCCCCCCCCCCCCCCGGATACCCCACCAAGTGTTATGCAGTGATTGTATCCCCAGACAAAGTCAGGATACTATGGTTTAAGCACGGTCGCCTGCTACTGCCACAGAGTTTTCGTTTCAACGTGATAACTCAAAAAATATTTTACGGATCTTTACCAAACTTGATATATGCATGGTTATTGGAAAGAGGAAAAGCCTGTATAAATTTGGGTCATGACCTTTACTAGGAGAGTGACCTTGACCTTGAATAGGTCAATTTTGGGGGGAAATCACACAAATTCTTAAATATCTTAAGAAATCTTGCATTCATTGATCCGAAAATCAACTTGACTGAAGATCTTGGATAGTGATGTCATGTACCGAAAATCTGGTAGCGCCACCTGTTACCCTTTTCTTGTTGTCGAGCTGTTTAATACCCCATCATTGCCACTTAACAGTACAGAGAGCAAAACTAATTGATGGATTTCTTTCATATTATGCATCAGGGATAGAAATCAGTTTGAAAAAATCACAGGCCAGCCGGGCCTGCTTGTAATCATTCATACAGGCCTATCAAGGAAATCACAGGCCCGCACTTTACGCAGATAATTGTACCCTTAAAATACAAAAACAAACCATGTTTGGCTTTAGAAAATGATTTATTTTCACTGTACATACAGACAATACCTCATAAGTATTTAGCTGACCATAATGCCAATGGATGCTCTCTCACACTGACTTAATTTCCTCCACAGAAATGTCCGAATCACTCTGTCTCTCTGACACATCATCCTCTATTGATACTGCATAGAGTCTACCTCCTTCAGAGTCTGTGTGCACTGGCTCTACTGCTGGTTCTGGGTCAAAGTCTTTTACTTTTGTTTGCTCCATGATAATCCTCATGAGGATGTTGAGTGTGTCACTTCTTAGCCTGCTCCTCCTGTCAGACTTGACCCTCTTCATTTGGCTGAAGCCCAGCTCACAGTCTGCTGATGTGACAGCCAGGGACAGCAGCAGGTTCACCAGGTGCAGCACATTAGGACAGGCCTGCCCATACATGGTGTTCAAGGCAGTCCATGTGACCTTCTCGCCAGGGCCTTGGGGATATCTGCAAAAATTTAATATCAACATTCACATAGTAACTAGGGATCCAAGCATGGGTCTCAACGCTCAGCTGAATTTGTCTATATGGATATTTTTACAAGTTTTAAGTTTCTAGGGCCAGCAGATACTATTTGTGAATTGCTAAAGGACAGACAGAGTCTGGAAGAAAATAAAATAATTGTAATATTGGAAGAAATACTGGGGGTGCCACCAACTTCAGGGAACTGACCAAACTACTCACTGCCAGTATTCAAGGCAAGGTTCATGGCTATCTATGCATTTATTATCAAGATACCTGAGGTTTTGTGTCAAAATTTTAATTATTCTGGGGTAACTTACAGAGAGTTGTTATTCAAGCAAGTAACAAACTTTACAACTGTTACCTCTTGTACACTTTCTCTTTCAGGAAAGTCCACTCCATCTCAGTCTGACTAGTATCCACCTCAGCACCCATTAGGACTGGTCGCCAGTGATCCACAAGAACCTGGATGTGGGAATCTCCAAAATCTGTTCAAAACAAATTTACACATTTTATGAAATGTCAACAAATGTAGTTCTTCTTTCTGAAACAGCAGCTTTTATAACAAGGTTTAAATACAAGAAGACAATGTTAAAACAGCAAATTTTCTAATCTTTTCCAAAACTTAGTCTGATCCTCATTTTTTCCTTTTCCACAAGTCAGTTCTGAATATATCAAAATATTCCAGGCACCTGCAAGAATGTCCTCTGTTGGCCATTCGGTAAGGTTTGTGAGGCAGGTGGCTTGCAACACATCTTCCTTAAAGTCATCAAAGCGGGCATCCAGTCTGTCCAGAAGTCCCTCCAGCACTCTTGTCCTAGCCGAACAGAACACCTTCAGTGGTCCCACCAGATCAGTCCCTTGGTGGATGTTTTTGCCTAGCACTTGATGGAGATTGGGACCTGGCCTGCAAATATAAAAATACTTTGTGATATTTTAACATGTTAGAAACTTTGATTATAGTCTACATCTGACGTTTGTTGTTATTTACATTGTTAAATTTAGTCAGTTATCTGTGTACAGAAAGTTGCATATTTTATACAACAGTGTAAACTTTTTAGAGATACCATAGGCATTAGCTTATTGTGAAATCCTCTCTTTATATTTTTAGAAATTAGCAAATTACAAAATTATGATACCCACTCTGTTTAATACTTCTTCAGTGCAGAGCATGTTATCTTGTACTCCTCATATGCCTCTGCCTGTGTCACAGTGGTCCTCTGGAGTAACAGGGAGAACTTGTTCAGGCACAATACCACAACTTGCATGAACAGCAAGAAATGCATCATGTCCCTTGAGTGAAGGCTCTTCTTGGAGTTGGCAGCCTTGGCCTTGGCGTCCTTGTTGGCAGAGGTATCAAGGTGGGATAGCTAAAAATTAAGAGCCAGATCCAGTCAATTTCTTCTGCCGCTGCCATTTGTTGTATATTTAATTTCATTATTACATGTGGTATAATTAGCGAACCTGTGAGCTTATGCGATGGTGTGGCATCGTCCGGCGTCCGGCGTCTGTATGTTAACCCATACTATCTTGAAAACGGCAAGAGGTAGCATCACGAAATTTTATGCAAAATATTAGTCATCTAAAAAACTATATCGGATTTTGCTTTCTTTTCGGCTAACTGCATTTTCTTAGATTTTATAGGGAAAAAGCTAAAAAAGCATTAAAAATCTTCTTATCCAAAACTGTTCAGCCAAATTGTCCAATATTTCACAGAAATGATTCCCGGAATAATCTTTCTCAAGTTTGTTCGAATGGTTTAAGTTCGGTGATTTTTGGCTGAGTTACAGGAAGTTGAACTTAGTCATCTGTCCATAAAAGCATACTAAAATTACAATCTCAGAAAAGGCTGGAGCTATCATCACCAAATTTTATGCCAATGTTGTTCACATGAGACATATCTGAAATTGAGGTATTGGTGGTGCCACCTGCATCGACCTTTTTTGTACGGGGGTCATGGGTGCCCGTATCATACTGACGGCTACAAAAAACTTCTTCTCTGAAACCATATGGCCAAATAGTTTAATATCGCACAGAAATGATCCTAGGGTAGTGCTTTCTGAAATTTTTTGAAATGGTCTCAGTTCAGTGACTTTTGGCTGAGTTATGGGAAGCTGAATTTAGTCATATGCTGTAACAGCCCATTTTAGCTCAGTGTCTACAAAGATCTTTTCCTCAAAAACCACTGGGCCAAATTCTTAAATCTCACACATTAAATATCCTTAGATGTTGATAATTCAAGTTTGTTCAAATGGTTTTGGTTCAGTGATTTTTGGCTGAGTTATGGGAAGCTTAACTTAGCCATTTTGCTGTATTTTCCCATATGAGTTATAAACCTGTAAATTTTTTTTTGACTGACCCTACTGAGGCCAATGTGTTTAATATTTTACAAGAATAATCCCCTGAATAATTCTTATAATAATTGTCTTTTATGGTTCCAAAGAATGAATTTTGGCTGAATTATAAAGGTTCAATTGAGTCATTTTACCATATATGTTAGCTGTGTGAAGCAGATACACAGATACATCGAGATACATCTAGACTGGCACCAGTTTATCAGCATTTATTACATCATACCTCTAGACATTTAGATTTCAGGTTATCTATGGTTAATATTGACAAGAATGTTTTTTAAAAGCTTTTAAAAAATGAAGATTTATGATTTTTAGATATTCCTCATGCCAGGCAATGTTTACAATCACAGCTATACAGCTCTCTGTGGGTATATAAAGATGGCTGAACATGGATTATAAATAATTGGTATCCATAGTCAAATTAATTCAAGATTTTGCCATCAGTGAGATATATCTGTATTACAATTTTGCATTCAATATGCATCTGTATTAATTTTTAGTGAACCTGTGAACTAATGCGATGGTGTGGCGGCATTTGTCTTCTGTATGTTTACCCATACTATTTTGAAAATGATTGGAGCTAGCATCATGAAATTTAATGCAAAAAAATTAGCCATCTGAAAATTTTCTTAAATTTTATAGAGAAAAAGCTAAAAAAAACATTTAAAATCTTCTCCTCCGAAACACTTAAGCCAAATTGCTCAATATTTCACAGAAATAATCTTTTATACCATCTCCCTCAATTTTGTTCAGGAAGTTGAACTTAGTCATCTGTCCAAAAAAGCATACTAAAATGACAGTCTCAGAAACAGCCAGAGCTATCATCACCAAATTTTTGACTCACATGAGTCATATATGAAATTCAGGTATTGGTGGTGCCACCTGAATTGACCTATTTTTGTACGGGGGTCATTGGTCATCTGTACATTAATCCATAATTTCTCAGGAATAGCAGGAGCTACCATTTCCAGATTTTATGCAATAATCTGTCACATATCAAATTTTGTGGGATTCAGCTTATTTTTTTGCTATCTGCATTTAGTTAGATTTTATAAGGAAAAAGCTGACAATATTAAGTCGTCTTCTTGTAGACGGTTTAGCCAAATTGTTAAATATTTTACATAAATGATCCCAGAGGCAAGCCCTCTTAAGTTTGTTCAAATGGTTTGCATTTGATGAATTTTAGTGGAGTTACACAAATTTGAACAGTCATTCGGCCAAGTAAGCATACTGACATAGTACTCTCAGAAATGACAGAAGCTAGCATTACCAGGTATTGTGCAAATGTTGGTCACATGACTCGTATTTGAAGTTGTAGATTTAGTGGTGCCACCTACATTGACCTGTTTTTTATGGGCAAAAAACCTCATAATTTAAGCTTCTTTCAGCTTAATGATGAAACTGTCAGGTTGAATTGTTCAATTTTTGAAAAGAATTATCCTAGGACATGGTTGTTTCAATCATATCAGAATATACTGAGTTTGTTGATTTTTAATTGAGTGGTGAAAAGGTTAAGTTGGTCTTATGGCCATTATTATGTCTTTTTCAAACTGAGGACTGCAATAGTGTTCTTCTACAAAATTATTATTTCAGTTATATCTTCTGTAACATTGCACAAAAATTATTCTTAGGTGGCCTTTGTTCAAGTTTACTAGAATGATTTTTGGCAGAACTATTGGACCTTTAACAATGAAAGTACTGCATCTTTTATTATTGTATCCCCAGACAAAGTCTGGGGATACTATGTTTTCATACCGGTCCTGCCGCCGCCGCCGCTGCCGCATAAAAATCTTGTTGGCGCGATAACCCAAAAAAAATTTCACGGAACTTTACCAAACTTGGTATATGTATAGATATGGGTAAGAGGATGACACCTATTTAAAATGAGGTCATGACCTTTACTAGGAGAGTGTCCTTGACCTTGAATAGGTCCAGTTTTGGGGAAAATCACACAAATTCTTTAATATCTCAAGAAATCTTTCATGGATTTATCCCCAAAATCAAGTTGATGGAAGATCATGGATAGGGTTATCATGTTCCAGAAAATGGTGGCGCCACCTATTATTCTTTACTTGTTTTCATGCCGTTTAATACCCCCAAATTGCCACCTTACAGTACTGTGAGCATTATAAGTCAAAAACTAATGGACAGATTTCTTTTATATTATGCATATACATAGGTATGGGTTATGGGATGATGTTTATTTAAATTGGGGTCATGACCTTTCCTATGATAGTGGCCTTGACCTTGAATATTGCCATATATGGTGAAAATCACACACCTCTTATGATATCTCCAGTGTTGATAGCCATATGGATTTCAAACATGACTTATGTATGGCCCACCACTAAAGTAAGAACCCTATAGGTTCTAGGGTCATGAGGTCAAAGGTCAAGGTCACTGGACTGGCATTTAAAAGATACTGTGGATGCATTTTAAGCCAAACTTTCATCCCAGGTCTTCCATCTTGAATATATAGCTCACTTGCCAATAGTGGATGATCCATATAAATTTTGAGGTCACAAGGTCAAAGGTCAAGGCCACAGGAGCTGTCTGTCCAAAAATTACTTTCTGGATGATAATTCCTGCTTTTATTGATGTATTGATTTCAGATTTGACTTATATATGTCCCATTGAAAAAGCAAAACTCCAATTGATTTTGGGGTCATGAGGTCAAAGGTCAAGGTCACAGGACACATCTTTAAAAAGATTGTGGAGGCATTTTCAGCCAAACATTTCATCTCAGACCTTTCATCTTGCACATATAAGTCATCTGCCAATAGAGGAAGACCCCTATCAGTTTTGAGGTCACAAGGTCAAAGGTGAAGGTCACAGGAGCCATATGTCCAAAAATTAGTTTCTGGATGATAATTCCTGCTTTTATTGATGTATGGATTTCAAACTTGACTTGTATATGTCCCATTGGAAAAGCAAGACCCAAATTGATTTTGGGGTCATGAGGTCAAAGGTCAAGGTCACAGGACACATCTTTAAAAAGATGTGGATGCATTTTAAGCCAAACTTTCATCCCAGGTCTTCCATCTTGAATATATAGCTCACTTGCCAATAGTGGATAATCCATATAAATTTTGGGGTCACAAGGTCAAAGGTCAAGGCCACAGGAGCTATCTGTCCAAAAATTAGTTTCTGGATGATAATTCCTGCTTTTATTGATGTATGGTTTTCAAACTTGACTTGTATATGTCCCATTGGAAAAGCAAGACCAAAATTGATTTTGGGGTCATGAGGTCAAAGGTCAAGGTCACAGGAAACCTCTTTAAAAAGGTTGTGGATGCAATTTCAGCCAAATAATTCATCTCAGATCTTTCATCTTGCACATATAGTTCACCTGCTAAGAGTGGAAGACCCCTATCAATTCTGAGGTCACAAGGTCAAAGGTGATGGTCACAGGAGCTATCTGTCCAAAAATTAGTTTCTGGATGATAATTCCTTCTTTTATTGATGTATGGATTTCAAACTTGACTTATATCTGTCCCATTGAAAAAGCAAGACCTGAATTGATTTTGGGGTCATGAGGTCAAAGGTCAGGGTCACAGGACACATCTTTAAAAAGATGTGGATGCATTTTCAGCCACACATTTCATCTCAGATCTTTCATCTTGCACATATAGCTCACCTGCCAAGAGAGGAAGAACCCTATCAATTTTGAGGTCACAAGGTCAAAGGTGAAGGTCACAGGAGCCATCTGTCCAAAAATTAGTTTCTGGATGATAATTCCTTCTTTTATTGATGTATGGATTTCAAACTTGACTTGTATTTGACCCATTGGAAAAGCAAGACCCAAATTGATTTTGGGGTCATGAGGTCAAAGGTCACGGTCACAGGAAACCTCTTTAAAAAGGTCACAGGAGCCATCTGTCCAAAAATTAGTTTCTGGACAAATCCTGCTTTTATTGATGCATGGATTTCAAACTTGACTTGTATCTGTCCCATTGAAAAAGCAAGACCTGAATTGATTTTGGGGTCATGAGGTCAAAGGTCAGGGTCACAGGACACATCTTTAAAAAGATGTGGATGCATTTTCAGCCACACATTTCATCTCAGATCTTTCATCTTGCACATATAGCTCACCTGCCAAGAGAGGAAGAACCCTATCAATTTTGAGGTCACAAGGTCAAAGGTGAAGGTCACAGGAGCCATCTGTCCAAAAATTAGTTTCTGGATGATAATTCCTGCTTTTATTGATGTATGGATTTCAAACTTGACTTGTATTTGACCCATTGGAAAAGCAAGACCCGAATTGATTTTGGGGTCATGAGGTCAAAGGTCACGGTCACAGGAAACCTCTTTAAAAAGGTTGTTGATGCAATTTCAGCCAAATAATTCATCTCAGATCTTTCATCTTTCACATATAGTTCACCTGCTAAGAGTGGAAGACCCCTATCAATTTTGAGGTCACAAGGTCAAAGGTGAAGGTCACAGGAGCCATCTGTCCAAAAATTAGTTTCTGGATGATAATTCCTGCTTTTATTGATGTATGGATTTCAAACTTGACTTGTATTTGACCCATAGGAAAAGCAAGACCTGAATTGATTTTGGGGTCATGAGGTCAAAGGTCAAGGTCACAGGATACATCTTTATAAAGATTGTGGATGCATTTTCAGCCAAACAATTCATTTCAGATCTTTCATCTTGCACATATAGTTCACCTGCAAAGAGTGAAAAACCCCTATCAATTTTGAGGTCACAAGGTCAAAGCTGAAGGTCACAGGAGCCATCTGTCCAAAAATTAGTTTCTGGATGATAATTCCTGCTTTTATTGATGTATGGTTTTCAAACTTGACTTGTATATGTCCCATTGGAAAAGCAAGACCAAAATTGATTTTGGGGTAATGACGTCAAAGGTCAAGATCACAGGACACATCTTTAAAATGATGTGGATGCATTTTCATCCAAACATTTCATCTCAGATCTTCCATCTTGCACATATAGTTCTCCTGCCAAGAGAGGAAGAAAACTATCAATTTAAGGTCACAAGGTCAAAGGTGAAGGTCACAGGAGCCACCTGTAAAAAAAAATTAGTTTCTGGATGATCATTCCTGCTTTATTGATGTATAGATTTCAAACTTGACTTGCATATGTCCCATTGGAAAAGCAAGACCCAAATTGATTTTGGGGTCATGAGGTCAAAGATCAAGGTCACAGAACACATCTTTAAAAAGATCAAGGTCACAGTACCAACATCTTCAACAAGATTGTGGATTGTTAGATGGAAGAAACAATAAATATGCCAAGTGTCAGTATATGCTGCTAAAAATGGGGGTCTGTTCTTAAAGGGTAGAGGGGCCTACTATGTCTGGGGATACTCTGGCACCTGCGGTGCCAAGAAATGTCTAGTTCTAGATATTTTGATAAAAAGTTTATGAATATGTCGGCTTGAAAAAAGAAATTTTAACCAAAGTCTTTCAGTATGTGTAAACAGATATACCAACAGGCAAAGATTGAATCTGTATCTTAAAAAAGGTTGAGAAACTGCCAACTGTTTCATATTTGGGAACAGATCAAGAGTTCATTCAGTGCAGCCAGATATAGGTCAATAGTTCAACCAGTGCAGCCAAGCACATGGCATGTGATCACCTCATGGGTGACATGTGAACACCTCATGATCACCATGTGATCACTTCATGGGTGTCAAGCCCCTCAGGGCAGGGCCCCTGCATGAGCTTATGCAATGGTGTGGCTACTATTTCAGATTTGGCAACAGGCTAGAGGTCAGTCTCGATCTATTTATAGCTTTGGCAGACTGCCAACTGTATCAGATTAGGTAACAGGTCAAGAGTTCACTCAGTGCAGCCAGGTATGGGTCAGGAGTTTACTCAGTGCAGTCGCTGCATTCTATTTATAGCTTTGGTAGACTGCCAACTGTGTCAGATTATGCAACAGGTCAAGAGTTCACTCAGTGCAGCCAGGTACAGGTCAAAAGTTCACTCAGTCTAGCCAGGTGCAGGTCATGAGTTCACTCAGTGCAGTAGTCTGAGCAAGCAATTTGTCACAGTTCACTCGGGGCAACAGCCTTTATCACCTAAGCCTGGTCAGCCCCATGCATCAGACTCAAGGTAAGTTTGATATATTGGCCTAATATTTTGACCTGTCTATGTGTCTTTGATGGCTTTCTCGCTCACAAGACAGGTGTCGCCACCTAACATGACTTTTGCACACGTTTTTCTCAGGAGGGGTTTGATATATCAGTCTGAAATTGGGCGTATGTATATATCTCTGATAGCTTCGTTGTATACAAGACTGGTGATGCCAGCTACAATCTTTTTAGTGTTGTGTGCACCTATGCCAGAATTTCAGCAGTGATGTTTGTGTAATTGTTTCTTATTCAAAATGTTTAGTACTTGCATAGTTCATATACATGAAAAGTAATGGTCCAGCATTGAAGCATTATACCTGGTGTATTTCCCAATGCACAGGTTCGCATTAGGCCTGTAGGCCTTGTTTGTGAAAATTCAGTCAGCTTGTATCACATATCTCTCATTTAAATGACAGCTATTTTGCTTTCTAATTAAAGTAATTGGTAGTTAACTTTAAACATGAAATTGAACAGATTACTTGTTTGAAGTGCTTCATATAAAAGCTGGGTAGCCCCTTGTTAAATTCTCAGTGTCCCAGCCATCTGGTTCCTCCAACCCTGGTTGGCATCACACGTTGCTGGTTTTGTTTTGAAGGCTTCCTCCAAGTTGCTGCGATTCAGTGCACTGTTGTGGTAAAACAGGTAAATTCCAAGCAGCAATGAGTCCATCCTTTTAAAGATTGGCACAGTCTTGAGTACATCTTTGTACGCCAGTTCAAGCGTATTAGCCATGCTGTGAACAGACTGCAGCTGTGGCTGATGCTCCCGTAACCTCACAGATACTTCTATTTTAAGCTCAGCTGACTGTAAGTCATCTGAGCTATAGCGATCACCCTTTGTCCGTCTTCTGTCTGGCCGACTGGCCGTCTGTCCGTTAACAGGACACAAATCGTAACTGCTAGACCTGGAAACTTCTTACTTCATATCCAAGGAGGTCCATGAAAATTCTCCTTGTAAACCTGGAATTAGATCTCTGTTACCCATATTATTTGAGCTATGGGGCTCCAAAATACCCCCCAGAATAATGGAAAATTTGATACAAAAGCTCAAGTATCTGAACAACTAATGTATTGATCACCATGATTCTTTGCATAGATATTGGTCATGGAGTGTTTCATCAGTATCTGCAGACTGGTGGTGCTACCTGATTTTTAGCGAACCTGTGAGCTTATGGGATGGTGCGGGGTCATGCGGCATCGTGGTGCGTCATCTGTACGTTAACCATAGCTATCTCAAAAACGGCAGGAGCTAGCATCACCAAATTTTTTGCAAATAATCAGTCATCCAAATAACTATATCGGATTTTGTTTATTTTTCTTCTAACTGCATTTTCTTAGATTTTATAGGGAAAAAGCTAAACTAGACGACCAGAGGTCGAACGCTTGCCGGAAGTTGAAATGACAGACAGATGGACAGACAGAACATATTGTGGGTTTTCTATTATTTGAATGACCCTCAGCGTTTGCTGAGAAGTTGTGGCCTGTAAAATGACATATCAGACAAAACAACGAGGAAGCAGACAAAGCTGACCACAAAAGACTAACAGACAATCATACTGACACATCTGTGATAACAGATTACCAGACAAAAGTGCCGAAGGTAAAGAAGAGCAAAATTAGCGATGGTTTATGTAGATAAGGTTTATAATTTTGGAGATATGGCCAAAACATGATATGTTGGGGAGGTGAAGGTGCAGCGCCCCCTAGTGGCTAAATGAAAAATCTGTTTTGAGATATTAGTGAAACACATAAGATGTACCAGTTTTAAAAGGATTCCTGAAAAAAAACTGTGGCCTGTAGAATGCTATATATGAGACGCAAGAACCAGCAAGTAGGCGGATTTGAGGACAACTGACAAACAGACAGACACACTGACAAAGTCATACAAGAATGAGACCAGATGACATTACTAGGTCATGGAGAAGACTCAGGGAAAGAAAATAAGCCATAGTTTCTGTAATTGAGGCTTTGGGTTTTAGAGATATGGTCAATATAATGATATGTGTGTGAGGGTCAGGTGCAGCGCCACCTAGCGGCCATATCCGGAAAATGAAAAAAAAATTGTGAGAAAATATAACATGCATCAGTTTTCAAATGCTTCTTTAAAAACTGTGGCCTGTAGAATGCTATATGCGAGACGCAAGAATCAGCAAGCAGCCAAATTTGAGGACAACTGACAAACAGACGGACACACTGACAAAGTGACACAAGATTGAGACCAGATGACATTATCAGTTTATGGAGAAGACTCAGAGGGAAAAATAAGCTATATTTTATGTAATTGAGCTTTGGGTTTTAGAGATATGGCCAATGTAATGATATGTGTGTGAGGGTCGTATGCAGCGCCCCCTAGCAGCAATATTCAAAAAATGAAAAAACCATTTCGAGATACTAGTGTAGGACTTATGATATGTCAGTTTCAAAATGATTCCTGCAATAATGTGGCCTTTGGCGCAAGATGAATGAAATCTCGAAATATCTCTATTCACGAGATATTTTACGAGATACTGTGAGACTTGTAATAAAATCTTGTAGTACTAGTTGAATGCTACCTGATGCAAAAAACTAGGTCTCTCTAGCTTTAACACTGACAAAGTTAGAAAAATAAGACCCCTTAATTTCGAATATCATGACTTTTCCCCCAAAATTTATAACCATGGTTACGGCAAATTTGAGTCAGCTACACACCAGATGACAGGCCTTGGAATGACAATTAAAATGAGCTATTGTTGAAGTAGATACAACTAATAGTCACAAAGATATGAAGAAAAAACCGTTTTGAGAAGTTTTGATGACCTTGACCTTGACCTTTCACTTATTTTGACCAAAAACAATAAGGCACCTAGAATTTTGGTTGTTTATCATCCCTGAAAGTTTCAAGGTGATTGTGGCAAAATTGTGGCCAGGAGAGTGATGACAAACAAACAAATGAGGTTGATACCACCATATTTGACCAAGTGATGAAGAAAAGAAAATTTCGAGGTTTTTCGATGACCTTGTCCTTGACCTATATTGACGAAAAACGATAGAGCACCTTGCATTTTATTTTTTCATCATCTCTGTAAGTTTCAAGGTGATTGTGGCAAAACTGTGGCTTGTAGTGTCGTAAATGTGAGACAGAACAACAAGGCCGTTGACAAAATTGACAACAACAGAGGAACAGACAGACATACTGACAAGGTGACACATGGCCAGCAAAGGTTGAGCACCCTTTGATATGGGGAATGGAAAGACGAACAAAATGAGGTAAGAATGAGGTTGATACGACAATTTGTGACAAAGTTTTGAGGAAAATACGGTTTCGAGGTTTTTTGAGGGTCTTGACCTTGACCTTTGACCTATTTTAATAAAAAACAAAAGACTGCCTAGAATTTTGCTTGTCCATCATCTCTAAAAGTTTCAAGGTTATTGCTGCAAAACTATGGCCTGTAGTGTCGTAAATGTCCGAAAGAACAACAAGGCCGTTGACAAAATTGACAACAACCCTGAAACAGACAGACATACTGACAAGGTGACACAAGGCCAACAAAGGATCATCATACCAGGATATGGGCAATGGAAAGACGAACAAAATGAGGTAAGAATGAGGTTGATACGACAATTTTTAACCAAGTTATGAGGAAAATAAAATTTTGAGGTTTTTTGATGACCTTGACCTTAACCGTTTACCTTCAATAACCAAAAACAATAGGGCACCTAGAAATTTAATTCTCCATCATCTCTGAAAGTTTCAAGGTGATTGTGGCAAAATTGTGGCCGGGAGAGTGCAGACAGACAGACGGACAGACAGACAGACAGACAGACAGACAGACAGACGGACAGACAGACAGACAGACAAACAGACATACGCAACTGAGCAATATGCTTGCCGAAATCTTTGATTCCGGCAAGCAACTAGCTGCAAAAGTCGCGGTGTTATCAGCAGTTACGTGAAATCATGTTTTTTTCTCGCTTGACGAGATATAGTACGAGATTTGGCAAGACGAGCAGTTTTATTATGTCAAGACGGCCAAACGTTACGAAATGGCGAAAACTAGATCCGTCTAGCTGTAAAAGTCGCCGAGTTATAAGCATTTCCGTGTACTCTCGTGTTTTCTCGTTTGACGAGATATGGTGCAGGATTTGGCCAGTCTTGTAGATTTGTCATATCAAACTCTCTAAATGTTATGAAATGGCGAAAACTACATCTGTCTAGCTGTAAAAGTTGCCGAGTTATTAGCATTTCTGTGAAATCTCCTTTTTTATCGTTTGACGAGATATGGTGCGAGATTTGGCCAGTCTTGCAGGTTTGTCATGTCAAGCCGTCCAAATGTTAATGAATGCAAAAAACTAGACCTGTCTAGCCGTGAAAGTCGCCGACTTATATGCATTTCTGTGAAATCTCGTTTTTCCACATTTGACCAGATGTAGTGCGACATTTCGCCAAGTATCGCAGTTTTACTATGTCAAGTTGGCCAAATGTTACCAAATGCCAAAAACTAGACCTGAGTAGCTGTAAAAGTCGCCTAGTTATAAGCATTTCCATGATATCTCGTTTTTTTCTCGCTTGACGAGATATGGTGCAAGATTTGGCCTGATTTCTTTTCTGGCGTGTCAAGCTGGTCATATGTTATGAAATGCCGAAAACTAGACCTGTGTAGCTGTAAAAGTCTCCGAGTTATAAGCATTTCCGTGAAATCTCGGTTTTTCTCGTTTGACGATAAACCGAGCGAAATTTGACGAGACTTGCAATTGAATGACTTATAACCAAGGGGAAGCAGCCTTATGCAAAAAACTAGACCTTTGAAACATAAATATTAACCGAGATAGAAGCCAAAAACTGCATATTTTCAGATCGTCAAGTTTAACCCACAAATTTGGTAACCATGGTAACGGCAGCACACAGCTACATGTGCGGAGGAATAAGCCAATGTTCCTAGTTTAAGATACAACGATAAAAATTGTGCCATGTTTAAAATTATTGAAGATATTGCAGAAAAATGATATGTGTTAGTGTTTCAGGTACCACCCCCCCTGGTGGCTATTTCCAAAAAATGAAAAACTGATTTCGAGATATTTATAAATAACACAAAATATATCAATTTCAAAGCCATTGTTAAAAAAATGCAACCTGTAGGTCATATTTAATGAAATCTCGAAGACTCTCGTTTGACGAGAAACGGTGCGAGATTTTGCAAGATTTTTGATTGGATCACCGAGAGCTCACCAAGGGCTACAAGATGCAAAAAAATTGACCTCTCCAGCATAAAAACTGACAGAGTTAGAAGCTGAAAACTGCATATTTTCAAAATTCAAAAGTTTTACCCCAAAAATAGAGAAATCTGGCAATAGCGCACTTTGGCACCTATGCGCAAAAATAAGCCCATGGTACCCATGAAGATGCTGTGATGGAAATGGCCCAATGTTTTATAGTTCTGGAGGTATAGCACCAAAACAAATTTTCATGTTTTTTCATCTGCAACGCCCCCTGGCGGCCATTTCCAAAATCTGAAAAAACAATTTCGAGATATTCTTGTGTTACATAAAATATCTCAGAATCAGTACGATTGCTGCAAATTTGAAAAATATCAGGAAATTCCATGATTTCTCCCCGAAATTGCGTAACCATGGTAACAGCAAATTTAAGTAAGCTACATGTCAAAAGAAAGGCCAGGTGATGACAAAATAAATGAGCTATTGCAGAAGTGGATAAGCCTATTTATGGCGAAGTTATAGAGCAAAAACCGTTAACCATACCTGTCGTGACCTTGACCTTGACCTTTGACCTATTTTAACCAAAAACAATAGGGCACCTAGAAATTATGTTTTTCATCATCCCTGTAAGTTTCAAGGTGATTGTGGCAAAATTGTGGCCAGGAGAGTGCAGACAAACAAACAGACATACGCAACTGAGCAATATGCTTTAAAAATCTCCTTCTCTGAAAATGTCCAGCCAAATTGTCCAATATTTCACAGAAATGACCCCTGGAACAATCTTTCTTAAGTTTGTTTGAATGGTTCCAGTTCGGAGATTTTTGGCCGAGTTACAGGAGGTTGCACTTTGTTAACTGTGCAAAAAAGCATATTAAAATTTAAATCTCAGAAACGGCTGGAGCTATCATCACCAAATTTTATGCCAATGTTGGTCACATAGGTCATATATAAAATTCAGGTAATGGTGGCGCCACCTGCATCGGCCTTTTTTGTACAGGGTCATCAGTGCCTGTACAGGGTTCCCGCGCCTCTTGAAAACCATGGAAAATCCTTGAATTTTAAAAAAGTTTTTCCATGGAAAATCATGGAATTTTCTGATTAATTAGTGAAGTCATTGAAAACCATGGAATTTTTTGTTTCTTTGTAAGAAAAAATATTTCTCTGCTATTAAATTTCAAACGATTCTCTGTCAGCCACGTTCCCCAGGAAGTTTCGTGACTATGGTTACGACCCCAGGTCATGCCATGTTATGCAAAATGAGCACCATAACTGCATGCGTGCGCAGGTCCTGTTGTGTGTTCAATGCTCAAATTTCTGAGTGCATATCCCATATAAGGAACATATCAGCTGTGACCTTTCGATATTTATTGTTTATCAGCTGCATATTCAGGCCGGTGAACTCTTATTAAAATATGAATATTTTTTTAAAAGGACAAGAATCCCTCTTGGTTGCCCATTCTCTGGCCTATAGTGTGTTGTTTGTAACTAGGTGAAACTTTTTTAAAACATGACAACGTTCAACAGTTTACCTGACACTGTCTAGCTCACGGTGCCATTTGACCCCAGAGTTTTTTGCATAAACGTCACAGGTCAAACCGGCCAGCCATTGGTTGACCTAAATATTGTGTTCTGACATCGTCAGGTCACACTTTCATTGGTTGAAATAAGAGGTCACACTAAGTTGGGCAAAGGGCAATGCATATATTAACCGTCCGGCTGACCGGGCTTTTTTGGTTTGTGTGCAGAAGTTGTATTGCTGATTTATTCACTTAAACAATTTTGTAGGCTAACTTTATGAAACGCATCAAACGCACGGATGACCGACGTAATGTGTCACTGATCGGCTTATGATCCTACCACGGGGAAACATCATGTTTTTCAGTTAATAATATATAAATCGTTTCTTTGAAATGAACTGAATATCGTTTTTCTCATACGCACATGGAAGATGTACAATACAAGTTTGTTGCCATGGCAGCCAGTCATTGAACAAATAAGATGCTTTACCATTCAAATATCTCTGATTTAGCGGAATGATCATGATCTGAAATTCGGACAATGGCATGCAAATTCCACGACGAGTGGTTGGAGAAGTATGAATGGATCGAGCGAGTGAAAAACGATGAATATTCAGCGAGGTGCAAGACTTGTGCAAAGATATTTAGCGTGAGGAATATGGGTATCGCGGCGATCAAGTCGCATCAAAAGGGTGATAAACATAAACTAAAACATGGAGTAACAGGGCGGAACTTGAGTGTATCGGCATGGCTTCATAGCAGTAGGGATGATAATGATAAAACTGGTCAGTCTGGTGCCGACACTGACGGTGCCGCAGATGAGAGAAAAAGTGGTCCATTTCCAAGTCAAGGTCAGGGTCAATGTCATAGTGGTACTGCTAGCAGCGTGAGTATGGATACCTATGTTCACAGTACAGATATAGCAACAGCAGAGATTCTGTGGGCTGTAGCTTGTGTTGTCTGTCACTACAGTTATAGTAGTTGTAAGCATATTAGCCAATTCTTTAAGAGGGCATTTCATGACAGTCCCATAGCCCAAAATATGAGTTGTGGCAAGAACAAAATTTCGTACAGTGTGGCATTTGGCCTTGGCTCATATATTGAAGAACTTCTGCAGTGCAAGATGAAGGAATTGGATAATTTTTTGATGATGTTTGATGAGTCACACAATGAAAGCTTACAAAAAAACAGCTCGATATTCATGTTAGGTTTTGGGATCCTGTTCAAAACTGTGTCCATACAAGATACCTCAAGTCGGAATTTCTTGGGCATGGAAAAGCTGAGGATCTTCTGCATCCTCTACTTAATGCTGTGACTGAATTTGGCCTGGAGAAACTTATTCAACTTTCCATGGATGGTCCTGCTGTAAACTGGGAACTGTTCAGGATGCTCACTGAAAAGTTAAATAAAAGTCAGTGTGCTGGCCTGCTAAACATTGGTAGTTGCGGTCTGCACACAACGCACAATGCCTTCAAGAATGAGGTTAAAAAATCTGGCTTGCTTGTAAATAAGGTTCTTAAGGCTTTGTTCTGGCTTTTCAAAGGTTCTGATGCACGAAGGGCAGACTACACTTGCAAATCAGAGGTATTCCCATTGCAGTTTTGTTGGCACCGTTGGATTGAAAACAGGCCAGTTGTAGTCCGGGCTTTAGAAATTTGGCCGAACATAGTTAAACATGTTACTGAAGTTAGGAAAGAGAAGTCAAAATACTCGAAACCCATGTGCGACTCCTACACTACTGTGAAGAATGCTGTTGATGACAAGTTGATGTTGGTCAAGCTAGCATTTATTCCAACAGTTTCAAGCCAGATGACTCCATTCCTGAGCATGTTTCAAAGTGAGCGCCCTCTGGTGCCATTCCTTGCTATTCATCTTGAAAAGATGGTGAGGGCTCTGATGAAAAGATTTGTAAAATGTTCAGTGCTGATCACTGCCACCAATGCACGCAACCTGTTAAAAATAGACCCTGAAAAGGCAGAGAGCCATCTGTCCTATAAAGCTGTGGACATTGGCTTCAGGGCTGGAGCAGAGCTGAAGAAAGTAGCAAAGGGCATTTCAGAGAGAGAAATCATGGAGGTCTGCATGAAGTGCAAGTCTATGCTTGCAACATCTGCCAAGCACCTACTTGACAAAACTCCTATAGCATATACCTTTGCTAGGGCATTGTCATCCCTCAGCCCAGAGTTTATGGTTACAAAACCTGACAATGCAAAGTCTAAATTCAAGCATGTCCTTGAAACACTGATTTCTAGCAAACGCATTGATGAAGGCACTGCTGAAACTGTTAAAGCAGAGTTTGATGAATTTTTAGTGCATGTTGCAGGCCTGACAGGGGAGGAGCGTTTAGAATACTCTCAATATGACCCAGTCAAATGTGAATCACTGGACATTTTTCTTTATGAAAGACTGTCAAATATCCCTAGCCTCTGTGGTGTGGTAAAACAATCGCATGGACAAGCCAGGGTAGAGAGGGGATTCTCATATAACAAAGAAATTCTTGTTGAAAACATGAAGGAGAAATCTCTCGCCTCACAGCGTCTGGTATTGGATCATTTGACAGACATTGGTGGATTCCAGAACTTTAAGGGTCACACCAAAATGAGTTATGTCAGCTCTGCTAGGAAGAAATACAGAAATTATCTTGAAGAACAGAAACAGGGCAAGGCCAGCCGTGAGAAGTCATTGAAAAGACAGGCAATGTTAGATGAAATACTTCTAAATCAAGAGAAAAAGAAAATGTTTTGAGACTGAAATTAAGACTCTTCTGGACAGTGCAGATGAAAAGGCAGAGGAAGCTGAGAAAAGCAGGGGAATGAAAAAAAATGTTGATTGAGTCTAATGCACTTCGAAAGAGGGCCAAAGAGAAAAAGAATGAAATGGCTGACATTGAGAAACAAATAACCTCTCTTGAAGAGGGCCTGAAAGCCATGGACAAAAAACTTTGAAACCTCAAAGATTCATATTTATAGTTTGTTACAGCTAAGTGTTCATAGTTATCTGTTGGGACTTGAGTTATAGAATCAGTTGAGTTGGCTGGTGAAATACTTCTTTAATTAAGGTTGTCTGCTGTTCTATTTTGATTCATTTTTAACTAGCAGCATGCTGGCTTCAGTCATGACTTATCTGACAAGTGAAAGGATTCAAATACTATTCTCTTGAGTTTCACAAATTATTTTGGAATCGAAATTTAAAGATTGAATAACTATGATTTAGTTTTTTTCTGGTCAAGTTGGACATAAGGAATTCACAGACGTCCAACATCAGTTTCAAATAGTTGCTGTAGTGTAGCAAGGATTGCTACAGAATCATATTGGTGAGTTCTACACCCCACATGTGCACCCAAGTCCAGGTTGTGCAGTATTTATTCTATTTGCAAAATAGCTGAACCTGGGTGTATACATGTACCTTTTTATTTTGCCTGTGATTTACTTGAACATGTCACACTTTCAGGTTATGACTAAAATATATGTAGGGATTACATATACATTTATTTCATTTTTGTTGCCATTTTGCTTGGTCAAAACAACCTGACACATCCATCTTATACTGCTAGCCCATAACGACCAGGCTCAGTAGTTTGTACCTTCTGGCAGCACAATCCTATTGGCCAATCATAAAAACAAGCATTACCTTTGAATGGCCATGGACTGTTGGTCAGCCATAAAGACCACTAGTAACCCCTTCTGTGTATCTTCCCATGCAAAAACTCATCATGGTACCACAAAAATACTATTATGATATGTCCTTATCTCATTTATCATTGAAAATCATGGAAAACGTAACATTTCACTTCCGAAATGTCATGGAAAAGTATGAAAATAAGTCATGGAAAATCCTTGAAAACCATGGAATTTTATTCTGAAAAAAGTGCAGGAACCCTGCTGTATCACACTGAGGGCTACAAAAAACTTCTTCTCTAAAACCATATGGCCAAAATTTTTTTAATATCACACAGAAATGATCCTAGGGTAGTGCTTTCTGAAATTTGTTCAAATGGTCTAAGTTCAGTGACTTTTGGCTGAGTTATGGGAAGCTGAATTTAGTCATATGCTGTAACAGCCCATTTTAGCTCAGTGGCTACAAAGATCTTCTCCTCAAAAACCACTAGGCCAAATTCTTAAATCCCACACATTAATTATCCTTAGATGTTGATAATTCAAGTTTGTTCAAATGGTTTTGGTTCAGTGATTTTTGGCTGAGTTATGAGAAGCTTTACTTTGCCATTTTGCTGTATTTTACCATATGAGTTATAAACCTACAAAACGTTTTTCGACTGATGATACTGAGGCCAGTTTGTTTAATATTTTGCAAGAATAATTCCCTGAATCATTCTAATAATAATTGTCTTTTATGGTTCCAAAAAATGAATTTTGGCTGAATTATAAAGATTGAATAGAGTCATTTTACCTTATATGTTAGCTGTGTGAAGCAGATACATCTAGCCTAGCACCAGTTTATCAGCATTTATTACATCATGCCTCTAGACATCTTGATTTCAGAATATCTATGGAAAATATTGACAAGAATGTTTTTTAAAAGCTTTTAAAAAAAGTAGATTTATGATATTACATATCATCTGTACACTATTCATAATTTCTCAGGAATAGCAGGAGCTACCATCTCCAAATTTTATGCAATTATCAGTCACATATCAAATGTTGATGGATTCAGCTTATTTTTGCTATCTGCACTTACTTAGATTTTACAGGGGAAAAGCTGAAAAAACTTCTTCTTCTTGTAAAGAGTCCAGCCGAATTGTTCAATATTTTACAGAAATGATCCCAGAGGCGAGCCTTCTCAAGTTTGTTCAAATGGTTTGTGTTGGATAAATTTTAGCAGAGTTACATAACAGGCCAAGATTGTGTATGTTTCTTGAATAGGTTGTGAAACTGCCAACTGTTTCAGATTTGGCAACAGATAAGAGTTCATTCAGTGCAGCCAGATTTAGGTCAAGAGTTCAATCAGTGCAGCAAGCACAAGGCATGTGATCACCTCATGGGCAGCATGTGATCATTTCATGGGTAGCATGTGATCACCTCATGAGTATCATGTGATCACCTCATGTTCATTCAGTGCAGCCAGGTACAGGTCAAAAGTTCACTCAGTCTAGCCAGGTGCAGGTCAAGAGTTCACTCAGTGCAGTAGCCTGAGCCAGTAATTTGTCACAGTACACTCTGGGCAACAGCCTTTCTCACCTAAGCCTGGTCAGCCCCGTGCATCAGACTCAAGGTAAGTTTGATGTATTGGCCTGATATTCTGACCTGTCTATGTGTCTTTAATGGCTTTCTCATTCACAAGACAGGTGTTGCCATCTACAATGACTTTTGCAAAGTGTATGTGCCTGCTTAATTCTATGGAAGAATTTGATATATCAGCCTGAAATTGGGCATATTTATACATGTCAAATAGCTTTGTCGTATACAAGACTGGTGGTGCCACCTAAAATAATTTTTTTGTTGTGTGCACCCATGCCAAAATTTCAGCAGTGATGTTTGTGTATTGTTTCTTGTTCAAAATGTTTAGTACTTGCATTGTTCATATATATGAAAAGTAGTGGTTCAGCATTGAAGCGTTATACCTGGTGTATATCCATATGCACAGGTTCGCATTAGGCCTGTAGGCCTTGTTCAAGTTTACTTGAATGATTTTTTTGCCGAATTATTGGACCTTTAGACACTCCAAGATTGTGTCTGTATCTTTAAATAGGTTGAGAAACTGCCAACTGTGTCAGGTTTGGCAACAGATCAAGAGTTCATTCAGTACAGCCAGATTTAGGTCAAGAGTTCAATCAGTGCAGCCAAGCACAAGGCATGTGATCACCTCATGGGTGACATGTGATCACCTCATGGGCAACATGTGAACACCTCATGGGCACTATGCGATCACCTCATGGGTGTCATCCCCCTCAGGGCAGGGCCCCTGCATGAGCTTATGCAATGGTGTTGCTAC
This sequence comes from Sipunculus nudus, assembly GCA_026874595.1. Lineage (NCBI taxonomy): Eukaryota > Metazoa > Annelida > Sipuncula > Golfingiida > Sipunculidae > Sipunculus > Sipunculus nudus. The sequence goes on from CM049308.1 coordinate 44,180,134, forward strand.
TATTTCAGACTTGGCAACAGACTAGAGGTCAGTCTCGATCTATTTATAGCTTTGACAGACTGCCAACTGTATCAAATTAGGCAACAGGTCAAGAGTTCACTCAGTGCAGCCAGGTATGGGTCAGGAGTTCACTCAGTCCAGTAGCTGCATTCTATATATAGTGTTAGCAGACTGCCCACTGCATGAGATTTGGCACCAAAGTTCAGCCTTAATCTATTTATAGCTTTGACAGACTGCCAACTGTGTCAGATTATGCAACAGGTCAAGAGTTCACTCAGTCTAGCCAGGTGCAGGTCATGAGTTCACTCAGTGCAGTAGCCTGAGCCAGCAAATTTGTCACAGTTCACTCGGGGCAACTGCCTTTCTCACCTAAGCCTGGTCAGCCCCATGCATCAGACTCAAGGTAATTTTGATGTATTGGCCTGATATTTTGACCTGTCTATGTGTCTCTGATGGCTTTCTCGTTCACAAGACAGTTGTCACCACCTACAATGACTTTTGCACAGTGTATGTGCCTGCTTATTTCTACAGAGGAATTTGATATATCAGCCTGAAATTGGGCATATATATACATATAAAATAGCTTTGTTGATACAAGACTGGTGGTGCCACTTACAGTAATTTTTGCACAGTGTGTGTCCCTTCTTATTTTCAGGGGGGTTTGATATATCAGTCTGAAATTGGGCAGATGTATATATCTCTGATAGCTTTGTTGTATACAAGACTGGTGGTGCCAGCTACAATCATTTTGTGTTGGGTGCACCCATGCCAGAATTTCAGCAGTGATGTTTGTGTAATTGTTTCTTATTCAAAATGTTTAGTACTTGCATTGTTCATATACATTAGAAGTAATGGTCCAGCATTGAAGCATTATACCTGGTGTATTTCCCAATGCACAGGTTCGCATTAGACCTGTAAGCCTTGTTTTCTCTATTTTTGAGACCTCTTAAGATGCGGTCATCTGTTAACAGGGCACAAATCCTAAGGACTTGACCTAGAATCTTCTCTCTTGACATGCAGGGAGGCCCATGAAAAGTCCCTGTGGAAACCTGGAATTAGGTCTCTGTTACCCATATTCTTTGAGCTATGGGGCTCCGAAGTACCCCCAGAATAATGGAAAATTTGATACAAAAGCTCATGTATCTGAACAACTAATGCATTGATCACCATGATTCTTTGCATAGATATTGATCATTGAGTGATTCATCAGATTTTGCAGATAGGTGGCGCCACCTGTATTTTTAAAAAAATTTTTTAATGATTTTTTTTCTCAATTTTTTAGACATTAAAAGATGTGGTCATCTGTTAACAGGGCACAAATCGTAACCACTGGCCCTAGATTCTTCTATCTTGACATGCTGGGAGGTCAATAAAAATATCTCCATGGAAACCTGAAATTAGGTCTTTGTTACCTATATCCTCTGAGCAGTGGGGCTCATTAGACCCAAAAGAATAACTTAAAATTTGATACAAAAGCTCTAGTAACTCAACAAATTGTGCATTGATTGCCATGACTTTTTTGCATGCATTTTCATCACGGAGTGTTTCATCAGTTCTTGCAGACTGGTGGCGTCACCTGGATTTTTTCCAATTTTTATGCATTTTCTCTCTATATTTGCGACTTTCAAAGATGCGGCCATCTGTTATCAGGGCAGGGAGGTCAACCATCTCTGTTACCCATATTCTTTGAGCTATGGGGCTTATAAGCACCCCTAGCTTAATTGAAAATTTGATACCAATGCAGGGCACAAATTATAACCCTTGGACCTAGAATCTTCTAACTTAAAATTCAGGGAGGTCCATGAAAATTCTCCTTGGAAATATGAAATTAGGTCTCTGTTACCCATAATCTTTGAGCGATGGGGCTTATAAGCACACCCAAGAATATTTGAAAATTTGATACCAATGCAGGGCACAAATTATAACCCTTGGACCTAGAATCTTCTAACTTAAAATTCAGGGAGGTCCATGAAAATTCTCCTTGGAAATATGAAATTAGGTCTCTGTTACCCATAATCTTTGAGCGATGGGGCTTATAAGCACACCCCAGAATATTTGAAAATTTGATACCAAGGTAGAGCACAAATTATAACCATTGGACCAAGAATCTTCTCACTTGGCATCCTGAGAATTCCTCAAAAGTTCTCCCCTCAAAAACTTAAATTTGGTCACTGTGAGCTATATTCTCAGAGTTTTGGGGTATGTTTGAGCATCCTAGAAGTAATGAAAAATACACACAAATGGCCAGGTTCCTCAGGAAAGGCTGGTTGGATTGTCATCAAATTTGGTGTGCTAATAGGTCTTGATGAACTTGAACTAATATGCATGAATGATGATGCCACTTATATTATCTTAATTAGTTTCCTGTGCAAAGACATATTGTCAACATGTCAGTTGGCTGAGCGTCATGATCCATGGGTCACTTGTTTTGCCCTGCATCACTGATGCGCCATCACTTGCAAATCCTACAGGTCGCTTTATGAATTCAGTTTTGACAAGTCCAACACTTTCCATGGAATCAAAGATTGCTGCTGTGATGTTTGCTGCATCAGCTTTCGCACAGTTTTCAATTGAAGCAAATTTAACATTGACAATACCTTCCTGAGAAAATCTCACATAAACTAATTCCTATTCTTTGACACTGGAATCTGTGGTACCATCTACCATTACACAAACAAACTTACACTTCCTTAGATCACATTCAAGCTGTCTCCGATCCACCTCTGCTATGTATTTTGTGAACTGCCTGGCAGACTTGTCATTCTTGTAGTAGGGTGAAATTGAGATTCCCTTAGCTGCATCAAGGTCACACTGCCATTCAAAATCTGTGAAAGGTCTGGCATTGAGGGCCATGACAGGCATGACAGATCCTGAACAGAGGGGACATGTTGTTCAGAAGAGCCTTATCCAACATCTTCAGGGACCTCCAAACAGCCAAAGGTTGCACTGAGTTTGAAAATGAAAAGATTTCCCCTGATATTTGTTAAGGCCTTTTTTATAATTCACATAGCAATATTAATATGGATTCTTTTGCTTTGATTACACTTAAATATCCTACATTTTGCAAAATAGTTTCAAAACTTCCTCTCCCGTTCATGATATGCCGTCGTACAGATCAGAATCGGGTCAAGTCACAATAGCTGTAAAATTTATGGCGAAGCGTCTTGGCAGAGAATTCGCTAAAACAAATGGACAGTGACAGTAATGACCTTGACTTAAACAGGAGAGTCATCATGCTATAGTAGAAATTATTTTCAGGCTCTATTTCCTGCAACAAATTTCCTTAAGTCTCAATTTAAATTTTATTGGTCAAGAAAATTTGCGCCGTTCGCGCAAAAAGCAGTTTGGATAACCAACACGGGTAAGAAACGAACGTTCGCCCTATTTGTCTATGCTTGCAGTTTTAGTTGTCATCTGAAAATACCGTCTACGTATTGATTCTAACACAAATATAACTGCAGATATTAAATGGAAGCCCGTGTTTATGTAATTATTCACAGACAATTACAATAAGGATTTTTTAGCTCAGCTGACTATGTCATCTGAGCTAAAGTCGTGGTCCATTGTCCGTCATCCGTCCGTCTGTCTGTTCGTCCGTCTGTCCAGATGTCTGTCTGTAAGACCAGCACATTTTGACACCTACGAATCTGAAATTTGGCATACAGTTAGATGTCCCCAAAATCTCCCACCATGCCGAAAATTGGGTCAATAGGACTTCGTTTTCTTCGAGATATTAAGCAAAAACCTCAATTTTTAGCTCAGCTGACTATAGGTCATCTGAGCTATAGTCGTGGTCCATTGTCTGTTGTCTGTCCGTCCGTCTATCCGTCCGTTCGTCCGTCCGTAGATGTGGCACGTTTTGAAACCGTAAGACCTAGGAATCCAAAATTCGGCATAATGTTAGATGTCCCCAAGATCTCCTACCAAGCCGAAAACTGGGTCTTTGCGACTTCGTTCCTTTGAGAAATTAAGTAAAAACCTCAATTTTTTTATTAAAAACCTATTTTCACACTTCAGGACGGCCTCATATCAAAACCATTCATCTGTTTTTCCTCATATTTACCATAAATATTCCTCTATATATTTTCTATGTACATGCCAGAAATTATGTCTGTATTATATAATTTAAAAAAGTTATGGGCCCAAACATAATGCATTGTGTAAAATCAGGAAAGATATTTGATCTTTTAACACAAAACATGTTAAAGCTATGGACTTTTTTTCCAGTAATATAACTTTAATTTATCAAAATTAAATTGTTTACCAAAAATTAGATCAAAATCTTTTAAATTTTTTAAAATATTAACAAAAATAAAAAATTGGTACCTTAAATTTTGCCCAACTTTGACCATGGCACGTTTTTTTCCTGAAAGTACTGTGGATTTAATTTTCACAGCATTTTTTGTTAGCATTTTGTCTGTTAACACAAAAAATTTGAAACTAGTTGATCAAAAAATGTAGGTTTTATTCAAGTTTTCAAGCACCATGTATTATATTGTTTACATCAAGCTAGTGGTATGCAGTTTGCAAGAGCTCAGCTCCCCAGCTTCAGCTCTCAGTTCCTAAAATTTGGTTTACAATTAGATGTTTCCAAAATCCCCTACCAAGCCAAGAATTTGGTCACTAGGACTTAATACCTTCGAGATATTAATTTTCTGCCTAATATCAAAACCACTGATCTGACTTTAATCATATAAAATATACATATTTTTCTATACATTCTCTATGCACATGCCAAAAATGATGTCAGTATTGCATAATTGTTTTAAGTTATGGGCCCAAACATAATGCACTTTGTAAAAAATCAAGAAATATATTTACTCCCTTAACAAGGGGATTGCTGAAGCTAGAGATATTTTGTCAGGGATGTAACATTATTTAATCAAGATTCAATTGAATACCCAAAATTAGTTCTGAATTTTTCAAATTTTATAAGTTATCAGTATAAATATAAAATTAGTACCTTAAATTTTGCCCAACTTTGACCATTGCACGTTTGTTTCCTGTGAGCACTGTTCATATAATTTTCATATCATGCACACATAAGGATTTCAGCTTTTTAGTTTAGAAAGCTGAAAGAAATTGGCCAAAAATTGTAGGTTTTTATTAATGTTTTTATGATACAATGTCAGACCTTGGCTCTCTCCAGCCCCTCTTGAGTCACCTGTATGTTGACCTTGTTGAACTTTCAGTAAATTATGCATGCTTGAGGCGAGACATATACTGGGGCAGCCAGGCAGCTTATGGACAGCCACAGTTGATCCAGGTGTCCAACACAACTCTTCTAGTAGTTTTGACCAACAAAATAACAATAAACAATAAATTAATAAAATTTTTATTGGTTTTTAATAACAAAATAAAGAAAAATAGAAAAGGAATTTGTTAGTTTATAATAACAGGAAATTAACTTGCAGTTACTGATGATATAAGAATCTTGTATTGATGGATGGAATGTCACATATTCCAAATAACACCATGCAGTCACCTATGGTATTTTTCAGTTCAATTTTAATGATAAAAAAGTAAATCATATTATTCATTACTAATCATTAGGGATCATATGAAGGAAATTAATGATAGACAAAGATGCAGTTGATAATATTAATCTAGATTCCTACTGTGTCTAGTGTGTACATTGATGTGAAATTAGTCCAAAATGAATATATTACATTTATTTTTTTTAATATAAATAAAAGCCATAAAACCAGATACTTATGATCATTATTTAAATGTGTGAATTTTGTATATTCTGGATTCTCAACATCATTGTTTGGTGAAAATTGAATAAATACCAGACATGGTGCAAATACTTTGCAATTGTATTTAAATACAAATATGAATATGTACTCCATTATAAATTTTTTTTGCATAAAGAATGGGAATTCAGGTAAAAATGAAAGTATATGAATACCAGTGCAAATACTTTCAAAATGTATTCATGAATGCATTCATGAATATATTCTTTAATATTATTTTAATAATCATTTCAGTTATATTTCATTTTAAAAAATCATACAATTCTCTTATTATTTTTAATAAAAAATATATTTAGGACAATATTTGTAATTTTTTTTAATAAATAGTTAAACTCTTATATTATATGTTCTGCTTATAAATTATATTGCCAAGTCAAAATCTGTGTGACAGTAGTACTCCATTTGTTAATAAATTAAATGAAATCAATCCTCTTCCCTGTCTCCAAAGGTACTATCAAAATCATACATAAGCTAAACAACAACAACTCATAATACAGCTTATATTTATTACCACACAAAACCAGCATGTGCCTCATTTTAAAATCATATTTTTTTATCATATATAACAGCTGAGTGCCGTGACCCATAGGTCCCTTGTTTATCAGAGAAATCTATTTTTACACTTTAGGACTGGCTAATATCAAAACCACTCATCTGGTTTTCTTCATATTTACCATAAATATTCCTCTATATAGTTCCTATGTACATGCCAGAAATTAAGTCCGTATTATTTCATTTAAAAAATTTATAGGCCCAAACATAATGGACTTTGTAAAAAATTCAGGAAAGATATTTGGTCACTTAAGACCAAAAGTGTTAAAGGTAGGGACTTTTTTTAGTAATACAACTTTAATTAGTCAAAATTTAATCGTATACCAAAAATTAGATCAAAATCTGTTAATTTTTTTTTAAATGTTGGCAAAAATATAAAATTGGTACCTTAAATTTTGCCCAACTTTGGCCATGGCAAGTTTTTTTCCTGTAAGTACTGTGGATTTAATTTTCACAGCATGTACACATAAGGATTTAATTTGTTAAAATCTGAAATTTGAAAATAAAAGCTGCAAAATTAGGCTAGTTGTTGAATTTTTTTGGAGGCTCTTGTTGTATTCCCTTACATTGTCAAGCAGGACACTTTGATGACTGTAGGACATTCAGTGCACATCTCTATGCTCCCCAGGCTGTTAGCATTATGTTAGATGTCCCTGAAATCTCCTACCATACCGAAAATTGGGTCATTAGGACTTCGTTCCTTAAGATATTAAAGAAAAACCTCCGTTTTCCATAAAAAAGCCATTGTTACACTTAGGCTGCCTAGTATCAAAACCACTGATCTGTTTTTGATGATATTAGTATTCACATTCTTTCATACATTTTCTATGAACATGCCAAAAATTAGGTCAGTATTGGGTATTATTTTGAAGTTATGGGCCAAAATTTAATGCAATTTTTAAAAAATCAGGAAATATATTTACTCACCTAACATGAGAATTGCTGAACTTTGCTGACTTTTTTTCAGGAACATAACTTTATTTAATCAATATTCAATTGTTTACCCCAAATTAGATCTGAATTTTGCAAATTTTTCAAGTTACTGGCATAAATAAAAAATCAATACCTTAAATTTTGTCCAACTTTGGCAATGGCACGTTTTTTCCCTGTAAGGACTGTTGATTTAATTTTCACAGCATATATACATAAGGATTTAATCTTTTCAAATCTGAAATTTCAAAGAAATTGATTGGAAAGAATAGCTTTTATTCTCGTTTTCATTCATACACCATGTCAAGTAAACAACCTAGCCCACCTAGTAGTACAGCCTTCACTTGCATTATGTAACCCACCCCAGGCAGCTTGCCTTGGCTCAGCTTGGCCACTACCAGCAGGCTTCCCCTCTGCCCTGCACTCCCCCCCCCTCCCAGATGGTGCATAAACTAGATGAATGTTATTATTTTCTGTATTTGATTCATTCTTATTCTAGGCTATGCTACATTTAAAATGTTAAAATGATTGAAGTGTACATATAATTGTGTCCACTAAGTGATGTATTGTTATGAAAGTGTGGATGTTCATCAGATAAGTAATTCCTTACTTCAGAAGAGTAAAAACTTCACCAGGTGTGAAATTGACTATTAATTCCAGTAATGAATTAAAACTGGGATAGTAATTAGCACAATGATATTGTTTGTCCCTCATTCAACAAGCAGTGTGTATACTTTATTTGAAAAGTTGTTTTATTTGATCAAATTTACTGAATCTTTTATTTTATTTTGGTGAATAAAATTAAGCATGTACTGAAAACTCCAATGTGCAAAACTTTTTAATAGTGATTCAAGGAATATTCTTGAAGATGCCATGTTGTGGCATTATATTCTTTTAAATTCAGTTTAAACATTTATGATTTAAAAATAATAAAATATATGTGTATGCATAATATGACCCAATATGAGCTACACTCTGGATATATAATGATTGCAACTTTTGCAACAATTCTAATATTTTAACTTATAGTTTCATTTTTTTTTACTCTGTATATATAATGAATGCAACTTTTGCAACAATTCTAATATTTTAATTATATTTTCAGTTTTTTTTTTATTTAAAATTTATAAAACCTGTAAATAAAAAAAATTATTCAGATAAAAACTTCTTAATGGAAAAAGTGGATATGCTTAAAAATTAGGCTTACATATAAACTTAAATGCATTATTCCCTTGAAAGTGAAATAAAGGTATAAGTCCATTCTGTCCACTTGCCTGTCCATCTGTAAATTTTCATATGCATCACAGTATCTCAAAACTTATACTTTTTTTCTTCATGACAGTCTTGTCAGAGTATTAGTTTGCAATCATATATTTAGAAATTTACTATAACCAAGTAGGAGGGCCCCTTTCCCTTTTAGCTTTTCATATTCTTATATAAATGAAAAACATTACAATAGAATATTTCTACATCCACCTTCATGCTGCCCTCACTTTTCCCTTCTCTGATCCCCGTCCCAAAGTCAGCTTCAGTAAGCAAGAACAAGATGAATCAGATATATTCATACTTTAATATTTATATCAGCATAGTTAATCATAACACCATATCTGTCAAATTGAAAGCTTGCAGACTACCATACACTTTAGATCCTTCAACAAATAGCCTTATCATCATTCTACTACTGCTTATATTCATATTTGCATTCATATTTGCTCAAATATATCACAGTTTTCAACCCCTCCTAAATAAATAAAAAATAAACCACTATATTTTACTCTATTAATCCATCAGTCAGGTAATTTCATTTATCATTTACTCACATATTACATTACATTCCTTTATAATAGCCCAACATGTCCATGATATTCATAAGCTTTATCGACTCAATATAGTATCACAGTGGAGAAACATTTATAGTCCAATCATGATCAGCTGAGCGCGTTGACCCATGGGTCCCTTGGTTTTTTGCAAGTGTCAAAATGAAACTCTCAGCAGAGGTTTGAAAGTATTTTCCTCTGATCTGGTCCTGCTGTTCCTTTTAGCATACACCATGTATAGCTGTTCACATGATTTCAATCAGGATATCAAGGGTTTTTTTATGCCCCCGCCACAAAGTGGCCTGGGCATATAGTTTTACCCATGTCTGTCCTTCCGTCATTCCGTCATTCCGCAATCAAACATTTGTACGGACTTTTTTCGCAATGCCTGCAGATATTGGCCCTATTTTTGGTGTGTGGACAGATAATGACCAGTAACAGATAGAGTTCGCGTTTCGTCCCGGTTGACCTATTTTTGACTGTTTTACGGCTCCTAAACTTAGAAAATTTCATGAAAAATAGAAATTTTCATGACAAATACACATGTACGGATTTTTTTCCGCAATGCCTGCAGATATTGGCCTGATTTTTGGTGTGTGGCCAGAGAATGACTAAATTCAGATCAAGTTCATGTTTCGTCCCGGTTGACCTACTTTTGACCGTTTTACGGCTCCTAAACTTAGAAAATTTCATGAAAAATAGAAATTTTCATGACAAATACACATGTACGGATTTTTTTCGGCAATGCCTGCAGATATTGGCCTGATTTTTGGTGTGTAGGTAGATAATGACCAGATATAGATCGAGTTGGCCTGATTTTTGGTGTTTAGGTAGATAATGACCAGATATAGATCGAGTTTGCGTTTTATCCCGGTTGACCTACTTTTGACAATTTAACGGCTCCTTATCTTAGAAAATTTCATTAAAAATTGAAATTTTCATGACAAATATACATGTACAGACTTTTTTTTGCAATGCCTGCAGATAATGGCCTGATTTTTTGTGTGTGGGCAGATAATGAACAGTTACAGATCGAGTTCGCGTTTCGTCACGGTTGACCTACTTTTGATTGTTTTATGGCTCCTAAACATAGAAAATTTCATGAAAAATATGAATTTTCATGACAAATGTACATGTACAGCCGTTTTAAGCCCTCAGCTCATAGGCTGATGGGCTATTGTCGCCACCCAAGCTGTCCGTCTGGCCGTCCGTCTTGCCATCCGTCTGTCCGTCCATCTGTCCGTCCTTCTGTCTGTCGGTCTGACATCCGTCCGTCCGCGTCTGTTAACTTTTACCTTGTGAGCAGGATTTCTCTAAAAGGATTCACCGTTGGAATTTTATTTCATCAGTGAAGATGTATATCGATAAAATCTCAGTCAAGTTCGAAGATGGGTGACCTTGACCCATTTTTCTACATTTTAGAGCTGATTATAGAAAAACACTCAGAAGCTTATATCTCAGGAACCATTGTGTGGATTTTTACAAAACTTACTATGATCATTGGGACTGATGGTCTGTACGTGCTGCACAATTTTCATGGCGCCATCTGCAATTTCTGATTATTTTTAAATCAATTTTTATCGGATTTTTCAATTTTGGCCTTGTGAGCAGGATATCTCTAAAAGGATTCACCGTTGGAATTTTGTTTCATCAGTGAAGATGTATATCAACAAAATCTTGGTCAAGTGCAAAGATGGGTGACCTTGACCTATTTTTCTTTGATTTAGAGCTGATTATACAAAAACACTCAGAAGCTTATATCTCAGGAACCATTGTGTGGATTTTTACAAAACTTACTCTGATCATTTGGAATGATGGTCTGTGCGTGCTGCACAGTTTTGGTGCCACCACCTACAATTTCTGATTTTTTAATGAATTTTTATCAGATTTTTCAATTTTGGCCTTTTGTGCAGGATATCTCCAAAGGTATTCAACACAGGAACTTCATTTCTTCAGTGCTAATACATGATATTTACAAAATTTTGGTCAAGTTCAAAGATGGGTGATCTTGACCTACTTTTCAAGGTCACAGAGCTTAGTATAGAAAAAAACTTAGGAGCTTATTTCTCAGGAAGCATTTGGTGGATTGTTATGAAACATGGTTCATACCTCTCCAATTAACTGATTATCAGCTTTTGCTAATATTCTAGTTTTGCAATGAAATGCTTACAGATACTAGCCTAATGTTTGGTCTGTTAGCGCATAATGACCACTTACAGATCAAGTTCGCGTTTCGTCCCAGTTGACTTATTTTTGACCATATGACAGATCCTGAACATAGAAAATTTCATGAAAGATAGAAATTTTTATGAAAATGCATGTATGGACTTTTTTTCACAATGCCTGCAGATACTGATTTTTGGTGTGTTGCTTGATAATGACCCATTACAGATCGAGTTTGCATTTTGCCCTTGTTGACCTACTTTTGACCATATGACACCTCCTGAACTTAAAAAATTTTTTACAAAATTTAACAAATGTTTCTAATTTGCCCCAGGTGGGGGCATTTGTGTCGTTCCGACACATCTAGTTAAATGCTTGTTACGGCGCTGAATCTTGCTGCAGTTCTGTTGAGGGTAATGAGTTGGCACCACTGATGACATTTTACATTTATTACCGTTAGCGGATTTAGCTTTCAGTCTGAATTCATGGGAGCAAGTGCGATCATGTCCATTTGCAAGCATCTGCAAAAAGTTATACTAATGACTAAAATAATCAGTTTAACTAAGCCCAGAATGCCAGGCGAGTGATTATAAGCTCCGCTGAAGTGTGTTTTTAGTGAGCCATGGCGCGCAGAAGCAATCACTTGCCTCAAAAGGCAAGGCCTGATGCACATGATAAAAATAATGGTAAATATAAAAAACTAGCTGATAAGCCCAGTATACCGGGCTTTTTACTGCGGTTTGTGGGATATATTTACTGAGATATCGAATGTTGGCTCATTTTTTATTATAAAAGTTAAAAGAAAATATAGATTTTTTGTGGTATACTCTCGGAATATGATATGTACAAATAATTTTTACTGTTATTTTGTGGCGCTGTGCTTGTGGCAAAAATCATATCCCAGTATGTTTTCCTTGAAGACCTGGTCAGTGATGGTATACATTGCGAACCGGAATGAGACGCGGAGGCATACAGTGTTTCGTTGATATTTGACTGGTTTCTATCAATTTCTATCTAGTTTGATGTGAGGAACACATGAAAGAATAATTAAATGTAAGTTGCAAGAAAACTGTTCCTGAAGAAGGAAACAGAAATATGCATACAACGTAAGTAGCAGAAGCGGACCCAGCGAGACTCCGTGCAGTGGGTCCGTATCCCATTTTCAGCCACCGCAACCTTTTTTTCATCGTGTCAGACAAATTTTGAGGCCTGAAACCCCCGACACCACCCCAACCCTGTTCCTGAAACTGGGACCTTGAATTAGGTTTTGTCATTAATCCTCCTAGGTTGAACTCTCCATTTCATAACGCGAGAAACATGTGTTTTTCTCTTGTACTGACCATGCACATGGGTCAAATCCCTCATTGAAAGCAAGCGTTATTTATATGAACAATAGTCCTTAGTGTTAGAGGTTAAGTGACCACGATGCATGCATTCCGGTGATTGTTGAAGGCAGTTTGGCTGTGCTCGGTAAAAAAACGGAAAAATCACTCAAAATTATATGTATATTAAAAATTATTTATTTTCATATCGCCTATGTCACTGCGGGGATAATAACCTTTAAAATGATGTATGGCACAATATTGAACACAACGCCGTTATAGAGAACACTGCGAACAAACGTGAACCGAATTCCTTTTATAAGTATTAGATAAATAATAAATCACATTAACATATACAAACTTCTATTTTTAACAAACATTTGTCTTTTAATATATTTATATTTAATAAAAGGACATTTTATAAAAATGTATACAATCATGTCCATGAGCATCAATTCCAACAATGGTCTCTGCCTCCTTTGCCTGAACAGTTTCAGCAGCCCTCACATGTCCACTCTGCTGTTCATGGAACTTGACAGCGTACAGTTTCACGATCTTCCATCTTAACACAAAGTTACAGTTAGATCCAACAAATTTTGGATATTGCCGACAGTAATCACAGAACATACATTTCTTCTCCTTGTCCCAGCTCAACCACGGACGGCTTGCTTCCCATTCATAATGAAATTCCCTCTTTCTTTATCTCTTTCTCATAAACGCGATCACACTCACATTTGTCTTGTTCGTAAGTCTCCTCTTGCCGGGAGGTTTGGTGCCTTCCAGGAACTGCCACATACTTGTATACTTAACAATATTGTAAATCAAATTTATAAACTAAACTATCAATAATCACACGCAAGTACATGTATTTACACCAAATTCACAGAGCAAATGGCGCAGAAACAGCGTAAATTATTAGTAAAACCTGAAGTTTTATTGGGCCGCAACTCCAGCACTGAATTGATTGAAAGCGAGCTCAATATTAACATCGCTCGAATAGTTACGCATGTTCGGGGCCGGGGGCCCGGCCGCAACCAATAAAAATTCAAGAAAGTTATGCAGGATCTGTGCTGTCAAAAGTCTGACGAAAGCAAAGCGGCAGATGGGTGACGGAGCTGAGTTTCATCTCAGATTAAACAAGAAGACAGGAAATGTATTAATGAGCTGCTGCAATCAAGGAAAAGAACCTTGATAAAAATTAGATGGGTTAATTATGCTTCAAAGGGTAGATTTCATGTGGGTTCAAGTGTGCTTATCAGCACGTGCGCTCACAGCGTGAGGCGGCAGTCAGCTGGCGCGAGTGTTCTGTGGTATTTGTTGACTCTGAGGGCCAGTTTCCTTTTGTTGTTGGGTCGGATTCGAACAGCCCCCCAGGCTTGCTAACTTGAACAATACCAGGCCCGGCCTGTAAATCACAGGCCTCGGGCCCATGGGCCCCTTAGGATTTTGACCCCTGTGCATATACATAGACATGGGTTGATGTATATATTTAAATTGGGATCATGACCTTTCCTATGAGAATGGCCTTGACCTTCATTATTGCCATATATGGTGGAAATTTTCACAAAATCATTAATATCTCAATAAGGGATGCATTGATTGGTCCAAAAATTAAATTGACCGTAAATCTTGGATAGCTTTGTCTTCTGTGGAAGACAGGTGGGGCCACCTTCTGTCCTGTACTTGTTTTTGGTCCTTTTGATTACCCTTCATTGAAATTTGGCGTGTCCATCCATCTTGGAAAGTTTTCTTATAAACCAGACAGATGGTGCCACCTACCTTCCTGTTTCCATAAAATAAATTAATGCTCATTTCTGAGGAGTGATTTGCCCTATGGGCTTGAAATTGTGCATACCCATAGCTCTTGGATTTCTCCATCTTGTACTTAAGTCTGGTGGCACAATCTGCAATTGTTTTGCTGTTTGGTCCATCTGTACAGGTGCTTTTGGTGAAAATTGCTCTTATCTCTGGATTGGATCAAGTTATTGGTCTGAAATTTGGCATGTCTTTCCATCTTGGAAAATTTTCGTAAACCTGACAGGTGGCGCCACCTACCTGACTGTTTCTGTAAAATAAATTAATGGTCTTTTCTCAAGATATATTCAACATATTGGCCCCCATATTTGGTGAAAAATATTGTTTCTCAAATTGATAGATGGAAGAAACAATAGTCACTTGCATAGTGTCAGTGTATTCTGCTGAACCTAAAGGGCCTATTCTTAAAGTGGGGGGATTAATTGTCTAGGGATACTATGACACCGTAGAATATCTAGTTAGTATTAGTATACAGTAGTATACATAAATTAGTATTAGTATACATAAATTTATAAAATATGAAGCAAATTATGGATAAATAAAGGCACAATTTAAAATTGTGAAATCTGAATCAAGTATTATTTGTAGATATTTATTGTTTTGCATATTTAAAAGATTTATTTTTGTGGTTAAAAAATAAGTATACATTTGTATGCATGATGTGGTGTTATCTGACAAGATTGAGATTTACGATGATGCAGTTTAGAATTATGAATAAACTTTATATTCAGATATATATGTGTGATATCGTTATCTGTCTGTCTGAACCACGCGCTGGTGTACACACACACTCACTCAAGGCTCATAATAATAACAGAGACCAGCATTTAAAATAAACTTATCTTTACTGTGTAAACCCTATCTATTACATCAAAGGTATCTACTGTAAACAAAAATACAAGCTCCTTTTGAAATCCCGGGACGCCCACACTATCTGCTGCACTCTGACGTCATTTCCCAGACGCCAGGTCTTCCTTGCTGGACTCGTGCGCCCAGTTTCCTGTCATGTGTCGGAAGAACCTCAGTCCTCCGCCAGCCACACTCGAGGGCCCTCTCTCAGCCTCTGCATCGACCCTGCGGTGCTGGTCTGTGACTCTGCATCTCACTAAACTTCCAGATGCTGGTCTGCGACTCTGCACCTCACCACACTTCCAAACTCCAGAGATGTCTGCTTGTCCGTCAGCTGGACTCGTATACCCACTGTGTGCCCCCTGCGCTTTCAGCCTTGCATTGTCCCCCGGGGTAAAAAGGGGTCTTCAACCCCAACCTTACGATGGCACTCTAATACCTGCGGCTTCTGTCCTGCTGGCGATCTATCCTTGTTGGCGGCTTCAGTTCAAGTGCGATATGGACTGGGAATGGAGCCCCTTTATACTGTTCTCTGCTGAAAGCTACTAACTATTCATGAGGTGCATGAATTACAAAAACTTAACAATAAGCAAAGTGCTCAGTAGCCCTATGAATATTCATTAGCTTCAACACACTAGCTAAGCCTTTTACACAGGCGCCCCTTCACCTCCGAACAAGTGACCTATGAACTGATTGACCTGAGCGCTTGGCCCCAGTGTGCCTAATTACAATGAGCGCTCACTCCACCAGAACAGCAAAACAAGCAAATGATTACAATGTGTATTAATGGGTAATTTTGTGTGGGGATTTTTTTTAACGGGTCACAACATATTATATTGGAAATGTATAGAAATATAAACTTATAAAATTAGGATCTAATACAAACATTTATTTATTATTTTCCTGCCTCGGCAGAATTTAGATCAGGCTTTGTTTGCCCTGTATGAATATGCAAATGTGTTGTTAATCCCACCATCCCCCCCTACTCCACCTCTGCTGCTATTGATTTCTTTGCACCTGTGCACTGAGACATGAGTTTTCATTGCAAATGTGTAAAATTTATTTATTTAAAAAAAAAAAAAAAAAATTGGATTAGAAAAAATTAAAATCTTATTGAAACATATTCTTGCCGCAGTAGATGGAACATAAAGTGATCCGCTCTGTCTGTGCATCATCTCTCTGTTATCATCTAATATAAATTTATTATGAAATTTTACCTATAAGTACTGTTGAAATAACTTGAATATGCTGTATGTGTATGGATTTAGCTATTAAAGTCTGAAATTTGAAAACTTATATATTCAGTTATGTATTATTGCAGAATGATAAACTTTAAAATATTTGATATTATAAATTTAAGAAATTATTGGAAACTTCATACCTAATCAGCTTTGTTTCTCCAACAGTCTGTCTCTCATTTTTAGCTCAGCTGACTATAAGTCATCTGAGCTATTGTAGTAGGCCTTTGTCCATCGTCTGTCCGTCCATTAACAGGTCAAATTTTGAAACCGATGGATCTATGAATCCAAAACTTTGCATACCATTAGAAGTCTCCAAAATCTCCTATCATACCGAAAATTGAGTCACTAGGACTTCATTCCTTCAAGATATTAAGGAAAAACCTCCGATTTCCATAAAAAAACCATGGTTACACTTCAAGGCTGCCTAATAACAGAACCACTGATCTGTTTTTGATCATATTTAGTATTCATATTTTTCCATACATTTTCTATGAACATACCAAAAATCAGGTAAGTATTGTGTATTGTTTTGAAGTTATGGGCCCAAATATAATGCATTTTTAAAAAATCAGGAAATATATTTACTCACTTAACATAAGAATCGATGAAGCTGGAGACTTTTTTCAGGGCTATGACTTTATTTAATCAAGATTCAATTGTTTACCCCAAATTAGATCTGAATTTTGCAAATTTTTCAAGTTATTAGTATAAATGAAAAATGAATACCTTAAATTTTGTCCAACTTTTTCCAAGGCATTGTTTTTCCCTGTAAGCACTGTTGATATAATTTTCATAGCATATATACATAAGGATTTAATCTTTTAAAATCTGAAATTTCAAAGGATTTAATTGAAAAGAGAAGTTTTTATTCAAGTTTTCATACACCATGTCAAGTGTTGTTTACATCTAGCCCACCTAGTAGTACAGCCTTAACTTGTGTTATATAACCCACGGTAGGCAGCTTGCCTTGGCTCAGCTTGGCCACTACTAGCAGGCTTTCCCTCTGCCCCCCCCCCCCCCTCTAGATGCTGCATTAACTAGATGAATGTTATAATTGTATCCACCAAAACAAAGTTTTGCGGATACTATGTTTTTGACTGGGTTCCGCTGCCGCCGTGTTCGTTTCCTGAAAACTCCTCTGAGACTACTTGATGGAAACTTACACCTATTCTCAGGTCACATGGGAACTGGTGCCTAACCAATTGGCCTTGACCTCTGACCTTTCCTCTCTGCCCAGCATCCATATGTGCTTCTGTTTCCACACATAAACCCACATATCTGGGGAACCGTTTGACCGATCAGGAAAAAATTTTGGACAAATGTAGCCCTTGGATAGCTTTATAACATACACAAAAAATTGTGGCGCCACCTGCAGCCATTTTTGCACAGTGTCCATCTGTTCATCTGCCTTTGGTTAAAATCACTCATATCTCTACAGTGGTTTGACTTTTCCGCCAGAAATTGTGCATGTGTATACATCTTGGATAGTATCTTGTTCAAATAACAGGTGGCGCCACCTAGAATCATATTTACATGGCAGACATCCATTCTAATATGTAACACATGTTACTCTATTTCCCCTTGCCACCCAATCCATGCCTCACTTAACCCGTCCTACTCTGATTTTGGCGGATACACATAGTCGCTTGTCAACCCTACCGTATTCTAGTTTTCTGTATTTTATTCATTCTTATTCTTTGCTATGCTACATTTTAGATTTGTATTGTACTACCAGGGTTAAAATGATTGAAGTGCACATTTAATTATGTCCACAAGGTGGTGTATTGCTATGAAAGTGTGGATGTTCATCAGATAAGTTATTCCATACTTCAGAAGAGGAAAAACTTCACCAGGTGTGAAATCGACTATTAATTCCAGTATTAAATTATAGCTGAGATAGTGATATTGTTTGTCCCTCATTCAACCAACAGTGTGTTTACTTTATTTGGAAAGATGTATTTATTTTATCAAATTTTCTGAATCTTTTATTTTATTTTTGGTGAATTAAATTTAGCATGTACTGAAAACTCCCAATGTACAAAACTTTTTAAAAGTGATACAAGGAATAATCTTGGAGATGTCATGATGTGGCATAATTGTATCCTCCAAAACAAAGTTTTGCTGATATTATGTTTTTGACCGGGTTCCACCGCTGCCACTGCGTTCCTTTCTGGAGAAATTCTCTGAGCCTACTGGACGGATTTTTCCTAAACTTACACCAATTATCGGGTCACATGTGGACTAGTGCCTAACCAATTTGCGTTAGCCTCTGACCTTTACCCTCTGCCCAGCGTCCATTTGTGCGTCTGTTTTCACACAAAACCCCCATATCTCGGGAACTGTTTGACCGATCAGGAAAAACAATTTGTACAAATGTAGCCCATGGATAGCTTTATAACATACACAAAAAATGGTGGCGCCACCTGCAACCATGTTTGCACAGTGTCCATCTGCCAATGTTGGTCTCATGAGTCATATCTGAAATTGAGGTATTGGTGGTGCCACCTGCATTGGCCTTTTTTGTACGGGGTCATCAGTGCCTGTATCATACTGATGGCTTCAAAAAACTTCTTCTCTGAAAACCATATGGCCAAATTGTTCAATATCGCACAGAAATGATCCTAGGGTAGTGCTTTCTGAAGTTTGTTCAAATGGTCTCAGTTCAGTGACTTTTGGCTGCGATATGGGAAGCTGAATGTAGTCATGTACCATAACAGCCCATTTTAGCTCAGCAGCTACAAAGATCTTCTTCTCAAAAACCAACAGGCCAAATTCTTAAATCGCACTCATTAATTATCCTCAGATGTTGATAATTCAAGTTTGTTCAAATGGTCTCAGTTCAGTGACTTTTGGCTGAGTTATGGGGAGCTGAATTTAGTCATATGCCATAACAGCCAATTTTAGCAAAGTGGCTACAAAAATCTTCTTCTCAACAACCACTGGGCCAAATTCTTAAATCTCACATATTAATTATCCTGAGATGTTGATAATTCAAGTTTGTTCAAATGGTCTCAGTTCAGTGACTTTTGGCTGAGTTATGGGAAGCTGAATTTAGTCATATGCCATAACAGCCCATGTTAGCTAAGTGGCCACAAAAATCTTCTTCTCAAAAACCACTGGGCCAAATTCTTAAATCTCACACATTATTTATCCTTAGATGTTGATAATTCAAGTTTGTTCAAATGGTTTTGATTCAATGATTTTTGGCTGAGTTATGGGAAGCTGAACTTTGCCATTTTGTTGTATTTTTTTTCCATATGAGTTATAAACCTGCAAAACGTTTTTCGACTGATGATGATACTGAGGCCAGTTTGTTTAATATTTTGCATGAATAATTCCCCTTAATCATTCTTATAATAATTGTCTTTTATGGTTAAAAAAAAAAGGAATATGGCTGAATTATAAAGATTGAATTGAGTCATTTTGATACAATGGTGGGGTTCAGGGGAGTGTCCCCACACTGTATCACATACGGTTGCTGATGCGAGTGGCTGACAATGTTCCAAGACCAGTTTGATGACAGAAGTCTTTTTTCAATAGCAAGCGGTCTGGGACAGTCTCTCTCTCTGAGAGAGCCGCCCAGCCTCTCTGACTCGCTGACTCTCAGTGCGCACTACAGATAGTTTTGTTACAGAGCTGTCATGTGACATACGAGACGTACATATCCATATTTCTGCATTTTGTCATAAAAGCTAAACCTTATTGGATGACCCAAAGTAGAGATATCAGAGGTGTAAGTGTTCCTCCTACCTTTCGTGAGATCTGATTTGACAAAAGTTCTATGGAAAATCCCAAGTCTGACCTGACATACATCCAGTTATAGACTGACCTACAAGTCCTATTTGGAGGACAGTGCTTATATACACCTGCGGAGTCTCATAAAATAACATGTTTTAATTGTGTTTTACCATTCCCTCATAAAGACTAAACACATAAGTCATTCTGTGACACTATTTCTGTTTGTACAGACTTAAAATAGACCTTAATGGTTTGGTGTACTGTTCTCTGATTAAACTGGGAGAGAAGCCTATATGTGTGTGACAGGATGACTGGTTGTCGGGTGTCATCAATTATGAGAAGTCATTCACTGTTTAGTCTGACATGCCTGAAACTGAGCTTGTATTTGTGAAATATGAAATGTGAAATATTCCTTGAAATATGTGTTAAGTCACAAATATGCACTTTCCTACTCCATAACAATTTTACCAAATATGTTAGCTGTGTGAAGCAGATACATCTAGCCTAGCACCAGTTTATCAGCATTCATTACATCATGCCTCTAGACATTTAGATTTCAGGTTATCTATGGAAAATATTGACAAGAATGTTTTTAAAAGCTTTTCAAAAATGTAGATTTATGATATTACATATCATCTGTACACTAACTCATAATTTCTCAGGAATAGCAGGAGCTACCATCCCCAAATGTTATGCAATTATCTGTCACATATCAAATTTTGATGGATTCATCTTATTTTTGCTATCTGCATTTACTTAGATAATACAAGGAAAAAGCTGAAAAAAACTTGTAAAAAGTCTTCTTCTTGTAAACAGTCCAGCCAAATTGTCCAAATTGTACAGAAATGATCCCAGAGGCAAGCCCTCTCAAGTTTGTTCAAATGATTTGTGTTGGATAAATTTTAGCAGAGTTACATAACAGGCCAAGATTGTGTATGTTTCTTAAATAGGTTGAGAAACTGCCAACTGTTACAGATTTGGCAACAGATCAAGAGTTCATTCAGTGCAGCCAAATATAGGTCAACAGTTCAGTCAGTGCAGCCAAGCACAAGGCATGTGATCACCTCATGGGCAGCATGTGATCATCTCATGGGTAGCATGTGATCACCTCATGAGTATCATGTGATCACCTCATGGGTGTCATGCCCCTCAGGGCTGCATATGGAGCCAATCTGTGAGCTTATGCAATTGTGTGGCTACTGTTTCAGATTTGGCAATAGGCAAAGGTCAGCCTGGATTTATTTATAGCTTTGGCAGACTGCCAACTGTTTCAGATTATGCAACAGGTCAAGAGTTCACTCAGTGCAGCCAGGTACAGGTCAAAAATTCACTCAGTCTAGCCAGGTGCAGGTCAAGAGTTCACTCAGTGCAGTAGCCTGAGCCAGTAATTTGTCACAGTACACTCGGGGCAACAGCCTTTCTCACCTAAGCCTGGTCAGCCCCGTGCATCAGACTTAAGGTAAGTTTGATGTATTGGCCTGATATTCTGACCTGTCTATGTGTTTTTATGGCTTTCTCGTTCACAAGACAGGTGTCACCATCTACAATGACTTTTGCAAAGTGTATTTGCCTGCCTTATTCTACAGAAGAATTTGATATATCAGCCTGAAATTGGGCATATGTGTACATGTCAAATAGCTTTGTTGTATACAAGACTGGTGGTGCCACCTACAATAATTTTGTTGTTGTGTGCACCCATGCCAGAATTTCAGCAGTGATGTTTGTGTGTTGTTTCTTGTTCAAAATGTTTAGTACTTGCATTGTTCATATATATGAAAAGTAGTGGTTCAGCACTGAAGCGTTATACCTGGTGTATATCCATATGCACAGGTTCGCATTAAGCCTGTAGGCCTTGTTATTAAAAATATATTTTCACACTTCAGGACTGCCTAATATCAAAACCACTCATCTGTTTTTCCTCATATTTACCATAAATATTCCTCTATATAGTTTCTATATACATGCCAGAAACAAGGTTTGTATTATATAATTGAAAAAAGTTATGGCCTTTTATGCATTTTGTCACTAATCAGAAAAGACATTTGATCGCTTAACACAAAGCATGATAAAGCTAACCAGTAATATAACTTTAATTAATCAAAATTAAATTGTATACCCAAAATTAGATCAAAATCTTTTAAATTTTTTAAAATATTAGCAAAAATAAAAATTGGTACCTTAAATTTTGCCCAACTTTGGCCACTGCACGTTTTTTTCCTGAAAGTACTGTGGATTTAATTTTCACAGCATGTGCACATAAGGATTTAATTTGTTAAAATCTGTAATTTTAAATATATGATGCAAAATTAGGCTAGTAATTGAATTTATTTGGAGGCTCTTGTTGTATTCCCTTACATTGTCAAGAAGTCCACTTTGTGACTATAGGTCATTCAGTGCATCTCTCTCCACTGAGTTGAGCTTGATCAAGCTATCTGCAGTTACTACCATACCACAGGGAGCCTTTTTCTCTGGCAAGCCCCGCTCGTCCGTCCGTCCATCTGTCCGTAGATGTGGCACGTACGTTTTGAAACCGTAAGACCTCCAAAATTCAGCATAATGTTAGATGTCCCCAAGATCTCCTACCAAGCCGAAAACTGGGTCTTTGCAACTTCGTTCCTTTGAGAAATTAAGGAAATACCTCAATTTTGTATTAAAAACATATTTTCACACTTCAGGACTGCCTAATATCAAAACCACACATCTGTTTTTCCTCATATTTACCATAAATAATCCTCTATATAGATCCTATGTACATGCCAGAAATTAGGTCTGTATTTTATAATTTCCAAAAGTTATGGGCCCAAACATAATGCATTTTGTAAATAATCAGGAAAGAAATTTGATCACTTAACACAAAACTTGTTAAAGCTTAGCAGTTTTTAGCTCAGCTGACTGAAAGTCATCTGAGCTATAGCGATCACTCTTTGTCCGTCGTCTGTCCGTCTGTCCATCCGTTAACCAGGCACAAATCGTAATCGCTGGACCTAGAACCTTGTAACTTGGGATTCTGAGAGGTCCATGAAAAATCTCCTTCGAAACCAGAAATTAGGTCTCTGTTACCCATTTCCTTCGAGCTATTGGGCCGCAAAGTACCCCCCCAGAAAAGTAAAAAAATTTCATACAAAAACTTCAATATCTCATTAACTACTCGACTGATGGTCATGATTTTTGGCATACATATTGATCATGAGATGTTCCATCATTTCAAGCAGACTGGTGGCGCCACCTGTATTGTTTGATTTTTTACGAATTTTTTTCTCTATTTTTGAGACCTTTAAAAATGTGAACATCTGTTAACAAGGCACAAATCGTAAAGACTTGACCTAGAATCTTAATTCTTGACACAGTGAGAGGTCCATGAAAAATCTCCTTGGAAACCAGAAATTAGGTCTCTGTTACCCATATCTTTCGAGCTATGGGGCCCCAAAGTACCCCCCCCAGAGTAGTCAAAAATTTCATACAAAAACTTCAATATCTCAATAACTACATCACTGATGGTCATGATTTTTGGCATACATATTGATCATGAGATGTTCCATCAGTTCCTGCAGACTGGTGGCGCCACCTGTATTGTTCGATTTTTTACAGTTTTTTCCTCTATTTTTGAGACCTTTAAGGATGCTGTCATCTGGTAACGTGGCACAAATCGTAACGACTGGACCTAGAATCTTCATTCTTGACACACTGAGAGACCTTTGAAAAGTCTCCATGGAAACCAGGAATTAGGTCTCTGTTACTCATATCTTTCGAGCTATGGGGCCCCAAAGTACCCCCCCAGAGTAGTCAAAAATTTTATACAAAAACTTCAATATCTCAATAACTACATCACTGATGGTCATGATTTTGGCATACATATTGATCATGAGATGTTCCATCAGTTCCTGCAGACTGGTGGCGCCACCTGTATTGTTTGACTTTTTTTTTCTATATTTTTATCTATCTTTGAGACCATTAAGGATGCTGTCATCTGGTAACGTGGCACAAATCGTAACGACTGGACCTAGAATCTTCATTCTCCATACACTGAGAGACCTTTGAAAAGTCTCCATGAAAACCAGAAAGAAGGACTCTGTTACCCATATCCTTTGAGCTGTTGGGGGCTCCCAATAACCCCCATGAATAATGGAAAATTTGATAAAACAAACTGCAACATCTCAATAACTACAACTCTGATGGTCATAATTTTTGGCATACATATTGATCAAGAGGTGTTCCATCAGTTCCTACAGACTGGTGGCGCCACCTGTATTTTTTCAAATTTTCACAATTTTTTTATGCCCCCGCCACAAAGTGGCCGGGGCATATAGTTTTACCCATGTCCGTCATTCCGTCCTTCCGTCATTCCGAAATCAAACAGTTGTACGGACTTTTTTTCGCAATGCCTGCAGATATCGGCCTGATTTTTGGTGTGTGAGCAGATATAGACCAGTTACAGATCGAGTTCACGTTTCGTCCCGGTTGACCTACTTTTGACCGTTTTACAGCTCCTAAACTTAGAAAATTTCATGAAAAATAGAAATTTTCATGACAAATACACATGAACGGATTTTTTTTCGTAATGCCTGCAGATATTGGCCTAATTTTTGATGTGTGGGCAGATAATGACCAGTTACAGATCGAGTTCGTGTTTCGTCTCGGTTGACCTACTTTTGACCGTTTTACGGCTCCTAAACTTAGAAAAATTCATGAAAAATAGAAATTTTCATGACAAATGCACATGTACAGCCGTTTTTAGCCCTCAGCTCATTGGCTGATGGGCTATTGTCGTCACCCAAGCTGTCCATCTGTCCATCTGTCAGTCCGGTGTCTGTCCGTCCGTCCGTTCCGCGTCTGTTAACTTTTACCTTGTGAGCGGGATATCTCTAAAAGGATTCACCGTTGGAATTTTATTTCAGCAGTGAAGATGTATATCGATAAATTCTCGGTCAAGTTCGAAGATGGGTGACCTTGACCCATTTTTCTACATTTTAGAGCTGATTATAGAAAAACACTCAGAAGTTTATATCTCAGGAACCATTGTGTGGATTTTCACAAAACTTACTATGATCATTGGGACTGATGGTCTGTATGTGCTGCACAATTTTGGTGGCGCCACCTGCAATTTCTGATTTTTGAATGAAATTTTATCGGATTTTTTCAATTTTGGCCTTTTGTGCAGGATATCTCCAAAGGTATTCAACACAGGAACTTCATTTCTTCAGTCCTATTGCATTATATTTACAAAATCATGGTCAAGTTCAAAATGGGTGATCTTGACCTATTTTTCAAGGTCACAGAGCTTTTTTATAGAAAAAAACTTAGGAGCTTATTTCTCAGGAAGCATTTGGTGGATTGTTATGAAACATGGTATATACCTCTCAAATTTAAATTTATAAATGATTATCAACTTTTGCTAATTTTCTAGTTTCGCAATGCAATGCTCACAGATACTGGCCTAATGTTTGGTCTGTGGGCGCATAATGACCACTTACTGATCGAGTTCGCGTTTCGTCCCAGTTAACCTATTTTTCACCATATGACAGATCCTGAACATAGAAAATATCATGAAAGACAGAAATTTTCATGAAAAATGCACATATATGGACTTTTTTTCACAATGCTTGCAGATACTGGCCTGATTTTTGGTGTGTTGCTTGATAATGACCCTTTACAGATCGAGTTTGCATTTTGCCCTTGTTGACCTACTTTTGACCATACAACACTTCCTGAACTTAAAAAAATTTACAAAATTTAACAAATGTTTCTTATTTGCCCCAGGCGGGGGCATTCGTGTCGTTCTGACACATCTAGTTTTTCTCTGTTTTTGAGACTTTTGAGGATGTAGTTATCTGTCAACAGGGTACAAATCGTAACGACTGGACCTAGAATCTTCATACTTGACACACAGGTAGACCCATGATAAGTCTCCATGGAAACCTGAAATTAGGTCTCTGTTACCCATATCCTTTGAGCTATGGCACTCAAAAGTACAGCTCAGAATAATGGAAAATTTGATACAAAAGCTGAAGTATCTGAACAGCTAATGCAGAGATCACCATAATTGTTTGCATGGATATTGATCATGGAGTGTTTCATCAGTTTCTGCAGACTGGTGGCACAACCTGTATTTGTTCGGGTTTTTTTTTTACGAATTTTTCTCTATTTTTGAGACCTTTAAAGATATGAACATATGTTAACAGGGCACAAATCATAAAAACTGGACCTAGAATCTTCATTCTTGACACACAGCGAGACCCATGAAAAGTCTCCATGGAAACCTGAAATTAGGTCTCTGTTACCCATATTCTTTAGGCTGTATGGCTCCAAAATACCCCCCAGAATAATGGAAAATTTGATACAAAAACTGCAGTATCTCAATAACCACAACACTGATGGTCATTTTGGCATACATATTGATCAAGAGGTGTTTCATCAGTTCCTGCAGACTGGTGGTGCCACCTCTATTTTTAGCGAACCTGTGAGCTTATGCGATGGTGTGGCGGCGTCCGTCGGCCGTCGTCCATCGTCTGTATGTTAACCCATACTATCTTGAAAACGGCAAGCGGTAGCATCACGAAATTTTATGCAAAAAATTAGTCATCTAAAAAACTATATCGGATTTTGCTTATTTTTTGGCTAACTGCATTTTCTTAGATTTTATAGGGAAAAAGCTAAAAAAGCTTTAAAAGTCTTCTTCTCCAAAACTGTTCAGCCAAAGTGTCCAATATTTTACAGAAATGATTCCTGGAATAATCTTTCTCAAGTTAGTTCAAATGGTTTAAGTTCGGTGATTTTTGGGCGAGTTACAGGAAGTTGAACTTAGTCATCTGTCCTTTAAAGCATACTAAAATTACAATCTCAGAAAAGGCTGGAGCTATCATCACCAAATTTTATGCCAATGTTGTTCACATGAGACATATCTGAAATTGAGGTATTGGTGGCGCCACCTGCATCGACCCTTGTTGTACGGGGGTCATCAGTGCCCGTATCATACTGACGGCTACAAAAAACTTCTTCTCTGAAACCATATGGCCAAATAGTTTGATATCGCACAGAAATGATCCTAGGGTAGTGCTTTCTGAAATTTGTTCAAATGGTCTAAGTTCAGTGACTTTTGGCTGAGTTATGGGAAGCTGAATTTAGTCATATGCTGTAACAGCCCATTTTAGCTCAGTGGCTACAAAGATCTTCTCCTCAAAAACCACTGGGCCAAATTCTTAAATCTCACAAATTAATTATCCTTAGATGTTGATAATTCAAGTTTGTTCAAATGGTTTTGGTTCAGTGATTTTTGGCTGAGTTATGGGAAGCTTAACTTAGCCATTTTGCTGTATTTTCCCATATGAGTTATAAACCTGTAAAAATTTTTTGACTGACCCTACTGAGGCCAATTTGTTTAATATTTTACAAGAATAATCCCCTGAATAATTCTTATAATAATTGTCTTTTATGGTTCCAAAGAATGAATTTTGGCTGAATTATAAAGGTTCAATTGAGTCATTTTACCATATATGTTAGCTGTGTGAAGCAGATACACAGATACATCTAGATACATCTAGACTGGCACCAGTTTATCAGCATTTATTACATCATGCCTCTAGACATTTAGATTTCAGGTTATCTATGGTTAATATTGACAAGAATGTTTTTTAAAAGCTTTTAAAAAATGTAGATTTATGATTTTTAGATATTCCTCATGCCAGGCAATGTTTACAATCACAGCTATACAGCTCTCTGTTGGTATATAAAGACGGCTGTACATGGATTATAAATAAATTGGTATCCATAGTCAAATTAATGCAAGATTTTGCCATCAGTGAGATGTATCTGTATTACAATTTTGCATTCAATATGCATCTGCATTAATTTTTAGTGAACCTGTGAACTAATGTGATGGTGTGGCGGCGTTTGTCTTCTTTACATTTACCCATACTATTTTGAAAATGATTGGAGCTAGCATCATGAAATTTAATGCAAAAAATTAGCCATCTGAAAATTTTCTTAAATTTTATAGAGAAAAAGCTTAAAAAACCTTTAAAAGTCTTCTCCTCCGAAACACTCAAGCCAAACTGTTCAATATTTCACAGAAATAATCTTTTATACCATCTCCCTCAGTTTTGTTCAGGAAGTTGAACTTAGTCATCATTCCAAAAAAGCATACTAAAATGACAGTCTCAGAAACAGCCAGAGCTATCATCACCAAATTTTTTGCCAGTGTTGGTCACATGAGTCATATATGAAATTCAGGTATTGGTGGCACCACCTGAATTGACCTATTTTTGTACGGGGGTCATTGGTCATCTGTACATTAATCCATAATTTCTCAGGAATAGCAGGAGCTACCATTCCCAGATTTTATGCAATAATCTGTCACATATCAAATTTTGTGGGATTCAGCTTATTTTTTTGCTATCTGCATTTACTTAGATTAAATAAGGAAAAAGCTGACAATATTTTAAAAGTCGTCTTCTTGTAGAAGGTCCAGCCAAATTCTCAAGTTTGTTCAAATTGTTTGCATTTGATGAATTTTAGTGGAGTTACACAAATTTGAACAGTCATTCGGCCAAGTAAGCATACTGACATAGCACTTTCAGAAATGAAAGAAGCTAGCATTACCAAGTATTGTGCAAATGTTGGTCACATGACTCATATTTCAAGTTGTAGATTTAGTGGTGCCACCTACATTGACCTGTTTTTTATGGGCAAAAAACCTCATAATTTTAGCCTCTTTCAGCTTAATGATGAAACTGTCAAGTTGAATTGTTCAATTTTTCAAAAGAATTATCCTAGGACATGGTTCTTTCAATCATATCAGAATATACTGAGTTTGTTGATTTTTGGTTGAGTTGTGAAAAGGTTAAGTTGGTCTTATGGCCATTATTATGTCTTTTTCAAACTGAGAACTGCAATAGTGTTCTTCTACAAAATTATTATTTCAATTATATCTTCTGTAACATTGCACAAAATTATTCTTAGGTGGCCTTTGTTCAAGTTTACTCGAATGATTTTTGGCAGAACTATTGGACCTTTAACAATGAAAGTACTGCATCTTTTATTATTCTAGATAATTTGATAAAAAGTTTATGAATATGT
Source organism: Sipunculus nudus (assembly GCA_026874595.1). Lineage (NCBI taxonomy): Eukaryota > Metazoa > Annelida > Sipuncula > Golfingiida > Sipunculidae > Sipunculus > Sipunculus nudus. Next base: position 44,209,389 of record CM049308.1, read on the forward strand.
CGGCTTGAAAAAAGAAATTTTAACCAAAGTCTTTCAGTATGTGTAAACAGATATACCAACAGGCCAAGATTGAATCTGTATCTTTAAATAGGATGAGAAAATGCCAACTGTTTCAGATTTGGGAACAGATCAAGAGTTCATTCAGTGCAGCCAGATATAGGTCAAGAGTTCAATCAGTGCAGCCAAGCACATGGCATGTGATCACCTCATGGGTGACATGTGAACACCTCATGGGCACCATGTGATCACTTTATGGGTGTCAAGCCCCTCAGGGCAGGGCCCCTGCATGAGCTTATGCAATTGTGTGGCTACTATTTCAGATTTGGCAACAGGCTAGAGGTCGGGCTGGATCTATTTATAGCTTTGGCAGACTGTCAACTGTATCAGATTAGGCAACAGGTCAAGAGTTCACTCAGTGCAGCCAGGTATGGGTCAGAAGTTTACTCAGTGCAGTAGCTGCATTCTATTTATAGCTTTGGCAGACTACCAACTGTGTCAGATTATGCAACAGGTCAAGAGTTCACTCAGTGCAGCCAGGTACAGGTCAAAAGTTCACTCAGTCTAGCCAGGTGCAGGTCATGAGTTCACTCAGTGCAGTAGTCTAAGCAAGCAATTTGTCACAGTTCACTCGGGGCAACAGCCTTTCTCACCTAAGCCTGGTCAGCCCCATGCATCAGACTCAAGGTAAGTCTGATGTATTGGCCTAATATTTTGACCTGTCTATATGTCTTTAATGGCTTTCTCGCTCACAAGACAGGTGTCGCCACCTACCATGACTTTTGCCCACGTTTTTCTCAGTAGGGGTTTGATATATCAGTCTGAAATTGGGCTTATGTATATATCTCTGATAGCTTCATTGTATACAAGACTGGTGGTGCCAGCTACAATCTTTTTAGTGTTGTGTGCACCTATGCCAGAATTTCAGCAGTTAAGTTTGTGTAATTGTTTCTTATTCAAAATGTTTAGTAATTGTATAGTTCATATACATGAAAAGTAATGGTCCAGCATTGAAGCATTATACCTGGTGTATTTCCCAATGCACAGGTTCGCATTAGGCCTGTAGGCCTTGTTGAAAATATTATCTTTGGTATTAAGAGTACATGTGCAGGTATTAACTTTTAGGGAAATAAATGTAGGATTATGGGGTATCAATTCTTCTGAGCAGTAATATATATACAGTAATGGAATGTTATACCAATTCTGTTTGTGTCAGTTATGCAATATTGATGCATATACTGGCCAGAGTCACTCCAGAGAAAGTTTTAAAATTGAGGATTTGGTTGCAAAAATTGGATTTCAGGGTGTTTTCTCTATTTATATGTTTAAAATCACCTTATAACAGGCATGGAACACCTTTAAACAGCCAGCTAGTGGGATCATGAAAATAATTGAGCGTTGTAGGCTTCTCAGACCCAAGACCATGCAAATTTATGGTTCAAACTGTCTCATATTTAACGGGTAGGGTATAACATATATGCACATAGCTTCTTTTTGTTCTCATGTACATGATCATATATTGCAATTGGAATGTTCCTACAAATCCAGTGATACCAGGATCTTGCAGATATGTTGAGATTTTCAAAAAGTGGTGAAGCAAAGCACACTGTGAAGATGGTATTTTTTGTAAATATTTGACACGGTTTGTGAAAAAAGTTGACTTTCAGGGTGTTTGCAGCATTTATTTGTATGAAAACACCTTGAAACGGGTAAAGGATATCCTAAAACAGCCAGCTAGTTAGATCATGGAAATTCTGGAGGGCTGTAGGCTCTTCCAGCCAAAGGCCTTGTAAGTTCATGGTTCAAACTATCCCATATATAAGGAGTATGGGGTAACAGATATGCACATAGCGTTTCGTTTTTCTCATGCATATGATCATATTTATTATCATTGCAATTGGAATGTTCCTTCAAATCAGGTGATGCCAAGATCTTTCAGATATCTTTAGAATTGCAAAAGCTGTGAAGCAAAAGACACTGTGAAGATGGTATTTCTGTAAATATTTGACTTGCTTGTCCATGTCTGTTTACTGTATCTAATCTAGCAAAATTTAAAAAAAAAAGTTTCTAAATATGTATATGCATTTGTGCTGAAAGATGTTTTAAACATTTTAAGACCTAAGGATATGCCTAAATGTTAAATATTCTTTTGGTACCCATAAAATCTGAAAAAGGTCATTTTTTAAAGAAAAAAATAAGGGGTTGGAGTACGAAAGTGGCCAAAGAATTTTCTCATGTTACATTTTTAAGGCCAAATTATATATCATTATAAAGCTAATGTTCTTCCAATACCACAATTGTGCTCTGAAAGTCGCACCAGAAAAAAGTTTTCAAATTAAGGATGCGGTTTATATAAAGTTGATTATCCAGGTGTTTGCAGTATTTATATGTTTGGGAACACCTGGATATGAGTAAAGGACACCTCAAGGAAGAAAACTAGGGGGGGTCACAAAAATTCCCCAGGGGAGGGGGGGGGGAGGTTTTCACTTTCTGGCCAATGGACTAATCAGTCCCTTGTTTTCAAAAGGGAAATGTTTCAAAATGTTGCTTCTTAAATGCTTCTGTCCTGAAATGGAAAAATAATATGGTAAAACCTTATTCAATTAATCAATAATTGTTTAATGCATGGTATCTTTTCCCCATGTTGAAACAAATGCCTTCAAAATGGCAAATGCTTTTTCATAAATGTGACAGGATTAGTTAATATTACGTGTTTCCTCTATATACATGAACCCCTCAGTGTTGTATCCCATCACTCTCCAGTTAAGAGTTGGACTCGTCCGAATATTGCTGCAAAGCCCTCTTAGTTTTAACGGTGCACTCTGGGGTTTTGGTGTAGAATTACCATCTGGCGAGGTCAGGAAGTTTCCATGCAGCTGTGAACGCAGAGTTGAAACTTCATAATTTGTGCTTTATAGAGAGTTAAATTAAGTGACCTGAAGGTATGATTTTGTTTAGTTTAACGTTATTTTATCATTGTAACTGTCACGTATGCTCAATTCGTATAATGCACTCCCTTAGAAAGCGGACTCTCAAATGAGACCGATGATCGGATATTGTTTTGAAAATGAACCAAAATGTCGGCTTTACATGCATGTAGTTATGTCAGTCACGGCGTTCGTTATTCATAACAGCTATATTTACGAATATTATGTTTAATTTTGTTTTCATTTTTTAGTATTTATTATTTTTTTATAAGATTAAATACGTTCTGTTGGTCATGATAGTGCTACAGCTTTTTGCAATGGGACAAGAGATACCAGTATTAACATTATAACAAAGTTATGTTGTGATATTGATTTATGAAGCCACATAGTCATCATAATCTCTGACAAGGAAAAAAAGACACTATTTATTTGGTGACCAGGGTATTTATCTTCCACAACAAGTCTCAGTAGTTGGTGACATAATAGTCCCATCTGTAACTGGACTTTAGTTTTAATACTAGTTGTTGGAGATGTGGACCATTTATTCAGGGTACTGCTTGTTTATGGGAGATTGACTATCTTTAGGGACTTTATAGCTCTTAGATAAATTATGGTTTCCATAGAGATGTAAATACTCTACGAAGGATGTACCAGGTGTATAAATAAGGAATATTCATTGAATCCCCAGACAAAGTTGGGAGACGCTATGTTTTCATGCAGGTCCCGCTGCTGCAGCGCATATAAATCTTGTTGGTGCGATAACTCAAAAAATATTCAACAGATCTTTACCAAACTTGGTATATGTATAGATATTGGTGTGAGGACGACACCTATTTAAAATGAGGTCATTACCTTTACTTGGAGAGTGTCCTTGACCTTGAATAGGTCCAAATATAGGGAAAATCACACAAATTCTTAAATATCTCAAGAAAACTTGCATGGATTGATCCCAAAATCAAACTGATTGAAGATCATGGATAGTATTGTCATGTACCGGAAACAGGTGGCGCCACCTGTTATTCTTTTTCCTGTTTTCCTGCCGTTTAATACCCCCATCATTGCCACTTGACAGAATTGTGAGCATTATAAGTCAAAAACTAATGGACAGATTTCTTTCATATTATGCATATACATAGACATGGGTTAGGGGATGATGTATATGAAAATACGGGTCATGACCTTTCCTATGAGAGTGGCCTTGATCTTGAATATTGCCATATATGGTTAAAATCACACAAAATCTTTAATATCTCAATAAGGGATGCATGGATTGGTCCAAAAATCAACTTGACCAAAGATCTTGGATAGTGTTGTAATGTACCAGAAACTGGTAGCACCACCTGTTATTCTTTCTCTTGTTTTCTCGCCCTTTAATACCCCATCATTGCCACTTAACAGTACTGTGAGCATTATAAGTCAAAAACTAATGGACAGATTTCTTTCATATTATGCATATTACCGTAAAATCTCCACTTAAAACCGCAGTTCCGATTAAAACCGCACCCAGACTTCGCCGAAATTCCAGGTGAGACATCGCAAGGGGCTCAAATACTAAGAACCCCCCTTTAAAACCGCACCAACTATCGCTACGGAATGATTTGACAAAAGATACAATCAAGCTATCATCTAGAAATGAACACGTGTAGGTTGCGACTCGGCCATTCCTGTACACTTTTAATTTCCTTTGGCATTTTATTTAAACACATCATAACACTTTTTTGCAGGGCCACTCAAGCATGAAGTTTGGGAAGACGTATGGGCTGATGAACCTCTGCCTGTTTATACAGATTTTATATTCCGTGTCGTATTCTTGTTTGCTACCGATTTGTCATTATATTTTGAAAAAAAATATTCTGCTGATCCATTTCAAGTCACTGTATATTTTAATTCTAAAAATTTTTGATGAAAATTCCATTTTCTGGAATTACTCGGAAGATTCAAATCATTTTCATACCGGTTACTTCGGTATTATCGTCACATCGTACGCTGACATCGCTCCATGTCACAATTTGCTGGCGCATTTGAAAACATCGCTGGTCAACTTAACTAAATATCAAAGTAATTGAAGTTACCTTGTCGAGATATGCATGTATAGGAAACATCACGCTTGATAACGAGTGATTTTAAGGTAAAATTAAAGTGGCCAGTCGGGGTAAGCAAGTTTTTTTCCTGAAGAAAGTTTCCGTGTGGGGAGCCATTTTGTCAAGGCAGTGTTTTCAAGCTGGGACGAAATAGGTGGCTGTTCTGTTTACCACCCACCGCGTACAGCCGTTCAAAATATTCCTAGCAGCACATGGCGACACTCAAACTTGATTTTAAAACGATCGTCTGCCATTGTGTGACTCTTTACGATGTCAGCTTTTTATTCATTTTACGTTTTAAACAAATAATCATTGCTAAATAATGCCGCAAATGGGTTTAATGTAGGCTTTTATTTCATTTTGCTTGACCATGCCCACATAGGAAACATCACGCTTGATAACGAGTGATTTTAAGGTAAAATTAAAGTGGCCAGTCGGGGTAAGCAAGTTTTTTTCCTGAAGAAAGTTTCCGTGTGGGGAGCCATTTTGTCAAGGCAGTGTTTTCAAGCTGGGACGAAATAGGTGGCTGTTCTGTTTACCACCCACCGCGTACAGCCGTTCAAAATATTCCTAGCAGCACATGGCGACACTCAAACTTGATTTTAAAACGATCGTCTGCCATTGTGCGACTCTTTACGATGTCAGCTTTTTATTCATTTTACGTTTTAAACAAATAATCATTGCTAAATAATGCCGCAAATGGGTTTAATGTAGGCTTTTATTTCATTTTGCTTGACCATGCCCAACGAAGTGGGCCCCTGTGTGTTACAGCAGGATTGTTGTAAACGTATTATTTGGTGACAATTACCAAAATTTTATAACAAGTTATATATCACACAAAAACTAATCAGCAATTTTTAATTTATAAATTACAAATAATCGTAAATAAAACTTTTACACACGGCTCCCATGCATGCGAGACTGCTGCTAAGAATGGCCTTCGGAAGTTGCAATATTATCACCCACTCGCCGGCCCCAAAACGATGTCTGTCAGGAAGATATTCAGGAAACCCTTCTAGTATAAACCGCACAGTGCTTTCAGGAAATCAACCTGATTTCAAGATTTTCAATTTCTTGATTAAACCGCGGTTTTAAGTGGAGATTTTACGGTATGCATATACATAGACATGGGTTAGGGGATGATGTATATTGAAACTGGGGTCATGACCTATTCTATGAGAGTGGTCTGATATTAATTGTTGCTGAAGATGGAGGACCTGTTCTTAAAGGAGGGGGGGGATTAATTGTCTGGGGATACTATGGCACCAGCAGTGAAAAGAAATATTTAGCTGTTATGCTAAATTTGGTCATATGAATTAGGTGTTGCATGATGTTGTATACCATCATTAGCGAATCTGTGAGCTTATGTGATGGTGCAGCGTTGTCTGTCGTGCATTGTCTGTCGTGCGTCGTCTGTACCTTAACCATAGCTATCTCAAAAACGGCAGGAGTTAGCATCACCAAATTTTTTGCAACTAATCAGTCATCCAAAAATCTATATCAGCTTTTGTTTATTTGTTTCTAACTGCATTTTCTTAGATTTTATAGGGAAAAAGCTAAAAAAGCTTTAAAAATCTTCTTCTCTGAAACTGTCCAGCCAAATTGTCCAATATTTCACAGAAATGATCCCTGGTACAATCACTCTCAAGTTTGTTTGAATGGTTCCAGTTCGGAGATTTTTGGCCGAGTTACAGGAGGTTGAACTTTGTTAATTGAGCAAAAAAGCATATTAAAATTTAAATCTCAGAAACGGCTGGAGCTATCATCGCCAAATTTTATGCCAATGTTGGTCACATAGGTCATATCTGAAATTGAGGTATTGGTGGCGCCACCTGCATCGGCCTTTTTTGTACGGGGTCATCAGTGCCTGTATCACACTGAGGGCTACAAAAAATTTCTTCTCTGAAATGATATATGGCCAAAATGTTTAATATCGCACAGAAATGATCCTAGGGTAGTGCTTTCTGAAGTTTGTTCAAATGGTCTCTTTTCAGTGACTTGTGGCTAAGTTATGGGAAGCTGAATTTAGTCATATGCCATGACAGCCCATTTTAGCTCAGTGGCTACAAAGATCTTCTCAAAAACCAGTGGGCCAAATTCTTAAATCTCACACATTAATTATCCTCAGATGTTGATAATTCAAGTTTTTTCAAATGGTTTTGGTTTAGTGCTTTTTGGCTGAGTTACGGGAAGCTGAACTTAGCCAGTTTGCTGTATCTTCCTATATGAGTTATAAACCGGCGAAATGTTTTTCGACTGATGCCACTGAAGCCAGTTTGTTAAATATTTTACAAGAATAATCCCTACAATAACTCTTATAATAATTGTCATTAATGGTTCCACATGAATGATTTTTGGCTGAATTATGGAGATTGAATTGAGTCATTTTACCATATATGTTAGCTGTGTGATGCTGTTACATCTAGCCTGGCACCAGTTTATCAGCATCTATTACATCATGCCTCTAGACATTGAGATTTCAGGTTATCTATGGAAAATATTGACAAGAATGTTTTTTAAAAGCTTTTAAAAATGTAGATTTATGATATTAGATATCATCTGTACACTAACTCATAATTTCTCAGGAATAGCAGGAGCTACCATCCCCAAATTTTATGCAATTATCTGTCACAAAATAAATGTTGATGGATTCAGCTTATTTTTGCTATCTGTATTTACTTAGATTTTACAGGGAAAAAGCTGAAAAAAACTTTAAAAATCTTATTCTTCTAAACGGTCAGAAATTTACAGAAATGATCCCAGAGGCGAGCCCTCTCAAGTTTGTTCAGCTGGTTTGTGTTTGATAAATTTTAGCAGAGATACATAACAGCCCTTAGCAAAAAACAAGCTTGCCGCGCACTGTTGCTGCAAACTTGCTGCAGCTTTGCAGCAACCTTGCAGCAAGGTCACAATTTGCCATGCAAATTAGTTTGCGGCAACCTTGCTGCAGGCTTGCTGCAACCAATGTTCCCGCAGCCCTTTTCCTGCAGCCTTCTCGCACACTTTCCCGCAGCCTTCTCGCACACTTCCTGCAGCCTTGCACACTTCCTGCAGCTTCTCGCTCACTTTCCCGCAGCCTTCTCGCACACTTTCCCGCAGCCTTCTCGCACACTTTCCCGCAGCCTTCTCGCACACTTCCTGCAGCCTTGCACACTTTCTGCAGCTTCTCGCACACTTTCCCGCAGCTTTGCAGCAACCTTGCAGCAAGGTCACAATTTGCCATGCAAATTAGTTTGCGGCAACCTTGCTGCAGGCTTGCTGCAACCAATGTTCCCGCAGCCCTTTTCCTGCAGCCTTCTCGCACACTTTCCCGCAGCCTTCTCGCACACTTTCCCGCAGCCTTCTTGCACACTTTCCCTCAGCCTTCTCGCACACTTCCTGCAGCCTTGCACACTTTCTGCAGCTTCTCGCACACTTTCCCGCAGCCTTCTCGCACACTTTCCCGCAGCAGGGGCCAATTAGATAGCAGCCATGATATGTATAAACAATAGCACGTGGGCTCAGTTATTGTGTACAAGCAGACATGCCATGTCATTAGTCAGTGACTGTCTCTGCTCCAAATATAAATGCAGGTACTCAACAGAACAAGCTCTCATGAAACTCCATTTAATTTGCACATACAATTAAACCTTAATCCATAATGACTTTTAAATATAAACCAAACTTAATCAAGCTTTGTTAGAAATTACACCTTGATGAATATGAATCAGAGTACACACTACACATGCAGTCACACGAATCCTGCATGAAGTTGTGTAGCTACATAGCTGAATAAAAGTTCTGGGTGAGTATATTGTCAGGCCAAGGACTGGAAACATGAACCACAAAGTGACATTGGGTTACTTCAATATTGTTAGGAATTTCCCGTTTACTTAGGGTGACATCTATAGACATAAGTCAAACAGAATTTAGCAAATCAACTTAAAATGAAGCTTAGCCTGAGAATTTTAAAGTTTGTGTGAAGATGAAAACAAAACCTTATTTAAAGTTACTGTTTCATATTCAAATCAATTAAACTCAAAATGCATTGGAGTTCAATAAATGCATGATATACACGTTAACCACAGAATTTTTTTCATGCTGCCTTTGATATATCTCCCTTCCAGCTTGAAAACATCTTTCAATCCCACCATTAATCTTAGACTTAGTTTTTACTTTTCCACAAAATAAAATTTAATACTACACTTTCTGTGTATAAAATTACTTGAGGAAAAATCAATCTTATCAGTGCTCATGGGCAGCCCTTTATCAATGCTTGCTGCGGCATCCCTTAGGGTACAAATATGTAGTTCAAACTTACTGGTGGTAGTAACATAACACCCTCTCTTTGTTCCTCCCATCAACTAATTGTATGTTCTAATTAATCCAATGGATCCTCTGAAGGTGCTGGATCTGTTGAATGTTACTCTTACTTGAGCTATTTGGCACAGATCTTCATATTTTTAGAAGAGCTAACAAAGCACTGTCTTTTACTAATTTTGCAAAAATGGCTGCCTTTCCCTCCAAAATCAGTTTAGCCTATCACAGCAGGGTAAGACAGGAAATAGTAAAGCAAATGAAACTGTAAAAGACTGCGGCTAGCTGCAACCCTCCTGCAGCCTTCCTGCGCACAGCATCCAGTTAACTCTATGAGACTGCGGCTAGCCGCAATCCTCCCGCAGCCTTCCTGCGCACAGCATCCAGTTAACTCTATGAGGCTGCGGCTAGCCGCAACCCTCCCCGGCCTTCCTGCACACAGTATTAAAATACTCTATAGGACTGCAGCTAGCCGCAACCCTCCCGCAACCTTCCAGCACACAATTCAGATTTGCTGCACACTTTCCTGCAGCCTTTGCCAGGCAGCGGGAAGCATGCAACTAGCCGCAGCCTTCCTGCACACTCTTCTTGCAGCCTATTTTGGTTTCTGCTGCTTTGCAGCACGGTTGCAGCAAAGCAGCGGCAAACTTTTCATTTTGCTAAGGGAGGCCAAGATTGTGTATGTTTCTTGAATAGGTTGAGAAACTGCCAACTGTTTCAGATTTGGCAACAGATCTAGAGTTCATTCAGTGCAGCCAAATATAGGTCAACAGTTCAATCAGTGCAGCCAAGCACAAGGCATGTGATCACCTCATGGGTGTCATGTGAGCACCTCATGGGCAGCATGTGATCATCTCATGGGTAGCATGTGATCATCTCATGGGTATCATGTAATCACCACATGGGTGTCATGCCCCTCAGGGCTGCATATGGAGCCAATCTGTGAGCTTATGCAATTGTGTGGCTACTATTTCAGATTTGGCAACAGGCAAAAGGTCAGTCTGGATTTATTTATAGCTTTGGCAGACTGCCAACTGTGTCAGATTATGCAACAGGTCAGGAATTCACTCAGTGCAGCCAGGTACAGGTCAGAAGTTCACTCAGTCTACCCAGGTGCAGGTCAAGAGTTCACTCAGTGCAGTAGCCTGAGCCAGTAATTTGTCACAGTACACTCGGGGCAACAGCCTTTCTCACCTAAGCCTGGTCAGCCCCATGCATCAGACTCAAGGTAAGTTTGATGTATTGGCCTGTTATTCTGACCTGTCTATGTGTCTTTAATGGCTTTCTCATTCACAAGACAGGTGTCGCCATCTGCAATGACTTTTGCAAAGTGTATGTGCCTGCTTAATTCTACGGAGGAATTTGATATATCAGCCTGAAATTGGGCATATTTATACATGTCAAATAGCTTTGTTGTATACAAGACTGGTGGTGCCACCTACAATAATTTTTGTGTTGTGTGCACCCATGCGAGAATTTCAGCAGTGATGTTTGTGTATTGTTTCTTGTTCAGATGTTTAGTACTTGCATTGTTCATATATATGAAAAGTAGTGGTTCAGCATTGAAGCGTTATACCTGGTGTATATCCATATACCCAGGTTCGCATTAGGCCTGTAGACCTTGTTTAAAATTCAGAATTATGATCGGTCACATGTGAACTGCTGCGCCCTCATTTTGGTTGACCTCCGACCTTTCCTCTCTGCCCAGCGTCCATTTGTGCGTCTGTTTCCACACATAAACCCACATGTCTCGGGAACCGTTTGACCGGTAAGGCTAAAGATTTTGCACAAATGTAGCCCTTGGAAAGCTTGATAACATACACTAAAAATGGTCGCGCCACCTGCAACCATTTTTGCACAGCCTCCATCTGTTCATCTGACTTAGGATAAAATCACTCATATCTCAGCAGTGGTTTGACTTTTCCACCTGAAATTTTGCATGTGTATACATTCTGGACAGCTTTCTTGATTTTCTGACAGGTGGCGCCACCTACATTCACTTTTAAGCTGCAGACATCCAAGCTCATATCTCAGGAACCGTTTGACCGATTGGGCCAAAATGTTGCATCTGTATAGATCTCACATAGCTCTTCATCATAGGCAAAAGTTTTGGCGCCACGAGCAACCACTTATGCACAGCGTCCATCTGTTCATCTGCCTTGGGATAAAATCACTCATATCTCAGAAGTGGTTAGACTTATCCACTTGAAATTTTGCAGGTTTATACATCCTGGACAGATTCTCGATTTTTAGCTCAGCTGACTTTCAGTCATGCTGGGCTATAGCAATGGGTCTTTGTCCGGCATCCTTCCGTCTGTCTGTCCGGCCGGCCGGCCGTCCCGCCGGCCGGCCGTCCGTTAGCAGGGCACAAATCTGTACCTTCCATCTGTCATATATGGCTTACCTACCAATAAGGGAAGAAGCCTATTGATGTTGAGGTCAAAAAGTCAAAGGTCAAGGTCACAATATTTAATTGTTCTAAATGCTTGTGAGCATATTTCAAGTGTAACTGTTCAACCAAAACCTTCAGTCTTTCACATATGCCACATCTATGCATCACTCAGTTTGACTCAAACTTCATATTTATGGGTCTTTTTGCTTGAATAAATAACTTATTGATTTCGGGGTCAGCTGGTCAGCAGGTTAAAAGTTGCAGGTCAAAGTTATTCACCCATTGGTTGCCAAGTAATTACACCAGATTTAAGTGGTCAGTAGTTACCCATCATTTAGAAAGAATCCAGTTGATATATGGGCAAAAGGCCAAGGTCATAGGTCAGGGATGTTCACAATTACTTATTTTATAGACCATCTCTATTTTTCTTGTATATATATAACCATCCGACTCCAGCTGGTACATCTCCCTGTATGGCTGTAATTGTGAGTGACACTGGTGACATATGACTCCCTTTTGTATCCGCCTATTAAGTGATAAGGCTCAGTGATAGATACCTCGTTACTTCATAACAAAAACACTGTTGTCAGAATGCTTCAGCCAGGCATTAAGACTATGAGAGTATAGTATTAAGGTTTAGCTACTGATTTATAAGATGATGGGAACATTTTGCAGTTTATTTTTATGGAATCCTAGCAATAAACTTAGTTTCCTAGATATCAGAATATTTTAATATACCGTAAAATCTGTGAAATTTCGAACAAAAAAAAATAATTAAATTTGTGGAAGTCCGAAATTTAACAGTCGATTTCAGCAGTTTTAAAATTATGGTCTTGACAAGTTAAGATGCCTTGTCGGTAGTGGGCGATAATAGGAGCCTCAAGTATTCACTCGCCGATTTTTCATTCATCCGTGTGAACCATGAAGTTTCATGAATAAAAACATTATTTTCTTTACTTGTGTTGTTTATTTTATATTAAATCAGTTTGGAAAAGGAATCTGAAAAGTATATCTGAAGGATTTAATCCTGTCATGAGGCTCAACACCCGTACATGCTTGCGTGACATCCGGGGCTTTGCCCGGAGGGAACGTTTTTCAGGTGGCTTACGCATGGAAATCCCCACTAATGGTGCACAAAAAGTTAGAGGTCTTTAGATCATTTGAAGAGTTAATCGATGCTGATTATCCAATATCGAATATCCAACCTCCGTTAAACTTCATGAACGTCTGCCAGCGCTTTGATGTACCGTTTGATCTCGTGTGACTTGTTTGTTGGGTGATACGGAGCCCGGGAACTCGAAACTGAGTCGTTCTGGTGTGACATTTTAAATGTTTTAGTGGAAATTAGCATTAATTTTCAAACTGATTAACATTGGCATTACATACACCGTAACGCCGAGCTTGCTTGAAAGAGACAAATTTGAACCTGGCTTACACACGGAAATCCCCATTTACGGTGCACGTTAAGCTAGTGGTCTTGAGATCATTTACGGAGTTAATCCTGATTATCCAATTTCCAACCACCGTCAAACTTCATGGATGTCTGTCAGTTATTCACGGCGTGTCGCTCGCATCCTGGACAATTAAGCAACTCACATTTGAGATATTTTAAGTTTTTTTTATTGTAGCTGAAACAAAAATCTTAGTTTTCAGTCAAATTACATTCTACATGATGTAGATATAATTCATATTAATTATCAATAGCATGGCAATCACATCGATGGGACCGGTTGGCTTGTTCAAAACCAGATAACAGTGTGCATGCTAATATGCAACACACCTCACTCTATTCCCCTTGCCACTTAATCCATGCCTCACTTCACCCGTCCCACACTGATTTCTGCGGATACACATAGTCGCTTGTCGACTACCCATATTCTAGTTTTAAAATGTTCTAGTCTGAAACTTGCAGGTCCGAAATGTCCATTTTGCAATAATAATAATGACTAAGGTAGATATGCAGGAATTAAGAGGATCAATATTAACTTTTAAAAATAAACCTCCATTCATACTCCCAAACTTTGCACAGGTTCGCATTAGGCCTGTAGGCCTTTTTTGTACGGGGTCATCAGTGCCTGTATCACACTGAGGGCTACAAAATACTTCTTCTCTGAAACCGTATGGCCAAAATGTTGAATATCGCACAGAAATGATTCTAGGGTAGTGCTTTCTGAAGTTTGTACAAATGGTCTCTGTTCAGTGACTTTTGGCTAAGTTATGGGAAGCTGAATTTAGTCATATGCCATACCAGCCTATTTTAGTTCAGTGGCTACAAAGATCTTCTCAAAAACAACTGGGCTAAATTCTTAAATCTCACACATTAATTATCCTTAGATGTTGATAATTCAAGTTTGATCAAGTGGTTTTGGTTCACTGGTTTTTGGCTGGGTTACAGGAAGCTGAACTTAGCCAGTTTGCTGTATCTTCCTATATGAGTTATAAACTTGCGAAACGTTTTTCGACTGTTGCCACTGAAGCCAGTTTGTTAAATATTTTACAAGAATAATCCCTACAATAATTCTTATAATAATTGTTATTAAAGGTTCCACATGAATGATTTTTGGCTGAATTATGGAGATTGAATTGAGTCATTTTACCATATATGTTAGCTGTGTGATGCTGTTACATTTAGCCTGGCACCAGTTTATCAGCATCTGTTACATCATGCCACTTTACATTTAGATGTCAGGTTATATTTCGTTAATATTGACAAAGTTTTTTTAAAAGCTTTTAAAAAAATTAGATTTCTGATTTAAGTTATTCATCATACCAGGCAATGGGATATTCATGGATATTCAGCTCTATGTGGCTATATAAATACAACTGTACATGGATTATAAATTATTGGTACCCCTACTTAACTTAATTCAAGAATTTGCCATCAATGAGAAGCTCTAGGGAAGTTTAATGTATTGGCCTGATATTTTGACCTGTCTATGTGTCTTTGATGGTATTCTTATTTACAAGATAGGTGGTGCCACCTACATTGTCTTTTGCAGTACAGCGCCTGCTTATTTCTACAGAGGAATTTGATATATCAGCATAAAATTGGGCATGTTTATACATATCGGGTAGCTTTGTAGTGTACAAGACTGATGGCGCCACCTACAATAATTTTTGCATAGTGAATAGCCCTGCTTATTTCACTGGAGGGGTTTGACATATCAGTCTGACATTGGGCATATGTATATATCTCTTCGTTGTATATAAGACTGGTGGTGCCAGCTACAATCATTGTATCCGCCAAAACAGAGTTTTGCGGATACTATGTTTTCAGTTGGAAGCCGCTGCTGCTGCGACCACCACTGCCGCATAGGTTTCCGGAGAACTCCGTAGTAACCACTGGGCTGAATTTTTTTAAATTCAGAGTTATGTTCTTGTCACATGTGAACTGCTGCGTCCTCATTTTTAGTTGACCTCTGACCTTTCCTCTCTGCCTAGCTTCCATTTGTGCGTTTGTTTCCAAACATTAACCCAATTATCTCGGGAACCGTTTGACCGATTAGGCTAAAAATGTACCCCTTGGATAGCTTAATATTATAACATACACTAAAAATGGTGGCCCCACCTGCAACCATTTTTGCACAGCGTCCATCTGTTCATCTGCCTTGGGATAAAATCACTCATATCTCTGCATTGGTTGGACTTATCCACCTGAAATTTGGCATGTGTATACATCCTGGACAGCTTTCTTGATTTTAAGACAGGTGGCGCCTCCTACATTCACATTAAAGCTGCAGACATCCAAGCTAATATCTCGGTAACTGTTTGACCAGTTGGGCCAAAATTTTGCATGTGTATAGATCTCCCATAGCTCTTTATCATACGCAAAAAAGGTGGCGCCACCTGCAACCATTTTTGCACAGCGTCCATTTGTTTATCTGCCTTGGGATAAAATTATTCATCTCTCTGCAGTTGTTTGACTTATCCACCTGAAATTTTTCAGGTTTATACATCCTTGACAGCTTTCTTGATTTTATGACAGCTGGCGCCACCTACATTCACATTTACGCCGCATTTTGACCGATTGGGCAAAAGTTTTGCATGTTTATAGCTCTAGCATAGCATTTTATCATACGCAAAACCGGTGGCGCTACCTGCAACCATTTTTGCACAGCGTCCGTCTGTTTTTTTGCCTTGGGATAAAATCACTTATATCTTAGCAGTGGTTTGACATATCTGCCTAAAATTTTGCAGGTTTATACATCTTGGATAGCTTTCTTGATTGTGAGGCAGGTGGCGCCACCTACATTTATGTATAAGCTGCAGACATTAAGGCTTATATCTCAGGACTGGTTTGACATATCCCCCTGAAATTTTGCATGTGTATAGATCTCACATAGAATTTGATCATACACAAAACTGGTGATGCTACCTGCAACCATTTTTACACAGCGTCCATTTGTTCATCTGCCTTGGGATAAAATTACTCTTGTCTCATCAGTGGTTTGACTTATCCACCTGAAATTTTGCAGGATTATGCATCCTTGACAGCTTTCTTGATTTTATGACAGGTGGCGCCACCTACATTCACATTTATGCTGCAGACATCCAAGCTCATATCTCGGGAACCATTTGACCAATTTGGCAAAAGTTTTGCATGTTTGTAGATCTCACATAGCTCTTTATCATACGCAAAACTGGTGGCACCACCTTCAACCATTTTTGCATGGCGTCCGTCTGTTTGTTTGCCATGGGATAAAATCACCTATATCTTGGCAGTGGTTTCACATATCTGCCTAAAATTTTGCAGGTTTATACATTTTGGATAGCTTTCTTGATTTTATGACAGGTGGCACCACCTACATTCACATTTATGCTGTAGACATCCAAGCTCATATCTCGGGAAACATTTGACCAATTGGGCCAAAATTTTGCATTTTATAGATCTCACATAGCTCTTTATTATACGCAAAACTGGTGGCTCCACCTGCATTCATTTTTGCACAGCGTCCGTCTGTTGTTTTGCCGTGGGATAAAATCACTAATATCTTGGCAGTGGTTTGACATATCTGCCTAAAATTTTGCAGGTTTATACATCTTGGATAGCTTTCTTGATTTTGTGGCAGGTGGTGCCACCTACATTTATGTATATGCTCCAGACATTCAGGCTTATATCTCAGGACTGTTTGACATATCCCCCTGAAATATTGCATGTGTATAGATCAGACATATCATTACATCATACACAAAACTGGTGGTGCCACCTGCAACCATTTTTGCACAGCATCCATTTGTTCATGCATCTGCCTTGGGATAAAATTACACATATCTTGGCAGTGGTTTGACTTATCCACCTGAAATTTTGCAGGTTTATATATCCTTGACAGCTTTCTTGATTTTATGACAGGTGGCACCACCTACATTCAAATTTATGCTGCAGACATCCAGGCTATTATTGAACACACCTCACTCTATTTCCCCTTGCCACTCAATCCATGCCTCACTTCACCCGTCCCACTCTGATTTTGGCGGATACAGGTAGTCGCTTGTTGACTACTCGTATTCTAGTTTTTGTGTTGTGTGCACCCATGCCAGAATTTCAGCAGTGATGTTTGTTTAATTGTTTCTTCATCTAAGTGTTTAGAACTTGCATTGTTCATATACATGTTACACATGTTCTTGAAAAGTAATGGCCCAGCATTGAAGCATTATACCTGGTGTAATCTCATTGCACAGGTTTGCATTAGGCCTGTAGGCCTTGTCTTAAATATGTTTAATCATGGAAAGTTTTCAGTGAACTGCTTGATGGGCTATAACAAGCTGTTATTAGTTAGATTGCTTTATTCACAATTTATGCCAAGGATCTGACCTTTGTTTATTATCTGGTAAACTCCCATGTTGTCTGGAACAGTGCGTTTGTTGTTAACATATCAATTCAAATGAAGCCGCTTGTTGTAAGACCCTGGCAAATAAGAAGAAGGTTTGATGACATAATGGTGAGGAGCAGGATCAAGATGTGAGAAGTCTAAAATTAGACTGTAATCAGTTTCAAATACTGTGACAGGTATCATTTTCTGTCCAAAGTTGTTAAAAAATATAAATGGAAGGAAAAAATGTATCATTTACACCCTTTTGTCACTTTTTCCATCAAACATTTTGATCGCACAAATTTATTTTGCAGGATGCATTTTTCTCCATGGAAAATGAATGCTTTTTCCAAGACTGAAGTAGTCTATAGTCCGTTCCAGCACCCATGTCCACCTGTTTTTTCGCGTTTATCTCTACATAAGACAAACTTGCAAATCAAAATTTGCTCCAATGGCATAAAAAGGCAAAAGCGTATTTTTTGGTACCTTACCTACTCAAAATATAAATATTATTCACTTTAAGGCCTGGTTGACATATCTCATATATATCCGTGGTTCATGGCGTCCCTAATAAGTGGCCATTGTTTATCCTCCTTGTATAGAGTAATGTGACGTAACAGTGAAGCGCGTGCACGTGGAGAATACAAGTCTGGCTGTAAACAGGGGTCGGCAGCTCTTGATTATTGGTCCCATGAATATGGGCGCCTCTTTAGTATGTCACGTCTATTTTGACGTCATCACTAATCCCTGATATGCCGATTTTACAGATTAGTGGCACAGTGTCGCTATAGAATAGACTTGTTACTCATAAAATGGTTTTAAATTGTTTACAGGAAAATGACATAAGGTACGCTATTATTTCCATAATAGTTAATTACGCTTTTTCCTCTTTCTGCCCTAAGTTTAAAAAGTTTGGACTTTCTTTTATTATCAAAAAAAAATAATCACAAAAAAGCAGGTGGACAGGGGTGCTGGAACAGACTATAGTCACTTCAGTCTTGATTGAGACAAGGTTAAGATATGACTTTTATTTTAGGATTATGGGGAAACTTTTAGGTGCTAATTTAGGGGAAATTTCCTGCCACTAATTTCACGCCCTCAAAATCATCAAGTGTGGTAGGGAAAATAACTTGACTTCCATAGCTTTTCAGGTGAGAATTGTTCATTCCTTCTGTTTTCTTAAGGAGAGCCCTAAAAATTCCATTGAGGCACTTAATATGAGAGGAGTGCTTATTACGTCAAATATGGTTTGTGTATTTGTGGTATATGTGAAAACATTCAGTTATACTTGTCAGGCCATGTATATGAGTACTGATACCTGATCACTATGAGAACAGTCACTGTTTAATCTTGGTTTACATGTGTCATATCATTGCTTACACTATGTTGAGGTCAAAGACCAGGGAGATGTAGTGCAGTTAAAACAGTCAAGTTCCTTATTTGATTGACAGTTTTCTGTAATGTCAATGTCTGATACTGACACAGGTATTGAGCAGGTGACCATCAAGCCAAGTTATTATCTTGGCACTCCAGTATTTTCACCATTTAAGATGAGAATTAAAATATAAACTGGTTCATCTTTGAACTCTTGCTTCAGCTAGTTCTGAACTCTACTGGATTGCCATCTTCACTGTAAAAAATACACATCAATCTTGGTCTGATCTAATTAAGAATATTACCATCATGGATACATTTTGTGTGTCTCCGTGCACAATTTGATGGATAGTTTAATTGGAGGTTTTACCACATTATGTATTTTCAGAAGACACTTTTGAAGAAACACATGTCACATGGTTTTAGTAGGGCCAGAATAGTCAAGGTCAAGGTGAGTGACTGCTTTGTGGTTTGTAAGGAATCCATCAACTACACCTGTGGGCTATTAGCCTGCAAACATTTCCATGCTTCATCCATTTCTCATCCATCAAACTTTTGTACATGTTCACATATATAGCCTGGTTGGCACACCACAAATTTGGTATTATCCCCTTTGTTTTACATTTTATTTGCATTTGTAGCTTACATCACCAAATTTGATGCAAATGTTGGTTATATGACTCACATTTTGGGATTGAGGTATTAGTTGCTCTACCTGTATACCTTTAAGAATCATCTTCTCCAAAGCCATATTGTTTAATATTTCACAGAAATGATCCCAGACAAGAGTTCTCTTGAGTTTGTTTCTGATATGGTGTTTTAGCACAGCTGACTATTAGTCATCTAAGGTATAGTCATGGCCCTTTCTCTGTAATCCAGCCGGCTCGCCATTAACAATGCATGTTTGAAACCGTAAGACCTGCGAATCCAAAATTTGACATAAAGTTAGATGTCCCTAAGTTCTCCTACCAAACCAAAAATTAGATCACTGTAACTTTATCCCTTCTAGAAATTATAGTGTCATATATGGCTTTCCTACCAATAGGAGAAATACCCTATTGATGTTGAGTTCAAAAGGTCGGAGGTCACTGTCACAATACTAAATTGTTTTTAATGCTTGGGAACATATTTCAAGCTTAACTGTTCATTCAAAACCTTCAGTCTTTCACCTATATGCCTCATCTATTCATTACTCAGTTTGATTTAAACTTCATACTTATGGGTCTTTTTGCTTGAAGAAATAACTTATTGATTTTAGGGTCATTTGGTCAGGAGTTTTAAGGTTGCAGATCAAAGTTATTCACACATTGGTTGCCAAGTGATTACTCCAGTTTTAAGTGGTTAGTAGTTACCCATCACTCTAGAAAGAATCCAATTGATATGTGGGCAAAAGGCCAAGGTCATAGGTCAAGGATGTTCACAATAAAAACTTACTTTGTAGACCATCTCTATTTTTAGCGAACCTTGCGCTCTTTACACAGCGCTTTAACTATAGGCATACTTCCTATATGGTAAGCGCTGTTTGTTATGACCTCGTATCCTGAATTGCTATACCAGAGGGGAGCACTGTATTTTTGTCCAATCTGATGAGACCTTGTGCTGGAAGACAAGGCCAAGCGAGGAATACACGGAGCCAATCATGTTCATTTCATTTTGAGTGACAGCTCATCGCCCCGGTAACCGTATGAATAGGCCACAGGCTCAAAGAGAATTGCCGCAGACATGGCTTACTTAGGGCCTTTGGCACATAGGATGCCCGGTTGGTGAGCTGTTATTCAAACGAAATGTAACAACAAAGGCTGCATGCACACCTAGCTGTGTGGTTTCAGTTCTGCAGACACCAGACCCATGGCTATGCTAACACAGTCATACTGTCGTAATTGAATCGGTCGTTTATGCGAAAATGCAGAGGGAGCAATTAAAATTTGAACGTAAACTTATCTTCAAAGACAGGATGCCTGTCGCGTGTTTGTTTTTAGCTCAGCTGACTATAAGTCATCTGAGCTATAGTCATGGTCCATTGTCGGTCGTCCGTCCGTCTGTCCGTCCGCCTGTCTGTTAATGTGGCACATTTTGAAACCGTAAGACCTAGGAATCCAAAATTCAGCATAATGTTGGGATGTCCCTAAGATCTCCTACCAAGCTGAAAACTGGGTCTTTTCGACTTCTTTCCTTTGAGTAATTAAGGAAAAACCTCAATTTTTAGCTCAGCTGACTATAAGTCATCTGAGCTATAGTCGGGGTCCATTGTCCGTCGTCCGTCCATCTGTCTTGCCGTCCGTCCATCCGTAGATGTGGCACGTTTTGAAACCTTAAGACCTAGGAATCCAAAATTCAGCATAATGTTAGATGTCCCCAAGATCTCCTACCAAGCCGAAAACTGGGTCTTTGCGACTTCGTTTCTTTGAGAAATTAAGGAAAAACCTCAATTTTTTTATTAAAATCCTATTTTCACTCTTCAGGACTGCCTAATATCAAAACCACTCATCTGTTTTTCCTCATATTTACCAGAAATATTCCTCTATATAGTTCCTATGTACATGCCAGAAATTAAGTCTGTATAGTATAAATTCTTTAAGTTATGGGCCCAAACATAATGGACTTTGTAAAAAATCAGGAAAAATAATAACTCACTGAACATGAAAAATTTTGAAACTAGAGCCTCTTTTGTCAAGTATATAGCTATGTTTAATTAAGATTCAATTGTTTACCCAAAATTAGATCTGAATTTTGTAAATTTTTTAAGTTATTAGCATAAAAAAAAAATCAGTATCTTAAATTTTGCCCAACTTTGACCATGGCACGTTTTTTTCCTGTAAGCACCATTGATTTAATTGTATCCGCCAAAACAGAGTTTTGCGGATACTATGTTTTCAGCTGCACGCCGCCGCCGCCGCGGCATAGGTGTCCGGAGAACTCCTCTGTAACCGCTGGGCGGAATTTTACGAAACCTGGGATTATGTTCGGGTCACATGTGAACTGCTGCGCCCCGATTTTGTTTTGACCTCTGACCTTTCCTCTGCGCTCTGCGTCCGTTTGTGCGTCTGTTTCCACACATAAACCCACATATCTCGGGAACCGTTTGACCGATCAGGAAAATTTTTTTACACAAATGTAGCCCTTGGAGAGCTTTACAACATACACAAAAAATGGTGGCGCCACCTGCAACCATGTTAGCACAGTGTCCATCTGTTCATCTGCCTTGGGTTAAAATCACTCATATCTCTGCAGTGACTAGACTAATTCACCTGAAATTCGGCATGCGTAAACATCCTGGATAGCTTTTCTGATTTTATGACAGGTGGCGCCACCTACATTCACGTTTACGCTGCAGACATCCAAGCTCATATCTCAGGAACTGTTTGACCGATCAGGAAAATTTTTTGGCACAAATGTAGCCCTTGGAGAGCTTTATAACATACACAAAAAATAGTGGCGCCACCTGCAACCATGTTTGCACAGTGTCCATCTGTTGGTCTGCCTTGGGTTAAAATCACTCATATCTGTGCAGTGACTTGACTAATTCACCTGAAATTCGGCATGCGTACACATCCTGGATAGCTTTTCTGATTTTATGACAGGTGGCGCCACCTACATTCACGTTTACGCTGCGGACATCCAAGCTCATATCTCGGGAACTGTTTGACCGATCAGAAAATTTTTTTTGCACAAATATAGCCCTTGGAGAGCTTTATAACATACACAAAAAATGGTGGCGCCACCTGCAACCATGTTTGCACAGTGTCCATCTGTTCGTCTGCCTTAGGTTAAAATCACTCATATCTCTGAAGTGACTAGACTAATTCACCTGAAATTCTGCATGCGTAAACATCCTGGATAGCTTTTCTGATTTTATGACAGGTGGCGCCACCTACATTCATGTTTACACTGCAGACATCCAAGCTCATATCTCGGGAACTGTTTGACCGATTGGGCCAAAATTTTGCATGTGTATAGATCTCACATAGCTCTTCATCATACGCAAAACTGGTGGCGCCACCTGCAGCCATTTTTGCACAGCTCCTGTCTGTTTGTCTGCCATGGGATAAAATCACTCATATCTCGGCAGTGGTTTGACATATCTGCCTAAAATTTTGCAGGTTTATACATCCCCGACAGCTCTCTTGATTTTATGACAGGTGGCGCCACCTGCATTCTAGTTTATGCAGCAGACATCCAAGCTCATATCTTGGGAACCGTTTGACCGATTGGGCCAAAGTTTTGCATGTGTATAGTTCTCACATAGCTCTTTATTATATGCAAAACTGGTGGCGTCACCTGCAACCATTTTTGCTCAGCGTCCATCTGTTTGTCTGCCACGGGCTAAAATCACTCATATACATGTAGTGGTTTGACTTATCTGCCTTAAATTTTGCATATGTATACAACTTGGACGGCTTTCTGGATTTTGTGGTATGGGGGGCAACCTACATACACAATTTGGCTGCAGACTTCCATGCTAATATGCAACACTCAATTTTCCCTTGCCACTCAATCCATGCCTCACTTCACCTGTTCCACTCTGATTTAGGCGGATACACGTAGTCGCTTGTCGACTACCCTTATTCTAGTTTTCACAGCATGTAAACAAAAATATTAAGTTTGTCTAATTCTGAAATTTGAAAATAAAAGCTTGAAAATTAAGCTAGTTATTGATTTTTTTTTCTGTAGTCACTTGCTTTGATTACAGATGCAGGGTCCCACTCCAGGTCACTGGAAGTCAGCTATGCCAGGGTTTCTGATTTGTTACAGTCACTGGGGGAGATCCCCTGCTGGGACAGGTGTACAGTTATTCTCATATCACCACCCCAATCACCCCCCCCCCCCCCAAACCCAACCCACCAAGTGTTATGCAGTAATTGTTATTGTTTTCACTGTATCTCCTTAATTGTAATGCTGTTTCCTCTCTGATATGCAAAAACTTTCCTTGAAAAAGTAATTCAAGGTGTAATCCAGAAGATGCAATGTTGCATTTTTAAAGAAATCAATTTTCTTTTAAATGATTTTATCAAATATAAATGAACCCATCAGTATGCTTAAATTTATAAAATATGAAGCACATTATGGATAAATAAAGACACAATTAAAAATTGTGAAATCTAAATCAAGTATTATTTTTAGATATTTTTTGTTGAGCAAATTTAAAAGATATATTTTTGTGGTAAAAAATAAATAAACATTTGTATGCATGATGTGGTGTTATCTGACAAGATTGAGATTTATGATGATGCAATTTAGAATTATGAATCAACTTTTATATTCAGATATATTTGGATATATTGGAAATGTATAGAAATATAAACTTAAATTTAAAAAAAAATTGATGTGAATAAAAAAATGAGGATTTAATACAAACATTTGTTCATTATTTTCCTGCCTCAGCAGAATTTGAGATCAGGCTTTGTTTGCCCTGTTTTATGTTGTTTATTAGTTATATTTCAACTGTATACATTTCATAAAAAAAATACATATATATTTAATAATATATATTATACAAAAAAATAGATTCAATTGAACAAATGTGCAAACTGCTGAAATATCAACAGTTAATCAAAAAGCCAACCAAATGATCATGGTAATAGTACAGACCATTTGTTCACAAACTGCTCACATGCTTCAGTTTCAACATAAGAAACACATGTTGAGGTCACAAAATATTATTTGCAACCATTTCTTGCTCATCAATACAAACCAATCATATAAACTAACCATGGCCTTTATTACTTCTTCCTCTTACACCTTATCTCCATTTGTTATTATTTTAGATTTTTACCTTCAAGGTCAACTTCAGCTGAGCACAGTGACCCATTGGTCCCTTGTTTGGCATCTGGTTGGCTGCTTTTCACATCATACGCACGTTTTGTTCAGCGGACAATGATCCGCCAACTGGTGGCTAAATATATCATTAATGGTCAAAGCTGACAGCGTGAAAATCAGTCACTTCTTTAGAAGCATAAGATTTCCGCTGCCTCGGGAGCGTAAGCTAACCTGTGAGCTTATGTGATGGTGTGGCGTCGTCTGTCGTATGTCGTGCGTCGTCTGTACGTTAACCATAGCTATCTCAAAAATGGCAGGAGCTAGCATCACCAAATTTTTTGTAAATAATCAGTCATCCAAAAAACTATATCAGATTTTGTTTATTTTTATGCCCCCGCCACAAAGTGGCCGGGGCATATAGTTTTACCCATGTCCTTCCTTCCGTCATTCCGAAATGAAACAGTTGTACAGACTTTTTTTTGCAATGCCTGCAGATATTGGCCTGATTTTTGTCGTGTGGGCAGATAATGACCAGTTACAGATCAAGTTCGCGCTTCGTCCCAGTTGACCTCCTTTTGACCATTTTACGGCTCCTTAACTTAGAAAATTTCATGAACAATAGAAATTTTCATGACAAATACACATGTACAGACTTTTTTCCCCAATGCCTGCAGATGTTAGCCTGATTTTTGGTGCGTGGGCAGATAAAGACCAGTTACAGATTTAGTTCATGTTTTGTCCCAGTTTACCTACTTTTGACCGTTTGACGGTGCCCTAACATAGGAAATAACAGAGAAAATATAAATTTTCATGACAAGTGCACATGTATGGACTTTTTTTGCAATGACTGCAGATAGGGCCTGATTTTTGGTGTGTGGGCAGATAATGACTATCTACAGATCAAGTTCTTGTTTTGTCCCAGTTGACCTACTTTTGACCATTCGACTGCTCCTGAACATAGAAAGTTTCATGAAAAATAGAAATTTTCATAACAAATGCATATGTACGGACTTTTTTTCCGCAATGCCTGCAGATACCACCCTGATTTTTTATGTGTGGGCAGATAATAACCAGTTACAGATCGAGTTCGCGTTTCGTCCCCGTTGACCTTCTTTTGACCATACGACACCTCCTGAACTTAAAAATTTTTTCAAAATTTAACAAATGTTTCTAATTTGCCCCAGGCAGGGGCAGTCGTGTCATTCCGACACATCTAGTTTTTATGCCCCCGCCACAAAGTGGCCGGGGCATATAGTTTTACCCATGTCCTTCCTTCCGTCCTTCCGTCATTCCGAAATGAAACAGTTGTACAGACTTTTTTTTGCAATGCCTGCAGATATTGGCCTGATTTTTGTCGTGTGGGCAGATAATGACCAGTTACAGATCAAGTTCGCGCTTTGTCCCAGTTGACCTCCTTTTGACCATTTTACGGCTCCTCAACTTAGAAAATTTCATGAACAATAGAAATTTTCATGACAAATACACATGTACAGACTTTTTTCCCCAATGCCTGCAGATATTAGCCTGATTTTTGGTGCGTGGGCGAATAAAGACCAGTTACAGATTTAGTTCATGTTTTGTCCCAGTTGACCTACTTTTGACCGTTTGACGGTGCCCTAACATGGGAAATAACAGAGAAAATATAAATTTTCATGACAAGTGCACATGTATGGACTTTTTTTGCAATGACTGCAGATAGGGCCTGATTTTTGGTGTGTGGGCAGATAATGACTATCTACAGATCAAGTTCTTGTTTTGTCCCAGTTGACCTACTATTGACTATTCGACTGCTCCTGAACATAGAAAGTTTCATGAAAAATAGAAATTTTCATAACAAATGCATATGTACGGACTTTTTTTCCGCAATGCCTGCAGATACCACCCTGATTTTTTATGTGTGGGCAGATAATAACCAGTTACAGATCGAGTTCGCGTTTCGTCCCCGTTGACCTTCTTTTGACCATACGACACCTCCTGAACTTAAAAATTTTTTCAAAATTTAACAAATGTTTCTAATTTGCCCCAGGCAGGGGCAGTCGTGTCATTCCGACACATCTAGTTTTTATGCCCCCGCCACAAAGTGGCCGGGGCATATAGTTTTACCCATGTCCGTCATTCCGTCATTCCGAAATGAAACAGTTGTACGGACTTTTTTTCGCAATGCCTGTAGATATTGGCCTGATTTTTGGTGTGTGGGCAGATATAGACCAGTTACAGATCAAGTTCGCATTTCGTCCCGGTTGACCTACTTTTGACGGTTTTACGGCTCCAAAACTTAGAAAATTTCATGAAAAATAGAAATATTCATGACATACACATGTACAGACTTTTTTTCGCAATGCCTGCAGATATTGGCCTGAATTTTGGTGTGTGGGCAGATATAGACCAGTTACAGATCGAGTTCGCGTTTCGTCCTGGTTGACCTACTTTTGACCGTTTTACGGCTCCTGAACATAGAAAATTTCATGAAAAATATGAAATTTCATGACAGATGCACATGTACAGACTTTTTTCGCAATGCCTGCAGATATTGGCCTAAAGTTTGGTGTGTGGGCAGATATGGACCAGTTACAAATCGAGTTCGCGTTTCGTCACAGTTGACCTACTTTTGACCGTTTTACGGCTCCTGAACATAAAAAATTTCATGAAAAATATGAAATTTCATGACAAATACACATGTACAGACTTTTTTTTCGCAATGCCTGCAGATATTGGCCTAATTTTTGGTGTGTGGGCAGATATAGACCAGTTACAGATCGAGTTCGCGTTTCGTCCCAGTTGACCTACTTTTGACTGTTTTACGGCTCCTGAACATAGAAAATTTCATGTAAAATATATATTTTCATGACAAATACACTTGTACAGACTTTTCTTCACAATACCTGCAGTTATTGGCCTGATTTTTGGTGTGTGGGCAGATATAGACCAGTTACAGATCGAGTTTGCGTTTCATCCCGGTTGACCTACTTTTGATTGTTTTACGGATCCTAAACATAGAAAATTTCATGAAAGACAGAAATTTTTATGGAAAATGCACATGTATGGACTTTATTTCACAATGCCTGCATATACTGCCATGATTTTTGGTGTGTTGCTTGATAATGACCGGTTACAGATCAAGTTTGCATTTTGCCCTTGTTTACCTACTTTTGACCATACGACACCTCCTGAACTTAAAAAATTTTCCAAATTTTACCAATGTTTCTAATTTGCCCAAGGCGGGGGCATTCTTGTCGTTCCGACACATCTAGTTTCTAACTGCATTTTCTTAGATTTTATCAGGAAAAAGCTAAAAAAGCTTTAAAAATCTTCTTCCGCGAAACTGTCCAGCCAGATTGTCCAATATTTCACAGAAATGATCCCTGGAACAATCTTTCTCAAGTTTGATCAAATGGTTCCAGTTCAGAGATTTTTTGGCTGAGTTACAGGAGGTTGAACTTTGTTAACTGTGCATAAAAGCATATTAAATTATAAATCTCAGAAACAGCTGTAGCTATCATCGCCAAATTTTATGCCAATGTTGGTCACATAGGTCATATCAGAAATTGAGGTATTGGTGGTGCCACCTGCATCGGCCTTTTGTGTACAGGGTCATCAGTGCCTGTATCAGACTGAGGGCTACAAAAAACTTCTTCTCTGAAACCAACTGGCCAAAATGTTTAATATCGCACATAAATGATCCTAAGGTAGTGATTTCTGAAGTTTGTTCAAATGGTCTCTTTTCAGTGACTTTTGCCTAAGTTATGGGAAGCTGAATTTAGTCATATGCCATAACAGCCCATTTTAGCTCAGTGGCTACAAAGATCTTCTTCTCAAAAACACTAGGCCAAATTCTTAAATCTCAGACATTATTTATCCTCAGATGTTGATAATTCAAGTTTGTTCAAATGGTTCTGGTTCAGTGCTTTTTGGCTGAGTTACGGGAAGCTGAACTTAGCCAGTTTGCTGTATCATCCCATATGAGTTATAAACCGGCGAAACGTTTTTCAACTGATGCCACTGAGCCAGTTTGTTAAATATTTTACAAGAATAATTCCTACAATAATTCTTATAATAATTGTCATTAATGGTTCCACATGAATGATTTTTGGCTGAATTATGGAGATTAAATTGAGTCATTTTACCATATATGTTAGCTGTGTGATGTTGTTACATCTAGCCTGGCACCAGTTTATCAGCATCTATTACATCATGCCATTAGACATTTAGATTTCAGGTTATCTTTGATTAATATTGACAAGAAAGTTTTTTTAAAAGCTTTTAAAAAATTTATATTTATGATTTAAGTTATTCATCATACAGGCAATGTTACAATCATGGATATTCAGCTCTCTGTGGCTATATAAAGACAACTGTACTTGGACTATAAATTATTGGTATCCCTACTCAACTTAATTCAAGAATTTGCCATCAATGAGATATATCTGTATTTTAATTTTGCATTCAGTATGCATCTGGAATAATTTTACATATATTCCTGAATTCTTTTTATCAAACCTGTGAGCTAATGCGATGATGTGGCGTCGTCCGGCATCTGTCGTCCGTCGTCTGTACATTAACCCATACTATCTTGAAAACGGCAAGAGTAAGCATCATGAAATTTAATGCAAAAAATTAGTCATAAAAAAAACTGTATCAGATTTTGCTTATTTTTTGGCTAACTGCATTTTCTTAGATTTTATTGGGAAAAAGATAAAAAAACTTTAAAAATCTTCTCCAAATCTGTTCAGCCAAATTGTCCAATATTTCACAGAAATGATTCCTTGAACAATCTTTCTCAAGTTTGTTCAAATGGTTTAAGTACGATGATTTTTGGCCGAGTTACAGGAAGTTGAACTTAGTCATCTGTCCAAAAAAGCATAGTTAAATTACAATCTCAGAAGCGGCTGGAGCTATCATCACCAAGTTTTATGCCAATGTTGGTCACATGAGTCATATCTGAAATTGAGGTATTGGTGGCGCCATCTGCATCGGCCTTTTTTTACGGGGGTCATCAGTGCCTGTATCATACTGACAGATACAAAAAACTTCTTCTCTGAAACCATATGGCCAAATTGTTTAATATCGCACAGAAATGATTCTAGGGTAGTGCTTTCTGAAATTTGTTCAAATGGTCTCAGTTCAGTGACTTTTGGCTGAGTTATGGGAAGCTGAATTTAGTCATATGCCATAACATCCCCTTTTAGCTAAGTGGCTTCAAAGATCTTCTTCTCAAAAACCACTGGGCTAAATTCTTAAATCTCACACATTAATTATCCTTAGATGTTGATAATTCCAGTTTGTTCAAATGGTTTTGGTTCAGTGATGTTTGGCTGAGTTTAATTTAGCTATTTTGCTGTATTTTCCCATATGAGTTATAAACCTGTAAGGCCAAAATATAAAAAAAAGGTATGGTTCTCAGGCACTTTTTTTCATAAATCAATGCGGGCGGGCACTTTTTTTATTTTAAATTTTTTGGTATGTTTCGATAAAAATGTCAAATGATAAAGGAAAAGCATGAAAATAACAGTTTTATTTTGCTAAATAAGTACAAGCACTACAAAACAAAGGAAATTGTATGGTTTTATCTTCTTGGAAGAAATGTCAGAGCGGCAGCAGCTCAAAATTGGAAAGTTTTTATTGAAAATCAAAATAAAAATGTTTGATGCGGGGGTTTAAAATTGATGCGGGCGGTGCCTGAGAACCATACCTTTAATTTTTTTTGGCCTAAAACGTTTTTGACTGAGGCCACTGAGGCAAATTTGTTTAATATTTTACAAGAATAATCCCCTGAATAATTCTTATAATAATTGTCTTTAATAGTTCCTAAGAATGAATTTTGGCTGAATTATAAATATTGAATCGAGTCATTTTACCATATATGTAAGCTGTGCCAAGCAGATACATCTAGCCTGGCACCTGTTTATCAGCATCCCTTACATCATGCCTCTAGACATTTAGATTTCAGGTTATCAATGGTTCATATTGACAAGAATGTTTTTTAAAAGCTTCTAAAAAATGTAGATTTATGATTTTAGATATTCCTCATGCCAGGCAATGTTTACAATCACAGGTTTACAGCTCTCTGTAGGTATATAAAGACGGCTGTACATGGATTATAAATAATAGGTATCCATACTCAACTTAATTCAAGATTTTGCCATCAGTGAGATGTATCTGTATTATAATTTTGCATTCAATATGCATCTGTAGTAATTTTTCGCAAACCTGTGAGCTAATGCAATGGTGTGGGGGCGTCACCCGCTGTACGTTAACCCATACCATTTAAAAAACGACTGGAGCTAGCATCATGAAATTTAATGCCAAAAATTAGCTATCTGAAAAACTCTGCATTTTCTTAGATTTTATGGAGAAAAAGGTAAAAAACCTTTAAAAATCTTGGCCCCCGAAATGGTAAAGCCAGATTGTTCAGTATTTCAGAGAAATAATCTTTTATACCATCTCTCTCAAATTTGTTTGAATGGTTGAAGTTCGGAGATTTTTGGCCTGTTACAGGAAGTTGAACTTAGTCATCTGTCAAAAAAAAATACTAAAATGACAGTCTCAGAAGTGGCCAGAGCTATCATCACCAAATTTTATGCCAGTGTTGGTCACATGAGTCACATATGAAATTCAGGTATTGGTGGCGCCACCTGCATTGGCCTGTTTTTGTACAGGGGTCATTTGTTGTCTGTACATTAACCTATAATTTCTCAGGAATAGCAGGAGCTGCCATCCCCAGATTTTATGCAATAATCTGTCACATATCAAATGTTGTGGGATTCAGCTTATTTTTTTGCTATATGCGTTTACTTAGATTTTATAGGGAAAAAGCAGAAAAACCTTTAAAGTCTTCTTCTTGTATACGGTCCAGCCAAATTGTTCAATATTTTGCAGAAATGATCCCAGAGGCAAGCCCTCTCAAGTTTGTTCAAATGATTTGCATTTGATGAATTTTAGTGGAGTTACATAAATTTGAACAGTCATTTGGCCAAGTAAGCATACTGACATAGTAATCTCAGAAATGACAGAAGCTAGCATTACCAAGTATTGTGCAAATGTTGGTCACATGACTCATATTTGAAGTTGCAGATTTTGTGGTGCCACCTACATTGACCAGTTTTTTATGGGCAAAAACCTCATAATTTTAGCCGCTTTTAGCTTAAAATGTTTATGATAAAACTGTCAAGTTGAATCGTTCAATTTTTCAAAAGAATTATCCTCGGACATGTTCTTTCAATCATATCAGAAAAGCTTATGTTGGTCTTATGGCTATATAATGTCTTTCAAACTGAGGACTGCAAAACTGTTCTTTTACAAAATTATTGTTTCAATTATTACTTCTGTAACATTGCACAAAAATTATTCTTAGGTGGCCTTTGTTCAAGTTTACTTGAATGATTTTTGGCAGAATTATTGGACCTTTAACAATGAAAGAACTGCATCTTTTACTATTCTAGATATTTTGATAAAAAGTTTATGAATATGTCAGCTTGAAAAAAAAAAAACATTTTAGCCAAAGTCTTTCAGTATGTGTTAACTGATTCACCAACACTGCAAGATTGTGTCTGTATCTTTAAATAGGTTGAGAAACTGCCAACTGTTTCAGATTTGGCAACAGATTGAGAGTTCATTCAGTGCAGCCAGATTTAGGTCAAGAGTTCAATCAGTGCAGACAAGCACAAGGCATGTGATCACCTCATGGGTGACATGTGATCACCTCATGGGCACCATGTGATCACCTCATTGGTTTCATGCCCCTCGGGGCATACCACCTGCATGAGCTTATGCAATGGTGTGGCAACAGGCTAGAGGTCAGTCTCGATCTATTAATAGCTTTGGCAGACTGCCAACTGTATCAGATTAGGCAACAGGTCAAGAGTTCACTCAGTGCAGCCAGGTATGGGTCAGGAGTTCACTCAGTGCAGTAGCTGCATTCTATTTATAGTATTAGCAGACTGCCCACCGCATCAGATTTGGCACCTAAGTTCAGGCTCGATCTATTTATAGCTTTGGCAGACTGCCAATTGTGTCAGATTATGCAACAGGTCAAGAGCTCACTCAGTCTAGCCAGGTGCATGTCATGAGTTCACTCGGTGCAGTAGCATGAGCCAGCAAATTTGTCACAGTTCACTCAGGGCAACTGCCTTTCTCACCTTAGCCTGGTCAGCCCCATGCATCAGACTCAAGGTAATTTTGATGTATTGGCCTGATATTTTGACCTGTCTATGTGTCTTTGATGGCTTTCGTGTTCACAAGACAGGTGTCGCCACCTACATTGACTTTTGCACAGTGTATGTGCCTGCTTATTTCTACAGAGGAATTTGATATATCAGCCTGAAATTGGCATATATGTAAATATGGATTTGCTTTGTAGTATACAAGAATTGTGGTGCCAGCTACAATCATTTTTGTGTTGTGTGCACCCATGCCAGAATTTCAGCAGTGATGTTTGTTTAACTGTTTCTTATTCAAAATGTTTTTGTACTTGCATTGTTCATATACATGAGAAGTAATGGTCCAGCATTGAAGCATTATACCTAGTGTATTTCCCAATGCACAGGTTCGCATTAGGCCTGTAGGCCTTGTTTATAAAAAGTCAGCTGAAAAGCATTTTGTATTGGGAAAATAAATTTCAAAGTTATTTTCAGTAGGAACCACTTTTTTGTTCAGATGGCAGCACTTGGTTTACCATTGGCAGATTGCCAGTGCCTTGATGTTGGCCATTAGCCAAGATGATGTCAGCTCTATAAATAGTTTTGGCACAGTGCCAGGATTGGAAGAAGTGCAGCCAGGTATAGGTCAAGAGTTCACTCAGTGCAGTAGCTGCATTCCATTTATAGCTTTGGCAGACTGCTCACTGCGTCATATTTGGCACCAAAGTTCAGCCTGAATCTATTTATAGCCTTTGCAGACTGCAAACTGTGTCAGATTATGCAACAGGTCAAGAGTTCACTCAGTGCAGCCAGGTACAGGTCAAAAGTTCACTCAGTCTAGCCAGGTGCAGGTCAAGAGTTCACTCAGTGCAGTAGCTTGAGGCAGCAATTTGTCACAGGTCACTCGGGGGCAACTGCCTTACTCACCTTAGCCTTGTCAGCCCAGTGCATCAAACTCTAGGGACGTTTGATGAATTGGACTGATATTTTGACCTGTCTATGCGTCTTTGATGGTATTCTCATTTACAAGACAGGTGGTGCCACCTACATTGACTTTTGCAGTGTATGCGCCTGCATATTTCTACAGAGGAATTTGATACATCAGCCTAAAATAGGGCATTTATATACATATCAGGTAGCTTTGTAGTGTACAAGACTGGAGGTGCCACCTACAATAATTTTTGCACAGTGTATGTCCCTGCTTATTTCACAGGAGGGGTTTGACATATCAGTCTGACATTGGGCATATGTATATATCTCTTTGTTGTATATAAGACTGGTGGTTCCAGCTACAATCATTGTATCCGCGACGAGTTGCGACGCTGCTGCCATCGCCGCATAGGTTTCCGGAGAACTCCTCTGAACAGAATTTTTTAAAATTCGGAATTATGATCGCTAACATGTGAACTGCTGTGCCCTCATTTTTGGTTGACCTCTGACCTTTCCTCTCTGCCAGGTGTCCATTTGTGTGTCTGTTTCCACATATAAACCAATATATCTCAGGAACCATTTGACTGATAAGGCTAAAGATTTTGCACAAATGTAGCCCTTGGAAAGCTTTATATCATACACTAAAAATGGTGTTGCCACCTGCAACCATTTTCGCTCAGCGTCCATCTGTTCATCTGCCTTGGGATAAAAACACTCATATCTCTGCATTGGCTGGACTTATCCACCTGAAATGTTGCATGTGTATACATCCTGGAGAGCTTTCTTGATTTTATGACAGGTGGCACCACCTACATTCACGTTTAAGCTGCAGACATCCAAGCTCATATCTTGGGAA
This sequence comes from Sipunculus nudus, assembly GCA_026874595.1. NCBI lineage: Eukaryota > Metazoa > Annelida > Sipuncula > Golfingiida > Sipunculidae > Sipunculus > Sipunculus nudus. The sequence goes on from CM049308.1 coordinate 44,243,944, forward strand.
CCGTTTGACCAGTTGGGCCAAAATTGTGCATGTGTATAGATCTCCCATGGCTCTTTATCATACGCAAAACTGGAGGTGCCACCTGCAACCATTTTTGCAGTGTCCATCTATTCATCTGCTATTCATCTGCCTTCAGATAAAATCACTCATATCTAGGCAGTGGTTTGACTTATCCACCTGAAATTTTGTAGGTTTATACATCCTTGACAGCTTTCTTGATTTTATGACAAGTGGCAGCACCTATATTCAAACTTACGCTGCAGACATCCAAGCTCCTATCTCAGGAACCCTTTGACCGATTTGGCAAAAATTTTGTACGTTTATAGATCTCACATAGCTCTTAATCATACACAAAATTGGTGGTGCCACCTGCCACCATTTTTGCACAGCATCCATCTGTTTGTCTGCTCTGGGCTAAAATCATTCATACCTCAGTGATGGTGTGACTTATTTGCCTAAAATTTTGCATGTTTATACATCTTGGATAGCTTTCTTGATTTTGTGGCTAGTGGTGCCACCTATATTTATGTATACGCTGCAGACATTCTGGCATATCAGGACTTTGCATGTGTATAGATCTCACATAGCTCTCAATCATACACAAAATTGGTGACGCCACCTGTCACCTTTTTTTTTGCACAGCCTTGGGCTAAAATCACTCATATCTCAGTAGTGGTTTGACTTGTCTGCCTTAAATTTTGCATGTTTATACATCTGGGACAGCTTTCTAGATTTTGTGGTAGGTGGCGCAACCTACATACGCATTTTGGCTGCAGACATCCAGGCTATAATGCAACACACCTAACTCTATTTCCCCTTGCCACTCAATCCATGCCTCACTTCACCTTTCCCACTCTGATTTTGGCGGATACAAGTAGTTGCTTGTTGACTACCCATATTCTAGTTTTTGTGTTGTGTGCACCCATGCTTGAATTGCAGCAGTGATGTTTGTTTAATTGTTTCTTGTTCTAGGTGTTTAGTACTTGCATTGTTCAAATACATGTTACACATGTTCTTGAAAAGTAATGGTCCAGCATTGAAGCATTATACCTGGTGTAGTCTCATTGCACAGGTTTGCGTTAGGCCGGTAGGCCTTGTTCTTTTAATATAACCATTGCACTCCAACTGGTACATCTCACTGTGTGGCTATAACTGTGAGTGACACTTGTAGATATATCAGCCCATTGTGTGATAAGAACATGCTTAATGCATAACAAAAACACTATGTTGCTTGAATGCTTTGGCCAGGCATTAAGTTTATGAGAGTATAGTATTAAGGATTTATGAAATGATGGGAACATTTGGTAGTTTATTTTATGGAATCATATCAATAAACTTAGTTTCCTAGATATCTGAATATTTTTATACAAATCATCAGATATACTAGCAAATGTATATTCTGATATGTAGGTCTGAACCTGGATTTAAGATGGCTTTATCTGATTACAAGACTCTTAGTGATGCTTTCTGAATTTTTATGTCCCCGCCACAAAGTGGCCGGGGCATATAGTTTTACCCATGTCCGTCATTCTGTCCTTCCGTCATTCCGAAATCAAACAGTTGTACAGACTTTTTTTGCAATGCCTGCAGAAATTGGCCTGATTTTTAGCGAACCTGTGAGCTTATGCAATGGTGTGGCGTCGTCCGTCATCTGTACGTTAACCCATACTATCTTGAAAACGGCAAGAGTAAGCATTACAAAATTTTATGCAGAAAATTAGTCAATCTAAAAAACTTTGCCTATTTTTTGGCTAACTGCATTTCTTAGATTTTATAGGGAAAAAGCTTTAAAACCTTTAAAAATCTTCTTCTCTGAAACTGTTCAGTCAAATTGTCCAATAATTCACAGATGATCCCTGGAACAATCTCTTTCAAGTTTGGTCGAATGGTTAAGTTTGGTGATTTCTGGCCGAGTTACAAGAAGTCAAACTTAGTCATCTGTCCAAAAAAGCATACTCAAATTACAATCTCAGAAATGGCTGGAGCTATCATCACCAAATTTTATGCCAATGTTGGTCACATAGGTCATATCTGAAATTGAGGTATTGGTGGCGCCATCTGCATCAGCCTTTTTTGTACGGGGGTCATCAGTGACCTTATCATACTGGGGGCTACAAAAAACTTCTTCTTTGAAACCATATGGCCAAATTGTTTAATATCGCACAGAAATGATCTTAGGGTACTGCTTTCTGAATTTTGTTCAAATGGTCTCAGTTCAGTGACTTATGGCTGAGTTAAGGGAAGCTGAATTTAGTCATATGCCATGACAGCCCATATTAGCTCAGTGGCCACAAAGATCTTCTTCTCAAAAACCACTGGGCCAAATTCTTAAATCTCACACTTTAATTATCCTTAGATGTTGATAATTCAAGTTTGTTCAAATGGTTTTGGTTCAGTGATTTTTGGCCGAGTTATGGGAAGCTTATCTTAGCCATTTTTCTGTATTTTCCTATATGAGTTATAAACCTGCAAAACATTTTTGAAGGACACAACTGAGGCTAATTTGTTTAATATTTAACAACGACTGGAGCTAGCATCATGAAATTTAATGCAAAAAATTATCCATCTGAAAAACTGCATTTTCTCATATTTTATAGAGAAAAAGCTAAAAAATTGTTAAAAAACTTCTCCTCCAAAATGGTCAAGCCAAATTATTCAATATTTCACAGAAATAATCTCTTATACCATCTCTCTCAAGTTTGTTCAAATGGTTAAATTTGGGTGAATTTTGGCCAAGTTACAGGAAGTTGAACTTAGTCATCTGTCCAAAAAAGCATACTAAAATGACAATCTCAGAAACGGCCGGAGCTATCATGATCAAATTTTATGCCAGTGTAGGTCACATGAGTCATTTATGAAATTCAGGTATTGGTGGCACCACCTGCCTTGACCTTTTTAGCTCAGCTGACTATAAGTCATCTGAGCTATAGTCGTGGTCCATTGTCCGTCGTCCGTCCGTCTGTCCGTCCGTCCGTCCGTCCGTCCGTCCGTCCGTAGATGTGGCACGTTTTGAAACCGTAAGACCTAGAAATCCAAAATTCAGCATAATGTTAGATGTCCCCAAGATCTCCTACCAAGCGGAAAACTGGGTCTTTGCGATTTCATTCCTTTGAGAAATTAAGGAAAAACCTCAATTTTTTATTAAAAACCTATTTTCACACTTTAGGACTGCCTAATATCAAAACCACTCATCTGTTTTTCCTCATATTTCCTATAAATAATCCTCTATATAATTCCTATGTACATGCCAGAAATTAGGTCTGTATTATTTAATTTAAAAAAGTTATGGGCCCAAACATAATGCATTTTGTAAATAATCAGGAAAGAAATTTTATCACTTAACACAAAACTTGTTAAAGCTAAGCACTTTTTTTCCAGTAATATTACTTTTATTAACCAAAATTAAATTGTATACCCAAAATTAGATCAAAATCTTTTAAATTTTTAAAAATATTAGCAAAAATAAAAAATTGGTACCTTAAATTTTGCCCAAATTTGACCATGGCACGTTTTTTTGCTGTAACTGCTGTGGATTTAATTTTCACAGCATGTTTTTGTTACCTTTTCAACTGTTAACACCAAAAATTTGAAACCAGTTGATCAAAAACTGTAGATTTTATTCAAGTTTTCAAGCTCCATGTCACATATTGCTAGTGTTATGCAGTTTGCTAGAGCTCAGCTCCCGAGCTTCAGCTCTAAGTTCCTTAAATTTGGCATACAGTTAGATTTCTCCAAAATCCCCTACCATGCCAAGAATTTGGTCACTAGGACTTAATTCCTTCGAGATATCAATGAAAAACTTCATTTTTCCATTAAAAACCCAATGTTACACTTTAAGACTGCCTAATATCAAAACCACTGATCTGACTTTGATCATATATAATATACATACTTTTCTATACATTCACTACGCACATGCCAGAAATGATGTCAGTATTGTGTATTTTTTTTTAAGTTATGGGCCCAAACATAATGCACTTTGTAAAAAATCAAGAAATATATTTACTCCCTTAACAAGGGCATTGCTGAAGCTAGAGATCTTTTTTGTCAGGAATGTAACATTATTTAATCAAGATTCAATTGAATACCCAAAATTAGTTCTGAATTTTTCAAATTTTATAAGTTATTAGTATAAATATAAAATTTGTACCTTAAATTTGCCCAACTGTGACCATGGCACGTTTGTTTCCCGTGAGCACTGTTGATATAATTTTCATATCATGCACTCATAAGGATTTCAGCTTTTTAGTTTAGAAAGCTGAAAGAAATTTGCCAAATATTGTAGCTTTTATTAATGTTTTTTATGAGACCCTGTCAGACTTTGGCTCTCTCCAGCCCCTCTTGAGTCACCTGTATGTTGACCTTGTTGACCTTTCATCAAATTATGCATGCTTGAGGGGAGAATCCAGGCAGCTTATGGCCAGCCACAGTTGATCCAGGTGTTCAACCCAACTCATCTAGTAGTTTTAACCAACAACATAACAATAAACAATAAATTAATAAATTTTTATTGGTTTTTAATAACAAATTAAAGAAAAATAGAAAAGGAATTTGTTAGTTTATAATAACAGGAAATTAACTTGCAGTTACTGATGATATAAGAATCTTGTATCGATGGGTAGAATGTCACATATTCCAAATAACACCATGCAGTCACCTATGGCAGTTTTCAGTTCATTTTTAATGATAAAGAAGTAAATCATATTATTCATTACTAATCATTAAGGATTATATGAAGGAAATTAATGATAGACAAAGATGCAGTTGATAATATTAATCTAGATTCCTACTGTGTCTAGTGTGTACATTGATGTGAAATTAGTCCAAAATGAATTTTTTACAGTTATTTTTTAATATAAATAAAAGCCATAAAACCAGGTACTTATGATCATTATTTAAATGTGTGAATTTTGTATATTCTGGATTCTCAACATCATTGTTTGGTGAAAACTGAATAAATACCAGACATGGTCAAATACTTTGTAATTGTATTTAAATACGAATATGATTATGTACTCCATTATAAAATTTCTTGCATAAAGAATGGGAATTCAGGTAAAAATGAAAGTATATGAATACTCGTGCAAATACTTTCAAAATGTATTCATGAATGCATTCATGAATATATTCTTTGATATTATTTTAATAATCATATCAGTTATATTTCATTTTAAAAAATCATATGATTCTCTTATTATTTTTAATAAAAATTATATTTGGGACAATATTTGTAATTTTTTTAATAAATAGTTAAACTCTTATATTATATGTTCTGCTTATAAGTTATATGGCCAAGTCAAAATCTGTGTGACAGTAGTACTCCATTTGTTAATAAAATAAATGAAATCAATCCTCTTCCCTGTCTCCAAAGGTACTATCAAAATCATACATAAGCTAAACAACAACAACTCATAATACAGCTTATATTTATTACCACACAAAACCAGCATGTGCCTCATTTCTAAATAATATTTTTTTATCATATATAACAGCTGAGCGTCGTGACCCATAGGTCCCTTGTTTTTGTACTGGGGTCATTGGTCATCAGTATATTAACCCATAATTTCTCAGGAATAGCAGGAGGCACCATCCCCAGATATTATACAATAATCTGTGACATATCAAATGTTGTGGGATTCAGCTTTTTTTTTGTTATCTGCATTTACTTAAATTTTATAGGGAAAAGGCTGAAAAACTTTTAAAAGTCTTCTTCTTGTTAACAGTCCAGCCAAATATTTTACAGAAATAATCCCAGAGGCAAGCCTTCTTAAGTTTGTTCAAATGGTTTGCATTTGATGAATTTTAGTGGAGTTACACAAATTTGAATTTAGTTATGTGGCCGAGTAAGCATACTGACATGGTACCGTATTTATTCCAATTTGGCGATCCCTCTTATTTCTCGACCCAAAAAAATATTTTGAAAGCATAATTTCTAAAATGACTCTTTAATTTCGCGACTGCCGACGATGTTTTCTGTCGACGATGTTAAGGTGTAATGCCTCCGTCTCTCACGGGCACCGCAGTTTGTATCTGACTAGATTCTTATTACACTGAGCATCCACATCAAACTTGTTTGCAGTAAAATTTTTGAAGGTACAAAGATGCGTTTTTCGTAATATATAAACATGATAAAGCGTTCAAGTTCCAAATGGGTGTCCGTGACGAAGCAAACTCGTGTACCATTCCTGGTACGCACGTGTCTCGTGTGCGATTCACGTGGGATAATTAGCAATAATATTTACCAAGTACGGGGAAGCACGCATGGTGGAACAACTGTAACACAGTTGGACCGGTCATCTTAGTTAAGTTTAAACGACCCCGGTTAGTTTTTGGATGGGTGACCGCATATACAAAACTGCAAATTCTGCAGGAAGATAATTTTCAAAATTCCTCTATTGTCTCGACCTCTGAGAAAATTAATTATTTTTAAGTGGTCGCCAAATTAGAATAAATACGGTAATCTCAGAAATGACAGAACCTAGCATTACCAAGTATTGTGCAAATGTTGGTCACATGACTCATATTTGAAGTTGCAGATTTTGTGGTGCCACCTACATTGACCTGTTTTTTATGGGCAAAAACCTCATAAATTTAACCTCTTTCAGCTTATAATGTTTATGATGAAACTACTTTTTAACGTTTTACGCCTCCTTAATTTAAAAAATTTCATGAAAAATAGAAATTTTCATGACAAATACACATGTACAGACTTTTTTTCGCAATGCCTGCAGATATTGGCCTGATTTTTGGTGTGTGGGCAGATATAGACGAGTTACAGATCAAGTTCGCTTTAAGTCCGGGTTGACCTTCTTTTGACCATTTGACTGCTCATGAACATAGAAAATTTCATGAATAATGAAATTTTATGACAAATACACATGTACGGATTTTTTTTCGCAGTGCCTGCAGAAATCACCCTGATTTTTTATGTGTGGGCAGATAATGACAGTTACAGATCAAGTTTGCGTTTCGTCCCTGTTTACCAACTTTTGATTGTTTTACGGCTCCTAAACATAGAAAATTTCATGAAAGACAGAAATTTTTATGGAAAATGCACATGTATGGACTTTTTTTCACAATGCCTGCAGATACTGGCCTGATTTTTGGTGTGTTGCTTGATAATGACCCGTTACAGATCGAGTTTGCATTTTGCCCTTGTTGACCTACTTTTGACCATAGGACACCTCCTGAACTTAAAAAAATTTTCAAAATTTAACAAATGTTTCTAATTTGCCCCAGGCGGGGGCATCCGTGTCGTTCCGACACATCTAGTTTCTTTCAGGTTTTGCAGTTTACCTACCCTTCTGACCCCACTGAAAAGCAAGGTGATAATTAAAAATTATTGCCATTATTGGACTTGCACTTTTTACATTTGCATGTCCATAAATCTGATGAGAGCCGACTGCAACCTGATCATGCCTTTGAATTGTTTTGGACATTCATTACTGTAACATTCTTTGGAGCAGTTGCCCTAAGTTTGGTCTCTGATTGGAGGATGTGTGATATCAAATGTCAGACTTGTCAGAAATCTTGACATTTTGTCTGCCATGTAGCCCCTAACCCTAATCCTTTTATCAGTGCAGTTTCTATGATTTTTAGCTCAGCTGACTTTCAGTCATGCTTAGCTATAGCGATCACTCTTTGTCCGTCGTCCGTCTGTCCGTTAACCTGGCACAAATCGTAACCGCTGGACTTAGAATCTTGTAACTTTACATTCTAAGAGGTCAATGAAAAATCTCCTTGGAAACTAGAAATTAGGTCTCTGTTACCCATATCCATCGAGCTATTGGGCCCCAAAGTACCCCCCAGAATGGTCAAAATTTTCATACAAAAACTTTAATATCTCATTAACTACATCACTGATGGTCATGATTTTTGGCATACATATTTATCATGAGATGTTTCATCAGTTCCTGCAGACTGGTGGCGCCACCTGTATTTTTAGATTTTTTACGAATTTTTTTCTCTATTTTTGAGACCTTTAAAAATGTGAACAACTGTTAACAGGGCACAAATCGTAAAGACTGGACCTAGAATCTTCATTCTTGACACAGTGAGAGACCTATGAAAAGTCTCCATGGAAACCAGAAATTAGGTCTCTGTTACCCAAATCCTTTGAGCTATGGGGCCCCAAAGTACCCCCCAGAATAGTGAAAAATTTCATACAAAAACTTCAATATCTCATTAACTACATCACTGATGGTCATGATTTTTGGCATACATATTGATCATGAGATGTTTCATCAGTTTCTGCAGACTGGTGGCGCCACCTGTATTTTTCTATTCTTTACGAATTGTTTTCTCTGTTTTTGAGGTCTTTAAAAATGTGGACATCTGTTAACAGGGCACAAATTGTTAAGACTGGACCTAGAATCTTCATTCTTGACACAGTGAGAGACCTATGAAAAGTCTCCATGGAAACCTGAAATAAGGTCTCTGTTACCCATATCATTTGAGCAGGGGGCTCCCAATTACCCCCCAGAATAATGGATAATTTGATTTAAAAAAACTGCAACATCTCAATAACTTCAATACAGATGGTCATGATTTTTGGCATACATATTGATCAAGAGGTGTTCCATCATTTCCTGCAGACTGGTGGCGCCACCTGTATCGTTCAATTTTTTACGATTTTTTCCTTTATTTTTGAGACCTTTAAGGATGCTGTCATCTGTTAGCATGGCACAAATCGTAATGACTGGACCTAGAATCTTCATTCTTGACACACTGAGAGGTCCATGAAAAATATCCTTGGAAACCAGAAATTAGGTCTCTGTTAACCATATCCTTCGAGCTATGGGGCCCCAAAGTACCCCCAAGAAAAGTAAAAAAATTCCTGCAGACTGGTGGCGCCACCTGTATTGTTCGATTTTTTACGATTTTTTTCTCTATTTTTGAGACCTTTAAGGATGCTGTCATCTGGTAACGTGGCACAAATCGTAAAGACTGGACCTAGAATCTTAATTCTTGACACAGTGAGAGGTCCATGAAAAATCTCCTTGGAAACCAGAAATAAGGTCTCTGTTACTCATATCTTTATCATATTATCCCAGAATAATGGAAAATTTGATTTAAAAAACTGCAACATCTCAATAACTTCAATACAGATTGTCATGATTTTTGGCATACATATTGATCAAGAGGTGTTCCATCATTTCCTGCAGACTGGTGGCGCCACCTGTATCATTCAATTTTTTACGAATTTTTTTCTCTATTTTTGAGACCTTTCAAAATGTGAACATCTGTTAACAAGGCACAAATCGTAAAGACTGGACCAAGAATCTTAATTCTTGACACACTAAGAGGTCCATGAAAAATATCCTTGGAAACCAGAAACTAGGTCTCTGTTAACCATATCCTTCGAGCTATGGGGCCCTTAAGTACCCCTCCCCCCCGAGTAGTCAAAAATTGCATACAAAAACTTCAATATCTCAATAACTACATCACTGATGGTCATGATTTTTGGCATACATATTGATCATGAGATGTTCCATCAGTTCCTGCAGACTGGTGGCGCCGCCTATATTGTTTGATTTTTAGCTCAGCTGACTATAAGTCATCTGAGCTATAGTCGTGGTCCATTGTCCGTCGTCCGTCCGTCTGTCCGTCCGTCCGTCCGTCCGTCCGTAGATGTGGCACATTTTGAAACCGTAAGACCTAGGAATCCGAAATTCAGCATAATGTTAGATGTCCCTAAGATCTCCTACCAAGCCGAAAACTGGGTCTTTGCGACTTCGTTCCTTTAAGAAATTAAGGAAAAACCTCAATTTTTTATTAAAATCCTATTTTCACACTTCAGGACTGCCTAATATCAAAACCACTCATCTGTTTTTCCTCATATTTACCATAAATATTCTTCTATATAGTTCCTATGTACATGCCAGAAATTAAGTCTGTTAAGTATAAATTCTTTAAGTTATGGGCCCAAACATAATGGACTTTGTAAAAAATCAGGAAAAATATTTACTCACTTAACATGAAAAATTTGGAAACTAGAGTATATTTTTCCAAGTATATAACTATGTTTAATTAAGATTCAATTGTTTACCCAAAATTAGATCTGAATTTTGTAAATTTTTTAAGTAATTAGCATAAAAATAAAATCAGTACCTTAAATTTTGCCCAACTTTGACCATGGCACGTTTTTTTCCTGTAAGTACCATTGATTTAATTTTCACAGCATGTAAACATAAATATTTAATTTGTTTAAATCTGAAATTTGGAAGTAAAAGCTTGAAAATTAAGCTAGTTATTTTTTTTTCTTGAGGCTCTTTTGTAGTCATTTGCTTTGATTACAGATTACAGATGCAGGGTCCCACTCCAGGTCACTGGAAGTCAGCTATGCCAGGGTTTCTGATTTGTTACAGTCACTGGGGGAGATCCCCTGCTGTGAGAGGTGTACAGTTATTCTCATATCATCACCCCCCCCCCCCCCGGCAAACCCAACCCAGCAAGTGTTATGCAGTTTTGTTATTGTTTTCACTGTATCTCCTTAATTGTAATGCTGTTTCCACTCTGATATGCAAAAACTTTCCATGAAAAAGTAATTCAAGGTGTAATCCAGAAGATGCAACATTGTGTAATGTAGCATTTTTAAAGAAATCATTTTTCTTTTAAATGATTTTACCTATCATAATGGAACCCATCAGTATGCTTAAATTATGATAAAATATGAAGCACATTATGGATAAATAAAGACATAATTAAAAATTGTGAAATCTAAATCAAGTATTTTTTTTAGATATTTATTGTTTTTCAGATTTAAAAGATATATTTTTGTGGTAAAAAATAAATAAACATTTGTATGCATGATGTGGTGTTATCTGACAAGATTGAGATTTATGATGATGCAATTGAGAATTATGAATCAACTTTTATATTCAGATATATATGTTATATTGAAAATGTATAGAAATATATAAACTTAAATTAAAAAAAAATTGATGTGATAAAAAAATGAGGATTTATTACAAACATTTGTTCATTATTTTCCTGCATCAGCAGAATTTGAGATCAGGCTTTGTTTGCCATGTTTTATGTTGTTAATTAGTTATATTTCAGCTGTATACATTTCATAAAAAAAACATATATTTAATAATATATATATACAAAAAAAAGATTCGATTGAACAAATGTGTAAACTACTGAAATGTCAACAGTTAATTGAAAAGCCAACTAATGATCATGGTAATTGTACAGAGCATTTGTTCACAAACTGCTCACATGCTTCAGTTTCAACATTAGGAAACACATGGTCAGGTCACAAAATATTATTTGCAACAATTTCTTGCTCATCAATACAAACCAATCATATAAACCAACCATGGCCTTTATTACCTCTTCCTCTTACACTTTATCTCAATTTGATATTATTTTAGATTTTTACCTTCAAGGTTAATGTCAGCTGAGCACAGTGACCCATAGGTCCCTTGTTTTACGATTTCTTCCTCTATTTTTGAGACCTTTAAGGATGCTGTCATCTGTTAGTATAGCACAAATCATAACGACTGGACCTAGAATCTTCATTCTCGATACACTGAGAGACCTATGAAAAGTCTCCATGGAAACCAGAAATTAGGTCTCTGTTACCCATATCCTTCGAGCTAGGGGGCCCCAAATTACCCCCCAGAGAAGTCAAAAATTTCATACAAAAACTTCAATATCTCAATAACTACATCACTGATGGTCATGATTTTTGGCATACATATTGATCAAGAGGTGTTCCATCAGTTCCTGCAAACTGGTGGCACAACCTGTATTTGTTCGGGTTTTTTTAGGAATGTTTTCTCTATTTTTGAGACCTTTAAAGATATGAACATATGTTAACAGGGCACAAATCATAAAAACTGGACCTAGAATCTTCATTCTTGACACACAGGGAGACCCATGAAAATTCTCCATGGAAACCTGAAATTAGGTCTCTGTTACCCATATTCTTAAGGCTATATGGCTCCAAAATACCCCCCAGAATAATGGAAAATTTGATACAAAAAGTGCAGTATCTGAATAACTACAACACTGATGGTCATGATTTTTGGCATACATATTGATCATGAGCTGTTCCATCAGTTTCTGCAGACTGGATGCGCCACCTCTATTTTTTTCAAATTTTTACGAATTTTTTTTCTCTTTTTTTTCGAGACCTTTAAAGATGTGGTTATCTGTCAACAGGGTACAAATTGCAACAACTGGACCTAGAAACTTCATTCTTGTCATGCAAGGAGGCCCATGAAGAGTGCCTGTGGAAACTTGAAATTAGGTCTCTGTTACCCATATCCTTCAAGCTATAGGACTCTGAAGTATCCCTCAGAATAATGGACTATTTGATACAAAAGCTGAAGTATCTGAACAACTAATACGGAGATCATCATGATTATTTGCATGGATATTGACCATTAAGTGTTTTTATTAGTTTCTGCAGACTGGTGGAGCCACCTGTATTTTTGTATCCTCCAAAACGAAGTTTTGCAGATACTATGTTTTTGACCAGGTTCCTCCGCCGCTGCCACGTTTGTTTCCAGAGAGCTCCTCTGAGAAAAATGGACCAATTTTTCCGAAACTTTCACCAATTATCGAGTCACATGTGAACTAGTGCCTAACCAATTTGTGTTGACCTCTAACCTTTCCCCTCTATCCAGCGTCCATTTGTGCGTCTGTTTCCACACATAAACCCTCATATCTCAGGAACCGATTGACCAATCAGGAAATAAAATTTATACAAATGTAGCCCTTTGATTGCTCTATAACATACACAAAAATGGTGGCGCCACCTGTAACCATGTTTGCACAGTGTCAATCTGTTTATCTGCCTTGGGTTAAAATCACTCATATCTCTGCAGTGAATTGACTAATTCACCTGAAATTTGGTCATGATTTTTGGCATACATATTGATCATGAGCTGTTCCATCAGTTTCTGCAGACTGGATGCGCCACCTCTATTTTTTTCAAATTTTTACGAATTTTTTTTCTCTTTTTTTTCGAGACCTTTAAAGATGTGGTTATCTGTCAACAGGGTACAAATTGCAACAACTGGACCTAGAAACTTCATTCTTGTCATGCAAGGAGGCCCATGAAGAGTGCCTGTGGAAACTTGAAATTAGGTCTCTGTTACCCATATCCTTCAAGCTATAGGACTCTGAAGTATCCCTCAGAATAATGGACTATTTGATACAAAAGCTGAAGTATCTGAACAACTAATACGGAGATCATCATGATTATTTGCATGGATATTGACCATTAAGTGTTTTTATTAGTTTCTGCAGACTGGTGGAGCCACCTGTATTTTTGTATCCTCCAAAACGAAGTTTTGCAGATACTATGTTTTTGACCAGGTTCCTCCGCCGCTGCCACGTTTGTTTCCAGAGAGCTCCTCTGAGAAAAATGGACCAATTTTTCCGAAACTTTCACCAATTATCGAGTCACATGTGAACTAGTGCCTAACCAATTTGTGTTGACCTCTAACCTTTCCCCTCTATCCAGCGTCCATTTGTGCGTCTGTTTCCACACATAAACCCTCATATCTCAGGAACCGATTGACCAATCAGGAAATAAAATTTATACAAATATAGCCCTTGGATTGCTCTATAACATACACAAAAATGGTGGCGCCACCTGTAACCATGTTTGCACAGTGTCAATCTGTTTATCTGCCTTGGGTTAAAATCACTCATATCTCTGCAGTGAATTGACTAATTCACCTGAAATTTGGCATGCATATACATCCAGGATAGCTTTCTTGATTTTATGACAGATGGCGCCACCTACATTCACGTTCACGCTGATCACATCCAAGCTCATATCTCAGGAACCGTTTGACCGATTGGGCCAAAATTTTGCATGTGTATAGATCTCACATAGCTCTTTATCATACGCAAAACTGGTGGCGCCACCTGCAACCATTTTTACACAGCGTCTGTCTCTTTTCTGCCATGGGATAATGTCACTCATATCTCGGCAGTGGTTTGACATATCTGCCTAAAATTTTGCAGTTTTATACATCCTGGATAGCTTTCTTGATTTTATGACAGGTGGCGCCACCTACATTCTAGTTTATGCTGCAGACATCCGAGCTCATATCTCGGGAACAGTTTGAACAATTGGGCCAAAATTTTGCATGTGTATAGATCTCACATAGGTCTTTATCATACACAAAACTGGAGGGGCCACTTTTGCACAGCGTCTGTCTGTTTGTCTGCCGTCGGCTAAAATCACTCATATGCATGTAGTGGTTTGACTTTTCTGCCTAAAATTTTGCAGATGTATACAACTTGGACAGCTTTCTGGATTTGTGGTAGGTGGCACAACCTACATACACATTTAGGCTGCAGACATCAATGCTAATATGCAACATACCTCACTCTATTTCCCTTGCCACTCAATCCATGCCTCACTTCAACCGTTCCACTCTGATTTTGGCGGATACACGTAGTCACTTGTCGGCTACCCGTATTCTAGTTTTTAAAGTTTACACATTTTTAGCTCAGCTGACTATAAGTCATCTGAGCTATAGTCGTGGTCCATTGTCCGTCGTCCGTCCGTCTGTCCGTCCGTCCGTCCGTCCGTCCGTCCGTCCGTAGATGTGGCACATTTTGAAACGGTAAGACCTAGGAATCCAAAATTCAGCATAATGTTAGATGTCCCCAAGATCTCCTACCAAGCCGAAAACTGGGTCTTTGCGACTTCTTTCCTTTGAGAAATTAAGGAAAAACCTCAATTTTTTATTAAAATCCTATTTTCACACTTCAGGACTGCCTAATATCAAAACGACTCATCTGTTTTTCCTCATATTTACCATAAATATTCTTCTATATAGTTCCTATGTACATGCCAGAAATTAAGTCTGTTAAGTATAAATTCTATAAGTTATGGGCCCAAACATAATGGACTTTGTAAAAAATCAGGAAAAATATTTACTCACTTAACATGAAAAAATTTTGAAACTAGAGTCTATTTTCCCAAGTATATAACTATGTTTAATTAAGATTCAATTGTTTACCCAAAATTAGATCTGAATTTTGTAAATTTTTTAAGTAATTAGCATAAAAATAAAATCAGTACCTTAAATTTTGCCCAACTTTGACCATGGCACGTTTTTTTCCTGTAAGTACCATTGATTTAATTTTCACAGCGTGTAAATATAAATATTCAATTTGTTTAAATCTGAAATTTGGAAGTAAAAGCTTGAAAATTAAGCTAGTTATTGATTTTTTTCATGAGGCTCTATTGTAGTCATTTGCTTTGATTACAGATTACAGATGCAGGGTCCCACTCCAGGTCACTGGAAGTCAGCTATGCCAGGGTTTCTGATTTGTTATAGTCACTGGGGGAGATCCCCTGCTGTGACAGGTGTACAGTTATTCTCATATCACCACCCCAATCACCCCCCCCCCCCCCCCCCCGCAAACCCAACCCACCAAGTGTTATGCAGTATTGTTATTGTTTTCACTGTATCTCCTCAATTGTAATGCTGTTTCCACTCTGATATGCAAAAACTTTCCTTGAAAAAGTAATTCAAGGTGTAATCCAGAAGATGCAATGTTGTGTAATGTAGCATTTTTAAAGAAATCATTTTTCTTTTAAATGATTTTACCAATCATAATGGAACCCATCAGTATGCTTAAATTATTATAAAATATGAAGCACATTATGGATAAATAAAGACACAATTAAAAATTGTGAAATCTAAATCAAGTTTTTTTTTTAGATATTTATTGTTTTGCAGATTTAAAAGATATATTTTTGTGGTAAAAAAATAAATAAACATTTGTATGCATGATGT
This sequence comes from Sipunculus nudus, assembly GCA_026874595.1. Classification (NCBI taxonomy): domain Eukaryota; kingdom Metazoa; phylum Annelida; class Sipuncula; order Golfingiida; family Sipunculidae; genus Sipunculus; species Sipunculus nudus. The sequence continues at coordinate 44,259,723 of CM049308.1, forward strand.
GGTGTTATCTTACAAGATTGAGATTTATGATGATGCAATTGAGAATTATGAATCAACTTTTATATTCAGATATATATGTTGTATTGAAAATGTATAGAAATATAAACTTAAATTAAAAAAAAAATTGATGTGATAAAAAAATGAGGATTTATTACAAACATTTGTTCATTATTTGTTCAGAATTTGATATCAGGCTTTGTTTGCCATGTTTTATGTTGTTAATTAGTTATATTTCAACTGTATACATTTCATAAAAAAAACATATATTTAATAATATATATTATACAAAAAAAAGATTCGATTGAACAAATGTGTAAACTACTGAATCGTCAACAGTTAATCAAAAAACCAACTAATGATCATGGTAATTGTACAGATCATTTGTTCACAAACTGCTCACATGCTTCAGTTTCAACATTAGGAAACACATGGTCAGGTCACAAAATATTATTTGCAACAATTTCTTGCTCATCAATACAAACCAATCATATAAACCAACCATGGCCTTTATTACCTCTTCCTCTTACACTTTATCTCCATTTGATATTATTTTAGATTTTTACCTTCAAGGTTAACGTCAGCTGAGCACAGTGACCCATAGGTCCCTTGTTTCTCTATTTTTGAGATATATAAATACAGACTAAATCTTGGCCTGTTGGTTAATCTGTTTGATGCTTCAGTTGAATGGGTTTATACTACCATTCTGATGATAAAATTTCCTTTAGCGAATCTCTTCCCATTCAGCTGAGCGTCTTGACCCATGGGTCACTTGTTTAGCTCAGCTGACTATAAGTCATCTGAGCTATAGTCGTGGTCCTTTGTCTGTCATCCATCCTTCCGGCCGTCCGTTAACAGGGCACGTTTTGAAACCGTTGGACCCATGAATCCAAAATTTTGCATACAGTTTGATGTTCCCAAAATCTCCTACCATACCAAATATTGGGTCACTAGGACTTTGTTCCTTCCAAATATAAAGGAAAAACCTCCATTTTCCATAAAAAAGCCTTTGTTACACTTCCAGGCTGCCTAATATCGAAAAACACTGGTCTGTTTTTGATTATGTTTAGTATTCATATACTTCTATACAATTTTAGCGAACCTGTGAGCTTGTGCGATGGCGCAGCGTCGTCCGTCAGCCGTCCAGGGCTGGCTTTCCGCCGTTCATGGCTGTAAGTCAGAAACCGTCGGAGCTAGCAGCTCCAAATTACATGTAAGAATTAGTCACATGGGAAACTTGGTGCCCTGGAGCTTATTATTAGGTGTCTGCATTAATTTAGATTTGATAGAGAAAAGCTTAAAAAGCTTTAAAAATCTTCTTCTCTGAAATTGTCAAGCCAAATTGTCCAATATTTTACAGAAATGATTCCTGGAACAATCTCTCTCAAGTTTGTTCGAATGGTTCCAGTTCAGAGATTTTTGGCTGAGTTACAGGAGGTTGAACTTAGTCATCTGTCCAAAAAAGCACACTTAAATTAAAATCTCAGAAACGACTAGAGCTATAATCACCAAATTTTATACCAACATTTGTCACATATGTCATATCTGATTCTGAGGTATTGGTGGCACCACCTACATTGATGTGTTTTTTACAAGGGAAAATGTAATTTTAAACTCTTCTAGCTTATATACTGATTTATGATGAAACTGTTAAGCTGATTGGTTTAAACTTTACAAGAATTATTAAATGGTAGGGTTTTGCCAGTTTTATAAGAATAGATTGGGTAAATACAGTTTTAAAAAAACATTGTAGCCAATTGAAAAAGGCTTTCTGTATTTGAAAACAGATTTAACAACATACTGAGTTTCAGCAGTTAAGTCAAGAGGTCACTCAGTACAAACAGGTGGGGTCCAGACATCACCATTGCAACTGACCTGGCTCGGGGGGGGGGGGGGGGGGGTCTAGACAATGTGTCTAGATGTCAAAACACAGCGTCTAGACGTCTAGACACAATGTTAAGATGCAGAATTCCCAGATTATTGGAACCATATCTTTCAACTTTTTGAATAATATTGGTTTGCGTTATAAGCGAATTGGGTTTATTATCAGGTCACATGTGAACTGCTGCGCCCTCATTTTTGGTTGACCTCTGACCTTTCCTCACTTTGATAGCTTTATTACATACACTAAAAATGGTGGCGCCACCTGCAACCGTTTTTGCACAACGTCCATCTGTTCATATGCCTTGGGATGGCGCCATCAACATTCACGTTTACTCTGCAGACATCCAAGCTCATATCACGGGAACTGTTTGACCGATTGGGCCAAAGTTTTGCATGTGTATAGATCTCACATAGCTCTTCATCATAGGCAAAACTGGTAGTGCCACGTGCAACCATTTATGCACAGCATCCATCTAATCATCTGCCTTGGGATAATATCACTCATATCTCTGCAGTGGTTTGACTTATCCACCTGAAATTTTTCAGGTTTATACATCCTGGACAGCTTTCTAGATTTTATGACAGGTGGCACCACCTACATTCACGTTTACTCTGCAGACACCCAAACTCATATCTTGTTAACTGTTTGACTGATTGGGCCTAGATTTTGCATTTGTATAGATCTCTCATAGCTCTTCATCTTAGGGAGAACTGGTGGTGTCACCTGCAACCATTAATGCACAGCACCCACCTGTTCATCTGCCTTGGGATGAAATCACACATATCTCAGCAGTGGTTTGACTAATCCACTTGAAATTTTGCAGGTTTATACATCCTGGACAGCTTTCTCCATTTTATGACAGGTGGTGCCACCTACATTCACGAACCTGCAGACATCCGAGCTGATATCTCTGGAACCGTTTGACCGATTTGGCCAAAATTTTGCTTGTGTATAGATCTCACATAGCTCTTTATCATAAGCAAAACTGGTGGCGCCACCTGCAACCACCTATGAACACCTTCCATCATATCTCAGCAGTGGTTTGACTTATCCACCTGAAATTTTGCAGATTTATACATCCTGGACAATTTTCTCGTTTTATGACAGGTGGCACCACCTACATTCACGTTTACACTGCAGACATCCATGCTAATATGCAACACACCTCACTCTATTCCCCTTGCCACTTTATCCATGCCTCTCTTCACCCGTCCCACCCTGATTTCTGCGGATATACATAGTCGCTTGTCGACTATCCATTTTCTAGTTTTATAATGTCCTAGTCTGAATTTGCAGGTCTGAAATGTCCATTTTGCTGAAATCATAATGACTAAGGTAGATATGCAGGACTTAAAAGGATCAATATTAAATTTTAAAAATAAACCTCCATTCATACTCCCAAACTTTGCCCAGGTTAGCATTCGGCCTGTAGGCCTTGTCTTGACATGGTGTATGGAAACTTGAATAAAAGCCAAAAATTAGGTCAGCATTGAATATTGTTTTGAAGTTATAGGTCAAAATATAATGCAATTTTTTAAAAATCAGGAAATATATTTACTCACTTACAGTGAGAATTGCTGAAGCTGGAGACTTTTTTCAGGGACGTAACTTTATTAAATCAAGATTCAATTGTTAACTCAAAATTAGATCTGAATTTGGCAAATTTTTTAAGTTATTAGCATAAATAAAAATCAATACCTTAAATTTTGACCAACTATGGCTTCGGGGCAGGTTTTTCTCCTGTTAGCACTGTTGATTTAATTTTCACAGCATACATACATAAGGATTTAATCTTTTAAAATCTGAAATTTCAAAGGAATTGATTGAAAAGAGAGGCTTTTATTCAAGTTTCCATACACCATGTCTAGTGTGGTTTACATCAGGCCCACCTAGTAGTACAGCCTTCACTTGTATTATGTAACCCTCTCCAGGCAGCTTGCCTTGGCTCAGGTTGGCCACTACTAGCAGGCTTCCCCTCTGCCCTGCACTCCCCCCCCCCCCCCAGCTGGTGCATAAACTAGATGAATGTTATAATTTTCTGTATTTGATTCATTCTTATTCTAGGCTGTGCTACATTTTAGATTTTGTACTGTACCACCAGGGTTACAATGATTAAAATGCACATTTTATTGTGTCCACAAAGTGGTGTATTCCTATATGAAAGTGTGGATGTTCATCAGATAAGTAATTCTTTACTTCAGAAGAGCAAAAACTTCACCAGTTGTGAAATTGACTATTAATTCCAGTAAAAAATTATAGCTGAGTTAGTAATTAGCACAATGATGATGTTTGTCCCTCATTATACTAACAGTATACTATACTTTATTTGAAAAGATGGTTTTATTTTATCAGATTTACTGAATCTTTTATTTTGGTGAATAAAATTAAGCATGTACTGAAAGCTCCAATGTACAAAACCTTTCAATAGTGATTCAAAGAATAATCTTGAAGATGCCATGTTGTGGCATTATTTTCTTTTAAATTCACTTTAAACTTTTGTGATTTAAAAATAATAAAATATATGTGAATGCATAATATGACCCGATATGACCTACACTCTGGATAAATAAATAATGATTGCAACTTAGAATTTGGATATTTCAACTTATATTTTCAGAATTTTGTTATTACAAATTTATAAAACTTGTAAATAAAAAAAATGAATCGGATAAAATCTGTTGATTGAAAAAGTGTCTATGCTAAAAAATAGGCTTAAATATAAACTTAAATGCATTATTCCCTTGAAAGTGAAATAAAGGTATTAGTCCATTCTGTCCACTTGCCTGTCCATCTGTAAATTTTTCATATGCATCACAGTATCTCAAAACATTTACTGTTTTCTTCTTGACAGTCTTGTCAAAGTATTAGTTTTGCAGTCATATAATTAAAACTTTACTATAACCTAGTAGGGGGCCCCTTTCCTTTTAGCCTTCATATGCTTGTATATATGAAAAACATTAAAATAGAATATTTTGCATATTTTGCATTTGCAAAAATTTCAAAATTCAGCTGAGCGCCGTGACCCATGGGTCCCTTGTTTTAATGATTGGTTCCTTTAAGAGGACCTTGGTTGTCTGATTTGAGACCTGTCAGAAATCAAATATGGCCAAAAGTTAGCCATCTTTAAAATTCCATTTGAACATATTATCTCAAGAACTGTTAATGTAAATGAGGTTATGACCTTTCCTGTGAGAGTGGCCTTGACCTTGAATATTCCCATTTTTAGCTCAGCTGACTATAAGTCATCTGAGCTGTAGTCTTGGTCCATTGTCCGTCTGTTTGTCTGTCCGTCCGTCATGCCGTCCGTCCGCCCAGATGTCCGTCCGTAAGACTGGCACGTTTCCACACCATTGGACCTATGAATCTGAAATTCGGCATACAGTTAGATGTCCCCAAAATCTCCTACTATGCCGAAAATTGGGTCAATAGGACTTTGTTCCTTCGAGATATTAAGGAAAAACCTCAATTTTATATTAGAAATCTTTTTTCACACTTCAGGACTGCCTAATATCAAAACCACTCATCCGTTTTTCCTCATATTTACCATAAACATTCCTCTATATAGTTCCTATATACATGCCAGAAATAAGGTCTGTATTAATTTAAAAAAGTTATGGGCTCAAACATATTACATTTTGTAAAAAATCAGAAAAGATATTTGATCGCCTAACACAAAACATGTTACAGCTAAGGACTTTTTTCCAGTAATATAACTTTAATTAATCAAAATTAAATTGTATACACAAAATTAGATCAAAATCTTTTAAATTTTTAGCTCAGCTGACTTTCAGTCATGCTGGGCTATAGCGATTGGTCTTTGTCCGTCGTCCTTCCGTCTGTCCGTCCGGCCGGCCATCTGTCCGTTAGCAGGGCACAAATCGTAACCGTAGGGGCTAGGGCCATGAACCCTATGCAGTCTTAGAGGTTCTAAAAAGATCTCCTTGCAAACCTGAAATTAGGTCACTGCGACCTATATTCTCGAAGTTATGGGGTGTGTTTGCACCCCCAAGAAATAATTCTTTTAGCCAAAATTTTCATCCCAAACCTTCCATCTTTCACATACAGCTCACCTACCAACAGGGGAAGGACCATAATTATTTTGAGTTCACAAGGTCAAAGGTCAAGGTCACAGAACCAACTTCTTTGAAAAGCCTGTGGATGCATTTTTAGCCAAACCTTTCATCCCAATTCTTTGATCTTTCACATACAGCTTACCTACTAAGTGGGAGAAGAATCCTATAGATGTTGAGGTCACAAGGTCAAAGGTCAGGGTCACAGGATCCACTTCTTTGAAAAGGTTGTGGACACATTTCAAGCTAGACCTTTCATTCCAAACCTTTCAGCACTGATATTGCTTCCCTGCCAACAGGGGAAAAGACCTGTTGATTTTGAGGTCAAAGGTCAAGTTCACAGCACCCTCTTCTTGCGTGGAGTCATTTTCAGGCAAACTTTTCAATCTATTCTTTCCATCTGTCATATATGGCTTACCTACCAATAGGGGAAGAAGCCTATTGAAGTTGAGTTCAAAAGGTCAAAGGTCAAGGTCACAATATTGTTCTAAATGCTTGTGAACATATTTCGAGTGAAACTGTTCAACCCAAACCTTCAGTCTTTCTCATATGCCACATCTATGCATCACTCAATGTGATTCAAACTTCATATTTATGGGTCTTTTTGCATGAAGAAATAACTAATTGATTTTGAGGTCAGCTGGTCAGGAGGTTAAAGGTTGCAGGTCTAAGTTATACACTCATTGGTTGCCAAGCAATTACACCCGGCCAGATGTAATTCGTTAGTAGTTACCCATCATTTAGAAAGAATCCAGTTGATATGTGGCCAAAAGGCCAAGGTCATAGGTCAGGTCAACTTATTTTGTAGACCATCTCTATTTTTCTTGTATATATAAGCTTGCACTCCAGGTGGTACATCTCACCGTGTGGCTGTAATTATGAGTGACACTGGTGACATATGACTCCCTTTTGTATCAGGCTATTAAGTGATAAGGCTGAGTGATAAGTACCTCGTTACTGCATAACAAAACACTGTTGTTGGAATACTTCAGCCAGGAATTAACACTATGAGAGTATAGTATTAAGGTTTAGCTACTGATTTATAAGATGATGGGAACATTTTGCAGTTTATTTTATGGAATCATAGCAATAAACTTAGTTTCCTAGATATCTGAATATTTTTATATAAATTACCACATATAAAAGCAAGTGTTTGTTCTCATAATATGTGGATGTGTACTTGATTTAGGATGGCTTTATTTTATTACAAGACTCTTAGTCATACTTTCTGCATTTCTTTTCTTTCAGGTTTTGCAGTTTACCAACCCTGCTGACCCCATTGAAAAGCAGAGTGATAATAAAAAATATTGGACCTACACTTTTACATTTGCATATCTGTAAATCCGATATGAGCGCCTGAACATGCCTTTTGAATTGTTTTGGACATTCATTACTGTAACATCATTTGGAGAATTTGCCCCAAGTTTGGTCTCTTATTGGAGGATGTGTGATATCAAATGTCAGACTTGTCAGAAATCCATTATGTCTGCCAGTTAGCCACCTTAGAAATCCTTTTTTCAGTGCAGTTTCAGTAATTTTTCTTCAATTTTTGGTCCGATTTAGAGAATGGTTGTTGTCTGATTTCAGACCTGTCAGAAGTCCAAAATGGCCACCAGGCAACCATCTTTAAATTCCTTTTGATCATATTATCTCAAGAACTGTTAAAGTGAAGGCAGTTGGACGTATATTAATGTAATCTTGCAAAGAATTGGGTAAAATATTTCTTAATAAATATTATCATCATATATGAAAATGCAGTACAGTTGGCTTATATTGAATAAAAATTCATACAGAAGCACCTGTTTCTCAATAATTCATGCATGGATTTCCTTGATTTTTGCTATATATTTTGATCTTATATTTGCCCTTTGTGGTGTTCCTTTTGAGACTGACAGGTATCAAGTAAGCTATGGGAATAGTTCTGGATACCTTAACAATCATACATTTTCCTCAGACCATCAATTCACTGTGTTTTAACCAGACATAGGTGATATATATTTCTGTTGTCGTAGAAAATTTCAACAAATTGGCAAATTGGTTCTTCAAAATTTGACTGGAAGTTGTGAATCTCAGCCCATGATGTCGCAGGTCATGCTTGGCAGCTGAGCGTCATGACCCATGGGTCACTTGTTTAAAATATTAGCAAGAATAAAAATTGGTACCTTAAATTTTGCCCAACTTTGGCCACGGCACGTTTTTTTCCAGTAAGTACTGTGGATTTAATTTTCACAGCATGTGCACATTAGGATTTAATCTGTTAAAATCTGAAATTTGCAGTTAATATCATACCACAGGGAGCCTTTTCCTCTGGCAACCCCCCCCCCCCCCCCCATTCTGTTGACAGACCTGTACTATGAACTAGATGAATCTTAAAATTAACATTTTTTTCAGCAATGAGCAGTAACAACAGAGACCCCTCCCCCACCCACCCCTTCAATACACAGGACTTATAAACAAGATGAGTTCTATAATTTTAATGTTAAATAAATTCTTTTTGATAAGACTTCGACAATTTTGATTGTTTTAAAGAAAAAAAATTGCAGGAATTTAATCCTAATATTCAAATGTGATAAAATATTAGGATCTAATGTAAGTGCTTACTGACAAGATTTAAGATATAAGATATAAATACTTTGTAGCATTTCATTCATATTTCTTAAAGTTGGCGGGGCCTAGGTGTGAATAACACTGTTATCTTAGTATTAAAATTAGAAATATTGGTCAAACTTTGTAGGAATAAATTTTTTATCTCATATGGCTATATATTTAACTTTTGAAAACGTAATTACCTTCACACATTATTTGTTTATGAAATGTTACTTTTATATAACACTTACCGTAGGCCTATTTGTTCCCTTGGTGCATCACTAAATGGTTTAGCTCATGTCCATTATTCTATCATTTACAGAGTTTCATTTTAGCAGGGCCATTTTCTCATAGCTTTTCTAATGATAATATACAAGAAAAGCCAAAAATATAAAAATATTTTGCAGTTACTAATATTTTCCAAAATTCAGCTGTGCGATGTGACCCATGGGTCCCTTGTTGGTGAAATTCACACAAAATTTTTAATATCTCAGTAAGAGATACATGGAATGATCCAAGAATCAAATTGACCGAAGATCTTGGATAGCTTTGTCTTTTGCAGAAGACAGTATGGCCCCTTTTGAACATCCAATATTTCATGAAAAATTGGAATTTTCATGATTAATGCACATGTATAGACTTTTTTTAGCAATGCTTTCAGAAATTAGCCTGATTTTTGGTGTGTGGACAGATTATGACTAGTTACAGATTGAGTTTCTTTTTTTGTCGGCTTGACCTGCATTTGACCATATGACAGCTCCTTAACAAAGAAAATTCATGAAAAATAGAAATTTTCATGACAAATGCACATGTACAGTGGGTTTTTTTTTGCAATGCTTGCAGATATTGGCCTAATTTTTGGTGTGTGGGCGCATAATGATCACTAACAGATCAAGTTTGTGTTTTGTCCCAGTTGACCTTCTTTTGACCATACGACGGCTCCTGCACATTGAAAATTTCATGGTACCATAAATTTTCGCATACATAGAGATATTTGCTCTTAAAAAAATAATCCAGGAATGGAGGGGTCGCCTTATGTTGGGGTCTAAGCCTGACAGTTAAAATTTTACCCCGACTTTGTCGAACTGTGGACCTGAATGTCTAGTTGTCGCAGATAGGACTTGCCTAATCGCTTATCAGATGTTCATTTCCGGGGATATTGGGTACATATTTGGCCCTTTCAGTCATTAAATACTGTGGAAATAGATTTCCATACTATTTTTTAGCTCAGCTAAGTCATCTGAGATATAGCGATCACTCTTTTCCGTCGTCTGTCCAGCCATCCGGCCGTCTGTCCGTTAACAAGGCACAAATCGTAACCGCTGGACCTGGAATCTTCTTACTTTACATCCAGAGAGGCCGTCCATGAAAAATCTCCTTGGAAACCTGGAATTAGATCTCTGTTACCCATATCCTTCGAGCTAGGGGGCCCCAAAGTAACCCCCAGAATAGTGAAAAATTTCATACAAAAACTTCAATATCTCATTAACTACATACTGATGGTCATGATTTTTGGCATACGTATTGATCTTGAGATGTTCCATCAGTTTCTGCAGACTGGTGGCGCCATCTGTATTTTTTTATTTTTTACGAATATTTTTCTCTATTTTTGAGACCTTTAAAAATGTGGACATCTATTAACAGGGCACAAATAGTAAAGACTGGACCTAGAATCTTCATTCTTGACATTCTGAGAGACCTATGAAAAGTCTCCATGGAAACCAGAAATTAGGCCTTTGTTACCCATATCCTTGGAGCTATGGGGCCCCAAAGTACCCCCCAGAATAGTGAAAAATTTCATACAAAAACTTCAATATCTGATTAACTACATCACTGATAGTCATGATTTTTGGCATACATATTGATCATGAGATGTTCCATCAGTTTCTGCAGACTGGTGGCGCCACCTGTATTTTTTTTTTTTTTTACGAATTTTTTTCTCTATTTTTGAGACCTTTAAAAATGTGAACATCTGTCAACAGGGCACAAATCGTGAAGAATGGACCTAGAATCTTCATTCTTGACATTCTGAGAGACCTATAAAAAGTCTCCGTGGAAACCAGAAATTAGGTCTCTGTTACCCATATCCTTCAAGGTATGGGGCCCAAAAGTACCCCCCAGAATAGTGAAAAATTTCATACAAAAACTTCAATATCTGATTAACTACATCACTGATAGTCATGATTTTTGGCATACGTATTGATCATGAGATGTTTCATCAGTTTCTGCAGACTGGTGGCGCCACCTGTATTTTTTTATTTTTTACGAATTGTTTTCTCTATTTTTGAGACCTTTAAAAATGTGAACATCTGTTAACAGGGCACAAATCGTAAAGACTGGACCTAGAATCTTCATTCTTGAAATTCTGAGAGACCTATGAAAAGTCTCCATGGAAACCAGAAATTAGGTCTCTGTTACCCAAATCCTTCGAGCTAGGGGGCCCCAAAGTACCCCCCAGAATAGTGAAAAATTTCATACAAAAACTTCAATATCTGATTAACTACATCACTGATAGTCATGATTTTTGGCATACGTATTGATCATGAGATGTTTCATCAGTTTCTGCAGACTGGTGGCGCCACCTGTATTTTTTTATTTTTTACGAATTGTTTTCTCTATTTTTGAGACCTTTAAAAATGTGAACATCTGTTAACAGGGCACAAATCGTAAAGACTGGACCTAGAATCTTCATTCTTGAAATTCTGAGAGACCTATGAAAAGTCTCCATGGAAACCAGAAATTAGGTCTCTGTTACCCAAATCCTTCGAGCTAGGGGGCCCCAAAGTACCCCCCAGAATAGTAAAAAATTTCATAAAAGAACTTCAATATCTGATTAACTACATCACTGATGGTCATGAATTTTGGCATACATATTGATCATGAGATGTTTCATCAGTTTCTGCAGACTGGTGGCGCCATCTGTATTTTTTTATTTTTTACGAATATTTTTCTCTATTTTTGAGACCTTTAAAAATGTGGACATCTATTAACAGGGCACAAATCGTAAAGACTGGACCTAGAATCTTCATTCTTGACATTCTGAGAGACCTATGAAAAGTCTCCATGGAAACCTGAAATTAGGTCTCTGTTACCAATATCCTTTGAGCTATGGCACTCCAAAGTACAGCTCAGAATAATGGAAAATTTGATACAAAAGCTAAAGTATCTGAACAATTGATGCGGAGATCACCATACATATTTGTATGGATATTGATCATTAGGTGTTTCACCAGTTTCTGCAGCCTGGTGGCACCACAAGTATTAAATTTGTTCGGGCTTTTTTTCGAATTTTTTTTATCTATTTTTGAGACCTTTAAAGATATGAACATCTGTTAACATGGCACAAATCATAACAACTGGACCTAGAACCTTCATTCTTTACACACAGGGAGACCCATAAAATCCATGGAAACCTGAAATTAGGTCTCTGTTACCCATATCCATTAAGCTGTATGGCTCCAAAATACCCCCCAGAATAATGAAAAATTTGATACAAAAACTCCAGTATCTCAATAACTACAACACTGATGCTCATGATTTTTGGCATACATATTGATCATGACATGTTCCATCAGTTTCAGCAGACTGGGTGTGCCACCTCTATTTTTTTCAAATTTTTACGAATTATTTTCTCGAAGTATCCCTCAGAATAATGGAAAATTTGATACAAAGCTGAAGTATCTGAACAACTTATCCAGAGACCACCATGCTTCTTTGCATGGATATTGACCATTAAGTGTTTTTATTAGTTTCTGCAGACTGGTGGAGCCATGTGTATTTTTTTTAAAGTTTACAAACTTTTTCTCTATTTTTGAGATATATTAATACAGACACAATCTCAGTCTGTTGGTTAATCTGTTTGATGCTTCAGTTGAATGGTTGTATACTACCATTCAGATGATAAAATTTCCTTTTGCAGATCTCTTCCCAGTCAGCTGAGCGTCATGACTCATGGGTCACTTGTTTTTTTTTAAGTTCAGCCATTTACGCTGTCCTTTTACTTTGGTAATGCGGTATATCAAAATTCATGCGATAAACCTGGATGCTGACAACCAGCACGTGACCCCGTGTCTAGTTATAATTAACGAGCTTCATTCATGGGTGATTGAGCATGGGTGCTAGAGGCACGAGTATTGCGTAATTAATTCGGGTTTTTCAATGGCATTGACCTCTGTGTATTTGACATCAAAGTCTGTATAAGAAATGCTCGGCAACAACATTTGATGATTGCACAAGCAAGCAAAGAGCAAATGACTGCGGGCCGCTATTTGTGAATGTGAACAGGTGACAATAGGCGGGCGAACTCGGTTGAACTTCAAAGCTATTTTCCCATTGACACAGGTCATGGGTCTTCAGAGCGCAATGGTCTTATAACTGTTTCTTCTGACAATTAAAATGCTGACAGTTAGCTTGGAATTGTATGCCATGATGATCGCCATGACCCGCATATGACTGTGGTTGCCCAAACAGGTCAGACAAGATAAGTGTTCTATTCAGCCAGCGATCGTATCGAGTAGCTGATAAATCCGCAATCTGTTAAGCACTGGGATTTAAATGACAAAACTATGAACATATATCATATTTTCATTCACAGGTTATCAATTTTAAACATTAACTAAGATTATTTTATTAGATCCACTGTCAGATAAGCAGAAACAGCAAACTTGAGCTTGATCGTTGATTCTATTTTCCATTTTTCTTCACGCAAATAGCGTCACCTGACAGGAATATTGTTGACTATTTTTAGTCAACCTGTGAGCTTATGCGATGGTGCGGCATCCTGTGTCGTGCATCGTACGTCGTCTTTACGTTAACCATAGCTATCTCAAAAATGGCAGGAGCTAGCATCACCAAATTTTTTGCAAATAATCAGTCATTCAAAAACTATATGGGGTTTTGTTTATTTTTTCCTAACTGCATTTTCTTAGATTTTATAGGGAAAAAGCTTAAAAAGCTTTAAAAATCTTCTTCTCAGAAACGGTCCAGCCAATATTTCACAGAAATGATCCCTGGAACAATCTTTCTCAAGTTTATTCAAATGGTTCCAGTTCGGAGATTTTTGTCTGAGTTACAGGAGGTTGAACTTTGTTAACTGTGCAAAAAAGCATATTAAAATTTAAATCTCAGAAACGGCTGGAGCTATCATCACCAAATTTTATGCCAATGTTGGTCACATAGGTCATATTTGAAATTGAGGTATTGGTGGGGCCACCTGCATTGGCCTTTTTTGTACGGGTCATCAGTGCCTGTATCACACTGAGGGCTACAAAAAACTTCTTCTCTGAAACCATATGGCCAAAATGTTTAATATTGCACAGAAATGATCCTCGGGTAGTGCTTTCTGAAGTTTGTTCAAATGGTCTCTTTTCAGTGATTTGGCTAAGTTATGGGAAGCTGAATTTAGTCATATGCCATAACAGCCCATTCTAGCTCAGTGGCTACAAAGATCCTCTTCTCAAAAACCACTGGGCCAAATTCTTAAATCTTACACATTAATTATCCTCAGATGTTGATAATTCAAGTTTGTTCAAATGGTTCTGGTTCAGTGCTTTTTGGCTGAGTTACGGGAAGCTGAACTTAGCAAGTTTGCTGTATCTTCCCATATGAGTTATAAACCTAGGAAACGTTTTTCGACTGATGCCACTGAAGCAAGTTTGTTTAATATTTTACAAGAATAATCCCTACATTAATTCTTATAATAATTGTCATTAATTGTTCCACATGAATGATTTTTGGCTGAATTATGGAGATTGAATTGAGTCATTTTACCATATATGTTAGCTGTGTTATGCTGTTACATCTAGCCTGGCACCATTTTATCAGCATCTATTACATCATGCCACTAGACATTTAGATTTCAGGTAATCTTTGGTTAATATTGACAAGAAAGTTTTTATGCCCCTGCCACAAAGTGGCCGGGGTATATAGTTTTACCCATGTCTGTCCTTACGTCCTTTTGTCCTTCCGAAATCAAACAGTTGTACAGACATTTTTTCGCAAAGCCTGCAGATATTGGCCTGATTTTTGTCGTGTGGGCAGATAATGACCAGTTACCAATCAAGTTCGCGTTTCATCCCAGTTGACCTACTTTTGACAGTTTTATGGCTCCTAAACATAGAAAATTTCATGAAAAATAGAAATTTTCATGACAAATACACATTTACAGAATTTTTTCACAATGCCTGCAGATATTGGCCTGAATTTTGGTGTGTGGGCAGATAATGACCAGTTAAAGGTTAAGTTCAAATTTTTTCCCAGTTGACCTACTTTTGACCATTTTACAGCCCCTGAACATAGAAATTTCATGAAAAATATGAATTTTCATGACAATACACATGTACAGACTTTTTTATTATTGGTATCCCTACGCAACTTAATTTAAGAATTTGCCATCAATGAGAGATATCTGTATTTTAATTTTGCATCAATATGCATCTGTAATAATTTTATATATATTCCTGATTTCTTTTTTTATAAAAAGTCAGCTGAAAAGCATTTTGTATTGGGAAAATAAACTTTAAAGTTATTTCAAGTAGGGACCACTTTTGTGTTCAGATGGCAGCACTTGGTTTACCATTGGCAGATTGCCAGTGCCTTGATGTTGGCCATTAGCCAAGATGATGTCAGCTCTATAAATAGTTTTGGCACATTGCCAGGATTGGAAGAATTGCAGCCAGGTATAGGTCAAGAGTTCACTCAGTGCAGTAGCTGCATTCTATTTATAGCTTTGGCAGACTGCTCACTGCATCATATTTGGCACCAAAGTTCAGCCTGAATCTATTTATAGCTTTGGCAGACTGCAAACTGTGTCAGATTATGCAACAGGTAAAGAGTTCACTCAGTGCAGCCAGGTACAGATCAAAAGTTAACTCAGTCTAGCCAGGTGCAGGTCAAGAGTTCACTCAGTGCAGTAGCTTGAGGCAGCAATCTGTCACAGGTCACTCAGGGGCAACTGGCTTACTCACCTAAGCCTTGTCAGCCCAGTGCATCAAACTCTGGGGAAGTTTGATGTATGGGACTGATATTTCTACAAGACAGGTGGTGCCACCTACATTGACTTTTGCAGTGTATGCGCCTGCTTATTACTACAGAGGAATTTGTTACATCAGCCTAAAATAGGGCATGTATATACATATCGGGTAGCTTTGTAGTGTACAAGACTGGTGGCGCCACCTACAATAATTTTTGCACAGTGTATGTCCCTGCTTATTTCACAGGAGGGGTTTGACATATCAGTCTGACATTGGGCATATTTATATATCTCTTCGTTGTATATAAGACTGGTGGTGCCAGCTACAATCAGCCTAAACAGGGTTTTGCGTATACTATGTTTTCAGTTGGACGCCAACGCTGCAGTCATCGCCGCATAGGTTTCTGGAGAACTCCTCCATAACCACTGGGCAGAATGTTTTAAAATTTGGAAATATGGTCGGTCACAGGTGAACTGCTGCCCCCTCAGTTTTGGTTGACCTCTGAGCTTTCCTCTCTGCCCAGCATCCATTTGTGTGTCTGTTCCCACACATAAACCCACATATCTCAGGAACCGTTTGACCGATTGGGCCAAAATGTTGCATGTGTATAGATCTCACAAAGCTCTTCATCATAAGCAAAACTGGTGGTGCCACCTGCAACCATTTATGCACAGCGTCCATTTTGCAGGTTTATACATCCTGGCAGCTTTCTCGATTTTATGACAGGTGGCACCACCTATATTCACATTTACTCTGCAGACATCCAAGCTCAAATCTTGGAAACCGTTTGACCGATTTGGCAAAAATTTTGCATGTGTATAGATCTCACATAGCTCTTCACCATAGGCAAAAATGTGGCGCCACCTGCAACCATGTATGCACAGCGTCCATCTGTTTATCTGCCTTGGGATAAAATCACTCATATCTCAGCAGTGGTTTGACTTATCCACCTGAAATTTTGCAGGTTTATACATCCTGGACAGCTCTCTTGAATTTATGACAGGTGGCGCCACCTACATTCAGGTTTACTCTGCAGACATCCAAGCTCATATCTCGGGAACCATTTGACCAATTGAGCCAAAGTTTTGCATGTGTATAGATATCACATGGCTCTTCATCATAGGCAAAACGGTTGGCGCCACCATCAACCACTTAGGCACAGCATCCATCTGTTTATCCGCCTTGGGATAAAATCACTCATATCTCAGCAATGGTTTGACTTATCCACATGAAATTTTGTAGATTTATACATCCTAGACAATTTTCTCGTTTTTATGACAGGTGGCATCACCTACATTCACGTTTATGCTGCAGACATCAATGCTAATATGCAACACACCTCACTCTATTCCCCTTGCCACTTAATTCATGCCTCACTTCATCCGTCCCACTCTGCAGATACACATAGTCCCGTGTCGACTACCCATATTCTAGTTTTGAAATGTCCTAGTCTGAAACTTGCAGGTCCAAAACGTCCATTTTGCTGAAATCATAATAACTAAGGTAGATATGCAGGACTTAGAGGATCAATATTAAACTGTATCTCCTTAAGCTGTGTTTCCAAAAAGCCAACTAATGATCATGGTAATAGTCCAGATCATTTGTTCACAAACTGCTCACATGCTTCAGTTTCAACATTAGGAAATACATGGTCAGGTCACAAAATATTATTTGCAACAATTTCTTGCTCATCAATGCAAACCAATCATATAAACCAACCATGGCCTTTATTACCTCTTCCTCTTACACTTTATCTCCATATGATATTATTTTAGATTTTTACCTTCAAGGTCAACTTCAGCTGAGCACAGTGACTCATGGGTCCCTTGTTAATATGTTAATTCCTCTATATATTAACTATGTACATACGAGAAATTAGTTTAATATATTTTTTTTTCAATTCTTGAAGTAATTGGCCCAAATATAATGCACTTTGTAAAAATTCAGGAAATATATTTACTCCCTTATCTTGAGAATTTCTGAAGCTAGAGACTTTCTTTCAGGTATATAACTAAACTTAGTCAAGATTCAATTGTATACACAAAATTAGTTCTGAATTTTTAGCTCAGCTGACTATAAGTCATCTGAGCTATAGTTGTGGTCCATTGTCCGTCGTCCGTCCGTCTGTCTGTCCGTCTGTCCGTCCGGATGTCTGTCCGTAAGACTGGCACGTTTCGACACTGTTGGACCTACGAATCTGAAATTCGGCATACTGTTAGATGTCCCCAAAATCTCCTACCATGCCGAAAGTTGGGTCAATAGGACTTCGTTCCTTCAAGATATTAAGGAAAAAAACTCTGTTTTCCATAAAAAAAGCCATTGTTACACTTCAAGGCTGCCTAATATCAAAACCACTGATCTGTTTTTGATCGTATTTAGTATTCACATTCTTTCATACATATTCTATGAACATACCAAAAATTAGGTCAGTATTGGGTATTATTTTGAAGTTATGGGCCAAAACATAATGCAATTTTTTTAAAAATCAGGAAATATATTTACTCACCTAACATGAGAATTGCTGAACCTAGAGACTTTTTTTTTCAGGAATATAACTTTATATAATCAAGATTCAATTGTTTACCCAAAATTAGATCTGAATTTTGCAAATTTTTCAAGTTATTAGCATAAATAAAAAAAACAATACCTAAAATTTTGTCCAACTTTGGCACTGTTGATTTAATTTTCACATCATATATATATAAGGATTTAATCTTTTAAAATCTGAAATTTCAAAGAAATTAATTGGAAAGAATAGCTTTTATTCATGTTTTCATACACCAAGTCAAGTGTTGTTTACATCTAGCCCACCTAGTTGTACAGCCTTCACTTGCATTATGTAACCCACCCCAGGCAGCTTGCCTTGGGTCAGCTTGGCCACCTACCAGCAGCCTTACCCTCTGCCCTGCAATCCCCCCCCCCCCCCCAGATGGTGCATAAACTAGATGAATGTTATTATTTTCTGTATTTGATTCATTCTTATTCTAGGCTATGCTACATTTTAGATTTTGTATTGTACCACCAGGGTTACAATGATTAAAGTGTACATTTAATTGTGTCCACAAAGTGGTGTATTGCTGTGAAAGTGTGGATGTTCATGAGATAAGTAATTCCTTACCTCAGAAGAGTAAAAATTTCACCAGGTGTGAAATTGACTATTAATTCCAGTAATAAATTAAAACTGGGATAGTAATTAGCACAATGATATTGTTTGTCCGTCATTCAACCAACAGTATGTATACTTCATTTGAAAAGATGTTTTATTTTATCAAATTTACTGAATCCTTTATTTTATTTCGGTGAATAAAATTAAGCATGTACTGAAAACTCCGATGTGCAAAACTTTTTAATAGTGTTTTAAGGAATATTCTTGTAGATGCCATGTTGTGGCATTATTTTCTTTTAAATTCAGTTTAAACATTTATGATTTAAAAATAATAAAATATATGTGTATGCATAATATGACCCAATATGAGCTACACTCTGGATATATGATGATTGCAACTTTTGCAACAATTCTAATATTTTAACTTATATTTTCAGGTTTTTTTTATTAAAAGTTTATAAAACCTGTAAATAAAAAATTGATTCAGATAAAAACTTCTTAATGGAAAAAGTGGATATGCTTAAAAAAATAGGATTCTATATAAACTTAAATGCATTATTCCCTTGAAAGTGAAATAAAGGTATTAGTCCATTCTGTCCACTTGCCTGTCCATCTGTAAATTTTCATATGCATCACAGTATCTCAGAACTTTTATTGTTTTTCTTTATGACAGTCTTGTCAGAGTATTAGTTTGCAATCATGTATTTAGAACCTTACTATAACCTTTCCTCTTAGCTTTTCATATTCTGATATAAATGAAAAACATTACAATAGAATATTTCTACATCCACCTTCTTGCTGCCCTCACTTTTCCCTTCTCTGAACCCCATCCCAAAGTCAGCCTCAGTAAGCAAGAACAAGATGAATCAGATATATTTATACTTTAATATTTTGTATAAATATTCGTCCATAGGTACCTATGTACATGCCAGAAATTATGTCAATATTGTGTAATATGTAGACATAGTGGGCATCACAATAATGTACATTGTCAAGACTGAAGAGATATTGTGTCATACAGTAACAAATTCATTAATCCCCTCATCAGCATAGTAAATCATAACATCATATTTGTCAAATTGAAACTTTGCAGACTTCCATACACTGTAGATCCTTCAACAAATAGCCTATTCATCATTCTACTACTGCTTATTACTGCTGTCATTGCATTCATATTTGCTCAGATAAACCGCAATTTTCAACCCCTCCTTAATTAATATAAATAAATCACTATATTTTACTCTATAAATCCATAAGTCAGGTTATTTCATTTATTATTTACTCACATATTACATTACATTCCTTAATAATAACCCAACATGTCCATAATATCCATAAGCTTTGTCAACTCAATATAGTATCACAATGGAGAAACATTTATGGTCCAATCACAATCAGCTGAGCACCGTGACCCATGGATCCCTTGTTTTTGAATATAAATAAAATTCATAAAACCAGGTACTTATTATCATTATTTAAATTTGTGGTATTTGTTTATTCTGATTCTCAAGAACTTTGTTTGGCTGAAACTGAATAAATATGGTGCAGTACTTTGCAAATGTATTTGAATGCAAATATGAATATGTACTCCATCATTTCATGTATAAGGATAGGAATACAGGTAAAAATGAAAGTGTTTGATCACAAATGCATTCATGAATATATTCTATAATATTATTTATATAATCATTTATTTCGAAAATATTATATAAAAATCTTTGATGAAAAAACTTGATACTGTTATTATTTTTAATTTAAATTATATTTGACATTATATTTGTTATTAATATTTAATAAATAGTTTAACTTTTGAAATAATTCTGCTGCAATGTAGGTAAAGTTTTATGGCCAAGTCAAAACCTGTGTGATTATAGCTCACCATTTCCAACTGTATATAATATTAATGACATCAATCCTCTTCCCTGTCTCCAAGGATATTATCAAAATCTTACATAGCTTGAGTTAAAAACCATCAACTCATAATAGAGCTTTTATTACCTCACAAAAATAGCCTTTGCCTACCTCCTCTTCCAAATCATATTTTGTGATCATATATAACAGCTGAGCGCCGTGACCCAAATTTTCTTTTAAATGATTTTAACAAATTAAGATATAATTAAACCCATCAGTATGTATAAATTTATGAAATATGAAGCAAATTATGGATAAATAAAGGCCCAATTTAAAATTGTAAATTCTAAATCAAGTATTATTTTTTTATATATTGTTTTGCAAATTTAAAAGATATATTTTTGTTGTAAAAAATAAATATACATTTGTATGCATGATGTGGTGTTATCTGATTGAGATTTATAATGATCCAATTTAGAATTATGAATAAACTTTTATATAGAAATATAGATTATATTGGAAATGTATATAAATATAAACTTAAATAAAAAAATGATTTGAAAATAAAACGAGGATCTAATTCAAACATTTATTCATTATTTTCCTGCCACAGCAGAATTGGAGATCAGGCTTTGTTTGCCCTGTATGTATATGCAGAAGTGTTGTTAATCCAACCATTTCCCCCCCCCCCCCCCCCCCCCCCCCCCAAGCTGCCATTGATTCCTCTGCACCTGTGCACTGGGACATTAGTTTTTAATTGGAAATATGTAAGATCTATTTTAAAAAAATAGTTGGATTAGAAAAAATTAAGATCTGATTGAAACATATTCTTTCCTCAGTGCAGTTTAACAAATGTGTAAACTACTGAACTGTGAACAGTTTATCAAAAAGCCAACCAATGATCATGGTATTAATATTCATCTGATGGTCACAAACCACTCACATGCTTCACTTTTAACATGAGGAAATGCATGGTTTGGTCACAAAATATCATTTGAAACAATTTCTTACTTATCAATAAACCAGTCATGTCAACAAGCCATGGCCTATATTACCTTTCCTCCTAGACTTTGTCTCCAAATGATATTATTTTAGATGTTTTACCTTCAAGGTCAACTTCAGCTGAGCACAGTGACCCATGGGTCCCTTGTTATTGTTTGGACTGTATTTTCTTAACTGTGCTGTATTACAGCTGTTTCTACTCCAGTTTACAAAACTTTACTTGAGACAGTAAATTCAGAAATTAATATCCTTTTAAATAATAACCAATCATCATGGTAATAGTATAGCTCTTACGTTTATAATCTGCTCACATGGTTTATTTAGTAAACACATAATTGCATCAACTCATCACTCAACAATCCAAATTAGTCCTATCAATGATGGCCTATATCATTTCTTTCTCTCAGACTTTTTTTCTCAATTTGTTATTATGTAAGATTTTTACCTTTAAGGTCAGCTTCAGCAGAGCACCGTGACCCATGGTTCCCTTGTTTTTTCAGAGCTTTAATGGCAGCAACCGGCCACCAAAACTGATGTGTGATCCAGCAGTGTTCTCTTTTCGGTCTATCAGCATGGCGTACAACCCACTTACACCTGTTGAAGAGCCAACTGTAGCCTTCTGACCACCTTGGAGATCTGATGGAGCATCATTTAACAAGAAGCACGCTATCATCCTGATGGTGGAGGACATGATGGAGCAGCTCAGTACCACCCACCACATGTATCATCACTATAAGCAGAACTGTCTGGTCATTGTTTCTGTCTCTGGGAAGTATACTCAGTTAAACTGTGTGTATGGACTGCTGTAAGCTTTTGTTTGCATATATATCAAGAGACAGATTGTTAGTTTTTTCTTTTTTTTATTAGAACTGAGGAACAGTTGTGAAATGAAAATGCTCTGAACAAAAAAAGTGCTTTGTTCCAGAATTGTGAATGTAATATGAAGAAATTGGAGGGGCTCACCTCTGTGAGTCTTGCTCCATATACCGAAGTCGGACTGTGCTACATTCCTTGTTATGTTATCAACAGTCACTACTGTAAGGGCTGTGTTCATCAGAATACTGTTATTGTCAAGGAATTTATGAAATGTCAGTATTGCACAAATTTCTGTTGTGTGATTGACTGGGGAGCTTTTTGCAAGATCATCTTATCCAGTTTTGCGGTGAGGCCAGTCAGGAAGTAAGAGTTCAACATAATTGTTGAAAAAAGAGCAGTAGGGTAGCAAATAGTGCAAAGTGCCAGCTAAGAAGAATTACAGTTTGTATAAAAATATAGATTATTCATAAATTTTGTCTCAGCATTGTGATACCTGAAAATATTTTATCTTGTGAGAAATGTCTTGCCAGTGTTAGCTTTCAGTGTAAGAGATATTTTTTATTAGCAGGTATTTGCTACATGCTGAATACAGAGTATTCATATCATACAGCCTCGGTTACCAGAGAGGCATTGTATATATGCTGACTGAGAGTCCACCTTCAATTTTTAATACTCATAAAATAAAAAAATTCAGTCTTTTTTGGGCAAGATGAACCTCATTTAATGGTCAGTTATAAAATTTCATCATGTCATGGACAGGGTTTCAAAATTGAAAGGGACGTTGATGTTTTTATTAAAATTGAATAATAAACTATGTAACTGCTGCTTGACCACTTAGTATCTGGGCTGCTTTCGGCAGTCAGTTTAAAAATTTTGATTTGGATTTGATAATGGATATTAATATTGCATTCAGATTCTGTAGTCCATACTCTGGGGAAGACGTTTTCCGTCCCATCATCTGTCTTCTGCACCCATTCTTGAGAACAAGATAACTTTTGAAGCACTGTATTCTTTCAACAAAACTTGTGTTTGAGTGGAGGCCTATCTCCTTTTAAATGGCAGCAGGGAAGAATGATTTTAGAGTTAGAAGGTCAAAATCTGAATGTAGTTCAGCAGGTTTGTATGAGGGTTGGAGTGTACCAACTTTTAAATGGCAGCTGCAAGGGTATTAATATAGGGGGCATGGGGGTATATATACCTCCATTTTTTGCTCAGCTGACTGAAGTCAACTGAGGTATAGGAATGGCGCTTTATTGGTTGTCCATCCGAGTGTCTGGCTGTACGTTAGCAGGGCACAAATCATAACTGCTGGTCCTAGAAACTTCTAAGTGAATATCCAGGGAGGGCAATAAAAAATCATCTTTGAAACCTGAAATTAGGTCACTGTGACCTATATCCTCTGAGCAATGTGGCTTGAAAGTACCCCCTAGAATAATAAAAATTTGATACAAAACCTCCAATATCTTAATAATTGTATCCCCAGACAAAGTCAGGATACTATGGTTTCGAGTCAGTCCCATAGTGCTGCCGCAGAAAAATCTTGTGAGCGAGGTAACTCAAAAATTATACCACTTATCTTTTTCAAACTTTACATTTTTATAGATATGTGAGAGAGGACAAAGCCTATTTCAATTAGGGTCATGACCTTTGTTAGGAGAGTGACATTGACCTTGAATAAGTCAATTTTTGCTGAAAATAACACAGATTTTTAAATATCTTAAGAAAGCTTGCATGGATTGGTCCAAAAATCAAGGTGACGGAAGATCTTGGATAGCCTTGTGATATGCTGAAACCTGGTGGCTCCACCTATTATCCTTTTCTTGTTTTTAGCTCAGCTGACTGTAAGTCTGTACAGGTATGGCGCTATGTCCATGGGCCGTCTGGCAGTCCGGCTGTTCGCAGGGCACAAATTTTGTAACCGCTGACCCTAGAAGCCTATATCTTAAAATCGAGGGAGGTAAAAAAAAATTCTCCTTGGAAACCTGAAATTAGGTCACTGCGACCTATATCATCCAAGCTATGGGGCTTGAAAGTACCCCCCAGAATTTGATACAAAACCTCCAATATCTTGATAATTAATGCATGGATTGTCATGAATCTTGCCTTGAATATTGACCATGACTAATTTTGTTAGTTCCCGACAAAGTGGTGGCGCCACCTGTAATTTTTAGCAAACCTGTGAGCTTATGCAATGGTGGTGCGTCGTCCATCATGCGGCGTCTGTACGTTTACCATAGCTATCTCAAAAATGGCAGGAGCTAGCATCGCCAAATTTAAAAAAAAAAATAATCAGTCATCTGAAAAACTCCATCCGATTTTGTTTTTTTTTTTCTAACTGCATTGTTTTAGATTTTATAGGGAAAAAGCTAAAAAAGCTTTAAAAATCTTCTCCGACGAAACTGTCCAGCCAAATTGTCCAATATTTCACAGAAATGATCCCTGGAACAATCTCTCAAGGTTGTTCGAATGGTTCCAGTTCAGAGATTTTTGGCCGAGTTACAGGAGGTTGAACTTTGTAATCTGTCCAAAAAAAACGTATTAAAATTTCAATCTCAGAAATGCCTGGAGCTATCATCACCAAATTTTATGCCAATGTTGGTCACATAGGTCATATTTGAAATTGAGGTATGGTGGCGCCACCTGCATCAGCCTTTTTTGTACGGGATCATCAGTGCCTGTATCACACTGAGGGCTACAAAAAACTTCTTCTCTGAAACCATATGGCCAAAATGTTTAATATTGCACAGAAATGATCCTAGGGTAGTGCTTTCTGAAGTTCAGTGATGGGAAGCTGAATTTAGTCATATGCCATAACAGCCCATTTTAGCTCAGTGGCTACAAAGATCTTCTTCTCAAAAACCACTAGGCCAAATTCTTAAATCTCACACATTAATTATTCTCAGATGTTGATAATTCAAGTTTGTTCAAATGGTTTTGGTTCAGTGCTATTTTGCTGAGATACTGTAAGCTGAACTTAGCCAGTTTGCTGTATCTTACTATATGATTTTAAACCTGCGAAATGTTGAAAATTTCAACTGATGCCACTGAAGCCAGTTTATTAAATATTTTACAAGAAAAATCCCTACAATAATTCTTATAATAATTGTCATTAATGGTTCCACATGAATGATTTTTGTCTGAATTATGGAGATTGAATTGAGTCATTGTATCCCAAGACAAAATCGGGATACTATGGTTTTACGGCAGTCCCACTGCCACCGCCGCCGCAGAAAAACCTTGTGAACTAAAAAAATATTTCACTGATCTTTTTCAAACTTTACATTTGTATAGATATAGGTAAGGGGACGAAGCCTATTTAAAATGGGGTCATGACCTATGCTATGAGAGTGACCTTGACCTTGAATAGGTCCAGTTTTGCTGAAAATAACACAAATTCTTAAATATCTCAAGTAAGCTTGCATGGACTGGTCCAAAAATCAAGGTGACCGAAGATCTTGGATAGCCTTGTGATACTGGTGGTGCCACCTATTATCCTTTTCTTGTTTTTACGCCTTTTAATAACCCCTTAATTGCCACTTGACAGTACTGTAAGCCTTATAAAAACTAATGGACAGATTTCTTTCATATTATGAACATGTAGAGAGATGGGTTATGGGATGAGGTCTATTTACATTTGGGTCCTGACCTTTACCATGAGAGTAGCCTTGACCTTTAATGTGTCCATAATTGGTGAAAATCACACACCTCTGATGATATCTCCAGTGTTGATAGCCATATGGATTTCAAACGTGACTTCTGTATGGCCCACCACTAAAGTAAGAACCCTATAGGTTCTGGGTCATGAGGTCAAAGGTCAAGGTCACTGGACTCGCATCTTAAAAGATACTGTGGATGCATTTTAAGCCAAACTTTCATCCCAGGTCTTCCATCTTGAATATTTATAGCTCACTTGCCAATAGTGGGTGATCCATATCAATTTTGGGGTCGAAAGGTCAAGGCCACAGGAGCTATCTGTCAAAAAATTAGTTTCTGGATGATAATTCCTGCTTTTATTGATGAATTGATTTCAAACTTTACTTATATATGTCCCATTGAAAAAGCAAGACTCCAATTGATTTTGGGGTCATGAGGTCAAATGTCACGGTCAAAGGACATCTTTAAAAAGATTGTGGATGCATTTTCAGCCAAACATTTCATCTCAGACCTTTCATCTTGCACATATAGTTCATCTGCCAATAGAGGAAGACCCCTATCAAATTTTAGGTCACAAGGTCAAATGTGAAGGTCACAGGAGCCATCTGTCCAAAAATTAGTTTCTGGATGATAATTCCTTCTTTTATTGATGTATGGATTTCAAACTTGACTTGTATATGACCCATTGGAAAAGAAAGACCCGAATTGATTTTTGGGTCATGAGGTCAAATGTCAAAGTCACAGGACACATCTTTAAAAAGATGTTGATGCATTTTCAGCCAAACATTTTATCTCAGATCTTTCATCTTGCACATATAGTTCACCTGCCAAGAGAGGAAGAACCCTATCAATTTTGAGGTCACAAGGTCAAAGGTAAAGGTCACAGGAGCCATCTGTCCAAAAATAAGTTTCTGGATGATAATTCCTGCTTTTATTGATGTATAGATTTCAAACTTGACTTGTATATGTCCCATTGGAAAAGCAAGACCCCAATTGATTTTGGGGTCATGAGGTCAAAGGTCAAGGTCACAGCACCAGCATCTTCAAAATTATTGTGGATTGATAGATGGAAGAAACAATAATTGCTTGCCAAGTGTCAGTATATGCTGCTAAAAATGGGGGCCTATTCTTAAAGGGGGGGGGGTACTATGTCTGGGGATACTCTTGCACCGCAAGAAATGTCTAGTTTTACTGTATATGTTACAGTGCCAGGATTGGAAGAAGTGCATCCAGGTATAGGTCAAGAGTTCACTCAGTGCATTAGCTGTATTCTATTTATAGCTTTGGCAGACTGTTACTGCATCATATTTGGCACCAAAGTTCAGCCTGAATCAATTAATAGCTTTGGCATTGCAAACTGTGTCAGATTATGCACAAGGGCAAGAGTTCACTCAGTGCAGTAGCTTGAGGCAGCAATTTGTCACAGTTCACCCGGGGGCCACTGCCTTACTCACCTAAGCCTTGTCAGACCAGTGCATCAAAATCTGGGGAAGTTTAATGTATTGGACTGATATTTTGACCTATGCGTCTTTGATGGTATTCTCATTTACAAGACAGGTGGTGCCACCTACATTGACTTTTGCAGTGTATGCGCCTGCTTATTTCTACAGAGGAATTTGATACATCAGCCTAAAATTGGGCATGTTTATACATATCGGGTAGCTTTATAGTGTACAAGACTGGTGGCTCCACCTACAATATTTTTTGCACAGTGTATGTGCCTGCTTATTTCACAGGAGGGGTTTGACATATCAGTCTGACATTGGGCATATGTATATATCTATTTGTTGTATATTAGACTGGTGGTTCCAGCTACAATCATTGTATCCGCCAAAACAGGGGTTTTGCGGATACTATGTTTTCAGTCGGACACAGACGCTACTACCATTGCCGCATAGGTTTCCAGAGAACTCCTCCATAACCACTAGGCAGAATTTTTTAAAATTCGGAATTATGATCGGTCACAAATGAACTGCTGCGCCTTCATTTTTGGTTGACCTGTGACCTTTCCTCTCTGCCCAGCATCCATTTTGTGCGTCTGTTTCCACACATAAACCCACATATCTTGGGAACCGTTTGACCAATAAGGCTAAAAATTTTGCACAAATGTAGCCCTTGGAAAGCTTTGTAATATACAATAAAAATAGTGGCGTAACTGCAACTTTTTTTGCACAGCGTCCATCTGTTCATTTGCCTTGGGATAAAAATACTCATATCTCTGCATTGGTTGGACTTATCCACCTGAAATTTTGCATGTGTATACATCCTGGACAGCTTTCTTGATTTTATGACAGGTGGCGCCACCTACAGATTGGCTTCAGACTTGATTTATTAATGACCCACTACTTAAGTAAATTCATTTTGATTTTCAGGGTTCAGTGATCAAAGGTGAAGGTCACAGTGGCCACATCTTTAAAAAGATTGTAGATGCTCTGTAAATCAAACTTTTCATCCCAAATTTTCCATCTTTGACACGTGGCTTACTTGCCAAAAGTGAGGAAATCTGTAGATTTTGAGGTTACCTGGTCTGAGGTCAAGGTCACTTTTTAAAAGATTGTTACAATAATCTTAAAGCTGCAAGTTCAGGGAAAATTAGTTCTAAGATTTTTTGGTCAGAAGGTCATTGGTTAAGGTCACTCGATTGTCATTCTGAAAAAAACATTCTGAGCGGCAAGACCCCTGGGACCCTAGTTATGCCTTTTAATCCCCCCCCCCCCCCCCATAATTGCCACTTGTCAGTACTGTGAGCATTATAAGTCAAAAACTAATGGACAAATTTCTTTCATATTATGAACATGTAGAGGGACTAGATGGGTTATGGGATGAGGTCTATTTAAATTTGGGTCATGACCTTTACCATGAGAGTGGCCTTGACCTTTAATATTTCCATA
This sequence comes from Sipunculus nudus, assembly GCA_026874595.1. Lineage (NCBI taxonomy): Eukaryota > Metazoa > Annelida > Sipuncula > Golfingiida > Sipunculidae > Sipunculus > Sipunculus nudus. The sequence continues at coordinate 44,288,552 of CM049308.1, forward strand.
TTTGATGAAAAAATCACACCTCTTATGATATCTCAAGTGTTGGTAGCCATATGGATATCAAACTTGACTTCAAATGTCATCTCAGATCTTCCATCTTTAACATATAGCTCACTTGCCAATAGTGGATGATCCTTATCAATTTTGGGGTCACAAGGTCAAGGCCACAGGAGCTATCATTCAAAAAATTAGTTTCCGGATGATAATTCCAGCTTTTTTAGCTCAGCTGACTATAAGTCATCTGAGCTATAGTCGTGGTCCTTTGTCCGTCTGGCTAGCCGGCCTGCCGTCCGTTAGTTAACAGGGCATGTTTCGCAACAAGGACCTATGAATCCGAAATTTTGCATATCGTTAGATGTCCCTAAAATCTCCAACCATACCGAAAATTGGGTCACTTCATTCGGACTTCATTCCTTTGAGATATTAAGGAAAAATCTCTAAAAAAGCCATTGTTACACTTCAAGGCTGCATAATATCAAAACCACTGATCTGTTTTTGATCATATTTAGAATGCATATTTTTCTATACATTTTCTATGTACATTCCAAAAAAAAAAAGCAGTATTGAGTATTGTTTTGAAGTTATGGGCCCAAACATAATGCAATTTTTTGAAAATCAGGAAATATATATACTCACTCAACATGAGAATTGCTGAAGCTGGAGACTTTTTTTCAGGGATATAACTTTATGTAATCAATATTCAATTGTTTACCCAAAATTAGATCTGCAATTTGCAAATATTTTAAGTCATTAGCATAAATAAAAAATCAATACCTTAAATTTGTCCAACTTTTTACAACGGCACATATTTTCCCTGTAAGCACTGTTGATTTAATTTTCACAGCATATGTACATAAGGATTTTATCTTTTAAAATCACGTTGCAAAGGGTTGCTTTTATTCAAATTTCATACATTATGTCAAGTGATGTCTTAATCAAGCCCACCTAATAGTACAGCCTTCACCTGTGTTTTGTAACCCATGTTATGGAACCTTATATCAACAGATCACGTATGTGTGATGAACGTATAATTTGTAATGGAGATAAAAAAAATCAGATTCTGTAACACTAGGCAGCCAGAAATGTCTAGCGGAATGAAAAAAGAAAGTCAGTGTTTTTTGTTAACAAATAACTATAATTTATTCTTAAAACAACCCTTGCATTACAATACACTAAATCAATACAATTACACTGTATAACAACAGTATAAGAACAAATCAATACAATCACACAGTAAAATAAACAAAGTTCACAGTACCTGGACACCACCACTGTCACAGCGAAAAGTCCTTTAAAATGTATAAGGGGATGAATAGTTACATAAATTCTCTTGGAGAATAACAGTCCAATGTAAAGCTCTTGTAACAATCCAAAAAGTAAACTGAAGACCAAATAAGATTCGTCACAAAATCCAGAAGAAAATCTATAATTGCCGCACTTATAGGAATAGGTCCTACAAACTGACATACACGCTTCTGTGTCCGCTTGAATATATTCTCTCACCTCCCTCTCGGCTCTGAAACACAGCCCCCTATTTATAACTTTTCACCTCCAGCCGAGAACCTTCCATTGCTCGAACATTCTAAAGAATCTAACACAGTACACACGTTCAAAAAACATACCAGAACAAAGAACGCTGTGTATCTAGGGTTCAACAAATGCGGATAAAACCGAGCCTGCGACATCCAGCCAGGCGAGGCACATGAGCTAAGCATGGAACACAAACCAACCGCCAACAACAACATGGAACATCAGTGTGCACAATAAAACAATCATCTGTAAGACCGCTGCACACAATAAAAAGGGGCACCTGTAACACTCCCCCTCCTGTGAGAAAATCACTAAATTATTACAACATTTCAAAACATTCTTATTTACAACATTAAATAAACATCTCGTTTACAACATTTCATAAACATCTCGATAAGCAATCAGCAAGGACATTTTCTTTCCCTTTAATGTGTTTGATTTCAAGGTTGTAATCTTGTAAAAAAACTCTTAACATCTTAACAATCTTTGATTTTTACACTTCAACTTGTTCACGAACGTGAAGAGATTATGATCACTGAAGACAATGATAGGCTTGACTGATTAAGTAATATAAACTTCAAAATGCTGCAATGGCAAAATCAAAGCCAAACATTTTTTTTCAATAGTGGAGTAGTTTTTCTGGTTTGCATTAAACTTTCTTGAAAAATAAAAAAATTTGATGATCTATGCCATCATTGCCTTCTTGTAACAACACAGCACCAGCAGCAGTATCAGTAGCATCTAAAGCCAACTTAAAAGGTACATGAAAGTCTTGAGCTACCAAAACTGGTGAACTTTGCAGAATTGCTTTCAAATTCTGAAATGCATTTTCAAACTGAACATTCCATACAAACTTTTGTTTTTTCTTTAACAAATTAGTCAAAGGTTCAGCAACAGCAGAAAAATTTGGACAAAACTTCCTGTAGTATCCAACCACACCAAGAAAACGCATTATTGGATCCCCAGACAAAGTTGGGGGATACTATGTTTTCATACCGGTCCCCCCCCCGCCCGCCACGGCATTTAAATATTGTTGGCGCGATAACTCAAAAAATATTTCACGGATCTTTACAAGATTGGTATATGTATAGATATGGGTGAGAGGACGACGCCTATTTAAAATGAGGTCATGACCTTCACTAGGAGAGTGTCCTTGACCTTGAATAGGTCCAATTTTTGGGAAAATCACACAAATTCTTAAATAACTCAAGAAATCTTGCATGGATTGATCCCAAAATCAAGTTGATCGAAGATCATGTATATGGTTGTCATGTTCCAGAAACTGGTGGCGCCACCTATTATTCTTTACTTGTTTTCGTGCCTTTATATACCCCCAAAATTGCCTCTTGACATTACTGTGAGCATTATTAGTCAAAAACTAATGGAGAGATTTCTTTAATATTATACATATACATAGATATGGGTTATGGGATGATGTTTATTTAAATTGGGGTCATGACCTTTCCTATGAGAGCAGTCTTGACCTTGAAAATTCCCATATTTGGTGAAATTCACACAAAATCTTTAATATCTCAGTAAGGGATTCATGGAATGATCCAAAAAAACATATTGACCAAAGATCTTGGATAGCTTTGCCGTTTGCAGAAGACAGATGGCGCCACCTTGTGTTGTTTTCTTGTTAAAATTATGTTAACGCAATAACTTTGTAAGAATTTGAGGTACAGTCACCAAACCCACAAGTTTGATGCATCTTATCAACGGCTAGGTCAAGTTCAAACATGGATGACCTTGATGCATTTTATCAAGGTCACAGCAGCGATTATACTTAAATGATATAAGGGTAATAACTCAGAAAGACGTTTTGGTAAAGTCATCAAACCTACATTTCAGATGCATCTTATCAAGGGCTAGGCCAAGGTCGGATATGGATGACCTTGATGCATTTTTCAAGGTCACAGAGGCGATAACGCTGAAATGATGTTAACTTTAATATCATCTTATCAACGGCTAGGTCAAAGTTGAAAAGAAACCATGGTGGCCTGCCAAGTGTCAGTCTCTGCATCTGAATTCAAGATGGGATCCTATTCTTCGAGGTTGGGGGGGAGGGGGTAATTGTCTGGGTATATCATGGCACCTGCGGTGCTATGAAATAAATAGTTTGCTTTTTGTTTTCTGGTCTAGGAAAAGCAAAAATAGCACTTATTTTAGCATCAACAGGTTTTACTTGACCCTGCCCTACAAATGACCCAAAAATGTTACTTGTGCATGACAAAACTCAAGATTTTACTAACTTGACGGTCAGACATGCCTCACTGAGTCTTTCGAAGAGGTCATGAAGAATTTGCAGATGTTTCTCCCAGGTGTCGTTGTACATGATGCGGTCATCAATATATGTGTCGCAGTCCTGAATGTCCTTGACAACCATATGGTGGACGCGCTGGAACGTGGCTTGCGAGTTCTTCATGCCAAATGGCATAACTTTATCCTGGTACAGTCCTTGAGGCGTCACAAATGCGGACACTTCTTTCATTCGTTCTGTCAGCGGAACTTGCCAGAATCCTTTTAGCAAGTCAAACTTGGAAACATATCTGGAGCTACCGACTCTATCAATACAATCATCGATCCTCGGAATCGGGAACGTGTCAGTATTTGTGACAGAGTTAAGTTTTGGATAATCTGTGCACATACGGTAACTTCATCAGGTTTTGGCACAGGAATACATGGTGAACTCCAGTTACTGTTACTAGGTTCAATAAAATCATTGTCCAGCAAATATTGAATCTCATCCTGTAGATACTTTTTCTTTTCTGGATTCAGTCTATAAGGATGTTGCTTGACTGCGCTTGCCTCGCCAACATCAACGTCATGGCACAATATGTTAGTTCGCGTTGGAATGTCACTAAACAAATGCTCATAATTCCGCAGCAGGTTCTTGAGGTCTTGTTGTTATTGTGTGGTAAGGTGTGACAATTTGGCATCCAGGTTGTTAAGCACGTCTGAGTTTTTAGCTCAGCTGACTATAAGTCATCTGAGCTATAGTCGTGGTCCATTGTCCGTCTGTCCGTCCGTCTGTCCGTCCGTAGATGTGGCACGTTTTAAAACCGTAAGACCTAGGAATCCAAAATTTGGCATAATGTTAGATGTCCCCAAGATCTCCTACCAAGCCAAAAACTGGGTCTCAGCGACTTTGTTCCTTTGAGAAATTAAGGAAAAACCTCAATTTTTTATTAAAAACCTATTTTCACACTTCAGGACTGCATAATATCAAAACTACTCATCTGTTTTACCTCATATTTACCATAAATATTCCCCTATATAGTTCCTATGTACATGCCAGAAATTATGTCTGTATTGTTTAATTTAAAAAAGTTATGGGCCCAAACTTAATGCATTATATAAAAAATCAGGAAAGATATTTGATCACTTAACACAAAACCAGTTAAAGCTATGGACTTTTTTCCAGTAATATAACTTTAATTAATCAAAATTAAATTGTATACCCAAAATTAGATCAAAATCTTTTAAATTTTTTGAAATATTTACAAAAGTAAAGCCTGCCGTCCGTTAGTTAACAGGGCATGTTTCGCAACAAGGACCTATGAATCCGAAATTTTGCATATCGTTAGATGTCCCTAAAATCTCCAACCATACCGAAAATTGGGTCACTTCATTCGGACTTCATTCCTTCGAGATATTAAGGAAAAATCTCTAAAAAAGCCATTGTTACACTTCAAGGCTGCATAATATCAAAACCACTGATCTGTTTTTGATCATATTTAGAATGCATATTTTTCTATACATTTTCTATGTACATTCCAAAAAAAAAAGCAGTATTGAGTATTGTTTTGAAGTTATGGGCCCAAACATAATGCAATTTTTTGAAAATCAGGAAATATATATACTCACTCAACATGAGAATTGCTGAAGCTGGAGACTTTTTTTCAGGGATATAACTTTATGTAATCAATATTCAATTGTTTACCCAAAATTAGATCTGCAATTTGCAAATATTTTAAGTCATTAGCATAAATAAAAAATCAATACCTTAAATTTGTCCAACTTTGGCAACGGCACATATTTTCCCTGTAAGCACTGTTGATTTAATTTTCACAGCATATGTACATAAGGATTTTATCTTTTAAAATCACGTTGCAAAGGGTTGCTTTTATTCAAATTTCATACATTATGTCAAGTGATGTCTTAATCAAGCCCACCTAATAGTACAGCCTTCACCTGTGTTTTGTAACCCATGTTATGGAACCTTATATCAACAGATCACGTATGTGTGATGAACGTATAATTTGTAATGGAGATAAAAAAAATCAGATTCTGTAACACTAGGCAGCCAGAAATGTCTAGCGGAATGAAAAAAGAAAGTCAGTGTTTTTTGTTAACAAATAACTATAATTTATTCTTAAAACAACCCTTGCATTACAATACACTAAATCAATACAATTACACTGTATAACAACAGTATAAGAACAAATCAATACAAACACACAGTAAAATAAACAAAGTTCACAGTACCTGGATACCACCACTGTCACAGCGAAAAGTCCTTTAAAATGTATAAGGGGATGAATAGTTACATAAATTCTCTTGGAGAATAACAGTCCAATGTAAAGCTTTTGTAACAATCCAAAAAGTAAACTGAAGACCAAATAAGATTCGTCACAAAATCCAGAAGAAAATCTATAATGTGCCGCACTTATAGGAATAGGTCCTACAAACTGACATACACGCTTCTGTGTCCGCTTGAATATATTCTCTCACCTCCCTCTCGGCTCTGAAACACAGCCCCCTATTTATAACTTTTCACCTCCAGCCGAGAACCTTCCATTGCTCGAACATTCTAAAGAATCTAACACAGTACACACGTTCAAAAAACATACCAGAACAAAGAACGCTGTGTATCTAGGGTTCAACAAATGCGGATAAAACCGAGCCTGCGACATCCAGCCAGGCGAGGCACATGAGCTAAGCATGGAACACAAACCAACCGCCAACAACAACATGGAACATCAGTGTGCACAATAAAACAATCATCTGTAAGACCGCTGCACACAATAAAAAGGGGCACCTGTAACACTCCCCCTCCTGTGAGAAAATCACTAAATTATTACAACATTTCAAAACATTCTTATTTACAACATTAAATAAACATCTCGTTTACAACATTTCATAAACATCTCGATAAGCAATCAGCAAGGACATTTTCGTTCCCTTTAATGTGTTTGATTTCAAGGTTGTAATCTTGTAAAAAAACTCTTAACATCTTAACAATCTTTGATTTTTACACTTCAACTTGTTCACGAACGTGAAGAGATTATGATCACTGAAGACAATGATAGGCTTGACTGATTAAGTAATATAAACTTCAAAATGCTGCAATGGCAAAATCAAAGCCAAACATTTTTTTTCAATAGTGGAGTAGTTTTTCAGGTTTGCATTAAACTTTCTTGAAAAATAAAAAAATTGGATGATCTATGCCATCATTGCCTTCTTGTAACAACACAGCACCAGCAGCAGTATCAGTAGCATCTAAAGCCAACTTAAAAGGTACATGAAAGTCTTGAGCTACCAAAACTGGTGAACTTTGCAGAATTGCTTTCAAATTCTGAAATGCATTTTCAAACTGAACATTCCATACAAACTTTTGTTTTTTCTTTAACAAATTAGTCAAAGGTTCAGCAACAGCAGAAAAATTTGGACAAAACTTCCTGTAGTATCCAACCACACCAAGAAAACGCATTATTGTATCCCCAGACAAAGTTGGGGGATACTATGTTTTCATACCGGTCCCCCCGCCGCCCGCCACGGCATTTAAATATTGTTGGCGCGATAACTCAAAAAATATTTCACGGATCTTTACAAGATTGGTATATGTATAGATATGGGTGAGAGGACGACGCCTATTTAAAATGAGGTCATGACCTTCACTAGGAGAGTGTCCTTGACCTTGAATAGGTCCAATTTTGGGGAAAATCACACAAATTCTTAAATAACTCAAGAAATCTTGCATGGATTGATCCCAAAATCAAGTTGATCGAAGATCATGTATATGGTTGTCATGTTCCAGAAACTGGTGGCGCCACCTATTATTCTTTACTTGTTTTCGTGCCTTTATATACCCCCAAAATTGCCTCTTGACATTACTGTGAGCATTATTAGTCAAAAACTAATGGAGAGATTTCTTTAATATTATACATATACATAGATATGGGTTATGGGATGATGTTTATTTAAATTGGGGTCATGACCTTTCCTATGAGAGCAGTCTTGACCTTGAAAATTCCCATATTTGGTGAAATTCACACAAAATCTTTAATATCTCAGTAAGGGATTCATGGAATGATCCAAAAAAACATATTGACCAAAGATCTTGGATAGCTTTGCCGTTTGCAGAAGACAGATGGCGCCACCTTGTGTTGTTTTCTTGTTAAAATTATGTTAACGCAATAACTTTGTAAGAATTTGAGGTACAGTCACCAAACCCACAAGTTTGATGCATCTTATCAACGGCTAGGTCAAGTTCAAACATGGATGACCTTGATGCATTTTATCAAGGTCACAGCAGCGATTATACTTAAATGATATAAGGGTAATAACTCAGAAAGACGTTTTGGTAAAGTCATCAAACCTACATTTCAGATGCATCTTATCAAGGGCTAGGCCAAGGTCGGATATGGATGACCTTGATGCATTTTTCAAGGTCACAGAGGCGATAACGCTGAAATGATGTTAACTTTAATATCATCTTATCAACGGCTAGGTCAAAGTTGAAAAGAAACCATGGTGGCCTGCCAAGTGTCAGTCTCTGCATCTGAATTCAAGATGGGATCCTATTCTTCGAGGTTGGGGGGGAGGGGGTAATTGTCTGGGTATACTATGGCACCTGCGGTGCTATTAAATAAATAGTTTGCTTTTTGTTTTCTGGTCTAGGAAAAGCAAAAATAGCACTTATTTTAGCATCAACAGGTTTTACTTGACCCTGCCCTACAAATGACCCAAAAATGTTACTTGTGCATGACAAAACTCAAGATTTTACTCACTTGACGGTCAGACATGCCTCACTGAGTCTTTCGAAGAGGTCATGAAGAATTTGCAGATGTTTCTCCCAGGTGTCGCTGTACATGATGCGGTCATCAATATATGTGTCGCAGTCCTGAATGTCCTTGACAACCATATGGTGGACGCGCTGGAACGTGGCTTGCGAGTTCTTCATGCCAAATGGCATAACTTTATCCTGGTACAGTCCTTGAGGCGTCACAAATGCGGACACTTCTTTCATTCGTTCTGTCAGCGGAACTTGCCAGAATCCTTTTAGCAAGTCAAACTTGGAAACATATCTGGAGCTACCGACTCTATCAATACAATCATCGATCCTCGGAATCGGGAACGTGTCAGTATTTGTGACAGAGTTAAGTTTTGGATAATCTGTGCACATACGGTAACTTCATCAGGTTTTGGCACAGGAATACATGGTGAACTCCAGTTACTGTTACTAGGTTCAATAAAATCATTGTCCAGCAAATATTGAATCTCATCCTGTAGATACTTTTTCTTTTCTGGATTCAGTCTATAAGGATGTTGCTTGACTGCGCTTGCCTCGCCAACATCAACGTCATGGCACAATATGTTAGTTCGCGTTGGAATGTCACTAAACAAATGCTCATAATTCCGCAGCAGGTTCTTGAGGTCTTGTTGTTATTGTGTGGTAAGGTGTGACAATTTGGCATCCAGGTTGTTAAGCACGTCTGAGTTTTTAGCTCAGCTGACTATAAGTCATCTGAGCTATAGTCGTGGTCCATTGTCCGTCGTCCGTCCGTCTGTCCGTCCGTCTGTCCGTCCGTAGATGTGGCACGTTTTAAAACCGTAAGACCTAGGAATCCAAAATTTGGCATAATGTTAGATGTCCCCAAGATCTCCTACCAAGCCAAAAACTGGGTCTCAGCGACTTTGTTCCTTTGAGAAATTAAGGAAAAACCTCAATTTTTTATTAAAAACCTATTTTCACACTTCAGGACTGCATAATATCAAAACTACTCATCTGTTTTACCTCATATTTACCATAAATATTCCCCTATATAGTTCCTATGTACATGCCAGAAATTATGTCTGTATTGTTTAATTTAAAAAAGTTATGGGCCCAAACTTAATGCATTATATAAAAAATCAGGAAAGATATTTGATCACTTAACACAAACCTAGTTAAAGCTATGGACTTTTTTCCAGTAATATAACTTTAATTAATCAAAATTAAATTGTATACCCAAAATTAGATCAAAATCTTTTAAATTTTTTGAAATATTTACAAAAGTAAAAAATTGGTACTTTAAATTTTGCCCAACTTTGACCATGGCACGTTTTTTTCCTGTAAGTACTGTCGATTTAATTTTCGCAGCATGTTTTTGTTAGCGTTTAGTCTGTTAACACCAAAAATTTGAAACCAGTTGATCAAAAACTGTAGATTTTATTAAAGTTTTCAAGCACCATGTAACATATTGTTTACATCAAGCTAGTGTTATGCAGTTTGCAAGAGCTCAGCTCCCAGCTTCAGCTCTCAGTTCCTAAAATTTGGCATACTATTAGATATCTCCAAATCCCCTACCATGCCAAGAATTTGGTCACTAGGACTTAATACCTTCAAGATATTAATGAAAAACTTCATTTTTCCATTAAAAACCCATTGTTACACTTCAAGACTGCCTAATATCAAAACCACTGATCTGACTTGAATCATATAAAATATACATATTTTTCTATACATTCTCTATGCACATGCCAGAAATGATGTCAGTATTGCATAATTGTTTTAAGTTATGGGCCCAAACATAATGCACTTTGTAAAAAAATCAAGAAATATATTTACTCCCTTAACAAAAGGATTGCTGAACCTGGAGATTTTTTGTCAGGGATGTGACATTATTTTATCAAGATTCAATTGAATACCCAAAATTAGTTCAGAATTTTTTCAAATTTTATAAGTTATTAGTATAAATATAAAATAAGTACCTTACATTTTGCCAAACTTTGACCATGGCACGTTTGTTTCCTGTGAGCACTGTTGATATAATTTTCATATCATGCACACATAAGGATTTCAGCTTTTTAGTTTAGAAAGCTGAAAGAAATTGGCCAAAAATTGTAGCATTTATTAATGTTTTTATGAGACCATGTCAGACCTTAGCTCTCCCCAGCCCCTCTTGAGTCACCTGTATGTTGACCTTGTTGGCCTTTCATCAAATTATGCATGCTTGACGCGAGGCATACACTTGGGCAGCCAGGCATCTTATGGCCAGCCACAGTTGATCCAACATAACAATAAACAATAAATTAATAAATTTTTATTGGTTTTTAATAACAAATTAAAAAAATATATAAAAGGAATGTGTTTGTTAGTTGATAATAACAGGAAATTAACTTGCAGTTACTGATGATATAAGAATCTTGTATCCATTGATAGAATGTCACATATTCCAAATAACACCATGCAGTCACCTATGGTATTTTTCAGTTCAATTTTAATGATAAAAAAATAAACCATATTATTCATTATTAATCATTTGGGATCATATGAAGGAAATTAATGATAGACAAAGATGCAGTTGATAATATTAATCTAGATTCCTGCTGTGTCTAGTGTGTACATTGATGTGAAATTAGTCCAAAATGAATATATTACATTTTTTTTATGCCCCCGCCACAAAGTGGCCGGGGCAAATAGTTTTACCACTGTCCGTCCTTCTGTCCTTCCGTCATTTTGTCATACCGAAATCAAACAGTTGTATGGACTTTTTTTTCGCAATGCCTGCAGATATTGGCCTGATTTTTGGTGTGTGAGCAGATAATGACCAGTTACAGATCGAGTTCGCATTTCGTCCAGGTTGACCTACTTTTGACCGTTTTACGGCTCCTAAACTTAGAAAATTTCATGAAAAATAGAAATTTTCATGACAAATACACATGTACGGACTTTTTTTCGCAATGCCTGCAGATATTGGCCTGATTTTTGGTGTGTGGGCAAATAATGACCAGTTACAGGTCAAGTTTGCGTTTCGTCCCAGTTGACCGACTTTTGACCGTTTTACGGCTCCTTAACTTAGAAAATTTCATAAAAAATAGAAATTTTCATGACAAATACACATGTACGGACTTTTTTTTTCGCAATGCCTGCAGATATTGGCCTGATTTTTGGTGTGTGGGCAGATAATGACCAGTTACAGATCAAGTTTGCGTTTCGTTCCAGTTGACCTTCTTTTGACCGTTTTACAGCTCCTTAACTTAGAAAATTTCATGAAAAATAGAAATTTTCATGACAAATACATATGTACGGACTATTTTTCGCAATGCCTGCAGATATTGGCCTGATTTTTGGTGTGTGAGCAGATATAGACCAGTTACAGATCGAGTTTGCGTTTCCTCCCGGTTGACCTTCTTTTGATTTTTTTTTACGGCTCCTAAACATAGAAAATTTCAAGAAAAATATAAATTTTCATGACAAATGTACATGTACAGCCGTTTTAGCCCTCAGCTCATAGGCTGATGGGCTATTGTTGTCACCTAAGCTGTCCATCTGTCCGTCCGGAGTCTGTCCGTCCGGAGTCTGTCCATCCTGCGTCTGTTAACTTTTACCTTGTGAGCGGGATATATATTTCTCTAAAAGGATTCACAGTTGCAATTTTATTTCATCAGTGAATATGTATATCGATAAAATCTTAGTCAAGTTCGAAGATGGGTGACCTTGACCCATTTTTCTACATTTTAGAGCTGATTATACAAAACCACTCAAAAGCTTATATCTCAGGAGCCATATGGTGGATTGTTATGAAACATGGTACATACCTCTCCAATTTAAATTTATAACTGATTTTTAGCTTTTGCTAATATCCTAGTTTCGCAATGCAGTGCTTACAGATACTGGCCTGATGTTTGGTCTGTGGGCGCATAATGACCACTTACAGATCAAGTTCGCGTTTCGTTCCAGTTCACCTATTTTTGACCATATGACAGATCCTGAACATAGAAAATTTCATGAAAGACAGAAATTTTTTTATGAAAAATGCACATGTATGGACTTTTTTCACAATGCCTGCAGATACTGGCCTGATTTCAGGTGTGTTGCTTGATAATGACCCGTTACAGATCGTGTTTGCATTTTGCCCTTGTTGACCTACTTTTGACCATACGACACCTCCTGAACTTAAACATTTTTACAAAATTTAACAAATGTTTCTAATTTGTCCCAGGCGGGGGCATTCGTGTCGTTCCGACACATCTAGTTTTAATATGAATAAAAGCCATAAAACCAGGTACTTATGATCATTATTTAAATGTGTGAATTTTGTATAAATTTTGGATTCTCAACATCATTGTTTGGTGAAAACTGAATAAATACCAGACATAGTGCGAATACTTTGCAAATGTATTTGAATACGACTATGAATATGTACTCCATTATAAAATTTCTTGCATAAGAATGGAAATTCAGGTATAAATGAAAGTATGAATACCAGTGCAAATACTTTCAAAATGTATTCATGAATGCATTCATATATATATTCTTTATATTATTTTAATAATCATTTCAGTTGTATTTTATTTTTAAAAAATCATACGATTCTCTTATTATTTTTAATAAAAATTATATTTGGGACAATTTGTTATTATTTTTAATAAATAGTTAAACTCTTATATTATATGTTCTGCTTATAAGTTATATGGCCAAGTCAAAATCTGTGTGACTATAGCACTCCATTTGTTAATAAAATAAATGAAATCAATCCTCTTCCCTGTCTCCAAAGATACCATCAAAATCATACATAAGCTAAACACCCACAACTCATAATAAAGCTTATATTTCCACACAAACAAGCATGTGCCTCATTTCTAAATCATATTATTTTATCATATTTAACAGCTGAGCGCCGTGACCCATAGGTCCCTTGTTTAATGGTACTGTACCACACTGAATGTCTACATCACACTTACAATCAGTATCTACTTTAACTGAATCAGGGTCAGTGTTTACACAATTTACAAAAGTAACATTATGTACAACATCTGATGTGCTATTTCTGTCATAATATAGTTTCAACATGTTAACATGGTACAGATGTTTCATCTGGTGTCAACAGTATGTAATTTAAATCACTGTCTTTCTAGTCAACAATGTAAGGACCAAAATACCTAGCTTGCAGAGGTTTGTCTGGGATGGGAAGTAAGGCAAGGACCTTTTCACCAGGCTCGAACGTCCTACTTACAGTGTGCTTGTCATACTTTGATTCATTTCACTTTGTGCAGGTTTTAGATATGACTTTGCAATCTCACAAGCATTGTGTAGTTTAGAGTGAAAGTCTGAGACATACTGCAGTAAACTAGGAGAATCAGGATTTTCACACGAGTTTTTCTTTAAGCAGTTTCAATGGAAGTTCAGTTCGAGGTCCATGTTCGAAAACTAGTTCAAAGGGACTGAAACCAAGGAGTCTTGAAAGGAGTCTCCGACAACAAACTGCAATAGGTGGATACCTTCATCCCAGTCTTTCTGTGTGACATAGCAATAGGTCCTAATCATGTTTTTTAATGTCTGGTGAAAACGCTCGAGGGCGCCCTGATTTTCAGGATGGTATGGCGAAGAGCTGTACTGTTTTATACCTAGCTCAAGCATACATTGCTGGAATAAGCCAGACATAAAATTAGACCCTTGGTCAGACTGGACGGATTTAGGCCATCCAAGAGTTGTAAAAAAAATTGTCAGAGCTTTGACAACACTTTTGCAATTAATTTTGCGCAATGGTCTTGCCTCGGGGAACCTGGTAGATGTGCACATAATTGTCAGCAAGTATTCAAGTCAAGATTTTGTTTTTGGCAGTGGTCCAACACAGTCAACAATTTGATGTTTGATGGCACACTCATCATCAGCGCATACATCAGGTGGTCGCCATTTACGCTTAAGCACTCCATTTTTAACATAGAAACATACTGGGTTCTGTGACAGTTCATCTTTAGAATCTGCCCTGGGAAACAGACATGAAATTTCATGGTCCTTATGCTTTTCCGCGATAAGTTCTGACCTTGAAAATGCTGTATCCTGTACGGGCGAGTCTTTAGACGAGTCTCTAGTGACTCCCAGAGTGTTATTATCTGGACCATTATCCTCATGTGTGTTTTTGGCCATAGATCTAGTTACAACACATGAATGATACAAACCAGGAATTTCCTGACTTTCCGGATCAGTGTCCTGATCAAGTGACAGCTTTTCTGTCACTATTGGCACAGGTTGTACTTTGTCATCTGCAACATCATTGCCTAGTAGCAACTGGATTCCCTTAAAGACTAAAGTACATGTAGTTCTTATGCCCACAGTTATATTTCCAGAAATCAAATCTGACTTTAAATGTATACTGTGAAGCGGAACTGAAGTGTGCTTGTCTGAAAACACACCAAATAACAAGTGCATGTGCACCAGTAAATTACCTATCAGAAAATGGCAAAGTGTTTGCTAACATGAGAGTCTGGCCTGAACCAGTGTCCCTAAAAATTGTAATAGGGGTAGAATCTGAAAAACCACTTGAAAGTGATGCAAAACCATCATGTATGAATGGCTCAAATAACTCCATTTCAGAGTCAGGAGAGGAATCTACTACCTCAGCTTCATCAAACAAAGAACTGACAATGACAGTGTCAGTCATAAACTATTTTTCAGAGTCATTTAAGGAATCTACATCCTTTTTATCAATTAACTCCTCATGGGAATAAACAGAGGAATTTTCCTCAGCACAAACAAACTTCTGTTTGTCATAAGAGGATCTGGCCTCATTTGAAAAAAACTCGCAAGAGTAAAAAAAATACTTAGACTTATTTAGAGAATACTCCTCGCAGGAGTCTTGAAAGGACCTAGCCTTATTATATTCCTCACAGGAATCAACTGAGGTTTTTACCCCGCAGTCTACGGATTCTTCTTTGGATTCAGACGGCACGTGGGCCTCCGTAGCATCAAACTCTTTATTAGAGTCAATAAAGGAGTTGTACACCTTATTTATATGAAAAGAGCTTGGCTCTTGTACAATGATATGCATAGATTTTGAAACCAAACCAGAAGATTTGCTATTTGGTTTATTCGCAAGCTTCCAGCAGTCAGATATTAGATGACCTTCCTTCTTGCAGTAATTACAGATTTTCTTTGAAAATGACCTGCCTTGGTTGGACTTAGACACAGTGGACATGGACTGAGATGTAGCAATGGACTTTGCTGAATTTTCAGGACTACTAGAACTGGGTGACTGCGCTGCTGTAAACTTCTTTTGACCATACTGATTAACATACTTGTTTGTGAATGACTGGTTTGATTTGCTAGTAATGGACATTTTGTGTGTTAATGAATAATGATCAGCTAATTGAGCAGCAATGTCAAGTGTTTCAGGACTTTTCTCATCTAGAACATCTGCGTTAATGCAGCGCTTGAATTCTTCAAGCAAAATAAACTGGCGCAAATTGTCATAATTTTTCATTTCATTTTTAGAACTACACCAGCGATCAAACAACTGCTCTTTTGTCCTAGTAAATTCGATGTAGGTCTGTTCTCTGTGCATTTCCCAATTTCTGAAATTCTGGCGGTAAGCCTCCGGAACGAACTCATGACCTTTTAGAATTAACCGTTTTACCAGGTCATAGTCAGCAGCAGCTTCTACTGAAAGCTCCGTATAAAATTTTCCATAGGCCATTTTAAATTGTCAGCTACCTTCTCAAAGTGTAAGATATATTTATCAACCTCTTTTTCTTGAAAAAGTGGGACAAGTCCAAAGTGTTTAGTAACATCAAAACTGAGTTGGGGCAGCACTCAGACTATATTCTAGTTTAAGTCTTTCTAACTCCAGTCGTTTTAACTTAATTTCTTTTTCTTTTTCTAGTCTTTCTCTTTCTAACCTTTCGTGTTCTTTCCTCTCTTCTCTTCGTTTTTTCTAATTCCCTCTCTTTTCTTTGTTTTTCTAATTCCCTCTCTTTTCTTTTTTTTCCCATTTCCCTCTCTTCTCTTTTTGTCTAATTCTAACTGATTTAATGCTAGCTCATGATGCATTTTTAACTTTTTTTAATTCTAATTGCATAGCAAGGCTGTCATTTTTTGATGTTTCACCTTCACTCTCTTCAATTAAACCTTTGCTAACTAGGTCTTGCATCATTTTAGCAATGATATCAGGCTTTCTAAAAAGTTTTTTCACACTAAGCCCTAAGTGTTGTCCCAAATGCAACAACCGTTCCTTTGTCAACTGTTCAAGTTGATCAGGGTCGGGATCTCAGGTTTGAAATCTGCCATGTTAAGATGTTAAAACAGTAACAAAAAACCACTGAGATAAATCCTGAAAACAATGTATTGTAAACAGTATGTAATCTTGTAAACAATGTATGATAAAACAATGTGTCTAGTTCAAGGCCTAATACATGTTCAAAACTATTAAGCATCCTGGACGAGCCCCCAATTTTATGTTACGGAACCTAATATCAACAGATAACGTATGCGTGATGAACATATATTTTGTAATGGAGATAAAAAAAATCAGATTCTGTAACACTAGGCAGCGTGTAATGTCTAGGGGAATGAATAAAGAAAGTTAATGTTTTTTTTTTGTTAAAAAATAACTATAATTTATTCTTAAAACGACCCTATCATTACAATACACTAAACCAATACAATTACACAGTATAACAGCAGTATAAGAACAAATCAATACACTCTCACAGTAAAATAAGTGCACAGTACCTGGATAACACCATTGTCACAGCGATAAGTCCTTTAAAATGTATAAGCCGGATGAAAAGTTCACACAAATTTTCTCGGAGAATAATAGTCAAATGTAAAGCTCTTGTTACAATCCAGAAAGTAAACTGAAGACCAAATAAGATTCGTCACAAAATCCAGAAGAAAATCTATAATTGCCGCACTTATGGGAATAGGCCCTACAAACTGACATACACGCTTCTGTATCCGCTGGAATATTCTCTCACCTCCCTCTCGGCTCTAAATCACAGCCCCCTATTTATAACTTTTCACCTCCAGCCGAGAACCTTCCATTGCTCGAACATTCTAAAGAATCTAACACAGTACACACGTTCAAAGAACATACCAGAACAAAGAACGCTTTGTATCTAGGGTTCAACCAATACGAATTAAAGCGAGCCTGCTACATCCGGCCAGGCGAGGCCGCCACAACACGAGCTACGCGTGGCAAACAAACCAAACGCCAACAACACATGGAACATCCGTGTGCACAATAAAACAATCATCTGTAAGACCGTTGCACACAATAAAAAGGGGCACCTGTAACACCCACTAAAGGCAGTTTGCCTTGGCTCAGCTTTGCCACTACTGGCAGGCTTCCCTTCTGCCATGCATCCCCCCACCCCTTCCCCCAGATGGTGCATAAACTAGATGAATGTTATAATTTTCTGTATTTGATTCATTCTTATTCTAGGTTATACTACATTTAAGATTTTGTATTGTACCACCAAGGTTACGATGGTTAAAGTGCACATTTAATGGTGTCCACAAAGTGGTGTATTGCTATGAAAGTGTAGATGTTCATCAGATAAGGCTTTCCTTACTTCAGAAGAGTAAAATCTTCACCTGGTGTAAAAAATTAACAATAATTCCAGGAATATATTATAGCTGAGATAGTAATCAGCGCAATGATATTGTTTGTCCCTCATTCAACCAACAGTGTGTATACTTGTTTTAAAAAGATGTTTTGTTTTTATCAAATTTACTGAATCTTTTATTTTTGGTGAATAAAACTTAGCATATACTGAAAACTCCAATGTACAAAATTTTTTAATAGTGATTCAAGGAATAATCTTGAAGATGCCATGTAGTGGCTTTATTTTCTTTTAAATTCAGTTCAAACATTTGTGATTAAAAATAATAAAATATGTGTATGTATAATATGACCCGATGAGAGCTGATCTCTGGATAAATAAGTTTTGCAACTTACAATTTTGATATTTTAACTTATATTTTCAGATTTGTTTATCACAAATTTATAAAACTTGTAAATAAAAGAAATGAATCTGATAAAAACTATAAATGGAAAAAGTGGATATGCTAAAAAAATAAGGCTTTAGTATAAACTTAAATGCATTATTCCCTTGAAAGTGAAATAAAGGTATTGTTCCATTCTGTCCGAGTGCCTGGCCATCTGTAAATTTTTCATATGCAGCACAGTATCTCAAAACTTTTACTGGTTTTCTTCATGACAGTCTTGTCAGAGTATTAGTTTTGCAATCATGTATTTAGAACTTTACTATAACCAAGTAGGAGGACCCTTTCTTCTTAGCTCCTCATATGCTTATATATATGAATAACATTACAGTAGAATATTTTGCATTTGCTAAAATTTCAAATTTCAGCTAAGCGCTGTGACCCATGGGTCCCTTAATTGTTTACCGTCTGCACCTGTCTCTCGATAAATCCATTACTTCTTGGGTAGTGAGGCGATAAAGTGGTGTGCGTGAAGCACCACTCACTGGCAAACTTCATAAACTGATGACTGTCAAATTGTGGGCCATTGACACTGAATAAAATTTCAGGGATTCCTTGCTCACTGAATATTTGTTTCAGGGATTTATAACTTTTCCACTAGTCGGCATACCTCCTATACGACGAACGATAGGAAATTTTGTGAAGTAGTCTGCCAACAGCAAGTACTCAAGGGTGTCATAATGGAACAAGTCAACACGAAGTTTTACCCATGGTCCTTTCGGTATGTCATGTTGCAGTAGTGGTTCCGATTTTTGTGACTTGGCATCCTTTTGACATATGGAACCGAGGTGCGAAATGTGTAACTGTAAAAGGATATCAGATCTCATTACTGGAAGAATCACGATTCTTTCTCCTTTCATCAGGATTCAATTAACAACTGAAATTTCGTTACGATATAAACAAAAGGGGCGTAAATGCTTTGACGAGTCTATGAATCTTTCTGGCCTTCCGCGGAGACCAACAGTGCATTAATCTGACAGGGTTTTGTCCTTTAACGTTTTTCCCCGGATTTGCTCAAGTTTACCGGTTGTGAACTGAAGGTGTGCTACCCGTTTTGTCTAGTTTGATCTCTTCCCAGTTTTTGCTCGATAATCTTGAAAGACTATCTGCTATGATCATTTCTGGTCCAGGGCGTAGCCCTGTAGCTGTAGATATAGCCTCTGCAACCTGGGTGGTTCAGGTTCTTTAAGTGTATCATTTCGGGGGGGGGGGGGGGGGGAGGGGGTTATGGTCCGTTTTAAAGGTAAAGTGCTTACCATACATGAAGTTGTGTAATTTCTAACGCCGAATACGACAGCAAGCGCTTCCCCCTCGATGTTTGCATATCTTTGTCAGCACTCTGGCGACTTTTAGAAGCAAACGCACCATGTCTATCATGCTGCACAAGAGCTGCTCCAAGGCCGGTAGGCGGAGCGTCAATATAAATGGTAGTCTCTCAGTTTGGGCTGAAATAGGCCGACGTTGTACTCTCGCATAATAGCGTTTGATTTTGTCAGACTTTCTGTTGGTCCATTCAGAGTCCGTTGTGATTAATTCTCTGAGAGGTGCTGTATGTGCTGATAAGTTCGAATGAAAGGTCCCATATATATGTTGCTAAACCTAGGAAGTGTTGGACTTCACTCTTGTCCTTTGGGGCTGGGAGTTCTGCTATATCTACAACTTATATCTTGCTATTAGTATAGATTTCGGTTATATTTGTTACTTTCTGAGTCTTTTCCTTATAACTATTACTAATCTTACCTTTCCTAGCCTTTTTATCACACTATATGGCCCATCCCCTCATTATAAATATTATATTGCATTTTGTGGTACAAGAATTTCGATGTCGGCAACATGCATGGGTGAGGAAGCACTGACGGTACATAAATTTTGATGTCCTTGAAAATACTTTTCAGGTCCTTGAAAAGTGCTTGAAATTTTTCTCATGATAAGTGTGTGAACCCTGTATCAAATCTGTCAGGGTATGCCTGTTTCAGGTTTTCAGTTGTGGTCAGATCATTTAGCTCACAATTAACTGCACAATTAAGTTGGACAATATTCAACTCTTGTCAGACAACCCGAGTATAGCAGGTCCTTCTACGTTTACTTTATAGAAAAATATTTGTTTCCAAGGCGTGTCTTTGCGTCTACATGTGATGTATCTTAAGGTATTGCCCCCTGGTGGACAGCTTGTAAACTATATTTTGTTGCTCTCGCAAGAAGCGAGGTTGAGCGAGAATGAGCGAGGAGGCCATTCCGCCAAGTGATGTATTGGTGGTGAAATAAAATGTCGTGGACCGTTATAGCCTTTGTGGTGTTTGTTTGGGCCCAAGTTATGACAACATGGAATACAGATTGTGCCAAATTGCTCGATCTCCTCATCGTTATAGGCAGTTAAAATAGTTTCCCGCTTTCCCGTGTGCAGCGGCGTACCTAGCCTCATGGCTGCCCGGGGCGGTCTTAGAAATTGCCGCCCCTCTAACAAAACATTACAAACCTGGATAACATATTGAAATATATCGTGTCAAATGTCCTTGTTTCAGGCTTGTATTTGACCACAACGCAATTATATGGATTCACTGGATGGGAATTCTTCCGCCACATATTAAAGAGCAGACATGTATCTCTTTGCTAATGTATATATTATAAATCAAAAGATCGCTCGAAGCACAATTATATTTCATTATGAAGTGATCAGAAAGGAATAAAACGAATAAATTGTAACTATAAACAGATTACACTGCAGGATACACATATAATGTGTGAAATTAAACTTTCATCATTCATGTAAACACGATTTATGATTACTTTATACTCAGCTTGGGAAAAAACTTTATTTGGTGAGTGTTATTCCATTCTTAACGTATACAAATACCTTGTCACATTTATAATTCCACCTCTTGTTAACGCATATGACAGCAGGTACACCTAATAGAGCTATTGGGATATGCATGGTACTGCTGCATGCAAGGCACTTTAGTCTTTACTGAAAAAGCGTAATTCATTAGTTAAGTCTATATATGTAGGCAGGGCATGTTTAATATTTTCAAATTAATCCAATGTTTGGACAAACTGACTTAGTTTAATTAAAAAAATCCTCCAAGTTAAAAGCATACTATATTTCAAGGCTACATCAAAATCATTTAGGAATTATAGTGATTATGCACTTTGCGAGGTTTTATTTATGAACTGATGGCTATTTGTTATTTAATAAAGTATTTAAATAAATTTCAAGTAATGATATAATTTAAATATATAATTTAATTTCAAATAATTTGTCACAATATACAACAATTGTCTTTAGGTAGTGGATAATTAAACTGTTAATAACAGAATTAGTAGTACAGGTAAATATATCTTTAATTTAAGTTTTGAACGCTAAAAGTTAAAACTGATACTTGATACGTATATTGCACATTGGCTAAGCGGCCAGGGGGATTCATCCCGCCGGACAGTTATAATAGAATTATATTTTAAGGTAAAATAATTCCTACATAGGCCTGGGTGTTTATTGTTTTTATTCACGTTACATAAAAGATCATGCAGGCCATATTGGTTAATCAAAAGACTACGCTCCCGAGGCAGCGGAAATCTTGCGCTTCTAAAGAAGCTACTGATTATCACGCTGCCAGCTTTGACCGTTTATGATATATTTAGACACCAGATGGCGGTTTGTTGTCCACTGAAATAAACGTGCGTACGATGTGACAAGCAGCCAATCAGATGCCAATAAACAAACACTCAACAGGCATCCTGGCTCCGCCCATTGCCGCGCTTCAAGCGCCGTTTGATGAGTTTCCGGTCGAATTTAAATTGCTCCCTCTGCATTCTCGCATCATCGACCGATTCGATTATGATATTATGACTGTGTTAGCGTAGCCATGTACATGTATCTGTTTTCTGCAGAACTGAAACCAGCCAGCGAGGTGTGCACGCAGCCTTTGTTGTTACGTTTCGTTTGAATTACAGCTCACCGGCCGAGCATCCTATTAGTCCGCCACGTACGGACTCCATTTATGTGATATGGAGTCCGACCGTCTGGCGGTGAGAGTTCACCCTGCGGTACATGGAGGGACCTGTAACATGAAATACCACTGCTTGTGCAAAAGAGAAGCAATCTTGTATTTATATATTTTAATAAACTTATTATGTATCAAATTAAATCGATATATCACCTTAATGTGCGCCTGTAAATGTTCTTTATCCTTTGAACTGCCGGGGTTCAGTTGTTGCATGCGTAACAGGACACCGCCGGAAAAGGAATCCCATGCAAATTAGGTGGGCAATCTATGCAAAAGAGGAATTCAAGGGGGGGGGGCTTTTCCCAGGAATGCCAGTGCCGTGCACTAGGATAGACCATATTTTCATGAGCATCCTTCCCATCATACATCGCGTGTTGTCAATGATGCTAATTTCCTATTGGCTCCAAAGTGACCGACAAGTCAGGTTCCTTTAGGTCAAAGGTCGACCACCTGTTGCCCTGGCATAGCATGGCCTGCGTGGCCGGCAAAAACCTGTTGTAAGAATATAGTTTTGTCAGGACCGGTTTTCGGGGTTTCGGCAACGAGGCATGACAGCCCGTAATGACCACGAGGTCTTTGGGTAGCCTCG
Organism: Sipunculus nudus; assembly: GCA_026874595.1. Classification (NCBI taxonomy): domain Eukaryota; kingdom Metazoa; phylum Annelida; class Sipuncula; order Golfingiida; family Sipunculidae; genus Sipunculus; species Sipunculus nudus. The sequence continues at coordinate 44,311,662 of CM049308.1, forward strand.
TCAGTTCTGCCCAGACCTTGCTGTTGGCAACCAGCCGACTGGTCGCCTGTACAATCTTTTTCCAGTTAGGAACCTTATTTTATCCCCCGTCAGTTATATTCTGAAATGCATGTAAAAATGTATGATTATTTTTGTACTAATAGGAAACCCAAACGTTCATTCTGTCCCACCATGCATATATAAAACTTCCTGTCTGTTCCATCCCAATATATTGTATTTTCTCTGCTGGATACATTTGTATAAAATATGGTCAACTGCAAAGTATAAAGCCTCCAGTCTATTTTATATTTTCCTAAAATGCCCTATTTCGGACCAGTAGAACGGCAGACTAAGCAGTTTCTCGTCTCCCCCCCCCCCCCCCCCCCCCCGCGCTGCAAGAATATCGTTGGGGTCTACTTTAGTCGGTACATCGCGGGCAACGATTAATAATTAAACGAATTAAGTAGTGATAGGGCAGCGATTAATAATTAAACGAATTAAGTAGTGATAGGGCAGCGATGGTTTATGTAAATTTGATTCTGAATAGCCTACCAGAGCTGCCATTCCCCTTTCTTTATTCCTGGCCATTCTAATCCAAAAGGTTACGAAATAAATATCAGTAAATGTTTAATGTATATTCCTTCCAAAACAATAATAATTATGAAGATTTAATATGAAGAGTTCACAGCAGAGTAAAGCTGTTGTCATAACTGGGTAATTATTTATGCTTAATTGAATGCTTTCTCTAAAGTGAGCTTAATAAATAGTAGCACACGTTCCCACTTTCTGCCCGTGCTAGACGTAGAATACCTGGCCCTATAGTGACCGTGTGGGTGCTGGTGCTGTCATCTGGCCGCCTGGGGTAAACTAGTTTCCACAGTCCAGCTTAGGCCTGTGCTGCCACTTGGCATCTCAAATGAATTAACCATCAAAACAAAATTCAATACCTTAGAAACGGGACATAGTTACAATAGAACACGACTGTCATCAATATTATTATTTATTAAGCATTACCAGGTATAGATAGTAGCACAGACGTGCTGTTCTCCAAACATTTAACCAGACGTGCGAACTAAACAGTTTCTCATTCAATGGATGCAAGAATTCTTTTCAATCGATTTTTCTTATAATTTAAGATGGTCGGGAAAACTTAAAAAACCATGAAAAATAATATATTAATTCTCTTAAACTCATTTCTGGTATTATCATCAGATGACAGTCATTTTTCAAGAATTTAGACCGAAAGTTCCGAAAACTGACTTACCACACGATTACCGCCATAGAGCTTGGGGACTGTTTCTCCCAGTTTGCTGTTGCCGTTTGTTTACCTTTCGCAAACAAATAGTGCATTGTAAAGAGTCTTGAGCACAGTATTCCGCCTCCAGTCCATTCATAATTTATGTAGTATTTATGCATATTCAACTGTTTCACTGTTCAGCTTATCCAGATATATATCCTTTTAAACAATCAAATTTTAGTAAGATTCCTCCGCGTTCTGCATTTCACAGTACAAAATACCCGCCAAACTCCACGTGTTTGATAACCTCAAAACCGACCGTAAAAGCATTACTTTGATAAGCCTACCATCCACTATTCTATCGTGCCAGACCAGGAATTTATTAGGGCCCCGCTTGAAAAGCGGGTGCCCTATAGTAATCGACCTGTCCGTCTGTCTGGCTGTCCGTCCGTCTGTCCATCAGTCCGTCAACAAATTCTTTTCCGGATGATAACTCCAGTTAGGATTAACGGATTGAGTTCAAACCTGAAATATGTATTAACCATCAATTATGGAAGATCCCTATCGATTTTGGGGTCCAGAGGTCAAAGGTCAAAAAGTTATTCACAGTTTGGTGTTAAATTTTAGGTCCCTCTTTCAGCAGGGCAGAAATCATAATTGTAACCATAATTATTTGTTCCACCTTAACAGTAGGACAGGTCCTCATGTCAACAGCAACGAGGCATGATATATGGTCATAGTCAGCCATTTTTCTGTAAGTTAGGCTATGTGGTAAAAACCATTACTGAACACCTAGTAAGGTTGCGCTCTCTTAACAAATATGCATGCAAAAGGACACACACTGTTAACACAATAACTCGTAAAAAGTATTTCATATAAGGTCCCCAGACTCATGGCAGTGATGGACCTTTTGATGGGCTACATCATGTTTGAAGATGGGAGACCTTGATGGATTTTCAAGGTCACAGACGTGATAATGCTAAAATGATGTTAACCAAATAGATTGCGAACAATTTGACTAACACTCACTGAACTTGCACCAGTAATGTTTTTCATGAAGGGCTAGGTCAAGTTGGAAGATGGATGACCTTGACAGAGGCGATAATTCTCAAATGATGTAAATGCAATAACTCGCAAAGAATTGGATGAACAATCAAATTCGTTTCTGCATAATAACTCCCCTAACACATGATGGATAGGATTAAATCATAATATGTATCACCTATTGCCTAAGGGCAAGCTTATTGATATTTGGGTCAGAAGGGGACAAAAAAGTAATACACAGTTTGATGTTCAGTTGCTGGTGTCTCCTTCAGCAGGCCAGATGGATGTATCTTTTTCGAGTCACTCGTGTACAGCGGCATTACATTTTCACATTTTTTTAAACATTTTCACTTTACCATATCTTTTCTTCCAGTTTCTTTACAGGTTCTTTAATTTTCAAATATCACTCTGTCAGCCCATGCTACCAAAGTACACCGAATTCACAGTACTTCAATTTATAATGACTGCATCTTTTGCGGGGCCCTTACTGACCTGTCAGTTTTCTAGTTTAAAGAATATTTGTAGATTAAATCTTATATTATTATGATCCTCTTAAGTGTCAGTTAGCATCACGATTCGGGTAGCAGATTAGGAGAGTATACACCTTAAGTGATTGCATTTAAGAGGCACTCTCCTAACACACCCACTATCCAACCTCCACACAAGCACTTATATTTTATCTGAGCCTTATCGTTCTTTCCTCAGCATTATAAAGTTTTATTCACACCTAAATAACCACTCATAGTTGCTCAGTTGTTCTTAATGTAAATCTTTTAATTATCTAAGAAATAGATTAGTGAACAGACCAATGTTAGAAAATTTTGCAATGTAAGTGAATCATGTGACATAAACTGATGTCATACTGAGATTACCACAGTTATAATGAGATGGACATATACCCATAAATGTTTGCAATTAAAATGTGAAGTCTGTGGATTTAAGAGAAATATATGTATATGAAATCTGTATGTAGCTTGAACTATTTTATTTTCATTATAGTATATAAAAACAGGATAACAAATCATTATCTTACTTCATGGTAGATTATATGCTCTTTACTGTCAATAGTACATAAACCAGGGTAATTGGTCATGTTGTAACATTTAAATATCTGGATGTTTATTATTATAACTTTATCTGTATAACGTATTCTGTGATGAAAGATATATTGGTTATGTACAATATATGAAATATAATAGTGTGTACGGGGAACTGGTGAGTTCTGCCCAGACCTTGCTGTTGGCAACGTTGGCAACCAGCCGACTGCTCGCCTGTACAATCTTCTTCCAGAATAAATCTCTTCCTCGCCTCTCATCTGTCTTCATTGATTGTTGAACCTGGCCTCCACCGAGCCGCGTGACAAAAATGGCGCAGCCAGCAGGATGAGATGCGATAGAGATTGAACACCTGGATGGAGTGGACTAGCTGACCTGCACGTCCTGTGTCCCTTGCTGGCGTATGGTTTCGCCAAGACCGCCTATGTTGTCGTGTTTTTGGACTTTTGCTGTGTTTTGAGGACTGAATTTTGGTTACGTACCCACTGACGGATGTTTTCCTTTTTCTGGTGATCACCCACCGCGCCGTCGCGTTCTGCCTGTGCTTGTTGGTCCCTTGGTTCTGTGGCGTGGACTGTTCGCAGGGCGCTATAGGACCGGCCTGGTGTCCTGTTCCGGACTGACCTCAGCATGGATTCAGTGGACTAGGGACCCGTTAATAGCCAGTGTGTGACGAGTGGTTTTTCTGTGCTTCTGAGAGCACAATGGACACATCGGCAAGGACAGTGCATATAAAATGTTTCATCCTTTTATTTGGGTGGCGTAAGGTGACATATATGATTTAATTATAAAGGTAAACTATTTATTTAATAATGGATATCCAGATTTTTACGGTTATGTTACAGGAATACATTTGTAATAGTTAGATTATTTTTTTTTCTGCATTAAGCTTACACCAGGCATTTATATTTTGGTTGACTGCAGCAAGATTGCTAAGATTCTTTGCATCTATAATAATACCCTCGTTAAACTTCTTACTAGTAATGATTGCTTAATTGGTAGTGATTGTTTAAGTGTAATTTACATTTAAGTGTATGAGAAAAGGTGAGGTAAAGTATTCTTACATTTCCTTGGTTGTCTGCCTGCCACTACCAGTGCGGTAAGTTCACATAGGTAAGACTTTTTGTATCATCTGTAGGGGTATAGATAGATGTTAGTTGAATCTGATTCCCACCGATCCAGATACATTTTTGTAATTTAGCTTCCTAGGACTAGGTATCCTTTAGTATCATGTAAAATCCACTTACCATTAGGTACACTCGCACCGTAGTAGTTAGGTCCGTACCAAAGGATGTTAAGCAGTCACAACTCGTGGGGCACTTTGGTACGGTCGGCACGGTGGAATCCATTTTGATTTCTACTGACAAATTGTACATCGTGTACGCCTCTCCCTCTGGTGTCCCCACGGCCATAGACTCATTGAGTTCTATTAAGTTGTCAGCCCTAAAGGAACCAGTGCTACTTTTGTTAGCTCCAGCAACAGATACTGATGAGCCTCAGATCAAAGCGTTGCTTGACCCTGATCCTCTTTAGCATTTCTTAGATTCCTTAAGCTCTGATAACTTAGCTAAACTGCAAACATAACTGGAAGGTCGAGTGCCTAGCAGACAAGCTCCTCCTGCCCCTCTGTACACAGTTAGTCAGCGCCCCCGATTACCCACCTTCTCCGGGGATCCTGGGAAAAACATATCGTATAGCCAGTGGAGATTTCAAGTCCAGTGCCTGCTGGATAACCCTAGTTATCATAAAAGCGAAGTGGAAGAGGTAGTCCGCTTGTCACTCAGGGGCACTGCAGCAGAAATTTTATTATGCTCAGAACCAGGAATAAAGGTTTCTGATTTGCTCCGTCAAATCGACCTAATGTTTGGGTATGTTGTAGATTATAATCTCCTCCGGTAACCGTATTATGGAGCTCAGCAAGGTCCGGGGAAAACATAGTTCAGTGGGGCTGCAGACTCCAAAAACTACTCCATTACCTTAAAGGCAGGGATTTGATCACCCCCACGGAAGCAGAGCATAGCTTGAGATCCAGGTTTTGGTGTGGACTCCACCCAAGTTATGTTAAAGTAAAAGAAGCCTTACGGGTAATTCTGCGAACAGGAAAGTCGTTCAATGAATTATTTAGTTGTGCTAGGGACTGGAGGCGGAATATACACCTGGCCCTTCGTCCGTCCGGGTTTCCCATCCAGCCCAGCCTGGAAAGGGTAAATTGCCCCTACAACAGCAACAGCAAACAAACCCTGATTTAGCCCAAGCTGTAGACACGGTACTAAGAAAAATGGAAGGCTTAGAGGCACGCTTAAGTAAAATAGAAGGAAAGGCTACTTACCCCAGTAAATCTCCCTCAGACACCAATCCTAACCAAGATCAGAGCAGCACTGCTGGTCAAAATCGCTTATTTTGTAGCAGATGCAAACGAACCAACCATCTTCTGCGATATTGTGTGGCCCGTAGGGACGTGAACGGACGGCCTTTAAACTGAAGTCCGCCTGCAACAGACGATTGGGGGTTGCAGGCGAGAGACCTGTCCCTACTAAGATTCCTGTAGTACTTGGTTGGCAGTGTCGACCAGGTAGAGCTCATAGCCAACGGTAATTCCTCTACTGAGTTACTTGACTCTGGCTCGGCCATTTCCACGGTTGCCGAGTGGTTTTGTAACAAACACCTAGCTTCTTGTTCTATATTGCCCGTGGACCAGGTATTGGAGTTCGAGGTAGCTAGTGGCGGTAGGCTAGACTATTTAGGTATCGTTGAGTTGGATCTTAACTTTCCATCGGTTTTGAAGGATACAGTTTTCCCTACTCCAGTCCTCCTAGTAAAGAACACGAGCTTTAATCTAAATACCCCCTTTGTAATTGACCAGAACATTATCAAGCCGTGGGTCAGACCCCTAAGGGCACTCAAGGGACCCAGATTTATCCAAACAGCTGGCTTATCGGATCCCTGGCGTTTAGCGTGTAGAAACATTTGTCTCTTTAACGGTTCTACTTCCAAGCCTCTCGGGAGGGTGTTTAGCAATAAACAAGTCCTTATACCACCCAATCATAGCTACTTCATACAAGGGGAAACAAGAACGTACGTTTGGTGAAACCACTTTTGTGACTGAGCCTGAGGGTCAGCTACCCGCAGGACTGGTGTTAGACCCCATTTTGTGGAAGTTAACTTGATAAACAAAACCAGAAAACGGGTTGACGTAAAGTTTCTAATTTGACCTCTAGCCCAATTACCGTTCCGGCAAAAGCCTTACCTTGTTCCCTCCAAGTGGCCTCGGTCGTACCTTCCTTTAGTCAAAGCACGAGCCCTGCAGGTTTACTAGACTAATTTAACATCGGTATCTCTTTCTCTGAGGAAGAGTGTCACAAAGTTTAAAGTCTTTTAAATACTTGGACCTCTATCTTTTCTATTGATGAAACAGACATCGGCAAGACCGATATGATAAAACACCGGATAGTCTTAACAGATGAAACGCCCTTCAAAGAGCCGTATCGGCTTATCCCTCCTCATCTTTATGAGGAAGTCAGGTGTAATCTTAATGAAATGCTCGAGGCAGGTGCCATTCGTGAAAGTTCGAGTCCATTCTAGTCAGTTATAGTAATCGTCCGCAAGCCTGATGGCAAACTAAGATTTTGCGTGGACTATCACTGTCCGTGATGCGCATTCTCTGCCTCGCATTAATGACATTTTAGAATCACTTGTAGGCAGTAAATTCTTTTCCTCTCTTGACCTCAAAGTCGGGTACTGGCAAGTGAAGGTGGAGGAAGAAGACAAGCATAAGACCTCATTTACAGCCTGTCCATTAGGGTTTTTCAAGTTTAATACGATGCCCTTCGGTCTAGTGAACGCGCCGGTCGTCTTCCAGTGCTTAATGCAGAAAACTATGGGTGATTTGCATTTATCGCAATGTCTCCTTTATTTGGATGACATCATAGTCTATAGCTCAACTTTTGAGGAGCATCTTGAACGGATGGTGGCTGTATTTCAACGCTTCAATAATGCCGGTTTAAAGCTAAAACCGAGCAAGTGTCATTTCTTTCAGACAAAAGTCCGTTATCTAGGCCATGTGGTTTCAGCTGATGCCATTCACGCAGACCCGGCCAAGGTAGATGCAGTAAAGCAGTGGCCCACATCAAGTACAGCGACTGAGATTAGACGGTTCCTAGGTTTCGCTTGTTTTTACTTTACGTTTATCCCTCATTTTGCCCATGTAGCACGTCCCCTCCATGACCTCCTGAAGGGAGTCTCGCCCAAAAAGAAAGGTAAACCTGGTAAGTACACGCCTAAAACCACATCCATTACATGGGGTACAAAACAACAGGAGGCATTTGATAAAATTAAAGACTTACTGTGCCAAACCCCTGTATTGGCGTTTGCCAATTTTACTAAGCTATTTGTCCTGCACACGGACGCTTGCAAATCATGTCTAGGTGCCATCCTATATCAGGAAGAAGAGGGTAAACTCCATCCCATTGCCTACGCCAGCCGTAGCCTTAGACTCTCAGAAACTTATAATCCAGCCCACAAGCTAGAATTTCTGGCTTTAAAGTGGGCTGTCACAGAGAAATTTAAAGACTATCTTTATGGTGGTACATTTACTGTCAGAACTGACAATAACCCATTATGCTATGTCCTTTCTTCAGCCAGGCTTGATGCCACTGGACAGCGGTGGATTGTTGAACTGGCTAACTTCAATTTTGATATTAAATACCGCTCAGGTCAGGTTAACATAGACGCTGATGCGTTACCAAGGTCTCCTGGTCGGGAGATTGGCCATCTCTCCACCGAAACCGTAAATGCTATTTGTAACTATCAAATGCCTTATTTTATTGGCTTACAACACATACCTGCGCCGGCTGATCAGTGCGCTTGTTCAGACAACCTTCAACATACCCCAATTAATATAAGAGACAAACAACTTGAAGACCCCATCCTCAAACAAATAATTCAAAGCTTAGAAGCAGGACATGAACCTAAAATAACCAGGAAACCATCACTGGATTCCAACTGGCGTATATACCAGAGCCGAGCTAAGCAATTTGTTTTACGGCAGAATATACTATGTCGCAAGAGAACCGTAGATCATCAGCTTACATACCAGGTCGTATTGCCTGAATCTCTGCGTAGTGTGGCTCTTCGTTTATTACATGACCTAATGGGGCACCTGGGAGAAACCAGAACTACAAAACTAGTCCAGGATTGGTATTTCTGGCCAAAAATGTCAAAAGTTATTATCCAATACGTCTCTGGCTGTCCAAGATGTGTCAGAAGAAAGACACCTTCCAATCAATCAAAGAGCTCCCATTGTCAATATTTGTTCCACTGCACCTTTGGAGTTACTTTGTGTAAATTTTGTATCAGAAGAACCGTGCAAAGGTAACATAGAAAACATCTTTGTAGTGACAGATCACTTCACAAAATTTGCGAGGGCTTTTCCCTGTAAAACTCAACAGGCCAAACCGACAGCCCAAATATTATTTGATCAATTTATATGCCACTATGGCTTTCCCCAGAGAATATTATCTGATCAAGGCAGAAATTTCGAGAGCAAACTGATCAAGGAACTATGTAGTTTAGCTGGGATTTCCAAGTGTCGAACTATCCCTTATCATCCACTGGGGAATGGTCAGTGCGAACGTTTTAACCACCCTCTCCTAAATATGCTCGTCTGCCTAGAGCCAGAAGGGAAATCCAATTGGAAAATACACCTTAATGCTCTGACCCATGCTTGATAATTGTACTCAACATGAGACAACCGGGTTCTCCCCCTTCTTTCTCATGTATGGTCGCCATCCCAAACTGCCAATAGACATAATTCTGGGTTTAGATCAAGAGGATAAGCAAGCAGCCACAGACTTCTTAAAATATGTGCAGTCCTTAAGGGATACTCTATCAGATGTTTATAAAATGGCACAGAACTCTTCTTTCGCCCAGCAACGCCATAAAAAGCGCTATGATCGTAAGATTAAAGGCGCGTCCCTTCAATTTGGAGACAAAGTCTTAGTCCATAACCTCAATGTAACTGGTAAACAAAAACTCGCTGATGTGTGGGGAAACTCCTATATACAATGTTGAAGGACAACCAAAAAAGGGATATTCCAGTTTATAGGGTGCATAAGGAAGAAGCAACGGGTGGCATATGCACGCTTCATCGTAATCTACTTCTCTGTATCAACAATTTCCCCCTATAACCCCAGTTTCGACTCCAGTGCATCAAAATGTACCCAAAAGCAAATACCAGATCATAAAATTGTTGATGTAGAATGCTCCAGTGATATTGAAAGTCTAGATGAGGATGCTGATGTTTATATCATCACTCCATTGTCAGTTCCTGTTAATATTCCTTTGATACACGTAGATCAGGAAGAAAATCTCCCACTTTCCACTCCTAGTTCGGAAATCGCACTTTCTACTTCCGGTCCCGAAGATGAAGGCCCATTCAGTCCCGATTTTCCAGTTCGGGATGCATCCCCTGTAATAATAACAGAAACTGATGAGAGTGCCATACCAATCCCTGAAGTTAATGAATCTCTAACCGATCTAGTTGAAAATCAAGAATAAAGTGAGGAAACTGGTGCAAACTTACCAGATGTTACTACAGATAATTCCCAATTAGGGGATGATCGCCCCAGGCCCAGGCAATCAAACCGAATAAGACGGCCTCCAACCTGGTTACGGTCTGGAGATTATGTCCAACATTAATTCGATATAGCTGGCAATGTTCTCATAAAACTGTTCACAAAATTGTAATAATAGTTTTCTTAGCGAAGCCATGATTTCTTCGCATATTTTCCGTTGTCGGGTCGACAACTTTTTCGAACGGGGGGAGGGTGTAACAGGGGTTATATAGCCCCATGTTTTTTTTCACTTTGTCTTTCACTCCAAAGTGACCTACAAGTCAGGTCCTTTAGGTCAAGGGTCAAGGGTTTTATCAGGAACTGTTTTCGGGGTTTTGGCAACGAGGCATGACAGCCCGTAATGACCATGAGTTCTTGGGGCATCCTCGTCAGTTCTGCCCAGACCTTGCTGTTGGCAACCAGCCGACTGATCGCCTGTACAATCTTCTTCCAGGTAGGAACCTTATTTTATCCCCCGTCAGTTATATTCTGAAGTGCATGTATAAATGTATGATTATTTTAGTACAAATAGGAAACCTAAACGTTCGTTCTGTCCCACCATGCATATATAAACCTTCCTGTCTGTTCCATCCGAATATATTATATTTTCTCTGTTGGGTACATTTGTATTGAATATGGTCAACTGCAAAGTATAAAACCTCCAGTCTTTTTTATATTTTCCTAAAATGCCCCATTTCGGACCAGTAGAACGGCAGACTAAGCAGTTTCTCGTCTCCCCCCCCCCCCCCCCCCCGCGCTGCAAGAATATCGTTGGTGTCCACTTTAGTCGATACATCGCCAGTCGTTCACTCCAGGCGTTATTTTGGCCGCAAGTAGTACTCTTAAGTAGTGATAGGGCAACGATTAATAATTTAACGAATTAAGTAGTGATGGGGCAACGATTAATTAAACTAAAATACTTTCATATTTCATAAGGCATTTGTGGTTAGAACAGGTAAAATCTTATTTTATCTAAATGCTTCGGTTTAAATCGATGCCTCCACCAGGCCGTTCAAAGTGAAAGCATTATTTATGCACTCTGTCATCCCCGCTCTTTGCACATGGGATGTATCTTGAATATACCCGAAAGGCAAGCAAATTTCTCTAAAAAATAATTAAATACAATTATTGTTAAGGATGGTTTATGTAATTTTTTTTTTGAAAAGCCGTACAGAGCTGTCATTCCCCTTTCTTTATTCCTGGCTATGCCAATCCAGTTAATTATGAAGAGTTAACAGCAGAGTAAAGCTGTTGTCATAACTGGGTAATTATTTATGCTTAAGTAAATGCTTTCTCTAAAGTGAGCTTAATAAATAGTAGCACTTTCCTACTTTCTTCCCGTGCTAGGCGTAGAATACCAGGCCTTATAGTGACCGTGTGTATGAACCCGGGTGCTGGTGCTACCATCTGGCCGCCTGGGGTAAACTAGTTTCCACAGTCCAGCTTAGGCCTGTGCTGCCACTTGGCATCTCAAATAATTTAACCATCAAAAACAAACTTCCATACCTTAGAAACGGGACATAGTTACAATAGAACACGACTGTCATCAATATTATTATTTATTAAGCATTACCAGGCTTAAGGTATAGATAGCAGCATAGACGTGCTGTTCTCCTAACATTTAACCAGACGTGCGAACTAAACAGTTTCTCATTCAAGGGATGCAAGACTTCTTTTCAATCGATTTTTCTTATAATTTAAGATGGTCGGGAAAACTTAAAAACCATGCAAAATAATATATTTATTATCTGAAAATCATTTTCTGGTATTATCATCAGATGACAGTCAATTTTCAAGAATTTAGACCGAAAGTTCCGAAAACTAACTTACCACACGATTGCCACATAGAGCTTGGGGACTGTTTCTCCCAGTTTGCTGTTGCCGTTTGTTTACCTTCCGCAAACAAATAGTGCATTGTAAAGAGTCTTGAGCACAGTACCCCGGTCTCTCCACAGATTTCCGCCTCCAGTCCATTCATAATTTGTGTAGTATTTATGCATATTCCACTGTTTCACTGTTCAGCTTATCCAAATATATATCCTTTTAAACAATCAAATTTTAGTAAGATTCCTCCGCGCTCTGCATTTCACAGTACAAAATACCCGCCTAACTGCAGGTGTTTGATAACCTCAAAACCGACCGTAAAAGCATTACTTTGATAAGCCTACCATCCACTATTCTATCGTGCCAGACCAGGAATTTATTTAAAGACTATTTGTAGATTAAATCTTATATTATTATGATCCTCTTAAGTGTCAGTTAGCATCACGATCCGGGTAGTAGATTAGGAGAGTATACACCTTAATTGATTGCATTTAAGAGGCACTCTCCTAACACACCCACTATCCAACCTCCACACAAGCACATATTTTATCTGAGCCTTATCGTTCTTTCCTCAGCATTATAAAGTTTTATTCACACGTAAATAACCACTCATAGTTGCTCAGTTGTTCTTAATGTAAATCGTTTAATTATCTAAGAAATAGATTAGTGAACAGGCCAATGTTAGAATATTTTGCAATGTAAGTGAATCATGTGACATAAACTGATATCATACTGAGATTATCACAGTTATAATGAGAGGGACACATACCCATAAATGTATGCATTTAAAATGTGAAGTCTGTAGATTTAAGAGAAATATATGTATATGAAATCTGTATGTAGCTTGAACTATTTTATTTTCATTATAGTATATAAAAACAGGATAACAAATCATTATCTTACTTCATGGTAGATTATATGTTCTTTACTGTCAATAGTACATAAACCAGGGTAATTGGTCATGTTGTAACATTTAAATATCTGGATGTTTATTATTATAACTTTAACTTTATAACGTATTCTGTGATGAAAGATATATTGGCTATGTACAGTATATGAAATATAATAGTGTGTACGGGAACTGGTGAGTTCTGCCCAGACCTTGCTGTTGGCAACGCTGGGAACCAGCCGACTGATCGCCTGTACAATCTTCTTCCAGAATAAATCTCTTCCTTGCCTCTCATCTGTCTTCATTGATTGTTGAACCTGGCCTCCACCGACACTTACAGTCGTAAGCCGGGGCCGGTAGAGGCGGCTTGCTCTCTGCAGGAACTTCGTAATGGAGATATCCCCCGCTTAGTAAGCACCCCAGAAGTTTCACTATTCTTTTCTGTACTTTGACTTCTGGTAATTCTTCAGTGTTGGCTGAGATTAACTTTAACTGAAGTGGCAAGAGTTTCGCCTCATCATTAAGCTTGGGGATCAGCAGGGATCATTCATTCTGATCTTTCTTTCATTTAATCATTCTGTATTCAATCTTTCGTTCATTCAATCTTTCATTCATTCTGTCTTTCTTTCATTCAGGCTTTCGTTCGTTCAATCTTCCTCTGATTCAATATTTCTTTCTTTGTATCTTTCATACATTCAATCTTCGTTCGTTCAATCTTCCATTCATTCTGATCTTTCTTTCATTCAATCTGTCTATCATTCAATTTTTCTTTCATTTTTTTTCTCATTCATTTAGTTTTTATTCATTCTCAATTTCTTTCATTCACTCTTTCATTCATTCATTCATTCAATCTTTCCAATCTGTCTTTTATTCTTTATCACACACATTCGAATACTTGAATACACAAACAAATGCACAAACTATAGAATAACATTTATATATGAATAATGATAAAGACGATATGTTGTGAATGATTAATGATTGAGAGAGAGAGAGAGGGGCAATATATAGTTGTGTGGAGTAGGCAAGGCTTTTTCTTGTTTTAACAATTAGCTTCAACATGGTTTGGAGACAGAACATACAAATTTGACAACGACTTCATGAGTCCGATCAAGGTCCGAACGGGTCCGATATGGTGGTCCGAGATGATATGGAATGTGGTCCGAGATTGTACTAAGTGGTCTGACTTCGTATGGGCCGAGATGTAAAAGGTCCGAGATCACCAGAAAGTGGACATTCACCGAGTGTCACTACAACCCCTATCGTGATACCCGATACTGTGCCAATAACGCGAGTTGTTGTTATTCTGTCTTAATTACCCTGTATGAGAAGTGGTGGGTTTTGACAAATCAGGTGTTACTGCGCAAGTCCGTTCATCTGTGTCACAAATGATTAACATTTTTAATAGTTAAGTAGGCCTACTTTCATGGTCAGGCATATTAATTAGTTTTTAAAACCAATATTTATTCGGCGGGGTACTACTAATTTCGGGGATGAAAATAACATCGTGGATGAAAATGATTTATCTCATTTAAAAATTTAAAATATATTTAACAATTAAAAATAATAAAATAAACTATAATTTAGTATATATATATATATATATATATATATATATATATATATATATATATATACCATAAAAGGGCGCATATAAGTAGACCTCGCATATAAGTCGAGGGTTAAAATTTTAGGGTTTTCAAGCTATTCTGGTATTTTAGTATTTTGCAAAAATGAAGATCGTCTGACACTCAGAATCGGCAGGTGGGCGACAATAGAAGAGCCAAGGATTTCTCATACATTCCGTCTTTGCTCTTTAATTTTAAACTTCTAATGATTGTTCATTTCTGATATCAATAAAACGTGATCATTGTATCGCCAGACAAAGTCTGGAGATACCATATATGCGGGGAACTGTCGGCTTTTCAGACTTATCTATGGGATTCTTTGCCATCATTGTGCATAACCCTGCACAACGCGCACTCAGCATCCACTCATCTTTCTACTATTATGTGCTCAACGGCTATTGAGCGCAAAGTGCCCCGTAGCAAATAGCAGTCGCACAGTAGCATTTGCTACCAATGCGCACAGCTTGTCACATCGTGCAATGAGCAGCCACTGGACTTGCTACCATCAGACACATACCGGCTCATATGCGCAAAGTACACGGTAGCAAATCAGACCTGCGCGGTAGCAAATGGCTGTCATTGCTACCCATGGGAGCTATGCACAGACCGGCTGATATGTGCAAAGTGCGCGGTAGCAAATCCGACTGCGTGGTAGAAGTGGCTGTCATTGCTATCATGGGGGCCATATATTTGCAGTCGCAAAATCTGCTACTCACAAAATCTGCTACTATTGACGTAGTGCAAGTCTTTTCTGCCAGAGGTCGCTCGGACAAGACCACTCAAAGCAATATGCGCGGTAGCAATTAACTGTCGCAAAGTAGCAAACAGATCTGCGAGGTAGCAAATGCCATGGGTCATATTCAGCTGCGATCGCAATGCGTAATGTGCGCGGTAGCAAACAGACCTGCGCTGTAGCAAGTTGCTGTTAATGGCTATCCATGGGGACTATGGATTTGCGATCGCAAAATCTGCCACTGTTGACGTAGTGCAAGTCTTTGCTGCCAGAGGTCGCTCGGACAAGACCACTCAGGACAATATGTGCAGTAACAATTAACTGTCGCAAAGTAGCAAACAGATTTGCGTGGTAGCAAGTGCCACGGACCATATTAAGCTGCGATTGCAATGCGCAATGTGCGCGGGAGCAAATACGATTTGCGCGGTAGCAAGTACCCCATGGAGGCTATATCTATTGCAATCGAAACTTTAGCTGCTATCGTTTCAGTGCAAGTCTTTGTAGCCATAGGTCGCCCGGATAGGCCAGCAACAAGCTTTGAATAGGCTTGTAAGCAATTAATAGTCGCAGAGTAACACATTGACCTGCCAAGTAGCAGGTGTTACCGGCCATATTAACTGGCGACAGCAAAGCGCAATGGGCACGGTAGCAAAAAAGACCTGCGAGATAGCAAGTGCTTGTTACTGTTACTGACTTATCATATTCATAATTCTGGCATAATATATGCTTCATTTCATTGATTTTTTTTTCAAATAATCAACTATGATATATTTACATTTAATTTTGATAAACACTTGTCGCCCTTCTCTTTCAAAATCTGCATCTTTTGTTCATGCGCAATACTGCACATTGATTTAGGGGTTTTTCACATGCTCTGTAAAACATGGACTTTTTTCAATAATTGATATTTTGTGATTAGCATTATTTCTAATTCCGATGAACCTTCAACACCCCCAGGATCAGAACTGTCTTGATTTCATTCCAATGTCCTGATTCCCAGTAATGATCAAATGTTCTAAAATTGTATATCATTTTATTCATAATATATAGTCACAGGTTCATGTGAGCTGTACTTGCTGTTCACTTCTCTTTCATTATTTCATCGCTGTTGACGGTTCTACTGATGTGTCTCTTCATGATTTATTGAAATATTAGGGTAACCTGTGTCCCGGATATAGCATATATTAATATTGACAAACGCATACTGGAGCATTTCATGCACAAAGGGTTAGAGTAACCCGTATCCCGGATATAGCGTATATTAATAGTGACAAACACTTACTGGTTAATTCATGCCCGAAGGGATAGGGTAACCCGTATCCCGGACAAGCATTTATTAAATGTGACAAATACTTATTGGAGTATTTCATATCCGAAGGGTTAGGGAAACTCGCATTTAGCATATTTTGATAGTGAGAAACACTTACCTCTAGTATTTCATGTCAGAAGGCATAAGGTCACCCGTATCCAGGATACACCATATATTAACAGTGACAAACCCCTACTGGAGTTTTTCATGCTCGAAGGGTTAGGGTAACCTGTATCCCGGATAAAGCATATATTAATAGTGTCAAACACTTACTGGAATATTTCATGGTCGAAGAGTTAGGGTAACCCGTAACACGGATATAGCATATATTAATAGTGACAAACACTTAATGGAGTATTTCATGCCCGTAGGGTTAGGGTAACCCGTATACCTGTTATATAGCATGTATCACTAGTGATAAACTCTTACTGGAGTATGTCATGCCCGAAGGGTTTTGGGTAACCCGTATCCCGGATATAGCATGTATCACTAGTGAGACACACTGACTGGAGTATTTCATGTCCGAATGCTAAGGGTAACCTGTATCCCGGATAAAGCATATATAAATAGTTACAAACACTTACCTCCAGTATTTCATGACCGAAGGGATCTTGGGTATAGTATATATTAATAGTGACAAACACTTATTTGAGTATTTCATGCTCGAAGAGTTAGGGTAACCCGTATCACGGATATAGCTTATATTAATAGTTACAAACACTGATGAAGTATTTCATGTCGAAGTGTTATGGTAACTCGTATTCCGGATATACGAAATACTAATAGTAACAAACACTTACTGGAGTAGTTCATGCCCGAGGGGTAAGGGTAACCCGTATCCCGAATACAGTACATATTAATATTGAGAAACACTGAATGGAGTATTTCATGTCCCAGGGCTAAGGGTAACCCGTATCCCGGATATAGCATATATAAAATGGTTACAAACACTTATTTCCAGCTTTTCATGACCGAAGGGATAGGGTAACCTGTATCTCGGGTATAGCATATATTGATAGTGACAAACACTTATTGGAGTATTTCATGTCCGCATTGTTAGGGTAAACCGTAACACGAATATAGCATATATTTATAGTGACAAACACTTACTGGAGTATTTCATGCCCGAAGGGTTAGGGTAACTCGTATCCCGGATATAGCATATATTAATAGTGACAAACACAGGAGGAGTATTTCATGTCCGAAAGCTTAGGGTACCTTGTATCCAGGATATACCATATATTAATAGTGACAAACACTTACTAGAGTATTTCATGCTCAAATGGTTAGGGTAAACCGTATCCTGGATATAGCATATAGCACTAGTGACAAACACTGACTGGAGTATTTCATGTCCGAAGGCTTAGGGTAACCCGTTTCCTAGAAGACAACATATATAATCTTGTACCATGTCACCAGTGTCACGCGCTCACTTTAGTTTTCCGAGCCCGAAGGGTTAGGGATACCTATATCAAGGACATTAAACGGAACCTGGGACAAGCACTTTACAATTATCCGTGCCGGAAGGGTTAGGGTTACATATATCACGGATATATCAGGAGACCTGTGAAACGCACTAACTGGCGTATTCCATGCCAGAAGGGCTGGGATGACCTTTATTATGGACAAAATCTATAAAACCCGTGAAACCTACTTATCGTTTAAGCCTTGCCCATAAAGTTTGGGTTACCCGTAACACGGACATCTCCACTCCCCCTGGCGGCACTAATGAGAAACTGCCTGCAAAAAGTCCCATCACCTTAATTACAGGCCTCTACTGAAAACCGGTAGTTCCCCGCCTATCTCTGCCTACTCCCCATAGCGACAGTCTTGACACTTTTTATGATAGCAAAAAGCTCCTATTTGCGCGTGCGATTCATAGGGGCACTTCGGGCAGGCCGCTGAGATCTCCACTCCCCCTGTCGGCAGCCTTGACACTTTTTAACCAAGCAAATAGCTGCTATTTGCGCGTGAGACTCATGAGGGGCCTCTCTGCCAGGACGCTGAGATCTCCATTCCCCCTTGCGGCAGTCTTGACACATTTCTTGGTAGCAAATAGCTGCTATTTGCGCGAGCGACTAATTTGGCCCCTCTTGCAGGCCGCTCTCATATCTACTCACCCTGGCGGCAGTCTTGACATTTTTATGGTAGAAAATAGCTGCTATTTCTGCTTGGGATTCATAGGTGGGCCTTCTGGCAGGCCGCTGAGATCTCCATCCCCTTGTCGCAGTCTTGATAATTTAAGGTAGCGAATAGCTGCTATTTGCGCGTGCGCCTCATGGGGCCACTCTTACAGGCCGCTCTCATATCTACTCCCCCTGGCGAAAGTGTTGAGACTTAAAATTGCAGCAAATAGGTGCTATTTGCGTTTGCGATTGATGAGAGGGCCCTTCTGGCGGGCCGCTGACGTCTCGGATTGTCACTCCCCCTGGCGCCAGTATTGACACTTTTAATGGTAGTAAATACTTGCTGTTAGCGCGTACGACTCATTGGGACCCCTCTGGCAGCCCGCTGTGATATCCACTCCACTAGAGGCAGTCTTGACACTTTTTATGGTAGCAAATTGCTGCATTTTGCGCGTGCAATTCATGGGGGACCTTCTTGCAGGCAGCCGAGATCTCCATTCCCCCTAGCGGCAGTTTTGCCTCTTATTGTGTTAGCAAATAGCTGCTATTTGAGCGTGCGATTTATGGTGGCCCTTCTGGCAAGGCGCTCTGATATCTGCTTCCCCTGGTGGCAGTTTTGACACTTTAAATGGTAGCAAATAGCTGCTATTTGCAAGTGCGATTTATGGGGCCCCATGGCTGGCCGGTAAAATGTCCACTCCCCCTGGGGGCAGTCTTAACACTCAATGCGATCCTACCCAAAAATTTACCGCCCTCCCGATTTTTTTGGGTAGCAAATAGTTGCTATTTGCGTGTGCGATTCATGGGAGCCTCTCTGTATGGCCGCTCTCGTGTCCACTCCCCCTGGCGTCAGTCTTTAACACCCTCCCAATTTTTTAGGGTAGCAAATAGCATCTATTTGTGCGTGTGATGCTTTGGGCCCCTGTGGCAGTTCGCTCTCATGTCCACTCCCCCTGGCGGCTGTCGTAACACTCAATGCGATGAAACGATAAATTTTATCCTCTCCCAATTTTTTAGGGTGGCAAGTAGCTGCTGTTTGAGCGTGCGACTCATGGAGCCCCTCATCCAGGCCACTCTCATATCTACTCCCCCTTGCGGCAGTCTTTACATTTTAATGGTGGCAAATAGTTGCTATTTGCGGGTGCGATTCATTGGGACCTCTCTGATCGCCCGCCATAAAATCCAGTTCCCTAGGCGGCAGTCTTGACACGTTTTATAGTAGCAAATAGTTGCTATTTGCGCGTGCGATTGATGGGGGTCCTTGCAGGTCGCCGAGATCTCCATTCCCCCTAGCGGTAGTTTTGTCTTTTTTATGGTAGTAAATAGCTAATTTTTGCGCGTGCGATTCATTGGGACCTCTCTGGCAGCCCGCCCTGAAATCCACTCCCCCTGGCGGCAGTCTTGACACTCAGGTAGCAAATAGCTGCTATTTGCGCGTGCGATTCATTGGGGTCCTTCTTGTAGGCAGCCGAGATCTCCATTCCCCCTAGCGCCAGTTTTGCCTCTTATTTTGGTAGCAAATAGCTGCTATTTGAGCGTGCGATTTAATGTGGCCCTTCTGGCAAGGCGCTCTGATATCTATTCCCCCTGACGAAAGTCTTGACATCTTCAGCAAATAACTGCTATTTATGAGTGCGATTTATGGGGCCCCCTTGGCTGGCCGCTAACATGTCCACTCCTCCTGGGGGCAGTCTTAACACTCAAAGCGATCCTACAATAAATGTTTCCCTTTCCCAATATTTAAAGGTAGCAAGTAGCTGCTATTTGCGCGTGCGATTCATGGGGCCCCTCTGGCAGTCCGCTCTAATTTTCATTCCCTCTGGGGCAGTCGTAGCACTCAAAGCGATGCTACCATAAATTTTATCCCCTCCAATTTTTTTATGGTAGCAAATAGCAGCTATTTGCGCGTTCGATTCATGAAAGGCCCTCTGTCTGTCCGCTCTCATGTCCACTTCCCCTGGCGTCATTCTTAACACTCAATGAGATGCTACGATAAATTTTACCTCCTCCCAATTTTTTACGGTAGCAAATAGCTGCTATTTGCGCGTGCTATTCATGAGGACCCTGTGTCCAATCCCCCTGGTGGCGGTCA
Source organism: Sipunculus nudus (assembly GCA_026874595.1). Lineage (NCBI taxonomy): Eukaryota > Metazoa > Annelida > Sipuncula > Golfingiida > Sipunculidae > Sipunculus > Sipunculus nudus. The sequence continues at coordinate 44,332,189 of CM049308.1, forward strand.
TAACAGTCAATGCGATGCTACTTTAAATTTTACCCCGTCCCATTTTTTTAGGGTAGCAAATAGCTTCTATTTGCACGTGTGATTAATGGGGCCCCTGTGGCTGGCCGCTCTCATGTCCACTCCACCTGGCGGCAGACTTAATACTCAATGCGATGTTATCAACAATCTTACCCCTTCCCAATTTTTTTATGGTAGCAAATAGGTGCTATTTGCGCGTGCGATTCATGGAGCCTCTGACGCAGTCCGCTCTCATGTCCACTCCTCCTGGCGGCAGTCGTTACAATCAATGCGATTTTACCCCTCCTAATTTTTTAGCGAACCTGTGAGCTTATGCAATGGTGCGGCGTCGTCCTTCGTGTGTCGTGCGTCGTGCGTCGTACGTCGTCTGTGCGTTAACCATAGCAATCACAAAAACAGCAGAAGCTAGTATCACCAAATTTTTTGCAAATAATCAGTCATCTGAAAAACTCTATCGGATTTTGTTTATTTTTTTCTAACTGCATTTTCTAAGATTTTAAAGGGAAAAAGCTAAAAAAGCTTTACACATCTTCTTCTCCGAAACCGTCCAGACCAATATTTCACAGAAATGATCCCTGGAAAAATCTCTCTCAAGTTTGTTCGAATGGTTCCAGTTTGGAGATTTTTGGCCGAGTTACAGGTGGTTGAACTTAGTCATCTATCCAAAAAAGCACACTTAAATTAAAATCTCAGAAACGGCTAGAGCTATAATCACCAAATTTTATATTAATGTTTGTCACATATTTCATATCTGAAATTGAGGTATTGGTTGCGCCACCTACACTGATGTACAAACAGGTGGGGTCCAGACATCAACATGGCAACTGACCTGGCTCTGGTGGGTGTCTAGACAATGTGTCTAGACGTCTAGACACAGATAGATGCAGAATTCCCAGATTATTGGAACTATATCTTTCAGAAAAAACTTTGTTTGCATTTTAAGTGAATTAGGTTTATCATCAGGTCACATGTGAAGTGGTGCGCCCTCATTTTTTGTTGACCGCTGACCTTTCCTTGCTGCCCAGCGTCCATTTGTGCGTCTGTTTCCACACATAAACCCACATATCTCGCGAACCGTTTGACCGATCAGACTAAAAATTTTGCACAAATGTAGCCCTTTGATAGTTTTATAACATACACTAAAAATAGTGGCGACACCTGAAACCATTTTTGCACAGCGTCCATCTGTTCATCTGCTTTGGGATAATATCATCATATCTCAGCAGTGGTTTGAGTTTTCCACCTGAAATTTTGCAGGTTTATACATCCTGGACAGGTTTCTCAATTTTATGACAGGTGGCGTCACCTACATTCAGGTTTACTCTGCAGACATCCAAGCTAATATCTCGGGAACCGTTTGACCGATTGGGCCAAAGTTGTGCATGTGCATAGATCTCACATAGCTCTTTATCATAGGCAAAACCGGTGGCGCCACCTGCAACCATTTCTGCACAGCGTCCATCTGTTCATCTGCCTTAGGATAAAATTACTCATATCTCAGCAGTGGTTTGACTTTTCCATCTGAAATTTTGCAGGTTTATACATCCTGGACAATTTTCTCGATTTTATGACATATGGCGCCAACTACATTCAGGTTTACTCTGCAGACATCCAAGCTCATATCTCGGGAACCGTTTGACCGGTTGGGCCAAAATTTTGCGTGTGTATAGATCTCACATAGCTCTTCATCATAGGCAAACTGGTGGCGCCACCTGCAACCATTTCTGAACAGCGTCCATCTGTTCATCTGCCTTGGGATAAAATTACTCATATCTCCGCAGCGGTTTGACTTATTCACCTGAAAACTTTACAGTTTTAAACATCCTGGACAGCATTCTCGATTTTATGACAGGTGGCGCCACCTACATTCATATTTACTCTGCAGACACACAAGGCCATATCTCAAGAACGGTTTGACCGATTGGGCCACAATTTTGCATGTGTATAGTTCTCACATAGCTCTTCATCATAGGCAAAACTGGTGGCGCCACCTGCAACCAATTATGCACAGCATCCATCTGTTCATCTGCCTTGGGATAAAATCACTCATATCTCAGAAGTGGTTTGACTTATCCACCTGAAATTTTGCCGGTTTATATATCCTGGAAAGCTCTCTCGATTTTATGATAGGTGGCGCCACCTACATTCAGGTTTACTTTGCAGACACCAAAGCTCATATCTCGGGAACCTTTTGACTGATTGGGCCAAAATTTTGCTTGTGTATTGATCTCATATAGCTCTTCATCATAGGTAAAATTGGTGGCGCCACCTGGAACCAATTATGCACAGCATCCATTTGAACATCTGCCTTGGGATAAAATCACTCATATCTCAGCAGTGTTTTTACTTGTTCACCTGAAATTTTGCAGGTTTATACATCCTGGACAGCTTTCTCAATTTTATGTCAGGTGGCGCTACCTACATTCATATTTACTCTGGAAACATCCAAGATCATATCTCGGGAACCGTTTTACTGAATGGGCCAAAATTTTGCATGTGTATAGGTCTCACATAGCTCTTCATCATAGGAAAACCGGTTGCGCCACCTGCAGCCATTTATGCACAGCATCCATCTGTTCACCTGCCTTAGGATAAAATCACTTATATCTCAGAAGTGGTTTGATTTATCCACCTGAAATTTTTCAGGTTTATACATCCTGGACAGCTTTCTCAATTTTATGTCAGGTGGCGCCACCTACATTCATATTTACTCTGCAGAAATCCCAGCTCATATCTTGGGAACGGTTAGACCGAATAGGCCAAAATTTTGCGTGTGTATAGGTCTGACATAGCTCTTCATCATAGACAAAACTGATGGCGCCACCTGCAACCATTTTTGCACAGCGTCCATCTGTTCATCTGCTTTGGGATAAAATCTTTCATATCTCAGCAATGGTTTGACTTATCCACTTGAAATTTTGAAGTTGATAAATCCTGGACAGCTTTCCTAATTTTATGACAGGTGGCGCCACCTACATTCAGGTTCACTTTGCAGACATCCAAGCTCATATCTCGGGAACCTTTTGACCGATTGGGCCAAAGTTGTGCATGTGCATAGATCTCACATAGCTCTTCATCATAGGCAAAACAGGTCGTGCCACCTATAACCAATGATGCACAGCTTCCATCTGTTCATCTGCCTTAGGATAAAATCACTCATATCTCAGAAGTGGTTTGACTTATCCACCTGAAATTTTGCAGGTTTATACATCCTGGACAGTTTTCTCAATTTTATGACAGATGGCACCACCTACATTGAGGTTTAATCTGCAGACATCCAAGCTCATATCTCGGGAAACTTTTGACCGATTTTGCCAAAATATTGCTTGTGTATAGGTCCCATATAGCTCTTCATCATAGGCAAAACTGGTGGCGCCACCTGCAACCACTTATGTACAGCATTAATCTGTTCATCTGCCTTGGGATAAAATCACTCATATCTCAGCAATTTTGCAGGTTTATACATCCTGGAAAATTTTCTAGATTTTTTTAGATGTGGTACCACCTACATTCACGTTTACGCTGCAGACTTCCATGTTATTATGCAACACACCTCACTCTATTCCCCTTGCCAATTAATCCATGCCTCACTTCACCCATCAAACTCATATTTTCATGGGATACACATAGTTGACTACCCATATTCTAGTTTTAAAATTTCCTAGTCTGAAACTTGCAGGTCCAAAATGTCCATTTTGCTGAAATCATAACGACTAAGGTAGATATGCAGGACTAAAGAGGATCAATATTAAATTTAAAAAATTAACCTCCATTCATACTCCCAAACTTTGCACAGGTTCGCATTAGGCCTGTAGGCCTTGTTTAGGGTAACAAATAGCTGCTATTTTCGCTTGCGATTCATTGGGACCTTCCTGTTCACCCGCCGTGAAATCCACTTCCCTGGGCGGCAGTCTTGTCACTTTTATGGTAGCAAATAGTTGCTGTTTGCGCGTGCGATTAATAGGAGTGCTTCTTGCAGATCGCCGAGACCTCCATTCCACTTTGCGGTAGTTTTGTCTCTCTTTATGGTAGCAAATAGCTGCTATTTGCGCGTGCGATTTATGGGGCCCCCTCTGGCAGCCCTCTCTGATATCCACTCCACCTGGCGGCAGTCTTGAGACTTTTTTATGGCAGCAAATACATGCTTTTTGTGCTTGCGACTCATGGGGCCCCTCATCCAGGCCGCTCTCATATCTACTCCCCTTGTCGGCAGCCTTGACACCTTTAATAGTAGCAAATTGCTGTTATTTGCGCGTGCGATTCATTGGGGTCCTTCTTGCAGGCAGCTGAGATCTCCATTCCCCCGAGCGGCAGTTTTGCCTCATTTTCTGGTAGCAAATAGCTGCTATTTGAGCGTGCGATTTATGGTGGCCTTTCTGGCAAGCCGCTGTGATATCAGCTTCCCCTGGCGGCAATTTTGACACTTTTAATGGTAGCAAATGTCTGCTATTTGCGAGTGCGATTGACCGGCCCCCGTGGCTGGCCGCTAACATGTCCATTCCACATTTCGGCAGTCTTAACACTCAATGCGATGCTACCAAAAATCTACCCCCCTCCCGATTTTTTTTTTGGGAAGCAAATAGTTGCTATTTGCGTGTGCGATTCATGGGAGCCCCTCTGTCTGGCCGCTCTCATGTCCACTCCCCCTTGCGTCATTCTTAACACTCAATGCGATGCTACCATAAATTTTACCCCCTCCCAATTTTTTTAGGGTAGCAAATAGCATCTATTTGTCCGTGTGATGCTTTGGGCCCCTATTAGGAGTTCGCTCTCATGTCCACTCCTCCTGGCGGCAGTCGTAACACTCAATTCGATGCTACGAAACATTTTACCCCCTCCCGACTTTTTTTTGGTAGCAAATAGCTGCTATTTGCGCGTGCGATATATTGGAGGCCCTCTGTCTGGCCGCTCTCATGTTCACTCCCCCTGGCGTCATTCCTAACACTCAATGCGATGCTACCATAAATTTTATCCACTTCTTTTTTTAGGGTAGCAAAAAGCTGCTATTTGCGCGTGCGATGCACTGGGCCCCTATGGCAGTCCGCTCTCATGTCCTCTCTACCTTGCTGCAGTCGTAACACTCAATGCGATGCTACGTTAAATTTTATCCCCTCCCAATTTTTTAGGGTGGCAAATAGCTGCTATTTGAGCGTGCGACTCATGGAGCCCCTCATCCAGGCCGCTCTCATATTTACTCCCCCTGGCGGCAGTTTTTACATTTTAATGGTAGCAAATAGTTGCTATTTGCGCGTGCGATTCATTGGGACCTCCCTGATCGCCTGCCATCAAATCCGGTTCCCTGGGCGGCAGTCTTGACACGTTTTATAGAAGCAAATAGTTGCTATTTGCGCGTGCGATTGATGGGGGTCCTTGCAGGTCGCCGAGATCTCCATTCCCCCCAGCGGTAGTTTTGTCATTTTTTTTATGGTAGAAAATAGCTACAATTTGCGCGTGTGTTTTCTGGGGCCCCCTCTGGCAGCCCTCTCTGATATCCACTCCATCTGGCGGAAGTCTTGAGACTTTTCATGGTAGCAAATAGCTGCTTTTTGCGCTTGCGACTCATGGGGCCCCTCTTCCAGGTGCCCTTTTATCTACTCCCCTTGTCGGCAGTCTTGACACTTTTAATAGTATCAAATAGCTGCTATTTGCGCGTGCGATTCATTGTGACCTCTCTGGCAGCCCGCTCTGATATCTATTCCCCCTGACGGCAGTATTTACACCTTTAATGGTAGCAAATAGCTCCTATTTATGAGTGCGATTTATAAGGGCCCCTTTGGCTGGCCACTAACAAGTCCACTCCCCATAGCGGCAGTCTTAACACTTAATGCTATTCTATCGATAATTTTATCCCCTACAAATTTTTTATGGTGGTAAACAGCTGCTATTTACGCGTTCTATTTATGAGAGGCCTTCTGTCTGGCCGCTCTGATGTCCACTTCCCCTGGCGTCATTCTTAACACTCAATGTGATGCTACCATAAATTTTACCGCCTCCCAATATTTTTAGGGGAGCAAATAGCTGCTATTTGCGCGTGCGATTCATGGGGCCCTTGTTGCAGTCCGCTCTCATGTCCACTCCTCTAGGCGGCAGTTTTAACACTCAATGCGATGCTTTGTCTTGACACTTTTAATGGTAGCAAATAGCTGGTATTTGCGCGTGCGACTAATGGGGACCCCTCTGGCAGCCCGCTCTCATATCTACTCCCCATGGCGGCAGTCTTGACACTTTAAATGGTAGCAAATAGCTGCTATTTGCGCGTGCGATTCATGGGGCCCCTGTGGCTCGCCGCTGACATGTTCACTCCCCCTGGCGGCAGTCTTAACACTATGCGATGCTACCATAAATTTTACCCCCTTCCGTTTTTTTAGGGTAGCAAATAGATGCTATTTGCTCGTGCGATTCATAGGGCCCCTGTGACTCGCCGCTCACATGTCCACTCCCCCTGGCGGCAGTCTTAACACTCAATGCAATGCTAACATAAATTTTACCCCCTCCCGATTTTTTATGGGTCGCAAAAAGCTGCAATTTACGCGTGCGATTCATGGGGCTCCTGTGGGTAGCCACTCTCATGTCAGGTCCTTCTGGCGGCAGTCGTAACACTCAAAGCGATGCTAAAATTAATTTTACACCCTCCCAATATCTTAGGGTATCAAATGGCTGCTATTTGCAGGTGCGATTCATGAGGTACCTTTGGCTGGCCGCTCACATGTCCACTCTTCCTTGCGCCAGTCTTAACACTCAATGCAATGCTACCATAAATTTTACCCCCTCCAAATTTTTTTAGGGTGGCGAATAGCTGCTATTTTAGCGTGCGGTTCATTGGGCCCCTGTGCCGCGCCCCTTACATGTCCACTCCCCCTGGCTGCAGTCTTAACACTCAATGCGATACTACCATAAATTTCACCCCTCCCGATTTTCGTTTTAGGGAAGCAAATACCTGCTTTTTGCGCGTCCGATTCATAGGGCCCCTGTGGTAGTCCCCTCTCTGTCCACTCTTCTTGGCGGCAGTCTTAACACTTGATGCGATGCTGTCAATAATTTTACCCCGTCCCGACTTTTTAGAGTAGAAAATAGCTGCTACTTGCGCGTGCGATTCATTGGAGCGCCTCTATCTGGCCACTATCATTTCCATTCCCCCTGGCGTCATTCTTAACACTCAATGCGATGCAACCATAAATTTTACCACCTCCAAGTTTTTTTTAGTGTGGCAAATAGCTGCTATTTACACGTGCGATTCATAGGGGCGTCTGTGGCAGTCCTGCCTCATGTCAACTCCCCATGGAAGCAGTCTTAACCCTCAATGTGATGTTACGATAAATTTCAACCCCTCTTAATTTTTTAGGGTAGCAAATAGGTGCTATTTGCGCGTGCGATTCATGGGGGCCCTGTGCCTGGCCGCACACATGTCCACTTCTCCTGGTGGCAGTCTTAACACTCAATGCGATGCTTCCAAAAAATTTACCTTTTCCCGATTTTTTTTTTTGGAGTGGCAAATAGCTGCTGTTTGCGCACGCGATTCATGGGAGGCCCTCTGTCTGGCTGCACTCATGTCCACTCCCCCTAGCGTCATTCTTAACACTCAATAAGATGCTACCATAAATCCTATCTTTTTAGGGAAGCAAATAGCTGCTATTTGCGCGTGCGATTCATGGGGGTCCTTCTTCCAGTCCGCCGTGATCTCCATTCCCCCTAGCGGCAGTTTCGCCTCTTTTTATGGTAGCAAATAGCAGCTATTCGCACGTACCATTTATGGGGCCGCCTCTGGCAGCCCTCTCTGATATCCACTCCCCTTGGCGGCATTCTTTTTATGGTAGAAAATAGCTGCTTTTTGCGCGTGCGATTAATTAGGACCTCTCTGGCAACCCGCTCTGATATCTATTCCCCCTGGCGGCAGTCTTGACACCTTTAATGGTAGCAAATAGCTGCTATTTACGAGTGCGACTCATGAGGCCCCTCTTCCAGGCCGCTTTCATATCTACTCCCCTTGGCGGCCGTCTTGACACTTTTTATTGTATCAAATAGCTGCTATTTGAGCGCGCGATTTATGGTGGCCCTTCTGGCAGGCTGCTCTCATATCTACTCCCCATGGCGGCATTATCAACATATTTAATAGTAGCAAATACCTGCTATTTCATATATTCATAGGGCCCCTGTGGCTCGCCGCTCACATGTCCACTCCCCCTGGCGGCAGTCTTCACACTTAATGCGATGCTAACATAAATTTTACCCCCTCCCGATTTTTTTTGGGGGGAAGCAAATAGCTGCAATTTGCTTGTGCGACCCATGGGGCCTCTGTGGCAGTCCTTTCTCAAGTCCACTCCTCCTGGCGTCAGTCTTAATAATATTAATAATAATAATAATAATAATAATAATAGTTTATAAGCCTTCAGAAGAAGAGTACATGTACATAAAACATAATAAAATATAAAGTAATAAGAACAGTAAAACCACTGATTAGACACCGTATTATACATAAAATCAATATATTAAAATGGTTTCAGAAGCATATTTAAGATATATTTAATATAAGGGTCGTGACTGACCAATAACTGTCGGACGGTATCCGACACTCCATCAGTGACATCGTATTTCAATTCCTTTTTACCCTTTGCTTGTATCCTTTATCAAAAATATATTTTAGAACACTTGTACCATATTTGAAACACGTTTCTTTTGATCTTGCAATGAGATCAGTATGACCACTCAGTTTGCCACAAACATGCATATTCTGTAAATATGTATAAAAAGGCCTGGCGCGAGAGTTTTACTAAAGATGGCGCATGTTAAATCAAGACCATTTAATTCAACTGTTTTTTTTGTATCCTACTTACATTCAGTGCTTTCAAAATGGGAGAACTTTTGCAACATTTATGTAAACCAATACCGACCTTTAGTAGTTGTGACTGTAACTTTTCCATTTTTGTTAAAGATTGTTTACTGACATATATGGCACTGGTGCCATATGTCAACACAGGCCTAATAGCTGTTTTCCACACATTTGATAAAGAAGCAACATCGCTTACAAAGTTTGAGAAACCAGCTCCTTTAAGAGAATAAAATGCCCTCCTGCATGCATTTATGCGGTCATCAATATGCTCCTTAGAATTAGAATTTGATAAAGTAACACCAAGATATATCACACTTTTGCATTCAGTCAGCTTAACACCATCAAGTCGCCATTCAGGCTGAGGATCTAGTGTACACTGCCCAAAAATGACACACTCAGTTTTCTGTGGATTAAACCTAAGACCATGTTGTGTTAAATACGCATCAGCTAAATCAATCATCTTTTGTAAACCAGAGGCAGTCAGACTTGTTAATATTAGATCGTCAGCATAACAGAATACATTGTAGTATACATTATTAATCTTTATGTAAAATTCGATAATGCGTTGATCAAAACTTGATAAAATAAATTAAAGATAAAGGGGAGGTTAGTCCTCCCTGACGTATGCCATTGGTAATTTTTATTGCCTCACTTGGCTGTGAACCCCATTTAATTTGAACTGTTATTGATTTATACCAGTTCACAATCAGTACCCAGCAGTGATCAGGTGTAACATTCATAGCTTTCTTAAACAAAATAGCATGTGGTACAGCATCAAACGCACACTCTGCATCTAATGAACATGAATAGACGGGAGAACCACGGTTGGAACAATACGTTATGACATCATTAGCTAGTGAAGAGGCCATATTCGTACCTCTCCCTGTAACGAATCCGAATTGAAATCACAAAATTCGTGGAAATCATATACATCCAGTATAGATAATTCCATAATTTTAGATATCGTACTTGAGATTGTAATAGGTCGATAATTTCTTGGTATAGTGGGATATAGTGTTGGTTTTTTAGGTAAAGGTACCAATTACCCTTGATAAAAACAACCTAGCACAACGCCATATCTGACACACAGAGTAGATTGAATAGCATGCTTAAAATGATCAGATACAATACCATCTCTACCTGGCGAGTATCCAGATTTAAGTTTTTCAATGTAACTAATAATCATAGATTCAGTTATAACTTTTTCAGTACAAATGAAAGATGTAGGATGGTCATATTTTGCTTTAACGTCAGTGTGAGCAAGATTACAGGATTATGAACATCAGAATTGGCGAACTTTTCAGTATAATACTCCTTCAATTTAGATATATCAGTATTATCATACGAGGCTTGTTCCATTTTTGTCCGCCTTATCAAATTCCAAAATTTCTTCATATTTCTACTCGTATACAGATTATTTCACTTCAGCGATAATTTGTTCATATAATTATTCACAGCTTGGTCACAGGCTGAACAATACATTTTCTTAGCTGCTTCATAACATGCATATACATGGCCCTCGCGTGGCCTACCACATGATTTCCATATACCATACCAGAAGCGTTGTTTATCACGTGTAATCAAGCAGTCATAATTCCACCAGCTGTTTGGCTTAAACCGACCCTTGTATCTAGAATGTTTATCATTTATGACCTTAGAACAGGCATCATGCATCGTCTTATTCATGTCGTCACACATTGCATTAACCACAGAATAAGCCTCATCGCTGGATTTCACGTTATTCACGTTTACTGAAGGTAAAAGGCTAGCAGTTTCCTTGATATAACGGTGATAAGAATCACATACTTTAGTATTCGCCCAATTTAGTCTGGGGTATTGCAGAATATGACTGTACACATTACATTTCTTAGTAGTAAATACAGGCAGTGAAACAGTCGTGTTCAAGGGAAGGTGATCACTAACATTGGTAGGCATATTTATTGAGCAATTACTGATTAGATCGTCAGTGAAACTAGAATAAAACACGTGGTCAACATATGATCGATGGCTGCCGTTTAGATATGTGTAAGATACATCTTGATTGAAACAGAAGTTTGCAACTTTGAAATCATTATTGCATAAAAAATCATACAACATAAAACTATGTATGTTAAATGGATGAGACCTGTACCAATATCTTGACAATTTAGCCTGGCGTGGCAGGTTAGCATTCATATCACCAACTATCATTATGGGTGAGGCCTCCAAGCTATCAATAGCGGACTGTAAGATGTCAAAATTTTCATTGTACAGCTCAATCTGGTCAGTGCACCCATTATAATAAGGCATATAAACTCCAAATACATTTAACATAGTTTTGGTCCCAGACACAATCTGTACTCCTGTAACTCTATCGGAATTAACTATAATAGGTTTATACACAAATTGTTCACGTTACTTGGCAATGAACCCGATACCTCCGTATGGACGTCCAATCAGAGGTCTTTCTACATCAATACTTGATTTCATATGAAAGAAATCAAAGATGCTCAACGTAATAGGTTTGTTTATATGATGCTAGTTCATGTGGACTGAGCCAGTGTTCGCACACAAACAGCAAGTCACACGTTCCTTCAAGTAGACTCTCTATAAATCCATAAGAGGATTTTATGTTTTTGCAGTTAAAAGAACATATATTAAAATTATCATTGGAATAATTAATTTTTTGTGACATGAATAATTTATGAGTTCTACACATCAGTATAAAGAATCTCACAGAGTCAGTAGTTGCTATAGTAAAAAGGTGTGCGTGATGACTCTTGCCCCCTGTGAAAAACCTCATTGTTCCATATGTAGCCACTAGGCCTCTCCCTATAATGTGTAGGATATAGGACGCAATCAATTTGGCAAAGGCGATGCTCATCGCGATAAGATCTTCGTTATTGATGATGAGGATTTTCATTAACCCGAGATATCTCGCGCGTGCGCTGGTGATGACGTTCATCACCGTGGTTCACTTGCTGTCCATGTTGGTACGGTGGAAATTGCCGATTATAACTGGACTGACGTGACTATCGCGATCGGTGGTCATGTGGTTGGTATGCACGTCCAGTAGGAGGTCGCAATTGGTTTGCCCGAGGCTTCGGAGTGTTTGACGCCCTATTTTCTGTGTCACGCTCACCCAAACTATGTAGGGGTCGTGTTCCCGCTCTTTCCCTATAGGGACGGATCCGTACTCCAGCTGCTATTTGCGCGTGCGATTCATAGGGGCACTTCTGGCAGCCCGCTCCGATACCCACTACCCTGGCGGCATTCTTGACACTTTTTATGATAGCAAATAGCTGCATTTGCGCGTGCGATTCATTAGAATCCCTCTGGAAGCCCGCTCTGATACGCGGTCCCCCTGGAGGCAATCTTGACACTTTTTATGGTAGCAAATAGCTGCTATTTGCGCGTGTGATTCATTGGGCCTCTGTGGCCGTCTCCTGTCTTGTCCTTTCCCCCGGTGTCATTCTTAAGACTCAATGCGATGCTACCATCAATTTCACCCCCTCCCAATTTTCTTAGGGTGGCAAATAGCTGCTATTTGAGCGTGCGACTCATGGGGCCTCTCTTCCAGGCCGCTCTCATATCTACTCCCCCTGGCGGCAGTCTTGACACTTTTTATGGAAGCAAATAGCTGCTATTCGCGCGTGCGATTCATAGGGGCCCTTTTTACAGGCCACTGAGATCTCCATTCCCCCTGGCGGCAGTCTTGCCACTTTTCAGGGTAGCAAATAGCTGCTATTTGAGCGTGCGATTTATGGGGCCACTTCTGGCATCCCGCTCTGATATCCACTCCCCCTAGTGGCAGTCTTGACACTTTTTTATGGAAGCAAATAGCTGCTATTTGCGCGTGCGATTCGTTTGGATCCCTCTGGCAGCCCGCACTGATACCCACTCCCGCTGGAGGCAGTATTGACACTTTTTATGGTAGCAAATAACTGCTATTTGCGCGTGCGATTGATTGGGGCCTCTGTGGCGGCCCGCTCTGAAATCCACTCCCCCTGGCGGCAGTCTTGACACTTTGAATGGTAGCAAATACCTGCTATTTGAGCGTGCGATTCATGGGGGTTCTTCCTGTAGGCCGCCGAGATCTCCATTCCCCCAGCTAAAGTTTTGCCTCTTTTTATGGTAGGAAATAGCTGCTATTTCCGCGTGCGATTTAACGGGCCCCTTTTGGCAGCCCTCTCTGATATCCACTCACCCTGGCGGCAGTCTAGACACTTTTATGGAAACAAATAGCTGCTATTTGCTCGTGCAATTTATGGGGCCCACGTTGCTGGCCGCTAAGATGTTCACTCCCCCTGGCGGCAGTCTTAACTCTTAATGCAATGCTACCTAAAATTTTACCCCCTCACAATTTTTTTTTGTTGGTTACAAATAGTTGCTATTTGCGCGTGCGATTCATGGGAGCCCCTCTGTCTGGCCGCTGTCATGTCCATTCCCCCCTGCCGTAGTCTTCAGCCTTAATGCGATGCTACCATAAATTTTATCCCTTCCCAGTTTTTTTTCGGGTCGGATATAGCTGCTATTTACACTTGCGATTCATAGGGCCCCTGTGGCAGTCCTGTCTCATATCCACTCTTTCTGGCCGCAATTTAACACTCAATGCAATGCTATTATAAAATCTACTCCCTCCTAATTTTTAGGATAGGAAATAGCTGCTATTTGCGCGTGCGATTCATGGGGACGCTGTGGCTGGCCACTCTCATGTCAACACCCTCTGGCGGCAGTCATAACACTCAATGCGATGCTATTTTAAATTTTACCCCCTCCCAATTTTTTTAGGGTAGCAAATAGCTTCTATTTGCACGTGTGATGAATGGGGCCCCTGTGGCAGTCCGCTCTCATGTCCACTCCTCCTGGCGGCAGTCTTAACACTAAATGCGATGCTACCAAAAATCGTACCCCCTCCGAATTTTTTAGGGTAGTAAATAGCTGCTATTTACACGTGAGATTCATAGGGCCTCTGTGGCAGTCCTGCCTCATGTCCACTCCCCCAGGCTGCAGTCTTAACACTCAATGCGATGATACCATAAATCTTACCCCCTCCCAATTTTTTAGGGTCGGAAATAGCCGTTATTCGTGCGTGCGATTCATGGCGCCCCTGTGGCTGGCTGCTCACGTGTCCACTCCCCTTGGCGACAGTCTTAACACTCAATGCGACGCACCAAAAATTTTATCCCCTCCCGATTATTTTGGGTAGGAAATAGCTGCTATTTCCGCGGGCGATTCATTGTGTCCCCTCTGTCTGGCCACTCTCATGTCGACTCCCCCTGGTGTCATTCTAAACACTCAATGCGATTCTACAAAAAATCAGCCCACTCCTAAAATTTTTAGGGTAGCAAATAGCTGCTAATCAGAGATACTATGGTCTAAGCACGGTTGCGCCGTCGCTGGCCCAGAGATTTCCTTTAGGCGCGATAACTTCAAAAATATTTCATTGATCATTACCAAACTTGATATGTTGATAGATAAGGGTGAGCGGACGAAGCCTTTTTAAAATGGGGTCATGATCTTTACTAGGAGTGTGACCTTTACCATGAATAGATTCATTTTGGGGGAAATCACACAAATTCTGAAATATCTCAAGAAATCATGCATGGATTGATCCAAAAATCAATTCGACCGAAGATCTTGGATAGTGATGTCATTTAACCGGAAACTGGTGGCTCAACCTGTTATCCTTTTCTTGCTTTCGTGCCATTTAATACCCGCTTCATTTCCACTTAACAATACTGTGAGCATTATAAGTCAAAAACTAAGGCACAGATTTCTTTCATGGGTTATGGGATGATGTATTTTTAAATTGGGGTCATGACCTTTCCTTCGAGAGTGGCCTAGACCTTGAATATTGCCATATATGGTGAAAATCACACAAAATCATAAAAATCTCAAATAGGGATGCATGGGTTGTTCCATAAATCAAATTAACCGAAGATCTTGCATAGCTTTGTCTTTTGCGGAAGACAGGTGGCGCCACCTTTTGATTTTCTCTTGTTTTCGTGCCTTTTAATACCCCATTATTGCCACTTGACAGTACTGAAAGCAATATAATTCTAAAACTTATGGACAGATTGGGCTGGAATTGTGTATGTACATTGATCCTGGATACCTCCATCTCGTGTTCAAGACTGGTGGCGCTATCTGCAATCATTTGCCGTGGCGTCCATCCGACATGTGCTTTGGGTGAAAATACCCCCCAGAATGATAAAAAATGTGATACAAAAGCTCAAGTAACTTAATAATTACTGCATTGATCAGCAAGATTCTTTGTATGAATATTGATCATGGAGTGTTTTATACGTTCCTGCAAACTGGTGGCGCCACCTGCATTTTTTTACGATTTTATTTTCTCTATTTTTGATACCTTCAAAGAAGCTGTCATCTGTTAACAGGGCACAAATTGTAACTGCTGGACCAGGAATCTTCTATCTTGACATCAAGGATGGTCCATGAAAAGTCTCTGTGCAAATCTGAAATTAGGTCTCTGTTACCCAGTCAGCAACCCAGTCAACAACAGACCCAATGGTAAATAAAAGCAGACCTGAACATGAAAATGATTCTCAACAAGGTGTATACTTGAACCAAGACTACTTTAAAGATCATCAACTAAAAATTAACAGAAAACTATATTTGAAGGAGTACATGCGACAGAAAAGAATAAATCCTGCTCACAGGGATATAGAACGCCCAAAAGATCAACAAAGAAAACTGCTATCAGGACAAAATGAAACTTTTAGACAAAATGAACGTTCTGCAGAGAAAGCATATAATCAAAAGATAAGAAAAGATCAAGTTCGGAGGGCACAAGAGAGAAAAGCTGAGAAACAACAGAAGCAAGCTGCTAGACTTTATGAAACATACAGACAAAAAGAACGTTCTGAAGAGAAAGCATATAATCAAAAGATAAGAAAAGATCAAGTTCGAAGGGCACAAGAGAGAAAAGCTGAGAAACAACAGAAGCAAGCTGCTAGACTTTATGAAACATACAGACAAAAAGAACGTTCTGAAGAGAAAGCATATAATCAAAAGATAAGAAAAGATCAAGTTCGAAAGGGCACAAGAGAGAAAAGCTGAGAAACAACAGAAGCAAGCTTCCAGACTTGACGAAACAAAGAGACAGAAAGAACGTTCTGCAGAGAAAGCATATAATCAAAAGATAAGAAAAGATCAAGTTCGAAGGGCACAAGAGAGAAAAGCTGAGAAACAACAGAAGCAAATTGCTAGACGAACTGAAAAAAGACCGATCTGCAGAGAAAGCATATAATCAAAAGATAAGAAAAGATTAAGTTCGAAGGGCACAAGAAAGAGAAGCTGACAAACAACAGAAGCAGACTGTCAGACTAAATGAAACTTACAGACAGAAAGAAAGGCCGAGAAACAACAGAAGCAAACTGTCAGACAAAATGAAATTTACAGACAAAAAGAACGTTCTGCAGAAAGCATACAATTAGAAGCTAAGAAAAGACCAAGTTCGAAGGGCACGTGAGAGAGAAGCTCAGAAAGAACAGAAGCAAACTGCTAGACAAATTTAAATCTATAGACAAATGGAACGTGTCAGAGAATCAACTGGTAAAAAAAAAAGAAAAAGATCTGAGGATGATTTTATAGAGTAACTGAGAGACTCGCCAAAAAGAGGAAAAGAGCCGATCAATAACATAAGAGAACTGAGACTGAGACATACAGCCTCTAGAGCACAAAAAAAGAACTGATGAATCATACAGACAAAATGAAAAAGCAGTTAATCTGAAGAAAGAACGGTGCAGATCTCACAGAATTTATACATAAATTTCATACTGTGATATCTGAAGGTCCCATATATGCTTGTTGTTGCTGTAATCGGACATGGTTCAAACACTTCTGTAAAGAATTCAGATAGCTGGCCAGACAGACAAGATTCCACTTTCCTAGCAACACACATTACAGATGTAAAATCAGTGGACAATAAGCAGTAGTTATGCACTACTTGTCTTGATGCACTCAAATGCCACAAGACACCAAAACTGTATTAAATGGAATGCAGTTTCCTGATAAGCCATCTGAATTGAACTTGTTCCCTTAGAGGAAAGGCTTGTTGCATTACGAGTACCATCATGCAGTTACGAGAATTACCTAGAGGTTCACAGTTGTCACTGATATGATCACTGGTCAACGTACCTACTAAAATTGAAACAACCGGTGATATATTGCCACGTAAGTCAGACTCCATGGGTACGGTACCAATAAGTTTAAAACGTAAACTTGAGTACAAAATGTAGTGTGCACCCAAAATGTACGTCCAGCTGTAATACTGAGTGCACTACACTACTTGATGAGACAAAGTAAGTTGTATAAAGATGCAAACATTACAATATATAGCAATTGCTTCAGACTTTCCAAAATTCACAAGAGCACGAACCTCTTGCCACAACTGACAATTCCGTGGATGATAGTCTATCTTATAATGACAATTTTGAAGAAATACATGAAGATGAACAAGGAGGAATTCTAGATACCATGCTTAATGATACTGAACTCACAGGGAATGACATAATAGAGAAATTACAAATAGAACAAATTACAGGAAAGGTTAGCCTAGCAATTCGTCGAATCAAAACTTAGGGGAAGAACTTTTTTGTCCAAGATGTCTTGAATGAAAGCAAAGTTTATGAGTTGACAAGGTTGGATGAAGGCTACAGGATTTTCATATCCATACAAGTATTGTAAAATACTCCGTATTTTGAAGCACGTAAAAAGATCTCTTTGCAATGATTAGACAACTAGGATTGCCAACATGGTTTTTATTTTTATCTGATGCAGACACACATTGGAAAGACCTGCTGGTCATGCTTGGAAAACTGATTGATGGCAGAACCTATTCAAGTGATGATATTAGACAAATGGATTGGGCAAATAAAACACGCTTGGTTAAGGTTAAGATTCTGTAACTTGTGTGTGGCATTTTGATCACAGAGTTCATTCTTTCATTCACCCCATCTTACAAAGCGCATATTCACCTCTTAGAAAGCTGAAAGATTTTTTTACAGAGTTGAATTTCAGCAACGTGGCTCTCCACATATTCATATGCTTATGTGGATTGAGGATGCACCCATATATGGTCAACATGAAGAAGATACTGTCACAAAATACATTGATGAGCATGTCACCTGCTGCAAGAATGATAAGGACCATCAAGATCTGATAGACCTACAAATACACAGACACTCCAGGTCTTGTAGAAAGAATGGAAAGCCTATTTGTCGTTTAAACTTTCCATTGCCACCCATGCCACAAACTAAAATCCTTGCACCCCATGACACAGAAGTTGATGAAAAACACAAACAGACCTGCAACAAAATCTCTCAGGCACTTGCATGCTTAAATGTTGACAGTGACCTGACCTGTCATGATTTCTTAAACTCTCTAGCAATCTCTCTGGATGTCTACTACATGGCCTTGCGTACACCAATTAAAGGTCCAAAAGTATTTCTTACAAGGTCGCCATCTGAAATAAAACCAATGGATACATTAGACTTTGGTTTACTACCTGGAAAGGTAACCATGACCTTCAGTTTATTCTTGATCCTGATGCATGTGCAACATACATAGTTTAATATGTCAGCAAAAGTCAAAGTGGAATGAGTGCTTTGTTAGATGCTGCTTGCAAAGAAGCTAGAAAAGGGGATAAAACTCTCAGGCATCAGGTGAGAGATATGAGAAATCAGTTTTTAAATGCTGTGGAAATAACTGCTCAGGAAGCAGCATATCCGGTATTACAACTTCCAATGACAAGAGCCACCAGGGATGTAATATTTGTACCCACTGCCCCTCAAGATGAAGGAACTTTTCTACTCAAGAGTAAAGAACAGCTTGAGCCTCTTCCACATGATTTGACCGACATAGCAGCAAATAATATCATTGACAAATACTCAAAGAGACCAAAAGCATTTGAAAATTGGTGTCTTGCTGATTTTGCATCAGAGATTAATAATAAATACCCCGCGGAAAGAGCAGATGATGCATTCTATGACAACACTGATGATAACAACATCACTGATCAAACTTAAGCAATTACTAATATGAACACAGGAGAAAAGCTCAGTATCACCTTACCAAATGGTACAACATACACTCACAGAAAAGTTCCAAGAGTTCTAAGATATGTTCGCTATACTGAAAAAATAGACCCGGAAAAATTGCTTTCGTGAAAGACTTTTTACATCAGGTAGAGATGAAACCAAAGACCTTTTCAATAGTTCACTCAAACACTCGAAACAATAAAAAAAAAAGAAAAAAATACAAATTTAATTTAAAAGAAAACTGTATGAGCACAATGCAGATGTTCTACAAGAAGCACAGGACCAAGCTGAATATGACCATGAAACTGAATATGCACAAACAGCTCCTACATCAGAAAATGCAGAGAATGAAGATTCAATTCAACAGCTAGTTCCCAGTGAAAAATATGCTTTTTTTGACCCAGAAAGGTCGGATCATCTGAGAAACTGTGATTTGACAACTGATCTTGGCCCGCCACCAAGAACCACTGCACAAGAACCGCTTACATTGTCTGGTAAAATACCCGATGTAGAATACAGAAAATTAATACAGGATCTAAATGAGAAACAACTCACTGTCTACAAACACATTATCAAACATGTAAAATGTTCTACAAAGCCTTTACACTTATTCCTTACTGGTAGGGCAGGTGTTGGTAAATCAGTTTTGCTCAGAGTTCTCAATCAAGCATTACATCGTCACTTATGTGGGAATGAGATGAAAATCCGTTGGAGTGCAAGATACTGATTACTGCACTTGCAGGAAAGGCTGCTTACAATGTTCAAGGATCCACATTACATAATGCTTTTCGAATCAATCCAAATAAAGGATTTGATTCCAGAAAATTATCATCTGACATCCTGAATACACTGCGAACACAGTATAGGCACCTTCATATATTAATGATTGATGAAATAAGCATGGTTGGAAATCGCATTTTCAATTTCGTTAATTTGCGGCTCCAAGAAATAAAAGGTAACAAAGAACCATTTGGTGGTATCCATGTAATTGTTATTAGAGACCATTTCCAACTTGGACAACTGGATTTTCAAGAACTTGTCTGATAACTATGGACCTCTTGCACTCAACCTGTGGATAGACACTTTTCAAATGTATGAGCTTACTGAAATCATGCCCCAAAATTTGATCATGATTTTGCAGAACTATTGAACATGTTACGAGAAGGACAACACACAAAAGCTGACATGGATACCCTAAAATCTTGTCTTGTTGGCAAGAACAGTTCATATCCGTCGGGAACTACTCATTTGTTTACAAACAACACCTGTGTTGACAATCATAATATGCAAATTTCCCAGTGTACAGACACAACTAAAGTAATAATTTCTGCAATTGACACAGTAATAACAGATGTGACAGATGATGTGAAGAAAGATGTACTTTCAAGAATACCAGATAACCCATCAAAAACTGCAGGACTGCTGAAAACGCTTCAGATTGCTGTTGGTTTACCATACGATATCACTTGCATTGTTGCAGTACAAGATGGAATCACCAATGGTTGTTCTTGTATATTGAAGCACATACACTTCCTGCATAGCAAAACTGTGCCAAGCATTCTTTGGGTTCAGTTTGAAGATTCAAACATTCGCTCAGCCACCAGGAGAAATTATGCCGCCTTTTACACTTCATCTATATCCAAAGAATAGACACCACTATTCTTCATCAAGCGCACATTCCATACAGGCAGGAGATATATACTGGTAACTCGTTCTCAGTATCCATTAAAAACGATATGGAAAGCTCAAGGCAGTTCACTTGATCAAGTGGTTGTGGATATGACAATTACCAGAAAACTGAGGCATGTACATTATGTTGCATTGAGCAGGCAAGAAATATGGATGGCTTGCATGTATTGAATTTAGATGAAAACAAAATATTAACGGATCCACAAGTAACAAATGAAATGGCCAGACTACGTCATGATGCTACACTTGCTGTTAATACCAACATCTATTCTAACTGATACACTGAAGATAATCTACCATAACACAAGATTTCTTCATTTGCATTTCAAAGATGTGATTTCTGATCGTCATATCCTTGATACCCATATGATTGCTTTGGTTGAAACTCGTTTGTGTTCTCTTGATACTGATGATTCCTATTGAAAACAAAACTTCCATCTGATACGAAATGATCATCAAACAACAGGTTCAAAATGTCCATCAAAACGACCACACTATGGATAAGCATTCTATGTCCACAAAGACCTCTACCCATTCATTGAAGTGCATCATCAGTCTGATGGAAACATTTATGCATCTGTATTATTGGTAAATACTCAAAGCTCTTCCTTACAACTGATTAGTGTGTACAGATCCCCCAGTCAAAACTGTCTGACTTTAGGTCAAAGCTTGTCCAGCTTATCACACATGTTAATATCCAAGAACCATTGTTAGTAATGGGTGATTTTAAAATAGATGTCAGTAAACAAAACAATATGTCAGCCTTGAATGATTTTTCACATGTTTTCATTGTCAACAACGTGTCACAGAAAAGACAACTGATCATGCAAATCTTATTGATCTGGTGTTTTCTAACTTCCCTGATGCTACAACTTCAACAATAGAGGCCACATGGTCTGATTATAAAGTTTTGTTTACTATTGTTCCAAAGAGTGCTTTCCAGTTTCATCTTGATTGATCATTTTTATTATTGGTTAACAATGAATTTGACTTAATGTTATTAATAATGGTACTGATATGATTCGACAGACATAAACTTATCCAAAATAAAATTGCTGTTGATGTGGAAAATTAGATGTCTTTACAATTCAACAACAAGAGAATTTCTTATTAAGAATCTATGCAGATATTGCACCAGACAGAAACTTATAATATTGAGATACAATTCACCCTACACAGAGACAGGTCCCGACCTCTGTGCTGCGAATACAGACTTCCTTTCACCATATTTATATTCAAATTTGTCAAACCTGTCAGTAACTGTATGTGATATGAGTTGGATCTCCCCATCCAATCAAAAGAATATGCTTCTAGCAGTCTATTAAGCAGATGAGAACACATTGTAGGGGTTCCACAAAGCAACTTCTAACTTTCTTTGGAGTACCTGGTGTATTGAAAAACCTGAATAAGGTTGCAGTAGCTTATTTCCAAGGACTATCGGCAAAATGCATGACTTTCAACTCTCTGCAAGTCATTTTACTCGTTGATTAAAGTTCCTTGAATTCAGCTGAGCGTCATGGCCCATAGGCTACTAATTATATTCTTTATCTTCGATATGAACTCTTTAAATATTTGGATTATTCTGATTTTATATATTAAAATTTCAGATGCTAAAATGAATAAATAGGAAAATAAGGGGCAGCCTTGTCCTACTCCTGGAGAAATTGTGAAATACTCGGATGCCCAACCTTTATACATGACACAACTGCTGATGTCAGTGTAAAACAGGGTTGGGTTTTAGGCTGCCCAAAACCTGTTTTCGGCAGGGCAGAGCCTAAAACCTGCCTTTAACTGCCTAAAATAGGTTATAACCTGCCTAAAACTGCCTTTAACTGCCTAAAACCTTACTTACTCTCACCTATGACTTGCAGTTTAACTATGTTTTATTGTTACACAGCTAAATGCATTACAGAAATATGCTCAACAAATTAAAAGTGAGGAACACTTTATTCAAACTAAACAAATAAACCATGATACAAACAAAAGCAACAAATGAATACAACACTACTTCAGGTTTTCCAAATGATAGTTTTAGCTTGTATACCAAAATCATGTTCTGAGGTCTCCCACCTTCATTACTGCCACTTTATAAATGATACTAATACTGTAAGCTTATAACCAGATTCTTTGATTGGCTTTTTGATCACAAGGGATTAAATTTTGTGATATATGCAAAAGAAGTTTTTCCCCAATTCAAAAAGTTGTTCCATTTACACTTATGAATAGTCCTTTACACTGCAGTCTCACTAACATAACATGTATGTTTTGAATGCCTGTAGCTTCAAATGGCAAAAAGCAAAAGATTGATTTTATAAATAATAAAAGATCTTTTATGCTAGCCATAAACTAAAATATGATAATTTGATTAATATCTTTTACATTATCTGATAATGAACAAGACCTTCCACTAGTTGTTTATTTCCTTAGCTAGGTCATCCATTGTTTATATAATGATGGAAATGCTCTATTAACTGTATGATAAGATTGTGAAAATGAACCCTCATGAAACACTATAATTAGTTTAAAACTGAAAAATGCTAAAATATATTGAAGTGAATATGTTGCAAACCACAGAATATTCATAACCATTTTTGGGCCATGTTCAACCTAAAGGCCTGAGAAAACCCACATGTCATGGTCAGGGGCCTCGACTACATCACTCTGTAAAATGTTTGACTCAAGAACAGTTTTCAGGGCAATGGCTTTCATGGCATCATCCTTGTCATGTATGAAAGTTCACATGAACATCTACTAGTACACAGTAGTAGCCTAGTAGGACTTTTGACCATTGGGTCTTGTTACCCCATCACCCTGATAAAAGTTAATTAACCATTTAATCAAGCATGCCTCCCCCTCTGATACCCTACCTTACACTAAGTTACAAGAGGCATATTGGAGGCTCTATTACATCATTCCAGGTAGCAGGGCACTCATAAGAAACCCAAAGGTTCCTGATAATAATTTTACATTGGCCAATGAAACTATATGCCACACAAACATGGTCAAGAAACCTATACAGGCTCTTTGAAGACTGCATGATGCCAGCCAACAGGAAATCATGCATTACTTGTAATACCTGAAACCTTCCAGAAGCCCAGCAAAGCCTTATGACTGCATCACCCAAGCCAGTTTGGTAGTTTTATAGATCTTTAAGTCAAAAATTTAAACAAATATAGGTTTAAGGCACTTTGGTGCCTAAAACCTGCCCAAAACCTGTTTTAGGCGGTGCAGTTTTAACCAGGTTAAAACCTATGGTTAAAACCTTCCTGCCTAAAACTTGCCAACCCTGGTGTAAAAATATTAAGCCATTTTTTAAAGAATGCTCAAAATTTGTATAGACTTAAAGTATTCTCAATGCTGGACCGTTCTAAAAAATCAATAGGATTTTTTAAAATTGATTGATATAAAGTAGTTATTTATTTTATGTTTTCTGGCATATGCAAATATATATATCATTTTCATGGATTCGTCCAAAAATCAAATAAAAGATCTTGGATAGCTTTGTCTTCTGCGGAAGACAGGTGGCGCCACCTTCTGTCCTTTTCTTGTTTTCGCGCCTTTTAATACCCCATCATTGCCACTTGACAGCACTGTGAGGATTGAAAGTCTAAAACTAATGGACAGAGTGGACTGAAATTTCGCAAGTCCATTGATCTTGGATACTTCCATCGTGTATTCAAGACTAGTGGTGCTTTTTGCAATCGTTAGTGTATGGAAAAATTGCTCATATCTCCGGAGGGGTACAAGGTATTGGTCTGAATTTTGGCATGTCCACCCATTTTGGAAAGTTTTCTCGTAAACCAGATGTCAATATTGTATAAAATGTGGACACTTTGGGCATCAAAATGATGTACCTTGTCCAGACCGAACAGACATCATGTCATACAGTCACAAATTCATAAATAACCTCATCAGCATAGTTAATCATAACATTGTATCTGTCAAGTGAATCTTGCAGACTTCCATACACTATAAATCTTTCAACAAAAAGCCTCATCATCAGTCTACTACTGCTAAGTATACTGTCATTGCATTCATATTTGCTCAAATATAACGCTACTTTCAACCCCTCCCCATATATATAAAAATAAACCACTATATTTTATTCCAAATTAATCCATCAGTCAGGTTATTTCATATATCATATACTCACATATTACATCATATTCCTTCATAATAGCCCAACATGCTCATGATATTCATAAGCTTTATCGACTCAATATGATATCACAATGGTGATACATTTATAGTCCATTCACGATCAGCTGAGCGCCGTGACCCATGGGTCCCTTGTTGAAGAATAAATTAATGCCCTTCTCTGAGGAGTGATGTGCCCTATTGGCCTGAATTTGTGCTCATAGAAAGGCAGCCTAAGGTAACAGCTTAAAATATTGTTGAATTATTACAAACTTGTTTTACAATATGAAACAAATATGAATATGAAATATTATTAAAAAAAAACAGCATCATGAATGTTACAAAACAGATTGAATTATGAAACATATTTCATCTTGAAGAAATTGAAAATGGTTAAGACATTTGCTGACGATACGATGACTATTCGTCATTACTGTGTCTCTCGATTTTACACATTTGGACTGTACAATCGGGCACTTCCGAGCACAAAATCGTCTATGACTTTGGATAACTTTGGATGGATAATTTTGATTGTTCACATAAAGATCGAACATACCTTATTCTATCAATAAAAATAAAACTGCATTGTCCATTGATGTTGTAGCATTTTGATTATGCTTGCTTAATTTCTAAAAATCCCTTGCTCCCGACTTTCGAGTTTTACACAGAGCCGTTTCGGAATCCCCTACCGGAAGTTCTGTCAAATCCTCTGCCGTCGTGACGGACGCAGAGGCAATTTATCCAAATAAACCAGCCTCGTCATTAATAACTGCTGCATGAATATACATAAGTCAACCCTTAACGTAATATTTATTATTTTTCTAGCGGAATATCACGTCACTTAGTGCCTTACCTCGGAAAAATTGACAGTTCGACTTGCAGATGAAAATGTAAAAGTATTGTTAGAAATGGCGTGCACATCTGCACATAGTAGAATGAATGCGAACCCAGTAGCTTGTAATGCCACACCATCATCTTCAGTTTATCAAATATGGACGTTTGGGGTGGCAGGCTGCCGCTTGCCTGTCACATGTGGACCTTACTGAGTAATCTCGACCGCACCCTGATGTCACTAATGTAGGCGCGAGTCACGTATCAAACAGGAGAACGTATATAAAGCCATGACAGACAGCGTTGCTTGCATACTGCCTCATGCGGACGAAGCGGAAACAACAACTTAGTGGAAGCCTGAGTCAGAGACCGAACCCACGTACAGACTGCATCCCACACGAGGAAAACGTGAGTAACTTGCTTTGTTGCACGCGCGGGAGGGGGAGAGTGTAAGAAGACAATTGGAGTCCATTATTTGTGCGGATCCGGTGATGTTTGATGTGTCACGTTCATTTGAACTTACAGGTTTGGTTGTCTGGTGATTGCACGGGTCATACATGTCAGACCAGTAGCGTGAGGTGGATCTTGCAGATCACGGGGCCATGCCCCCATGGGATCATGGGCACACTGTTAGGGACAGCACACAGGAACGAAGCGGTGGTGTCTTTTCACGCTGACCCGTCAGATTGCGTCCCACGACTGTTCAACGAGACTTTCTTTTTCAAACTGTCCGGCGATTTGTATACTACTTACTGGGTTTGCACAGACGGCACAGGGCAAGTTGAAAAGTTTGATTTCGACATGCGGGTTGGCTCGGAACACTTATGGTGGGACGTCACTTACAATGCTAAGACGGGTTGGCCATAGTGTGGGTGCCCATGCACGCATCGAAATTATCAAGGGCCACCGTGGGTCTCCGACCAATTTACGTGACTCCTTACGCGATGGCACTTAATATTGGAGACGTTGGTTTGAGCAACAAAGGGGGAGCCTAAGGCAATTCTACTTCGTCGTGGCCGGTCATAACACCTCCTCCGGCTCAGTGCAAGGACGCAGGGGAGAGGTTTTTCTGTGAATATCTGAACATGGAAGGTCTGATGACCGGTTTCCCTGAGCTTTCGCGTCTGCGGACATTATTCGGGGCAGTTGAACCAAAATGGGCATTGAGCCACTGTTGGGTGGAGCGTGAACGGGCCACAGGGAGACAATACATGTTGTGGTCAGACACCGCTTTTCCCGAGGGCCTCAGACGCGGAATTACTGTCCTTGGTCAGTACATGTGGAGAGGTACTACCCCGTCAGGAGGAGTAAAGCTGAAACGCAGTTTGGACGGAGGCTACCATGTCACGCGGGCCGCAACCCTGCACGGCCCGCAAAACAAGGACAAGGGTTTTTCCGGGGAACCTCCCACTGCAATTGCCCCCGGAAATGACGTTCTGCTATGGGACAGGGTACACATCGTCAAAACTGCGGTGATGTACTCACCTTGTGAAGTTATGAACCCTGTCCTGTTAGCCGCAGACGTTTATCAAACTGTGAAGCTGTTCGGGACATACAGGAAACGTTTCATATGCCCAGAGCGGGTACCGAGCGTCTTGAAGAGAACAGCTAAGTGCTCCACAGACTGGCCGGTCGAATAGAAAGTGATACGCAAGGGCTGCGTTCGACGAAAAGCGTAAGTGCTGCACATGATGAACGTGTCGACGGCCTGTCACAATTTTCCTGGACAAGGCACTGAATGTCGGGAGCACTCGCCAGAAGCGCTCGGACAACCTGCATCGGGTACAATAAGGTTTGTAAATGTGTTCTGTCTGGACTACCATGAGTTCCGTTACCATAGTTCCGAAACGTCAGATATAAATTTGTATTGTTATTTATCACTTCTAGATATGTCCTGCTTGGTTTGAAACACTACCGTGCTGTACCAACATTCGTAGAACTCGATGTTCATGTGTAACGAAGACGCAGACGGCCTTCATAACCAGTATTCATGTTGTGTAATAATGTTCATGTTTATGCAAATGTTTCACACGGTTTTCTGTTGTAACATGTGAATCATGGGAGATCAACTGTCACCTTTTGAGCTCGGAGATATAACGTGGGCGGAGGTGCATAACGCGTCATCAGTTTCAAATGATGCTGATTTAAAGGCGTTTGCATATGACCTGAGAATGTTAGATGATCTGGTTAACCAGCTGGCTCAACAGGCCAGTCCATTTGATCGGAACCCATGTGTGTTCCTTTCAGAATGAAACAGATATTACGCACCTGGGACCAATAAAAATGTTGGGACCTTCTGTAAGAGGGACTACAAGCAGTGTATGATATGTTGCTTCAGCTGCTTCAGCAATATGAAAATGTGCTGATAAAACACGCTGATATCAATCAGCAAGTTGCCCTACGATATCAGACTGTTTATGAAATGATATTGATGGAAGAAGCTTGGCTGAAATGGTTGCTGTGTAACCACACGTTATCGCTGACTTTGGCGTACTGCTAAAAAAAACGGGGGGGGGGGGGCAACTAGGTCACTCGTGCATTGCATAATTTGTGCCTTTTATGTATATCCTGCCTTATGACTCATGTACACGTGAAGACAGTATTTTATTTTATTGTTGTTATACACACACCACCGTCGATTCACATGCATCAACTGATTTGAAAGGTGGTTGCAATGCTTGTTACCGGTATCTGACGTTGAGCCTGTGCGTTGGGCCTTTCCACAACATCAAAGGTTCCACCATAATTGTAACGTCTCCTTTAACTTGAGTCGGAAGACCGGTACAGGTACATGTAAACGGACAAACGAATGCAACCTGTGCATTCAACATCTTTCCTTTTTTGACTTACGTACAGTAGCTATGAACGGGTGCTTCTGATGATGACATGGCATATCCGACGCAAAAACATGTGATCCCTAGTTCACGTGTATCACTTACCAATGGTCTGTTTAAATACCTGCGAATATGTGGTACCGTCACTTGTATACTACCGCGTGGACCTCGCATGGTATCACGGGATACAACTGATTTTTAGCTCAGCTGACTGTAAGTCACCTGAGCTTTAGCAATCACTCTTTGTCCATCGCCTGTCCGTACGTTTCTCCGTCTGTCCGCCGGTTAACCAGGCACAAATCGTAACCGCTGGACCTGGAATCTTATAACTTGACATCCAGAGAGGTCCATGAAAGATCTCCTTGGAAACCTGAAATTAGGTCTCTGTTACCTATATTCTTCGAGCATTGGGGTTCCGAATACCCCCAGTATTAAGGAAAATTTGATACAAAAGCTCAAGTATCTGAACAACTAATGCATTGATCCCCATGATTCTTTGCACGGATATTGATCATGGAGTGTTTTATCAGTTTCTGCAGACTGGTGGAGCCATATATATTTCTTCTTTTTTTACGATTTGTTTTTCTCTAATTTTGAGACCTTTAAAGATGTGGTCATTTGTTAACAGGGCACAAATCGAAATGAATGGACTTAGAATCTTGTTTCTTAATTTGCAGGGAGGCCCCTGAAAAGTCTCCTTGGAAACCTAAATTTAGTTCTCTGTTACCCATATGGGGTTTCAAAGTACCCCCCAGAATAATGAAAAAAAATGATACAAAAGCTCAAGTATCTGAAAAACTAATGCATTGATCACCATTATCCTTTGCATAGATATTGTTCATTGAATGTTTCTTCAGTTTCTGCAAACTTTTGGCGCCACCTGTATTTTTTACGATTTTTTTTCTCTGTTTATGAGACCTTTAAAGATGCGGTCATCTGTTAACAGGGGACAAAAGGTAATGACTGGACCTAGAATCTTATATCTTGACATGCCGGGAGGACCATGAAAAATGTCCTTGTAACACAAAATTAGTTCTCTGTTACCCATAAGCTCTGAGCTATTGGGCTTCAAAGTACCCCCCCCCCCAATATAATGGAAAATTTGATACAAAACTCTAGTGTCTGAACAACCAATGCATTGATCACCATGATTCTTTACATGCATATTGTTCAAGGAGTGTTTGGACAGTTCCTGCAGACTGGTGGCGCCAGCTGGATTTTTTGTTCGAATTTTAACACATTTTTTATTTATTTTTGATACCTTTGAAGATGCGGTCGTCTTGCTTTAACAGGGCACAAAACGTAACCTTTGGTCCTAGAAAATTCTAACTTGACATCCAGGAGGGTTTGTGAAAAATATCCTCGGAAACCTGAAATTAGGTCTCTGTTACACCCCCCCAACATTTATGAAAATTTAATACCAAAGTAGGGCACAAATCATAACCATTGGACATAGAATCCTTTAACTTTTCATCCAGGGAGGTCAATGAAAGTGAGATTAGGTCTCTGTTACCCATATTCTCTGAGCTATGGGGCTTATAAGCAACCTCCAGAATAATTGAAAATTTGATACCAAAGTATGGAACAAATCATAACCATTGGACTCAGAACCTTCAAATTTGACATCCTGAAAGTTCCACAAAAGGTCTTCCCAGAAACCTGAAATTGGGTCACTGTGACCTATATTCTTTTGGGGGTATGTTTGAGCACCCAAGAAACAATGCAAAATACACTCAAATTGCCAGACTCTTCAGGAAAGGCTGGCTGGATTGTCATCAAATTTGGTGTGCTAATGGGTCTTGATGAACGTATGCTAATATGCACTAACAATGATAGAAGTGTATGTAACTATTTGGCCCATTTTTTGGGAAAATTTGGCCCATTTATAGCCCTATTTTGATTGGTGGGGAGTTTGGCCCATTTTGAATCCTGGCTTCTGATTGGTCAATAGGGTGGGCTTCTCATGCATATTAATGAGCTGGTGTGACGTCACGAGAGTGAGCGTCCTCTGGCGGCGGGACGATAAATTATTAATGAAAGTGTTAATGACGGGTTGGTTTTGATTAATGCCGGGTGTCGCCCCCTGGTGGTATGATGAGAAAGCATTAATGAAAGTCTTAATTGACCGGTTGGTTTTAATTAGGGCAGCGTGTCGCCCCCTGGCGGTGTGATGGAAAATTATTAATGAGTGGTCGGATCATTTGGTTTTTAAATTATTTTATAATGTTTCAAGAGTTTAATTATTGATTTTTGCATTTGAAATGGTGTTTTTGGAATTTGAGCGTTTTATTTTCACATAAATGTGTTTTTTAGGATACTTTTTTAAAAGTTTTTCATATTATATTCGCGTTTTTGCGGTTTTCTATTGTATGTTTTTCATTATTTTTCTACTTTTTATTACGTTTTTTGCTAAAATTTGGTAAAAATGCAACTTTAGTATTTATTTTTTATGTTTTTTTACTTTATCATGCCATTATTGCGAGTTTTGAGGTTAGTTTTTTAACTGTTTACATTTAATTTTTTCACTTTTGTAGCTTTTGAGTTTAATTTTTTCTATTTATGAAATTTCGAAGGAAACTTTTTGTATTTAATTTCCACATTTTTTAAACTTTTAGGGTTGTATTTTCACATCCTAAATGTTTTAGGGGTAATTTTTTTCTAGGCTTTCTTGCTTCTGACACATTTTTACATTTGCATTCTTACACAGTTTCACTTTTTTTTCACACAGCAAACCAACATTTTCTTTCACTCCCCCATTCACGTAGGAAGACAACCAAAAGATTTGAAAAAGGTTTAAATTATTTTAATTACTAACTGAAAGTGCCCTGCTCTGAATTATGTTATTTGTGTCTGTTTTGCGACGAGTGTTCTTCTTTTTGTACTGTTATGTAATATGTTAAGTTTGCGGGAAATGTTGTGTTCTTCTTTTTGTTCTAACTAAAAATGTTATAAAAAATAAATGTCCTTGGGCTCCCCTCAATACGCAGGGGCCTCTTAATACTGATTTTTTAAAAGCTTAATTAAGACAGTATACACATATTTAAAAACCAAGTAAGTTAAAGTCTACTCGTATTCTGTGGCGATCTTCTAAATGGTACATGAAAACCTGCACATGTTCGGCATTTTGAAGCAAATCCAGCACGAGGGATGCTGCACTTGTTCCAGCTTGTTCCAGCATTCTGTATGCCGACCGGCGGATTTTCAGGTACGTTTCCCGGTCCGCCACTGTAGATTTCATGCGCCAGTCTTTCGTACTCCAGGTCAGCCTGGCCGAGAGTTCCATCAGTTCCCCAGGTATATCCCGACAGCCACTGGTGATTAAACTGTTGGGTGTTTTGGGGCGGGGTTCCTGGAGGAGTGAAAGGGGAGAATGCTCTTTGTGGAGTTGTTCGCCGCATGGGCTCAACAACTCCAACTGGTCTAATGTTTCTAGTGGTGGGGCTGTTGCTGGTAGGGGAGGCTGGGGGATCGTAAAACACGACAGGTACTGGTGGGGAAGGGGAGCGGGATCGAATGGTGGTGGGGGTATTGGGGAGTAAGGCGGAGGCGAGGTTTTGACCAGTGGCTGATGGAGACTCACCCGAGGTACTGCTGATGGTGACGGTGGTCATGGTGGTGCAGCTACGTGTGTTGCTTCTTCTTCTTGGTTTTCTTTGTGCACCAGGGCAGGAGCATACCACTTGAATGGCTTGGCTTGGGGTGCATGGATCTGCTGACCTGTGTGGACTTCTGTCACGGCATTCTTGGCTGTCGTTGCCCCGCCACCGGGTTGTATTGTTGATGGTAGGGGTATTGCTGCCTTCGTTTGGGTACAGCAGCTCTCTTCTTGCACCAGTTCTTTCATGGTGTTGTCTATTTCTTGCGACGAAATAGGTTGACTGAATTGTGTTCTCGGTAATATTTCTACCCGTTGATTGCTCTTTTTCATTCTCTTGTCTTTCTTCAACTTCCAGCAAGCCAGCAGACTCTTGAGCCCCATTATCCATCTTTTGACAGGCGTGTATTTCGGCAAACGAGCAAAATCTTATGGCGTGAAGTGGCGAGTGTGGCATGAGCCGGGTAGATATAGCTGTGTGGGTTGTGACAAAACCATTGTAGGGCAGGGGTAGACAAGTGTTGTGCGGGACCATGATTCAAACACAAGCAACCAATCAGCTCACAGCATTCAATCCTGCACACCCCTTACTGAATACAATGAGAACGGTCGTGTGTGAAATGAACTTTATTCCGGAAGACCAATGGGAAAATTATACTGCGCATGCGCAAACGGAAAATAACTGGAAAAACACCTTAATACAATACTGCGCATGCGCAACCGGAAACAAACGGGAAAATTACCTTAAACTAGTAAAATATATAATATTTCAACTTTTAAAAACACCTTATAAGCTGATCTGAACATTACAAACATATTTTTACATGTTTTCCTTGACAAAACTTAGCAGTTTTAATGTTCCCTTCACCGCAATTCGGGTGGTAGTTATTAGGGCGATAGTGGTCAGTAGCCCACCCGCCACCGCTTTCAGTCATTCCTCATCACTGTGGTTGCACACCTTCTCATTATCCTTCTGTTTAATGTACAATCTTTTGCACGTTCCACAGGCGCCATTGAACTTGGATGGGAGCATAATGTTGACAGCTTGTTCGATTTTATGGTTCATGTCTGGAATAGAGATGGCTTTAATGAGTTCCACCATGTTGTTGAGGGTGAAGTATTTCTCTTGGAGGCGCACCACAATTCCTATGCTACCGTCAAATTTTGAGTGGGTGTACATGATCATTTGATAATCTGGATCGTAACACCAAGAGAAACGTTCACCGTTTTCACCTATCACATCCCACACTCTTACACACACATCTGCACTGGTGTCATTTCCCCGTTTTACAGCCATGAAACCAGAGCTATCGATGTAGGCGTTTTGGTTTGAGCGTTTGTTGTTGGCGGCTAGCGCTATCATTTCCAGTGCTCTAGGACACAACATTCCTTTGGCGACTATTTTGTCTAGACCGACTCCCTTCCACACATCTTCATTTACTTCTTTGACCACGCCATGTTCTGTCGGCCTTTCTTCTCTCCATTTTTGGGCCAGGGAGTAACGTGTTTTGGGGACAAGGAGGCCTGTCACATTTCCAGTTCCCAGGTCCAGTTTTATTTCGTCTTGACGGACCAGGATGAATTCATCCGTTACAAAGAGAGCCACTTCCATTCTGGCTTTCCAATAGGGATATTCCTGCGACCCTGTGAAATAACGGTAACCTCTTGTTCTCTTTTTTCTTTTGTCTGTGGTTACCATGACAGTTTCTGGAAATTTCTTCTGGTTCAGGAGGAGAAGGGTGTGGCAAATGAGGTTCAAGCGGTACTGTGTGTTTGGAATCCTGAGGCCGTGGTTACAGGCGTTGTGGATAGGGTCTAGGTACTCTTCAAGCAGGTATACAAATGGCGTTAATCGTGGTGGGATCCAGGATCCACGAGGTACATCTTTGGGTCTTTTCTTGGAATCTGCCACAATGTCATGACCTCTCTCATACAGTTTGTCGAGTGCATTGGACATTTTTCTTTTGTGTTCTTTGAACAAGACATCTTCCCACATGCCTGACATAAAATGACCTTTGTCATAGTCGTCTTCATCGGAAGAGGAGGAGGACAAGGAGGTGGAGGAAGTAGTAGTAGTAGTAGTAGTACCTCCCACGTCTTCACAGGGGTAGTTTACAGGTTCGGCTTCTTTTTTGCACATTTCTTCAGTGACAGGAACTGTCTTTTCCATGTAGCAGTTAAACAAGGTATCTAGTGGGCTTGGTGCCACTTGACTAGATTCCATCCACTGGGCCACTTTCTCCATGTCATATTTCCTTTGGGCATTATGGATGGTTATTTCTGTATCTTCTTCTTCTTCTTCTGCTCCGTTGTCTACTTGCGTGTTCTGGTCTTTGTTTTCCCTCAAATTTAACTGTGATTGGCTCCATGTCGTTACCGCACCTAGCAAAATCGTCTGCCAATAAGGTGGACTGGGGGTTGGTGGGTCTGTCGCACTGGTCGTCGGGATCAATGCTGGAGATGGAAATGTGATCAGATTGTGTTTCGTTGCCGCTCTCTTCCATTTTGCTCTGTGCTCAAATGCGAAGTGAAGGGTAAAGCGTAGTTGCGGTGTTTTATAGAGTTAAACTGGAAGCAAGGTGGGAAAACTCATTGCGCATGCGCTGACCTCCCGGAAGCCACACGGAAAAACTGCACTGATCCCAGCTTATTTAAAGCCCCAGTGTTGCCCGCCCGTGGGTTTTTCCACGCAAGCAAGAATGACGTTCAACAGCGACACCGGGCCTTTTCCTGTGACACTCCAAAGGGAGAGTATGTTCAACAAGTTCAGGAAAAAGGGAATTTCTTTGAAAATTCAACCAGATTTACAAAAGTTGGACCAAATGAAACCATACAATGCTTTGTATGCCGTGTTCGAACCTTTGTTAGAAGAATGGAAAAAGGACAAGCCGGCAAACACCTACATGCAAGTCAACATGACATCGCCCGGATTGCAAAACAAAGCCTTCAACACCAAATGGTTGATTAAAGAGGACCTGACCTTAGAATACATTATGACACAAGTCGAGAAAACCCTCAACAGCAACGAGTCTTTCAAGTTAGACCAAGAATTTGAACTGGAGCTGAAATCGGTAGAATTGCCACAAATTTCAGGTTCACCCAATTACTCTTTGGAAGAATTGATCAAAGCTAACCCACACACGTATGTAGACCCTGGCCACTTTAACAGCACATTTTTGACACAAGATTGTTTTATTGCTACCGTGGTATTTATGTGCTGGATGGAAGATAACACAAAGTTAAGAGGAATAAAAAGAAAAAGAGGGGGAAAACGTTTCTTTGAGAAGGGAGAGACCACTTACTGGCAAAGAAATATCATTATGGGTAGAGGAAATTTCCCGTGTAAAAAAAAAAGCTAAAGTTGCAACAACCTACGTAACCGTGCGTGACATGGTTGAAATTGCCAAACAGTTTCCGGATAAAAACATTTTGGTTTTTCACGGGCGCAAAGCAAGCGAAATTTTATTCCGATCTACTAGCTGGAATCCAAAGAACCCCACGCTGTACATTTTAGCTGTAGATAACCATACCGTGGGGATTTTGAAGATTAAATCCCATTTACAGACGAAGCGTGACATATGTTGGGCATGTTGCAAAGCCGTGAGAAATAAAGGTGCACACTTTTGCCAGGGCACGTGTAAACATTGCGGATACAGCCCGCCGTGCACTTTACCACGGGGTGACAATGTTCGTAGATGTGAGGAATGCGGGTGGTATGGATTTTTAGGGGAGGGGTGCTTTAAGAACCACTCTTTAAAACAACCCTGGCACAAACATAAGATTTGCGAAAGGCGGCGGGTATGTCCAAAGTGCAGGGGTAAAATAAAAAACGGAGAACATAAATGTCACATGTACACCTGCAAAATATGTTACGTACAAATAAAAAAGGAGGCGACCACATTTGTTACATGCGTGCGCTTTCTGGCGAAAAGATAGCCCGGGCAAATTTTCGGCCGTACATTTTTTGGGATACAGAATGCGTACAATCAGAACCTGAGGGCAAAAAAGGCCTGCGTACACACACAGTGAATGCTGTTGTGTGCCATTACGTGTGCGCAACTTGTTTGAAGAATGTAGAAATGGAGAAGGTACTCACCGCCAACTTAGGCTGCATTTGCACACAGCGGCGCTTTCATTCAGCAGAAGTATTTTTTGATTGGATTTTTGGTCCCGCTTTAAAGCTTGACCCGAAAAACAAACCTGTTTGTTTTGCTCACAATTTCTGCGGTTACGATGGGGGTTTTTTACAACAATACCTTATTTCACGCGGGATGGCCGCCACATCACTGCTTACCCGCGGACTGCGTATACTCAGTTTGACAGTGTGTGGGGTAGATTTTAAAGACAGTTTAAATCTGATCCCATTAGGCCTGGCAAAATTTTCTAAAGCGTTTGGGTTGAAAGAACTGAAGAAAGGTATTTCCCATATGAGTTTAACACCGCGGAAAATATTAATTACGGTTGGGAGACACCACCCGTGCGGTTTTTTAAACAAGTAGGCGATCCCGAGTTTTTTGAGTGGCATTCGAACCAAGTGGACAGCGGGTACGTATGGAACCACCGTGAAGAATTGTTCCAGTATTGCAACAGTGATGTGGAACTTCTTAAACAAGGATGTTTAAAATTCCGTGAATCGTACATGAAAAAAGCAGGCTTTGATCTCTTTTTGCACGCGGTGACCCTACCTTCCGCTTGCATGAAAGACTACCGGTTAAATTATTTGTGTGAGAACCAGATTGCTATGATCCCACCGCAGATCACTCGCACACACCTGTCAGTTATAGCCGACCTGTGGCTGGCGGAAAAGCAAACGTAAACAGATTTCCACATCCGCCGCGGCAGCGACACTTGGAACGGGAAAGAGTGTCGGGTCCAGTTAAAGAATGGAAAATACGTCTCCGTCGATGGGTATTGCCTCGAAACGTCCACCGTCTACGAATTTAACGGATGCGTGTGGCACGGTTGTGTCCTGTGCACGCAGCCCGATGGTACAGTTCCCAACACGGACATGCCCAACTACGTGGCCTACGCTAAACAGATAGATAAGCAAGAGGAGTTGAAAGCCGCAGGTTACCAAGTGGAGGTACTCTGGGAACACGAATATGCTGTCCGGAAAAGTCCTTTGATGAAAACACCGCAGTACCATGTACAACCACGTGAGGCTTTTTTTCGGGGGAAGGACAAACGCAACTTGTTTATTCAGAGAAGTCAAAGATGGAGAGAGAATCGGTTATTACGATGTCACTTCCATGTATCCATACGTCCAGAAAACCAAATGTTACCCTGTAGGTATACCGCAAGTGATTCAGAAGCCAACGGAAAAACAGTTGCTCGAAAGCCCTGGCGGGATTATCTGCGCCGCCTTTTTACCACCCCGACACCTATTCAACCCCGTTTTACCCTACCGGACATGCGGTAAGCTGATGTTCCCGTTGTGTGCGAAATGCGCCGAAACGCAAAACCAGTGGGAGCCGTGCACCCATACAGAAGCAGAACGCGTTTTGAGGGGGTGTTGGTGTACACCGTAAGCATTGAAAGCCTTGGAAAAAGGGTATGTGTTTTATGAAGGTTACGAACTATGGGAATGGAAAACCTGGGAGAACATTTTCGCTTCTTATATCGAAAAATGGTACCAGTTGAAAACCCAAGCTTCCGGTTGGCCTACAGATGACCTGGACGAGAGAGAAAAGTACGTGGTTGAATTGCAAGAAAAGCAAGGGGTTACCATAAACCCGGAAGAGGTGGCTCACAATCATTCCATGCGTTTTGTGGCAAAACAGGCCTTGAACACCTTATGGGGAAAATTTGGGCAAAAAGACGGGCTAACTTTTCTTGCAAAGAAAACAAGTGGACAGTTATGACGACCTGATATCCATTTTACACGATGACACCAAAGAAGTGATGGAAATAGTTAATTTGGGGGACCATCTGCTGCAAATTGAATGGAAACCAAAGGAAACAGATTACGAGCTGGGGAAGACTAATAATCCTGTGATCGCGGCATTCACAACTTGTTACGGCCGGTTGGAATTATATAGAGTTTTGGACTTTTTAGATCAGAGGGTGTTGTATTTCGACACTGATTCGGTCGTGTTTCATTCCAAACGGGAGGACCCATGCCACCCACAGGGCACTTGTTGGGAGATCTGACTGACGAGATGGAAGGAGGTGTCATCACACGGTTCGTCAGCGGAGGACCAAAAGATTATGGATACATTGGGAAAAGCCCAAAAGGTGAAACTGTGACCTGTCAAAAAGCCGGAGGTTTCCACGTGGGGAAGCGAGTGGTTTTTGATGATTTGAAATACATGGTGGAAGCTTTGTTGGAAAAACGTGAACAAAACGGTATAAATTTACCCGTAGATTTTTACGTGGTGAGGAGCAAGGAAGGGTTGGTGAAATCCACTTCTTAAGACAAGCTGTACACAGCGGTGTACGATAAACGCCGCTTTTGGCGTGAAGGTGATCCGTTAGATAAGTTTACAACATTTCCTTTTAGATTTGAAATAAAGGCTTGACGTTCATTGTGAAATTTTGTTGTGTTTTTTTACTGTGTTGTTGAGGAAGAGGTATAAAAGTGCGTGCATGTGTGTATGGAAATGATTTTAAAAAATCATGTGGTACAAATTCAAACACCCGTTCACCATGTTGGTGGCGGGCCCAACGTCTTCCGGTAAAACCTATTGGGTATCCCGTTTGTTAAATCACTTACACACAATGACAGACCCAGTGCCTGAACGCGTGTTGTGGTTCTATGCCGAAATGCAACCTCTGTACGAAGATTTGAAGGAGATGATGAAAGAGAAAATTTTCTTTCAAGAAGGGTTACCCCTCAGGGCTATAAAACCAAACACATTACTGATCGTGGATGATTTAATGCGTGAAAGCGGAGTAGAAACGGCAAATATATTTGAGAAAGGCAGCCATCACCGGAACAAATCGGTTATTTTTATTGTTCAAAATTTGTTTCATCAGAAAAAAGAACAGCGGGACATTTCACTGAACGCGCATTACATTGTGTTATTGAAAAATCCCAGAGATAGGTTACAGTTTGAATCATTAGCCCGTCAGGTGTTTCCCACTAAAGCACGTGAATTGCGGGAAGTTTACAACGACGCCACACGCGAACCACACGGGTACCTGTTGCTCGATTTCACACAGACGTGCCCTGACGAATACCGGCTTAGGACTCACATTTTCCCGGGAGAGGAACACATTTATTACGGTTTGGGGTGATGGCGGTGTTTATGGCGGGATTAGCGGTTTATGCCGCTTTACAGATACTTTGCGACATGTTAGTTTCGGCAGTTATTTGGGGGGTAGAGGAACTGTACATGTTTATTCGTTGGAAAATCGCAGGGATTCCAGGGAAGGGCGAGGGATCGTCTCCATTTCATGGCAATTACCGGGTATTTTGGCCTCCTACCGACTCGTACGTTTTCAGTTTGCACGATTTGTTTATGCGAAGACGTACGGGTCGTGAAGGTTTCATGACTGGGCAGTTAGAATTGGTACTTGGCGAGAAAAGGGGACATTACCACAGACGTTACGTGGAACGGTTCAGGAAGACCTTGGTGGGGCGCATGCAGACTGAAGATGGGCCTGGACGGGTGGTATCATTGAACGAGAAAGAAACGGATGAAGTGGTGCGTTGGTTCAATGAAGAAAATACGATAGACCGTTGGATCATGAACACATATGTGATGGTGCTGTACCATTTCCCTTGGACTTTGTGGTATTCAGCTTGTATCAATTACCCATTAAAAGTGTATTACGGCCAAAAATATTTAGAGAAATGGGGGGATAGGGACCATCGGTGGCAAACTTTTTATGACCGGTACAACGTGAACGGGAAGGACTTTCAACAGTACCACCATGTGCATCAAGAGGTGCGTTACATGTTGGTGGACGTACCGCTCCCTTACCAAAGGTTAGCTGAATATGGGCACGTTCCAGAAGGGCTACAAATACCGTGTTTGACACGGGACCCGACTTCCAGACCATTTTTCGTGGTGGGGAAAGAGGAATGGTGGCACCACAAGTTTGTAAACAAGGAGGAATGGGATATAAAATTGAGGGAACAGTATTTGAATGAATTGACCGAGGATGAGATGATCCAGAAAGCTCCGTTCAATGGCGATCATAGGTTGAAAAATCATGGTATCCGCCCGGTGCCAGGGTTTGCACATAAAGGTGCACCGCTGCGTGTCGTTGACTATGGGTGGGAACACAGGAAAAAAGGTGTGTGGATCCCTGAACCCTACTGGGCCAATCACAAATATTACCATCTAACTAAATATTTTTCAGACAAACGCAGGGCCTACAAGATAGAACAGGCCACCCTTTTGGCATTGCAGAGTATAATATTTGGGTTCTGGAAGCCAATTTGGTGGAAATTGAACGGTCCCACAGCGCCAGGATGGGAAAACTTAAACGAAGGCGAACCCTTTTGGGGTATATTTCCTCAACATTACAAGACACCTTACGAGTTACCATTACCCCACCATTTCCACCCCCCCCCGCATTTGAGGAACCGTTTGTTGAAATTGCGCGAAGAGTTTTATTTGGACGCGGAAATGATACATTTCAGTAAAGGACAGAAGACGCGGCAAAAACCCAAAACAGTTCAATATTATGAATTGTTGCAACCTTACCATGATATGGCATGGTTTTTGCTGGCTGGTGGGAAAGGGCCAAAACCAGAACGGCGCGGTGATATCCCCGTACCGGCTGCGGTGAAAACATTGCTTGAAATCATTTTAACGGATGAGACAGAGGAAATAGACACGCGGTATTCTCCGTGGCACGGTTATTTTCACCCCACTTGGTGTATGATTATGCGATGAAGTACAAGAAAGTGAAAAAAATCAGATTTGGTGATGAAACTGTTTTATGAAAGAGAAAAAGTATCTCCGGCTGACAAAGAGGTGTTGCTTTTTCATTTCAAATTGGGTGTGTATTCATGGCACTATTTATCAGATATCATAGGGAAAATGCCAGAGCTGTACAAGTTTAGGGAAGACATGCAGCGTCAAATATGGTTGAATCAGAGTGAAATCAACGCAGCCAAATCAGCCTTGTTGCAGGTGGAGATGTATTTCAACAAATACTGTTTCGGGGATGATGCCAACCAGAATGATCCTTGGGCTCAGAAATACAAGAA
Source organism: Sipunculus nudus (assembly GCA_026874595.1). Classification (NCBI taxonomy): domain Eukaryota; kingdom Metazoa; phylum Annelida; class Sipuncula; order Golfingiida; family Sipunculidae; genus Sipunculus; species Sipunculus nudus. Next base: position 44,373,326 of record CM049308.1, read on the forward strand.
AGTGAACGATTGGTTAGAAGAACTGTGGAAGTTCGAAAAGGAAGTGTATTGGTTTAATGGTTATCCAAAACCAGGATTTTGGCAAATGCCTGAAATACATGTGGAAAACCCAGGGTTGGAAGACTGGGAAAAAGAACACGAACGGGTAATAACGGAATTAAAAAAAGAACAGACAGCGGCAGATCGGTCAGACCATGGAAAAGCTGACAATAAAGAGATACCCATGAATGCAGGGGGCGGGGGAAGGTGGGACTGGTCGAACCTACGTAAAAATTTCACGGCCTACCACGAAAGCAAGCAACGTATAAAAAGGATGAAGTTAGTGGAACAAAAGCAATTTTTGGAAAACGTGATCCGTGATTTTAAAGAAACACCAGAATGACGTGAAGCACATGAAAAGTACAGGCAAAAATTGTCTACTTGGTACAGTGTGGGAGCGAGCATACCAGCTGATTTGATGCCCAATTTAGAAGGCTTAGAAACCCCGGTGAACAACTGGAAGATTCATCACTGGTCCCTACAAGTGTTTGTGGAAATAGATTTAGGATGTTTGAATTTTTCTCAGAAGGAATACGTCTCGTACATGAACGCTATCATTAAAAGAATTTACGGGCAGGGATTTTGTGCGGGAGCCAACCCAAAAATTGAAGTCAATAAGACTGAAGGTACCCACCCAGTCCATGGGACAGATTTTGAACTAAGTTTCAAGTACGACAAAGAAACACAGTATTTGTGCTGTTGTATGGAATTTCTAAGGGAAACCTGGACATCAAACAAGGACCATTTCAGCAAATATGTGTATGGGCTATATTTCAGCCCGGGGGTTTTGTCACCATTCGGTATCACTCGAGGGGTTACCTTGTATTTCCCATTAACGCATTTCAAAAAGAACCACCCACTGTTCAAATACGGGACTTCGCAGACGTATTGTAATTTTGTGTCACCGTCTGAAAGCAAAAACCCTTTAATACCTGGCCAAAAGAATATTTTGGGGAAAGTGGTGCTACAGGAAGACAAACAATGGGGTGAGGGCGCACCAGACATTTTGGAAAAACATTTCAAACGTATGACTATGCTCTACTGCTTCAAATTTGTAGATTACATATCAGACAATCGTACGTTTTTACTTTCCTGTATTTTAATTACACCGTCATACATTTGGGGACGGGAAAACGGTAACGAAGCCCGTTGGGACATGTACCCGTTATTGGTATGGCCTTCTTCGGCGAAAGGTCATTATGAACCAAAAAATTTAAAATTTTTTCCGTTGCATAGCACAGCAGAAACCAGTCTGGTGATTTTTAAATTGCAGGACATGGAAACAGAACAACCTCTCTTATTGGATTCCGGGTCGGTGGTTATAGGGTTGGTGTTCAAGTACAACCCGATGCCACACAGAAGCGTGTTTTACCGTCCAATCACATATCCGCATGATTGGAAAGAAGGTGCTGATTGGTCCGAAATTTTACAATCTGAAACAGAGATGAACTCCATGGCCACATTTTCTTAATGTGCGCCTGTGTATATAGGGGAGGTATATAAAGTATATAAAGCGGTGCGTGTTTGTCAGAAACGTCAAAAAACAAATATGGACCTGACATCCCAAGCAGACCAGTTTTGTCCCCTGTACGGGGGAGATAAAGCCTTAAGTAAAAAAGCAGTGAATTTCGCTTGCAACCTGCTGTATAATTGGATGAAAGGGAACGTACCGCTACGGAAGTCAGAGCTGGACCAATTGTATAAATACGGGGTAGAGGGTTTGGTTTCCCCAGATGTCGATTATGCGCAGCGGAAATCCTTTTTGAACAAAACGCCAAACGGTCGGAAAATACGCGACGTACTCTCCAAATAATTATGCAGAAACTGGTGTACAAAACCAGCGGTAACGACATCAAACGTTTCGAAACCCCTTTCAACCAAACAAAAAGCGAAAAAGAGAGACCATCCGGAAGACGAGTTTTACGAAACACCACCTCCGGGGAGGTACGAACGCCTCCCGTCAGAAGAACAGTACCTGGAGGAAACGGGGCATTACCCATACGGAGAACCAGTTCCGGAAAGGAAACAAAAGGTCAGCAAAAACAAAGTCGGTACTTCCCGCTTGGGCAGTGCCACTAAAAGACAAGACAGGTTCACAAGTGGCTTCGGCATTCAAATCGGTATTTGAAAAAGGGCGTTTACCTAAAAACTGCAAACGGACGAAGGGTTAGAATTCCGCAACAAATATGTACGAGAGCTTTAAGAAAGAAAGGACATCACATGGTTTGCAACCAAAAACAGGGACGTTAAAGCAAGTTTAGTGGAAAGGTTCAACCGGACCCTGAAAAAAAGGCTGTTTGCGGCTATGAATGACAATAATACGTATAGGTGGTTGGAAGACTTGCCTGAAGCTTTGGAACAGTACAACAGTCGACCGCACACAGCCCATGGGTTAGCCCCTCGCGAAGTGACCCCGAGTAACCAGTCCGTTGTGTGGCGCAGGCTTTATGGGCACCCATCAAAACTGCACCGGGAAAATATACGCGACAACAGTATCCCAGTAGGGTCCCGTGTCGTTCTGAGCAGCGCTAAAAAAAGTTCATTTGCAGAGCGGGGTTATGTACCGCGTTGGACGGAAGAAACATTCCTTGTGAAACGGGTATACCCTGAAGTGGGAGGAGCTGACGTTTACGAGTTGGAAGACATGGAGGGTGAGAGTATAAAATGCCGCTTTTACAAGGAAGAACTACAACGCGTGACATTACCGAGACCGCCTAAAGCAGAAGAGCGTGTGGTTCAAAGGAAGAAAGGATGGAAACTTGTACAATGGCGAGGCCACCCGGAAAAATTCAACCAGTGAGACGGCTGAAAAGAAAGAAATGAAAACATGCATGCAAACATGCAAGCGAAGTTTAGTTTTGTTTGTGGCGCAATTAGTCGTGATCGGGCTACTGGTGGTGACATCGTTAACCATGTTAGTGTGGAAGGTATCGGCAGTAGAGGATAAGGCCTACTGGACAGGTTTGCTTTCGGCGTCAGTGGGATACCTGATGCCGACCCCAAAACTTAAACGTATAAAAAGACAGCGTGGAGAGATTATCAACCAGAGCGGGTATTAGCGTAGACAAAAAATTAAAACCATGCGAGCAAAAGGAGCTAACACAACCGGGTTTGGGATGCGCAGCAGTAAAGGCAAAGCGGGTTTGTTGTGGTCAGTGAGCATGGGCCGCGGACCAGAAATCCCCAACCCTGTTCAAAGTTTCACTTCACCGGAAGTTTTACCCACTGAAGGAAAAGCGGGCCCTGTGCCTCTTGTACCGGAAGATAAACTATTCTCTCCGGGGTATAGAGTGAAAATGCCCCAAACAGATTTTATCCGGTCGGGTGTGGGTCCCCCGACAGAAAACCAAATCAAGGACGCTATGATATTTGAAGAATTTAAAAAAGCGGCTTTGGCCCCCCACGCTACCTATTTACCTTACGAGGAACGTTTCCAGTTGCCGTTCAAACAAGAGAAAGAAGAGTCCCCTTACGGGTCAGCAGCATACCCAGCTGAAATGTTCGGGGCCAATTCCTTTTACATGGAGGACGGGGTTAGCGGGGTTAACGAAATACCGTATGAATACGTGGAAGAAACCGGGCCACCGGTGAAGAAAAAAAGCAGGAGCCATAGCGGGACACCCAGCAGTCAAGAGTTCCCTTTCAAACGCAAACGGGTGAAACTCTATTATTAACCTTCAGTGACATACACGGTCAAAAACATATAAAAGGAACCTGGGTAAAAGATAAGTGAACAAATGACACCTTGGCGGTTGACACTCATATCACATTCGTTGGACGATGCCCGGTCGAAAATGAGAAAGAGAAGGAGAGCGAGGAGAGCGGCGGCCAGGAGCAGAGGTGGCAGCTATAAAAACCGACAGTTCATACACTTAGGTGGAAACAGGTACCCTCGCTGGTTCGGTTAATAAAAAGAAAAACCGAAAGCAAAAATGATGGAGAAGAGTAAAAAGTGCAAGCAGAAATTAAAAACCATGGAGAGAAAAGCGCGAGAAGCGCTGGTAAAGGCACGTAAAAAAATTAACCGTGAAGCTGTGGAATGTTTTGGACGTTCCAAGCCCAAACCACAATGGTTTTACGACATGATGCATCCTTTGGGAGCTATGGGAGGCGGCCGGATCAGGAAAGTAAGAAAACAGTACAACCCAGAACGTGAAATGTGGATGAGAAAATACGATACACGCCTCAGATCCATACCATACATGGATCCGCGTTTTGCCCGGCGTGGTGCGGCTGGCATCAGGAGACGGCGAGACGATCTAACAGACCCATACTGGAACCCTGGAGACACATTGGTGGGTAGCGCTGATGAGAACGTAGGAGCTGCCGTGCCCACACCGTTGATAATGACTCCGCATATGGCATCTCCAGGTGTAACGACACGGAAAGTAAGCACCCCTAGCACTCCTGAAAGAACAATAGAGAGGACCGCGGAAGGCTATTACAGTGTTGGTCATCCAGATATGGTATAAAAAGCCCCTGCACACCCGAGATAACCTGGAATAAAAAAAAAACATGGCACCGAAAAAGAAAAAAGATGAAGGTGACTTTGAAAAGAAGAAAACTGGAAGAAAAAGGAAAGACGACGCCGATCTCAAAGAACCGCGGCGAAAACCCATAGCCTCTGAAATAAAAAAAATAAAAGCAGAATTAAAAAATCCACCAGCCAAAAAAATGGTCAGCATTTTGAAAAAGAACCTGGTCCCACCTAAAGCTCCACCGGGGAAAAAATGGTAGAAAAAGATATGCGTACATTGGCCACTGTCGCGCATCCGTCCCCGCCTTTGGATACACCGTATACGTTAGCAAATCCTACAGCGGTGTCACAACTGAAACCAGGTGCAGTGAAACACTCGGCAAACGTAATTAATACCACAGATCAAAGTGAAGTGACCGATTTTCTGAACAGGATTACGACACCGGGAGAGAAAAGAAAAATCCTCAACTAGACTTTCGGCGACCCCTAAAGATCGCGCCTCCGACACCCGGGAGCCTTATTACAGTCGTCGCCTGTGACACCTAAATCCCAAGTTCCCATTTTGTTTGAAACGTTTTCACCAGGGAATAGAACACCCAAACCCACGTCTATGAAAGCATCCGTGCTGACGGCCAGTGTTTTAAGAGGCGACAGGCCCCCTTACTCACTTTCGCCCACAGCGGATGAGGTACCTAAAAGGGGTGTCAGGATGAAACTGCCCTCGGAAACACCTAAAAGAGTTGAGCAAGTGAGACGGCGTTTGAAACTGGACAAATCAAAAAGGGATTCTCCCAGCGGAAGCCAACCTCCGGCTACGCCAGGGCCTTCCGGAATCACGGAGAAAAAGCAGAAAGGAGGACCTTACATAAATACTAACCAGCCAGTGGTGCAAGTACAACAGCAGTCAATTGAGAATACGGGGGTCAGAGAAATCCAAATGCAGACAGACGAACCAGTCATGGGTACCATGGGGACACAAACTTTAGTACCGCAAAAAAGTGATTTCGGAATGCAAACCGCATCAGCGGTACAGCCCCCCGCGACAGAAACCGGAAATGTAGGCGTGCAAATCGGCGACGGATTAGGTGTCCCCCCTGCCTCAGCCTATGTCATGTCATGCGAAATCAAAGAGGCATACAGGAAGCACGGTGACGTTCTACGGCACATGGCAACGCGAACGGATATGTTAGATAACGACAATTTCCGGCAGGAAATGTTTAAACAGAGCCCTGACGAAGTCATTACTTTGGTCTGTTTAGCACTAGCCATCGTGATTGAAACTTTCCACTGCATGCAGCAAGAAGCCACAAAAGACGCGATGGGTTTTTGGGCATATGTTTCTGAAAGGCGAAAACCCCACCGTACTTCATGTTGAACAGGGGGCTGGTACACAAAGTAAGGGCTCACACCATATTTACCGGAAGGGAACACATGCAACCCCTGGCGCAGTTCATGGTGAGGATGTTACAGTGGGAGGAACGGGACCAAACGATTAACGTTGCACGGGAATGTTTGGAAAACCCGGCAGGGAAAATATGGTACATGCGAATGCTGTTGCAAACGGGTGAACAGTCACTAAAGAATTTGTTAGAAGTGGCAAAGATACACCCGGTCATTTCAATGACCTACCTGCTTCACTCACTAGTAACAGTGATTATACCGCAACAACTGCCGATCAAAACAGCAAACACGACTTGGGTACTGATGATGGTGGAGGTAAAAGAAGTTACGCGAAAATCTCATTTGATAAAGAATCTGATTTCTACTTTACACACGTCATCCCTTCAGCGATTGGGGAAGTAGGGCTTACAGAGAAAGACAAATAAAAAAAAACTATACTGACGGCCTCACTGGGTAAAAATTATGGGGCTATGAACCGGTTCTTGCAATTTTTTTTCCAATGAACAATGCGACCTGCACAACACAACTCAGAAATGTCAAAAATCATTACTTTCAATGCACCCTTCCACACCGATTTCACCGGTCAGCAAAAACTACTACCAAACGGAGTAGATATTCAACTGCAGTTGGATTTTACGGGTTCCAAAGAATTTCCCATCATGCAGAAAGGAGGGGACAATAACCAGTTGAAAGTCATGGGCATGTACATTGACTTGCGTAAAGTCACACCGTCTGACAGATTCCAACATGCGGTGGAAGCTAATCTGGCCCGCAACATACCCATACGTTACCCTCTGAAACACGCTTTCTTACGCAAGTACGACCTACCGGTAAACGGCACCCAGGCCTCCCTGACCAACATGTTGCAGGGCCAGATGCCCAGGCGCATGGTGTTCGGCTTCGTGGAAAGCAAGGCTTACGCTGGAGACGAAACGAAAAACCCGTACGAGTTTAAAAACCTTGGCGTTAACCACGTTCACGTGTACATGAACGGTTACCCCGTTCCGACCTACGCTTATGCACCGAAATGGACACAAGACTGGAAACGCGAATACATCGATACCCTAAACGGGATCAGCGTCGTGCGAGGGGTTTGGGCGTAGATATCTCTTACCAAGATTACCGCAATGGGTTTACGCTTTTTGCGGTAGATTTTTCACCCACACTGGCCAGTGACAAAAAGTACACCCAAGACCCTACGATGGGTGTTTTAAGGATGGAACTGGGTTTTAAAGACGAATCAAGACTAAACAAGCAACACATCGTCGTCGTTTATTACGAAATGGACGGTGAAGTGACCGTTGGGCAAACGCGAGAGGTGCTCAAATCCTACACTTGAAAAAGTTCTCCACGGGTAAATGAACACATAATGTATGTATATGTAGCTTGCGCCATGGCTAACATATATAAATGTATGAAATTACTTTTAAAGTGATCAGTAGGAAACATGGTCGACGCAGCGACGGATATCGTACAGCAGACGGCCCTCTTTGCGGGGGGCACGAAGCAACATTCGGTGACACAAGGACGGTGGGTGAAAGTAGACCCGCTGACGCCTTCGTACAAAACCGGGGGTCCTGTGGAATTTTTTATCAGTGGGAAATCAACTGAGTACGTCAATTTGGCCAACACGATGCTGGTGGTGAAATTGGGGATTTTTACAGCAGCAGGTGACCCATGTCAAAAGATAACTGAGGAATACATTTCTCCTGTCAACAATATCATCCACAGCATCTGGCGTCAGATAAACATAGAGCTCAACGGGACGGAAATCAACACCCAGGACAACATGTATTCATACAGGGCGTACCTGGAAAACCTTTTGTCTTACAACAAGGAATTTAAAAAGACCGGGCTGTCAGGGATGACTGGGTGGTTCAAAGACACCCCTAGCCATTTTAATGACATTCCTGCAGAGATGAAGAAAGACACAGCGTACGAAGAAACGATTAAAGGTGTCAAATCAAGCGACTCTGGAGCAAACAAAAGCATGTACGCTTGGAGGAGAACACCTGAACAAAAAGATACAGATCTATCATCTAACTCTGCAAGTGCGGATGTGAAAGCGATGTCTGGGGATTGGCGTACGTACCCAAAAAGGTTTTTCAGCAAAGATTCTGATTTAAAAATAGCATACTTCATCCCGAGCGCTTTGGGAAAATTGGGGATAAGGGGGGGGGGGGGGGACTAAACAATCAATTTTGACGGCTGCGCTGGGAAAAAACTACGGGGCGCTGAACAGGTTTTTGCAATTTTTTCCCAATAACAATCTTATGTGTGACAACACGGAAACTTCACAGGAGATTACTTTCAAAGCCCCTCTACACAGCGATATCACGGGACAGAAAAAGTTTTTTAATAAACGGGGTAGACATTAAAATACTGATGGATTTTCATGACATGTCTGAATTTGCAATTATTCAAAAAAAGGAAGCCCAGAACGTGCTGAAAGTCACGCAGATGTATTTAGATGTACGGAAAGTCACACCCTCCGATGTGTTTCGGCGCTCGGTGGAAGCCAACCTGGCCCCACACATGCCGATACGTTATCCACTGAAACACGCTTTCTTGCGCACTTACGACCTGCCAGTCAGTGGTACCCAGGCCTCATTGACCAACATGTTGCAAGGGCAGATGCCCAGGCGTATGGTTTTCGGGTTCGTGGAAAGTAAAGCCTTGAGTGGAGACAAAGAAAAAAACCCGTACGAGTTCAAACACCTGGGCGTCAATTATGTACAGGTGTATATGAACGGGTATCCGGTGCCGGCCTTCCCTTACGAAATGAAATGGGACAGGGATTGGAAACGGGAATACATTGACGGGCTGAACGGGATCGGTACAGTGCGAGGTGCCACCGGGGTGAACTTGTCTTACCAAGATTACAGGAGAGGATACTCTTTTTTCGCTGTTGATTTCTCGCCCACCCTGGCCAGTGACGAAAAGTATATCCAAGACCCTACCGTGGGAGTTTTAAGGTTGGAACTTAAGTTCGACAATGAAATAACCGAACAACACACCATTGTTGTGTATTATGAAATGGACGGGGAAATTACTATAGGCCAATCACGCCAAGTTCTGAAATCATTCACATAAAATAACAACACACCATATACAAATGACACACTTTAATAATTACAAACAGCATCAAAAATACATTGGGGGATCCTGTCAGAGGGGGTTTCCACCCTCCGCTTCCATAACAATGGCGTAGTCGGACTCCGGTATCTCGAGCCAGTCCCTTGGGTACCTGCTTAAAATCACTTCGTCCGTATCATACCGTACAGGCACGGTTTCACCGCACCCCGTTTTCATTTTCCATGTGATGGCCCCGCAAGCGCTGACGACGTCGTTTTTGCTGTTGTTGTGTTTTTCAAACACGCCCAAAAGCGGCAAAGTGTTGTTATATTCACACTGCCTATCTTCATTTTCCAAAAGGCTTCCCCTCACCAGAGGGTACACAACCGACATTGGAAAGTTACCCACATAACAAAACACACCTCGGTCCGTGCCTTCAATTTGACCCCACACCAATCTGAGCTCTCTTTGCAGTTGCATCTGTGCCATGAGCGGGAATGGCGCAGCAGAAAAATAACGTTGAAACGCACATTGCATTTGATTGAAATCCGGCAGAAAGCAGTCAGCTGCCAACTGTTGCAAACAAGGCACCTCTCCCTTACTCATCAGCGGGTGGGCAAACGAACGGTCTTTATCGACGTTCCTCAGTAGCAGTTGGTGGAACGCGACGGTGTGTAGTTTTTGGGTTTTATCGTAATGCTCGTAAAGCAATTTCCACAGCTGGAACGTAGGGATATCCAGCGGTCTTACGGGTTCAGCGATACCAGTCACTTTGACTTTCTTGTGCAGATGTTTCACCGATAACCATCCGTAGGTGCACGGGGCGTACTTGCTTTCAACTGGCATCAGTTTCAGTGCTTCAGTGATGCTGTCGTCCAAGTGACAAACTCTACTGTCCCAGTTGGCGTGACTGTATGTGGCCGTGGGCAAAACTGCAGCAGGGTTGGGGAAAACACCGGTGATAGGGAAATCTGCAGCTTCCATTCTGTAAAAGACGCATTTGCTCTGCCCCATCACTGGGTAAATACGGGTCCTGTTCGCCCAGATGTACCAGGTGAAAGGCAGCGGATTGCTTCGGTGCAAATAGTCTATGAAGTAAGGCCCTTCGAAATACTTTTGGATTTTGTTAGGCAAACTGTGGAAGGGTACGAATGGAGTGTTACTCTCCTCAATCTCAGGGACCTTCTTGGTCTTGTCTGAAAGGTTCATTTTTAAGCACTGCGTGGCTTCACACAAACTGAAAGGTGTAGCACGCATCATCATTTGAAACTGCAACTGGGTCACGTGACGGCTATGGGCCAACAGCATCGACACGAGGCAAGACCAAGCGTTGTAGCACGAGGTGCACATTTTCCAGGTCGTAGAACCATCTTTCAATTTTCACCACTTTTTTCCCGAGCTGAGGGAAAATGTATACGGGCCGCTTCGTTATCTGGGCAGGTGGAATCACTTGCCTCGGGAACATAGTGCCAGAATACTGCTGGCAGTCGGCTTTTACTGAGCCATGACGGGGCGAATGGTATGGTGTATCTGACCAAACGCTTTTCAGGTAACCGTCCCAAATTTCACATTTGTTCGTGTTTCGCCACATTTTTTGGAGATAAAGTTGATAATTCATCACTCAAGTTCACCTTTATAAGACATTGGGCCTATCTCATTTGCAGGTCGGGTCCATTGTATCACCCCTACACAGTTTTTCCGTATCACTTCCGGTTAGAGTTTTTATTTTTCCGCGCGACTTCCGGTTTGACAAGTACAAATAAGAAGGATCCTATGAGGCTCACTCACACTTCAAGCCAGCCCAGCTAGTCATTAGTTTCCACTTTCGCATTCACACCGATAGCAGATAACAAATTGCCACTATGTTTAATAGCAACAGAAAAAGTGAGAACAGACAACATGTTCCTGGGGCCGCTGCCGCTGCTTCTGCTGCTGTTCCTCCTGCTTCTGTACCTGAGATCAAGAAGAGAAAACTAGAACATGTTCCAAATGCAGAAGGTCCACCAAACGAATGTGTGGCTGCAAGCAAAGTATTCCTTGGTGGGGGAGAAGGTTCACATTGGTATGCCACACCTTACGGCCTGGACACTAAAATCGCAGTGCCAACCTTCTGAAGAGAAATGTATCGTGCTGACGCTTGAAGAAATCACCAAACTGTCCAACCACATCACGGCCATAAACAGCTCGTTAAATGAACTGTTTCACGACCGCAACAAAGAATACCGCCTCACTCTCTCACCCGGTGATCCGTCAGATCCCAAGGAAAGCCAGCAGTAACTGGAGAAACATTGTGAATATACGTGAATGGTACTACACCAAGCAAGGCCAAAGGAGACCCTGCAAGAAAGGAGCTGCCTTGTATTTCGACGTATGGAAAAACGTGCTGTGCAAAATGGAAGATATCATGGCAATGTCCTGCGCATTCTTGTGTGATGAAGATCATCAAAACTACCAAGCCTTGAAGGTGAAGTGACCGTTGGACAAACGCGAGAGGTGCTCAAATCCTACACTTGAAAAAGTTCTCCACGGGTAAATGAACACATAATGTATGTATATGTAGCTTGCGCCATGGCTAACATATATAAATGTATGAAATTACTTTTAAAGTGATCAGTAGGAAACATGGTCGACGCAGCGACGGATATCGTACAGCAGACGGCCCTCTTTGCGGGGGGCACGAAGCAACATTCGGTGACACAAGGACGGTGGGTGAAAGTAGACCCGCTGACGCCTTCGTACAAAACCGGGGGTCCTGTGGAATTTTTTATCAGTGGGAAATCAACTGAGTACGTCAATTTGGCCAACACGATGCTGGTGGTGAAATTGGGGATTTTTACAGCAGCAGGTGACCCATGTCAAAAGATAACTGAGGAATACATTTCTCCTGTCAACAATATCATCCACAGCATCTGGCGTCAGATAAACATAGAGCTCAACGGGACGGAAATCAACACCCAGGACAACATGTATTCATACAGGGCGTACCTGGAAAACCTTTTGTCTTACAACAAGGAATTTAAAAAGACCGGGCTGTCAGGGATGACTGGGTGGTTCAAAGACACCCCTAGCCATTTCAATGACATTCCTGCAGAGATGAAGAAAGACACAGCGTACGAAGAAACGATTAAAGGTGTCAAATCAAGCGACTCTGGAGCAAACAAAAGCATGTACGCTTGGAGGAGAACACCTGAACAAAAAGATACAGATCTATCATCTAACTCTGCAAGTGCGGATGTGAAAGCGATGTCTGGGGATTGGCGTACGTACCCAAAAAGGTTTTTCAGCAAAGATTCTGATTTAAAAATAGCATACTTCATCCCGAGCGCTTTGGGAAAATTGGGGATAAGGGGGGGGGGGGGGGGACTAAACAATCAATTTTGACGGCTGCGCTGGGAAAAAACTACGGGGCGCTGAACAGGTTTTTGCAATTTTTTCCCAATAACAATCTTATGTGTGACAACACGGAAACTTCACAGGAGATTACTTTCAAAGCCCCTCTACACAGCGATATCACGGGACAGAAAAAGTTTTTTAATAAACGGGGTAGACATTAAAATACTGATGGATTTTCATGACATGTCTGAATTTGCAATTATTCAAAAAAAGGAAGCCCAGAACGTGCTGAAAGTCACGCAGATGTATTTAGATGTACGGAAAGTCACACCCTCCGATGTGTTTCGGCGCTCGGTGGAAGCCAACCTGGCCCCACACATGCCGATACGTTATCCACTGAAACACGCTTTCTTGCGCACTTACGACCTGCCAGTCAGTGGTACCCAGGCCTCATTGACCAACATGTTGCAAGGGCAGATGCCCAGGCGTATGGTTTTCGGGTTCGTGGAAAGTAAAGCCTTGAGTGGAGACAAAGAAAAAAACCCGTACGAGTTCAAACACCTGGGCGTCAATTATGTACAGGTGTATATGAACGGGTATCCGGTGCCGGCCTTCCCTTACGAAATGAAATGGGACAGGGATTGGAAACGGGAATACATTGACGGGCTGAACGGGATCGGTACAGTGCGAGGTGCCACCGGGGTGAACTTGTCTTACCAAGATTACAGGAGAGGATACTCTTTTTTCGCTGTTGATTTCTCGCCCACCCTGGCCAGTGACGAAAAGTATATCCAAGACCCTACCGTGGGAGTTTTAAGGTTGGAACTTAAGTTCGACAATGAAATAACCGAACAACACACCATTGTTGTGTATTATGAAATGGACGGGGAAATTACTATAGGCCAATCACGCCAAGTTCTGAAATCATTCACATAAAATAACAACACACCATATACAAATGACACACTTTAATAATTACAAACAGCATCAAAAATACATTGGGGGATCCTGTCAGAGGGGGTTTCCACCCTCCGCTTCCATAACAATGGCGTAGTCGGACTCCGGTATCTCGAGCCAGTCCCTTGGGTACCTGCTTAAAATCACTTCGTCCGTATCATACCGTACAGGCACGGTTTCACCGCACCCCGTTTTCATTTTCCATGTGATGGCCCCGCAAGCGCTGACGACGTCGTTTTTGCTGTTGTTGTGTTTTTCAAACACGCCCAAAAGCGGCAAAGTGTTGTTATATTCACACTGCCTATCTTCATTTTCCAAAAGGCTTCCCCTCACCAGAGGGTACACAACCGACATTGGAAAGTTACCCACATAACAAAACACACCTCGGTCCGTGCCTTCAATTTGACCCCACACGAATCTGAGCTCTCTTTGCAGTTGCATCTGTGCCATGAGCGGGAATGGCGCAGCAGAAAAATAACGTTGAAACGCACATTGCATTTGATTGAAATCCGGCAGAAAGCAGTCAGCTGCCAACTGTTGCAAACAAGGCACCTCTCCCTTACTCATCAGCGGGTGGGCAAACGAACGGTCTTTATCGACGTTCCTCAGTAGCAGTTGGTGGAACGCGACGGTGTGTAGTTTTTGGGTTTTATCGTAATGCTCGTAAAGCAATTTCCACAGCTGGAACGTAGGGATATCCAGCGGTCTTACGGGTTCAGCGATACCAGTCACTTTGACTTTCTTGTGCAGATGTTTCACCGATAACCATCCGTAGGTGCACGGGGCGTACTTGCTTTCAACTGGCATCAGTTTCAGTGCTTCAGTGATGCTGTCGTCCAAGTGACAAACTCTACTGTCCCAGTTGGCGTGACTGTATGTGGCCGTTGGCAAAACTGCAGCAGGGTTGGGGAAAACACCGGTGATAGGGAAATCTGCAGCTTCCATTCTGTAAAAGACGCATTTGCTCTGCCCCATCACTGGGTAAATACGGGTCCTGTTCGCCCAGATGTACCAGGTGAAAGGCAGCGGATTGCTTCGGTGCAAATAGTCTATGAAGTAAGGCCCTTCGAAATACTTTTGGATTTTGTTAGGCAAACTGTGGAAGGGTACGAATGGAGTGTTACTCTCCTCAATCTCAGGGACCTTCTTGGTCTTGTCTGAAAGGTTCATTTTTAAGCACTGCGTGGCTTCACACAAACTGAAAGGTGTAGCACGCATCATCATTTGAAACTGCAACTGGGTCACGTGACGGCTATGGGCCAACAGCATCGACACGAGGCAAGACCAAGCGTTGTAGCACGAGGTGCACATTTTCCAGGTCGTAGAACCATCTTTCAATTTTCACCACTTTTTTCCCGAGCTGAGGGAAAATGTATACGGGCCGCTTCGTTATCTGGGCAGGTGGAATCACTTGCCTCGGGAACATAGTGCCAGAATACTGCTGGCAGTCGGCTTTTACTGAGCCATGACGGGGCGAATGGTATGGTGTATCTGACCAAACGCTTTTCAGGTAACCGTCCCAAATTTCACATTTGTTCGTGTTTCGCCACATTTTTTGGAGATAAAGTTGATAATTCATCACTCAAGTTCACCTTTATAAGACATTGGGCCTATCTCATTTGCAGGTCGGGTCCATTGTATCACCCCTACACAGTTTTTCCGTATCACTTCCGGTTAGAGTTTTTATTTTTCCGCGCGACTTCCGGTTTGACAAGTACAAATAAGAAGGATCCTATGAGGCTCACTCACACTTCAAGCCAGCCCAGCTAGTCATTAGTTTCCACTTTCGCATTCACACCGATAGCAGATAACAAATTGCCACTATGTTTAATAGCAACAGAAAAAGTGAGAACAGACAACATGTTCCTGGGGCCGCTGCCGCTGCTTCTGCTGCTGTTCCTCCTGCTTCTGTACCTGAGATCAAGAAGAGAAAACTAGAACATGTTCCAAATGCAGAAGGTCCACCAAACGAATGTGTGGCTGCAAGCAAAGTATTCCTTGGTGGGGGAGAAGGTTCACATTGGTATGCCACACCTTACGGCCTGGACACTAAAATCGCAGTGCCAACCTTCTGAAGAGAAATGTATCGTGCTGACGCTTGAAGAAATCACCAAACTGTCCAACCACATCACGGCCATAAACAGCTCGTTAAATGAACTGTTTCACGACCGCAACAAAGAATACCGCCTCACTCTCTCACCCGGTGATCCGTCAGATCCCAAGGAAAGCCAGCAGTAACTGGAGAAACATTGTGAATATACGTGAATGGTACTACACCAAGCAAGGCCAAAGGAGACCCTGCAAGAAAGGAGCTGCCTTGTATTTCGACGTATGGAAAAACGTGCTGTGCAAAATGGAAGATATCATGGCAATGTCCTGCGCATTCTTGTGTGATGAAGATCATCAAAACTACCAAGCCTTGAAGGTGAAGTGACCGTTTCAACAAACGCGAGAGGTGCTCAAATCCTACACTTGAAAAAGTTCTCCACGGGTAAATGAACACATAATGTATGTATATGTAGCTTGCGCCATGGCTAACATATATAAATGTATGAAATTACTTTTAAAGTGATCAGTAGGAAACATGGTCGACGCAGCGACGGATATCGTACAGCAGACGGCCCTCTTTGCGGGGGGCACGAAGCAACATTCGGTGACACAAGGACGGTGGGTGAAAGTAGACCCGCTGACGCCTTCGTACAAAACCGGGGGTCCTGTGGAATTTTTTATCAGTGGGAAATCAACTGAGTACGTCAATTTGGCCAACACGATGCTGGTGGTGAAATTGGGGATTTTTACAGCAGCAGGTGACCCATGTCAAAAGATAACTGAGGAATACATTTCTCCTGTCAACAATATCATCCACAGCATCTGGCGTCAGATAAACATAGAGCTCAACGGGACGGAAATCAACACCCAGGACAACATGTATTCATACAGGGCGTACCTGGAAAACCTTTTGTCTTACAACAAGGAATTTAAAAAGACCGGGCTGTCAGGGATGACTGGGTGGTTCAAAGACACCCCTAGCCATTTCAATGACATTCCTGCAGAGATGAAGAAAGACACAGCGTACGAAGAAACGATTAAAGGTGTCAAATCAAGCGACTCTGGAGCAAACAAAAGCATGTACGCTTGGAGGAGAACACCTGAACAAAAAGATACAGATCTATCATCTAACTCTGCAAGTGCGGATGTGAAAGCGATGTCTGGGGATTGGCGTACGTACCCAAAAAGGTTTTTCAGCAAAGATTCTGATTGAAAAATAGCATACTTCATCCCGAGCGCTTTGGGAAAATTGGGGATAAGGGGGGGGGGGGGGGACTAAACAATCAATTTTGACGGCTGCGCTGGGAAAAAACTACGGGGCGCTGAACAGGTTTTTGCAATTTTTTCCCAATAACAATCTTATGTGTGACAACACGGAAACTTCACAGGAGATTACTTTCAAAGCCCCTCTACACAGCGATATCACGGGACAGAAAAAGTTTTTTAATAAACGGGGTAGACATTAAAATACTGATGGATTTTCATGACATGTCTGAATTTGCAATTATTCAAAAAAAGGAAGCCCAGAACGTGCTGAAAGTCACGCAGATGTATTTAGATGTACGGAAAGTCACACCCTCCGATGTGTTTCGGCGCTCGGTGGAAGCCAACCTGGCCCCACACATGCCGATACGTTATCCACTGAAACACGCTTTCTTGCGCACTTACGACCTGCCAGTCAGTGGTACCCAGGCCTCATTGACCAACATGTTGCAAGGGCAGATGCCCAGGCGTATGGTTTTCGGGTTCGTGGAAAGTAAAGCCTTGAGTGGAGACAAAGAAAAAAACCCGTACGAGTTCAAACACCTGGGCGTCAATTATGTACAGGTGTATATGAACGGGTATCCGGTGCCGGCCTTCCCTTACGAAATGAAATGGGACAGGGATTGGAAACGGGAATACATTGACGGGCTGAACGGGATCGGTACAGTGCGAGGTGCCACCGGGATGAACTTGTCTTACCAAGATTACAGGAGATGATACTCTTTTTTCGCTGTTGATTTCTCGCCCACCCTGGCCAGTGACGAAAAGTATATCCAAGACCCTACCGTGGGAGTTTTAAGGTTGGAACTTAAGTTCGACAATGAAATAACCGAACAACACACCATTGTTGTGTATTATGAAATGGACGGGGAAATTACTATAGGCCAATCACGCCAAGTTCTGAAATCATTCACATAAAATAACAACACACCATATACAAATGACACACTTTAATAATTACAAACAGCATCAAAAATACATTGGGGGATCCTGTCAGAGGGGGTTTCCACCCTCCGCTTCCATAACAATGGCGTAGTCGGACTCCGGTATCTCGAGCCAGTCCCTTGGGTACCTACTTAAAATCACTTCGTCCGTATCATACCGTACAGGCACGGTTTCACCGCACCCCGTTTTCATTTTCCATGTGATGGCCCCGCAAGCGCTGACGACGTCGTTTTTGCTGTTGTTGTGTTTTTCAAACACGCCCAAAAGCGGCAAAGTGTTGTTATATTCACACTGCCTATCTTCATTTTCCAAAAGGCTTCCCCTCACCAGAGGGTACACAACCGACATTGGAAAGTTACCCACATAACAAAACACACCTCGGTCCGTGCCTTCAATTTGACCCCACACCAATCTGAGCTCTCTTTGCAGTTGCATCTGTGCCATGAGCGGGAATGGCGCAGCAGAAAAATAACGTTGAAACGCACATTGCATTTGATTGAAATCCGGCAGAAAGCAGTCAGCTGCCAACTGTTGCAAACAAGGCACCTCTCCCTTACTCATCAGCGGGTGGGCAAACGAACGGTCTTTATCGACGTTCCTCAGTAGCAGTTGGTGGAACGCGACGGTGTGTAGTTTTTGGGTTTTATCGTAATGCTCGTAAAGCAATTTCCACAGCTGGAACGTAGGGATATCCAGCGGTCTTACGGGTTCAGCGATACCAGTCACTTTGACTTTCTTGTGCAGATGTTTCACCGATAACCATCCGTAGGTGCACGGGGCGTACTTGCTTTCAACTGGCATCAGTTTCAGTGCTTCAGTGATGCTGTCGTCCAAGTGACAAACTCTACTGTCCCAGTTGGCGTGACTGTATGTGGCCGTGGGCAAAACTGCAGCAGGGTTGGGGAAAACACCGGTGATAGGGAAATCTGCAGCTTCCATTCTGTAAAAGACGCATTTGCTCTGCCCCATCACTGGGTAAATACGGGTCCTGTTCGCCCAGATGTACCAGGTGAAAGGCAGCGGATTGCTTCGGTGCAAATAGTCTATGAAGTAAGGCCCTTCGAAATACTTTTGGATTTTGTTAGGCAAACTGTGGAAGGGTACGAATGGAGTGTTACTCTCCTCAATCTCAGGGACCTTCTTGGTCTTGTCTGAAAGGTTCATTTTTAAGCACTGCGTGGCTTCACACAAACTGAAAGGTGTAGCACGCATCATCATTTGAAACTGCAACTGGGTCACGTGACGGCTATGGGCCAACAGCATCGACACGAGGCAAGACCAAGCGTTGTAGCACGAGGTGCACTTTTTCCAGGTCGTAGAACGATTTTTCAATTTTCACCACTTTTTTCCCGAGCTGAGGGAAAATGTATACGGGCCGCTTCGTTATCTGGGCAGGTGGAATCACTTGCCTCGGGAACATAGTGCCAGAATACTGCTGGCAGTCGGCTTTTACTGAGCCATGACGGGGCGAATGGTATGGTGTATCTGACCAAACGTTTTTCAGGTAACCGTCCCAAATTTCACATTTGTTCGTGTTTCGCCACATTTTTTGGAGATAAAGTTGATTATTCATCACTCAAGTTCACCTTTATAAGACATTGGGCCTATCTCATTTGCAGGTCGGGTCCATTGTATCACCCCTACACAGTTTTTCCGTATCACTTCCGGTTAGAGTTTTTATTTTTCCGCGCGACTTCCGGTTTGACAAGTACAAATAAGAAGGGTCCTATGAGGCTCACTCACACTTCAAGCCAGCCCAGCTAGTCATTAGTTTCCACTTTCGCATTCACACCGATAGCAGATAACAAATTGCCACTATGTTTAATAGCAACAGAAAAAGTGAGAACAGACAACATGTTCCTGGGGCCGCTGCCGCTGCTTCTGCTGCTGTTCCTCCTGCTTCTGTACCTGAGATCAAGAAGAGAAAACTAGAACATGTTCCAAATGCAGAAGGTCCACCAAACGAATGTGTGGCTGCAAGCAAAGTATTCCTTGGTGGGGGAGAAGGTTCACATTGGTATGCCACACCTTACGGCCTGGACACTAAAATCGCAGTGCGGGTTGACGGCCAACCTTCTGAAGAGAAATGTATCGTGCTGACGCTTGAAGAAATCACCAAACTGTCCAACCACATCACGGCCATAAACAGCTCGTTAAATGAACTGTTTCACGACCGCAACAAAGAATACCGCCTCACTCTCTCACCCGGTGATCCGTCAGATCCCAAGGAAAGCCAGCAGTAACTGGAGAAACATTGTGAATATACGTGAATGGTACTACACCAAGCAAGGCCAAAGGAGACCCTGCAAGAAAGGAGCTGCCTTGTATTTCGACGTATGGAAAAACGTGCTGTGCAAAATGGAAGATATCATGGCAATGTCCTGCGCATTCTTGTGTGATGAAGATCATCAAAACTACCAAGCCTTGAAGGTGAAGTGACCGTTGGACAAACGCGAGAGGTGCTCAAATCCTACACTTGAAAAAGTTCTCCACGGGTAAATGAACACATAATGTATGTATATGTAGCTTGCGCCATGGCTAACATATATAAATGTATGAAATTACTTTTAAAGTGATCAGTAGGAAACATGGTCGACGCAGCGACGGATATCGTACAGCAGACGGCCCTCTTTGCGGGGGGCACGAAGCAACATTCGGTGACACAAGGACGGTGGGTGAAAGTAGACCCGCTGACGCCTTCGTACAAAACCGGGGGTCCTGTGGAATTTTTTATCAGTGGGAAATCAACTGAGTACGTCAATTTGGCCAACACGATGCTGGTGGTGAAATTGGGGATTTTTACAGCAGCAGGTGACCCATGTCAAAAGATAACTGAGGAATACATTTCTCCTGTCAACAATATCATCCACAGCATCTGGCGTCAGATAAACATAGAGCTCAACGGGACGGAAATCAACACCCAGGACAACATGTATTCATACAGGGCGTACCTGGAAAACCTTTTGTCTTACAACAAGGAATTTAAAAAGACCGGGCTGTCAGGGATGACTGGGTGGTTCAAAGACACCCCTAGCCATTTCAATGACATTCCTGCAGAGATGAAGAAAGACACAGCGTACGAAGAAACGATTAAAGGTGTCAAATCAAGCGACTCTGGAGCAAACAAAAGCATGTACGCTTGGAGGAGAACACCTGAACAAAAAGATACAGATCTATCATCTAACTCTGCAAGTGCGGATGTGAAAGCGATGTCTGGGGATTGGCGTACGTACCCAAAAAGGTTTTTCAGCAAAGATTCTGATTTAAAAATAGCATACTTCATCCCGAGCGCTTTGGGAAAATTGGGGATAAGGGGGGGGGGGGGGGGACTAAACAATCAATTTTGACGGCTGCGCTGGGAAAAAACTACGGGGCGCTGAACAGGTTTTTGCAATTTTTTCCCAATAACAATCTTATGTGTGACAACACGGAAACTTCACAGGAGATTACTTTCAAAGCCCCTCTACACAGCGATATCACGGGACAGAAAAAGTTTTTTAATAAACGGGGTAGACATTAAAATACTGATGGATTTTCATGACATGTCTGAATTTGCAATTATTCAAAAAAAGGAAGCCCAGAACGTGCTGAAAGTCACGCAGATGTATTTAGATGTACGGAAAGTCACACCCTCCGATGTGTTTCGGCGCTCGGTGGAAGCCAACCTGGCCCCACACATGCCGATACGTTATCCACTGAAACACGCTTTCTTGCGCACTTACGACCTGCCAGTCAGTGGTACCCAGGCCTCATTGACCAACATGTTGCAAGGGCAGATGCCCAGGCGTATGGTTTTCGGGTTCGTGGAAAGTAAAGCCTTGAGTGGAGACAAAGAAAAAAACCCGTACGAGTTCAAACACCTGGGCGTCAATTATGTACAGGTGTATATGAACGGGTATCCGGTGCCGGCCTTCCCTTACGAAATGAAATGGGACAGGGATTGGAAACGGGAATACATTGACGGGCTGAACGGGATCGGTACAGTGCGAGGTGCCACCGGGGTGAACTTGTCTTACCAAGATTACAGGAGATGATACTCTTTTTTCGCTGTTGATTTCTCGCCCACCCTGGCCAGTGACGAAAAGTATATCCAAGACCCTACCGTGGGAGTTTTAAGGTTGGAACTTAAGTTCGACAATGAAATAACCGAACAACACACCATTGTTGTGTATTATGAAATGGACGGGGAAATTACTATAGGCCAATCACGCCAAGTTCTGAAATCATTCACATAAAATAACAACACACCATATACAAATGACACACTTTAATAATTACAAACAGCATCAAAAATACATTGGGGGATCCTGTCAGAGGGGGTTTCCACCCTCCGCTTCCATAACAATGGCGTAGTCGGACTCCGGTATCTCGAGCCAGTCCCTTGGGTACCTACTTAAAATCACTTCGTCCGTATCATACCGTACAGGCACGGTTTCACCGCACCCCGTTTTCATTTTCCATGTGATGGCCCCGCAAGCGCTGACGACGTCGTTTTTGCTGTTGTTGTGTTTTTCAAACACGCCCAAAAGCGGCAAAGTGTTGTTATATTCACACTGCCTATCTTCATTTTCCAAAAGGCTTCCCCTCACCAGAGGGTACACAACCGACATTGGAAAGTTACCCACATAACAAAACACACCTCGGTCCGTGCCTTCAATTTGACCCCACACCAATCTGAGCTCTCTTTGCAGTTGCATCTGTGCCATGAGCGGGAATGGCGCAGCAGAAAAATAACGTTGAAACGCACATTGCATTTGATTGAAATCCGGCAGAAAGCAGTCAGCTGCCAACTGTTGCAAACAAGGCACCTCTCCCTTACTCATCAGCGGGTGGGCAAACGAACGGTCTTTATCGACGTTCCTCAGTAGCAGTTGGTGGAACGCGACGGTGTGTAGTTTTTGGGTTTTATCGTAATGCTCGTAAAGCAATTTCCACAGCTGGAACGTAGGGATATCCAGCGGTCTTACGGGTTCAGCGATACCAGTCACTTTGACTTTCTTGTGCAGATGTTTCACCGATAACCATCCGTAGGTGCACGGGGCGTACTTGCTTTCAACTGGCATCAGTTTCAGTGCTTCAGTGATGCTGTCGTCCAAGTGACAAACTCTACTGTCCCAGTTGGCGTGACTGTATGTGGCCGTGGGCAAAACTGCAGCAGGGTTGGGGAAAACACCGGTGATAGGGAAATCTGCAGCTTCCATTCTGTAAAAGACGCATTTGCTCTGCCCCATCACTGGGTAAATACGGGTCCTGTTCGCCCAGATGTACCAGGTGAAAGGCAGCGGATTGCTTCGGTGCAAATAGTCTATGAAGTAAGGCCCTTCGAAATACTTTTGGATTTTGTTAGGCAAACTGTGGAAGGGTACGAATGGAGTGTTACTCTCCTCAATCTCAGGGACCTTCTTGGTCTTGTCTGAAAGGTTCATTTTTAAGCACTGCGTGGCTTCACACAAACTGAAAGGTGTAGCACGCATCATCATTTGAAACTGCAACTGGGTCACGTGACGGCTATGGGCCAACAGCATCGACACGAGGCAAGACCAAGCGTTGTAGCACGAGGTGCACTTTTTCCAGGTCGTAGAACGATTTTTCAATTTTCACCACTTTTTTCCCGAGCTGAGGGAAAATGTATACGGGCCGCTTCGTTATCTGGGCAGGTGGAATCACTTGCCTCGGGAACATAGTGCCAGAATACTGCTGGCAGTCGGCTTTTACTGAGCCATGACGGGGCGAATGGTATGGTGTATCTGACCAAACGTTTTTCAGGTAACCGTCCCAAATTTCACATTTGTTCGTGTTTCGCCACATTTTTTGGAGATAAAGTTGATTATTCATCACTCAAGTTCACCTTTATAAGACATTGGGCCTATCTCATTTGCAGGTCGGGTCCATTGTATCACCCCTACACAGTTTTTCCGTATCACTTCCGGTTAGAGTTTTTATTTTTCCGCGCGACTTCCGGTTTGACAAGTACAAATAAGAAGGGTCCTATGAGGCTCACTCACACTTCAAGCCAGCCCAGCTAGTCATTAGTTTCCACTTTCGCATTCACACCGATAGCAGATAACAAATTGCCACTATGTTTAATAGCAACAGAAAAAGTGAGAACAGACAACATGTTCCTGGGGCCGCTGCCGCTGCTTCTGCTGCTGTTCCTCCTGCTTCTGTACCTGAGATCAAGAAGAGAAAACTAGAACATGTTCCAAATGCAGAAGGTCCACCAAACGAATGTGTGGCTGCAAGCAAAGTATTCCTTGGTGGGGGAGAAGGTTCACATTGGTATGCCACACCTTACGGCCTGGACACTAAAATCGCAGTGCGGGTTGACGGCCAACCTTCTGAAGAGAAATGTATCGTGCTGACGCTTGAAGAAATCACCAAACTGTCCAACCACATCACGGCCATAAACAGCTCGTTAAATGAACTGTTTCACGACCGCAACAAAGAATACCGCCTCACTCTCTCACCCGGTGATCCGTCAGATCCCAAGGAAAGCCAGCAGTAACTGGAGAAACATTGTGAATATACGTGAATGGTACTACACCAAGCAAGGCCAAAGGAGACCCTGCAAGAAAGGAGCTGCCTTGTATTTCGACGTATGGAAAAACGTGCTGTGCAAAATGGAAGATATCATGGCAATGTCCTGCGCATTCTTGTGTGATGAAGATCATCAAAACTACCAAGCCTTGAAGGTGAAGTGACCGTTGGACAAACGCGAGAGGTGCTCAAATCCTACACTTGAAAAAGTTCTCCACGGGTAAATGAACACATAATGTATGTATATGTAGCTTGCGCCATGGCTAACATATATAAATGTATGAAATTACTTTTAAAGTGATCAGTAGGAAACATGGTCGACGCAGCGACGGATATCGTACAGCAGACGGCCCTCTTTGCGGGGGGCACGAAGCAACATTCGGTGACACAAGGACGGTGGGTGAAAGTAGACCCGCTGACGCCTTCGTACAAAACCGGGGGTCCTGTGGAATTTTTTATCAGTGGGAAATCAACTGAGTACGTCAATTTGGCCAACACGATGCTGGTGGTGAAATTGGGGATTTTTACAGCAGCAGGTGACCCATGTCAAAAGATAACTGAGGAATACATTTCTCCTGTCAACAATATCATCCACAGCATCTGGCGTCAGATAAACATAGAGCTCAACGGGACGGAAATCAACACCCAGGACAACATGTATTCATACAGGGCGTACCTGGAAAACCTTTTGTCTTACAACAAGGAATTTAAAAAGACCGGGCTGTCAGGGATGACTGGGTGGTTCAAAGACACCCCTAGCCATTTCAATGACATTCCTGCAGAGATGAAAAAGACACAGCGTACGAAGAAACGATTAAAGGTGTCAAATCAAGCGACTCTGGAGCAAACAAAAGCATGTACGCTTGGAGGAGAACACCTGAACAAAAAGATACAGATCTATCATCTAACTCTGCAAGTGCGGATGTGAAAGCGATGTCTGGGGATTGGCGTACGTACCCAAAAAGGTTTTTCAGCAAAGATTCTGATTTAAAAATAGCATACTTCATCCCGAGCGCTTTGGGAAAATTGGGGATAAGGGGGGGGGGGGGGGGGGGACTAAACAATCAATTTTGACGGCTGCGCTGGGAAAAAACTACGGGGCGCTGAACAGGTTTTTGCAATTTTTTCCCAATAACAATCTTATGTGTGACAACACGGAAACTTCACAGGAGATTACTTTCAAAGCCCCTCTACACAGCGATATCACGGGACAGAAAAAGTTTTTTAATAAACGGGGTAGACATTAAAATACTGATGGATTTTCATGACATGTCTGAATTTGCAATTATTCAAAAAAAGGAAGCCCAGAACGTGCTGAAAGTCACGCAGATGTATTTAGATGTACGGAAAGTCACACCCTCCGATGTGTTTCGGCGCTCGGTGGAAGCCAACCTGGCCCCACACATGCCGATACGTTATCCACTGAAACACGCTTTCTTGCGCACTTACGACCTGCCAGTCAGTGGTACCCAGGCCTCATTGACCAACATGTTGCAAGGGCAGATGCCCAGGCGTATGGTTTTCGGGTTCGTGGAAAGTAAAGCCTTGAGTGGAGACAAAGAAAAAAACCCGTACGAGTTCAAACACCTGGGCGTCAATTATGTACAGGTGTATATGAACGGGTATCCGGTGCCGGCCTTCCCTTACGAAATGAAATGGGACAGGGATTGGAAACGGGAATACATTGACGGGCTGAACGGGATCGGTACAGTGCGAGGTGCCACCGGGGTGAACTTGTCTTACCAAGATTACAGGAGAGGATACTCTTTTTTCGCTGTTGATTTCTCGCCCACCCTGGCCAGTGACGAAAAGTATATCCAAGACCCTACCGTGGGAGTTTTAAGGTTGGAACTTAAGTTCGACATTGAAATAACCGAACAACACACCATTGTTGTGTATTATGAAATGGACGGGGAAATTACTATAGGCCAATCACGCCAAGTTCTGAAATCATTCACATAAAATAACAACACACCATATACAAATGACACACTTTAATAATTACAAACAGCATCAAAAATACATTGGGGGATCCTGTCAGAGGGGGTTTCCACCCTCCGCTTCCATAACAATGGCGTAGTCGGACTCCGGTATCTCGAGCCAGTCCCTTGGGTACCTACTTAAAATCACTTCGTCCGTATCATACCGTACAGGCACGGTTTCACCGCACCCCGTTTTCATTTAACATGTGATGGCCCCGCAAGCGCTGACGACGTCGTTTTTGCTGTTGTTGTGTTTTTCAAACACGCCCAAAAGCGGCAAAGTGTTGTTATATTCACACTGCCTATCTTCATTTTCCAAAAGGCTTCCCCTCACCAGAGGGTACACAACCGACATTGGAAAGTTACCCACATAACAAAACACACCTCGGTCCGTGCCTTCAATTTGACCCCACACCAATCTGAGCTCTCTTTGCAGTTGCATCTGTGCCATGAGCGGGAATGGCGCAGCAGAAAAATAACGTTGAAACGCACATTGCATTTGATTGAAATCCGGCAGAAAGCAGTCAGCTGCCAACTGTTGCAAACAAGGCACCTCTCCCTTACTCATCAGCGGGTGGGCAAACGAACGGTCTTTATCGACGTTCCTCAGTAGCAGTTGGTGGAACGCGACGGTGTGTAGTTTTTGGGTTTTATCGTAATGCTCGTAAAGCAATTTCCACAGCTGGAACGTAGGGATATCCAGCGGTCTTACGGGTTCAGCGATACCAGTCACTTTGACTTTCTTGTGCAGATGTTTCACCGATAACCATCCGTAGGTGCACGGGGCGTACTTGCTTTCAACTGGCATCAGTTTCAGTGCTTCAGTGATGCTGTCGTCCAAGTGACAAACTCTACTGTCCCAGTTGGCGTGACTGTATGTGGCCGTGGGCAAAACTGCAGCAGGGTTGGGGAAAACACCGGTGATAGGGAAATCTGCAGCTTCCATTCTGTAAAAGACGCATTTGCTCTGCCCCATCACTGGGTAAATACGGGTCCTGTTCGCCCAGATGTACCAGGTGAAAGGCAGCGGATTGCTTCGGTGCAAATAGTCTATGAAGTAAGGCCCTTCGAAATACTTTTGGATTTTGTTAGGCAAACTGTGGAAGGGTACGAATGGAGTGTTACTCTCCTCAATCTCAGGGACCTTCTTGGTCTTGTCTGAAAGGTTCATTTTTAAACACTGCGTGGCTTCACACAAACTGAAAGGTGTAGCACGCATCATCATTTGAAACTGCAACTGGGTCACGTGACGGCTATGGGCCAACAGCATCGACACGAGGCAAGACCAAGCGTTGTAGCACGAGGTGCACTTTTTCCAGGTCGTAGAACGATTTTTCAATTTTCACCACTTTTTTCCCGAGCTGAGGGAAAATGTATACGGGCCGCTTCGTTATCTGGGCAGGTGGAATCACTTGCCTCGGGAACATAGTGCCAGAATACTGCTGGCAGTCGGCTTTTACTGAGCCATGACGGGGCGAATGGTATGGTGTATCTGACCAAACGTTTTTCAGGTAACCGTCCCAAATTTCACATTTGTTCGTGTTTCGCCACATTTTTTGGAGATAAAGTTGATTATTCATCACTCAAGTTCACCTTTATAAGACATTGGGCCTATCTCATTTGCAGGTCGGGTCCATTGTATCACCCCTACACAGTTTTTCCGTATCACTTCCGGTTAGAGTTTTTATTTTTCCGCGCGACTTCCGGTTTGACAAGTACAAATAAGAAGGGTCCTATGAGGCTCACTCACACTTCAAGCCAGCCCAGCTAGTCATTAGTTTCCACTTTCGCATTCACACCGATAGCAGATAACAAATTGCCACTATGTTTAATAGCAACAGAAAAAGTGAGAACAGACAACATGTTCCTGGGGCCGCTGCCGCTGCTTCTGCTGCTGTTCCTCCTGCTTCTGTACCTGAGATCAAGAAGAGAAAACTAGAACATGTTCCAAATGCAGAAGGTCCACCAAACGAATGTGTGGCTGCAAGCAAAGTATTCCTTGGTGGGGGAGAAGGTTCACATTGGTATGCCACACCTTACGGCCTGGACACTAAAATCGCAGTGCGGGTTGACGGCCAACCTTCTGAAGAGAAATGTATCGTGCTGACGCTTGAAGAAATCACCAAACTGTCCAACCACATCACGGCCATAAACAGCTCGTTAAATGAACTGTTTCACGACCGCAACAAAGAATACCGCCTCACTCTCTCACCCGGTGATCCGTCAGATCCCAAGGAAAGCCAGCAGTAACTGGAGAAACATTGTGAATATACGTGAATGGTACTACACCAAGCAAGGCCAAAGGAGACCCTGCAAGAAAGGAGCTGCCTTGTATTTCGACGTATGGAAAAACGTGCTGTGCAAAATGGAAGATATCATGGCAATGTCCTGCGCATTCTTGTGTGATGAAGATCATCAAAACTACCAAGCCTTGAAGGTGAAGTGACCGTTGGACAAACGCGAGAGGTGCTCAAATCCTACACTTGAAAAAGTTCTCCACGGGTAAATGAACACATAATGTATGTATATGTAGCTTGCGCCATGGCTAACATATATAAATGTATGAAATTACTTTTAAAGTGATCAGTAGGAAACATGGTCGACGCAGCGACGGATATCGTACAGCAGACGGCCCTCTTTGCGGGGGGCACGAAGCAACATTCGGTGACACAAGGACGGTGGGTGAAAGTAGACCCGCTGACGCCTTCGTACAAAACCGGGGGTCCTGTGGAATTTTTTATCAGTGGGAAATCAACTGAGTACGTCAATTTGGCCAACACGATGCTGGTGGTGAAATTGGGGATTTTTACAGCAGCAGGTGACCCATGTCAAAAGATAACTGAGGAATACATTTCTCCTGTCAACAATATCATCCACAGCATCTGGCGTCAGATAAACATAGAGCTCAACGGGACGGAAATCAACACCCAGGACAACATGTATTCATACAGGGCGTACCTGGAAAACCTTTTGTCTTACAACAAGGAATTTAAAAAGACCGGGCTGTCAGGGATGACTGGGTGGTTCAAAGACACCCCTAGCCATTTCAATGACATTCCTGCAGAGATGAAAAAGACACAGCGTACGAAGAAACGATTAAAGGTGTCAAATCAAGCGACTCTGGAGCAAACAAAAGCATGTACGCTTGGAGGAGAACACCTGAACAAAAAGATACAGATCTATCATCTAACTCTGCAAGTGCGGATGTGAAAGCGATGTCTGGGGATTGGCGTACGTACCCAAAAAGGTTTTTCAGCAAAGATTCTGATTTAAAAATAGCATACTTCATCCCGAGCGCTTTGGGAAAATTGGGGATAAGGGGGGGGGGGGGGGGGGGGGGACTAAACAATCAATTTTGACGGCTGCGCTGGGAAAAAACTACGGGGCGCTGAACAGGTTTTTGCAATTTTTTCCCAATAACAATCTTATGTGTGACAACACGGAAACTTCACAGGAGATTACTTTCAAAGCCCCTCTACACAGCGATATCACGGGACAGAAAAAGTTTTTTAATAAACGGGGTAGACATTAAAATACTGATGGATTTTCATGACATGTCTGAATTTGCAATTATTCAAAAAAAGGAAGCCCAGAACGTGCTGAAAGTCACGCAGATGTATTTAGATGTACGGAAAGTCACACCCTCCGATGTGTTTCGGCGCTCGGTGGAAGCCAACCTGGCCCCACACATGCCGATACGTTATCCACTGAAACACGCTTTCTTGCGCACTTACGACCTGCCAGTCAGTGGTACCCAGGCCTCATTGACCAACATGTTGCAAGGGCAGATGCCCAGGCGTATGGTTTTCGGGTTCGTGGAAAGTAAAGCCTTGAGTGGAGACAAAGAAAAAAACCCGTACGAGTTCAAACACCTGGGCGTCAATTATGTACAGGTGTATATGAACGGGTATCCGGTGCCGGCCTTCCCTTACGAAATGAAATGGGACAGGGATTGGAAACGGGAATACATTGACGGGCTGAACGGGATCGGTACAGTGCGAGGTGCCACCGGGGTGAACTTGTCTTACCAAGATTACAGGAGAGGATACTCTTTTTTCGCTGTTGATTTCTCGCCCACCCTGGCCAGTGACGAAAAGTATATCCAAGACCCTACCGTGGGAGTTTTAAGGTTGGAACTTAAGTTCGACATTGAAATAACCGAACAACACACCATTGTTGTGTATTATGAAATGGACGGGGAAATTACTATAGGCCAATCACGCCAAGTTCTGAAATCATTCACATAAAATAACAACACACCATATACAAATGACACACTTTAATAATTACAAACAGCATCAAAAATACATTGGGGGATCCTGTCAGAGGGGGTTTCCACCCTCCGCTTCCATAACAATGGCGTAGTCGGACTCCGGTATCTCGAGCCAGTCCCTTGGGTACCTACTTAAAATCACTTCGTCCGTATCATACCGTACAGGCACGGTTTCACCGCACCCCGTTTTCATTTTCCATGTGATGGCCCCGCAAGCGCTGACGACGTCGTTTTTGCTGTTGTTGTGTTTTTCAAACACGCCCAAAAGCGGCAAAGTGTTGTTATATTTACACTGCCTATCTTCATTTTCCAAAAGGCTTCCCCTCACCAGAGGGTACACAACCGACATTGGAAAGTTACCCACATAACAAAACACACCTCGGTCCGTGCCTTCAATTTGACCCCACACCAATCTGAGCTCTCTTTGCAGTTGCATCTGTGCCATGAGCGGGAATGGCGCAGCAGAAAAATAACGTTGAAACGCACATTGCATTTGATTGAAATCCGGCAGAAAGCAGTCAGCTGCCAACTGTTGCAAACAAGGCACCTCTCCCTTACTCATCAGCGGGTGGGCAAACGAACGGTCTTTATCGACGTTCCTCAGTAGCAGTTGGTGGAACGCGACGGTGTGTAGTTTTTGGGTTTTATCGTAATGCTCGTAAAGCAATTTCCACAGCTGGAACGTAGGGATATCCAGCGGTCTTACGGGTTCAGCGATACCAGTCACTTTGACTTTCTTGTGCAGATGTTTCACCGATAACCATCCGTAGGTGCACGGGGCGTACTTGCTTTCAACTGGCATCAGTTTCAGTGCTTCAGTGATGCTGTCGTCCAAGTGACAAACTCTACTGTCCCAGTTGGCGTGACTGTATGTGGCCGTGGGCAAAACTGCAGCAGGGTTGGGGAAAACACCGGTGATAGGGAAATCTGCAGCTTCCATTCTGTAAAAGACGCATTTGCTCTGCCCCATCACTGGGTAAATACGGGTCCTGTTCGCCCAGATGTACCAGGTGAAAGGCAGCGGATTGCTTCGGTGCAAATAGTCTATGAAGTAAGGCCCTTCGAAATACTTTTGGATTTTGTTAGGCAAACTGTGGAAGGGTACGAATGGAGTGTTACTCTCCTCAATCTCAGGGACCTTCTTGGTCTTGTCTGAAAGGTTCATTTTTAAGCACTGCGTGGCTTCACACAAACTGAAAGGTGTAGCACGCATCATCATTTGAAACTGCAACTGGGTCACGTGACGGCTATGGGCCAACAGCATCGACACGAGGCAAGACCAAGCGTTGTAGCACGAGGTGCACTTTTTCCAGGTCGTAGAACGATTTTTCAATTTTCACCACTTTTTTCCCGAGCTGAGGGAAAATGTATACGGGCCGCTTCGTTATCTGGGCAGGTGGAATCACTTGCCTCGGGAACATAGTGCCAGAATACTGCTGGCAGTCGGCTTTTACTGAGCCATGACGGGGCGAATGGTATGGTGTATCTGACCAAACGTTTTTCAGGTAACCGTCCCAAATTTCACATTTGTTCGTGTTTCGCCACATTTTTTGGAGATAAAGTTGATTATTCATCACTCAAGTTCACCTTTATAAGACATTGGGCCTATCTCATTTGCAGGTCGGGTCCATTGTATCACCCCTACACAGTTTTTCCGTATCACTTCCGGTTAGAGTTTTTATTTTTCCGCGCGACTTCCGGTTTGACAAGTACAAATAAGAAGGGTCCTATGAGGCTCACTCACACTTCAAGCCAGCCCAGCTAGTCATTAGTTTCCACTTTCGCATTCACACCGATAGCAGATAACAAATTGCCACTATGTTTAATAGCAACAGAAAAAGTGAGAACAGACAACATGTTCCTGGGGCCGCTGCCGCTGCTTCTGCTGCTGTTCCTCCTGCTTCTGTACCTGAGATCAAGAAGAGAAAACTAGAACATGTTCCAAATGCAGAAGGTCCACCAAACGAATGTGTGGCTGCAAGCAAAGTATTCCTTGGTGGGGGAGAAGGTTCACATTGGTATGCCACACCTTACGGCCTGGACACTAAAATCGCAGTGCGGGTTGACGGCCAACCTTCTGAAGAGAAATGTATCGTGCTGACGCTTGAAGAAATCACCAAACTGTCCAACCACATCACGGCCATAAACAGCTCGTTAAATGAACTGTTTCACGACCGCAACAAAGAATACCGCCTCACTCTCTCACCCGGTGATCCGTCAGATCCCAAGGAAAGCCAGCAGTAACTGGAGAAACATTGTGAATATACGTGAATGGTACTACACCAAGCAAGGCCAAAGGAGACCCTGCAAGAAAGGAGCTGCCTTGTATTTCGACGTATGGAAAAACGTGCTGTGCAAAATGGAAGATATCATGGCAATGTCCTGCGCATTCTTGTGTGATGAAGATCATCAAAACTACCAAGCCTTGAAGGTGAAGTGACCGTTGGACAAACGCGAGAGGTGCTCAAATCCTACACTTGAAAAAGTTCTCCACGGGTAAATGAACACATAATGTATGTATATGTAGCTTGCGCCATGGCTAACATATATAAATGTATGAAATTACTTTTAAAGTGATCAGTAGGAAACATGGTCGACGCAGCGACGGATATCGTACAGCAGACGGCCCTCTTTGCGGGGGGCACGAAGCAACATTCGGTGACACAAGGACGGTGGGTGAAAGTAGACCCGCTGACGCCTTCGTACAAAACCGGGGGTCCTGTGGAATTTTTTATCAGTGGGAAATCAACTGAGTACGTCAATTTGGCCAACACGATGCTGGTGGTGAAATTGGGGATTTTTACAGCAGCAGGTGACCCATGTCAAAAGATAACTGAGGAATACATTTCTCCTGTCAACAATATCATCCACAGCATCTGGCGTCAGATAAACATAGAGCTCAACGGGACGGAAATCAACACCCAGGACAACATGTATTCATACAGGGCGTACCTGGAAAACCTTTTGTCTTACAACAAGGAATTTAAAAAGACCGGGCTGTCAGGGATGACTGGGTGGTTCAAAGACACCCCTAGCCATTTCAATGACATTCCTGCAGAGATGAAGAAAGACACAGCGTACGAAGAAACGATTAAAGGTGTCAAATCAAGCGACTCTGGAGCAAACAAAAGCATGTACGCTTGGAGGAGAACACCTGAACAAAAAGATACAGATCTATCATCTAACTCTGCAAGTGCGGATGTGAAAGCGATGTCTGGGGATTGGCGTACGTACCCAAAAAGGTTTTTCAGCAAAGATTCTGATTTAAAAATAGCATACTTCATCCCGAGCGCTTTGGGAAAATTGGGGATAAGGGGGGGGGGGGGGGGGACTAAACAATCAATTTTGACGGCTGCGCTGGGAAAAAACTACGGGGCGCTGAACAGGTTTTTGCAATTTTTTCCCAATAACAATCTTATGTGTGACAACACGGAAACTTCACAGGAGATTACTTTCAAAGCCCCTCTACACAGCGATATCACGGGACAGAAAAAGTTTTTTAATAAACGGGGTAGACATTAAAATACTGATGGATTTTCATGACATGTCTGAATTTGCAATTATTCAAAAAAAGGAAGCCCAGAACGTGCTGAAAGTCACGCAGATGTATTTAGATGTACGGAAAGTCACACCCTCCGATGTGTTTCGGCGCTCGGTGGAAGCCAACCTGGCCCCACACATGCCGATACGTTATCCACTGAAACACGCTTTCTTGCGCACTTACGACCTGCCAGTCAGTGGTACCCAGGCCTCATTGACCAACATGTTGCAAGGGCAGATGCCCAGGCGTATGGTTTTCGGGTTCGTGGAAAGTAAAGCCTTGAGTGGAGACAAAGAAAAAAACCCGTACGAGTTCAAACACCTGGGCGTCAATTATGTACAGGTGTATATGAACGGGTATCCGGTGCCGGCCTTCCCTTACGAAATGAAATGGGACAGGGATTGGAAACGGGAATACATTGACGGGCTGAACGGGATCGGTACAGTGCGAGGTGCCACCGGGGTGAACTTGTCTTACCAAGATTACAGGAGAGGATACTCTTTTTTCGCTGTTGATTTCTCGCCCACCCTGGCCAGTGACGAAAAGTATATCCAAGACCCTACCGTGGGAGTTTTAAGGTTGGAACTTAAGTTCGACAATGAAATAACCGAACAACACACCATTGTTGTGTATTATGAAATGGACGGGGAAATTACTATAGGCCAATCACGCCAAGTTCTGAAATCATTCACATAAAATAACAACACACCATATACAAATGACACACTTTAATAATTACAAACAGCATCAAAAATACATTGGGGGATCCTGTCAGAGGGGGTTTCCACCCTCCGCTTCCATAACAATGGCGTAGTCGGACTCCGGTATCTCGAGCCAGTCCCTTGGGTACCTGCTTAAAATCACTTCGTCCGTATCATACCGTACAGGCACGGTTTCACCGCACCCCGTTTTCATTTTCCATGTGATGGCCCCGCAAGCGCTGACGACGTCGTTTTTGCTGTTGTTGTGTTTTTCAAACACGCCCAAAAGCCGCAAAGTGTTGTTATATTCACACTGCCTATCTTCATTTTCCAAAAGGCTTCCCCTCACCAGAGGGTACACAACCGACATTGAAAAGTTACCCACATAACAAAACACACCTCGGTCCGTGCCTTCAATTTGACCCCACACCAATCTGAGCTCTCTTTGCAGTTGCATCTGTGCCATGAACGGGAATGGCGCAGCAGAAAAATAACGTTGAAACGCACATTGCATTTGATTGAAATCCGGCAGAAAGCAGTCAGCTGCCAACTGTTGCAAACAAGGCACCTCTCCCTTACTCATCAGCGGGTGGGCAAACGAACGGTCTTTATCGACGTTCCTCAGTAGCAGTTGGTGGAACGCGACGGTGTGTAGTTTTTGGGTTTTATCGTAATGCTCGTAAAGCAATTTCCACAGCTGGAACGTAGGGATATCCAGCGGTCTTACGGGTTCAGCGATACCAGTCACTTTGACTTTCTTGTGCAGATGTTTCACCGATAACCATCCGTAGGTGCACGGGGCGTACTTGCTTTCAACTGGCATCAGTTTCAGTGCTTCAGTGATGCTGTCGTCCAAGTGACAAACTCTACTGTCCCAGTTGGCGTGACTGTATGTGGCCGTGGGCAAAACTGCAGCAGGGTTGGGGAAAACACCGGTGATAGGGAAATCTGCAGCTTCCATTCTGTAAAAGACGCATTTGCTCTGCCCCATCACTGGGTAAATACGGGTCCTGTTCGCCCAGATGTACCAGGTGAAAGGCAGCGGATTGCTTCGGTGCAAATAGTCTATGAAGTAAGGCCCTTCGAAATACTTTTGGATTTTGTTAGGCAAACTGTGGAAGGGTACGAATGGAGTGTTACTCTCCTCAATCTCAGGGACCTTCTTGGTCTTGTCTGAAAGATTCATTTTTTAGCACTGCGTGGCTTCACACAAACTGAAAGGTGTAGCACGCATCATCATTTGAAACTGCAACTGGGTCACGTGACGGCTATGGGCCAACAGCATCGACACGAGGCAAGACCAAGCGTTGTAGCACGAGGTGCACATTTTCCAGGTCGTAGAACCATCTTTCAATTTTCTGTGTGACTTGTCGGCTGTTTTAAGGGGTACCACGTGACACAACACATCGAAACAGTCCTTGCAGTACTTGTTCCGTTCGGTAAAATACTCCACCCAAGAAGCCGCCGGTGGAAAACCTCGCTTGGAAGAAAATAGATCATCCTGATGCGGCGTATCACTGCTTCTTTTCAAGTCTTCATAAAAACCGTCCACAACCACCTGTCTTTTTTCCAACATCTCTTCTGTCATATCTGCCGGATCCAGCAGCTTGACTACCCAATCTTTTAATTTAGGTAGATTGCAGGTCCGTCTCAAAACCATCAGCACAGGTAACACACCCAGAATGACCGTGTTTTTTCCACAGTCTGGGCATAACGTGGATAACATCATATCGTTTATCCGGTTGGATCCATCAACTCTGGACAGCTTGTTCATCACGCACTGTTGGCAAAGAGCTGTGTGGCAACTGGTCACAACACAAGCCATATTCTTACGGCAAACCAAACATTGGTTCTGGTCGGTCAAATATCCTTCCACCACGTTTTCACCACTTTTTTCCCGAGCTGAGGGAAAATGTATACGGGCCGCTTCGTTATCTGGGCAGGTGGAATCACTTGCCTCGGGAACATAGTGCCAGAATACTGCTGGCAGTCGGCTTTTACTGAGCCATGACGGGGCGAATGGTATGGTGTATCTGACCAAACGCTTTTCAGGTAACCGTCCCAAATTTCACATTTGTTCGTGTTTCGCCACATTTTTTGGAGATAAAGTTGATTATTCATCACTCAAGTTCACCTTTATAAGACATTGGGCCTATCTCATTTGCAGGTCGGGTCCATTGTATCACCCCTACACAGTTTTTCCGTATCACTTCCGGTTAGAGTTTTTATTTTTCCGCGCGACTTCCGGTTTGACAAGTACAAATAAGAAGGGTCCTATGAGGCTCACTCACACTTCAAGCCAGCCCAGCTAGTCATTAGTTTCCACTTTCGCATTCACACCGATAGCAGATAACAAATTGCCACTATGTTTAATAGCAACAGAAAAAGTGAGAACAGACAACATGTTCCTGGGGCCGCTGCCGCTGCTTCTGCTGCTGTTCCTCCTGCTTCTGTACCTGAGATCAAGAAGAGAAAACTAGAACATGTTCCAAATGCAGAAGGTCCACCAAACGAATGTGTGGCTGCAAGCAAAGTATTCCTTGGTGGGGGAGAAGGTTCACATTGGTATGCCACACCTTACGGCCTGGACACTAAAATCGCAGTGCGGGTTGACGGCCAACCTTCTGAAGAGAAATGTATCGTGCTGACGCTTGAAGAAATCACCAAACTGTCCAACCACATCACGGCCATAAACAGCTCGTTAAATGAACTGTTTCACGACCGCAACAAAGAATACCGCCTCACTCTCTCACCCGGTGATCCGTCAGATCCCAAGGAAAGCCAGCAGTAACTGGAGAAACATTGTGAATATACGTGAATGGTACTACACCAAGCAAGGCCAAAGGAGACCCTGCAAGAAAGGAGCTGCCTTGTATTTCGACGTATGGAAAAACGTGCTGTGCAAAATGGAAGATATCATGGCAATGTCCTGCGCATTCTTGTGTGATGAAGATCATCAAAACTACCAAGCCTTCGAGGAGTGCCCGAAGTGCAACGACGATCCAGTCAGCTTCGATGAATCCCCTTACTGAGAACTCTTGTTGGACATTTTATTATACTAAGATGTACTTTGATTATGATCTCATATTGTTTATTTATTTTTTTCCAACAAAATGTATATATGTTATGCATTTCGAATCCCCTCAATGTTAGAGGGGAGAACAGTAATTTTTTTCCCATTGCTCTTTATTTCTTGAATAAATCAAAGTTTGAGTTCGCCAAAAATTTGACTCACTTTCTCTTTTCAAAAATTGTGTGTGTGTGTGTGTGTGTGTGTGTGTGTGCGTGAGGGTGACGATTGTATATAAAAACACCAACAACTCCCAAAAATATTTATTTTGAAAAAAAAGCACCGTATGGCTGACCGAACGCTTTGCCAAACCCGAGGGTTCTATTTGAACCTTAAAGGGGACCACACAAAGTATAACCAAAATGTTTTGGAAAACGGAAGCCAATTGATATTTGATCTAAACCCCAATTTGTATTTAGATCCACGCTCCGGGGAATGGGAAGTGGCGCTCACCCGTTTAATGTTTCCCAGTTCCTGGTACAACGTCCACGAAAACGAATGTAGGATACGATTCACACACATTGATTCATCAGGTGAGGGAGAACCTGTCGAATACACTGTTGAAGCTTGTGTGGCACCGGGGTATTACCCGCGCATCTACAACTTTGGCTCTATTCAGGGTAAATTTTCAGGTAGTGATACTGCATCTATTAAACCATGCTTGGAATTTGGCTTATGGAAAGCTGTAGCCGATGCTTTTGAAACCATTCAGTCCCAAAAAGATCAACTGAATTTAACAAACACAAAACACAGCAAAATAACAACCTAGTCCGATTACACGTGCAACGTATCAGTGGCGACAAAAAGACAGCATGGAAAAGTAACATCCACGTGGGTATTGCATTCCCAAAAAATGAAACCAACCACAGCTTCGAGTTACGTTTGTCTAAAAAACTAGCTTGCATGATAGGATTCAAAAGAACCAGTTTTAAACAACCGCCCCCACCTGACGACGGAACAGTGTCGAGTGATCAACACTGCAAACATAACTTTGTCTTGGATTACGATGACGGGTGGGGGTGGTTTGTTGATCCTAAACGAAACCCAATTAAAAGCTACTTATCTGAAAACCTGTCAGATAATCAAACTACAAGCCCAGCTAATATCCCTCACCAAATCCACCATACGTGTATACCACAACTGCAACTCAGACCCAACGAAATGGAATGCATTCTGGAAATACATACGGATTTCACGGAACCCGACACGTTTCGCGAAAGCCAACCTCCATCCCCACAAGGCCAATGCGGTCCCGAACGTGTGTTGGCTACGTTCCACGCTATACCTGAGACTAATGCCAATCGGAAAGAAGACACAGTCATTGACGCGATGAGCGCAAAGTTCCCTTCTTACAACTACAATGCGACCCATAGCACCATCCGCGAAATTCTGTCCTCTACGGTAGAATACCACGTCCCATTTCACCAGTACCACAGGTGCCGTTCCGGTTGGTACAGTAGATTACAATTTGATTTCAAACACCCTAGCGGGTATAAATCTCGTTTCATCCCTGGAGGTGTACTTTTCATGCAACTCTGCGTTAGCGCAGGCTATAAAAAGCAAATCACGCATTGCGAATTTAAAAAAAAAAACAGCCATGGCGGACCCGACTATACACCGGACAAAAAGTTTTTACGTCAGTCTCCAAAGAGATGTCAGGAAATACACCCCAGAAAATGGTTGTTTCAACTTTAAGCTCACACCAAACTTCTACCTGGACCCACGTTGTGGCCCGTGGGAAATATCATTAACACGTTTGTCTTTTCCCAGCGCATGGTACAACGTACACGAAAATGAATGTTGGATCCGTTTTACACACACGGTGAAGAAAAAATCTACACGGGAAACCTTTAGTGAACACACGGCCGAAGCTTTTGTGGAACCGGGGTACTATCCCCGCCTTTACGATTTTACAGGCTGGGGAAAGAGTACCATTGTTTCAGTAACCAGGTTCGGTTTCTGGAAAGCGTTAAAAAACGCAGTCCAACATGTCATTAGTCAAAAAGATAAGCTCAATATAACCGGGACTTCACACGAACAAAACACTTTAGGTCTGCTGAAGGTGCACAAAACCACATTCAAAGAATCTGCGGGTGCCGACAGCACCAAATACAACATCTCGCACGGTTTCATGTTACCGGCCACACAAAAGGGACAAGGGACTGGAGAAAATGTTAAAAGACATGAATACAGAGTAGAATTGCACCCAAAATTACAGTACATTATGGGGTTCCTAAGCAACCTCACAGCCCCAGATGAAAATGAAACTGCCGCAACAGCAAATATAGCTAGGTTCGTAATATCTGGTGACAACCACTTTAAAAACCAGTGGACCAGTGCAGGGACTGAACAAATACAAAAACGGTACAAGGTAGGTACTTACACTATAAGAAATCGAGCGGCGGGGTTGGTGTGGCAACCAGCGGATCTTTCCAAATACACCATCCTCCCGTTACACAGAAACAAGTGTATCCCAATGAAACGGAAATGTGCTTGAAATCCACACTGATTTTACGGACCCTGATACGTTCAGCGAAAACACATCCACAGCACCAGATAAAAAAGAAAACCGAGGCCCTGAACGCATCCTGGCCACTATTCACGCCAGAGCCGAAGCAAACGCCAACAGAGACGAACACACCATATACGACACCATGGTGAAAAATTATCCACACTACAGTTACAACGTTCCGGTCAGCAGCATACGTGAAGAGATCTCATCCACGTTTCACCACGTACCTACTACTCCGGGTTACCACGGATGCCGAACCGGGTGGTACTCTGATTTGAATTTTCAATTCAAACACCCCACAGGATTCAATACAGTATTTGTCCCTGGGGGTGAAATGTTCATGCAATTGCATTTCAGACCTATACATGAAGAAATATAACCCCTTTGTAATTTTTCCGGTTTACTTCCGGTGCCACTTCCGGTACCCGCACCTATAAAGAAAACCCGCGCCTACGCTTGTACGCACGCTTTCCCGACAATATGACAACTACATGTACTGGACTGAAACCCCGCACTGAACAAACTAGGAGATGGCATCACGGGCTCGCTTTCCTGATGAAAATAAACTTGACCTGCTGTAGAAGAAATGCGCATACCATCTTTTAAACGCGCACATAAAAAACATCCAAATACAAACCAATAAAGACACACAGCAAAGAGATAAAAATCGCTGGCCTAACACGCCGGAAGGAATCGTTGAACAATGGTGCAGGCCACATCCCATCGCCCATCGCTACGTCGGCTATCAGAAAGAAGAAGAAAAAGGCTGCCCGGGACAAACAGTACCCACGCATAACGGTGAACCCTTCAATAACTGGCAATGCGACTGGTTCTTGCTCACCAACTATTGCCAACTCAAACCATTCCGAAATGAAAACGTTTACACTGTCATTGAAAAAAACCCGATGGATGACAACTCTTTCACACAGGTGCACTACTGTGACCTCAGTGTACCCGATGACCTCAGTGAATCTGTCTACAAAGGAACCTTGACGCGCTGACGGGAAGTTCGCGCATGCGCGTTGAGTTTTCCCGGGCTGCTTCCGGTGAGAATGCCTATAAGACATCACGCTTCACCACATCACTTCATACTCGCTCTCTCGACCCGACATGGCTCAGATGCAACTACAAAGCGCTGCCCTTCACACAGAAACGATTACAGTAGCTGACCAACTGGAAGAGTGGATAAAAAAAAACAACTTGATCCCCACAAGTCAACCCGACATGCCACAAAACTCCAGTCCTGCTGTACCAGAACAAGGGCCAGAAGATTTGTGCCATAGCCAAGGCTGTTGGGAATGCACAAATAATCACCAACAGTGATAAACCCACTACAACTGTTCCGGCACCTCCTGCTAACGCCGCCGCCGCCGCCACTGCTGCTGCTTCTGATGCTATACCGACCCGAGCTGGAACTGTGGATACCGAAACCATCCCTACCAAGCGCAGAAAGAAAAACACACACAAAAAAAAAAGAAAAAAAACTGAAGCGCCGGCTCAGAAACAAAAGGCTGACGAAAAAAAGAAACAAACATCTGAGGAAAAGAAAACCACGAAACAAAACAAGAGAAAAAGCAACGACACCATAGAACCCAAATCAAGCACTTCTCAGGCTAAAACACCCAGCAGAGGAAAAGCAACCGTGAAAACGTCAGAAAAAAATCAAATGCAAGACCTCACAGAATACCACGATAACCTCCTCAACATGGCACACAACATCAAAGACTCCTTTCAGGCCTTTGACAGAGACCTAGAAAAAGTGGAGGACATCGTCGTTGCAGTCAAAAATATCGCTGACCTGTACGGAGAAAAAATGAATTTCATCATCGACTACATCAACCGCACAGAAAAACCGTCAGGACAACCCCAATCCAACCCTCCAACGACAGACAGCAAGGCTAAAGGAAGAAAACCGATGATGTATTAAAAAAGACATTTCATTTTTCTGTCTCTAATAGAGACATTTAATTTTGCATTTTCACAACAGACACGATGTAATTGGTCAGGTTAAGATGATTTTATTTCATGTTCAAGGTTTTGTATTTTTCGGAATAAAACTATTTGTTCCTCACAACCTCGTCTTATTATTCATTTCCAAATCATCCACAAGTTCACACCATCTCAAATAATTTTCCATCACGCCGCCAGGGGGCGACACGCTGCCTTAATTAAAACCAACCGGTCAATTAACACTTTCATTCATGCTTTCTCATCATACCACCAGGGGGCGACACCCGGCATTAATCAAAACCAACCCGTCATTAACACTTTCATTAATAATTTATCGTCCCGCCGCCAGAGGACGCTCACTCTCGTGACGTCACACCAGCTCATTAATATGCATGAGAAGCCAACCCTATTGACCAATCAGAAGCTAGGATTCAAAATGGGCCAAACTCCCCACCAATCAAAATAGGGCTAAAATGGGCCAAATTTTCCGAAAAAATGGGCCAAATAGTTACATACACTACCAATGATGCTACCTACGTTATCAGTGATTATCTTAATCATTTCCCTGTGCAAGGACATATTGTCAACATTTCAGTCGGCTGAGCGTCATGACCTATGGGTCACTTGTTTTTGTGAGTGGCGTCATAGGTTGAATAGTGTTATATAAGGACCCGACTCACAACAGTGCAATCACACTCATTTAGAGACATACAAGTACAAGTGAACAGCAGTAAGAGACTAATTCCAGGGAAGGCGAAAACGGATACGAGCTAAGAATCCGTGGAGGAATAGAAGGAAAGTTAGAGGCGTGTGCGATATAAGAAGAAGGTATCAGGAGAAGCCTTACAACAGCAAGAGAACAAAAGTGAGTACACACATTTAATCGTTAACACAATCAGAGTACTATAAAAGGTGTCAACCTTCTAGAGGTTTATTTCTGCAACTTAATATGTGACAACATTTTGCAAAACAGTGTTGCTTTTCGTATGGTTGTAGTGGCACTACCCATAAACGTTGCCCAAGGCAGCCATGCTTCAGGTACTCTACGTGCCTCTGCTACCCCTGGGTACAGAGTATGGTGCGAAACAGCACTTGGACAGTTTACCAGTGAACTTTTGCCGAAACCTACCTCTGGTCCCGTACAGACACTAAACGTACCTTGAACGGATGATTCACGTTAACGTTCAGATGTGGGACTCGATGCGCCAGACGACAACTGTGACTTTTTTCATGTCGATCTTCCCTTACACGTCACACGTGTTCGACCTGACCCCGAACAGCAAACCACAGCCAAATTGGTTTTCATCAGGAACATTCTTTACCGGAACCTGTCGGATGAAGAAACGCACAATAATGCAGTTTCATTTTGTGAACATGTTTGTGGGCGAATATTTCCAATCGATAGTGGCAGGTCAGTGGGCACTTGCCTCGACGCCTGTGGAGTTGCAGTTTCTGCTTAGTTGTTGCTTTCCTGTTTTTTTAGCTCAGCTGACTATAAGTCATCTGAGCTATAGTCGTGGTCCATTGTCCGTCGTCCGTCCGTCCATCTGTCCATCCATCCGTTAGACTGGCACCTTTTAAAACCGTTAGACCTATGAATCCAAAATTCGGCATACTGTTAGATGTCCCCAAGATCTCCTACCAAACCGAAAACTGGGTCACTGCGACTTCGTTCCTTCGAGAAATTAAAGAAAAACCTGCAAGT
This sequence comes from Sipunculus nudus, assembly GCA_026874595.1. Classification (NCBI taxonomy): domain Eukaryota; kingdom Metazoa; phylum Annelida; class Sipuncula; order Golfingiida; family Sipunculidae; genus Sipunculus; species Sipunculus nudus. The sequence continues at coordinate 44,417,136 of CM049308.1, forward strand.
TCCAAGAAAAACCTATTATCACACTTCAGGACTGCCTAATATCAAATCCACTTACTTGTCTTTACCTTCTTTTGGTATTAAGGTAATTATTCCTCTTTTCTGAGAGTCCGTAAGTTCCACCTTTTCAAATGAAGCATGGATGCATTCAAGAAGTTCATTTTGAAGGTCATCCCAAAATGTTTGGTAAAATTCCTTCGTAATCCCATCAGTTCCCGGATTCTTATTAGTCTTCATATCATTAAGGACCCTCCTAACTTCTTCTTCTGACAGACCCCTATCCAAACTATCGATATATCCTTTTCTTCTGCGGATAAACCTTTCAGATTAATATTATCAAATAATTTGCCAAAGCCGCCTTCACGCGCTTCATGTCTATTTGATTCGACTGATAAAGCTCTTTATAAAACGACTTTTGTATTGACCTTATTTTTTCTTTCTCTCTAACTAAAATTCCTTCTTTATTTCGTAATTCACTTATATTTCGTTTTGATTGCTTATTTTTTCCATATTAAGAAATATGCCGTACTTTTCTCTTCTTGTTCATACCAAGTTTCCCTACATCTTAACATTGCCCCTTTAGCTTTTTGTTCAGTGATTTCCTCCCATTTTTTCTTTGTTTCATAATATTCATATAAAATTTGATCAGTATAATCACCATGAGAAATAACACTGATTAATTCTTTTAGTTTCAGTATATATTCTTCCTCTCTTCTCCTAGTCTCCCTGGCTTGGACTTTGAGTACACCATACTGTTTTTTCGAACTGCATATTTTATTAATTCCCATCTTATTATCGGCTCAGGTATTAACTTATGCTCAGTTTTACATTCACTTATAGTGTTCCTAATCATAAGAAAATATTCTTCATCCTGCAATAGACTATTGTTGCATTGCCAAAACCCTGGACCTCGTTTATCATTTAGTTTAGACAGAATCATGCAGATCACTCCTGTATGGTCTGTACATACAGCATCATGTTTTTTAATAATGGTAACAGAGTCAGCAAGGTGTTTGGATATTAAAATATAATCTAATCTACACATGATCACTGGTTTTTTTCTGCCTCCATGTAAACTGTTTTTGCGTAGGGTTCTTTTCCCTCCATATGTCGATTAAATCGAACAACTTCAGCATTTTCTTAACTTCTTGAAGCGATATTCTCTCCATTTGTGTCCCACCCATTTTATTTAAATAATGATTTGAATACAGTACCTTATATTACCTTAAATGGTGCCCAACTTTGACCATGGCACATTTTCTTCCTTTGAGTAGTGTTGATTGAATTTTCACAGCATGTAAACATAAGTATTTAATATGTTAAAATCTGAAATATAAATATAAAAGCTTTAAAATTAGGCTAGTTATTAAATTTTTTTTCTTGAGGCTCTATTTTAGTCACTTGATTTTGTCAAGATACAGGTAGTATTTCATATGAAAAAGTATTTCAAGGAGTAATCCAGAAGATGCCATATTGTGTTAATGAAGCATTTTTTTCAAGAAATTAATTTTCTTTTAAATGATTTCAAAAATTTAAAATATAATTAAACCCATCAGTAATCTATTTATTCAATACGAAGCAAATAATGGATTAATAAAGGCACAATTGTGATATCCGAATGAAATATTTTTATGCCCCGCCAAAAAGTGGCCGGGGCATAGAGTTTTACCCATGTCCGTCATTCCGTCCTTCCGTCATTCCGAAATCTAACAGTTGTACGAACTATTTCTCAATGCCTGCAGATGTTGGCCTGATTTTCGGTGTGTGGGCAGATAATAACCAGTTACAGATCGAGTTCGCGTTTTGTCCCGGTTGACCTAATTTTGATTGTTTTACGGCTCTTATACATGGAAAATTTCATGAAAAATATAAATTTTCATGACAAATGTACATGCACAGCTTTTTTTAGCCCTCAGCTCATAGGCTGGTGGGCTATTGTCGTCACCCAAGCTGTCTGTCTGTCCGTCTGTCTAGCTGTCTGTTTGTCCGTCTGTCTGTCTGTCCGTCCGGCGTCCGTCCGTCCCGCGTCTGTTAACTTTTACCGTGTGAACGGAATATCTCTAAAAGGATTCACCGTTGTAATTTTATTTCATCAGTGAAGATGTATATCGATAAAATCTCGGTCAAGTTCGCAGATGGGTTACCTTGACCCATTTTTCTACATTTTAGAGCTGATTATAGAAAAACGCTCAGAAGCTTATATCTCAAGAACCATTGTGTGGATTTTCACAAAACTTACTATGATCATTGGGACTGATGGTCTGTATGTGCTGCACAGTTTTGGTGGCGCCCAAGCAATTTCTAATTTGATTTTTAAATCAATTTTTATCGGATTTTTCAATTTTGGCCTTGTGAATGGGATATCTCTAAAAGGATTCACCGTTGGAATTTTATTTCATCAGTGAAGATGTATATCAACAAAATCTTGGTCAAGTGAAAAGATGGGAGACCTTGGTCTATTTTTCTTTGTTTTAGAGCTGATTATATACAAAAACACTCAGAAGCTTATATCTCAGGAACCATTTGGTTGATTGTTAAATGAAATTGAAAATGGTACATACTTCTCCAATTTAAATTTATAACTGATTATCAGCTTTTGCTAATATTCTAGTTTCGCAATGCAATGCATATTGAAACTGGCCTAATGTTTGGTCTGTGGGCGCATAATGACCACTTACTGATCGAGTTCGCGTTTCGTCCCAGTTGACCTATTTTTGACCATATGACAGATCCTGAACATAGAAAAAAATTTCATGAAAGACAGAAATTTTTATGAAAAATGCACATGTATGGACTTTTTTTTCACAATGCCTGCATATACTGGCATGATTTTTGGTGTGTTGCTTGATAATGACCCGTTACAGATCGAGTTTGCATTTTGCCCTAGTTGATCTACTTTTGACCATACGACACCTCCCGAACTTAAAAAAAAATTACAAAATTTAACAAATGTTTCTAATTTACCCCAGGCGGGGGCATTCGTGTCGTTCGGACACATCTAGTTTTACATATTTATTGTTTTGCAAATTTAAAAGATATATTTCTGTGGTAAAAAAATAGATATACATTTGTATGCATGATGTGGTATATATCTGGCAAGAATTAGATTTATATTGATGCAATTTAGAATTATGAATAAACTTTTATATTCAGATATATATGTTATATTGGCAATTTATAGAAATATAAACTTAAATAAAAAAAATTATGTGATAAAAAAATTAAGATCTGATACAAACATTTGTTCATTATTTTCCTACCTCAGCAGAAATGGAGATCAGGCTTTGTTTAACCTGTATGTGTATGCAGAAGTGTAGTTATCCCACCATCCATGTAACGGCAGGAGCTAGCATCACCGAACTTTGTGCAAAAAATTAGTCATCCAAAAAACGCTACCGGATTTTGTTTATTTTTTGGTTGTCTGCATTTACTTAGATTTTATAGGGAAAAAGCTTAAAAACCTTTAAAAATTTTCTTCTCCGAAACCATTAAGCCAAATTGTCCAATATTTCACAGAAATAATCTCAGAAACTATCTCTCTCAAGTTTGTTCGAATGGTTCTAGTTCGGTGATTTTGGCCGAGTTACAGGAATTTGAACTTAGTCATCTGTTCAAAAAAGCATACTAAAATTTCAATCTCAAAACGGCTGAAGCTATCATCTTCAAATTTTAAGCAAATGTTGGTCACAGGAGTCATATCTGAAATTAAGGTATTGGTTGCGCCACCTGCATCGGCCTTTTTTGTACTGAGGTCTTCAGTGCCTGTATCATACTGAGGGCTACAAAGAATTTCTTCTCTGAAACCATGTTGACAAATTGTTTAATATCGCATAGAAATGTTCCTAGGGTAGTGCTTTCTGATTTTGTTCAGTTGGTCTCTATTCAGTGAGTTCTGGCTGAGTTATGGGAAGATGAATTTAGTCATATGCCATAGCAGCCCATTTTAGCTCAGTGGCTACAGAGATCTTCTCAAAAACCAATGGGCCAAATTCTTAAATCTGACACATAAATTATCCTCAGATGTTGACAATTCAAGTTTGTTCAAATAGTTTTGGTTCAGTGCTTTTTGGCTGAGTTATGGGAGGCTGAATTTAGCCAGTTTGCTGTATCTTCCTATATGAGTTTAAACCTGCAAAAGGTTTTCGACTGACGCCACTGAAGCCAATTTGTTTAATATTTTACAAGAATAATCCACACAGTAATTCTTAAAATGATTGTCTTTATCGGGTCCACATGAATGACATTTGGCTGAATTATGGAGATTGAATTGAGTCGTTTTACCATACATGTTAGCTGTGTGAAGCAGTTACATCTAGCCAGGCACCAGTTTATCAGCATCTATTACATAATACCACTAGACATTTAGATTTCAGGTTTAATAACTTGGCAGACTGCCAACTCTTTCAGATTTGGCAACAGGCCAAACGTCAGCCTGAATCTATTTATAGCTTTGGCAGACTGGCAACTCCATCAGATTAGGCAACAGGTAAAGAGTTCACTCAGTGCATCAAGGGATAGGTCAAGAGTTTACCCAGTGCAGTAGCTGCATTCTATTTATAACTTTGGCAGACTGTCCACTATATCAGATTTGGCGCTAAAGCTCAGTCTGGATCTATTTATAGCTTATGCAAACTGGCAACTGATTGTTCATTAATCAGATTATGCAACAGGCCAAGAGTTTAATCAGTGCAGCTAGGTACAGGTCAAAAGTTATCTCAGTCTAGCCAGGTGCAGGCTTTCTCGTTCCCAAACCAGGTGTCGCCACCTACAATGACTTTTGAACAGTGTATGTGCCTGCTTATTTCTCCAGAGGAATTTGATATACCAGCCTGAAATTGGGCATATTTATACGTATCGGAAAGTTTTGTCATATACAAGCCTCGTGGCGGTACCTACAAAAATTTTGCATAGTGTATGTCCCTGCTTATTTCTCGGGGGGGGGGGGATATCAGCCTAAAATTGGGCATTTGTATACATCTCTGATACCTTCGTCGTATACAAGACATCTAGGCCTACTTGAAAAATAATGGCCCAGCATTGAAGCATAATACCTGGTGTATAAACCATTGCACAGGTTCGCATCAGGCCTGTAAGGTCTTGTTTTTAGCTCAGCTGACTATAAGTCATCTGAGCTATAGTCGTGGTCCTTTGTCCGTCGTCCCACCGTCCAGCCGTCCGTCCGTCCGTTAACAGGGCACGTTTTGAAACCATTGGACCTATGAATCCAAAATTTTGCATACTGTTAGATATCCCCATAAACTCCTACCATACCGAAAATTGGGTCACTAGGACTTCGTTCCTTCAAGATATTAAGGAAAAACCTCCGTTTTTCATTAAAAGGCCATTGTTACACTTAAAGGCTTCCTAATATCAAAACCACTGATCTGTTTTTGATCATATTTAGAATTCATATTCTTCTATACGTTTTCTATGAACATACTAAAAATTGGGTCAGTATTGCGTATTGTTTTAATGAAATGGGCCCAAATATAATGTTTTTTTTAAAATCAGAAATATATTTACTCACATAACATGAGAATTGTTAAAGTTGGAGACTTTTTTTTCAGGAATATTACTTTATTTAATGAGAATTGCTAAAGCTGGAGACTTTTTTTTTCAGGAATATTACTTTATTTAATTAAGATTCAATTGTTTACCCAAAATAAGATCTGAATTTTGCAATTTTTTTAAGTTATTAGCATAAATATAAAATCAATAGCTTAAATTTTGTCAAACTTTGGCTACGGCACGTTTTTCCCTGTTAGCCCTGTTGATTTAATGTTTCACAGCATATATACATAAAGATTTAATCTTTTAACATATGAAATTTCAAAGGAATCAATTGTAAAGAGAAGCTTACATTTAGTTTATACATATTTTATTGTAAATATGCGATTGGCAAACAGCCATTCTGCTATGTAAATGCCTCTCGCATCAGCAGTGTACAATACGATATTCAACATAATATACATTCAAATGATGATGTAAATGAACTAGCTTTGTAGGTAACAGTCTCTTATTGATAAAGTAAATCATTAAACTTAAAATCTCTTAGTGGATACAATATATTCATGTACAAAGATGAAAACATTTCTATTGTCGCAATATGATATTTCGTTTGAACCTAATAGCAGTAATGAAGGATACAAAACTGACATATTCCTAATACTAAATATAACCTTCAAGGATTCAAATAATTTTTGTCGCTGTCGAGTATACAATGGACATTCAAGAAAAAAAATGCTTTGTATTCTCACATTTATCACCACATACGCATTTACTATCTTCAACTAACCCCATTTTAAACAAGTCATACCTAAAATTGTTGCACCCCATACGTAGTTTCGCATGCAATAAGTTGACATGCCTGTCACCGAGATAAAATAAAGGATTGCTGGTTTTAATGTTTTTCAACAATTTGTTTCTAAATTCTATATTTGAGGATAACTTAATATCATCGTTCAACTCGTTCCAGTGCCGGACACAGTGGGGGATGAACGAGCGGAAATATGTCTCAGTTCGACAGTATATATTATCAATATTTGAACGATTACGTAAGGGATACCTATCAGATCTTTCTTGAACAGTACCAGGGAGCAAGGATACAAGGTGTTGCGGAGCAGCACTCTCTATGATTTTATAAAACATTTCGAGTTTATGTCGCCTCCGACGGGAGGACAATAATTCCCATCCGAGTTCTGCAAGAAGGGAACTATGTGATGCAGTCTTAATACCACAACTTACAATACGTGCTGCCTCAAACCGTACAGATTCTAGTTTTATTGAATCCTTGTCGGAGCAATTATCCCATATTATATTACCATATTCTAAGATTGGTCTCACATAACTGAAGTAGATATTTTCCAGCGACCTTCGATCAAGCTTATATTTCAAGGCCTTTAAATGTTTTATCGAATAAGTGCCTTCTTCTAGATAGAGTTGATATGATCAGTCCAAGATAAATCGTTAGATATGGTGATGCCCAAGTGTTTATGATGAAAACTGAAAGGAATATTGGAATTTGCCATATTAAATATGACTTAAACCATTTTAAAAGGTTACCTTTAATACCTGTTCTCTCTAATTTTAATAACAACCCTTTATGCCAGACTCTATCAAATGCACGACTTATGTCTAAAAATACAACTTTAACATCTTTCTTGTTATCCAGTGCTTCACAAAAGACATGGTAAATATTAAGAAGCTGACAAACAGTAGAATCACCAGGCGTAAATCCAGACTGAAACCGAGTCAATATGTTATTGTTTACATAAAAGTTATAAATATATTTGTAAATCACACGTTCCACTATTTTGGCAATGCAGCTTGTCAAAGAAATAGGTCGATAGTTTACTAATAGTGGCCTGTCACCTTTTTTTGAACACCGGAGTAACGAAAGCTTTCTTCCACATTAAGGGGAATTCTCCTCTTTGAAGAGATATATTAAGGAGACGACATAAGGAAGATGCTAAGTAAGGCGCCCCCTCTTTAAGCAAGCGCGGACTGACTCCATCTGGGCCGCATGCCTTACTTACTTTAACTGACCGGAGAGCGTCAAGAACATTAGTCCAGCTGTTAAGAGAAGAATTGTGCAAATTGTGAAAGAAGCATGAATCTTGGTATAATAGCTGGCCAGACCATACTCAATATTTTCTGATATAGGGCCAAGCGAAATTCACCCCATGTTGGTCAAAATCCAAGTTGGCGGCCAAGATGGCCGCCAGATTTTAAAATATCAATAAATTCGGTTATATTTGTCCTAGAATGTTTTCCAAGTGCACTATTCCTATGTTTTCGGGGAAGACAAAAGCATTTATAAGGGTTTAAAGTCTGTAAAATGATTATTTGAACGAATCCTGGTGTTGTTTATATTGAAATTGTCCTTGATTTGCTTTCGTTTACTAGCACATGTACAGTAAACATTATTTGTTGGGTTTTTTCACGGTAGTCGCATACATTGTGATTGTATTTAAATGAAAGTGTCATTTGATGCATTAATTGGAAAAAATGAATTAAAAATAATCAAACTGAAAAGTGGAGATCAAGGGAGCTTTGAATTTGGAGTTTGGAAAGTGATTTTCAAAAATATTACATTGCATATTATTGGCATTTATAGACCACCAGCCTTGTCCACAGTGAGTCAGTTTGTTGAGGACTTTTTGAGTTTTGGTGAAACAGTGCTTTCAGAATATTCAAATATAATGTTCATGGGGGATTTCAATATACATATTAACAAAGATGACAGCTCGGTACAAGATTTCAATAACTCTGTTTATGCAATGGGGCTGGATCAGCATGTAAATTTTAGTACTCATGTGAATGGGAACTTTTTGGACTTGGTTATGACTGAGGCTGTTCAGGGCGTGGAGGTATTAAGGTGTGAACCTGGACCGTATATTTCGGATCATTGTGTAGTTAAAGTAGTTATTAATGTGAACAAAGAAACCATAGGAAGTAAAACCAAATCCTTCAGAAATTTTAAAGCAATTGATCAAGCCGTATTTGCAAATGATTTGGGAAAGATTTCAATTGAGTGTGACAATGTGAATGACTTTACCAATATCTTTGAAAATGAAATCAGTAAAGTCCTGGATGATCATGCACCATTGGTAGACAAAACATGTATATGCAGAACACCAAAACCATGGTTTAATGAAGACATACTTCACCTCAAGCGCGTTGTCCGCAGGAGGGAGCGTATTTGGAAAAAGTACCAGCAGGACCATCAGTATGCAGCCTTTAAAGCAGCTCGAAATAAATACATCTATGAAATTAATCGCGAAAAGAGGTCAACTTTAAGTCAAAAGGTAATTAGTGCCAAAGGTAATACTAAAAAACTTTATCACCTGGTATCAGAATTGTCTGGAACAAAATCTGAAAATCCAATGCCAAATGGTCAAGGGGAAAACGCCCTAACTGAAAAGTTCGCCGATCATTTCATGGACAAAATTAAAACAATACGCGAATCACTCAAGACTTTTCCAAAATATGAACCTTGTATGAAAAACGTTCCATCTTTTGACCGATTTCATGAGTTTACCCAAGATGAAATTAGATCAGTAATAAGCGAACTTAACACCAAATCATGTGAGATAGACATACTACCCACAAGTGTTCTTAAAATGTATTTGAATCAGCTCTTACCAGCTATTACAAAGTTAGTTAATCTGTCTTTACGACAAGGGGTGTTCCCTGAAAAATGGAAAGAGGCTATCATACGACCCCTCTTAAAGAAAACTGGATTAGACCTGGAATGTGTAAACTACAGGCCGGTTAGTAATTTAACATTCTTATCAAAAGTGATTGAAAAAGCTGTTTTACTTAGATTGAATCAGCATTGTGATAGATACAGTCTACTGCCAAGGAATCAGTGGGCATATAGGCGCTTTCATTCTTGTGAGTCGGCGTTACTGAGGCTGGTGAATGATTTACTTGATGGAATGGAGCAGCAGCAGGTCACTGCTCTTATTGCAATTGACCTAAGCGCCGCCTTTAATACAGTCGACCACGATATTCTTCTGGATGTGCTTCATAGACAGTATGAAGTACAAGGTACAGCACTCAAATGGGTCGACTCGAATCTCAGGCCGCGCCGATGCCGAGTGAATGTACATTCAGCTTACTCCTCATCGCGTGCTCTTGAATGCTCGGTCCCGCAAGGGAGCTGCTTGGGCCCATGGCTCTACCTGACCTATGCAGGAACATTATTCAATGAGATCCCAACGTCCGTATCAGTCTACGGGTTCGCTGATGATCACATCGCCAACCTACGTTTTAGTCCTGCGTCTTCACTTGAGGAAATTGCAGCTGTTAACAAACTTGAACAATGTGCAGTAACTATAAATGATTGGATGAACAGTAACAAGCTCAAAATGAATACTAAAAAGACCGAATTTATATTGTTTGGTAGCAAAGCCCAATTGAAAAAATGTACAACAAATGAAATTGATATTGCAGGTGACAAAGTTTATTTAGTTAACTGTATTAAATATTTGGGGGCGTATTTAGATTGTGTATTAGACTTTAAAGAACATGTATAAATGAAATGTCGTGTAGCTATGTTGAATTACTTCAGGATTAAGTGCATACGAAAATACCTGACAAAAGAGGCTGCTGAAATACTCTGTTTGTCATTGGTTATGTCACATCTAGATTATTGTAATGGAATACTATATGGAATTGCAGAAAGTGATATATATAAGATGCAGCGAATTCAGTCAATGTGTGCCAAGCTGGTATTAAATCGAAGAAAACGTGAAAGTTCTGAACAAGCACTGTTTGATCTTCACTGGCTTCCTATCAAAGCCAGGATAAATTTCAAGATATTAACATTTGTGTACAATTGTTCAGTTGGCAATGCTCCGGTGTACTTGACTGAACTTCTTAAATCATCTGAGGTGAAAAGGCCCGGACTGCGCTCAGAAAATACTTTGAACTCATTGTATATTATTCCTTTTAACAAGAGAAAGACTTTTAATGATAGAAGCTTTGGAACTATTGGTCCTAAATTGTGGAACGTTCTTCCAGATTATATTAAGCAATCTGCCTCACGCGACACTTTTAAAAAGAATCTTAAAACATTTTATTTTAGTAATTTCTATTCACTCTTTTAACTTTGAATATCTGACAAATCTATTTTAACTTTGTATATATTTGTCAGATATGTATGTAGGTTTTACTGTGGTCTTATTATGCTCTTTAAAAGTTCTTTTATATACTGTGCTGTGTACAACGCCACTGAATATATATGTATAATAGTAGGCGTTTAATCAAATAAAACGTTTCAAGTTTTCAAGTTTGATGGCTTAGGTTTGTTTGCTTTGTCATGCATTTGGATACTTGAACTGTAGAACAGTTTTTATTGCAATATTCTTCCTTGGAATTTTCCTTTATTTGTATGCTTAGAAATGTATAATTGCTTTGAAGAGGTGATGGTTGCAAAAAACGTCTCTGTCGAAATTAGGATTGAACTTGATATGTCCGTAAACACTAAATCCAACTGAGCTGACATTCGTTTGATATTCCATTATCTGTATGCAAACGAATGTATTAACTGCTTTGCAGAGGTGAGAGATGAAAGAAACTTGGGTCTCGCATCAAAGTGAGGGCTTGATATATCCGTGAAGAATAGTTGGGAATTTTTAAAAATCTACAAACATGATATTAAATTTTACCATCAACTTAACATTCAAATATTTACTAGTGCAATTAAGATATATAAAAAAGTTCAGCTTGAATTGAATTACATGTACTAGTTACATGTATTTTGAACATCATGTGAGTTTCAAAGGAAAGACTTGTATTTTTGAATTACTTAGACTACATGCGTGCATGACAAGATACGCGCTTTTGTTGAAGGTCACACCTGTTTGCTGTATAGATTCTAAGCTTCTTTTGCCATGAAGTGATTGCCAGAGTTGCCAGTAAAATTCAACTTTGCTTAATGTGGTTATGTCAACAAAATAATTTCATTTGCTGACATTATGCATATTTGAAGATTCATGTATAGTTCCTGCATGTATTGTTAGAAATATTCACTACATCTATGAGTCGGTGCTGTCAGGTTCAAGCTAGCAGATCTTTCAATGATGGATCCTCAGAAAATGGAAAAGCAAGGCGGAAGATATAGAGTCGAATTCACAAAACAAGATTTGAAAAAATATAATGCACCCTCAGGTTCCAGACATGAATTTTATCTTCAACTTGATTACTTCAAAAGTCAGTAAAAAGTTCGGTTTGAGTTTTTATCGACTTGTTTGGTGATTGTAACTTTTCTGTGCTTTCATCTTCTGAGATCTGGCACCTCAGTTCAGTTACACTTTCCCTGTCAGTTTTATGTCCAGTTGCAGAATGCTTGGAAAACTTGTATTTCATACCATCTGTTTCATTAAACCTACATTTATTGAGAATACACTACTTCTTAATTATATTACTGGACAGAACAGTTTATTACAGCATTCTTTTAATATTGCCGGCAATTTGTTATTACCTGTGCCTAAATATTTGCCTTTTAGATTTTTCAGGACAAGAGCGTTTTCCTTCTGGTAAAACACACACAATTCCAACTTATTATCGGTTCTTTTTATCTTATTTGCAAAGTTCAGTTCGATCTACAATTTTGCATCTTGTGCACTAGAAGATAAAATATGAACTGAGTCTTCATGCAAGCAAAGAGTCTGGAAGCTGGCAAAATAACCATTAACTTATAAACAAAACAAACAATTTCTTTAACATGGATTGTACAACTGGTTATAATAACAACTGCAAGGGACTTTCCATGGGTCGGATGGCAAAATAGTGGACGGAATCAGAGGACACGAAGAAAACAACCGACTCTGTACAGACCACTACAACCCACTCTCATAGCAACATCAGGGATGGAAACTTGGTCGCAAGTGAAGAGAGCCGAACGTTTTACCAATCGATAGTCCCTTTCATTACATTGAAAGAGACAGTGTTTTAGATTTGCTGGTAAGAAGGGCAATTTTAGTACAATTTCAATACCAACAAAATCAGACTTCATTCACACATTCATGATATAGACTTCAAACCCTTATAAATGAATTTCTCGACCCCAATAACATAAAAACAGTGCGCTTGCAATGCATTCTAGGACAAATATAACCGGTTGTATTGGTATATTTTGGTGGCCATCATGGAATTTTACCAAGACATAGTGAATTCCGCTCAGCTTCATATCTGAACATATAGAGTATGATCTGGAAAATTATTATGCAAAGTTTCATTCTTCTTTCATCTTTTGCAATATGCAGCTTTACCGCTTGACAAAGGGAATATTACCAAATTCTTGATTTAAACCCAGCTAATGAGTATCTGAAGAGGTTTGAAACCTCAAAACTTGAATTTCGAAGCCCAAAAAACATATTATTAGAGTATTTGCAATGTTTTCTGAGGTCATTATAACTCAAGTAATTGACATTTTCTAATCTGGCGGCCATCTATGCCGTCATCTTGGATTTTGGCCAAGATAATTTTTTTTCAGGCCCTATATCTGAAATTCATCAATAAGCTCCAAAAAATACTTTTACCAACCTTCATGCTTCTTTCATTTTTTGCACAATTCTTTTAAATATGGGAGCTTAACCGCTGGACTACATCCTGTTTACTGACGTTAATACTCTCTAAGGAAGGACTAGTAACACTCGTAGATATATCAGGGAGTGTCGCATTACGATCGTCCACTTTAGATCGAGACAGAAAGAATTCATTGAAAGCTGTTGCGATATCTGAATTATTGAATAATTGAACTCCTTTCGTTAATATGGATTGAATTCCATCAAGTCTTGAAGTACCAAAAATGTTTACATATTTTCTTCCAAAAGTTCTTGGGATTACATGTTCTATCAATATTTATGGATGACATCAGTTCTGACGAGTATTTCTTTTTTTGCCTCATCGCACTGATGAGTATATTCATTCCTAGATTTCCTGAACTTTTCCCAGTCACGTGGACGGTTCATATTTTTTTAAATTTTATGAAACCTATCTCTCCGGCGTTTCAAAGCTCTTAATATGTTGTTGTACCAAGGTTTGTCTTTAGGCCTTAAAGTAACTATTTTATTTGGTATACTATGTCTAGCTGCATTAAGAATGGTTTGGGTAAATCGTAAGCATATGTGATCGAGATCGTTCATGTCATATATTCCATCCCAGTGTGTTTCTTTTAAAAGCTGCCTAAAAAGATCAATGTGAGCTAGGTTATATAACCAAATATGCCTTTTATATGTGGTAATATTAGGGATTTGGACTTTAAGTTCTAGTTTAACAGTACAGTGGCGGGAGTATATCGAGTTTGTTTATTATACTCGTATCAGAAGTTATAACCTGATCTAGAATAGTTGAACTGGTCTCTGTTATACGAGTCGATTCAGAGGCATGGATCATAAACATAATGGATTCACAAAATTCTGTTAATTTGTGCCCGTGATACGTAGGAGGGTCTGCATTAAAATCACCCATCAAGAGAATTTCATTAAAACCAGTCGTGCGTATATTATCAATATTCTCCTGAAGTAAAGACCAAAACAGTGCATTAGTATTAGGTGGTCTATAACATGTACCAAGGATATACAACTTTTGTGTATGCATAATATGACAGATATGAGCTACACTCTGGATATATAATGATTGCAACTTAGAATTTAACTGATATTTTCAGATTTTTTTATAACAAATTGATAAAACTTGTACATAAAAAAATTAATCTGATAAAGCTATTAATGGAAAAAGGGGATGTGCTAAAAACAATAGGCTTAAATATTAACTTAAATGCATTATTCCCTTGAAAGTGAAATAAAGATATTAGTCCATTCCGTCCACTTGCCTGTCCATCTGTAAATTTTATTCATATGCATCACAGTATCTCAAAACTTTTACTGTTTTTCTTCATGACAGTCTTGTCAGAGTATTAGATTTGCAATCATATATTTAGAACTTTAATATAACCAAGTAGGGGGGCCCCTTTCCACTTTGCTTCTCATTTGCAAAAATTTCAAACTTCAGCTGAGCGCCGTGACCCATGGGTCCCTTGTTGTTTGTTACCGATGACATATTTAATCATTGAATGTGGCATAACATAGGAATAATAGTGCAGCAGCTAATGGAAAAATTGTTCAGATTGTGATAAAAGTATCAAATTTGGTACAGTTGTAGTATTCTACACTGGCTTTCATTTAAGAAATAGTTCCACGGAATATTCATGGTATTTCAGGGGTGGATCCTGCAATTACTTCGGGGGTACGTGTGACTGAATTAAATAATTATTAAATATTGTCACATCTAAAAGTGTTCGATCAAGCGGCCTTTATTTTGCAGCATATAGAATACAGAACTCTGCTGATGCTCAAAATTTACTTTCAAGTAAAGTTAATTCAGTTTAACAAGCAATCTGCATTAATTTAAATGGAGCAGGGCGTATTTCATTATCAAGTATTGTGCGAAACTAACGCGATTTAGTACGCCTTTTTTATTTTGTTAACATGTGTATATCCCAGACCTGGTGCAGTCTGCCAAGCTTTAAATAGATAGGCCTGTTGCCAAATCTGAAACAGTTGGCAGTCTGCCAAGCTATTTATAGATACAGACACAATCTTGGCCGGCTGGTAAATCTGTTCACATATATTGAACGACTTTGGATAAAATGCTTTTATTCAAGCTGACATAAAAGACTCTTTTTATCAAAATGTCTAGAATAATAAAAGATGCAGTCTTTTCATTGTTAAAGGTCCTATAATACTGCCAAAAATCATTCAAGTAATTTTGAACAAAGGCAACCTAAGAATCATTTTTATGCGATGTTCCAGGATCTAACATTGAAACAACATTTTTGTATAAGAAGACTATTGTAGCCCTAAATTTGATAAAGACTTATTAATTGCTACAAGAGTAACTTCAGCTTATTATGACTCTACCAAAAATCAATATGCCCAATCTATTCTTATAAAATTGAGAGAAATTATAAATTTCTTGTGAAAACTTAAACCATTCTGCTTCAATTTTATCATTAATCATTTTTAAGCTGATTGAGGCTAAAATTACAAGGTTTTTGCCATAAAAATAAACAGGTCGATGAAGGTGACATCACAGACCCCCTATTTCAAACATGAGACATGTTGCCAAAAGTTTTTCAAGCGTTTCCCCCGTAAAATGTAAAATGATGCAGGTGGCGCCAAAAAAGCTATATCCCAGAAATTTTGATATGTGACTGATTTTTGTGTAAATTTTTGGGATGCTAGCTCCTGCTATTCCTGAGGATTATGGGTTTATGTACTGATAGCCGATGACCCCTGCACAAGAAAGGTTGATGCAGGTGGCGCCACCAACACCTAAATTTCAGATATGACGCATGTGACCTACATTGTCATAAAATTTGGAGATGATAGCTCCAGCCGTTTCTGAGATTGCAATTTTAGCAACTTTTTTCGACAGATGAAAAAGTTCAGCTTCCTGTAGCTCGGCCAAAAATTACAAAACTAGGTTCATTCGAAGAAAGTTGAATGGGATTGTTCTGGGAATCATTTCTGTGAAATATTAGACAATTTGGCTGATTCATTTCAGAGAAGAAGTTTCTTAAAGTTTTTTTTTGTTTAGCTTTAACCCGATAAAATATAAGAAAATGCTGTTAGCCAAAAATTAGCAAAATCCGATAAGGTTTTTAGATGACTAATGTTTTGTTTAAAATTTGGTGATGTTAGTTCATGCCGTTTTTGAGATAGTATGGGTTACTGTACAGACGACGGACGACGCAACACCATTGCATAAGCTCGCAGGTTCGCTAACAGGCGTAGGATTACCATTAATGGAATAATTAACCAAATAAAGGGTATGGTGAAAGCATGAATTATTACATGAATTTAATTATATCTATTTATGTTTGTCAATCAGCCTACTAAAATGTAAGTTATTTATTCAGTAAAAATGTTTCGGAACTCTGCCTGTCTACTTTTCCTGTTCGTCTGGGTGTGTATATTTGTGCGTGTGTGCATGTCTGTCTGTAAGTCTTGCTTTATCGTATTTATCGTAGTGCCGTAATGGAATAATTAACTATATAAAGGGTATGGTGACAGCATGAATTATTACAAGGATATAATTATAACTATTTATGTTTGTCAATCAGCCTACTAAAGAGCAAGTTAATTATTCAGTAAAACTGTTTCGGAAATCTGCCTGTCTACTTTTCCTGTTCGTCTTGGTTTGTATATTCGGGCGTGTGTGCATGTCTGTCTGTAAGTCTAGCTTTATCCTTCATTTATCGTATGCCGGTGTGTGAATAAATATTCTTATGTATCTGATACGGTGCTTTTCCTTATTGTGGGTTTCGTATGTCCGGAATCGAAAACCGACTAAGTTCTGGTGATAAAGTCTTTATTTACGCTCAAAACAAGAGTTTAAGAGGTAAACACAGTGCGAAGACCATCGAAACAACCTCAAAAACACTCGCAAAGTACCCGGATGAACGCTGTGGTGTATCAGAAAAATTAATCCTCATATTTAAATACAGCGGTTAGTTCTTATAGCGTACCATAGGGGGCAGCACAGGACGGTCATGGGTTTCTAGCCCTTTCATACCGGCCCCTTAATTATCTAAAGCAAGGCTGAAGATAATTATCTTATATCATCACATGTGAATATAATCAACATTACAAACAAACGTAAATTCTCGAAAAAGTGCGCAGTTACATATTCGAAAGTATTCGAAAAGATAGGCATTCACTAGACCTTCACGGTCTTTATCTGGCGGCGCTGGGCTCGCACCAGGGCCTAACATATGGTATCAGACCTTCACGGTCTTTACCTGGCGGCGCTAGGCTCGCACCAGGGTCTAAACATTAGGGGTTCACACATTATCTGCCTCCAAAATCACACAAAGTTTGTCAATGGGTCTGTCTAGTTCTCTAGACTTCGTTTTCACTTTCACTCTGCGCACGTGACCGTGTTTATCTGCAAATGTCTCTGTGACCCGACCCATGGGCCAAGTATTTCGCGGAACAGTATCATCAACCACTAAGACAACATCTCCTTGGCTGTAGTTTCTGCGGGGTGCCAACCACTTCTGTCTCTCCTGTAGCTGTGGGAGATACTCCCGGGTCCATCTTCTCCAGAAAACGTTGGCCATATACTGGACTTGTCTCCACCTCCGTCTAGAGTAAACATCCTCTTTCTCGAACGTACCTGGAGGCAGGGATGCTTCAGTCTTGAGCAATAACAAATGATTAGGTGTCAAGGCCTCGGAATCATCAGGATCCGCAGACACCCTCGTAATAGGTCTCGAATTGACTGTGGCTTCTACTTCACACATAAATGTGTTCAGGCACTCATCGTGAACAGTTTGATTTCTCAGAAGCACACTCAAAACTTGTCGAATTGTCCTAATCTGGCGCTCCCATACACCTCCATGGTGAGAACCAAGCGGTGGATTAAAAATCCAGTCAATGTTCCTTTGCAGCAAGAAACCATGAATCTTGTTCTGATTCCATTTGTCTATTTCTTCTCTGAGCTCTCGTCTCGCACTTACAAGATTTGTACCATTGTCTGAACGTATGACCTTTACTTGCCCTCTTCTGGCGATGAAGCGTCTAAGAGCGTTAATGCACGAATCGGTGTCCAGGGAATGCGCAACTTCTATGTGTATGGCCCGTACTGTTAAGCAAGTAAATATCACACCGTATCGTTTGACCATGGACTGACCTCGACGAACCTCGAATGGCCCAAAGTAGTCCATACCGACGTATGTGAATGGGGGCTCGTCCGCAGTCAAACGGTCAGATGGTAGCTCGGCCATCTTCTGTTCCCAGACCTTTCCTCTACGTTTGCGACAATCAACACAATCGTGCACGACTTTTCTTGCGGCTGAATATCCTTGCAAGATTCAATATTTCTTACGCAGTTCACACAACATGTGATTTCTACCACTGTGATTGGTGTCTTGATGGACTTGTCGTAAGATGAGCGTCGACACGTAGGAATTCTTTGGTAGGACGACTGGATGTTTGGTATATTCAGGTAACGAAGCTTTGCCAAGACGTCCGCCTACTCTCAAAAGTTCATTCTCAAGATACGGATCAAGTCGGTATAACGGACTCGACTTTGTGACGTATCTTTTCTGTCTGCCAGAAAGGCTTTCTCCTTTGTTCGTTAGAGTGTCAATCTCACTTCGAAATGATTTGCCCTGAACGTAGGACAAAATAGCATGTTCTGCAGCATCTATATCTGCGACAGTTAGGAAACCAGACACGGTTTGCTCTGCAGATGTCTGCTGGCTGGTGGATACAGGATCATCAGCGGTCAAAGATGCCTTGGCTCTATGGACCCTTTGACGTAGAGCTTTGCGTATTTTCAAGATCCAGGCTATTCTAACTTTCAACTTAAACCACGACGAATGGTACGAAATGAAACGGTCTATGACGTCATTGGAAGAACCGACAACGACTGATGACACTTTGACTTTGCGGACTTCTGGGTCATCATCTCGAATACGAGTATCTGGTCTGAGGGTAGTAGACTGATCTATATCTGTTTTCCACAGGAAGTCCGGCCCCTTTATCCATCTGTGGTTACTGACGAGTGTTTGAGCATGAAGACCTCTAGAGGCGTCATCGGCAGGATTAGAGGCTGATTCAACGAATTTCCATTCACTGGGCTGGGAACCATCGCGGATCACCGAAACCCGATTGGCGACAAAGGTTTTAAACCTTGCAGTCTCACTACTGATGTAACAAAGAACAGACTGGCTGTCTGTCCAAAAGTGCGTCTCATCGATGTCAATCTCAAGTTCTTTTCTCAACATGGTATTGACGCGAACCGAAAGAGTAGCAGCGGCGAGTTCCATTCTAGGAATGGTTATCTGTTTGAGCGGTGCCACTCTGGTCTTTCCTGTAAGAAAGGCACAATGTACCTTCCCTGTATCACTAACGAAACGAAGGTAGCTAACAGTACCGTAGGCTAATTCACTGGCATCAGCAAAGTGATGCATCTGCACTGTTCGAATTCTTCCGAAGTCATTTGGTGTGGGCTGGAGACACCTGTCGACATCAAAGTCCTGTAGCAAGGGAAGCTCTGTGAGCCACCTGTATCACAACTGAAGGTAAGTCGAAGGGATCTCCTCATCCCAAGCAAACTTGGACTTGCACAAGTCTTGTAGGATTCGCTTAGCTAGCAGGGTAAACGGCGCAAGAAACCCAAGGGGGTCGTAGATTGAACTCGCGATAGACAAGATTCCTCTTCTGGTTGATGGTCTATCACTAATCAAAATGCGAAACCGAAACTTATCTGACTGCACGCTCCACTCAACACCCAGGGCTCTTTCTATGCGTACCTCATGATCTAAGTCAAGATTCCTTTCCTCCGTATCACATTCTTCATCAGATAAGGGCCGTAGAACCACTGGTTTGTTGCATACCCACTTGGTTAGGTGGAAACCTCCCTTGGCGCAAACATCTTTCAGATTAACAATCAACTCTGTAGCTCGCTCCTCGGTTGCCACCGACCTCAAGCAATCGTCCACGTAAAAATTGCGCTATATGGTGCTGGCCACCTCAGGGTCATGACCTTTGTTATCGCCAGCTGTCTTTCTCAGAGCGAAATTAGCGCAGCTTGGGGATGACACGGCACCGAAAAGGTGAACTAACATGCGGTAGTCTTTAGGAGGAAGAGTCAGATCTCCGTTCGGATACCAAAGAAATCTCAAAAGGTCACAATAATCGGGATCCACTTTCACTTGGTAAAACATAGATTGTACATCTGCCATAAAGGCAACTGGTTCCTGTCGGAAACGGAGAAGCACTCCTATCAAGCTATTTGTAAGATCCGGCCCCTGTAAGAGGCTATCGTTGAGAGAAACTCCATGAAACTTTGCGGCGCAATTGAAAACAACGCGAATTTTCTTCTTTCTGGGGTGATACACGCAGTGATGTGGTATGCACCACACTTAACCATCTTTGCGTTCAAGCTCAGATTCCTGCTCTTCTTCCGCGTAACCATTTTCCAGCATATTGGACACAAACTTGTTGTATTCTGAATAAACTGTTGTGTTCTTGACTAGCTTTCTTTTCAGGTTCAACACACTTTGTTCCGCCATTGAACGGTTGTCCGGCATGTTGCCAGAAGCGGATCGAAGTGGTAAGCAAGTCTGGTAATGTCCCTGATTCACAGTAACTGAATCATTCATCATTTGGAGAAACTTTTGATCCTCTCTCGATTTTTCTGGAATATCATCCGAGATTCGCTCACTGAAGTCATGATTATACTGGTTTATCAAATGTTGCTCCAAAACATGATCAACACTAATACGATTCATAAGGACTCTAGGTGCATCCTGATCTGAGCTAACGTAACTGGTTGCACAATCTAATGGTCCATTTATAGCCCATCCTAAACGAGTTTTAACGGCATATGGGCCATTATCTTGGCTCTTTATCACCTGCCAAGGTTCCATTGCCAGAGGCACGTTACTTCCAATCAAAAGGTCAACATCAGAGTCCAGACATGGTAAACTGATATCTTTCAGATACGAATATTTCTCAATGTCCTGCTGCATAGTTATATCAGATCGACTGACAGGTAGTTCCAATTGGGTGCAAGCCTTTGGCACACTGACAACATTGTCACCATCCAAATCAGAAATTTCGAGCCCTGTAATGGCTTGGCTTTCCACGAGCTCTGTGTTTCTTAAAGTACGCAACATGATTTTGGTGCTTCTACCATTCAGGTTCAGTGCTTTGGTCAGTTTTTCAGTAATGAATGTGTCTGTGCTTCCATTGTCCAGGAAGGCATATGTACGAATTGACCGTTCACCATTGTTCGCTCGAACTTGAACCGGCACTATAGACAGAGCACCTTTGCTTGTCTTGACATCATCAGCGAAGTCTTGCTTTGCAGATGTGCAAGTAGATCTCACTTGCTCCAGATTTTCTGCTACACTGGTATTTCTGGTACCTTCTGGAACAGAGGCTATATAATTTCTCTCAATATGCAACACAGTTGGGTGTTTATAATTGCACAATGAACACTGTAGTCTCGGATTAATACAGTCTTTACTCATGTGTAATCTATTTAAACAACGGAAACACAATCCCTTTGATTTCAGGAACTGTAGCTTATCTGCATGTGACTTACATCTAAGTTTTTTCACAAGATTCCATAGCATGGTTATCTCCACAATATATACATGGTTTTTCCAGAGCACACTTTACAGACAGTCCTGTGTGAGGTGAAACAGATTTATTTGTAGCCTGTACATTTGTGACAAAACTGGCTCCTTTAGGCTTTCTTTCATATTTTGGTTTCACTGATCGTGTATCTTTAAGACTGGATGTTTGCTTAGGAACATCTGATATGTTACCATAAACACAATCTGTTATTATCCGGATCTGCTCCTTCAAGAAGCTCACAAAATCAGCGAAAACAGCGATTCTTTTCTGATATTCTTTGATCTTATAAGCATAGGTGCGCCACCTTTCACGTAGTTTGAAAGGCAATTTTCCAACAAGTGTCTGTATTACGCTGGTCTGATCACTTGTTCCCATGAATTCATTCTGTGCCATAGCATTATGGTATATGATTACAAACGTCAACAGATTTTTCAGCTTCTGTTTATCCTCTTTTCTGATTGGCTCAATTTGATCAATTTCTTCCTTATAAGCTTGAGCTATTTGATAATCATCACCAAATTCTTCTTCCAATTCTTTTCTGGCCTCTGCGTACCCTATGTCTGGGTGTCTACCCATGCATCCTTTCACTATCTGTTTAGCTCTACCAGTAGTATACTGCCATAACAGCTGAAGTTTGTCGCTATTATTTGTTGCAACTGAGCCTATGTTATGTTCAAAAGCAGATATAAACTGTCTATAATTCTGCAGCTTGCCCTCAAATGTCTGTATTTCACATTTAGGGAGTGATGATTTTATTTGCTGTTCAACTAACATTTCTGAGATTTTGTTCTGTCTTTGTAATAACTCATTCAAGTGATTATCACTATTTATCGCAGTAGCACCCTGTACCTGTACTGGCTGTAGGGCTGGCTTAGATTCTATGTCCTCTGTTGACAGCTTACATTCTGGCTTAGGCCTACTGGTATATGTCTCAGCATTCGGATTTAATCCTGTTTTATGCAATTTAAATCAATAATATCGTTGCACATAGGCCTAGGTGCTTGTGATATAGTTGAGCGGAAGTGGCTTAACTGCCGGCCGGTGAAATTAACCTTGCCTGCAGTTTAGATAAGCCGTACCGAGGTAACCCGCTGGCATAGGAATTTGTTCTTATTTTTATTTCGGTGTATTAGTGTGTAATTCATTACTAACACGCTGCACCCGTGGAAAATCCGCGGCTCTATATCCGGTGCATAGTTTTGTAATGAGCTGATAGGGACTAAACGAGGCATATTTTAATTCAAGGTTTTTGCAGGAACTTTTGTCATGTGTTTCACTTATATGATATAAAGATTACTTTTGTTAGAATTCTCCAGGAACACCCTCCCCCATAATATCAGCATCGAAAATTATTCTATTCAATAAGTCAAACAAAAAATAAATTTTTGAAAGAGACGTGAGGCATATACAGGGTGTACAAATTTTTAAGTGAAAAGTTCTTTTCCCGATAAACATAGGTCCGACAGCTTCATTGCTTGGGAAATATCGTAATTATAACGATTGTATAATACAAACATTCTACCGTAAAATTATATGAAAGATGCTTTGTATTAGTTGAAATTTAGGCGACATCGTGAAACACGATAATTATTCAGTGTAGTCAGTTAAGGGTATAGTCTAAGGCATGTTAACTGAAACATGCTTTATTTGTATACACATGCATATGTCGTTGAAGTCTCTTGTACGCGAAACGTATAGCTGCCAATGTGAAATAAGATAGGCCCAGAAAAATATATTCCAACAGTATTAAATTTTTGGTTTAAGTACTGTAAATTTTCATGGAATAGGCGTTGCGTTGCATTGTCTATAAGCAAATTAATGCAAAATGTAATAAACAGATTTTGCTGAATATTTGTAGAGGGGTAGAGAAAAACCGCATCCGTAATCGATTACATTTTTGGAGGTAATCGGAATCACATTAATATATTGTTTTCTCAAGTGCCATAATCACAGTTCCACAAAGGAATAATCAATAGGAGCTATTTCTTTGATCCCGAGTAGAAGCCGCCCATTCGTATGCAGTTGTTCTGCCACTCGCCTGGCGAACCCGTGTTTCTGAACCATGACAATGTATTAAATGAAACGTGCACGTATGAACGAACGACTGATCAGTAAATTCTGGCGGGGGTTTCAAAGTCCCCAAGAGATTGAGGACCCTTTGAATTGTGTGCAATCCTTCCTCCCTTACCCCCCCCCCCCCCCCCCAGGGCTTCCTTTTTAAAAAACTTTTTTCAAACAACCAATACATCGGCCGAACTATTAAAACCATGGTTATCATGGAAAGATACTTCTGAACGTATAAAAATCAACATACCTGTAAACCTATAAAACGGTGATCGTGTAAAGGGTCTCAGCTCTTTGTGTCCACTGAACGGAAAAGTGCTCCCTATTAAAAGATTGATGTGGACATGTGTTCCGCGCTTGAATTTTGAATGTTTACTTCCTTTTGACAGAGTACAATTCCTTAACAGGCGATATAATGGAAATGGGGTTTAGCGGGGATCACAAGTCGCCTCCTGAAAAAGCGTGACAGGCGAAAAATGTTTTGCTGAACATTTCTAGAGGGTTAGGATAAAGACACATCAATAGTCCATTTCATTTTGGAGGTAATAAGAATCACCACAATATATTTTCTTATAAACCATTATGACATTACTTTGTCCCCGTGTGGAAGCCACCCATTCGTATTTATTTGTTCTACCACTCGCAAGGTGAACTCGTGTTACTGAAGCATGTTCATAAAAGAGATTCTGGTGGAGGTCTGTACGCCCTAACTACAGATTCTAGTTTGTTATCGATTAAAAGATGTACTGATGAATTTTTTTCATGATTCACCGTCCTTACAGACAATGGATCTTAACAAATAAATGTGACCAGCCCCCCACCCCCACCCAACCCGAATGATAATTAAGTTGTGGGGCTTCTTTTTGAAAATAAAATCATAAAACACATGACTTAGCCGATTTTTTGAAACCATGGTTATCATGGAAAGATATTTTTGAATGTATAAATATAAAAGTATGTTAACATACCTGTAACCCATGAAAAATTTATCAAACGGTGGTCACATCACTGGACTCAGTGCCCAGTGTTGACCAAACTGAAAAGCCCTCGCATTGAAAGCGGAGTCATGTGGTCTTTGGATTAAAAACCTTTACTTTCATTTGAGAGAGAAAATTCCTTTAGAGGCGTTACAATGGATATGGGGGATCAATCGGGATTATAGTGGACCCGTGTGACCGCGTATTGCACGGAAATGCCTTTTGGACAGGACATAGGCTCTGGTCACGGTCTTAACAGGCCAGTGAAAATCCCCGAGGCGCCTCCTGAAAAAGCGTCACAGGTATGGAGGACCTTGCAGCACAAAAGAAATAGGGGCACCTAATGGGGAAATATTTAAATTATTAATCATTCAGCTTAATAGGGCAAAATCCCGCAAAATAAAACAAACTTGTCCATGAAGAGTACACCAGCGATAGGTCTGACGAATTTGGAGAGTCAAATCAGAATGGAAGCAGGTAAACCGTGGTCTAGAAAAAACCAACTCCGTATAAATTATATAGATAAAGATAATATGCAACATGGCCCTATACATGGTTTTGTTTTTACATTGTTGCATCGACCTGACGTAAAGCTTCATACGGCAAAATTCGGAAGAAAAACTGTTCACTTTATACCGCTAATACTGGCAATCTGTCCAATTTTTACTGAATCATTAAGCTTTGAGATTTATCATTACCTAAAATTAATTATACCATATTTGTGGTTTGTCTAAGATTATTGCCTTAGTTACTAAGATATTTTAAAGGGGCCCAATCAACTATAAAGCATATTGAGTTAACACGAAAAATAGCTTCTTCCCTTTGAAATAAATCTGTACCTGCCAAAATATTGCCCTGAAGCCATTTGCTTTCTCCTGTAAACGAATGTTAAAAAACAGTGGACCGGGCGCGATGACAGGTGTAAACATAAACACAGCGCGTTGGGCCTGAGTGCATCGCTGAGCCAAAAAGCAGGAGAAGCCCTGTCTGACTTGACCCAAAATATGTCGCTAGCTGAAATACCGCGTGTTGCCCCTCTTAATCGGACCTCCGGTCACGCGGCCTTGTTTTGGTAGACAGTGTTTACCAACACGCAGAGCCATAACATGGTGTTAAACAGCCGTATGCGAAGAGATGAGACCGTGTGCTGGGATGGTTTTGCTGGGGAAACATTTGTATAAAGTAAAACTGAACTGATAGTGTGAAAGAATAGGCAAAAATTAGCTCCTGATTAATTGTCCATAAGAATGCAATGATTGAGTGGTGAGCATAGCCATAGCATATTTATTTTATTTTTTATTTATTAGCAGACATGTCACATCGGGTTTAAATGGAGGAAATGTATATCTGAGATTTTCATGGCTGGACTTTTCTGATTAAAATATGGTGATCAGTTTACATATATATTGTATAATTACATTTTTTGTGTTGAGTATCTCCTTTTAACAAAATCAAACTTAATGAACTCATTTCTTGTTTCTTCAAGATGAGAAATTTAATTCTCTAACAATGTGAGGTATTTATTATTGACGCCGGACAAGAAATTTTGGGATAGTAACGACACTGTAGCTTTTGATCAATCCTTGTGAGAAATATTTCATAGATGCTTTTTTTTTTAAAGTTGACCTGTACATCTAGATTTAGATGAAAAGATGATTTTATAATACACTAATGATATTACAAATGGATTCTTTTTACATCTTTTATGTAACATTTTTATTGTCTATTAAAACTATTTATTAGTACTTTAATCATTCTTTTCTATTTTTTAGGTCAGCGGACTATAAGGACATTTCAACTTTTTCAGTAACTTAATTTTTTCTTCCTTGAAGGCTCCTTTCAGGAGATTGAAAGCCAAAGCTTAATAAATAAATAAATACAACTTTACAAATACTTATGTTATACCGTACACTAATATTTTTTTCATTTAAACTTTTAGGCCGTTGGGCAACAGGAAGGTTTTTCAACTCTGTTGATCAAGATATAGTTTTATAATTCACTTTTATTATCAAGTTATCAAGAAAAAGTAGTGAAACGTTTTCTATCAACTTTTGATATTTGCCATGGTTCACAGTATTAAAAATATTGGAATTCATGTAATTAAATAAATGTGATTCCTGTATATAAATTAATTCTGAACAAACATGGATGCTATTGGTGCTATTTAAAAAATAACACTCCAGAGCATACTTGTGAAACAAAAGCATGGACAAAATGCATTTTGTTATATCATGATAACATGGAATGTCAAAATACGATCATTGCTGCTGTTAGATTTTGTGATGTTCATGGATATTGGTTATCACCCCAGCCCTGCTTGAATTATATACACATTTTATAAATCTACTTTTATTGAGGTCCGTACTTATTATTTTGCAATTCTCTAATAATCATTGTCTTTTTTTTCAGGTTCCTGGTAAGGTTCAGGTAGATATTTTTAATAATACTGTTTGATTTCTTAGGTACAAAATTCCAAGCCTATTTTTACAGTGATCTCAGCACAGTAGTAACCAGATAAAACGCAGAGCAAATTTGAGGACAAAAACGCAGAGCGAAAAAAGAGAACATACTTGAGCAAAAAATCAGAGCATACTTGAGCAAAAAATCAGAGCATACTTGAGCAAAAAATCAGAGCAAACTTGAGCAAAAAAAGATAATATAGTAGAGCAAAAAAAAAAAGAGAACATACTTGAGTAAAAAAAGAGAACATACTTGAGTAAAAAAAGAGAAAATACTTGAGCAAAAAACTCTGAGCATACTTGAGCAAAAAATCAGAGCATACTTGAGCAAAAAATCAGAGCATACTTGAGCAAAAAATCAGAGCAAACTTGAGCAAAAAAAGATAACATAGTAGAGCAAAAAAAAAAAAAAAGAGAACATACTTGAGTAAAAAAAGAGAACATACTTGTGTAAAAAAGAGAACATACTTGAGTAAAAAAAGAGAACATACTTGAGTAAAAAAAGAGAACATACTTGAGTAAAAAAAGAGAACATACTTGAGCAAAAAACTCTGAGCATACTTGAGCTAAAAAACGCAGAGCAAACTAAAGGCCATTCTATCCTTGTCCCCCTTTTCTGAACTCTGTATAAGTGGTATCTTGACCATATTCTCATGTCTTCCTTCCACTTATAATTGTCTTCTGAACGCAGTATAAGTGGCCTCTCAGCCATATTCCCATATCTTCCTTTTCCATGTATATCTGTCAACTGAACGCTATATAAGTGGCATCTCTGACATATTCCCATATCTTCCTTTCGCATATATCGGTCTTCTGAGCACTATTTAAGTGGTATCTTTGCCATATACTCATATCTTGCTTTCACTTCTCTGTTTTCTGAATTCCATACAACGCTATCTCGGCCATATACCTAGATTTTTCATGCGCTGACCTTTGTCTTCTCGACTCCATATATAGGTGGACTCTTTATATTCCTGCATTCAAAAACTATTTATTTTATATCAACATTGTCATCAGTTTAAAGTTTTCTTTCATAAAACCATTTCCTGCCTTTCTCACAGCAAAACTCTCAGATTTTCTTTACTTGGAAGTTTTCCCCCAACTTCACAAAGCTCCCATTTTTTCGTTCTGTCTGATCTGTGCAACTATGGCTTCAGCTATACCAGTCCCTTCTGTATGTATTGGTTATATAGTCAGAGGCACTTTTCACCAAGGTGATCATCAGTTTCCATCAGAGTCGATTGGGAAACAATGTGTCCCTACTGCAATTGTTGCTATGCTTTATTCCACCATACATAATCTTTCTGAATGGCAAGGAAATGGCATGGATACAATATTAATTGAAGGTGATCATTCGTATAGAACATTGATGTCAGGTGTCCCTGATAAAGGATACGTGGCTTGGGATGAAATACCAGAGTATAAACAATGCTTTGATCATAATTTCAAGATAAAACCAAACTTGATCACAGGTGGTTTCCTTAATCATTCTGATGTGCAAGCACCATATAAGTTTTATCAAGATGCTTTGTCAGAAGTTACTTGCAAGAGATTTGGTCTTATAATAGTAGGAGCAAATGCGATTGCCATTTTGTATCATCAGAATTGTTACTATGTGTTTGATCCACATAGCAGAAATCATCATGGATACCCTACACCTTGTGGCACATCAGTTCATCTTACATTTGATCTACAATCGGAATTCTTCCAATATATATCAAACTATGCATATTTGATGAAAGCAACGATGTTTGAAGTAACATATTTCAGAATTACTGAAGTCACCCTGAAAGCATTTAAACTTGGACTGAAACGGCAAAGTAAACAGACTACCAAATCAGATGACCAGCCAAAGAATACAACCCAATCAACCACGACCCTTGCAGACAAAACGAAATCATTCTCAACAAGCATTTCACCTGATCGGAGAATACTTTAAAGATCAGCAACTAATTAACAGAAAACATTTGTTGAAAGAGTACATGCGAAAAAGAAGAATGAATCACGCACTTAGAAAAGAATAACGCTTGAAAGACCAAAAAAGAAGGAAATTGCTTTCAAGAAAAGATGAAGTCTACAAAAGAAAAAATAGAAAAGCAAACAAACAACACAGCAGTCTGCTAGACAAAACGAAACCTACAGAGAAAGGGAACAAAAGGTGTGTGCTACAGAAAGGGCATATAATCAGAATTCGACAAGAGATGAGGTTCGAAGAGCAGGATAGAGAGAAAATCTGAGAAACAACAGAAGCAAATTGCTAGGAAAGATGAAGGCAGGCGACAAAAAAGAGCGTGCTACAGAAAAAGCATATAATCAGAAGATGAGAAGAGATGAAGTTCGAAGAGCAAAAGAGCGAGAATCTGAGTAACAACAGAAGCGAATTGCTAGGAATGATGAAGCCAGCAACAAAAAGTTCGTGCTACAGAAAGAGCATATGATCAGAAGATGAGAAGAGATGAAGTTCGAAGAGCAGAAGTGAAAGAATCAGAGAAACAACAGAAGCGAATTGCTAGGAAAGATGAAGCCAGTCGACAAAAAGAGCGGGCTGCAGATAGAGCATATAATCAGAAGATGAGAAGAGATGAAATTTGAAGAGCAGCAGAGAGAGAATATGAAAAACAACGGAAGCAAACTGCTCGGCAAGTTGAAATCTTCACACCAAAAGGACGCATCAGAGAAACAACATGTTAAAAAAGGACATGACTGGAAAATGATAACCTCAGAGAAGTAGAGAGACTTACTAAAAGAAGGAAAAGAAGTATTCCAGGACAAAGGACAACTGAGACTGAGAGAAATACAGCTGCAAGGGCACAAAAAAGAATGGATGAATCATACAGAAAGAATCTAAATGCAGTTCATCTGAAGAGAAAACAAGGTGCATATCTAAAAGTGTACACAGAAATGTCATACTCCTGTATGGTCCCATATATGTATGTTGCTGTTGTAATCAAACATGGTTCAGACACTCTGTAAAAAAATCTGATAGCTGGCCAGACAGAATATATCCCACTTTCCGAGCACCACACATAACACGTATAAAATCAGTGGACAATAAACAGTGGTTGTGCACAACTTGTCTTGAAGCTGTATAAATGCCACAAGACACCAAGAATTGAACTTGTATCCCTTAGAAGAAAGGCTTATTGCATTAAGGATACCTTTTATGCAGATAAGACAATTACCTAGAGGTTCGCAGTTGTCACTGAAAGGATCATTTGTCAACGTACCTACCCGATTGAAACAACTGTAAACATGTTGCCGCGCACTCAAAATGTACGTCCAGCTGTAATAGTGAGTGCCGTACACTACTTGATGAAACATAGTCAGTTATATAAAGATGCCAACATAACAGTAAATACTAACTGGCTTAAAACTTTTGAAAATTCAATAGGGCATGAATCTGATAGCACAGCTGATACATCAGTCGCTGAATGTTTATCAGATGATGACTATTTTGAAGAAACACAAGAAGATGAACAAGGAGGAATTCAAGATACCATGCTGGATGATACAGAACTCACAGGGAATGATATAATGTACACCAATTGTTCCTACCGAAATCAAGGAGAAGTTGGAAATCCGGTGACCTTGACCTTCATGATCAAGGTCATATCTGCAGAAATGTGAAATTTTTATCGTGAACCCCATAACTTTTGAAGTACCGTATTTCCTTGAACAGACGCCGGGCCTATAAATAGTCGCCTGCCTTATTTATTCGCCGGGGCAAAACAAGGTCCCAGAAAAATAAACGCCGGCTTTAAATAGACGCCGGTCTTGTTCACAGGCATGATGTCAGATTAGTTTCCATGTTTGCTTCCAGATGTCTTTCCCTTCATTATAATTGGTGTATTTACCGGTCAAAAGACCATTGATTGTTGTATGAATTTCTGTTTGTGTTGTATTGATAATATGTTTAATTCCTCTTAGTCTATAAATCATTCTTTTATCTTACGTGAATGCTTGTTTCCATGAGGGACACCATATATTCCCGATTCGTCCAT
The DNA here is from genome assembly GCA_026874595.1 of Sipunculus nudus. Taxonomy (NCBI): domain Eukaryota; kingdom Metazoa; phylum Annelida; class Sipuncula; order Golfingiida; family Sipunculidae; genus Sipunculus; species Sipunculus nudus. The sequence goes on from CM049308.1 coordinate 44,448,302, forward strand.
CATGATTAAAGTCGATCACCGATCCTAATAAACGATACACAAATACATCAGCAGTGAGAAGGCTAACACTATCACTGCTTTCAAGCAAGATGAAAATAGTACCGCTTAAAACAAGCGGTAAAACTTGTTTAGGTGGAAGTCTACCTCACGGATGATTGAACAGAACTGTTCAAATACGTTTTGGCACACATTTCTTCTGTAGCATGCAGACACCAAATGATCATGTCGAGCGGTACAATTTGTAGCTACTGTCAAGCCAAATTACGCTCCTTGCTTTCATTTTTAGCGCTTTTAAATGCGTCCCCACTGTTATCAAAACCACGCTTCTGAGATAATCTTTAAAGTTAAAATTAGTATCTACTCTTGTCCACAACTATATATTTAGTAATATTCCCGGCAGTCATATACCAGTATATACCAGGTCGGAAATGCTTGTGTCAAGCTGTATCAGATAAAAGACGGGAGGAAAGGGTCATGAAATTGACCAACGCTGTGCCGTTACAAAGAACCAACCCCTGTATTTCGATGGAACCAATATTACAAGTTATCGGCGCTGAACTGTAAGTGGAAGAGCCACCCCGTGTTTACAATATACAAGGCCTGAAACGCTTGATTACGCTGTGTCGAGCTGAATCAGTTAAATATTTAACGAGAGGAAAGTGTCGTGAAAATGAATTACGCTGTGCCGTTATAAGGATCCGACCAAACCCCCGTATTTCGATGGAACAAATGCTACCAGTTGTACATGGAGAACAGTAAATGACCCGTGTTCAGAGGGAAACAATGTTACCAAGTTAATGCGGTGTAAAATAAATGGAACAGCTACATAAAACAAACTGGGTACCAGTTTTCGAGGGGCCTGCGCGGACAGATTCTTGCGGACAACTGCAATCCCTCGCTGTGATTCTCCGTTAATTCTTATTATGGTGCGGTGATTGTGGAGATTGCACGTGTCCCATATCCCTATGGCAACTAAGGAAAATTCGTAAACACAATCCGTGTGTCGGTGATGTTTTCAATTGTGTCAGTGATTAGTGACCGGCGGGTTCATTGTTTCGACGTGTTCTATTTTTAGTTTGTCTGACGAGCCTGATAATGTATTTTTTAATAAACGCCGGCCTTAAATAGAAGCCGGCCTTGTTTAGACGCCGGGTCAAAGCAGGGTCTGAAAAAAACCACCCGGGCTTCTGTTCAAGGAAATACGGTAGTCCTCAATTTGTCCACAAGTTTGGTACACCAATTGTTCCTACCATGTTCTGAAACCTGGTGAGCTTGACCAGGAAAATCAAGGTAAAATAAGCCAAATTATAGTTTTGTCTTGTTAACATATGATAATTTTTGAAGTCTTTCACATTTTGTCCTCAAAATTGGTACACAAATTGTTCCTTCCAAGCTCTGGCTGAGTTTGAAACCTGGTGACCTTGACCAGGATCTTCAAGGTCTAATCAGCTGAATTATAGTTATTGTCTTGTGGACGAGATTACTTTTGAAGTATTTCATATTTTGTCCTCAAATTTAGTACACCAGTTGTTCCTACTATAATTTTATCGGAGTTCAAAACCAAGTGACCTTGACCTTTCTCTTTAAGGTAAAATCTACCAAAATGTAACATTTTTGTGAGGCCAATAACTTTTGTAGTACCAGTATTTCCAATTTTGTTCTCAAATTTGGTTCACCAATTGTTACTACCAAGTTCTCAGATGAATTTGAAACCTGGTGACCTTGATTAGGATCGTTAAGGTCAAATCAGCCGAATTATACTTTTTGTCTTGTGAACACAATAACTTTTGAAGGGCTGCATATTTTCCTCCAAAATTTGAAACACTTATTGTTCCTACCAAAATCTTGGATGTGTTGAAATACTGTGACCTTGACCTTGATCTTCAAGGTCAGATTTATGCAATTCTAGGCTTATTGTGACCCCACAATTATGTAGGAACTGAAGATTTTTTCTTCAAGTTTGACACAACAGTTATATCTGCCAAAATGTCACCAGAGTTCGAAAAGCGGTGACCTTAGCCTTGACCTTCCAGGTCTAATCTGCTGAAATCTGGATTCATTGTTTTGAGTTATGCATATTTTACCCCTAATGTTTTGGGATGGCCCATAGGGAGGAGACATCTATCTGGTTCACTCACATACTCGGAATAATATAACAAGAAAAAAATACAAATTGAATTTAAAAGAAAACAGCACGAGCACAATGCAGATGTTCTACAAGAAGCACAGGACCAAGCAGAATATGACCATGAAATTTAATATGCTCAAATAGCTCCTACAACAGAACATGCAGAGAATGAAGATTCAATTCAACAGCCAGTTCAAAGTGAAGAATATGCTTTTTTTTATCCCTTTCAGGTCGGATCATCTGAGATACTATGATTTGACAACTGACCTTGGCCTGCGACCAAGAACCACTTCACAAGAACCGCTTACATTGCCTGGTAGAAAGGAATGCCAGTCTGTCGTTTTAATTTCCCAATGCCACCCATGGCACAAACTAAAATTCTCGAACCTCATGACACTGAAGTTGATGAAAAACACAAGCAGAACTACCAAAAGATCTCACAGGCACTTGCAAGCATAAAAGTTGACAATGACCTGTCTTTTCATGATTTTCTAACAGGTTTAGAAGTCTCTCTAGATGACTACTACATGGCCTTGCGTACATCCATTAAAAAGCCAAAAGTTTCCTAAAAATATCACCATCTGAAATGAAAATCAATGGATATATGAGACTTTTGTTTACTGCATGGAAAGCTAACCGTGACCTTCAGTTTATACTTGACCCTTATGCATGTGCAACATACATAGTTTCCTACGTAAGCAAAATCAAAGGGGAATGAGTGCTTCCCTAAATGCGGCTTGTAAAGAAGCCAAAAAGACAGAAAAAATCTAAGATAGCAGGTAAGAGATATGGGAAATCAGTTCTTAAATGCTGTTGATAAGTGCTCAAGAAGCAGCTTATCTGAGATTACCACTTCCAAGAGCCACCAGAGATGTAATATTTATACCCACTGCCCCTCCAGATGAAAGAACATTTTTACGCAAGAGTAAAGAACAGCTTGAACAGCTCCCACAAGATTAACAGATATTGCAGAAAGTAATATAATTAATAGAAATTCAAAGTGGCCTAAAGCATTTGAAAATTGGTGTCTGGCTGACTATGCATCACAAATTAATATTAAATACCCTGTGGACACAATAGATGATGCATTTCTTGACAACACTGAAGATCTTGACATCACAAATCAAAATGAAGTAAATGCTGGTGTAAACACTGAAGAAAAACTCAATATCACCTTGCCAAATGGTACAACATACACTCGCAGACAGATTCCAAGAATTCTCAGATATGTTCGTTATACTGAGAAAATATACCAAGAAAACTGCTTTCGTGAAAGGCTGCTGCTGTTCACATTATGGAGAGATGAAACCAAAGACCTTTTGAATGGTTCACTCACATACTCGGAACAATATAACAAGAAAAAAAAATACAAATTGAATTTAAAAGAAAACAGTATGAGCACAATGAAGATGTTCTACAAGAAGCACAGTAAATATCAGAATATAGTAAAGTAATCAGAATATGTCCATGAACTTGAATATGCTCAAATAGCTCCTACAAAAGAACATGCAGAGAATGAAGATTCAATTCAACAGCCAGTTCAAAGTAAAGAATATGCTTTTTTTACCCTTTCAGGTCGGATCATCTGCACAAGAACCACTTACATTGCCTGGTAGAATACCTGATGTAGAGTACAGGCATTTAATACAGGGTCTAAATGAGAAACAACTTACTGCCTTCAAACACATTTTCAAACATCTAAAATGTTCTACTAAGCCTTTACACATATTCCTTACTGGTGGGGCAGGTGTTGGTAAATCAGTTTTGCTCAGAGCACTCTTTCAAGCATTACATCGTCACTTAAGTGGGAAGCAGGTGAAAATCCATTGGTGTGCAAGATACTGATCACTGCACCTACAGGAAAGGCTTCTAACAATGTTCAAAGATCCACATTACATAATGCTTTTGGAATCAATCCAAATAAAGGATTTGATTACAGAAAATTATCATCTGACATGCTGAATACACTGCGAACACAGTATAGGCAACTTCGTATATTAACGATTGATGAAATAAGCATGTTAGGAAATCGCATGTTCAATTTCGTTAATTTGCGGCTCCAAGAAATTAAAGGTAACAAAGAACCATTTGGTGTTATCCATGTAATTATTATTGGAGATCTCTTCCAACTTCAATCAGTAATAGACAACTGGATTTTCAAGAACTTGTCTGATAATTATGGACCTCTTGCACTCAACCCGTGGGTGCCTTTTTTCATATGTATAAGCTTACTGATTCATGCGGCAAAAACTGATTATGATTTTGCAGAACCTTTGAACAGGCTACGAGAAGGAAAACACACAAAAGCTGACATTGATACACTAAAATCTTGTCTTGTTGGTGATAACTGTTCATATCCGTCAGGAACTACTCATTTGTTTACAAACAACACCTGTGTGGACAATCATAATATGCAAATTTTCCAGTGTACAAACACAACTAAAGTAATCATTTCTGCAATTGACACAGTAATAACATATGTGACAGATGATGTGAAGAAAGATGCACTTCAGAATACCAGATAACCTGTCAAAAACTACAGGTCTACTGTAAACGCTTCAGATTGCTGTTTGTTTACCATACGATATCACCAGCAATGTTGCAGTACAAGATGGAATCACCTATGGTTAATGACTTTAACGCACAATATGCTAAAATGCAGGTGGCAGGGTTAAAAAGGACAGATGACCCAGTCAAAGTACTGGGAGTTTCCTTCAGACTATCTTTACAATGTCTGTTAAAAGACAATTACCAGCACAAACTAGTTGACATAGAAAGAATTTTAAAATCATGGTCAGGGTGGAGAATGACAACAATGGGAAAAATAACAGTACTTAAAAGTCACGCTTTATCTCAGTTAATATACCTTCTGTCAGTTTTACCTAACCCAAGAAAGAGTTACCTGAAGAAATTAGAAATTATTCTTTACAATTTTATTTGGTCAAATAAACCACACAATATTAAACGCACAATAATGGTAGCACCATATGAAAAAGGGGGATTAAACATGGTTAATATACAGAAACAGAATAAAGGTTTAAAAATTAGTTGGATTAAAAAAACTGCTTATAAAGAATAATAAGAATGTATGGAGGATTCATATACTGAATATGTTTCCTCTGAAAGCAGACATGTTTAAATGTAACTTACACTTTAAGGATGCAGAAAACTGTGTGTCCATTAAAAACCCTTTCTGGAAAGATGTTTTTCATGAATGGTGCAAATTTCAGTATCACATATCAACAAGTAAAACGGAAATCCTCAACCAGCTATTGTGGGATAACTCTCATTTAAAAATAAATAATAAAATAAGTTTCATACAGAAGCTATATTCTTCATGGATCAGGTGTATAAGAGACATACTATGCATTGATAGAGGCAAAACCAGGTTTTTAAATTATAATGAATTTTGTTCAAGAACTAATATACATATAAACTACTTACTGTATCAAGGATTAATCAATTGTATACATACTGAATGGAAGAAAACCATACAAATAAACCAGGAAGACAATGATGATCATGTAATATACAAAATAGATTCTTTAACTGGGATGAAAACAGAAACAAAATATGTGTATGGAAAGCTCGTAGAAAAGGTTTATACAACTCCATCAAAATCATTAAAAAAGTGAGCGTTAAATATTGATAATACAGACACAGCTCAGGAAGTGTCCATGAAGCTTTGGAAGACTACAATCTCAGTAAAGTTAAGAATGTTTTAGTATCCGATATTGAACAGAACATTGTATTTAAATGACAGGCTATAAAATATGGGAATAGTAGCTGATTATAAGTGCACTTTCTGTAGAACAGAAAATGAAGTTACACACCCCCTTTTTGGTCGTGTATTTTTTCAAAGGCTTTATGGGATAAAATATGTAACTGGTTGACCAAATGTGATAATATATCAGCAACTTTTACCTTTAATGCAGGAAGTGTAACATTGGGTAACTTTACTGGTTTGATAGGCAGCGTTATTTTCTGTGTTAAAAATATTATATTTATAAGTCGGTGCAGACAAAAGAATTGACATCAACCGATGCACTCATCTTCATAAAACAAGTTATTGAAATTGAAAAAAAAGTATAGCATGACAAAATGGTAAAATTGATATACATAACGAAAAGTGGCAGAAATACTGTTCACTTGTAGAGACAGAAAACAGCAGAATTATCTATTTGAGAGATACTAAGTAACTTTCTGCTGTACATTTTATAGTAAAACATTGTATTGATGTTTATGTTTTGTATGCAGTGTGTATGTATGTATGTATTTTTGTTTAATTAAAAAAAAAGTCTGTGACAAAACCAACCAAAATTCTTGACCTTCAGGCTTCAATCTAAACTCTGCTGACATGACAGTCAGCATCAATGAAGATAAAAAAAAATTGCAACATGGGCAACCAAACTGATGTCTCATAGCCATCTTACCATAAGAACTGTGGCTAAAGTAGTAGGTATTCTAGTGTCTTGTTCACCTGGTGTTCAGTATAACAGGTGGAAAATGGGCAGGCGCAGATTGCACGAAACATATTAACTTCCTTGACCTGAAAGCTGCATATTTAGGCCTCCTTGCTCTTTGTCGGAATATAACAAACAAACATATACTGCTTCAAATAGATAATGTCACAGCAGTTTCCTACATAAAGAATATGGGGGTACTCGCTCCCTCCAGTGCAACCAATTTAGTTAGGATGATATGGCATTGGTGTAAAGAGAGGAACATATGGTTGTCAGTAACTCATACAGTCGGGGTTTCCAATGTTGAGGCAGACAGAGCAAGTAGAAAATATGATGAGTGAACAGAATGGATGCTAGATAGCTTCAGAATTTCACTTTTATGGGGAAAACCTGATATTGACATGTTCGCCTCTAGGCTTAATACTCAGCTTGACCTCTATGTATCTCTGAGAGCTGATCCGGGGGCTGTAGCAGTGAATGCATTCTCACTGAGCTGGGAAAATACTTTCACGTGGACCTTTCCGCCTTTCAGCTTGATGATCGCTGTCCTGAGCAAGCTGCTAGAGACAAAGCAGACGCCATAGTGTTAGACCCAGTCTGGACCACTCAACCATGGTGGCCTCATCGGTGCAGAATGTTGACCCAACAACTAGTCCTCCTGCCCAAGAGGAAAAATCTGCTGAAAGTTCCATCGGACCCAAACAAGGTGCATCCCCTGCTGACGAAACTCCAAATGATAGCTTGTCGCTTGTCAGGAAAAGACTTCAACAACAAGGCCATGCATGTACAGTTGCATATGAGCTATGCATTTGGGATAGTGTCCTATTATATAGGTCTATTTCTCAATAGATTCCTCCAATTCTCCTGTTCACAATTTACAATTTATATGGGAAGACTAGTTTACATGGCAAGTAAAGGTTAACCATATTTATATTATATCAAAGGTATACATGAGATTATAATAATAAAAACAATTCAAATATATCAAGTTAATATTTTGGGTATATTTAAAACACTGCCCACCCCTGATCCTTTAGTTCGATTTACGACCTCTGTGCTTAACATGTCCGAACAATCATGATAATTTATATATAAAATATTCCTTCGTATCACACATACATGTGGTTTATTATTTCTTGTTTTCCAGGGGAAATGGCAAGGACAAAATGGAAAAATCTTAAAGATTATATCAGCACCATCAAGAAAAAAACTGAAAGAGTTCCAGCGAGTGGGTCAGAGGCCACATACTTGAACAAGGGTCCCTTTTGGGATCGCCTCCAATTTTTATCCCAATGTTCTACAGAAGGAAGGTACACTAGTGTTAATATTATGCAATGAAATGTTCCTGCAAAGGAAAGGCCTCGTCCCCAAGAACAACGTAAGGCAGAGGCCCGATATTTTCTGCTCCCTCAATACAGTCAGCCCGTGGTATATTTAGGGCATTGGGGGGTGCAAGTGCCTTACCAAGGCTGCTATTCATTAACACCCCAGAATCGACATATAGAAATCTGCCACACTCATCCACAAGAGCTAAAAACACAATTGAAAATGTACCCTTGTAATTATAGTACATAGAACCACTGTTACTGGGAGATCTGATGACAACACAGAAAGACTGGGATGAAGGAATCCACCTATTGCTGTTTGCTGTCAGAGAATCCTTTCAAGTGTCCTTGGGGTTCAGTCCCTTTGAACTAGTTTTTGGACACTCCGTTGGAGGTCCATTGAAACTGCTTAAAGAAAAACTCTTGTGTGAAAATCCTGATCCTCTTAGTTTACCGCAGTATGTCTCAGACTTTCGCACTAAATTACACAATGCTTGTGAGATTGCAAAGTCAAATCTAAAATCTGCACAGAGTAAAATGAAAACAAAGTATGACAAGCACACTGTAAGTAGGACGTTTGAGCCTGGTGAAAAGGTCCTTGCATTACTTCCCATCCCTGGCAGACCTCTGCAAGCTAGGTATTTTGGTCCTTGTTGACAAGAAAGTTATTGATTTAATTTACATACTGTTGACACCAGATAGACGTAAGAAGAAACAACTGTGCCATGTTAACATGTTGAAACCAGATTATGAGAGAAATAAAACATCAGATGTTGTACATAATGTTACTGCTGTAGATTGTGTAAACACTGACCCTGACCCAGTTAAAGTAGATACTGATTGTAAGTGTGATGTAGACATTCAGTGTGGTACAGTACCATTAAAAACTCAGACGTGCTTAACAACCTGGATTGCCAAACTGTCACACCTTACCGCACAACAACAAGACCTCAAGAACCTGCTGAGGAATAATGAACATTTTTTTAGTGACATTCCAACGCGAACTAACATGTTGTGCCATGACGTCGATGTTGGCGAGGCAAGCGCAGTCAAGGAACATCTATATAGACTGAATCCAGAAAAGCAAAATTATCTACAGGATGAGATTCAATATTTGCTGGACAATGATTTTATTGAACCTTGTAACAGTTACTGGCGTTCACCATGTATTCTTGTGCCAAAACCTGATGGAAGTTACCGTATGTGAACAGATTATCGAAAACTGGACTCTGTCACCAAGACTGACAGGTTCCCCATTCCGAGGATCGACGATTGTATTGATAGAGTTGGTAGCTCCAGATATTTCTCCAAGCTTGACTTACTAAAAGGATTCTGGCAAGTTCCGCTGACAGAACGAGCGAAAGAAGTGTCCGCATTTGTGAAGCCGCAAGGACTGTACCAGTATAAAGTTATGCCGTTTGGCATGAAGAACTCGCTAGCCACGTTCCAGCGCCTCATCCATATGGTTGTCAAGGAAATTCAGGGCTGCGACGCATATATAGATGACCTTATCATGTACAGCTACACCTGGGGGAAACATCTGCAAATTCTTCGCAACCTCTTCGAAAGAATCAGTGAAGCACGTCTGGCCATCAACTTAGTAAAATCTGAGTTTTGTCATGCACAAATAACATTTTTGGGTCATATTGTAGGGCAGGGTCAGGTAAAACCTGTTGATGCTAAGATAAGTGCTATTTCTGCATTTCCTAGACCAGAAAACAAAAAGCAAATCATGCGTTTTCCTGGTATGGTTGGATACTGCAGGAAGTTTTGTCCAAATTTTGCTGCTGTAGCTGAACCTTTGACTAATTTGTTAAAGAAAAAACAAAAGTTTGTATGGAATGTTCAGTGTGAAAATGCATCTCAGAATTTGAAAGCAATTCTGCAAAGTTCACCAGTTTTGGTAGCTCAAGACTTTTCTGTACCTTTTAAGTTAGCTGTAGATGCTAGTGATACTGCTGCTAGTGCTGTGTTGTTACAGGAAGGCAATGATGGCATAGATCATCCAATTTGTTATTTCTCAAGAAAGTTTAACGCAAACCAGAAAAACTACTCCACTATTAAAAAAGTATTTTTGGCTTTGCAACATTTTGAAGTTTATGTTACTTCATCAGTCTGGCCTATCATTGTCTTCAGTAATTCCAATCCCCTCACGTTCAGGAACAATTTGAAATGTAAGAATTAAAGATTGTTGAGATGGAGTTTGTTCTTACAGGATTACAATCTTGATATCATACACATTAAAGGAAAAGACAATGTACTTGCTGATTGCTTATCGAGATGTTTATGAAATGTTCTAAACAAGATATTTTTGTAATGTTGTAAATAAGATGATTTTGAGATGTTGTAAAAATTTAGTGATTGTGATCGCAAAAAGTAAGTTTTGCGTGAAAACTTTCTTTTTTCTTACAGGAGGGGGAGTGTTACAGGTGCTCCTTTTATTGTGTGGCACGGGCGTAACTCGTGTTGTTGTTGCACTTTATGTTTAATCCGTACTGGTTGAACTCTCATTGTCATGCTAGCTAGGGGCTTTCACGCCTGGCTGAGGTCACCTGATGACACTGGTATGAAGAGATACACACTGCGATGTTTTTCTAGATTTTCCTGTGACGTGTGCTTACCGTGTTTAATGTATTATTCTTCGAATGTTCTAGAGGTGGAAAATTCTCGGCTTTGGGTGAAGAGTATATAAAGGGGCTGTGTTTTATAGCCGGGAGCAGAGAGCAGAGACTTTTTCCAGTGGACGCAGAAGCGTGTGTCAGTTTCTGGGACCTTATCCGACGTGTGCGGCAGTTATAGATTTAGATTTTCTTCAGACTTTCTCCTGGATTTTATGCATTTGGACTTCAGTTCACTTTCTGGATTGTTACAAGAGCTTTAAACTGGACTGTCATTCTCCGAGAGTATACATTTAAAGAACTTATCGTTGTGACGGTGTTGGTATCCAGGCACTGTGCACATTGTTTATTATTCTGTGTGATTATTGATTTGTTGCTATACCGCTGTTTTACTGTATAATTGTATTGATTTAGTGTATTGTAATGTTAGGGTTGTTTTAAAAATAAATTATGGTTATTTGTTAACAAAAAACCACTGACTTCTTTATTCATTCCCATAGACATTACACGCTGCCTAGTGTTACGGAATCTGTTTTTTTTATCTCCATTACAAAATTTGTGTTCATCACGCATACGTGATCTGTTTATATTAGGTTCCGTAACAATATATATTTACTCCATATTATAAAAATTATATTTTCTACTCAAACCACTGATTTTGAATTAATCTTAAGGCACCCTCCCCCAAAGTTTTTTCTCAGGCACTTTTTTTTTCAGAAATCAGTGCGGGCCTGCAAATTTTGAACAAGGCCTACAGGCGCAATGCGAACCAGTGCAAGGGTTAATACACCAGGTATAATGCTTAAATGCTGGGCCATTACAAGTAGGCTTACATGTCTTGTATACGACGAAGGTATCAGAGATGTATACATATGCCTAATTCCAGGCTGATATCCTCTCCTGATAAACAAGCAGGGACATACACTGTGCAAAAATTATTGAAGGTGGCGCCACCAGTCTTGTATACGATAAAGCTTTACGAGATGTACAAATTTGCCCTAATTTCAGGCTGATATATCAATTTTGTCTGGAGAAAAGTGCAGGCACATACACTGTGGAAAAGTCATTGTAGGTGGCGACACCTGTATTGTGAACGAGAAAGCCATCAAAGACGCATAGACAGGTCATAATATCAGGCCAATATATCAAACTTCTCGAGTCTGATACACGGGGCTGACTAGGCTTAGGTGAGAAAGGCAGTTGCCCCGAGTGAACTGTGACAAATTGCTGGCTCAAGCTACTGCACAAAAAGATCTCTTAACCTGCACCTGGCTAGACTTGAGTTTGAGTGAACTCTTGACCTATTGCATAATCTGACACAGTTGGTAGTCTGCCAAAGCTATTAATAGATCGAGGCTGAAATTTAGTGCAAAAGTCATTGTAGGTGGCGACACCTGTATTGTGAACGAGAAAGCCATCAAAGACGCATAGACAGGTCATAATATCAGACCAATATATCAAACTTCTGGAGTTTGATACACGGGGCTGACTAGGCTTAGGTGAGAAAGGCAGTTGCCTCGAGTGAACTGTGACAAATTGCTGGCTCAAGCTACTGCACAAAAAGATCTCTTAACCTGCACCTGGCTAGACTGAGTTTGAGTTAAACTCTTGACCTGTTGCATAATCTGACACAGCTGGCAGTCTGCCAAAGCTATAAATAGATCGAGGCTGAACTTTAGTGTCAAATCTGATGCAGTGGGCAGTCTGCCAAAGGTATAAATAGAATCCAGCTACTGCACTGAGTGAACTCTGCCAGCTATTTAACCTGAAATCTAGTGGCATGATGTTTTAGATGTTAATAAACTGGTGCCAGGCTAGATGTAACTGCATCACACAGCTAACATATATAGTAACATGACTCAATTCAATCTACATAATTCAGCCAAAAATCATTCATGTGGAACCATTAAAGACAATTATTATAAGAATTAATGTGGGGATTATTCTTGTAAAAAATTACACAAATTGGCTTCAATGGCATCAGTTGAAAAACGTTTTGCAGGTTTATCACTCATATAGGAAGATACAGCATACTCGCTAAGTTCAGATTCCCATAACTCAGCTAAAAAGCACTGAACCAAAACCATATGAACAAACTTGAAATATCAACATCTGAGGATAATTAATTTGTGAGATGTAAGAATTTGGCCCAGTGGTTTTTGATAAGATCTTTGTAGCCTCTGAGCTAAAATGGGCTGTTATGGCATTTGACTAAATTCAGCTTCCCATAACTCAGCCAAAAATCACTAAACAGAGACCATTTGACCATTTGTTGTTCTTGGGTGTACTTCAAAGCCGTATAGCTCAGAGATTATGGGTAACAGAGACCGGTTTCCAAAGAGACTTTTAATGGGCCTCCCTGCATGTCATGATAGAAGATTCTAGGTCCAGCGGTTACGATTTGTGCCCTGTAAACAGATGACATCTTTTGAGGTCTCAAAAATAGAGAAAAAAATCATTAAAAAATCGACAAAATACAGGTGATGCCACAAGTCTGCAGAAACTGATGAAACACTCCATGATCAATAACCATGCAAAAGATCATGGTGATCAATGGATTAGTTGTTCAGATAATTGAGCTTTTGTGTTAAATTTTTCAAGGTTTTCGAGGAGACATTTCATGGACCTATCTGGATGTAAAGTTAGAAGATTCCAGGTCCAGCGGTTACGATTTGTGTCCTGTTAACAGCATCTTTTAAGGTCTAAAATAGAGAAAAAACAATCGTAAAAAAAAAAAAAAAAAAATACAGTTGGCGCCACAAGTCTGCATGAAAATAATGCGCTTACATCTGGCCGGGTGTAATTACTTGGCAACCAATGAGTGAATAACTTAGACCTGCAACCTTTAACCTCCTGACCAGCTGACCTCAAAATCAATTAGTTATTTCTTCATGCAAAAAGACCCATAAATATGAAGTTTGAATCACATTCAGTGATGCATAGATGTGGCATATATGAAAGACTGAAGGTTTGGGTTGAACAGTTTCACTTGAAATATGTTCACAAGCATTTAGAACAATATTGTGACCTTGACCTTTGACCTTTTGAACTCAACATCAATAGGCTTCTTCCCCTATTGGTAGGTAAGCCATATATGTCAGATGGAGAGTATAGATTGAAAAGTTTGCCTGAAAATGACTCCACGCAAGAAGAGGGTGCTGTGAACTTGACCTTTGACCTCAAAATCAACAGGTCTTTTCCCCTGTTGGCAGAGAAGCGATATCAGTGCTGAAAGGTTTGGAATGAAAGGTCTAGCTTGAAATGTGTCCACAACCTTTTCAAAGAAGTGGATCCTGTGACCCTGACCTTTGACCTCAACATCTATAAGATTCTTCTCCCACTAAGTAGGTGAGCTATATGTGAAAGATCAAAGAATTGGGATGAAAAGTTTGGCTAAAAATGCATCCACAGGCTTTTCAAAAAAGTTGGTTCTGTGACCTTGACCTTTGACCTCAAAATAATTATGGTTCTTCCCCTGTTGGTAGGTGAGCTGTATGTGAAAGATGGAAGGTTTGGGATGAAAATGTTGGCTAAAAGAATTATTTCTGGGGGGTTCAAACACACCCCATAACTTCGAGAATATAGGTCGCAGTGACCTAATTTCAGGTTTGCAAGGAGATCTTTTTAGAACCTCTAAGACTGCATAGGATTCATGGCCCTAGCCCCTACGGTTACGACTTGTGCCCTGCTAACGGACGGACGGCCGGCCGGACGGACAGACGAAAGGACAACGGACAAAGACCCATCGCTATAGCCCAGCATGACTGAAAGTCAGCTGAGCAAAAAATCGAAAAAATACAGGTGGCGCCACCAGTCTGAAAAACTGATGAAACACTCCATGATTAATATCCATGCAAAGAATCGTGGTGATCAATGCTTTAGTTGTTCAGATATTTGAGCTTTAGTATCAAATTTAATTTTCATTATTCCGGGGGGTACTTTGGAGCCCCATAGCTGGAAGAATATGGGTAACAGAGACCAAATTCCAGGTTTCCAAGAAGACTTTTTCATGGTCCTCTCTGGATGTAAAGTGAGAAGATTCCAGGTCCAGTGGTTACGATTTGTGCCCTGTAAACAGATGATAGCATCTTTTAAGGTCTAAAATAGAGGGAAAAAAATCGTTAAAAAAACCCAAAAATTACAGGTGGCGCAACCAGTCTGCAGAAACTGATGAAACACTTCATGATTAAAATCCATGCAAAAAATCATGGTGATCAATGCATTAGTTGTTCAGATATTTGAGCTTTTGTATCAAATTTTTCATTATTCTGGGAGGTACTTCGGAGCCCCATAGCTAGAAGAGTATGGGTAACAGAGACCTAATTCCAGGTTTCCAATGAGACTTTTCATGGACCTCCTTGCATATTAAAACAAAAGATTCTAGGTCCAGTCCTTAGGATTTGTGCCCTGTTGACAGATAACCGCATCTTTTAAAGTCTCAAAAATAGAGAAAAAAAATCAAAAAAATTAAAAAAAAAAAAAAACAGGCAGGCCACTAGTCTGCAGAAACTGATGAAACACTCCATGATCAATATCTATTCAAAGAATCATGGTGATCAATGGACTAGTTATTCAGATACTTGAGCTTTTGTATCAAATTTTCCATTATTCGGGGGGGGGGGGGGGGGTACTTCGGAGCCCCATAGCTGGAAGAATATGGGTAACAGAGACCTAATTCCAGGTTTTCAAGGAGAATTTTTAAGGACCTCCCTGGATGAAAAGTAAGAAGATTCCAGGTCCAGCGGTTACGATATGTGCCTTGTTAACGGACAGACGGCCGGACGGACGACGAACAAAGGGTGATCGCAATAGCTCTGACTTTTACAGTCAGCTGAGCTAAAAATGTCATGTGATCTCTATGCATTGGCCAAAAACAGGAGAAAATTAAGACTTTGCAGTTTGAAACAATTTAGCAACATTTGACCTGTGACTTTGGATTTGTTGCTTGTTGATTCAAAATTATAGGGGGGGGGGGGGGGGAAGGCTTCCATTCAGCCAATCACCATACACTTTCTATACATAAAGCCAGGTGCTCACTACCCGAGTTTCTCAAGCGACATTGTCGGGCGATTTTAGGCAGATTTTCTCAAAATCGGCTGAAAATCGGCTTGGTTTAGTTGGCCGATTTTCGGTGTCACATTTACCGACGCGCTTGTCCCCACCTCCCGATTATCGGGAAAGGAGTCTGTCTCATTATAGCGATCAGATACAGAGCTTTCTATGAGAAAAACTAAAAGGAAACATTTTTTCGCTTTGTGGCTTGTCCAAAGAAAAATATACTGTGGCAGAAGAGTGACCTGTCGGTTGAACCTTGGCTTGAAAGAAGAGGTGGCATGTAAATAATACACTTGTATGCGAACTGAGACAGGAGGTTTGAACCGTCCTTCATAAATTTAATGGTTTTCTCCGCATATCTCAGGGGCGGGTCCAGGATTTAAGAAAAAAGGGGTCCAACTCAGGAGCACTAATATCAAAACCTTAAGAAAGGTACCTAGGTTCGGAAAATGTCCGAAAAGATTGGTAAAACCCTTTAAACGATCGCTGCGGCTGATCTGCAGGATTTGGGTACTACATTCAGAAGGGCTATTTCACCAGACACGAACTCTAATTTAGAAAATGACATTCTACTTGCATGTTTGTATGATTTCTAGGATTTCCTGTTTCTAGAAATTCAGAGAAGTGATATGTATTCTTCTGTCCTGTATAAACCAGAAACGATTTCGATAATCGCCCGACAAAATCGGCCGATTTTCTTTGACAGTGCCAGACTCTTGGCGACGGCGATTTTCACGCTGACGCCGACAAAATCGCGTCGCTTGGGGTGTCATACTACACGACAATGTACCCCCGTCGGTACATAGTCGGCCGATCTTATGAATCAGCCGATAAAATCGGTAAGTGAGCCGCCGGCTTAAATGTCATCTGTAGTGGATCCAGAATCCGGGGGGGGGGGGGGGGGGTGCTAAAATCCTGCGCACGCCCTTGCCAGTGGTTTTGACGCTGAAGTGCAAATATTATAGTTTTTACTGGAAAAATGGAGGTTTTTCTTAACTTTCGAAAGAACGAAGTCGCAGTGACCCAGTTTCAGGTTTGGTAGGAGAACTTCTGGACACCGACCTCAGTGTCCCATTTTTGGATTCATAGGTCGAAGGGTTTCAAAACGTGCCGTCTTTACGGAGAGCCAGACAGGGGGACGACGGACAAAGGACCATGACTATAGCTCAGATGACTTGCACACAGCTGAGTGAAGAAAGAAAAGGTAAAAAAAGAGGTGAGGTATACGTCGTTTATCTGTTTGCACTAATGAATGAGATATGTTGTGAACATGCAAAAATCTCATTTACAATAAAGTGTGTATTTATCTATCTATCTATCTCTCTATCTATCTATATATATATATATATATATATATATATATATATATATATATATTTGTAAATACCCAAGAGAATAAACTTATTGTATTCACAATTAGTGACACAAACCCTGGTAAATATGTACATCAATCAATAAGACACATTTTGAGGTAGTCATTTCATAACAGGAGGCACTCTGTAAAACCTGAGAATTACACAATGAGCTAAAGGTATAAATATAGTTTACCCAGTGTATATTAATATTCATCACATCATGACTGCAGTGAGATATTATATATATATATATATATATATATATATATATATATTTATTGCATAAGCAGTACCCGAACTTCATGATAAAGATAATAAACAAATGCTTTCTAAAATGGTATAAACTGGCAGCTGGTGATTAATTACCCGCTCTGTGTACAACAACATTTAACATATATATCAATTAATCATCTCTGGAAAATGACACTGAATTTATCACATCAATCATATACTATGGAATCATAGTTTTATGATGATTTGGATGTATAGTCCTGATCAAATGCCAAAGACGGGATGTTTTGATGATAATTATACCGGAATATACCATGATCACCCGGGTTTTACCATGATCGCCTGGGTTATACATTGAACACCAATTCTGTTCTTTGCTACAAATCATACATCTGTGAACCTGTCCCAAAAACTGACCGGGGATATAATTTGGCCAATACTTTAAAACCGGTTAAATTGAGAAATGTACCCTTAGTTTATAACACATACAGCGTACATAACATGTATAGTCATATGTTCGTCGACCTATAGGCTTGGCAGATGAAATCAATAACGTATAACCAGTCACTACGTTAAATAAGGGGGCCGATGACATAATCCCAAGTAGTGTTTTATGATTTTTGTTAAAAACAGGGAGGATGCATAATATAAATTTTCACTAAACCTATTTCAATCATGAACATTACAATGGTCTTTTTATACAAGCTTACACTATTTATCCTGATATTCTAAGCTGACCAGGCTTCTCTTTTTTTTATAACGGCGGGGATTTTCATACAAAATGTACCTATTCAAGAACAAGGTAACTTTCCGGGTAAAGGTCATGACAACATCTTCAATAAGCTCCATCCTCTTACCATAATCAATGCACGTCTAATATTAATGTGAAATGATCTGTCATTTTTCTTTTACGTTTAAGTCGCCCACCGGAATTAATTATGGTGTCGACGAAACGGTCATGAAGCCTGAGTATTCTCATCACGTCGTCCAGGTGTAGTATGTGAATGGATAAAGGTGTCGGCAGAGTACACACCTATATACATGCAATGATTTATGGCCCTGAAAACTTGAAAAAGTCAAGTGTTACAATAAACACAAATAATAATCTATATAGACATGGTTTTTGTAAAGGCACAGGGACAGATAATATCCTAGAACACGTATCCATAAAAGTAGCGACAAACATTTTTATATGCATGAACATTATGTGCAGATTTTTGGTATGTGTTATTGTTTAAAATTCGGGATCTCTCTCTCTCTCTCTCTCTCTCTCTCTCTCTCTATATATATATATATATATATATATATATATATAATATTTCTGATGTTTGCAGAATATTATAAACATCAATGTACATTTGCAGCCTATGTTGCTTTATAGTTTTGATAAAACGGACTCACAAGCCTTTTCTAATTAACTGACAGGAACATGATATATTTATATGAACGTATGGGTTGCAAACTGCTGCCTTTAATGGCACATCAATAATGGCATTCATGGAACATTTAAATGAACATGTAATACATGTTATGCAAAACGTGTACCCTTTTTATCACATTCAACTTTTCATTTGTCCAATAAGGCCATAAGATTTGGACCTGCATTTGTATGGCACGATTCTTACCCTAAAAAAATCCTTATGACAACCCACTACAATTTTAACTCGTTATGGCGTCATAACACCTTCCCCCTCATAGCATTTTCAGATATATTCAACATTTCTTATTTTGAAATTGTGTACAATTATAAGGTAAGAATGGGACAAATATGAATATGTCTGTGGTTTGAATATTATTTTGATGACAATTGACAAAAAACTGTCAGCACGGTGATTTGAGTGTGTAGTTCACATGCCATGATCCAGGTGACTTATGATGCCCTCCAAAGCCAGTCATTCGCCAGACTTTGCATATAATCCCTTCAACTGGCATTGGACCTTTCATAGTTTCCCAAAATCAAACTCTTCAAGATGGGTTTCTTATTGAACAGTAAAGACTTACCGACTGGGCTCAACCTGCATTAATGGTAGGACAACACAACATGCTATCTTTTGTTTATATCATTAAATGTGCAGTGTATACCAAATTTGATTTTGCTACTTAATTTTCAGATTATTTTCACTTGCCACACTTTGCCATCGCTACATTTGACGTTCTTATACCAGCTTATTGGCAAGTCTCCTTTCTTAACATTAACATAACAAACCAGATATTTCTTGGCACCGCAGGTGCCAGAGTATCCCCAGACAATTACCCCCCCCCCCCCTTCCACCAGCCTCGAAGAATAGGTCCCATCTTGAATTCAGATGCAGAGACTGACACTTGGCAAGCCAACATGGTTAAGTATGGGCGTATTTAAGGTAAAGGTCACTCTCATAGAGAGGTCATAATCCCTTGATAAGATGCATCTAAACTGTAGGTTTGGTGACTGTACCACAAATTCTTTTTGAGTAATTGCCCTAATATCATTTTAGCATAAACGCTGCTCTGGCCTTGAAAAAAATGCATCAAGGTCATCCATGTACGAACTTGACCTAGCCGTTGATAATATGCATCAAACCTGTGGGTTTGGTGATTGTACCTCAAATTCTTACAAAGTTCTTGCGTTAACATCATTTTAACAAGAAAACGACACATGGTGGCTCCACCTGTCTTCTGCAAAAGAAAAAGCTATCCAAGATCTTCGGTCAATTTGATTTTTGGATCATTCCATGTATCCCTTACTGAGATATCAAAGATTTTGTGTGAATTTACCAAATATGGGAATATTCAAGGTCAAGGCCACTCATAGGAAAGGTCATGACCCCAATTTAAATAAACATCATCCCATAACCCATATCTATGTATTTGCATAATATATAAGAAATCTGTCCATTATTTTTTTACTTATAATGCTCACAGTACTGTCAAGTGGCAATTTGGGGCATTAAAAGGCACGAAAACATGTAAAGAATAATAGGTTGCGCCTACAGTTTCTGGAACATGACAACCCTATCCATAATCTTCGATTAGCTTGATTTTGGGATCAATCCATGCAAGATTTCTTGAGATATTTAAGAATTTGTGTGATTTTCCCCAAAATTGGACCTATTCAAGGTCAAGGACACTCTCCTACTGAAGGTTATGACCTCATTTTTAATAGGCGTCGTCCTCTCACCCATATCTATACATATACCAAGTTTGGTAAAGATCCGTGAAATATTTTTTTAGTTATAGCGCCAACAAGATTTATATGCTGCGGCGGCAGGACCGTCATGAAAACATAGTTTCCCCCGACTTTGTATGGGAATACAATAATGGATTGCATACATCTTAATCAATGTAACAGTTCATGCTTGAATAATTCATATTAACTTCTGTTTTATATGTTTTTGCATGATAAGTCTGTGTACTGCCACGTACTGGAGATTCATTGAAACTTCGAGGGAGTATCACAGCTGCATCAGGGTGTTTACAGTGTGCTCCAGCTCCAGGTTTAATTGTTGAGAGAGCAGTGATGTAATATGAACAAGCAAAGGAATCTAAGGAAGGAACAAACTGCAATATATCAAAGTCCCAGACAGGTTTTGTAGCATAATCTGTAGGCCTAATATTCATAAAACTAAGTATGAAATCACACTTGCAGATTTACTTTACTCATTAAAGCAATAACGAAGTACCACGAAGCACAAGATACTTTGAAAATGATATAATACTATACTTCAGTCAAACCAGGTGACACACATCACAAATTACAACCAAGGTAACACGGTGTGCGGCATATCTGCCATTTTACCTTCTGGTATTAAAATCTCTGCCAATTTACCAATGGCATTAAAGAACCCCTGTCATTTTACCCATGGCATTAAAGAACCCTATAATTTTACCCATGGCATTATCGGGCCTCTGTCATTTAACTTCTGGCATTTTAACTAGGGTATTTTAATCTGACACGGACCGTTTCATGTCGCGAGTCGGTTTTTTTTTTGTTTGTGAAATGACATTAGCTTAGATTATAAATTTAAATTATATCAAAATCTTCACTTTCCCCTGAGATACTGCTGCCTTTCAGGTCAGCGTTGTTTAGCTGTATATATTTGCGTCATTCACCATTGATCAGTTATTCACCAGCATATACCGGAGTTTGTTTATCTCATTTTTCAGTCCGGCAACCTCTACCTTGAGTCGGAGGTTTTCCTGCTCAAGAAGAGCTGCTTTGATAGCAATTTCATCTTCTTTGGCCCGTCTAGCGTCACGTGACCGCTTGGCAGCCTCATTGTTTTTTCGCCGACGTTCCCAATATAAATCGTCTTTCTGGTCTTCTGACAGAATTTTACTTGCCCGCCGTACGCCCCGTCCTGAGACTGAAGAAATGGGATTTACTAAGGCTGATCTGGACGCAACAGACCCTCCAGGTGACAACGGCTGCTCTGATTTATTGCCGTGTATGCCTGACGGTAGAGAAGCTGCGTTGACAGCGTCAGTTATTGGCGGTAACTCTCCCTCGGGTAGGCTTTTCTTGTTGCGCTTCTTACCAATATCTTGCCGACTTTTTAAAAGTTGCGCACGGTATTGTTTGTATTGCTTATCGGAGCCAACAGAATGACCTGCATCACCATAACCCGGAATGCATATATAACCAAGGGGTAATGAAAGGGAATCGTTTGGATAAGCTACTTCCGGTATCCCATTGTGACCCGCATGGCGAGAAACCCAGCTGAGACTCCGGTTAAGACAGGCAACCCCTCTGTGACTATCTGACAGGTCGGCACCCTCACCCAGGGTCCTTACGCTCAGCGGTTCACGAGAAATCTCCCCAGGTGAAGGGGTCCCTGACGATGCCCTGGACTCGGGTCTCGAGTCGCCTGTTGCACTATGACTACTGTTACTCTCCCTTTCGTCTGAATCATTGGACTGGTCGAAGATACAGCCAGCCGGTTCCCGCTTCAGAGAAAAGTCCAACGGTTGATCTGCTGCTTGATCATAACTGTTTTGCATTTTCTGCACGATCGGTGACGTCACATGCTGGCCGTTTTGTGGCTGGACCTCGGGGGGCGGGGAATCATGGATGATCTCCTGTTCCCCGGGGTCGCTGTCATGGGGAGGCGTAAGCGGCTCGTGATGTGGGACCTCCCTACCCCCCCACAAGTTGTCTCCAGGCCGCTCTGACTGGTCATCCGTCATCGCGGGCGGGGTCATCCAGGTCACTGACCATCTGAAAGGAAGACCAGTATGACGTTAGCAGGGTTTGTATTATAAATACACTTACCCAAGTGGCAGCACGCATGCTGAACTCCAGTGGCCACGGGATGAATGGGCCAGTGACCATCTTCATTTGTGCAGGCAACCAACACAGTTGTAGCAGGCACTATGTTAATGACTCTTAAGCTTTCCGCTTGGATCAAAATTTCCGAATTACGGAAGCGAGTTGTTTTCAACTTTCTGTAGTAGGTCCCAATCGTAAACATTACGTTCGAAAGTTTTCTTGGATGAGGACGAGGCTGTAGATATTGCCGTCCTGATCTGTAGCAAGTGGAATTTCCCATTAATGTTATCCCATATTGTTTCGCGAATATTACTGTTTAAAATATGGAAAATGCATATTTATATTTTTGTTAACAGAGTTAATAACTCCAGGAAACTGGTTGACAGTAATGATACCGGATATCGGCAATATACTGATGTTCTAGTTGACATTTAACGTCGGGTTATTATCAGATATTTCCAGGATAACAGACTTAACATTGGTTTATTATAGGCTGCCATGCATGGTCAACACGGGATATCGCCAATGATGTTTCCCCGTGTAGATGAAGGAGAAAGAGGACTGGCTGGCGAAGCCGGTAGAGAGTTTGTGCAGGCAAGCCTGATTCAGCCGGGCTTTCATTAGCAGGGGGGAAACTGACTACCTCCACTTTTTTAGGTTATAAACTCTATGAACTCTACTTAATATATATGATTACTGAATAAATACTAGTTTAAATTGTTGTGCACAAGAATATTCGACAAATTCAAGGAAATTGACATTTATCAACAAATAAAAGACCCTGTGTAACTTCTCCTATATGATCCTGCGAGGCAGTTGAATCAAGATCATGTTCTAATGCAAACATTGCCGAATGCAGCAAATTCCCATTTTTTCATGCTCCTGTAATATTTAAACACAACATATGATAAACATATTAAACAATAAATATCAGGATGATCGTCAAATAAAAGCATTATGCTCAGTGCACACACAGCCATGCAGAATGAATGGGCTCAGGCTGGCGTGGCTGGACCCAAGAAGGTACTAGTTGTTTGCCTGCAGTTTTTCAGGCAGGCAGTCATTTACTATACCTACACACTCTCGAGTGTCGGTATTAGTGATGTCTTTGTGACAAGGGCGTGAGAGCCGAGAGGTCACTGCAACCTGCTTCATTGAGCATAGGTAGGCCTATGTACTATGCTGTACTATGATAGGAAGTATAGTACTGAATACAGGTTTATGAAATGCTTATACATATTATGAATATAATGGTTAAAAGTTAGACCACAAATTCCATATAGTAGTATGGATCTTGTGGGTGATAATTAACTCTCTTTATGGACAAAGTAATGCTGTTGGTGATATTTAACTGCATCTACAGTCAACATACAATCAGTATGTTCTATATCATCTGTGCCCATAATTGTATCCCCAGACAATTCATATCTCTGAAGTGGTTCAACGTATTGGTCTGAAATTTGGCATTTCCATCTATCTTTGAAAGTTTTCTCGTAAACCAGACAGGTGGCGCCACCTGCCTTTTCATTTTTGTAGAATAAATTAATGCCCTTTTCTGAGGAGTGATCCGTTTGCTTAGGTTTGTTTTTCTCTTTAAATTATTTCACAAACTTTCCAAGATTTTGGCAATTGCAATACATTCTCTGATTTAAACAAGGGACCCATGGGTCACTGTGCTCAGCTAAAGTTGACCTTGAACGTAAAAATCTAAAATAATATCGTTTGGAGATAAAAGTGTAAGAGGAAGAGGTAATATAGGCCATAGTTGGTTTATATGATTGGTTTGTATTGATGAGCAAGAAATTGTTGCAAATAATATTTTGTGACTTGACCACGAGATTCCTAATTATCAAATTGAAGCATGTGAGCAGTTGTGAAAAAAAATGATCTATACTATTACCATGATCAATAGTTAGCTTTTTGATTAACTGCTGATAGTTCAGTAGTTTACACATTTGTTCAATTGGACCTATTTTTTATAATATATATTATTGAATATATGTATTTTTTTTTATTTTATGAAATGTATACAGTTGAAATATAACTAATGTCCCCAGTCCACAGATGGGACTTGGTGGTGGTGAGGGGGGGGGGGGGGTTGGAATAATGGGAGTTACAACATCTCTGTTGTATTATTATAGTATGTATATATGTCACAGGCCAGATCTAAATCCAGTCCAGTTTAGAACTCATCTAAGCCAGATCTCTATTGGATTCTCATCTAGGCCATATCTCGATTGGGATCTTGTCTAGGCAAGTTCTAAACTGGACCAGGCCAGATTATGATTGGGATCTGGACTAGGCCAGATCAAAATCAAGCTTCTCCATTTAGATCAGGTCTAAGCGAGTTTTAAACTGGACCAGACCAGATTGCGATTTATAGTTAATTCAACAATGCTTACAGGATAAAAAAGTTCATTCACATTTTCCTAATATTTAACAAGGAACCTGTGGAATGGGATATACACCAGGTATAATGCTTCAACGCTGGACCATTACTTTTAAGTACATATGTAACATGTACATGAACAATGCAAGTACTAAACATTTTGAATAAGAAACAATTACACAAACATATAACATCACTGCTGTAATTCTGGCATGGGTGCACACAACACAAAACTGATTGTAGCTAGCACCACCAGTCTTGTATACAACAAAGCTATCAGAAATATATACATATGCCCTATTTCAGACATATATATCAAACCCCTCCTGAGAAATAAGCAGGGACATAAACTGTGCAGAAATTATTGTAGGTGACACTACCAGTCTTGTATACAACAAAGCTATCTGATTTGTATAAATATGCCCAATTTCAGGCTGAGATATCAATTTCCTCTGTAGAAAAAAGCAGGCACAATCACTGTGCAAAAGTCATTGTAGGTGGCTACACGTCTTGTGAATGAGAAAGCCATCAGAGACATACAGACACATCAAAATATTAGACCAATACATCAAACTTACCTTGAGTCTGATGCACTGGGCTGACCAGGCTTAGGTGAGAAAGGCAATTGCCTGGAGTGAACAGTGACAAATTGCTGGCTCAAGCTACTGCACTGAGTGAACACTTGACCTGCACCTAGCTAGACTGAGTGAACTCTTGACCTTTGCATAATCTGACACATTTGGCAGTCTGCTGGCTCAGATTGCTAGCTCAAGCTACTGCACTGAGTGAACACTTGACCTGCACCTGGCTAGACTAAGCGAACTCTTGACCTTTGCATAATTTGACACATTTGGCAGTCTGCCAAAACTTTAAATAGATCCAGGCTGAACTTTGGTGCCAAATTTGAAGCAGTGACAGCAGCTATAAATAGAATGCAGCTGCTGGACTGAGTGAACTCTTGACCTACACCTAACTCTTGACATATTGCCTAATCTGATACAGTTGGCAGTCTGCCTAAGCAATAATAAGATCCAGACTTACCTTTGGCCTGTTGCCAAAATTTGAAATAGTAGCCACACCATTGCATAAGCTCACAGACTGGCTCTACATGCAGCCCTGAGGGGATGACACCCATGAGGTGATCACATGGTACTAATGAGGTGATCGAATGCTACCCATAAGGTGATCACCTCATGAGTACCCAAGGGGTATTCGCATGACACCCATGAGGTGATCACATGCCTTGTGCCTGTCAGCATTGATTGAACACTTGACCTATATCTGGCTGCACTGAATGAACACTTGACCTATATATAGCTGCACTGAATGAACTCTTCACCTGTTGCCAAATCTGAAACAGTTGGCAGTTTCTCAACCTATTCCAAGATATAGACACAATCTTGGCCTGTTAGTTAATCTGTTTACACACGAATTCTTTAGCTAAAATGCTGTTTTTTTCAAGCTGACAAATTCTTAAGACTTTTCATCAAAATATCTAGAATAATAAAAGATGCAGTCCTTACACTGTTAAAGATCCAATAATTCTGCCAAGAATCATTCAAGTAAACTTGAATAAAGGCCACCAGTAATAATAATTTTTGTGCAATGTTACAAAAGTTATAATTGAAACAACAATTTTGTAGAAGAACACTACTGCAGTCCTTTGCAGTTTGAAATAGACTTAATAATGGCCATAAGAATAACTTAACCTTTTCACGTCTCAACCAAAATCAACAAACTCAATCTATTCTTATGTGATTGAAAGAACCATGTCCTAGGATAATTCTTGTGAAAAATTGACGATTCAACCTGACAGTTTCATCATAAAAGTTTTAAACTGAAAGAGGCTAAAAATTTGAGGATTCTGCCCATAACAAGGGACCCATGGCTCTAGCAAAAATGATATGGGAGTCTATAAGGATATTTTATAAAGAAATGTTGTAGCGCTCTCGCGGGATCTTTGTGTAAGGGAAATTAGCTAAACACAAACAATAACTAGAATACGGGCAGTCGACAAGCGACTACGTGTATCCGCCTAAATCAGAGTGGACGGGTGAAGTGAGGCATGGATTGAGTGGCAAGGGGAAATAGAGTGAAGTGTTGCATATTAGCATGGATGTCTGCAGCCAAATTGTGTACGTAGGTTGCGCCACCTACCACAAAAACCAGAAAGCCATCCAAGTTGTATACATATGCAAAATTAAGGCAGATAGGTCAAACCACTACATGTATATAAGTGATTTTAGCCCACGACAGACAAACAGATGGACGCTGTGCAAAAATGGTTGCAGGTGGCGCCACCAGTTTTGCGTATGACAAAGGGCTATGTGAGAACTATACACATGCAAAACTTTGGCCCAATCGGTCAAACAGTTCCCAAGATATGAGCTTGGATGTCTGCTGCATAAACTAGAATGTAGGTGGCGCCACCTGTCATAAAATCGAAAAAGCTATCAAGGATGTATAAACCTGCAAAATTTTTAGCAGATATGTCAAACCACTGCCAAGATATGAGTGATTTTATCCCATGGCAGACAAACAGACGGACACTGTTCAAAAATGGTTGCAGGTGGCGCCACCATTTTAGTGTATTTTATAAAGCTATCCAAGGGCTACATTTGTATAAATTTTTTAGCCTGATCAGTCAAACAGTTCCCAAGATATGAGCTTGGATGTCTGCAGAGTAAACATGAATGTAGGTGGCGCCACCTGTCATAAAATCAGAAAAGCTATCCAGAATGTATACGCATGCCGAATTTCAGGTGAATAAGTCCAACCAATGCAGAGATATGACTGATTTTATCCCAAGGCAGATGAACAGATGGACACTGTTTAAAAATGGTTGCAGGTAGCGCCACCATTTTTTGTGTATGTTATAAAGCTATCCAAGGGCTACATTTGTGTAAAATTTTTAGCCTGATCGGTCAAAACACTGTTTTGGCGGATACAATAATAAGTCCTCAAGTGGTAGAGACAGTGTATTCAATGAACACATGTATACAGCATGCTGGTCAGTTCATGTCTGTCCAGCTCAGTGGTCAATTCAAACCTGCTGCTGTCCAGACATCTGGCAGCATCATCATACTTTGACCCTGATGCTACCAGGGTGACACTGATGGGCTGCTCATTAACACTGATAGGATCATGCCAAGATACATAAATTTACATTCTGTTACAGCAATTAATTGTATCCGCCAAAACAGAGTTTTGCGGGTACTATGTTTTCAGCTGCACGCCGCCGCCGCCGCGTAGGTGTCCGGAGAACTCCTCCGTAACCGCTGGGCGGAATTTTACGAAACCCGGGAATATGTTCGGGTCACATGTGAACTGCTGTGCCCTGATTTTGTTTTGACCTCTGACCTTTCCTCTGCGCTCTGCGTCCATTTGTGCCTCTGTTTCCACACATAAACCCACATATCTCGGGAACCGTTTGACGGATTAGGAAAACTTTTTTGCACAAATGTAGCCCTTGGAGAGCTTTATAACATACACAAAAAATGGTGGCGCCACCTGCAACCATGTTTGCACAGTGTCCATCTGTTCATCTGCCTTGGGTAAAAATCACTCATATCTCTGCAGTGACTTGACTAATTTACCTGAAATTTGGCATGCTTATACATCCTGGATAGCTTTTCTGATTTTGTGACAGGTGGCGCCACCTACATTCACGTTTACGCTGCAGACATCCAAGCTCATATCTCGGGAACCGTTTGACAGATCAGGACATTTTTTTTGCACAAATGTAGCTCTTGGAGAGCTTTATAACATACACAAAAAATGGTGGTGCCACCTGCAACCATGTTTGCACAGTGTCCATCTGTTCGTCTGCCTTGGGTTAAAATCACTCATATCTCTGCAGTGACTTGACTAATTCACCTGAAATTTGGCATGCGTATACATCCTGGATAGCTTTTCTGATTTTGTGACAGGTGGCGCCACCTACATTCACGTTTACGCTGCAGACATCCAAGCTCATATGTCGGGAACCGTTTGACCGATCAGGAAAATATTTTTGTACAAATGTAGCCCTTGGAGAGCTTTATAACATATATAAAAATGGTGGCGCCACCTGCAACCATGTTCGCACAGTGTCCATCTGTTTGTCTGCCTTGGGTTAAAATCACTCATATCTCTGCAGTAACTTGACTAATTCACCTGAAATTCAGCATGCGTATACATCCTGGATAGCTTTTCTGATTTTATGACAGGTGGCGCCACCTACATTCACGTTTACGCTGCAGACATCCAAGCTCATATCTCGGGAACTGTTTGACTGATCAGGAAAATTATTTTGCACAAATGTAGCCCTTGGAGAGCTTTATAACATACGCAAAACTGGTGGCGCCACCTACAGCCATTTTTGCACAGCTCCTGTCTGTTTGTCTGCCATGGGATAAAATCACTCATATCTCGGCAGTGGTTTGACATATCTGGCTAAAATTTTGCAGGCTTATACATCCCCGACAGCTCTCTTGATTTTATGACAGGTGGAGCCACCTGCATTCTGGTTTATGCAGCAGACATCCAAGCTCATATTTGCATATGTATACAACTGGGACGGCTTTCTGGATTTTGTGGTAGGGGGGGCAACCTTCATACACAATTTGGCTGCAGACATCCATGCTAATATGCAACACTTCACTCTATTTCCCCTTGCCACTTAATCCATGCCTCACTTCACCCGTTCCACTCTGATTTAGGCGGATACACGTAGTCACTTGTCGACTACCCATATTCTAGTTAAATCTGTGTTTCCTCATGTTACTGACACATTATACAAAAACTACCTTATGAAATTAAATGAAACTTTACATCCACATGAAATGTGACCCAAAGAATATAAATGTAGAAAATGGTATCAACGCATGGTTCTCCACATACAAAGTTAATAGTACAGTTTGAACATAAACAATTAATTAGCATCACCTAATTAAGCTCTACCACAATATGGGTGGGGTACAACTAGCTTGGTCCCCAAGCTAATATGAATAATATTACCTCCAAAAGAAGTTACCATACTTAAGAATGTGCATGGAATTATTAAATAGTAGATGCAAGGTATGACCTTACATGACATTTGGCATGTACAGCAGAACCAAGAAATGTAATTTAAAGATGTGTACAAGGCCAGTTGAGAGGTTACATGAAGATTATATATGTGCTCATTTTAGTATGTTACCAAATTCATAGGATAACAAACAGAAATATA
The DNA here is from genome assembly GCA_026874595.1 of Sipunculus nudus. NCBI lineage: Eukaryota > Metazoa > Annelida > Sipuncula > Golfingiida > Sipunculidae > Sipunculus > Sipunculus nudus. Next base: position 44,478,320 of record CM049308.1, read on the forward strand.
GATATACATTGTAGAAAATGAACATACACAATCAGTGTTAACTTGATGGCAATATACAAGGCAATTAATAAACATTCAGTGCTTACAGAGAGACACAATGTCCATTGTTCATTTACTGGAATTGCTGGTCAGAGTCCATAATATTCTTGTCAAGTTGTTAGACTGTTCCTAATGCATGTTAAGATACAACAAGTGACCCATGGGTCATGACGCTCAGCTGCCAAGCATGACCTGTGACATCATGGACTGAGATTCACAACTTCCAGTCAAATTTTGAAGAACCAATTTGCCACTTTGTTGAAAATTTTCTATTACAACAGAAATATATATCACCTGTCTGGTTGAAACACAGTGAATTGATGGTCTGAGGAAAATGAATGATTGTTAAGCTAACAGGAACTATTCCAACAGCTTGCTGTCAGTCTCAAAAGGAACACCACAAAGGGCAAATATAAGATCAAAATATATAGCAAAAATCATGGAAATACATGCAAGAATTATTGAGAAACAGGTGCTTCTGTATGAATTTTTATTCAATACAAGCCAACTGTACTGCACTTTTATAAATGATGGTAATATTTATTCAGAAATATTTGACCCAATCCTTTACAAGATTACATAAAAATACATCCAACTGCATTCACTTTAACTGTTCTTGAGATAATATGATCAAAAGGAATTAAAAGATGGTTGCCTGGTGGCCATATTGGACTTCTGACAAGTCTGAAATCAGACAACAAACATACTCTAAATTGGACCAAACATTAAAGAAAAATTACTGAAACTTCACTAGAGAAAGAATTTCTAAGGTGGCTAACTGGCAGACATAATGGATTTCTGACAAGTATGACATTTGATATCCCACATTCTCCAATAAGAGACCAAACTTGGGGCAAATTATCCAGTAATGAATGCCCAAAATAATTCAAAAGGCATGTCCAGGCCCTCATATCAGATTTATAGATATGCAATTGTAAAAAGTGTAAGTCCAATATTTTTTATTATCTTTCTGCTTTTCAATGGGGTCAGCAGGGTAGGTAAACTGCCAAACCTAAAAGAAAAGAAATGCAGAAAGAATGACTAAGAGTCTTGAAATAAATCAAAAAGCCATCCTAAATCAAGGTACACATCCACATATTATGAGAACAAACACTTGCTTTTATATGTGGTGATATATATTAAAATATTCAGATATCTAGGAAACTAAGTTTATTGCTAGGATTCCATAAAATAAACTGCAAAATGTTCCCATCATCTTATAAATCAGTAGCTAAACATTAATACTATACTCTCATAGTCTTAATGCCTGGCTGGAGCATTCTGACAACAGTGTTTTTGTTATGAAGTACGAGGTACTTATCACTGAGCCTTATCACCTAATAGGCTGATACTAAAGGGAGTCATATGTCACTAGTGTCACTCACAATTACAGCCACACAGGGAGATGTACCAGCTGGAGTGGGATGGTTATATATACAAGAAAAAATAGAGATGGTCTATAAAATAAGTAATTGTGAACATCCCTGACCTATGACCTTGGCCTTTTGCCCATATATCAACTGGATTCTTTCTAAATGATGGGCAACTACTAACCACTTAAATCTGGTGTAATTACTTGGCAACCGATGGGTGAATAACTTTGACCTGCAACCTTTAACCTGCTGACCCCAAAATCAATAAGTTATTTATTCAAGCAAAAAGACCCATAAATATGAAGTTTGAGTCAAACTGAGTGATGCATAGATGTGGCATATGTGAAAGACTGAAGGTTTGGGTTGAACAGTTACACTTGAAATATGCTCACAAGCATTTAGAACAATTAAATATTGTGACCTTGACCTTTGACTTTTTGACCGCAACATCAATAGGCTTCTTCCCTTATTGGTAGGTAAGCCATATATGACAGATGGAAGGTACAGATTGAAAAGTTTGCCTGAAAATGACTCCACGCAAGAAGTGGGTGCTGTGAACTTGACCTTTGACCTCAAAATCAACAGGTCTTTTCACCTGTTGGCAGAGAAGCGATATCGGTGCTGGAAGGTTTGGAATGAAAAGTCTAGCTTGAAATGTGTCAACAACCTTTTCAAAGAAGTGGATCCTGTGACCCTGACCTTTGACCTTGTGACCTCAAAATCTATAGGATTCTTCTCCAACTTAGTAGGTGAGCTATATGTGAAAGATCAAAGAATTGGGATGAAACGGTTGGCTTAAAATGCATCCACAGGCTTTTCAAAGAAGAGGCTCCTGTGACCTTGACCTTTGAACCTCAAAAAAATTATGGTTCTTCCCCTGTTGGTAGGTGAGCTGTATGTGAAAGATGGAAGGTTTGGGATGAAAATTTTGTCTCAAAGAGTTATTTCTGGGGGATGCAAACACACCCCATAACTTCGAGAATATAGGTCGCAGTGACCTAATTTCAGGTTTGCAAGGAGATCTTTTTATAACCTCTAAGACTGCATAGGGTTCATGGCTCTAGCCCCTACGGTTACGATTTGTGCCCTGCTAACGGCCGGACGGCTGGACGGACAGACGACGGACAAAGACCCATCGCTATAGCCCAGCATGACTGAAAGTCAGCTGAGCTAAAAATATATATAAAGTTTATTCTCCTTCTTTCAACATTTACAGGTGTGTGTAAGTTGGACATTATACCAAGTACAAGTGAATAACAGATATCAAATGATAGAGAGATAATACTTTAAATCTATATGAATAGACAAAGATTGGAATTTTGATTTATAATGCTCCATTGTTATTTTCATCACTTAACATGAATGAATAACTGGCTAAAAATAAACACATTGCATAAACAGTAATGCGATTAAAAATAAAAAAATAAATGGAAAAAAGGAATATTAAAGATGCACAATACTAGTGTAACAGGTTGCAAATAAATCAGTAAAATGGAGGAACTTTATGGGTGGGGTACAACAAAATTTTGACACATAACTTGATACATGAGGTGCAAAATTATATATGACAAATAAAGAGTGATCTGGGAGTATGAGTGCACATGTGATGTTGATATTTTAGAAATGACTTAAATGCGAGGCTGCTTGCAACTCATTTGACGTGTTATCTGTATATGTATATAGCGCATGAACATAGAAGTACAACTAGAATAAGTGCTCCAGGGAACTCCTTTCATCTATTTTGAGCAGCCCATCAGTGTCACCCTGGTAGCCTCAGGGTCAAGGTATAATGATGCTGCCAGATGTCTGGATAGCAACAGATTTGAATTGACCACTGAGCTGGACACATCAACTGACCAGCATGCTGTATACATGTGTTGACTGAATACACTAAAGTCTCTACCACTTAAGGACTTATTATTGTTGTTTGTGTTTTACTAATTCCCCACAAACACCAGATCCTGCTAGCGCTACAATAGAAATTTTTCAGAATGACAGTCCTGTGACCTTAACCAATGACCTTGTAACCAAAGAATATTTGAACCTATTATCCTTGACCTTGCAGCATTTAGATTATTGTTACAATCTTTTAAAAAGTGACCCTTACCTCTAACAAGGTAACCTCAAAATGTACAGATTTCCTCACTTTGAGCAAGTAAGCCATGTGCGAAAGATCGAAAGTTTTGGATAAAACATTTGATTTACAGTGCATCCACAATCTTTTTAAAGATGTGGCGTGGCTCCCGTGACCTTCAACTTTGACCTCTGGACCCTGAAAATTAAAATGAATTTACTTAAGTTGTAGGTCATTAATAAAACAAGTTTTAAGCCAGTCTGTCTATCCAAAGCAGAAATATCATCCATAAACTAAATAGTGAATGGATGGGCCCTGTGACCTTGACCTTTGACCCCAAAATCTAATAGAATCTTCCCCTATTGGCAGGTAAGCAATATCTTGAAGATTGAATGTTTGTGATGAACAGTTTGGCTTGAAATGCATAAACATTCTTTTTAAAGAAATGGGTCCTGTGACCTAGACATTTGACTGTTGGACCCCAAAATCGACAGAGTTTTTATTTTAGTGGTGAGCCATATATAAGTAAAATTTGAGATCAGTAGGTCAAACTAAACTGGTACTGATCAAACTAAACTGGAGTTATCATCTAGACTCATTTGTGAACTGATAGCCCCTGTGACCTTGACCTTTGACCCCAAATTCATTTATGCTCTCCCCATACTAGCAAGTCAGCTAATTGTGCAGGATTTTGAGTGTTGGATGAAAAGCTTGGCTTTAAATGCAGGCATAATCTTTTTAAATTATTCAAGAGTCCTGGGACCGTGACCTCATGACCAAACAATAATATAGGTTCTTGCTTTAGTGGTGGGCCATATTTAAGTCAAGTTTGAAATCCATGTGTCAATCCAACCTGGAGTTATCATCTGGAAACAAATTTGTGTGGATGGACGGATGGACAGGCAGACAAACAGACAGACAGGGTGATTACTACAGGGCATACACTTGTAATTGATAAACACACCAGGTTTTGGGACAATAGAAACTGACATGATTCTTGTCATTTTAGAGTATTTACAATCCCTTGCATGAGGATACTTGATGGCTTTAGGTTCTTATGCCATTTATTTCATACTGAAACTGTTGTAGCCCTTCCTTAAAGTTAAACACAAGCTCCAATAAATAACTAGAGGACAGACATGGGGTCTATTACAGTTCTATTACTATTACTTTCAATTTCTACAATTACTACTACCACATTTTAATTTCTATTACTATTACTATTACTGGGGTATCTATTACTATTACAATTACTTACACTGTTTGGAGGATTCTAGACCTTGCGCATCCATGAGTGCTATAAACTAGCACTATAATCACATGTTTAAATAATATTAAAAGCACCTGTATCATATATAATAATACATAATGATACTGGAGATCTTAATTATTTCAACTTCTTTTATTCCGTTTTTTCCTCTGTTAGAGGACCTGGTATTTGTGACACAAAAACAACTAATAGATATGTCACCACTCACTATGGGCCTCACTTTCCAAAATTTGAGGAGAAAAAATGGACCCCTTCAAAAGTTTGGTTTAAACTGAAATCCTGTATTTCTAAAGATTTGACCTTGTATGAATATGATCAAGGTAACTAAGTTATGAACTGATCTGAGATTTTATTCTGGCTGTTTTGACCTTGAATATCAAGGTCACCAGTTATCAAGCTCCTCAAGGGACTTTATTAAAACAATTAGTACTTCAAATTTGAGGAAAAAAATTGCACTCCTTCTGAAGTTACTGGGTTCACCAAAAATTCTATTTCAACCTATTTGACCTTGATGATGAAGGTCAAGGTCACTGGTTTTTGAATTCCCCTTAGATTTTGGTAGAGACATTTCACAAGTGAAATTTCATGAAAATATATCAAGTGGTTAAAAAAATATAGCGTTCAAAAATAAATTCTATTTTTACCTATTTGACCTTGACGATGAAGGTAAAAGTCACTGTTTTTTTAATTCCCCCGAGATTTTGGTAGAGACATTTCACGAGTCGAATTCCATGAAAATATAGTGGTTCAAATGTTATAGCTTTCACAAATACTTTTGATTCTTGCCGATTTGACCTTGAAGATTCAGGTCAAGGTCATTAGTTTTCAAGCTCCTCAAAGAACTTCATTTAGGCAATTAGTGTTTCAAATTTGAGTCAAAAATTGCAAAACTTCAAACGTTATTGGGTTCACCCAAAAATTCTATTTCAACCTATTTGACCTTGATGATGAAAGTCAAGGTCAATGGTTTTTGAATTCCCCCGAGATTTTGGTAGAGACATTATAAAAGTTAAATTTCATGAAAACATATCAAGTGCTTCAAAAGTTTTAGCATTCAAGAATAATTTCTATTCTTGCTGATTTGACCTTGAATATTGAGGTCACAAGATATGACACAGACAACGACATCAATGACGAGTGACAACAGACCAAACACTATAGGTCTCCCCCCCACGGGAGGGAAGACATTATTATTATAGTTCTAGTGTACAAACCAATATTTCTGAAAGCAAGCACTAACATAAACAAGTCTGCTTAGGCTCAGCTTCAGCGGTAATCCATAGGGAACAAACATACTCCATAACCAGTACCCTACAATAATGTTACCACAGCAGGCCTACTGTAATAGGTAGGCCTATGTGCACAATTGCTGATTTACACTTAGTCTGTACCTGATACCAGTTTGAAATTGTATCTAGGCTAATTATAATAGTAATACATGCATGTAAGGTATAGGTGCATTATCTGGGGATGAACTTCAGGGGGCTGAAACACCAAGTGAACCCAAATTTTATGCAGAAAATATGGACTCCGTGCTTAATAGACAGCTAGTGAACCTAAATTTTTATTTTTACAAATTTCCAATTTTCTGCCTGTGAACCCACATTTATTTTGTGCAAAATGAACCCAGTTTTGGTATTTTGTCAATCATATTGCATATCACCTCAAGAAAAATAAGAAGTGACACTTATTTTTCACTGCATATTTCTATCTTATAAATTAACATTTCTTATACTGTATATAGTGGAAGCCTAATAGGCGCTGAACCCAATTTTTTTTGGAAATTGTGGGATGACTTCATGTTCTTACGGATCTGTGTATATATGATGAATCTACATTTGATATATTTGTCAAGGACATCGCAAATCAAGAAAGATAAGTAAAGAAATGACACATATATTTCCTATATAACTTAAACAATTGATAAAATATTAATATATTATTTATAGTAAGGTATATTAAAAGCCAATTAAGCATTGAACTCACATTCTTTAAAAGCAAAAATTTGGGTTTACTCGTTGTTTTAGACCCCTGAATTCATCCCCTGATAACCCTTACAAAAATTTAAGTGATCCTGGAGTGATCTTAAGTGATCCTGGAGTGATCATGCTGCTTGGATCTCTTATTAGGTGATCCTATAGCGCTCAGTATGATCAATTAAGATCAATTTGCTATCAGAAGTGATCCATTTATGATCAATTCTGATCCAGAAGCCATTGATACTGATCATTTGTGATCAAGACACCATCAGTGCTGATCAGTTGTGATCTTAAAGAGATCAGTTATGATCTACAAGCTGATCAGGTAGGTCCATGCATATACAGATTGATCACAGTTGATCGCCCAACCAAAACAATTGGACAGTATAACGGCCAGTTATAGTAATTTAATTTGTGTAACAATTTTTGAAGAAAATAGGCAGTACTTCAAAAATTGTTATGTACACAAAAATCTATATTTATGGTGAGTTGATCTTGAGTTGATGGTCAAGGTCACCAGCTTACATATTTTTCCATGATTTTATATCCTAAGCTTTAGGTCATTCTGATTTTTAGAAAAATTCAACCATCTGTGCACCATTTCTTGATAAATCAAATGCGTGCTTTATGTTATTTTTACCAAGTATGGATTCATTCGATATAATGGCCACTCACAGTAAAGGTCATTGTCCTACTTTAAGTAAGTTTTTTTTAAATCCCAAAAATCAGGATTTACTCTAACCATAGATAGTTGATTTACAGCAGGTTTTTTATAATTAAAATTAATTCATTTTAAATTTTAATAAATATTCTATGTAAACATAGTATTAAAGTATGTAAGATGTACATGCATATTATTATGTAATAATATATAAAAAATTTCATGGTTAATTGTAAGAAGGTATATATAAATATATACATATATAAATATATATATAAATATATATATATATATTATATTATACCATGTGTATACTAAGCTTGATTTATATATATATATATATATATATATATATATATATTAAATCTGCATAATCTGAACACAGTGCATAATCATAAATATATATATATATATATTTATTTATTAATTTCAGTCTATGTATTAAATATGTTACACAGCATATTTTCCTCAGAAAAAAAATTGTATAAATTTTATTATTATTTAATTTCATTTATTTCTGTTGATTTTTAATTATAAAAAAGTTAAGGTATATTGAAATTTGATTGATATTGTTACTGCATCTCTATGCAAATTATTATAATAACATATTTTTAGATATCCCTTAAAGTAATGTGCATTTTACGACATGACCGCTTTATGGCGTGACTGGCTTACGGTACCTGGAAGATGGCAGTGACAGTTTTGGCGCCTCAAACTTTTTCTGGCATCAGTTGAATTAAAAGTGCTCGCATATGGACTCAACCACATTGGAAATGAAGTGGATGAACTTGCAACAGTTTATCCATGATCGTAAGAAACCTGAGATAACGTAATCTAAAATGCCATTGTGCATTTAGTGCTTATTTTATTGGACTTCAAAGACGGAGTTCTTGATAAACCCCCATTATCGCCCTATGGCGAGCATTACGTTTGCCATGATCTGTGGTAGTAAAACTGTCATATTAAGTGATATATATCACAGAGCATTGTTAGAAAAAAAAAACAATAGTAGCAGATATGCTATTTTATTATACATTTTATGAATGTTTTGACGCTACGAATAACCTTTGGTCCAGAAGGAAACTTGGTTTGACAGACGGTAGACATCTGGTACAGACTATAGTCCATTTCACCACCTGCTGTCCACCTGTTTTTTGTAAATGATTTACTTAAAAGTTTATATTTTTCAATATTTTCCAAGTAAACAACATATGGAAGTGACAACCTAATATGGCAGTTAAGAATATCACAATAAATCCCCCGTTTATGTTTCACAACATTTTTGTCTCTTTATCATGATGTGGCAGATTTGGTGTATCCCTCCATAAGTAGCCATCTTTGTTTTAGCTGGTTATATTTTTTAGAGTGTTTACATGAGGTCATCCAATCAGCTGCTGTCAGTTGAGGCTGTTTTTGCATGTGACCAATGACCTTGACCGCCATAAGTGGGTCTGATATATTGTAAAATGTAGACTGATTTCTCATATTTTCAGAAAATTCTGTTACTCAAAAATGGCATAAGGTAGGAATTTAGTTAACTAGTTGAAAATTAGGTTCTGTAATCCTCTCCTCTACACTATAACTGTTTCCCTTGAAATGTACCTAATAAAAATTTTCATAGCAAAAAACAGGTGGACATGAGGGGATGAAACGGACTATAAAAGCTGGGGCCGCCCTTTCTGACACACAGTCCTACTTCACATGCGTATAAACAGTCCCACTCCCCCCAGATAATTAATAATAATTATTGGTACCCTATTTCATGCAGCATAAAGTAATGGGGCAAATGCAAAAAAAAATTATTTTATCCTTCAAGCAAATAACATCTAAATTTAATACATAAGAATTATGAAAACTACTAATCTGGAATAGGCATAAACTACACTGTGTTTTATAATCTACATAGTATAATTAATTTAAAATATATTCATTATAAGCTTTGAGTATCTCGCTGACAGTTTATGATTTCTTAGAGTATAAATCTGTGTTTTCATTTGTCTGGATATGGGTATGAATACGTTTAGTGTATTTCCCTGTATGCCTGTTCGGTGTACGGTGGCCGAGCAGTAAAAGTCATGGTTTCACTAGGTCTTTATCATATTTCAACTAGACATTTCTTGGCACTAGTATCGCCAGACAAATGATTGTCTGAGAATGAAATAATAATATCTGTTATATTTTGTTTCACATCATATTTTGTTCTTTGTAATAAATTGTTATATTGTCATAAAAATTGTCATTTGTTCCTTATCAATAGCATAAATTGTGGAAAAACAAGAAAATAGAGTAGGGGGTGCCACCATGCAGTTCCCAGCAAATGACTCATCACATTACCCACATCTATCTATATGCATAATATGAAAGATATCTGCCAATAAGTTTCCAGCACATGACAACACTATCCAACAACTTTTTAATTTTTATTTTATAATGCTGACAATACTGTCAAGTCCCATATAGGCAACATTCATGAGCCATTTTAAATAGTCTTTGTCCAAAGGTCAAGACCACTCTCAAAGGAAAATGATCCAGTTGTGACTCTGTGGTACACCCAGTGCACTAATTCATTTATCACTGACCATCATATCTATTTATAGAACCTGACCATGGCCCAGAACTGCTGATGTTTGGGCAAAACATGATGCAACACCATGTGCAGACCACTAGCTGAAGCTATCCCCCAGGTTCACTGGAGATTTTCATGATTGTTGGTGATTTTTACCATATATGGCAATATTTAAAGTCAAGTCCACTCTCATATGCAAGGTCAGGACCCAAATTTAAATATATCTCATCCCATAATCCAAATCTATGTATATGCATAATATAAAAGAAATCTGTCCATTAGTTTTTTACTTGTAATGCTCACAGTGCTGTCAAGTGGCCCTTTTTAAGATATTCATGATTTTTTGTTTTTCACCAAATATAGGAATATTCAAGGTCAAGGTCACTCTCATAGTCACGGTCATGACCCCAAATCAATAAACTGCATTCCAAAATATCCAACATTTGAAAAAAAAAATTAAATTTAAAAAAAAAATTTAAATTAAATTAAATTTTAAAATTAAATTTAAAATTAAATATACCTCATTCCATAAACCATATCTATATACATGCATAACATGAAAGAAATCTGTCCATTACTGTTTGACTTATAATGCTCACAGTATATACTGTCAAGTGGCAATGATGGGGTATTCAAAGGCGCAAAAAACAAGAAAAGGACAACAGGTGGCGCCACCTATCTTCTGCAAAAGACAAAACTATCCAAGATCTTCCGTCAACTTGATTTTTGGACCAATCCATGCATCCCTTTTTAAGATATTCATGATTTTATGTGATTTTCACCATATATGGTAATATTCAAGGTCAAAGCCACTCTCAAAGGAAAGGTCATGACCCCAAATTTAATATACATCATCCCATAACCCATACCTATGTACATGCATAATATTAAAGAAATCTGTCAATCAGTTTTTGACTTGTGATGCTAAAAGTACTGTCAAGTGGCAATGATGGGGGTATTAAACGGCACAAAAACAAGAAAAGGATACTAGGTGGCACCACCAGTTTCCGGTACATGACATCACTATCCAATATCTTTGTCCAACTTGATTTTTGGATAAATCCATGAAAGATTTCTTGAGATATTTAAGAATTTGTGTGATTTTCCCCAAAAATGGATCTATTCAAGGTCAAGGTCACTCTCCTAGTTGAGGTCATGACCCCATTTTAAATAGGCTTCGTCCTCTCACCTATATCTATAAATGTGTCAAGTTTGAAAAAGATCCTTGAAAAAGTTATTGTGTCCAAAAGAAATCTCTGCGGCGGCGGCGCAACCGTGCCTAAACCATAATATCTCCAGACTATGTCTGGCGATACAATAAGTATAATTAATGCAAATTTATGTCTTATATTTTTTTATCTTAAACACCCATTAATAACAAGCCACTTTTAGTAGACTGATATTAATTAAACTACATGAAATTAAATCTCAAAAGAACTGGCTTGATTTTCCTGACTGGGTCTTTCTAGTTAATAAATGAATCTTCGTTTTTTTTTTACTCAAAATATTATATCAATGTACTAGGTACTTCATTGGGTCTAATACAAATTTAAAACAACTTTTGGATATATTATGCTACCTCGATGAATTACAATTCACTTGGACATACTAATGTATTTAAAATATGAATATATTTAGGAAAGCATCAAGAATAAAAATATGGGTTCATAACGGATTGATATTTTTATTTATGCATATTTTTAATGAAGTGCTCCATAGTTTAAACAAGCTATTTTGAGATATTTTTATAACTTAAACTTATGACATCACATTTGCAAGCAGTATGTGGTATAACCAGACCACTACCTGCACTGATCAACGATCACTTATTTCCTAATCTATGATCAGTGATCAAGGATCAGGATCACTTATTAGCTGATCGGGGATCAATTTAAAAGCTGATCGGGGATCACTTATTAGCTGATCGGGGATCACTTATTAGCTGATCGGGGATCACTTATTAAGCGCTAAATGGTGCAAATGAGCACACAAGTGATCCTTGATCACCCAATGTATGATCTTTGATCAGCATCAAGGATCAGACATGAGCAAATATAAGCCGATCGATGATAAGAACTGAGCATATGTATACTGATCAGTGTTCAGATCTGAGTGCAGATCAAATGATCAATGATCATAGCTGAGCACTTAATCAGTGATCAAGGATCAGTCTTGATCTCTTATTAAGTGATCAAGGATCAGTCTTGATCTCTTATTAAGTGATCAAGGATCAGTCTTGATCTCTTATTAAGTGATCAAGGATCAGTCTTGATCTCTTATTAAGTGATCAACACCTTCCGCTCAATGGTGCAGATGAGTGCAGATTTAAGAGATCACTTGATCACTCTAGGATCACTCCAGGATCACTTAAATTTTTGTAAGGGAATGCACCTGTGTGTGTGTGTGTGGGGGGGGGGGGGGGCGCAAATCAATATTTTAGAATTTGAAAGATGATGGTGGATGCAGTGTGTGTATATATATTTATATATATATATATATATATGTCAAGGCCCAGATTGCGATCTGGACGGATCTTAGATCTGTCCAGCCCTAATTGCGATCGCAGTTCAGGCCGGCCCAAACTGCGATTGCAATCCAGGCTGGCCAGATCTTAGATCCGTCCAGCCTAGATTGCGATCGCAGTTTAGTCCGGCCCAGATTGCGATCTTGTCTTTCTTGCTTCAGGATCGCAATCTGGACTGGACAGATCTAAGATCTGTCCAGTCAAGATTGCGATCCTTAACTTGACCAGCCCATATTGCGATCCATGCGATCCAAGTGTTTCAGCTTGTTAATTTATAGTTATTTTAAAATTAAAAAAAAAATAAAATATGTCAAAATTTTAAAATTTTACTCAGACAAGTACTGATTAAATATGTCAATATGTTTCACTAATAATATTAAGACTCGTGGCTGTATCAGCTGTCACAAGACTATGTAAATAATCAAAATCTGTATTGCTGGTTCCTTAATTTATGTTAATAAAATTAAACTTGCCCATCTCTAGTTTTCTCCTTGTACAATTTATAGGGTGTTCTTATGCTTGAGTTATTTTTTATTCTTATAATGGTTTCATAGCTGAGATTGCTTTTAATTTTTTTTTTACATTTTTTAAAATAAAATATTTAAATATGATATAAAATCAAATCTTAGACAAGTTCTTGTTATGATTTCTGTAATGTTGATAATTGTCATAAGACTTTTGCTATGTCTAGTGCTTAGACTGATGTGAAAGTAGTCCAAAGTGAATATAATAGTTTTATGTTTAAATATAAATTAAAGCCATAAAACCAGGTACTTATGATCATTATGATCATACTTATGATCAATTTGTGAAATTTGTAAATTCTGGATTCTCATGAACTTTGTTTTGCTGTAACTGAATAAATACCAGACATGATAAGAATACTTTGCAAATATATTTGAATGTGAATATGAATATATGTACTCCATAATTTCATGCATAAAAATAGGAATACAGGTATAAATGGAAATATTTGAATACAAATGCAAATACTTTCAAAATGTAATCATGAATGTATTCATGAATATATTCTATAATATTATTTAAATAATCATTTATTTCGGTTATACTATTAAAAGATCTTTTCATATGATGCTTTTATTATTTTAAATCTAAATTATATTTGACACAATATTTGTTATTAATTTATAATAAATAGTTATATTATTTAAGTTTTATTCTTGGGTAGGAATAACCAGTAATTATTAAATAAAAGTTCTCATTTGTAAAAATCAGAATTACCATGACTGATAATGGACAGGTTTTTATAGCTCAGCTGACTTTCAGTCATGCTGGGCTATAGCAATGGGTCTTTGTCTGTCGTCCTTCCGTCTGTCCGGCCGGCCGGCCGTCCATTAGCAGGGCACAAATCGTAACCGTAGGGGCTAGGGCCATGAACCCTATGCAGTCTTAGAGGTTATAAAAAGATCTCCTTGCAAACCTGAAATTAGGTCACTGCGACCTATATTCTCGAAGTTATGGGGTGTGTTTGCACCCCCCAGAAATAACTCTTTGAGACAAAATTTTCATCCCAAACCTTCCATCTTTCACATACAGCTCACCTACCAACAGGGGAAGAACCATAATTTTTTTTAGGTCAAAAGGTCAAAAGTCAAGGTCACAGGAGCCTCTTCTTTGAAAAGCCTGTGGATGCATTTTAAGCCAACCCTTTCATCCCAATTCTTTGATTTTTCACATATAGCTCACCTACTAAGTTGGAGAAGAATCCTATAGATTTTGAGGTCACAAGGTCAAAGGTCAGGGTCACAGGATCCACTTCTTTGAAAAGGTTGTGGACACATTTCAAGCTAGACTTTTCATTCCAAACCTTCCAGCACTGATATCGCTTCTCTGCCAACAGGGGAAAAGACCTGTTGATTTTGAGGTCAAAGGTCAAGTTCACAGCACCCACTTCTTGCGTGGAGTCATTTTCAGGCAAACTTTTCAATCTGTCCCTTCCATCTGTCATATATGGCTTACCTACCAATAAGGGAAGAAGCCTATTGATGTTGAGGTCAAAAAGTCAAAGGTCAAGGTCACAATATTTAATTGTTCTAAATGCTTGTGAGCATATTTCAAGTGTAACTGTTCAACCCAAACCTTCAGTCTTTTACATATGCCACATCTATGCATCACTCAGTTTGACTCAAACTTCATATTTATGGGTCTTTTTGCTTGAATAAATAACTTATTGATTTTGGGGTCAGCTAGTCAGCAGGTTAAAGGTTGCAGGTCAAAGTTATTCACCCATTGGTTGCCAAGTAATTACACCAGATTTAAGTGGTTAGTAGTTACCCATCATTTAGAAAGAATCCAGTTGATATATGGGCAAAAGGCCAAGGTCATAGGTCAGGGATGTTCACAATTACTTATTTTATAGACCATCTCTTTTTTTTCGTATATATAACCGTCCCACTCCAGCTGGTACATCTCCCTGTGTGGCTGTAATTGTGAGTGACACTGGTGACATATGACTCCCTTTTGTATCAGCCTATTAAGTGATAAGGCTCAGTGATAAGTACCTCGTTACTTCATAACAAAAACACTGTTGTCAGAATGCTTCAGCCAGGCATTAAGACTATGAGAGTATAGTATTAAGGTTTAGCTACTGATTTATAAGATGATGGGAACATTTTGCAGTTTATTTTATGGAATCCTAACAATAAACTTAGTTTCCTAGATATCTGAATATTTTAATATATATCACCACATATAAAAGCAAGTGTTTGTTCTCATAATATGTGGATGTGTACCTTGATTTAGGATGGCTTTTTGTTTTATTTCAAGTCTCTTAGTCATGCTTTCTGCATTTCTTTTCTTTCAGGTTTGGCAGTTTACCTACCCTGCTGACCCCATTGAAAAGCAGAGTGATAATAAAAAATGTTGGACTTACACTTTTTACAATTGCATATCTATAAATCTGATATGAGGGCCTGGACATGCCTTTTGAATTATTTTGGGCATTCATTACTGGATAATTTGCCCCAAGTTTGGTCTCTTATTGGAGAATGTGGGATATCAAATGTCATACTTGTCAGAAATCCATTATGTCTGCCAGTTAGCCACCTTAGAAATTCTTTCTTCAGTGCAGTTTCAGTAATTTTTCTTTAATGTTTGGTCCGATTTAGAGAATGTTTGTTGTCTGATTTCAGACTTGTCAGAAGTCCAATATGGCCACCAGGCAACCATCTTTTAATTCCTTTTGATCATATTATCTCAAGAACAGTTAAAGTGAATGCAGTTGGATGTATATTTATGTAATCTTGTAAAGGATTGGGTCAAATATTTCTGAATAAATATTACCATCATTTATAAAAGTGCAGTACAGTTGGCTTGTATTGAATAAAAATTCATACAGAAGCACCTGTTTCTCAATAATTCTTGCATGTATTTCTTTGATTTTTGCTATATATTTTGATCTTATATTTTCCCTTTGTGGTGTTCCTTTGAGACTGACAGGTTTCAAGCAAGCTGTTGGAATAGTTCCTGATAGCTTAACAATCATGCATTTTCCTCAGACCATCAATTCACTGTGTTTTAACCAGACATAGGTGATATATATTTCTGTTGTCATAGAAAATTTTCAACAAGTTGGCAAATTGGTTCTTCAAAATTTGACTGGAAGTCGTGAATCTCAGTCCATGATGTCACAGGTCATCAGAATGGTAGTATATACCCATTCAACTGAAGCATCAAACAAATTAACCAACAGGCCAAGATTTAGTCTGTATTTATATAGCGACAGCTTGTCACCCCAAACGTCGATTTTAGATGAACTGGAGACGATGGGGTGACAGTACAAGCTATTGGGTTCCCATCAATTCTAGTATGTGCAGATGTGCATGCCATTTCTGACACTACTTTTTCATTTTCATCTACTTCTCGAACTGCCATTTTCCTGAGTTAAGACAAAAAGTAACGTTATTATGTTGGGGAAAATAATAATTATTACATCCACGGTTTACTTACGTGTATTCGTGCAGCAGTTTTTAATACCGAGGCTGGTTTTACTCGAAAAACTCGTCTCCACGTCTGTCAGCGGGAGAATCATAACTTCCGGTAGGGGATTTCCAAACGGCTATGTGTAAAAACTCGGAAGTCCGAAGTCGGAAGCAAGGATTTTTTTAATTAAAGCAATGTTCGAAGCATAATTAAAATGATACTACATCAATAGAAAGTACCATTTTATTTTTATTGATAGAATAAGGTCTTTTCTATCATTATGTAAAAAATCAAAGTTATCCATCTGAAGTTATAGACTATTTCTTGCTCCGTAATGCCCGGTTATGGTCCAAATAACATGTGTAAAACTAGCCAGTAATAGCTAATGCACTGGTCATCATGTCGTCAGCAAACGTGTCAAGCATTTTCAGTTTCTTAAATAACACATATTTATCATAAACTCTGTTTTGTAACATTAATTATGCTGTTTTTATAATATATTATATTGATATTTTATTTCATTTTGTAAAACAAGATTATATAATTACTCATCAATATTTTCGCTATTACCATATTTTTTGTTTGTGGAAACATGAAAAAAAAATAAAAATTTGATAATATTTTAAAAATTACCCTGATAATATCATAGAGACTTAAACAGATAATTTGACAGAACCACAAAACGTCCAGTAAATGTTTTAACAAGGGTGTTTCGAACAAAATATTTTATTTATCATGTATCAATTGAAAAACCTTTTCCTCTTCCATTGACCAAACAATTTAATCATGATTATGAATCTCTTAAACTCTTATCTATTATGTAATACTTTTTATACCAAATTATATTTTACATTTCATGGTCAGGTTGCACACATTTATATATATATATATATGTATGTATATATATATATATATATATATATATATATATATATATATACATATTAATCACATTGCAATGTGATATTTTCCCCTATATATGTACCTGCTGTAAATGGAACCTGTTTCAATTCATGTTTTGAAATTTTGCCAAAATAGCATAATATACATGATGCTTTACAAAAATTTGTTTGCTACTGATTTCATCAGACGTATCCTGCAAAATTAAAAATAACCACAAACATTAACAAAACCTTGACAGAAAAAAATACACAATGCATGTGTAAATAGATATGATCCCGATTGTAACATTTTACAATCATATAAAAAAACAATAGTTTCTGTTTTTGCAGAACGATTCAATATATAATCGATATTTTTTATGCAGTTAGGCACAATATTCATCAAATTAATGTTCTGAAAATTTGCAAAACCACAGGACACAAACATTTATATACTTTATATATATATATATATTTGTAAAATACGTCAACTAAAAAATCAATAAAACATCAAACAAAACATTTTGCATAGCCAAAAAAAGTTCATTAAATGTTTAAAAATAAATTGTTACAGAGCAAATGTTATAGATATAAAAAATTCTGTTTATTTATAGAACCTGATACCAGCAACTATTAAGTCCGGAGAGAAGGGGGTCCGAAAGCGCACGGTACTTCTGTATCGAGAATTCCGATTATAGTCCGGTTAATTTTGTTTCTGAGCATAAAAATATAAGAATCAAATAAAAATAGTGAGTATACACCGAATATTCAGATGCATATATTTTTATATAAAGATAAAAAATTACTATACAGCAAAAGTAGAATGGGAATAATTAATATTTGTAATTGAAATATTTATCTTAGCGGTAAATGTCTAACTTGATTCATCAATCCGGTTTGGTTCCATTATTGCATGGTGTCATCATTTTTATGTGGAATTTAAAGGAATGAATCATAAAGATGAGCAACAGGTTCAATAAAAATGCCTATATCCCGTAGCATCTTTAAGACACCAGGTCACCTCTAGACAGACTTTTACTTGAAGCCCCAGATGTCTTACGTGTCGATAAAGATTCTATATGGTTATTTATTAAAGATTTTACATTCAAAATTGTAATTTCTTATCGAGATCCTTGTAATCGTATACAGTAATCCGAAGTTGAAGGGAGCACATTCTGTTTACATGCCCTTATCATGCACATATTATAACGTATGAGAGTGAAATCAGTTGCAAATATACTTTAAAATATTATTAAATATCCATTTATTTGAAGTTGAAATGTGATGTTGAAACATCAGGAGTGAATTTTAATATATAAATATCAAGATTGAAAAAGTTTGAAAGAAAGAGTTAAAACTTGAAAAAGAATTGATTTTAGTTTAAAAAAAATGATTTGCTTAAATATACAAATCGATAAGATTTTATAATCACACATGTATTAGTATGTTATATATTACCTGGACTGTTGTATCCCTTTTCTAAGATATATTTTACCTTTTTTTAAATATCGTAGAACTCTAACATATTGAAGGACATTTCGTTTTGTATTTGATACATGTATGTTTTTTCCAGCGATGACCTACTGGGATATATTGAATTTTCATATTTGTTCAACGTATGGAAAATATATTACTGTTTTTATTGAATGACATGGTAATTTATAACTATATTTTTAATGCCGTATTAGGGTTTATTATACCATATTTATTATTCAGTGGTGCATCCATAGAGGGCGCAAGCATAACACCGAGGAATCCCCATCCCCCCCCCCCCCCCCCCCCATCGCAGTACCGTGTGAGTCATACACGGTCTCCCCACAGAGCTCAGCTCGGGGTGGGATCGACCGTGAAAAATCTCACGGCTCCTCGGCTGATACTCAGACTCGCGCACTGTGCTGTCCGAGTCTGCATGTGCGCTCTCAGATCACAAAATTCGGTGAAATGCAAAGATTGTCATAAGACTTTAACATATCAATTATTTTACAACGATTACTACATTTAAATACTAGTAGTGACATTTTGCAAGTTATAAATGTATAGACGCGCATTTCATCATTGACATTAACATGTTACGAACTTTTGAATATTTGGACCTTCCAATTTATACCGTAATGTTATAGAAATATAAATATTAAAGCCCAACAACCTGAAGTTTGAATACATTGTTCCAATACATGTAGGAGTATAGTTGTGGAACAGAAAATCTTCATAATCTTTCGTTTAAGGTGCCTCAATATATCCTCTTTACATTGCATATTTTAAAAATTTACCCCTTCCCATACCATCCCCATGTTAATATAAATAATTTTCACAAAACATAGCTCTAGATAGGGTGAAATATATTACGTGAAAATACCATCACATATATGTTTATATATATATATATTCATATATATATATATATATATATTAAATTTACAAATAAAAAAATTAAGAACTTATAGTTTTTCCGATTATGTATCATGTTTTGTGTTATTCACGCATTTAAAGCAGAATCATGCATAAGCAATTTTAATATATGCATGCAACTATAATTATAATGAAACTGCATTGGGCTGTGGCTCTTAACTGACCACAAGTTAACCAGTGCGTCTCTGTGACTTCCGAGTTATACACATTGGATAACATCCCAGCACTTCTGACTGACTTCCGAGATTGCTTCCGAGCACAAAATCGTCCATAACGTTCAGATTGAAGAATGGATAACTATTATTCTTCACAGAATGATAATAAAGATCTTATTCTATCGGGGAAAAAAACAAAACGGTATTGAAGCGTTAGCATTTTGTATATGCTTTAAACTGCATTATTTATAAAACGATTCCTTGGTTTCCGGCGTCCGGCTTCCGACTTCCAAGTTTACATATACGACCGCGCCATGACACCTTCACTTTTGAATGCGAAACACCGCTTCACGTGAATCGGTGCCACAGTGATGAAAGAAGGTAATAAATGTAATTATTTTTGTGTAACAACATTTTTTCTTCGATATTAAGCACATATAATACGACTATATAAGCCTGTGATGCCAAATAATACCAGACATGAAATATTTTGATCCGACCCTTAGAATGGGCGTTCTGTTGTGACTGCCATCATGACTCTAGGCCCTATCAGTTTATTTCAGAAGGCCTGAGTGTCATGTTGTCATGGCTAGTATTTATATATCTCAAAAATAGAGAAAAATGTGTAAACTTTAAAAAAACTAGAATACGGGTAACCAACAAGTGACTACATGTATCTGCCAAAATCGGATAGTGAGGCATGGATTGAGTGGCAAGGGGAAATAGAGTGAGGTATGTTGCATATTAGCATGGATGTCTGCAGCCTAAATGTGTATGTAGGTTGTGCCACCTACCACAAATCCAGAAAGCTGTCCAAGTTGTATACACCTGCAAAACTTTAGGCAGAAAAGTCAAACCACTACATGTATATGAGCGATTTTTGCCCATGGCAGACAAACAGACAAACACTGTGCAAAAATCTTTGCAGGTAACCCCTCCAGTTTTGTGTATGATAAAGACCTATGTGAGATCTAAACACATGCACAATTTTGGCCCAATCGGTCAAATGGTTCCTGAGATATGAGCTTGAATGTGTCCAGCGTTAACTAGAATGTAGGTGGCGCCACCTGTCATAAAATCAAGAAAGCTGTCCACGATGTATAAACCTGCAAAATTTTAGGCAGTTATGTCGAACCACTACAGAGAAATGAGTAATTTTAGGCCAAGGCAGACTAACAGACAGACGCTGTGCAAACATTGTTACAGGTGGCGCCACCATTTTTTGTGTATGTTACAGAGCTATCAAAGGGCTACATTTGTATAAATTTTATTTCCTGATCGGTCAAACGGTTCCCGAGATATAAGCTTGGATGTCATCAGCGTGAACGTGAACGTAGGTGGCGCCACCTGTCATAAAATCAAGAAAGCTATCCTGGATGTATACACATGACGAATTTCAGGTGAATTAGTCAATTCACTGCAGAGATATGAGTGATTTTAACCCAAGGCAGATGAACAGATGGACACTGTGCAAACATGGTTACAGGTGGCGCCACCATTTTTTGTGTATGTTATAAAGCAATCCAAGGGCTACATTTGTATCAATTTTATTTCCTGATCGGTCAAACGGTTCCCGAGATATGAGGGTTTATGAGTGGAAACAGACCCACAAATGGACACTGGATAGAGAGGAAAGGTCAGAGGTCAATGCAAATTGGTTAGGCACCAGTTCACATGTGACCCGATAATAGGTGTAAGTTTGGGAAAAATCTGTCCATTAGTCTCCGAGGAGCTCTCTGGAAACGAACGCCGCCGCGGCGGAGGAACTCGGTCAAAAATAGTATCCGCAAAACTTCGTTTTGGTGGATACAAAAATACAGGTGGCTCCACCAGTCTACAGAAACTAATAAAAACACTTAATGGTCAATATCCATGCAAAAAATCATGGTGATCTCTGCATTAGTTGTTCAGATACTTCAGTTTTTGTATCAAATTGTCCATTATTCTGAGGGATACTTCGGAGTCCTATAGCTTGAAGGATATGGGTAACAGGGACTAATTTCAAGTTTCCACAGGCACCTTTCATGGGCCTCCTTGCATGACAAGAATGAAGATTCTAGGTCCAGTTGTTGCGATTTGTACCCTGTTGACAGATAACCACAAAAGAAAAAAATTCGTAAAAATTTGAAAAAAAAATAGAGGTGGCACACCCAGTCTGCAGAAACTGATGGAACAGCTCATGATCAATATGTATGCCGAAAATCATGACCATCAGTGTTGTAGTTATTGAAATACTGCAGTTTTTGTATCAAATTTTCCATTATTCTGGGGGGGGGGGTATTTTGGACCCATACAGCTTAAAGAATATGGGTAACAGAGACCTAATTTCAAGTTTCCATGGAGACTTTTCATGGGTCTCCCTGTGTGTCAAGAATGAAGATTCTTGGTCCAGTTTTTATGATTTGTGCCCTGTTAACAGATGTTCATATCTTTAAAGGTCTCAAAAATACAGAAAAATTTCGTAAAAAAAAACGAACAAATACAGGTGGTGCCACCAGTCTGCAGAAACTTATGAAACACTCCATGATCAATATCCATGCAAACAATTATGGTTATCTCTGCATTAGTTGTTCAGTTACTTTTGCTTTTGTATCAAATTTTCCATTATTCTGAGCTGTACTTTGGAGTGCCATAGCTCAAAGGATATGGGTAACAGAGAACAAATTTCAGGTTTCCATGGAGACTTATCATGGGTCTCCCTGTGTGTCAAGAACGAAGATTCTAGGTCCAGTCATTACGATTTGTACCCTGTTGACAGATAACTACATCCTTAAAGGTCTCAAAAATGGAGAAAACAATTCGTGAACATTGAAAAATACAGGTGGCGCCACCAGTCTGCACAAACTGATGAAACATCTCATGATCAATATGTATGTCGAAAATCATGACCATCAGAGATGAAGTTAATGAGATATTGAAGTTTTTGTATCAAATTTTCCATTATTCTGGGGGGGGGGGGTATTTTGGACCCATACAGCTTAAAGAATATGGGTAACAGAGACCTAATTTCTGGTTTCCATGGAGACTTTTCATAGGTCTCTCAGTGTGTCGAAAATGAAGATTCTAGGTCCAGTCGTTACAATTTGTGCCACGCTAACAGATGACAGCATCCTCAAAGGTCTCAAAAATAGAGGAAAAAATCGTAAAAAATCAAACAGTACAGGTGGCGCCACCAGTCTGCAGGAACTGATCGAACATCTCATGATCAATATGTATGCCAAAAATGAAGACCATCAGTGATGTAGTTATTGAGATATTGAAGTTTTTGTATGAAATTTTTTACTATTCTGGGGGGTACTTTGGGGCCCCATAGCTCGAAGGATATGGGTAACAGAGACCTAATTTCAGGTTTCCATGGAGACTTATCATGAGTCTCCCTGTGTGTCAAGAACGAAGATTCTAGGTCCAGTCGTTACGATTTGTACCCTGTTGACAGATAACTACATCCTTAAAGGTCTCAAAAATGGAGAAAACAATTCGTGAACATTGAAAAATACAGGTGGCGCCACCAGTCTGCACAAACTGATGAAACATCTCATGATCAATATGTATGTCGAAAATCATGACCATCAGAGATGTAGTTAATGAGATATTGAAGTTTTTGTATCAAATTTTCCATTATTCTGGGGGGGGGGGGTATTTTGGACCCATACAGCTTAAAGAATATGGGTAACAGAGACCTAATTTCAAGTTTCCATGGAGACTTTTCATAGGTCTCTCAGTGTGTCGAAAATGAAGATTCTAGGTCCAGTCGTTACAATTTGTGCCACGCTAACAGATGACAGCATCCTCAAAGGTCTCAAAAATAGAGGAAAAAATCGTAAAAAATCAAACAGTACAGGTGGCGCCACCAGTCTGCAGGAACTGATCGAACATCTCATGATCAATATGTATGCCAAAAATGAAGACCATCAGTGATGTAGTTATTGAGATATTGAAGTTTTTGTATGAAATTTTTTACTATTCTGGGGGGTACTTTGGGGCCCCATAGCTCGAAGGATATGGGTAACAGAGACCTAATTTCAGGTTTCCATGGAGACTTATCATGAGTCTCCCTGTGTGTCAAGAACGAAGATTCTAGGTCCAGTCGTTACGATTTGTACCCTGTTGACAGATAACTACATCCTTAAAGGTCTCAAAAATGGAGAAAACAATTCGTGAACATTGAAAAATACAGGTGGCGCCACCAGTCTGCACAAACTGATGAAACATCTCATGATCAATATGTATGTCGAAAATCATGACCATCAGAGATGTAGTTAATGAGATATTGAAGTTTTTGTATCAAATTTTCCATTATTCTGGGGGGGGGGTATTTTGGACCCATACAGCTTAAAGAATATGGGTAACAGAGACCTAATTTCAAGTTTCCATGGAGACTTTTCATAGGTCTCTCAGTGTGTCGAAAATGAAGATTCTAGGTCCAGTCGTTACAATTTGTGCCACGCTAACAGATGACAGCATCCTCAAAGGTCTCAAAAATAGAGGAAAAAATCGTAAAAAATCAAACAGTACAGGTGGCGCCACCAGTCTGCAGGAACTGATCGAACATCTCATGATCAATATGTATGCCAAAAATGAAGACCATCAGTGATGTAGTTATTGAGATATTGAAGTTTTTGTATGAAATTTTTTACTATTCTGGGGGGTACTTTGGGGCCCCATAGCTCGAAGGATATGGGTAACAGAGACCTAATTTCTGGTTTCCATGGAGACTTATCATGGGTCTCCCTGTGTGTCAAGAACGAAGATTCTAGGTCCAGTCGTTACGATTTGTACCCTGTTGACAGATAACTACATCCTTAAAGGTCTCAAAAATAGAGGAAAAAATCGTAAAAAATCAAACAGTACAGGTGGCGCCACCAGTCTGCAGGAACTGATCGAACATCTCATGATCAATATGTATGCCAAAAATGAAGACCATCAGTGATGTAGTTATTGAGATATTGAAGTTTTTGTATGAAATTTTTGACTTTTCTGGGGGGTACTTTGGGGCCACATAGCTCGAAGGATATGGGTAACAGAGACCTAATTTCTGGTGTCCAAGGAGATTTTTTATGGACCTCTCAGAATCCCAAGTTACAAGGTTCTAGGTCCAGCGGTTACGATTTGTGCCTGGTTAACGGACGGACAGACGGACAGACGGACAGACGGACGACGGACAAAGAGTGATCGCTATAGCTCAGATGACTTTCAGTCAGCTGAGCTAATAAAAACAGATTCAATCATCATTAGATAAATCATGATTTCCTTTATTTCCTTTTATAACAGAAAAATCCTTGCAGATAAATGATTCCCTTGATAATATTTAGCTGGCAAAGACCACAAGTATTTGTGACAGAGTTGACAGAACAGGCTTTTGACAAGTATACTCTAACATATGACTTTATAAATCTCTTAAATATTTTCATGCACAATCCATAATCAGTTATTGCCTTACATGGTATTTAAATTTTTTATTGACCAGCACTTGATTGTGTCACATAAATTGGCTCATATTTAAGTTCTGGTTGACAGAAGAAAATCTGTTGTCCTTTAAGTAAATATTTCTCTGCAAACTTATGAAAACAGCTTGATTGTATGTTTATAACATTTAAAGTATACAGCACAGGTAATTCAAAATGATTAGACATCCTACAGTTGATTTTAATTTCCTTTTCCTTGTCAGTTTTGGGGTCTGTAGATGTCTTGAAACATTTTAAAAGGCCACTGAAATCTCTGTGAGGCGAAACAGGTTTAAAGACCTTAAGATGAGATCGTGGCTGCTCTTTGGAAGGTTGCAGTTTCAGTTTTGCCTTCTTTTTGTTGACCACTAGAGCACTGGAATTGTCCATCAGCTGCCAAATAAATTCAGTGATGCAAGAACTTGCAATTTATTCATAATCCTAACTAGATAATATATCCAACTAGTATGGCACTCTTGACTCTGGATGTTTGAAAAACCAGAGTTACAGGTACTGGTAGTGCAAAACTATTCAGTTTGTACACATTTACCAGTTCTTAAGTGGAAAACTATTTTGATGAAACCAAATTAACAGGTACAATAAACAATGAGACAGATCTGATTTTACAGAAACTGAAGAACAATTCCAGGTGTCATGCAGTCATCTTCATCAGTGCCTGTATTTGTAATTATGTTGCCACAGACTTTGTGAGAACCAGAAGCAGAATGTTAGCAAGAAAAGAGGAACTGACACCATTTGTTTTTATTTTATGCAGCATGTCTACCATCAAATGTCATACAATGGACATATGAATCATTAAAGCATATCAATGTCCAAGGAGAAAAATATATTATAGCACAATAATGGACCAAGTCTGCTGCAACATGCTAAGCTTTTCCTGCTGGGACAGGATGTTTTATATGCTGTCAAAATCTAACAAATGTATTCTAATTGACTTTGGTACAGGCCTGACACTCTTCAGCAAAATGAAATCACTTGTGACCCAGGAGTCAAAAGAATATCTTTACTGATTATATGGAACAAGGGCTTCAAGAGTGAATGTCCTGTACCATATCAAGTTTCTTTTTATTTTGAATAACTTAGATTGCCAATTGCCCATGCTGTTAAAAATGAAAGTATTCAGTTTCATAAATAGCAGTGGATGTATTAGGTGAGAATACCAAAATGTAATGATTTTTCTGCAGGGTAACTGTATTTCATTAGTTAGCCAGTTCATAAATCATAAATATTGCCTTTAACTAAATAAACTGAATATAAAATAAGCTTACACATAAAATATAGTTGAAATCTAATTGAATATACAATATATTATTATTTCTAATTATGGTGAAAGTTTTGTTAAGTAATCAGTGCTCAAAATACAGACATGTCATCTCCGTCACGTGACAGAGTTGACTGTGATGGAGTTGACAATTGCTTGATAATTAATTTATAATTTTTTTAATAATCATGTTATAAGCCAGTTATTGAAGATTTTAAACAAAAACACATGTTTTTCTTGAACATAATAAGATTTTACCCATTTATCTATTAATGAAGGTGAAAAAGCTGTGACGGAGTTGACATGTTAAGTTTCCACCCTCCAGTATGAAGACATTACATTTAAGGGCTCCACATCTTATACTTGATACATGTAATTTATGAAACAGTGTTTCATGGATAAAGTATGTCCATGCAACATTTAATATTTGGCTTTTTACAGATATAAATATGTAACTGTCAGTTTGCTTGGATAAAATTCTTTTTGTGAGGGAGTTGACATAAAACCGGGGGACAGATCAGAAATGCTTGCAAAAAAAAGTTAGTGGCAACAATTGATTCAAGCAACAATGGAATCTTAACACCTCATCATGTATTTTAATTTAGCTAATTAACGTAATGAATGAATTCTTTATCTACTCTTCCAAATGACCTGATATATTAGCTCCAGGCTCTGGGGACATGATATTTGTCTGACAGTGCATATATTGGGACTGGCCTGCACAAGTAAAAATCAATCTTTTATTGTCTCATTTTGGATGGATGGAGAACCCAAGCCTTGGTTTTTTATCTATATGTATTTGTGTAAAACCTTTAACTACCTGCTGATGAGTGAATGAGGAGAGACCAGATATAAAGGTTATTGCTCATTTACTGAGAAATGACCGTTATATAAATGTCGAGGCCCAAATTAGAATCTGGCCCAATTTAAAACTGGGCCAGCCCGGATCAAAATTTTGATTTGGACCGGCCCAGATCAAAATTCTAATCTGGGCCAGACCAGTTTTAAACTGGGCCAGCCCAGATTAAAATTTTGATCTGGGCTGGTCCAGATTAAAATCCTGTGGTAACTTCAGGATTTAAATCTGGTCTGGACTAATTTTAAACTGGGCCAGCCCAGATTAGAATTTTCATCTGGGCTAGTTAAGTTAACAACCCTGTGGTGGACTGATTTTAAACTGGGCCAGCCAAGATCAAAATTTTAGTCATATCTTAGGCTAGCTTGATTTTTATCATCTTAAATCAGATAATACAGTAAACTTTTACATATTCCAGAAACATCATTTTGTAGGGCACAAAACACATAATGAACAAGATCATTTAAAATATTTTAGTGAGGAAAAAGCTAATGAACAAATGTAATGTGCTTCTCTGGTTTCATCTATTCTTCAAGCATGCAAGTTCACATTTGAACTTCACCTCTACCTTCAATAGTTAAAATGCTGAGTTGGTAAATATTGTTCCCATTGTTCTATCTAATTACATTATGATCTTGTTAATAATTCACACAAATTAGCAAATATCAACCTAATTTATGTACACTAGATATATATTTTCCTGTTTGCTAAATTTCAGTCACCTTATTTCAATGACTTAAATTTAGGTATCATAATAGATGTTTCATGGCCTTCAATATGTACAAATTGTTTAATAGGTGACGTTGGGGGGGGGGGGGGGGAGATCAAAGATCCAAACAAGTGACCCATGGGTCATGACGCTCAGCTGCCAAGCATGACCTGTGACATCATGGACTGAGATTCACAACTTCCAGTAAAATTTTGAAGAACCAATTTGCCAATTTGTTGAAAATTTTCTATGACAACAGAAATATATATCACCTATGTCCGGTTAAAACACAGTGAATTGATGGTCTGAGGAAAATGCATGATTGTTAAGCTTTCAGGAACTATTCCAACAGCTTGCTTGAAACCTGTCAGTCTCAAAAGGAACACCACAAAGGGCAAATATAAGATCAAAATATATAGCAAAAATCAAGGAAATACATGCAAGAATTATTGAGAAACAGGTGCTTCTGTATGAATTTTTATTCAATACAAGCCAACTGTACTGCACTTTTATAAATGATAGTAATATTTATTCAGAAATATTTAACCCAATCCTTTACAAGATTACATAAATATACATCCAACTGCATTCACTTTAACTGTTCTTGAGATAATATGTTCAAAAGGAATTAAAAGATGGTTGCCTGGTGGCCATATTGGACTTCTGACAAGTCTGAAATCAGACAACAAACATTCTCTAAATCGGACCAAACATTAAAGAAAAATTACTGAAACTGCCCTGAAGAAAGAATTTCTAAGGTGGCTAACTGGCAGACATAATGGATTTCTGACAAGTATGACATTTGATATCCCACATTCTCCAATAAGAGACCAAACTTGGGGCAAATTATCCAGTAATAAATGCCCAAAATAATTCAAAAGGCATGTCCAGGCCCTCATATCAGATTTATAGATATGCAATTGTAAAAAGTGTAAGTCCAATATTTTTTATTATCACTCTGCTTTTCAATGGGGTCAGCAGGGTAGGTAAACTGCCAAACCTGAAAGAAAAGAAATGCAGAAAGCATGTTTAAGAGTCTTGAAATAAAACAAAAAGCCATCCTAAATCAAGGTACAGATCCACATATTATGAGAACAAACACTTGCTTTTATATGTGGTGATATATATTAAAATATTCAGATATCTAGGAAACTTAGTTTATTGCTAGGATTCCATAAAATAAACTGCAAAATGTTCCCATCATCTTATAAATCAGTAGCTAAACCTTAATACTAAACTCTCATAGTCTTAATGCCTGGCTGAAGCATTCTGACAACAGTGTTTTTGTTATGAAGTAACGAGGTACTTATCACTGAGCCTTATCACTTAATAGGCTGATACAAAAGGGAGTCATATGTCACCAGTGTCACTCACAATTACAGCCACACAGGGAGATGTACCAGCTGGAGTGGGATGGTTATATATACAAGAAAAATAGAGATGGTTTATAAAATAAGTAATTGTGAACATCCCTGACCTATGACCTTGGCCTTTTGCCCATATATCAACTGGATTCTTTCTAAATGATGGGTAACTACTGACCAATTAATCTGGTGTAATTACTTGGCAACCAATGGGTGAATAACTTTGACCTGCAACCTTTAACCTGCTGACCAGCTGACCCCAAAATCAATAAGTTATTTATTCAAGCAAAAAGACCCATAAATATGAAGTTTGAGTCAAACTGAGTGATGCATAGATGTGGCATATGTGAAAGACTGAAGGTTTGGGTTGAACAGTTACACTTGAAATATGCTCACAAGCATTTAGAACAATTAAATATTGTGACCTTGACCTTTGACTTTTTGACCTCAACATCAATAGGCTTCTTCCCTTATTGGTAGGTAAGCCATATATGACAGATGGAAGGTACAGATTGAAAAGTTTGCCTGAAAATGACTCCATGCAAGAAGTGGGTGCTGTGAACTTGACCTTTGACCTCAAAATCAACAGGTCTTTTCCCCTGTTGACAGAGAAGCGATGTCAGTGCTGGAAGGTTTGGAATGAAAAGTCTAGCTTGAAATGTGTCCACTACCTTTTCAAAGAAGTGGATCCTGTGACCTGACCTTTGACCTTGTGACCTCAAAATCTATAGGATTCTTCTCCAACTTAGTAGGTGAGCTATATGTGAAAGATCAAAGAATTGGGATGAAAGGGTTGGCTTAAAATGCATCCACAGGCTTTTCAAAGAGGAGGCCCCTGTGACCTTGACCTTTGACCTTTTGACCTAAAAAAAATTATGGTTCTTCCCCTGTTGGTAGGTGAGCTGTATGTGAAAGATGGAAGGTTTGGGATGAAAATTTTGTCTCAAAGAGTTATTTCTCGGGGGTGCAAACACACCCCATAACTTCGAGAATATAGGTCGCAGTGACCTAATTTCAGGTTTGCAAGGAGATCTTTTTATAACCTCTAAGACTGCATAGGGTTCATGGCCCTAGCCCCTACGGTTATCATTTGTGCCCTGCTAACGGACAGACGGCCGGCCGGACGGACAGACAGAAGGACGCCGGACAAAGACCCATCGCTATAGCCCAGCATGACTGAAAGTCAGCTGAGCTAAAAACCCTAACTTATGATAAATGATAAATAACTTTAAATAACAAATTTTGAATTTACAAGTCTTGAATTTACAAATTATGTTAAAGTTTGTTGAATTAATGCACACGTTCTGCAAGCTATATTTGCAGTTTTTAGCTGTAAAATACCAATGTTTAACATGATTATTTTAATTTTTATAATTATATTTTAAAGAGGTAAGATTAAGAGGTAAAATAACAAAATAAATATGACAGGAGTCCAACCAATGATATTTCATAGAATATGAAATAAATTCATAAAATATTAATTATCACTGACTTACAATGTTTTACAAATTCTTTGAATTGATTAAAAGCTAGCTAGGTAAATATAGTGTAATTGAAGCCAGCCTAGGAGTAGATTAGGATTATGATCTTGGCTGGTCCAGTTTAAAATCAGTCCACCACAGGATTGTTAACCTGACCGGCCCAGATCAAAATTCTAATATCAGCTGGCCCAGTTTAAAATCAGTCCAGACCAGATTTAAATCCTGAAGTCTTCACCACAGGATTTTAATCTGGACCGGGCCAGATCAAAATTTTACTCTGGGCTAGCCCAGTTTAAAACTGGTCTGGCCCTGATTAGAATTTTGATCTGGGCCGGTCAAAATCAAAATTTTGATCTGGGCTGGCCCAGTTTTAAATTGGGCTAGATTCTAATCTGGGCCTCAACATGTATATATGTCAAGGCCCAGATTGCGATCTGGATGGATCTTAGATCTGTCCAGCCCAAACTGTGATCAACCTGTTTGGGCCGACCTGAACTGCGATCACTATCCAGCCTGGCCGGATCTTATGGCTGATTGGGACAGTTATAACTGCATCACCATAGATTTTTTGAAGTGGCAATAAAAATACTATCCTCAGTGCTCAGGAACTAGGGCTCAATAACTTGGGCGGGGGGAGAGTTACAACGACTTTGGATATAAATACAGAATACGGTGTTACAGCACCTCTGCATCTATATATGTCACAGGCCAGATATATCCAGTCCAGTTTAGAATTGGCCTAGGCCAGATCTCGATTGGGATCTGGTCTAGGCCAGATCACAATTGGGATCTGGTCTCGGCCAGTTCTAAACTGGACCAGGCCAGATTACAATTGGGATCTGGACTAGGCCAGATCAAAATCAAGCTTCTCAATTTAGATCTGGTCTAGGCCAGTTCTAAACTGGACCAGGCTAGATTGCCATTGGGATCTGGACTAGGCCATATCAAAATTCATCCTCTTAAAATAAAATCTCTGACCAGATGAACTCAGAATGTTCCCAGTGTAATCTGATTATAAGAGATGTATAATATACTGGTATAAAATATATATATATATATATTTTTAAAATAATTTTGAAATATTAACAGTATATTTTGTCCATATATTAAGCACTTATTCTTAAATCTAAATCTTAAATCTTTAATAAGACATAATAATTTTTACATATCATTTAGATATAAGCCATATTATTGTGATATAAAAGCAGTATCAAGCATGTCAGGTTACAAGAGAACATGAAAAGCACAAAGGGATAAAAAATAACAATGACAAAGTAACTGAAAACTAGATGTGTCAGAACGACACGAATGCCCCCGCCTTGGGCAAATAAGAAACATTTGTAAAATTTTGAAAATTTTTTTAAGTTCAGGAGGTGTCGTATGGTCAAAAGTAGGTCAACAAGGGCAAAATGCAAACTCGATCTGTAACGGGTCATTATCAAGCAACACACCAAAAATCATGCCAGTATATGCAGGCATTGTGAAAAAAAGTCCATACATGTGCATTTTCCATAAAAATTTCTGTCTTTCATGAAATTTTCTATGTTTAGGAGCCGTGAAACAATCAAAAGTAGGTCAACCAGGATGAAACGCGAACTCGATCTGTAACTGTCATTATCTGCCCACACATAAAAAATCAGGGTGGTATCTGCAGGCATTGAGGTAAAAAAGTAAGTACATATGCATTTGTTATGAAAATTTATATTTTTCATGAAACTTTCTATGTTCAGGAGCAGTCAAATGGTCAAAAGTAGGTCAACTGAGAGAAAACAAGAACTCGATCTGTAACTGGTCATTATCTGCCTACACACCAAAAATCAGGCCCATATCTGCAGGCACTGTGAAAAAAAGTCCATACATATGCACCTTTTTATGAAATTTTCTTTGTTAGAGCACCATCAAACGGTCAAAAATAGGTCAACTGGGACAAAACGTGAACTTGATCTGTAACTGGTCTATAATTGCCGTAAAACAATCAAAAGTAGGTCAACCGGGATGAAACGCGAACTCGATCTGTAACTGTCATTATCTGCCCACACATATTTTTCATGAAATTTTCTATGTTTGTACAACGGTCAAAAGTAGGTCAACCGGGACGAAACACGAACTTGATCTGTAACTGGTCTATATTTGCCCACACACCAAAAATCAGGCCAATATCTGCAGGCATTGCGAAAAAAAGTCCATACATGTGTATCTGTCATGAATATTTCTATTTTTCATTAAATTTTCTAAGTTTAGGAGCCGTAAAACAGTCAAAAGTAGGTCAACCGGGATGAAACGCGAACTCGATCTGTAACTGGTCTATATCTGTCCACACACCAAAAATCAGGCCAATATCTGCAGGCACTGCGAAAAAAAGTCCTTACATGTGTATTTGTCATGAAATTTCATATGTTCAGGAGCCGTAAAACGGTCAAAAGTAGGTCAACCAGGACGAAACGCGAACTCGATCTGTAACTGGTCTATATCTGCTCACACACCAAAAATCAGGCCAATATCTGCAGGCATTGCGAAAAAAAGTCCGTACATGTGTATCTGTCATGAATATTTCTATTTTTCATGAAATTTTCTCAGTTTAGGAGCCGTAAAACGGTCAAAAGTAGGTCAACCGGGACGAAACGCGAACTCGATCTGTAACTGGTCTATATCTGCCTACACACCAAAAATTAGGCCAATATCTGCAGGCATTGCGAAAAAAAGTCTGCACAACTGTTTGATTTCGGAATGACGGAAGGACGGAATGACGGACATGGGTAAAACTATATGCCCCGGCCACTTTATGGCGGGGGCATAAAAAAAACTTGTTTCTTTTTAAACACAGTCTATACAGTTTTGTACCTTTAAGATAGAATCTATACATGATCGCATTCTAGTTGCCCATTTTAAGTGCTCTTTAGAGGCTTGTAAACAATAATGGGTTAAAATTAAACAGTATCACATACAAATTAACAGTTTAACATACAAATCTTGGATTTTATATTTTCATGAAAAAGTTATAAACATGACATACATACAGTGCAAATCAATTCAAATTAAAAGTATAATTCGTAAATATATTGAGTACTTCCTATATGCAATGTGGTAAGAGATATAAAATTCTTAAATCTAATTTTTGAATATGAAATAAATTATTTTTTACACATTATCTAGATATATAAAAAAAATTAATTAATGTCTTTTTCAAAAGCTAGATTTAAGAATTTTATATCTCTTACCACATAGCAGATATGAAGAGCAAAATGTATTGACAAAATATACTGCTAATATTTAAACAAGGGACCCATGGGTCACTGTGCTAAGCTGAAGTTGACCTTGAAGGTAAAAATCTAAAATAATATCAAATGGAGATAAAGTGTAAGAGGAAGAGGTAATATAGGCCATGGTTGGTTTATATGATTGGTTTGTATTGTTGAGCAAGAAATTGTTGCAAATAATATTTTGTGACCTGACCATGTGTTTCCTAATGTTGAAACTGAAGCATGTGAAACATAGTTTTATACTTGGGAAAATAGGCTCTAGTTTAAAAATTTTTCATGTTAAGTGAGTAAATATTTGTCCTGATTTTTTACAAAGTTTATTATATTCGGGCCCATAAACTTTAAGAAATTATACTTAACAGACTTAATTTCTGGCATGTGGACCAATTGCGATTTTTCTGTACATTTATGTCCCTGTAACACCAACATTTATTGTAATAGAAATCTTAATTGTTTATCTTTTAATTTATGCATGTACATAATCTGGTATACTTATCATAGAAATCTCCCAGCTCCCACTTTCCTCCATGGTTAGATAATGATAAATCAATATTACAAAGTCATCATAATCTGTCCCACCCGTACCACACACAGTGTTCCACCTTGCTGGTCCCAGGTTTTACTTGATGGGAACTTTCTTTCAACTTGCATGTACCTGAGGCAATGAGACACCTGAAAGGTAGAATAAGTTCTACCCAATAGTCTTACTATTAAATATGTTTAGATAAAAAATGTTACGGGTGGGACATATTTGATAGAAATGTGGTTTTAATTAATATTTACATCAAATTTATACACTATTAAGACAATAAAATAAGTCACAAACCTTAAATATGCCATGGACTATTTAAAATCAAGGCACAGTATATTTCTTTTTAGAATTTAAAATGAGTAATTGTCAAATTTGCCAAATGTCTATGGAGGACCGTTACAGGTGGGACAAAGGCTGCTTTTACAACAGTTATTACTAATATTCCTCTTTATTGATCAATATTATGTTGAGAAAATGCTATAAAATAATCTGCACAGTCATTCTGATAATTCTGATGAAAAGTTGCAGCAGTTAATTTAAAAAATTAACCCTGCATGGCTACTCTTTGAAATAACTGCTTAAGATATGCTTATTAGTACAGTCCATGAAACACTGTAAAAGTACAGTAAATGTAAAATAAATGTGCTCATGTTTTCCCAACCTTTCTTTTTGGAATCCATACAATGATTGTTACCATTATTGACCAGACCTGCCTTTAATGTCACCTTTCACTATATATATGTCTTTATCAACTAATTTACTAAAACATGTCATTATATGCAGTTTCCCTTTATTATTTGCTTATATTTTAAATTATTTAAATAATATATAATGTTGAAAACATAATAAATGAAATTAAATCCAGATTGATCCAGGGAAAGAAAATTTTTGGCATTAAATATAAATAAATAACAATATGATAAATTGCCTTCCTGAAAATCCTAATTATTAACCAAAGAAGGCCTAGAAAGTATATTAAAACATATATTAAAAGCATAGTATTACCTTTAAAATGAGTTGAAGAAGATACCATCAAAGTTAACATGAAGGAGTTGTTCAATCTTATTTAATCTGCAGCAAGCTATATTCTTTGCCTTGTTACGGGTGGGACAATGTTACGGGTGGGACACGTTACGGGTGGGACAAAATGATGCATCTTTGATATGCTGTATTTTTAATTCACAGGACAGGCATACAGATTAGGCATGACAAAACAGTTAAGGTTTGTGCTTTTCTGTATAAAGGTTTAAGGTTTATCTTGTCTCTAATTTTACACTGCTATTCCACTGTTACGGGTGGGACAGTTATGATTGACGATACCAACCTTTTTGGATGAAACACTTTATTCTGATTTGTTAGAGTTACATGTACCCCAGACACATATGAAATATTAATCTCACTTCTATTCTGGTCAGAGTAACACAAAATGCAGTTCTTGGTTAATAATCATGACAATTGCAGCACTACCTGTTACGGGTGGGACAAAAAAAATATTTTATTTTGACCAAGACATCATATTAGGTACCAAAATCCAAGTTTTGGTTATCTGTATCCAAGTTACCTCTTCATGTAAACTTTCAACCCTACTACACTTTTTAAATTCATTCAGCAGCATATATGCAGCTGATTATTAAGGTCTGCATGGTCATAAAACTTATGGGTTTAAATGTGGACATGTTACGGGTGGGACAAATTGGCCCATAATTTGCTGCAAGTGGATAGAAACATCTTTTCTGTCACACTAAAAAGTGATGGATGTTAATGTCTGCATCATCTGTGATATTCTTAATTAGTAACTGCCTGACAAACAGCCTTATTTTTCTTTCTTTAACCTCAGACACTGTCATGTACAGATTTAGCGCAATTGGCCCATGTACATAGGAACTATATAGAGAAAGTTTTATGGTAAATATGAGGAAAAACAGATGAGTAGTTTTGATATTAGACAGTCCTGAAAAGTGAAAATAGGTTTTTAATAAAAAAATTAGGTTTTTTCTTAATTTCTCAAAGGAACAAAGTCACAAAGACCCAGTTTTCAGCTTGGTAGGAGATCTTGGGACATCTAACATAATGCCAAATTTTTTCAATTCCTAGGTCTTATGGTTTCAAAACGTGCCACATCTACAGACGGACAGACAGACAGACGACGGACAATGTACCAAGACTATAGCTCAGATGACTTATTGTCAGCTGAGCTAAAAAATTATTAAAAATATATATAGATTTATATATATGAACAAGATAGATACTTCTAAAAATTATATTACACTGAGAACATTTTGAGATGGTGAATTTTGATCTGGCCTAGTCAAGATCCCAATCACAATCTGGCCTGTTCCAGTTAAGAACTGGCCTAGACCAAATCTAAATTGAGAAGCTTGATTTTGATCTGGCCTAGTCCAGATCCCAATCGTAATCTGGCCTGGTCCAGTTTAGAACTGGCCTAGACCAGATCCCAATCATAATCTGGCCTAGACCAGATCCCAATCGAGATCTGGCCTAGGCCAGTTCTAAACTGGACAGGATTTAGATCTGGCCTGTGACATATACTTAAAGGATAAAATTTAATTTAAATGAAATAATTTTTTTAATATTTAAAAACAGGCATAGAGATGGTTAAACAAGGCAAATAACTTTAATTTCCATTCTACTGAGACAGGAAAATAATAAACAAATATTTGCATAATATCCTATTTTTTCTTTTGTTAAGTCCATTTTTTAAGTTAATAAATTTTACTATATATTTACAATATATCATATATATCTGAATATTCAAACTGATTCACAAATCAAAATTGCATTAACATTTATACTTAATTTAGTCAGGTTACATCAAATTATGCACACAGATATATTTCTTTTTTTTTTTAAATATATTTTTTTTTCATTTGCAAAGCAGTAAATATATGAAAAGAACACTCCAGAATTCACAATTTTGATTTGCACCTTTATTTATCCATGATTTGTTTCATATATTATCAAATTTTGCCTACTGATGGGTTAAATTATATTTTGTTTAATTATTTAAAAGGAAATAATTTCTTAAAAATGGGACAACAGAACAACGTGGCATCTCTTGGATTACTTCTTGAATTAAAATTTAAAAGAAAAGTTGTGCACACTGGATCAAAAACAGCTTTACATTTACAGAAATACAGTTGACAATAACAAACCATGTATTGCAATATAATTGGTGATGGTGGTGGTGGTGGGGGGTGTTGGGGTAGGGTCCATGAGAATACAGAACAAGTGACCCATGGGTCATGACGCTCAGCTGACTGGGAAGAGATTCGCAAAAGGAAATTTTATCATCTGAATGGTTATACTTACCCATTCAACTGAAGCATCAAACAGATTAACCAACAGGCCAAAATAGTGTCTGTATTTATATATCTCAAAAATAGAGAAAAAATGCATAAAAAATACAAGTGGCTCCACCAGTCTGCAGAAACTAATGGTCAATATGCATGCAAAGAATCATGGTGATCTCTGCATTAGTTGTTACAACTTGTGCCATGTAAACGTGTGACAGCATCCTTAAAGGTCTCAAAAATAGAGAAAAAAATAAAAAAAATTGAATAAAATATAGGTGGAACCACCAGTCTGCAGAAACTGATGAAACACTCCATAAACAATATCCATCCAAAGAATCTCTGCATCCATGGTGATCTCTGCATTAGTTGTTCAGATACTTCAGCTTTTGTATCATATTGTTCATTATTCTTTGGGATACTTCAGAGTCCTATAGCTTGAAGGATATGGGAAACAGAGACCTAATTTCAGGTTTCCACAGACACTTTTCACCTGCCTCCTTGCATGACAAGAATGCAGATTCTAGGTCCAGTTGTTATGATTTGTACCCTGTTGACAGATAACCACATCTTTAAAGGTCTCAAAAATAGACAAAAAAATTTGTAAAAATTTGAAAAAATAGAGGTGGCGCACCCAGTCTGCAGAAACTGATGGAACACCTCATGATCAATATGTATGCCAAAAATCATGACCATCAGTGTTGTAGGTATTGAGATACTGCAGTTTTTGTATCAAATTTTTCATAATTCTTAGGGATACTTCGGCGTCCTATAGCTTAAAGGATATGGGTAACAGAGACCTAATTTCATTTTCCATGGAGACTTTTCATGGATCTCCCTGTGTGTAAAGAATGAAGATTCTAGGTCCAGTCTATACAATTTGTGCTCTGTTAACAATTGTTCATATCTTTTAAGGTCGCAAAAGTAGAAAAAAAAATGAGTAAAAAAACCCGAAATAAATATATGTGGTGCCATCAGTCTGCAGAAACTGATGAAACATTCCATGATCAATATCCATGCAAACAATTATGGTGATCTCTGCATTAGTTGTTCAGATACTTCAGCTTTTGTATCAAATTTTCCATTATTCTGAGCTGTACTTTGGAGTGCCATTGCTCAAAGGATATAGGTAACAGAGACCTAATTTCAGGTTTCCATGGAGACTTTTCATGGGTCTCCCCGTGTGTCAAGAATGAAGATTCTAGGTTCAGTCGTTAAGATTTGCACCCTGTTGACAGATAACTACATCCTTAAAGGTCTCATAAATAGAGAAAAAAAAAATATAAAAATTTGAAAAAATACAGGTGGCGCCATCAGTCTGCAGGAACTGATGAAACATCTAATGATCAATATGTATGCCAAATATTATGACCATCAGTGATGTAGTTAATGAGATTTTGAAGTTTTTTTATGAAATTTTTGACAATTCTGGGGGGTACTTTGGGGCCCCATAGTTCAAAGGATTTGGGTAAAGGAGACCTAATTTCTGGTTTCCATGGAGACTTTTCATGGGTCTCCCCTTTTGTCAAGAATTAAGATTCTAGGTTCAGTCATTAAGATTTGTACCCTGTTGACAGATAACTACATCCTTAAAGGTCTCATAAATAGAGAAAAAAAATTACAAAAATTTGAAAAAATACAGGTGGCGCCACCAGACTGCAGGAACTGATGGAACACCTCTTGATCAATATGTATGCCAAAAATCATGACCATCAGTGTTGTAGTTATTGAGATGTTGCAGTTTTTTTTTATCAAATTTTCCATTATTCTGGGGGGGTAATTGGGAGCCCCACAGCTCAAAGGATATGGGTGACAGAGACCTAATTTCAGGTTTCCATGGAGACTTTTCATGGGTCTCCCTGTGTGTCAAGAATGAAGATTCTAGGTCCAGTCTTGATTTGTGCCCTGTTAACAGATGTTCACATTTTTCAAGGTCTAAAAATAGAGAAAACAATTCGTAAAATATCGAAAAATATAGGTGGCGCCACAAGTCTGCAGAAACTGATGAAACATCTTATGATCAATATGTATGCCAAAAATTATGACCATCAGTGATGTAGTTAATGAGATTTTGAAGTTTTTTTTATGAAATTTTTGACAATTCTGGGGGGTACTTAGCTCAAAGGATTTGGGTAACGGAGACCTAATTTCCGGTTTCCATGGAGACTTTTCATAGGTCTCTCATTGTGTCAACAAATGAAGATTCTAGGTCCAGTCTTTACCATTTGTGCCCTGTTAACAGATGTTCACATTTTTAAAGGTCTCAAAAATAGAGAAAAAAATTCGTAAAAAATCGAAAAATACAGGTGGCGCCACCAGTCTGCAGGAACTGATGGAACATCTCATGATCAATATGTATGCCAAAAATCATGACCATCAGTGATGTAGTTAACAAAATATGAAATTTTTGACTATTCTGGGGGGTACTTTGGGGCCCCATAGCTCAAAGGATTTGGGTAACGGAGACCTAATTTCCGGTTTCCATGGAGACTTTTCATAGGTCTCTCACTGTGTCAACAAATGAAGATTCTAGGTCCAGTCTTTACCATTTGTGCCCTGTTAACAGATGTTCACATTTTTAAAGGTCTCAAAAATAGAGAAAAAAATTCGTAAAAAATCGAAAAATACAGGTGGCGCCACCAGTCTGCAGGAACTGATGGAACATCTCATGATCAATATGTATGCCAAAAATCATGACCATCAGTGATGTAGTTAATGAAATATGAAATTCTTGACTATTCTGGGTAGTGGGGGGTACTTCGGGGCCCAATAGCTCGAAGGATAAGGTTAACAGAGACCTAATTTCTGGTTTCCAAGGAGATTTTTTATCGACCTCTCAGAATGTCAAGTTACAAGATTGAAAGTCCGGCGGTTACGATTTGTGCCAGGTTAACGGACAGACGGACGGGACAGACAGACAGACGACGGACAAAGAGTGATCGCTATAGCTCAGCATGACTGAAAGTCAGCTGAGCTAAAAAACATGCCATGGTCAAATTTGGGCAAAATTTAAGGTACCAATTTTATATTTTTGCTAATATTTTAAAAATTTAAAAGATTTTGATCTAAGGCCAAAATAAAAAAAAGGTATGGTTCTCAGGCAATTTTTTTCAGAAATCAATGTGGGCAGGCGCTTTTTTTATAAAAAGATAAAAATGTCAAATTATAAGGGAAAGCATAAAAGTAACAGATTTATTTTGCTAATTAAGTAAAAGCATTACAAAACATAGGAAATTGTATGGTTTTATCTTCTTGAAAGAAATGTCGGAGCGGCAGAAGCTCAAAATTGGAAAATTTTTATTGAAAATGAAAATAAAAATTTTTTATGCAGGGGTTTAAAACTGATGCGGGCAGTGTCTGAGAACCATACCTTTAATTTTTTTGGCCTAATTTTGGGTATACAATTAAAATTTTGATTAATTAAAGTTATATCCCTGAAAAAAGTCTCTAACTTAACATTGTTTTGGTGTTGAGTGACCAAATATTTTTCCTGATTTT
Organism: Sipunculus nudus; assembly: GCA_026874595.1. Classification (NCBI taxonomy): domain Eukaryota; kingdom Metazoa; phylum Annelida; class Sipuncula; order Golfingiida; family Sipunculidae; genus Sipunculus; species Sipunculus nudus. The sequence goes on from CM049308.1 coordinate 44,519,930, forward strand.
TTACAAAGTGAAATATGTTTAGACCCATAACTTTTTTAAATTATATAATACAAACCAAATTTCTGGTATGTACATAAGAACTATATAGAGGAATATATATGGTAAATATGAGGAAAAACAGATGAGTGGTTGAGTGGTTTTGATATTAGGCAGTCCTGAAGAGTAAAATAGGTTTTAAATAAAAAATTGAGGTTTTTACTTAATTTCTCAAAGGAACGATGTCGCAAAGACCAAGTTCACAGCTTGGTAGAAGTACTACGGGACATCTAACATTATGCCGAATTTTGGATTCCGAGGTCTTACAGTTTCAAAACGTGCCACATCAACAGACAGACAGGACGGACGACGGACAATGAACCACAACTATAGCTCAGATGACTTATAAGTTATAGTCAGCTGAGCTAAAAAGTTATATTCCAATGCAGACCTCTCTATAAGGTTATCAGTTTAAATATTAAGAAAACAAGTATATTTCCAACCATTCCCACTAAAAAGAATAACATTACATTTAATCGCCTTACCTATAAAAATTACACAATATTACCCTATATATTACTAAACACACTCAATTAAGAAATTAAGTCTCAGCTGTTTTCACGTGAGGCATGTTGACTAAAAAAATACAATAGATTTTACATGCAAATTTATGGAATTCACCTCATTTTTCACACTGACCTCATCCCTTTGGCCGATATATAATTATATATATATATATGTGATCTGGGCTAGACCAGATCCCAATCGTGATCTGGACTAGGCTAGTTCTAAACTGGACAGGATTTAGATCTGGGCTCCGACATATACATATATTTAACATAGGCGGTGAAACCAAATATTCATTGGGGGCCCAATAGTAGACCAATATAATTCATAAAGCATTGACATCAGTGCAGTTATCTATGATTGGTTATTATGTTTTTTTTTTATCATATAATGCTACCTGTGATTCTAGGGAACTTGATTGAATTTATTCCTTAATTAAAGAGCTAGATTACACTATTATACAAAACCAGGAATAAACGGAACTTTATAAATATCACATTTGTCAATTACTGATGTCACTAGCCATCAGACATCTATTTCATAAGCTAAAAACAAAAACAGTGTGTTATAATTTGTAAGTTCTACTGGTAGTCGTAGCCTTTACTTAGTAAGTATAGACTATAGTATAGGCTTTACTCCTTTACTACGGCTTTAGGCCTACTTATAAAACCACAAAAGGCACACATACGGCACCACATGTCATAAGGTACGCTGCATGCAACACGACTTCAATTTGGGCTCAAAGTTATACGAATACAGGCATATATATTATATCTTATATACACGACCCTACCTTGGCCCCGTTACTGGTTACAGGACATGGTTGAAATAACTGGGCCTTTTCTCCTTTGGCTGGCTACAACTGTATTACTAATGCCTTCACTGGCACAGACAAGAACCATCGTTAGCAGATCAGAGCCTGTGTTTTTATTATTTACGTCAAGCCTGAACTTACCCAGTTCACTGTTCTAGCTGCCCCGGTCCCAGTCAGCCACAAAGGTCACTCGAGGCCAACTGCAATATGTCACATTCAGCTTCAACACCCAGCTAAATCCGTAACCTCATTTGCCCCAAACCCTGTGTACAACACAAACAAACACTCCTGGCCCAAAATTAACTAACCAATCATACAGGTTCTTTGTTCTTGGTGAATACCCATGAACTAACCTATATGCGAATGGTACACACTACACGATTGGTTGATCAACTGCCAGCTGTCGCAAAGGTTACATAAGGACACAGGCAGGAAAGGGCAAAAGGTGAAAGCCTCGTTTTGATATTCATACAGAGAGCGTGACTGAGCTGTCTGAGCGTCCTCTTTACATATATCATTATATGTTGACCTGCCTGCAAACGGCCCAGAATTCAGAGCGCTCAACTGTGTCTTCAGCTCACACGAACGGTTTATTAATAAATTTTATGGCCTAGCATACGGTAGGCCTACATTTACAGTGGTATGGAACTCTTCGAGCCCAAGCCAGTACGGCCGATATTAGAAGATAGGCCTACGTTCTGCATTGTTAGCGGCGTAAACGTGAATAGGCCTGTAAAAGGCTGTATCAGGTTCGGTATAGCCTGCACATAGGCCTGTTTTTTGTATATCACCCGAGGAAGGGGGCCGAGCACCCGAAAGCTTGTGTACAAGAACCTACACACAGCTAGTCTTTTTCAAAAGGTGTCAACCATTTACATTACTACCTGAAAAATTATTTTTTATAGTCTCACATGGAAATAAAAAAAAAAGGAAAATGTATAAAATTAATTTCAGAAGAGCACTTTAAAATAGTCCATGAAAAGTTATAGTTGTGGCTAATTTAATGCCTTAAATATATCATAAAATTCAACACCGTTACATGGAAATTATCATGAAAGACTGAGTTGGATATATTCTTGCCAATTAAAGTTTCCACATAGGCCCTAATTAACTATGAAAAAAATAAAGGCTCATCTGTACCATATATTTTGTTATATAAATACATTTTAATCTTGCAAAGTGTATATTTTAATTTTATGAGTTGCATTAAACTCTTAAAACAAAATAAAGCCGTAATCCACTAAAGGTATAATGCAATATAAGGAAGGGAAATATAGCAATCTACCTCAATTAATAAAAATGCTGGAGACAAAGGTATTTCCAATATGTTTCAATTCATTTTTTTTCTTGAAATTATGCCGATTTAAAAAATGTAACGGTGTTGAAGAAGGAAAACGGTGCTGAATTATGTAATCATTGGCAAAATTATTATTTTATGGATGCAGACTTCTTTTATTGTATTTTGCAGTTTAATATAAAAAAATACAAAACACAAGATCCCTATAAAAAAAGATTAAATTCTGAATAACAATGCCAGTTTGTAGAATTAAGATGTTACATCAATCCTGCCACCTTTTTGTTTCAACACCGTTCATCGACATTTACCACCGTTAAAAGTTAAATTTACCGTATTGATATATGATGGTATTGAAAAAAATATATATTTATTCGATGAAAATAAACTTTTTCTTGTACTCAGTATACTTGAATGTTGACACCCCCCCCCCCCTAATTTTTAGCAAGTCAATGTCAATGTAATTTTCCCCCTGCTATTCTGAGAATAATAATTATATATTTGAAATGAAATATATTAATAATTAGAATTATAGACTTTGGTTGCATTCCTGATTTTATTATATTATTAAAATGTAACTAAACCTGGTTTAGAATTAATCTATACCGGAAAAATAATTCTTTATTTCTTTTAAATCTTATACTTAATTGTAATACATTTGAAATGTGTCATATACAGACAAAAAAGATATATATAAATATATATATATATATATTTATATTTATATATTTATATATATATGTATAGGTCCTAATTAACTTATAATATTACCCCCCCCCCCCCGGAATATAAATTAACGCCACTGTCCACAACATATATTCTATCTTACATCAGCCAGTCACTCCAGAGTCACATGAGATGATGAAGTCGAGCTGCTGGTCAGTGTGAAGCTTCGCTCCAGTCAACACGCGTTACTACTTACTCTTTTATCATTGTGTATCACATCTCCCACAGTGCAAGTGTTATGGAGGATAGTGATTAGTTTCCACGAGAAAAAATTGTACCTCAAGTTGATGAGAGTGATATGAACATTTTGGACTTAATGAAGTTATTGAACAATAATATGGAAAAAAATGAGAGAAGCGATGTCTTCCTTGGGTCAGGCATATACCCATATGGGTTGGTCAGGGCCCAGTGCTCCGCCTGGTGCCACTGCCGTGATTGCCGGCCCACCATCATTCTCAGCAACTAAAAGGAAGGCATCTGATTTATCTGAGAACGAATATGAGGATAATGAAGAGGTTATATCCAACTTACTGGATAGCAGTATGGATAATCCTGGTATCACTGCATGATGATATTCTTGATACCATTGAGCAGGAGCTCAATGATGAGGAAGCTGTTGGTCCTGATGTAAAGAAGGCAAACGTTATCAACCAGGGGCGTAGCCAAGGGGGGGGGGGGGGCGCCGGGGGCCATGCCCCCCCCCCCCCCACCGGCATCCAGTACTCGCCGTCCTTTCGGAATTTCACTTAGACTTATAATGAATATATATATATATATATATATATATGCATTTAATTGCCTTTGCTATCAGTGGCGGATCCAGAAGGGGCGCCTCCGGCGCGCGGTTCCCCTTTGAGCTGCAATATCTCTCGTTTTACCTAATTTCCCGATATTCGTGATAATTTTCATTTTTCAAATTTCTTTATATTAATTAGCAATTAGATTTTATTTAATTTATCTGCAGTTTATTACTTTCAAACTCATTAGTTTGGGATGAGGTTATTTATGACCAGCTGCAGAACAACTGCAGGCAACTAGAATCTGGTTGGGATCGACCGTGAACAATATCACGGCCCCTCTGGTGATACCGGTAACTGAACTCGCGGTCTGTGCTCGTATAGGAGTCCTGTGTGCTGTCGGGACCAAGGACCCCGGATAATGCAATGTTTAACATTAGGCTTCAACATAACAGTGATTCACTCTGAGCATTATATTTAAAAGATAATATTTTATAAATGTAAATGCGCCTTTGCGCCATTGACTTTAACATGTTGAAAACGATTGAAATTTTATATCGTAATTTTGAAGAAACATAAATATGAAACTTTGAACCTCTCTACAGTTTGACTACATAACGCAAAGAAAAAAGGGATCAGTTTTACAGGAACAGAAAATCCTCATTTTTATTGTGAAAATTGCCTCACAATGTCCTCTTTACAGTGCATTAAACAAAATCCCAATATGTGAGGGGGTATCCTCCTCCTATACCCTCTCCATGTACGTGTAAGTAATCTAAATGACACCATGGTTCATTCTTGAAAATAAAAAAAGCTATAGTTTCATACACAAAATTATATAACGTATAGTAATAATAATAATAATTCTATGTACCCACACATGCATATTAGCATCGGTTTTCGAATTTCTGGATCCGCCACTCATCATTGCCCCCTTCCCTCCCTAAATCCTGGCTACGCCCCTGATCAACAAACGTTTCACATTGTCCACTGATCGCTCACCAAAAAATTGAACTTTATTTACAGCCAAAAATTGTGAGGCCATGGTGGTGCCCAGAGTAAACAGGGAAAATTGGAGTATGATGAGGAGAGATATCAGAAGCTTAGAGATGGGAAATTCTCAGAAATACAGAAATCTATCATAAAAGCCTTTCGAATACTGTCTAATTTGGCCGAAACACTGATCTCATCAGGGAAAAAAAAGAGCCACTCAGACAGGCAGTGGATGCCATAGCATTGCTTGGCAATTCTTCAATGACTTTGTCTATGAAGCGTAAAAACTTCAGTAAACCTGCAGGATTGTGCGGGATGAATACAGCTCCCTCTCAACTCTTATTGGAGAGGATCTCCAGAAAGACGTGAGAGATGTAAAACAAGCCAATCATGTTGCAAAGGACAGTTTCCAGTCATAAAACGGGTGGCAGGGGGCCAAAGGCAAGCACTGGATCAAGAAACACCAGAGGCAGCACAGCCCCCAGAAACACTGGAAGAAAAATGAGGATGAGAAGCATTAAGTAACCGCTCAAGCACCTCTCCAGAAAAAGGTAGGCCAGCTGATTTCTATTCAAGAAAATGTTTTTCCTTTGAACAATTACCTGCATATATAAAACAGAAAAACTTTTTTATCGGTGGCAGACTTTCACATTTTGTGAATGAATGGGAAAACCTTACTTCAGATAGAGAAATTCAGAGCATTGTGCATGGTTATGAAATTGACTTTGAAACAGAACCTGTTCAAAAATCTTGGCCTAAACCTATACAATTAAATAGCAATGAAACAATTGCTATGGATAAAGAAATTCATAAATTGTTAGAGAAGAAAGTCATTACTATTTGTGCACATGAAAAAGGAGAATTTATATCCAATGTTTCCTACGGAGAAAGAGTGCATGATGGCATCTCATACAGGATGATTTTGAATTTAAGCCGCCTCAACAAATTTGTGAATTATCGCCATTTTAAAATGGATTCTGTATTTCATGCTATTCGCATGATGAGGCAAGGTTGTTACATGGCAGCTATTGATTTGAAAGACGCATATTATTCTGTAAAGATTGCAGAGGAACATCAGAAATACCTGAATTTTGTTCTGGAATTGAAAACTCTATAAGTTTGTAGCTATGCCTCAAGGTCTAACTTATACACCACTGATATTTACAAAACTGTGCAAAGTGCATGGTTTTCTCTGAACTACGTAAGCAAGGTTTCTTATCGGTGGGCTACATTGATGATAGCTATCTTCAAGGGTGTGATTATCAGGAATGCACAGAAAATATTAAGGCTACTGTTATGCCGTTTGACAGACTTGGGTTCATTGTCCCCCCTGAGAAATCAGTTTTTCTACCTACTCAGTGTATTACTTTTTGGGGGATTTGTACTCAGGTCTGTTAATATGTCAGTGTCTCTAACAAATGAAAAATAAAAAAGAATATCTGAAGCCTTTCACAGATTAGGTAGGGCTTCTTTTCCTACTATTAGAGAAGTTGCGAAAGTTATTGGGCTGTTAGAATCCAGTTTTTCAGCAGTGCCTCACGGGCCACTTTTTAACAGACAAATAGAAAATGCAAAAAAATAGCTGCTCTTAAAGATGCAAAAGGGGATTTCGACAAACATATGCCGCTTTCTGGGAAATCTATTAAAAATTTAGAGTGGTGGTCAGCTAATATCGATCAGTCATACACCTCGTTCAGATGACAGATGCCCGTCACCCATGTAGAACTATAACTCGTATCAGATTGATGTACCTGCTCTGGGAAGATATCGCATAAAGTTGTCGGTTATGCTCATGTAACAAGGAAGGAGGATACCTGTACAGAAAGGCATGAACGTATCGGTGTTGAGAAACTGTTTGATTATTTCAAGCAAAGGAATATAAAAGTTGGCAACATAGCTCATGACAGGAACCTTTCTGTGAATAAATATATAAAAGAAAATAAAAAAAGAAAAAGAAACACAAAACACAAATGAGAAATGGCATGCTGCCAAGCCAGTGGTAGCGGGTATCAGCAAGATCTCTCAAGGGGCAAAGAAATGTCAAGGCCAGAAGTGGCACCCACAGCTGGCTGACAAAGGGGCTTTGCTCCGAAATCACATTTACTGGAGTATTGAAAACTGCAATGGCTGTCCGGCAACACATAGAAAAAATATCAATTCATCAATTTTACATTTTCAAAATATTCATGACAAATGTCATCCTGATTCAAAATGCAAGGACCACCTGTATGTGCCTAGCTTCAGCATACTAAATGATCCCAAGGCCATTCAACTTTTATCGTATTTCATCCATTCCTTGACCGTGTACAAGTGTGCCATTGATTTTTTTCAAAATAAGGATACTTTCTGTATTGAAAGTTTGAACAATGCTATACGCTGCAGTACTTGGACAAACGTGTCCATTTCAGGAATGATGAACATTACAAAATGCGCTACGGTCTTGTAATTTTAGATTGAAATGAGCAAGTATATCAAACAGACGCCTGTCAGTAGATCACAGTAGACGGAAGAAGGGGGAGAAAGTATACAAACGGAAAACCGACAGGTTTGTCAATGATCTTTGGTGTCATTTAATTACTCTGTTTAGCAGTGGACACACAGTGAAAACTCACAAAGGTGAGGAGAATTGTGACATGGATAATAGTGATCAAACAATTTGTGTGGAGGCAGAAACCGTGGAAGATGAGCTGATTGACCAGTTTGACACTGAGGACAGTGAGGCTGAGCTGCAGTTTTATGAATAAACTTATATATGTTAATTACTATGCTCTAAAACGGTTCTACCAGTCTGTGAGACAGAAAGAACGCAAATGAAAGAAGATAATACTTTCTATGTCGTGATAAGCTTAAATATATATATATATATATATATATATATATACATATATTTAATTAAAATCAGAGTAATATACGCTTTCGTTTGTATATACCTTCATGAGCTTGTAGTGTTCTGAGGAAATCAGTCAGTGTAAGCACACAAGGTGATAATCATGCAAACTGATCATTATTTGAATGGATGTTTGTTAATGAAAAACATCATCAGTGTCAATGTACTCCTCTGCCAGTAATGTTTAGAATTTCTGAGCTCGCATAGTTCTACATATTTCCTGGTTTCTTTGTGAAGGATATATATATATATATATATATATATATATATATATATATGTATATCTTTTAGTTCTATCATATGTGTCAGTGTATATATTTTTTATTTGCCAGTGGTATATATTATTTTCAAATACATGTATTGTGTACAAATATTGGAGAATATTGCAGAACTCATTCTCTTTGTAAATATACCTAAGTGCCAGTCATATCAATTAACATTTCTATATACTATATAAATATACTTGTCCAGATATCAACACACCTAAGAAAAATCAAAATAATTCAATATTCAGTTGGTCTTCTATATTGTTTCCTCTTGTGCATCCATAAATAATAAATTTGAATTGTGTTTTGCATGTTAGCCCTGAAAATAAATGTTCATGTGTCTTTAGAGACAATGCTTACACATATTGCATAAAGTTTGATTTCTTATGTGTATCAGAGATATTATGGTGATATTTGTTATCTTATAGGGTATAACTATATATATATATATATATATATATATATATATATATATAAATAATACACTATGCAATATAACATATACATATACATATAAATACACCCAAAAAACTATTCCTTCAAATAAAATTGCCAATAAACAATATATACCTCTTCATTATTTTATGCATAGTTTGGTGAATAGTTTCCAATATATTGCTTTGTGTAGGTTCCAGAGAGAGAGAGAGAGAGAGAGAGAGAGAGGGAGAGAGAGAGAGCGTATGTGTTTGTCTGTGTGAGTCAGAGAGAGAATGATATATATATTGTCAGGGGTTGCCGACTCGCAGGTTCTCTCATGAAAACTCGAACTCCAGACAGACGTTAAGACGATGTTTTTAATCAATATATTAAAGCCGTACAGGTTCGCACCATGCACATACACTAAAATATATTAAAACAGCAGGCTACTGGAGGCTGACTACCAGGTGCCCTCCCTCAATACTTATACTATCCAGAGGCCCGAGTGAGGACCTGAACGAAACAAGGGCTACAAGGCTGATGCTGGTACCGTTATCTGTCCACTACATAGTAAATGTGTGTTTCCTGTCTGCTCTTAAAATGCCTATTAAGCAAAGACTATTATAATTTCAACAATAAATATTACCTTCCCAGATTACTCAAGGAACACTTAATCAGTGATACTAATTGTGACGTAATCACGAATTAGGGTTAAATAGTAATGAGGAATAAACTTAGATTATACTTTGTGGATTTTAATTTATCAATTGGAAAATGATTAATAACTGGAAATTTAAATAAGGTAAGGTATCATGACATATATGTACTTACAGGGAACAAAGAGGCCCACCTGATACTATATTATTCTAAGAAATATAAATTAGGACCTGCTTGCAAATAAAGAAATATACTTTGACAGAAAACACTATATATATATTCATATGGGATATTGAGCATTAAATTGCCGTCGGGAGCCATCAGTGTCAGCGCGCAGGCGCTGGGCTGGTGGCATCGCCTGGCCGCTTACGCAACAGGCCGGGGACAACAGGGACCAGAGCTAATTGATAACGGCTGGACGTCAAGTGTACGCCGAGACCTGGGTGTACGAGTGCGTACTCTGTAACATACCTACCCCCCTAAGTGTGAGCGTCCTCGGCACACTAATTACAAAAAAAAAATAGATCAACTAGATAAATAAATAGAAGCTTAGATATACTAAATGAATTAAAAAGAGCACCTATGAAACAGATTAGCCTGTCATCACTCGGTCAGTATATTTCCTTTATAGAATCTGAATGTACTTTATCTACCTGCTAGTTAGCTAACCTATGTACTCCTTAAGTATGACCCGACCACCAATCGGTTGGTTCCGTTTGCACGAACACCGGTCGATCAATTTAATATTAGAGGTGCACACTGATCAACATATCTCCTTCATATCAACATGTAAATATATCCTTATGATTTCTATTTGATGAACACCTAAATTATACTTCTCACTATTGACCTCTTGCAAGCACCTATAATGCAATAAGACGAACCTACACTGTGTTCCTCTCCACTTGTTAACTTAATAATAATTCCTGAATTTGCACTTCAATACATGAAACCTAAAATATATGAGCACTTATATAGTATCCTTGCATTGCTAAGATTCCTTAATTCCTCAATGGGACTGGCATTAAATATGCACATATAATTAAACACAAGAGTCCTTTTTCTTTCTATATTTCATTTCAAAGTCCTGAATCAAGTCCTTATCACCAATCACTAGGTCTGTGTACTCCCAGGAGTTGTGTTCCGGCCCGAGGCCTTGCCACTGCACGAGGTACTTCGGTTCCAGTCGTCCCGCGGCGTTCCGGGTCCACATCCTATCTAAGATGCGCTCGGGCTTTTTGTGGTCGGTTGTGAGCGGGTCATCTGGGGTCGAGGTTTCTGGTACTGTGTCTGAGATTTGATCACCATTATTATTCACGTTCGTTTCTACTTCCATGTCATCTTCAAAGTCATCGATCGGGGTTCAGATCGGCGCATTATCCGCGGATCGAAGTAAGGCTTTATACGATTAACATGCACTATTTGTTGCTTCCGCTGGTTATCACATGTTTCCACGCGGTAGTTCACGGGAGATGTTTTCTCCATTATCCAGTAGGGCCCATGCCAGGGTATGAGTATATAGCTAAACGCAAAGCCCAACTTGGTCATCTGTATCTTGTGCACACTCATCAAATCGTAGTTTAAGTTTCTGTTGTGCTAGTTCAGTGTTCTCTTTGACTAAATGAAATGCTTCCTGCAGCCGCGTGATCATTTCAGTTCGATACTCGTCTGTGGAGGTGTATGTGACCGCCGTAGTCTGCAATGTAGCTTCGACCGGTAGCACCATGTCATGTCCGTGACATAAGAAGAACAGTGTTTCCAGCGTGGTGTCATGTAAGCTAGACCGGTACGCGGCGAGCGCAAACGGGATGAACTAGCTGGTCCCAGTCTCTTTGATGGCTCCTCACATACATTGATATTTGTTGCACCAACGTGGCGTTGAATCGTTCCACGAGCCCATCAGTCTGCGGCCTATAGGCACTCGTGTTAATCTTTTTTGTGTTCATAATTGTACATATTTCGGATAGCACTTTTGACAGGAAGTTCCGCCCGCGATCGGAGAGCAGTGTTTGCGGTGCGCCGTGCCAGCAACAATTTCTTCCACGAATGCCCGCGCAGTGGTAACGGCATCAGCTGCTCGAACTGCACGTGCCTCAGGGTATCTTGTAAAATAGTCACTGAAGACGATAATATACCGGTTGCCGGAATCAGTAGGTGGAAGGGGTTATAGTACATCGACCGCCACACGGTCCCATGGGCCAGCCACAGGTATTGGTAACAATGGGGCCAGTTTCCTATTGCTCGGTGTCTTTCTTGTTGCACAGTCCACGCACGACTTACACCAGAACACTACGTCGGCGTACATGCCTTTCCAGTAGAATTGCTCTTGTATCTTGGTATATGTTTTGTGGAAGGCTAAATGGCCGGTCGTTGGGTCATCATGGCAACAGTACATTATCTCGTCTACGAGAGCACACGGTACTACTAACTGTCCGTTAGTTAGCTTCTGCTGCGGGGGCCGGGACACCACAGGTTGTACAGCACTCCATCCTCTAATATGTATTCCCCCGATTCAGCTGCTATTCGGCGGGCATTGGCCGAGTTAGTGGGGAGCGTACCATCCTGTAAATATTGGATCAGTGGCCTCAGACTGGGGTCACGTGATTGATGGTCGACGGCCTTCTGTTCCATATGGTCACTCAGGTCAGCGAGCTGTTCGATGGGTGCCACTGTGGTTTCAGGCATCGTGTCGGTGTTGAACGGTGTTCGCGACAGGCCGTCAGCATTCCCGTGCTGGGTTCCAGGTCGGTGTTTTACTTCAAAGTCATACTCTTGAACTTTCAATGACCAGCGTGCCAGCAGGCTGGCCGGGTCTTTGATGTTCATCAGCCACTTAAGGGGATTGTGGTCAGTGATCACGGTGAACTTACGCCCGTACAGGTAGTGGCGGAAGTGTTGCACTCCCGAGACTATTGCCAGTGCTACCTTTTCGATCACAGCATAATTCCGCTCGTGCTTTCGTAGCTGGCGACTACCATAAGCGACAGTAGTTTCACCATGTCCCTCAGTCTGTTGAGCTAACACAATCCCTAATCCAGTATCACAGGCGTCCGTATAGAGCACAAAAGGGCGAGAAAAGTCTGGGTGTTGTAATATCGGCTCACATGTCAGCGCTTTCTTTAGACTTTCAAAGGCATTGGCGCATTTATCGTCCCAGCAAAATTCAACATTCTTCTTCATCAACCGATGTAGCGGACTCGCAATACTAGCAAAATCCTTCACAAACTTTCGGTAATACGAAGCCAATCCTAGGAAACTACGGAGTTCTGACACATCTCTAGGAGCCGGAAATTCACGGACGGCATTTACCTTCTCGGGATCTGGTTCTACTCCATCCCGAGAGACAACATGGCCGAGAAATGATACCTTTGGGCTACAGAAGGTACATTTCTTACCTTTCAGTTTAAGCCCAGCTTCTCTAAAGCGTTCAAAGATCTCTCCTAGTCTTTCCAGGTGCTCATCAAACGTAGATGAGAAAACAATTTTATCATCTAGGTATACGAGGCATTTCTGCCATTGCATGCCACATAGTAAGACGTCCATTAAACGTTGGAACGTGGAAGGAGAGTTACATAATCCGAACGGCATGGTATTGAATTCGAACAGTCCACGAAAGGTAGTAAATGCGGTTTTCTCTTTGTCTTCTTCGGTGACAGGTATCTGCCAATAACCAGATGCTAAGTCCATGGAGGAGAAATATTTCGATCCTTTGGACGCATCAAGCATATCGTCAATGCGCGGAAGCGGGTACACATCTTTCTTTGTAACAGAGTTCAACTGACGGTAATCCACACGGAAGCGCTCGGAGTTGTCTTTCTTCTTTACCAGTAAGATCGGAGCGCCCCAGGGGCTCTTTGATGGCCTTAGGGTGTCACGGTCAAGCATATTCTGTATATGCTCTTGTATCACCTCTCTCTGAGACATGGGAACACGGTATGGTCTCTGTTTAATCGGAGCATGATCACCAGTGTTTATGTGATGTTCTACCAGATCAGTTCGGCCAAGGTCGCAATCATCGCTAGCAAATACATCCGAATATCGAACAAGAAGATCTTGTAGCTGTCCTACCTGATCAGCCGCCAAGCCGTTCTGAGTAACATCTGGAAGGCCCCCCGTAGTTTCACCTTGAGTCGGAGTCGGCCCCGTGTGTATGGCTGCACACTCGGCGATTTCCAATTTACCCATACAGGTGCCAGCGTGTAATCTGACAGCGGTCGTACTTGGGTTCAATACATGGGTAATCACAGAATTGTTTCTAGTCACTGTCAATGCACGAGCCGGGTAAACACGATATTTCTCAAAAAATGAACACTGGGTTCAACTACAACACATACACCATCCGGTGCGCCTTGGGCTTCTAAGCTGATGGTTATTCCAGAACGCGCTTGGATCTCTATCATTTCCAGTAAATTCACAGACCATTCACGTACAGGTGGTTTGTTTGACATACTGACTTTTTCTTCTTGCCAGATAACACACTGATCGTAAAAGTCAATTAACATTCCAACAGAATCCAGCAAGTCAGTTCCTACAAGGCAGTCATATGGGAAGTTTTTGGCTACCTGGGCGGTGTGTATGACTTTAGGGCCAGCGATTTCGAGTTCAATCGACACCTGTCCTATAATGTTTATTTGGTCCCCGGTAGCTGACACGATGGGCCCACCCGCGGCGGGGAGTATTTCGGCGACACCCATTTCGGTAAGCAATGTGTGATTTACTATAGTTATTCCCGCACCAGTATCCACAAGAACAGTAACGGGCACGCCATTCACTTTTCCGGGGACTCTGACCCCATGCGACCTTACGGGCGGTGAACATAGAGCAACATGCGCGGCAGGAAGACGGTTTGAGTTTATAACTGAATTTGACAGACTTACCGGGGTTGGCTCTTCACTGGCATCTTGACAGTGCGATTGACATTCAGCTGTTGATTGATTGTTCACACCGAAATGTATACAGGTAACGTCCTCTGCGGTTGTAAAACAGGCGTTTGAACCGTTGGGCTCTTCTCTAACGAGATCTGTCGTACTATTTTCGGTAAATCCGTAGCGTTCATCACGAATACAAGCAACACGATTTGGAGGATTTCCGGTAGCGGCCCCTTCACCTCCAGTGGAAGAGGCGTAAATTAGTTTTTTGAGTGTCACTGCGGCCATGTTTTTCTTCACATCGCGGCTCGATGTGCCCTACGCGTCTGCACCAGTTGCAGATGGGCTGTCCATCTGTAGTCCTTAGATTACGCCCATATGTGCGGCGCTCAGGTGCTTGCCTAAAGTTATCAGCAGCAGGCCGAGGTGCGCGGTTATATCTCTCTGGTGGTTTTTGGTCGATTTTACGGGCAAGTTGGTCTAACTTTTCGGTTAGTGAGTTAAACAACGTGTGGATACTACCCGCAGCTGCAGCCTCGCCCTGAACACTGTTGCAAGGGATGGGTCCGCTTACAAGTTGTTCGTGACACTCTTCTCTTTTAGCCACGCAGAAAGCTTGTTCGAAAGCCACTGGGTCTGCTAACATCACGTATCTACGTAATTCCGGGCGCATTCCTTGCAGGAAATGTTCGCGTGTAAGTTTATCTTGCACGTCCTTGTGCATTCCTGCGTGTGCACGACGAGCGAGGGACAGAATGGCTTGACTGAAATCGTCCACCGACTCACCTGTCAACTGTTTCCTCTGAAATAATTCCGCATAGTGTAGTCTTTGCTGCTCCTCCGGCATAAACCTGTTGCGTAAGGCAGCGCATAGTTCACTGTTGTTCTGCTTGATAGTGTCCGTTAAGTCCTCATAAGCATCGGCCGCACGACCTCGAAGGAATACTGGCAGTACATCCAGTTTCCGGGACTCATCCCAGGTGCTGGCTTTAGCTATTGGCTCGAATGACTTAAGCCAGGAGACAATATCTTCTTGTGGTTCTCGATGGAACCGCGCTGGAGTGACGAGTCCACCAACCTGAGCCATTTGACTTGACTCGCTTTGCGTCAGTGGCATTACTCCGTGAAGTGGCGAACTTCCTAAATCCCTCTTCTGAACACCAATTTGTCAGGGGTTGCCGACTCGCAGGTTCTCTCATGAAAACTCGAACTCCAGACAGACGTTAAGACGATGTTTAATCAATATATTAAAGCCGTACAGGTTCGCACCATGCACATACACTAAAATATATTAAAACAGCAGGCTACTGGAGACTGACTACCAGGTGCCCTCCCTCAATACTTATACTATCCAGAGGCCCGAGTGAGGACCTGAACGAAACAAGGGCTACAAGGCTGATGCTGGTACCGTTATCTGTCCACTACATAGTAAATGTGTGTTTCCTGTCTGCTCTTAAAATGCCTATTAAGCAAAGACTATTATAATTTCAACAATAAATATTACCTTCCCAGATTGCTCAAGGAACACTTAATCAGTGATACTAATTGTGACGTAATCGCGATTTAGGGTTAAATAGTAATGAGGAATAAACTTAGATTATACTTTGTTGATTTTAATTTATCAATTGGAAAATGATTAATAACTGGAAATCTAAATAAGGTAAGGTATCATGACATATATGTACTTACAGGGAACAAAGAGGCCCACCTGATACTATATTATTCTAAGAAATATAAATTAGGACCTGCTTGCAAATAAAGAAATATACTTTGACAGGAAACACTCTATATATATATCCATATGGGATACTGAGCATTGCCGTCGGGAGCCATCAGTGTCAGCGCGCAGGCGCTGGGCTGGTGGCATCGCCTGGCCGCTTACGCAACAGGCCGGGGCGACAGGGACCAGAGCTAATTGATAACGGCTGGACGTCAAGTGTACGCCGAGACCTGGGTGTACGAGTGCGTACTCTGTAACAATAAATATATATTATATATTTGTATAATAAATAGCACGTTAAACTGTCTGCACTCAACTGTGAGTCAAAGTTTTCTGACAGACAGATAGACAGATAAATAATATTACATGCAAGTCTGAACCAAATAATAAAAATGCACAACACTCTGATCCCGGCACAACCTGTGGAAACACTGGACACTGGCTTAGCTATACTGGACACTTGCTTATCTATGCAAGCACAGATTTCTTGCAGTCCAGGGCCTGAGTTCAGGCAGGAGAGCGCTGGACACCAGTGACACAGCAGGTTGATCACTTGATTAGATAATAATGAGGTGTGGCTAATTACCATATGTCTTCAGGGAGTAAACAGAGTAGATTCTGTCAGGCAAACCAAGGGTGTGAGTGTTTGGCCTTTAAGCATCCAGACTACACTTTAGAAAATATGCTAGTAGTAACGGGTGGTGCTGTCACCATAAGGACAGTGCTATTTGAAACCAACTGTTGACCTGTTTGCCTCTAGGCTTAATAAACAACTGGACACCTTTGTCTCACGGACACCCCAGCCTGGTGCACTATTTACAGATACTTTCAGTCACTCATGGACTGATATACTTTTCTATGCATTTCTATGTTTCAGTTTAATACATCAAATGGTTCAGAAGATAGAGTCCGACAAAGCAGAGGGCCTGCTTATAATTCCAAATTGGCCAACCCAGTCATGGTACCCATCCGTCATGAGACTGCTTACAGATTACCCGATTCTGTTACCAGCACTTTTAGCAT
The DNA here is from genome assembly GCA_026874595.1 of Sipunculus nudus. Classification (NCBI taxonomy): domain Eukaryota; kingdom Metazoa; phylum Annelida; class Sipuncula; order Golfingiida; family Sipunculidae; genus Sipunculus; species Sipunculus nudus. Next base: position 44,536,875 of record CM049308.1, read on the forward strand.
GAAGCTTGTCCGGGAAAATTTCAGACAGAAAGAATTTTCAAGCAAAGTTAATCAACTCATCCTATCAAGTTGGAGACCCTTAACCCAAAAGCAGTATGACACATATCTTTGAAGATGGGAAATGTACTGTGCTTCAAGGGATGTTAATCCCTTTTTGCCATATATAAAATATGTTTTGGATTTCTTAGCTGAACTTTATACTGCAGGTTCAGGATACAGTGCTACTAACACTGCCCGCAGTGCTTTATCTTCTGGGATTAGTCTCGGTGATGGGAGGACCCTAGGGGGCCATCCAGATGTGACGCGGCTCCTCAAAGGAATCTTCAACAAGCGGCCCTCATTGCCTCGCTATGCCTCTCATGTGACTCAGGAGTGACTGACAGATGTGAGGTAGAATTGAAAATTAAATGAGCCTTACCTGTAAGGTGAAGTTTAATTGAAGTTCTGCCGATCTTATGTCAGGAACGAAGCAGTCACATGCCCAGCCCTTTATACTGGGATACCAACCCGGTTAACTTGTGGTTAACTTTAACGTTAACAAAATTTCTTGAGTCCATTCATGCGTTAAAGTCTGACCAGCAGCTTGGCTTCATCATCTCATGTGACTCCTTCGTTCCTGACAGAAGATCGGCAGAACTTCAATTAAACTTCACCTTACAGGTAAGGCTCGCTTAATTTTCAATTATACTGGCATTAAGAGTGACTTCTATTTCATGTACAAAAATGTATAAACCTACAAACAAATTTTAGTCTATTTTGCCTACAGGTGGAGGATGTAACAAGAATTCCAAAGTTCCTGATGACACGTTAATGTCTGTAGGATATTCTCCCTCTCTTAAATACTTTATTCTCATTTGTTAAACACATAAGTGTCCCTTGTGCAGCACTGTTATCTAAAATAAAAGAAAACCAAACGTTTAACTGAATTGATGTTCTTCTTGTTGTATTTTTAAACGGACGTATATTCTTTGACAACTTCTTTTTGTTTAACTGAGTCATATCTAGGAAATATCTCCTTGAAGGAGCTGTGAAAGAAGTTGGGCAGTCATGTGCACCCACAGTATTGCCAAACGACGACTGAAAGTCTCCGTATCGTAAAACTAACTTGGCTCAATTTAGATTTAAGGTGTTTACCGTATTTGACGGAATAAGCCCCCCTACCTACATCTGCCAACTTCCAAAGTGCGTCACGATCCTCTAATTTAAAACTGCGACTTGTGTACACGTGTTTGACTTCACAGCACATTCAGGACAATTCAGAAAAACAACGTTCTTTTAGCGATGGTTGTGTGAAGTTTTGAAAAATTACTAATCCAAGTGATACCGATTTGCAGACGATTTTAATTTGTATTGTATGAGCAAATTGTATGAATGACTGCAGTGCGAGATTTCCTTTGCAGGTGAAGAGGAAAAATAAGGTTGGTAATAAATGAACTCTTTAATAAAAGTCACCGCCTAATAAGGTAGTAGAATATATAAAATGTTATTATAAAGGTATGTAAAACAGTATTTATTTGAAAGATGAAATAATATAATACGGGACGTCGGTACTCCGATTATGACAGACAACCTGCGCAAATACCTTTGGCAGCTGAGCCGATGTATGACATGGAATGGCATCGCCAATAATTGTTCTTTTTGTCCTTCATTGTGCATGATATTACATGCAGAGGTTTTTAAAAAAAGCTGAAATACTGGCCCTCAGATTACAGCGTATTTTATTAACTTCAGTGCGTATACGCACCAAATCCGGGGTTTTGTTTTAACATTGTGAGGAAATTCGTCCTATTTATGTTTCGCGGAAACACGGTCCCTTTCTTGAACTTTGTTGACCCGTTATAATACATTCATTTCTTGACGTAGTCCAATAATACAAGCTTGACAAACATTGAATTTCACGTCACCTGAGGAAAAGCTGCTTCATATTTATAATTATAACGCGCTTCTGGTTGTCTTGTAATCGAAGTGCCGTGTCAGTTTGCAAGCCAGCTGACAGCTCCGCATTCACTGGACTCATGAACATTTTACGCGGTAAATACGGCACCATATAAAAAAAATCACCCTTTTTTAAATATGCATATTACGTGCTATTGGATGGCATTTAGCCAAGTAGGCAAGTTCCCAGCATCCCTTGCGCGAGCGCTGTATTCGCACAAATAAACACGGGGCTCTGGGATCTTGAGTACTTGGGAAAGCCCCCGCACGCTGTCAGCGACATCGACAAATATATCACTGCATGCATACATGTTTCAAGTGAATTGCCAACATATTTTTTGTGCAAAAAAGACATTAAAACATATATATTCAGGACTTGGAATTCCGTTTCGGTCTGTCAGTTCCGCGATTCCGTCCTAAATCGCGGAAAATCACTGGATCTACTGTTAGAAGGGCTTTCATATATTGATTCAGTTAAAATCTCTGTGTCAATGCGGCAAGGGCAAACCTTTTTTCACCAATTATTTAACTCTGTGCACATGTAAATCTGATGTATAAACGAAAAATTAAAAAAAAAACAAAAAAAAAAACACCCATTGCAATGTTCTTTATTGAGTGTATATTACCACCATACGGACATGATCACCGACATTCACGGCGTCCAGTTCGACCGACGTAATAATGCTGATTGCCGCAAATTACCCTTTGCGGCCCTGAGGACGCAGAAAAACTTGTACCCGTGTATAAGACGGCCGCTCCTCTTTGCCAAAAATTTAAGGATAAAATTTATCGTCCTGTACAAGAGCAAATACGGTAAATATATATATGTCATTGCATAATACATCCACATACTACCTTTATTCAGGTCATCCGATTAGCATTGCCACCCTGGGTCGGCCTTCACGGACACAGTCAGTCAATGTTCACTATGGAACACTTGACCACTGATTCTGGTGTGTGTAACTAATAGTATCATTATATTAGATGATAAAGCCTAACGAATAAAACTGGCGGTAACTTTTAAGCTTGGCGGGGAGAAATGAAAGCATAACGTTGTCCCATGTTATATTGGCTAGGGAGAAAAGTGAGGTTAGGATGGCTCATCCATTACACTCTTAGAAATAAGGGTTCAAAGGGGTTCTTTGGGGAACCCAGTAGTTCCAGGTGGAACCGTGGGGGTTCCATATGCATTAAACCGGGTCTTTGCAAATGATAGCGTTCTTCACAATAAGCAGGTTAGCAAGTTCCACAGCCACGTGAAGAACCCGTGAAGGGTTCTTCACGACGGCGTCGTATGACCTTTTGCACACGATACGCGACACCCGTGTTTTCTTTGCGGCAAGAAGCTATATGTGGAAAGGGCACAGCACTGAAGAATATTTGGAAATAGGTAATTATAAGATCTTTTAACTAACGAAAACTATTTGATCTTGATTTATAGTTGATGGCAGCAGACCCGAAAAATTTAGTTGTCAGCAGGTTTATCTGCTGTACTGGCTGTGATTGCCTATCAGCTGTCCTGGGCAGCGCTGGCGACCGGTGACCTATATAAAACCAAGTGACAAGTGACAAGATGGACCCGTTCATAGAGGTGTCCTGCTCGAGTGATAAGCACACGGCCTGCTTGTAGTGTGAAGATTCAGGAGGTCGGACCATGACAAGTTTATTGCTGGCTTTTGTAATTTCTGTTCGTATGACTATGACATTCTGTGTATACAGTTAGTATAACTGAAGACCCAGCTTTAGCTGCTGTGCAGCGAATACCTCAAGAATACCAGCCCGTACAGACAACGTTCACCATGGACTTGTTCAACAGTCAGATGTTCGGAGATTAACACCATGATTGACCATCCGCCATCTTACAGCAGAAGACGATGTGACGATTATAAATGGTAAATATTTTACAAATTCACAGTATATAATGTTGCATATATATATATATATATATATATATATATATATATATATATATATATATATATATCAGCATAATATACTGTGAATTTGGGAAATATTTATCATTTATGATATTTATCATTTATGATAGTGGCCAAACATATGACCGCTTTAAAATATTAACAGAACATAATTTATTCGAATTGTAATAGAAGTATTTATCAAAGAAAATTTGGTTACAATAAACTACAAAAAAAGTAGTAATTTAAATTCTTCCAAAAAAATGTCTCAAATGTTTTTGTTTTAATACCACTAAACATTTTGGTTATTATAAAGACCCCTTCCCCTTGTGTCACATGTTCTGAAAAAATAGAAACATATTAATTATTGCAATATATATTATTTGAATGAATATACTATTTGTTATGCTGCCTTACATTTTTTCACATATATGTTAAATTTTATTTTGCGAAATGGCTTGGCCAAAGAACTCAAAGAATATGATGCTGGGGCGTATCCAGAAACTCGCGAACGAGGGGGGGGGGGGGGAGGGGGCACTAATACTGGATGATGCATATATATATATATATATATATATATATATATATATATATAAGTAAATAATTATTACTAATGTTTTTTCTGCCTATGAAAAATATGATTATTTGTTTTTTTTTTTATATTTCACTGTTAAGAATTAAACGTGGGGGAAGGGGTTGTAAAGTCAATTACATGTACACAAGGGAGGGTATGGGAGGAGGTGTCCCGCTCCTATATTGAGATTATTTAAAAAATATGCAATGTAAAGACGACATTTTGAGGCACCTTTTACAATAAATATATGACGATCTTGTACCTAAACGAATATTCTCTTGAATGTGATTGCATAACGCTGACATACTCCAGAGCGTTGGGGTTCACATGTGGCCGGCTTTAATATTCATATTTTAATTAGGTTATAAACTGAAAAGTACATACATTCATTCGTTTGTAATATGTAATCCGCGTTATGACCCAAATCCCATTTTACAGAGCTGTTCATCAATATCCTAAATTTATGTATTAGAAAGTAATAAACTTTCTAAGAAAATTGCCAGGGAATAAAAATGATTTAAAAGATGAAAATTTATCACGAATAACTGGGGGAAAATAAGAGATTAAGTTATAGATGTTACAGCTCGACGGCAACCCCCCCCCCCCCCCTCTGAAACCGCCACTGTGATGCATAGGAATGACGTTTTACAAAGTTGCTTCAAATTCATTCAAAAATAATCATCAATTTTCCAATATATTCCTGCTAGGATCTGCAATTTATTTTGATCTCAGATTTATCTATTGTTTAACAAAAATGGTGCCATCTGAAACTTTAATTTTGTTTAATATTTACAGACTGCATTAGTTCATCATTCAGCATTTTGCCTTGGGAAATGAAGTCTTGTGTTTTCTGTTTCTGTCATCCTTCAGAGTTTGAATAAATGTAGCCAACATTTTTTTTTTAATTTTTGGGTATAATTATAAAGTCGAATCAAGGTTTATGCAGACAAATATTCATTACCTCTTTAGATTTAGAATACATTTCCCTAAAATGTCACAAACAGTTGTGTGAACGATAGACTAATATCATATGGAGCTTCATGACCCATGGGCCACATATTTTCTTGTGATAAAGGCAAGATATACATCTAAATGAACACACTGATCTGTACATAACTCGATTGAAAAAAAAATGGTACAATTTACACCCGCCCAATCTAAATAAATATTGTTTTATATTTTCAGGATGAATGAAGACTCTTTGGCACAAGAAAGAGACCAATTATGAAGTATGAGGAGCTTGAGACAACGTGTTGAATTTCGTCATGGTGGTAGTATCAAAGCAAATTCTCTTACCAAGTGAAAATACATGCAGCAGAAAAACAAAAACAAAAACAAAAATTGCAGCAACACGAAAACCAGCTCTGAGCTGACTGTCATAAATATTTGTTAGCAATGTTTTATGATTATCTATAATAGGTTTCAGTTTTCCTAGATCCATATGACCAGCTTAATTATATTTTGGAAGTCATCTGAGCTTTGTTATAAAATGCAGATTTGGTACATATATTTTGTGTGTGAGGTCAGCGATAATTAATTTTGATGTCTAACAGTGAGTGAAGGCAGGCACATACTGAATTAAACCAACCAAATTTTCTCTTGATATCTAATAGGGAGTGATGGTAGGAATAATCACATCGAGTGTGAGGCCAGCCACATTTGCTGTTGATATTCAGCTGCGAGTGAAGGCATGCAGTCACATACTGAGTGAAACCTACCAAATTTCCTCTTGATATCTAATAGGAAGTGATGGTAGGCATATTCATATCGAGTGTGAAGCCAGCCACATTTGCTGTTTTTTTTTTTTATCTTATAGTGAGTGATTGTAGTCCCACATACGACGTATAGCCAAACTCATCATAGATTTGGTTAATATATTTATTTCTTTATTTAGGAATATGTTTAAGAATGCTTATAATCACACTGCAATTACACAGAGGTATCTCATTTTGAAACCATATTGTATTTTTCTCAATTTATTATACTTTAATCCATAGAACTTCGTAAAACTGCATAGCTTTATCATATAGAGGAAAATTGTTTAATTTGAGAATGTCCCCATTCAGTCATTCAAAGAATAATATTACAAATACAGTATTTATTACAAGTAGAACTTTCAAGTCGAATTCATTTAATTCATCTAATTATGTTGTCTTGTACAATTGATTATTTAATTTATCTCTCTTTGACAGATTCAGACTATTTAGGCAGTCGGTTGATGTTAACCTACGATCGATGTCCTTCGATATGCTGCCAAATCAACAAAGAGGCTGGTATAATTATCAGAACGGACAGCATTTACTCTCTTATTTATTTATCTTCGCTGATAGTATTCACGAAGAATGTGGGTGCAGTGCCACGTCTATACGAATATGAAACTTGATGGCAGCTTATATTGCATACTATATGCCTTGAACTGGCCCAAGCATGACCAACTGTCAAGATTTTTACAGTTTAAAGTGTTAAGCAAAATAGAAAACCCAGTTTTTTATTGAGGTACTGCAGCATAAACTTTGATGCACACTCGTATGACTTTACAAGAGGTAATAAAAATTTTAGGATTTCCGTAGTACTGTGTATTACCTTTATAAGAGTGATACTTAATGCTATATCCAAGTATTTGCATCTTCTGAACCGTATACAGATGTAGTATATGATTTGTCTTGTTTAAATTGGAATAAAGTTTATTTCCCTCTGTATTTTATTCTTGGTTTTTTCCCCACAGTTACTCTCCATTTGACAGACACCGCCCCTCATTAAAGTGTTTTAATATCCAAGTGGAATGACATCAGTTAAGCGCGTACCTCCGCCAAGGAAATGCAATCCTACAAGAGCCGCCCCTTGATCTACAGTCAATTTTAATAGGTCCTATCCTGTTTCGGTTAATTAGAATATATATATATATATATATATATATATATATATATATATATATATATATATATACCAATAGTTTATATGTTTGCAGAACGAATCCAATAGTGCTCTCTCTATTAGCAGGATGCTAAGAGCTGGTACATAGTGATAATTTATAAATAATAACATTCCAGAAGTCACAAAGGCTGAACAAAAGATCAGAAATCATTTCGAAATGCAGGCATAATCCTGATCCCCGAACATTCCCACCTGACCATGGCTGAGTGCATCAACACATGATTACATAACCGCACCAACCGTTGACAGATCACATCTGAAGATTGCGAATGCATGAAAACACGTGTTAATGTGTAACTGAACATTTTTGTAAGTTATCACCATATATATATATATATATGTATATGTATATGTATATGTAAATGTATATATGTATATGTATATATATATATTTAAACCAGAATATGTATAACCTTTCAAAGGTCCTGTTGGAACATATATAAGTCAAGACTTGGACAATTTTGATTTTTTTTTTAAAGAAAAACATTTCAGGAATTCAATCCTTATATTCAAATGTGATAATATATTAGGATCTAATGTAAGTGCTAACTGACATGATTTAAGAAGATATAAATACTTTGTAGCATTTCATTTATATCTCTTAAAGTTGGCAGGGCCTAGGTGTGAATAACACTGTTAACTAAGTACTAAAATTAGGAATATTGGTCAAACATTGTGGGATTAATTTTTAAATCATATGACATATATTTAACAAATGGTGACTCTCATATGTATGTAAATTTCAATATGGCCTTAAAAATTTTTTACAGGTTAATGACAAATATGTTACCTGCAAATCCTGAAAATTTCAGTTAAATCAGCTCAGTATCTCAAATATATAGTTTTTGAGATACATCAGTTTATTATAAAGAAATACAACGGGAGAAAAAGCCATTTGAAGTTGCAACTTTATATGAAATTATATAGCATTTAAATACAGTTTTTATGCCATATTTGATTAATTAAATGGTTTTAGCCTTCGACATTACTTAATTTATACTATAATTGAGCACACAGACGCCACCTGTAGTGATAATTGTAAAGTACTGGAACTGGTCATGGCAGCAACAGGGCAGCTTGATATAGGGTTAACAGAGTAACAGAATAGGGATTGCTTTTATTTGGGGTATATTTATGTAAAATCAGAAACAGACAAAATTATAGGGACCTACGCAGGTGTAGCATCTTCCCGGCACAGCTGCATGGACAGTATACCTTCCTTCCTGGCACACTTTCCCCGTCTATGGTTACGTGTGGTGTTTGTTAAACGTCACAATGGACGGTCGCGCATGCCCTCCAATTGACCTATCCATGAACTCTATGTGACCTTTAAAATCACAAATTCATTCAATTTTTAATCATGAGCAGAGCAGTTGCGAGCCATCAATCAAGTTACCGATGGCAATGTAAACAGTCATTAATCACTCGACAAGCGCAAAATTTGTATCATTTTGGAGACTCTTCCAAAAAAAGAACACGTAAAGTCTGTATCAGTACCCGAGTCAGCAAGTTTTCCGAGATATTTTATTATATAGGGAGAGAGTATAAGAAGTTCTAGGCTAAAGGTTGCAGGAGCCATTCCGCCGACTACCGAGTGAATAATAATGTTTTACCTGGCACGTAATTCGTATGAGACAAATAATCCAAAATATGGCAAGACACCTCATAATGACTGTCATATGTCATCGATCTTTGTTACGTCACTATCGCCTTTTAATGTAAATAGCTCTCGCAACCATGGGCAAGGAAGGCCTTTTGTGTAAAGGAGCTTTTTGAGGGCTCATTATCATGAAATTAGGTCAAAAGGGCGGAGCATATGGGCTGTGGTGGCGAGGTCAATTAACCTACGTAGCGGTCAGTTCTCCGGCGATGAAAAAGTCGAAAACGCTGTAACCTGTTTTGTCATATTTTGGATTATTTGTCTCATAGGAATTTAATGGAAGGTAATTAAAGGCACTACTTTGTACGCATGCAGTCGTCGAAATAGCTCTCTCTCTGCCACCTTTGAACCAGAAATGTTTATAATGCTTCACTTATTAAAGTTATCCCTGAAAAAGGGTTTGAAAACCTGTGACCTTGACCTTCAATGTCAAATTTACCGATATATATACGATTTTTTAAGAAAATCATAACGTATGAAGTACAGCATATCTTTTCTTCAAATTTGACACACAAATTGTTTCCACCAAGATCTAAGACATGTTCGAAGACTGGTGACCTTGAACTTGGTCTGAAGGTCAAATCTGTAAATATACAGGATTTTTGTTTACCCCTAACTTTTGAAGTACTGCATCTGTTTCCTTCAAATTTGACAAAACAAATATTTCAACCAATATATTTCTGATAGTTTTAAGACTAGTGACCTTTACCTTGGTTATCAAGGTAATACCTGAATTTTGTGAAGCCCATAATTTCTTAATAATTTTCTTCAAATTTAATACGCGAAGTGTATCCACCAAGATGTCAGACAAGTTCAAACATGTGTGACCTTGACCCTTGTGGCCTTGGCCTTGTTAAGTGTCACTATATGCTTCTGAAGAAGGGGGCGTAATTTGTTAACGGGTGTGCCTTAAGTGTCTGGGAATACTCTGCCACTTTAGATGCAAAGAAATTTCTAGTCAATTACTAAGCTTACCTTGCTTCAATTTCAGTGATAGGTTCGGCTATATACATATATTCAGAGTATAAGCGCGATGTAGAAGTCAAACAGAGTTTACTCGATAAATTTATTCTATAGGTATAAATTTAAACTGCAGATTCCACGGTTGTATAGAAAGTACATAAAATAATCGATTAGTAATCGATCATCTGTCGTTTTTATTCGTCGATCATTGAATATGATTATACAGTTAAATCTTATCACTATATATAATATATTCTAAAAAAACAGATTGATTTTTATAACTTAAAAATTGTATAAATAAACCAATATAGTTGTTAGATATATGTCCAACCAATCTCTTGGTCACAACAACAAATATTTTTTTGGCTGGACTTTTAGTCATTTTAGATTGGTTACATACTAACCAAAATAAAAAAGTCTTTTTAACAAATATCTCATCTGATCTATTTTGTTTCATGTGACTTGCTTAAAATTGCCAAAAAGTTGAAATTTAACAAGGTTTTAGGGTTTGAATAAATGATTTTACCGACCGAATTAATATTGTGGGACTGGATTTACACAGCAAAATTTAAAAGGGAATTTTAAAGAAGAGCATGACAAGTGTGAAATCATTCCCTTTAATTGAAATTGTTACATGTTACGTGTTTTGGGCGGAAAAATCTAGAATGTGCACACACACAGGCTGCGCATGCGATTGGTGTAAAGTAAAATCATATTCCGTGTGAAAATTGCCATTCACGTAACAGATTCCCTCTTTGAAAAGAATTAAAGGATTGTGTCATATGATATCACAATAAAGATGATTACAACAAATAAAGAAATTACTGAAAACGAGTCCCTGTAATTTACTCACATGTCTTCTTAGGAAGTTGCACACATAAAGAGTCATTATAGTCATTGCTATAAATTCTTGGTACAAGTAACATAAAAATGTTAACAAATACAAACATTCAAAAGTTTTAACCACTCTGGCATAGCGCGTGGCTTGTGAGTGGCATCCGATACTATAGTGTTCAGCCTGTATGACCTCACTTTCATTACTGTATGGCTGGTTCGGTTGTGTTATAGACATCGGTCGATGTAGCCTCATCAGCTTGGTCTGATGGTGTTGTTATATAGCTGTCTGTTTCTGCGAATTGTAATAACGCATGTACTTTGGACCTCATATGTTCTTGGTTTGACTTTTCGAATCACGGTTGCCTTCCTCCATTCACTCTGCCCCTCTGATTTGGCTGCATACGTACAGTGTCTCCGGGTAGAAGTTTTTTTTAAGCTTTCCTGGAGATTTTTAGATGATTGGCCATATTCACAATTTACCCGTTTGACCCTCTGCCCACAGTCTGCAGTTTTTGGTTTGAGGTTGTTAAACGTCGTATAGGGAGGAGTAAAGAATTAAGGTGAAAAAATAAAAATCCGCCCGGGCAAAATAATAATCGGCCTTGGCAAAATAGCAAACTTCCAGGGCGGATTATTATTACGCCCATGGAGGCAGTATAACTGTGCGAATCATCATGTTTCCTTCACAATGTGTACATCCACCCGAGTGGAATATTATTTTGCCCGGGCGAAATAATGATATGAACAGAAATAAAAAATTGCACATTGGCACAAGGTGGTAGATGTTGGCATAAAGAGTGGTAGCTAGGCATAAAGGCTAAAAGAAAGGACTGCGGAAGTTTTCACCATATCAGAAGATCCTAAATATATTTTTTTTAAGAAAAAGAGGCTTATAAAGATGTTATACAAGTGATAAAGAGTAAAAGGGTAAACAGGCCTACTCTGAAACTATAAGACCATGTTCTATCTTGTAGATAAGTATAGATAATGAAAAGCAATCAGGATATGAGAAGATCCATTTAAATGATTCTGTTGTCTCCCCTGAGGTCGCTTGATTTTATTTTTAAGTGTTACGTGAACAATATAGTATTCAATAATATAACCTGTACTGTTTGCATAAAAATGTTTAACTTGTTTGAGTGAGGAGATCGTTGGATAATTGCGCTTGATTTTTGGGTAAGAGAAAACAAAAATTGTGCCATGTAGAACAAAACTATGTCATTTACAAGATCTAACTTCAACAAACGCATTTATCAAAGTTGAAATTTGCTAAAAATGAGGGGAATTACTATATATTTTAATAAATAATGTCTTTACTTCTCACATAATGCAAAAAAATAAGAATAACAAAAAGAGATTGGTTTATGCTTATGTATATTACATTATTCTTGAAAGTAACAACAAAAACTTTAAGCACCCTCTAGTGAGAGACAGTAGAATCATTTGACTATATTTGCTGGTGTCTTGATTGGCGGGCTTTTCTACATTTTATACGCCTGTCTATGACGGGGACGTATTATAATTATATTATAATTGGTATACCCACCGTCCGTTCGTCCGCCCATTAAATTTTAGTGTCGCAGCAATATCTTGTCTGGATGGATTTTCACGAATCTCACCATAACTACTTACCAATAAATTATCTCGTCCGAGTTTGATTATCGACAAATCCACGAATTTTTAATAGAGTCAGAGGTCACTAGGCTACTTTGTGGTGTCGCCGCGATAACTTGCGAGAAATATGCTGGATTCTGATAAAACTCAGCAGAAATGTTAATCAATAAAATATCTAGCCTAAGTTCGATTTCCAGCAAAATCCACGCATATTTAATGAGGTCAAAGGTCACCATACTTTGGAGGCACCGTGGGGACTTACCAAAAACCTATGGATTTTCTCATTATACCTGTTAATCAATAGTGTTTCTCACCTCAATTAAATTCTTAGCAAAATTCACGCATATTTAATTAGGTCAGAGGTCACCAGGCTGCTTTGTACAGGTCAGTTCGTGGTGTCGCCACCATAACGTACAATTTAATGGATTTTGATAACACTCAATAGAAATATTGATCAATATAATATCTCACCTTAGTTCTATTTCCAGCAAAATCAATGCTAATTTAAAGAGGTTATAGCCCAGCAAACAAAATAACGTTTCGGGGACGTTAGGGTGACGTTACGTGTATGTCATGGGGACGTTCGACCCGAACGTCCTGCTGACGTGAATGTGTGGAGTTTTGTAGACGTCCTCTGAACGTCATGCTATAACGTCATGAAATGACATTCCAGGAACCTTCCCACAACCTTTCAAATCCCTTTCATTTTCATGCAAACATTCATTTGGAGAACTACGTGTTCTATTTAAGTTGGTTTATTGAAGTCTCGGTGTCAGATGTTGCGCTATGCGGGCTTTAATATTGTCCTTGGTGGCTCGAACCCCGGTTTTGATGGTTGTGCGCTGTTCCGTATATTGCAGCTGTTCTCTGTTCCGTATTGCGGCTGGAGCATTCTTGGCCTGGGATTCCTTGATGGGAATAAAACAGATATTTAAGTTTCTTGAATGTTTTATGCAATGCTTTATAGGCCTCCTGCCAATAGAAAACATACTGCAAATATTGTATGAAAAAGTCGTGTACTCAGGTAAGATTATGGAAAAGTTACAATGCTGACAGATTGTATCAATTAAACTTAAGTAATAAAATTCAACCTTATAAAGGACATATTCTTAAATATTATAAGGATACTTCTTATTGTATAAATGAAACGTAGGGTAAAGAAAAGTCAATAGTAATTCTGATATGATTAAATGATAGCTTAGGAAAACGAAAAGGCAATATAAAAAGTCTTAGGACACAAGGTAAGAACAGGAATTCTTTGCATAATTATTTCGAAGCCGACCCTTCAATTCAATTCAGTCTTATAGATATCATTTGCTTGAATTGACAACAAGTGTTATTTATAACATAAACCTTAAAAAACTTACTTTCGTCGTTTTCTCGTGGTGTGCTCCTGAGAGTCGCTAAATGGTGTATTATTGGCATGACTGTCTTGTGATCTCCCAGCAGCCCCTCACTTTGCCTTAGCTTGTGATGTGTCTCCCACATGCCATATGATAGCTGTAACCGACACACATGAACACAACATGAATTATTAGCTTCAACAAAGAACACAAGTGACCATGCATGCTCACCAATGAAACAAATATCGTGCACGATCGTAACATCAAATATAAAAACTTATTCAAAGTCTGTACAAAGTACAATAAAAACTGCTGAAACAGAATAATATCGCTTATAACTATACGAAAGTAAGTTGCCATGCATGCACGTGTTTTGGTTATGTGAAACTCTTTAACCAAGATAATCATAAGGTATAATTTAGTGAATATCTGGACACCAGTGGCACAGAAAGCCACAAATCTGTGCTGTAATTCATTATTGAACCAAGATTTTTTTTAAATAAACAAAATACAGGGCCTGAACAGTCATGGGATAAATCACTCAGCTCTTTCCGCTGGTGACCAGAGTTCGATTCCAGGCGTGGATATTAGAGTTCACCCCTACACATTACCCGACGCCATAACCTCAGCCATTAACAGTGTCTAGTTATTAGTTATAATACCTATTTGTATAGTCCGTGTAAAATAAATAGTTTTATGTGTAACCACCAAAAGTGAGATGTGCTAATCCCTGCCCGACTGAACATGCATGTGCACAAAATTTAAATAACATTCATCAGTCTTTTCTGAGAAAAGCTGCTCACAAACGGACATTGGAAGCGGTGGTAATGGCTTATACAGATGAGCTGAAAGATGCTTAATATTGTAAAATGTATAAACAATCACAAATAAATTTTAACTTAGAAATGTCATAACAGATTTACCTGCTTTCGTAGACGGAAGTACCAGGGCTTGAACATGAAAGGCGAAGTCAGCTTGGCTAGGAAAATGGATGTAACTTTGGCAGGAACAGAGTGACCGAAAGATGTGCTGGTGTATAGCCTTTAAATTCTCATCGACCTATATATCTCAACTCTCATCTGAAAAAAATAATTCATTATTTATACGTTTTGTCCATTCTTATGTGGATGTGTTGTTTCTGATCAAATAGAAGGCGCTGTGACGATACCTGGAGATATATTGTGTCACTTTCTCAAGATTTAGGTGAAAAAAATGAAACGAAGTTGACCCCCCCCCCCCCATGACAAACCCGGCATAGTTCCCGTTAATTAAAGAAAAAAAAGGCATTCCCAGGCGTGGCCACAGATGAGATGCATGACAGCGGATTATTGGCCCTGCTGTCAATTATGATATACAATATGGAAATACATACAACTTCAGCTCAATAGCATTTTATGTGCGAAAATTATAAAGCATAATCGAATCCCTATTACCAATGTATTAAACTTTTTATAAATGACCGCAAGAATCTCATTTGATTCGAAAATATATAGAACACTCAAAACTTAACAACAGATTATTCCATGAAATTATAACATTTACCATCTCCGTCTTCTTCAGAATGCAGATACAACTCATTGCAATGTCCGTTCCTTATGATTGCGGCTCTGTTTCATCAGAGGTGTTGGTATACATGTTATCTCATGCAGCTTGCTGTGCGGTAGGGTCATATCATGTTTCTGCAACAGTATACATTTCACAACGATTTATATTATACTGTATGATATAATGGACAAGAAAGCATATAATATCAAATTTCCTATTCTAAGGTGTTAACTTTCGAGCTCAATTATAAATTAATGGAGAGCGAAACCTCTAGTACATATACTAGGCCAATACATTACCGGTTCTCCCCTGTAAATAAAACTAGTCCCACTTCAAGTCTTCCACATATGTTTATCAGGGATTGCATCCTTTCCGCTTTATGGAATGATCTTTTTTTATCCGTGAAGCGAATTAAGAACCTTGAAAAATGCAGTAAAAATCCGATGACCTGTAATGACTTTAGATGACCAGTTGTACTTGTAGGAATGCTAATTCTCTGTGCTTGTTTAACATCCGAAAATAAGATAAACTGGTTATTGAACACGGAATTGATGAACTGACTCACATCATATCCGCAATCTACCCAGGAAGAGTGGACCACCTCCACAGCATTATGTTCTGGGGATTAAGTACCATGCACGACAGCGAAGTTTGGATCTGAAAGAAACTACAGCCACCATGTGTAAATATTCATAAATGGTATTCACTTGTGTTTAACGGAATGGAATTGCTGCCACCTGGTAAAAAAATGATTTATCTCCTACGTACGACATGCATATTGTCTCCTACGTACGACATGTATAAGTAATCTTAAGGATCTCATTCACAGATTACAAAAAAAGGCCAGCTGATAATGATATATAAGCCATGTAGGCCTATATATATCTGTTTAATAAGGCATGCTCTCATCCTAACTTTACAACAGCTCAACCTTCTTGCAAACCGCTGAAACACAGTTGAAACGAACACACACACACACACACACACACACACAAATGTATAAATATTTCAAGGAAGTGAAATATATCAAATCGATGTCTGCACGTAATATACAAACTTTTAGTTTTAGACAGGTATGATAGCAGCGTATGATGTTATAATAGTGAGCCGGTCACAATGTTTATAAGAAAACAAGGGACCCATGGGTCTCTGTGCTCAGCTGAAGTTGACGTTGAAGTTAAAAATCTAAATTTATATCAAATGGAGATAATGTCTGAGAGGAACAGGTAATATAGGCCATGGATGGTTCATATGATATTGTTGCAAAGAATATTTTGTGATCTGACCATATGTTTCCTAATGTTCAAACTGAAGCATGTTCAAACATATGCATAGAAACAGTTTCAAACTATATACGGGAATATTTATGGTTTATACAAAGAAAATGAGTAAAAATGAAAAACAGATGAGTGGTTTTGATATTAGGCAGCCCCAAAGTGTGGTAATAGGTTTTTAATGGAAAATTGAAGTTTTTCCTTAATTTCTGAAAGGAACAAAGTCGCAGTGAACCAGTTTTCGGTTTGTAGATCTTAGGGACATCTAAGTATGCCAAATTTTGGATTCAAAACGTGCCAGTCAAACGGACAGACGGACCAACGGACAATGGACCACGTGTTATAAGCTCAGATGAATTATAGTGAGCCGAGCTAAAAAATATTGCCTTTGCCAAATTGAAACTACTTGTAGAAAAAAGGGTTCGGGCAAGAGGTAACAGCTACCTATTTGAGCCTGACTTTAAGTGTTTGAGAATGGATAATTGTGAGATATATTGAAATATTGAAAGACATCGTAAAATGTTTGGACATTACACTGTATTCCATGTATTCTTTATATGCCTATAGTATGTAAAATTTAAATAGGTCGACTTTTCATGAATTTGAAACTTCCTACTACAATCCTCTCTCTCTCTCTTTCTCGCTCTCTCTACTTATTTTTTTTTTTCATTTATATACATACGAAATATGTGTGTGTGTATGAATTACTGAAAGCCTTGCATGGGAGATATTGCCATGCAGCGCTGTGTTTGAATGGCGCAGCCGGTGGATACTATTAATGTCATTACAAATACGTGTAATGTCTTCAGAGGTTCCTTTTTCGACCAGATAAAATAGCCCGACATGTGCAAGGGACAGTTTTGTTGTTACTATGCTCATATAGCGAATTTAATATGGAAATAGAATTTAGAAATTAGACCATGCACAATGCAGTGTTCATCTATTTCAGATGTGATGAAACAATTGAACTGTCCTTGATAGTAACATCAGACATGAATACTTTTAGAAATATATACTCGCTTTTAATAAAACATACACATGTATGTATATAGCTTGAATAGTCTGATTTTTATATATTATGTATTGGGGTGCCAATTAATCACTTATAGGCTACCAATGATTTGTCGATTTCTTTTAAAATCAATTAAATCGGTTGTTTATTTATGTTCCTATATCTGAGATAGGATTAGATTCTATTATGTATAATGTATATATATATATATAGAGAGAGAGAGAGAGAGAGAGAGAGAGAGAGACGAATGTATTATTAGAGAGTTTAAAATCCACGAAAACTGCATGGCCTCTAACGGGACCCATTTACATTTCACAAACCACGCAGGCTGCAGGTATATTAATTAAGTATTCATTAAATGCAGTGTAGTTCCTTAAAATATTACGTTCGCTGTGTCTCAATATTTCGTTATAAAACTATTTACCTACTCCTGTACACAAGTGGAAAAAAGCTTGCCTTAGGGCAGGACGCGATCAAAAACAATCTTAGCGCTCACACCACCTGGTGGTGGTCAAGCCAATCTTCACTAATCAAGGTTTTATCAAGCTTCTCTTGGTGTTTCTCTCATGTTTCTTCTCTTTTATATAATTTTCGCGTGTGCGCGAACAAGATCTTTCCTCTTGTCACGCGGTCTTGTTCTGCGTGGTATAAACAGACACAGACGGACTCGGTTTACTCACACACATGTATAACAATGTTATAAAACCTATGAACAGCAGTGCGCCCGTGATTGATTTGCGGGCAACTTTCTTATTCAGCCAAAATGAGTTTATAAGGTGAGACAATACATATGTTATTGCAAATGAATATGAAACTTAAATGTCACTTATTGAGATGCTGTAAAATATGTAGATATTCCCATTCTTAGATCAATTTTGAATATCTCTTAAAATCAGGCTATTTGGTAGCTGTAGCTCTTGTCCGAGGCAATATGTCGTACGTACGGTACGAGATAATATGTCGCTCGTGTGAGATACATAGTAGGCCTATATCATACATACGAGATCAATAATTTATTTTCATTTACCAGGTGGCAGCAATATGCTTCCGTAGGGTTTTATATATCGTCGCCAACAAATAATTACAAATATAATCCCTGGCAACATTTATACCAAGATTTTAGGGGCGGATCCCCCCCCCCCTCTCAATCAACGACCTTTTTTTTTAGACAAATGTTATGCATGACGGCGGGTTGGGTCGAGCCGCCCCCCCCCCCCCCCCCCCGGCTCTCACCCAACGACCTTTATATAGACAATTTTAATGCATAACACCCATTGACCGCTCGGTGCAAAAAAATCCTTGATCCGCGCCTGGAACTATATATATATATATATATATATATATATATATATATATATATATATATATATTATATAATATAGCCTAGGTATGGTAAAAGAACTGACGTTTTCCGGACGTTGTTGTGACGTTCAAACTGGACTTTGTTTACAATAGCTTAAAATAATGATATCAATTTAATTTTTACAGACTGCTTCTTCACACAGAGTTTTGTACACCAATGCCATATTTTCATCATTCTTTTTAAAGATTTACCGGTTATGCCCTCAGAGCAAGCAAAAAACATCAAACCAGACATGGGAGTATTTTGAAGTTTCAAACACTCTTTGTATTGCTACTTGAAATTGTCCTTTATCACAAAATAATTATATCTTAGTTTTCTTTAGGTATTATGTCTTAAGTTCACTTACTTTGAAATGATGGATGCCTTCCACTGCAGTTGGTATAATGTAGATTATTCAGATAATACTGATGATATGACGGCGTCTCCTGAAGCGATGTCATCTAGAGCGCATGCTCAGTTCTTGCGCATGCGCGCAGCGATAAATTTGGAACGTCATCCTACAGTATAATGTTCTCATAACGTCCTGGTGACGTTATTTGGCGACGTCCTTTTCGTGACCAAACCAGGACATTCCAGGAACGTTATGGTTACGTTATGTGTTTGCTGGGAGGTTACCACACTTTGATAGCATCACCCTGACTTTCCAAAATTCTGATGATGAGTATTATCCAAAACAGTTTCAAGTGGCGGATCCAGAAATTCGAGAACAGGGGGGCGCTAATATTTGGTTGGTGGCTGATGGGTATTATTAACTCTTAGTTTATTTTGTAAATTTAATATATATATATATATATATATATATATATATATATATATATATATATAATTAGAAATATTTATTTTTTGTTCATTTCATTATTTTCACCATATATCCCTTAAAATTAATAAGAGGTATATGGGGGTAATGGGAAATTTTGGGAAATTCTTTAAATGTGCAATGTGAAGAGGATATTTTGAGGCCCCTGTCAAAAAAGTATGAGGATTTTCTGTTGGAGGTTGGGGGCATATTAACGTGCATGTGGCCGGCTTTCATATTTATATTTCTTCAAAATAAGAATATTAACTTAAAAGTAGAATGTTGATGTCAATGGGGAAAATGCACATCTATGTTTATACTTGCAAAATATTATCATCGTTCAAAAGTAATTTTCATGGTAAAATAATTCTTAGGCTTCTCCTTAGGCTACTGGGAAGGCCGTGCCCAACTCACAGGCGAATGCAATTAGGGGGTTCCTTGGTGTTATGACCGAGCAGAGTGAAATAAAATAAATAATTGGATGCTACCTTATACTATGGACTCAATCACAAAGCTGTTCATTAATATCCTAAACTTATGAATTGAAAAGTAATAAAATGTGGATAATTTATTAATCTTATTATTAGGGAATATAAAAGACTTGTGTAAAATGAAAATTAATTACGAATAAATGGGAAAAGAAATAGATAAAATAAGAGATGTTTCAGCTCAACCGCGGGGCGCGCGCTCCTCTCTAGGTCCGCCACTGGTTTCTCACCTAAATTATATTCTCAGCAAATTCATGCATATTTAACGAGGTCAGCGGTCACAAAATATGCAGCGAGTGTGCACCATTTGCGGTGCTCTTGTATCAGGTTTAATTTTCATAACCCTAAAAGGCTCTGTCAGACAAACTGTTTTGTCAATGTTACCCCACCGTAACGTCTATTAGGCTATATATTTCCATATCTAATTAAGCCCTGCATGATCATTTCCCCTAATCTATAAAATATCTTATATAATTAAAAACAAGCCTAATTAAAAGTTAAACTCAATTAAAATCATTTAAATCTTTAAATGAGAAAGTTCGTAATCCGAAGTTAAGTGCACAGGGTAAAGATATGACTATATAGTAACGCAAGAATCCGTCAGTTTTGTTCTGTTCATTATTAAGATGATGCTGGCTGTAAATAAATAATTAGGACTCTGTTACTTATATGCTCCGAGCTATGGAGCTAAAGAGTACCCCTCAGAATAATTAAAAATTTGATACAAAAACACCAGTATCTGAACAACTAATGCATTGATCTCCATGATTTTTTGTATGCATATTGCTCATAGAGTGTTCTGACTATACGTCATCTGTTAGGTCCCTGTTCTATGGAGTATGGTCCGTTGTCCGTCCGTCCGTTAGACTGGAACGTTTTGAAACCGTTAGACCTACGAATAGAAAATTCGGCATACAGTTACACTGTAAAAAATCTGATGTTTAGGGTGTTTGAATTTAAACGCAGGTGAAAGAATTAGGTGTTAAAAAACGCTATCACATTAACCCCGTTTATAGAAATGGCAGATATATTAAAGGCCAGTGTTGAAAACTTTATGTCACAGTTGGAAATTGCGTGACCGCATGTATTCAAGGTAGGCATAAGACTTCAATGGGTCACGCATTTATTTTTCATTTTTTTTATTTGCGTGATTGTATTTTTTTTTATTGGGCGTAACACTTTTATAATCCAATCTCGTTGACTGCATATATTAATTTATTATTATAACTTTGAAAGCTCAGAAGTTAGAACGCCTTACTGATACAATATAACTGTTTTTATGTGATAGTTGAAAATATGGCCGTAAACTCAGCTGTATTATATCCGTGGAATACTCCAAAATATGATGCACCTTTTTACATATAAGACCAAGTTTAAATATAAACACCCATGTTAAAACTTCAACACCAAAACACGTTTTAAAGTCCTGTCTGTGGGGTGTTTAATAAGGTGTTGAAAAACCAAATACTGTTTTTACAGTATAGATGTCCCCAAAATCTCCTACCATACCGAAAATTGGGTCAATATGACTTCGTTCCTTCGAGATATTTAGGAAAAACCTCAAATTTCCATTAAAAACCTATTATCACACTTCAGGGCATCCTAATATCAAAACCACTCATCTGTTTTTCTTAAATATTTACCAGAAGTAATCTCCTATATATTATTTAAGAACAGGCCAGAAATTAAGTCCGTTAAGTGTAATTTCTCTAAGTTATGGGCCCGAACATAGTTCTTAGTTAAATATCAGGATTAATATTTACTCACGTAACATGAAAAAAATTAAAACTAGAGACTCCCCCCCTCCCCCCCCCCAAGTATATAAATTTGTTTAATTAAGATTAATTGTATTTACCAAAAATTAGATCTGAATTTTTTAAATTTTACAAGTTATTAGCATAAAGATAAAATCAGTACCTTAAATTTTGACCATTTTTTTGAGTGGGACTCTGCATCTGGACAAAGCAAATGATTACAATAAAGCCCAAGAAAAAAAATCAATAACTAGCCTAATTTTCCCAGCTTTTATTTTCAAATTTCAGATTGAAACAAGTTAAATAATTACTTTACATGCTGTGAAAATTAAATCAATAGTACTCAAAGGAAAAAAAAACATGCCATGGTCAAAGTTTGGCAAAATTTAAGGTACTGATTTTATTTTTCAGCTTATAACTTTAAAAAATTACTAAATTCAGATCTTATTTTGGGTAAACAATTGAATAAATATCTCGAAGGAACGAAGTCATATTGACCCATTTTTTGGTATGGTAGGAGATTTCGGGGACATCTAATACACTGTAAAAAGAAAAGGTTTTCTAAAGGGTAATAAAAAGGTTTTTATCGTGTCCAAATACAGAAACCCTTAAATGTTTTTTTTGAGAAAACCCATTTCCGAAAAAAACCTTTAATAGGTTTTTTTTTAAAACCCTTTAAAGGTTTTATTTAAATTATATCAAACCAAATAACCTTTATAGGGTCATGAAAAAAAACCCTTTTGAAAGATTTTGTTTATAGGACAAACAAGAAATCTATAGGTCATATCACGCAGTACATATTGTCTTCTATAGGGTAACTGTGCATAATCTGTAAAATAAAACAAGGAAACAATAATTTGCAGAAATCCAGATCTATTTATTTGATATTAAAACTTTACATGAGTATAACATAATTCCCGCTCATGCTAATTCGACTTAAGAACAACATTCTTCGAAGTCCTACAAGATGCTGTTTTGAAATATTAAAAATCTTGCCAGACTTAACTGAAACACAAACACCTATACAAACAATTACAATATGTTTGCACATAAGATTAATCAAAAGATAACATAAGTGATATATAGAAATCACAACTGAGAATTACGCTTAATAGAAAGCCCATAAAATAAATCAGCACTTCATGTCACAGGATATCCATTAAAAATTGTCTGAAAATGTAACAAATTCCTCATTACTGGTATTATTTAGGGAGATGGGGGATCGAATTAGACACTGCTTGAATTCAAACTATAATAATTTATAAACAGACAGTACCATCAAAACTTTCTTGTATTAAAATGACATCAAAACACATATGTCTTTCATGAAATGATGTATAATTTGCAGAATAGCTCGTTTTGTTATCCACTTTCTTAGCATCTTAAGTTGCAAGCCACTTTGCACATATAATAAGCCTTTTCTGTCAGATAATAAATCAAATAAAATCTTTTATTTATCCTTGACCTATATAAGAAAATGATAATAGGTGTAAAATTGTACATTTAAAAACCAGGTTCTTGTTTCTGAATATTAGAATTTAAGATATGTTGTTCAACATATTTCATACTTTAATAATGTGAAGACAATGCTTAAATGTAAAAAAACATATAATTCATTATATGTTATTCATGTGAAATAATTTTATGAAACCTGGTTACTCTATCTTTAGAAACATAGTTTTTTTATAATGGCTTTAAACTTTGACGGATGGGTCACTGTGCTCAGCCGAAGTTGACCTTGAACGTTAAAATATCAAATAAAAACAAATGGAGATAAAATCTGAGAAGAAGTTGTAATATAGGCCATGATTGGTCGAAGAAACTGTTGCAAATAATATTTTTTGATCTTACCATGTGTTTCCTAATTTTAAGAATGTATGCAGTTTGTGAAGATCTATATTATTACCATGACCACTGATTGGCTTTTTGATAAGCTGTTGACAGTTCAGCAGTTTAAACATTTAATTTGTTCAATTAGATTCTATTTTTTTATAAAACCAATTTGTTCTCTATTTTATCCAATGTTTACAGTTCCCATAACATTAACACTCCATAGGTGGAAGGACTTGATGGTTGGTGTAACACCTCTGTATACTTTTTTATTATTTTATAAATGTTGTGCACTTGCAAATAAAACTATTGTCCAAAGTGCTCAGGTGCAGGGACAAAGTGATGACAAAGGGGGGGGGGGGGGGTGATGAGGGGAGTAACAATTTCCATTGAATATACATCTTACAGGATATAAAATTTAAGTCAACTGTGTTTACAGAAAAAAAGGTTATTTATAATAATTAAATATTTAAAAACAGGTAAAAAATGGAAAAAGAATCAAATCACTTTAATTCCCATTCCATTGAAGCAGGAAAATAATGAACAAATGTTTGCACTAGATCTTCATCTTTTTAATAACATCAATTTTTTTTTCAAGTTTATAAATTTTACTATGCATTTACCGTATAACATATATATCTGAATATCTAAGTTGATTCATAATTCACAAACTGCATTAAAAGTTATAGCTTGTTTGGTCAGGTAACATCACAGTATGTACACAGATCTATTTTTATGATATATATTTCTTAAATTTGAAAAAACAATAAAAATTTGAAAATAACACGATTTAGAATTCACAATTTTAAGTTGCACCTTGACTTATCCATGATTTGGCTCACATATTATCCAAATTATGCCTACTGATGGGTTTAATTATATTTTAATTTGCTAAAATTATTTAAAAGGAGATGCCACATTACCACAACACGACATCAACTAGATTACTCTTTGAATAATTTTTTCAAGAAAGGTTTTGTACACTGGAATGTTAACAGCATCACAATTAAAGAAATACAGTTATTGCAATACACTAGGAGAGGGGGAGGGAGAGGTGCCATAAGAATAAATGTACACCTGTGACAGCAGGGGTGATCGACTAGCGTTGCATCACTGATAAGGTTACCCAGGCAGGGCTGATCCACCAGAAGTGGATCTTGACAATGCAAATCATTACAAAAGAGCCTCTGTAGAAAACTTCAATAACTAGTATAATTTTTTTTAAACTTTACTTTCAAATTTCAGGTTAAATTCTTATGTTTACCTGCTGTGAATATTAAATCAAATGTAAAAAAATGCAATGGTCAATGTTGGCCAAAATTTAAGGTACTAATTTTATATTTATGCCAATAACATAAAATTTAAAAAAATCAAGTCTAATTCTAGGTATACAATTAAATTTTTATTGAATAAAGCCATATAACTGGAAAAAATGCTTTAGCTTCAACAATTATCATGTGAAGGGATTCAGCTTTCTTTCCCTATTGTTTTCCAAAGTGCATTATGTTTTGGCCCATAAGTTTCACAAATTATGCAATACTGACCTAATTTCTGGCATGTACATAGGAACTATAGATAGAAATAATTATAGTAAATATTAAGGAAAGAAAAGTGATATTAGGCAGTCCTGAAAGTGTTTAATAATATGTATTTAATTGAAAATTCAGGTTTTACCTTAATTTCTCGAAGGAACAAACCTGCAATGACCCAGTGTACGGTTTGGTAGGGGGTCTTGGGTACATCTAACAGTATGCTGAATTTTTGATTCGTTGGTCTGATGGTTTCAAAACATGCTGACAGACAACGGACCATTACTGTAGCTCAGATTACTTGTAGTCAGCTGAGCTAAAAATGTAATGGTTACTTAATGCAGTTGAAAATCTTAATTGTAAACTTTGAAGTAATTTAACATAAATTACAATTCCACTTTTAAAATAAAATATCTCATTGATACACTCAAATGCACAACAAGCTAAAATTTAACAAGAACTAGCATTGTATATTAATATTTGGTTCCCAAAGTCTTTGCAAACAAAATAGTCTTAAATCACAATATGAAATGTTAAGATTTGATGCCCAGGTGTCGACTGTAGTGGGCACTTTTGTATCATCTTTGCCAATGGCATACTTTTCTATAAACAAACATGTCTTTTGCAACCTCTGAGCGTAACTGATGGCAAATACCCAAAGGTTGTGAACCATGCTGCCATGACCAGTGGAAACTACTTTTCTGCCCCTTCAATAACAAGTTGCTCATCCACTTTCAGCTGGAACTGGCCCTTGCCGTCTTCCTTGATGGTGGAGAAAGGTGATGTGACATCCTGTAATAGAAATACCATATAAATACTCAAGAGAATTTTCAAAATAGCCAATAAGTGATTGAAATTGATGCTCTTATAGCTGTAATTGTATGCTGCTTTATAATGTTTATTGTCAGTTACTTTAAATTATAATACAGCTTTAGATTGAACAGAACGAACAAGGGACCTAGGGGTCCCAGAGCTCAGCTGAAACTGACTCTGAGAACAGTGGCATAATTTCCAAGTTATTGTGTTGACTGTGCACCTTCATGGACTACATGGAAGTTGTGGGAGACTCATAATCACATATTTGTGAAAGTTTCAGTATTTCTACTAAGTGATTGGAATATGCATGTAAAAATACCCAGAGAACTTATAAAACCCTGTAAAGTATAGAATACTGGAAATGGACCAAAATATAATAATAAACATTAATTCATTAGCTGGTATAAAATGCTGTAAAAAATCAAATGAGCATAAACTAAATTTGACAAGCATGTTAAAACAAGCAAATTATGTAATAATTGCATTTGCACTGTGTAATAAATGACACTTTTGGCATCGAATCTATATCTGGACATGTGTCCTGCATCACTTAAACTGTATACATTGCAGCTTCTGCAGGTCCACCACCCTATTTGTCACAACAGGTCACAAGCTGCTTTGTTTACCTTTTTGAATGCTCCATTGCGTAAGTTACTCATTATATAAATATATCCTTATTCATAGCAGCCTTCAGTGATGAAAACGTCTTCCACATATAACAGACGACTGTCACTCAGATTTATATTTAACATCTTAGTCACCCTTGGTGTCTACCTTATTCACTGAAGACATCAAATCTGAGTTTTTTCACAAAACTGGGGACCATGGGTCTTGATGCTCAGGTCAATTTGTCTATAATAATATGATTATGAGCTTTTCAAAATATGGGTGCCAGATATATATATATATAGATAACTGTGATCAGTTTGAAGCCAACCTGTCTACCCATACTTGAGTTATCATTCATAAACTAATATATGAATGGATGAGTTCTGTGACTTTGAACTTTAACCTAGAGACCCGAAAATCAAGAGAAAACTTCCCCTATTGGCAAGTTTGAAATGGAAAGTCTGGCTCAAAATACATCCACAATCTTTATAAAAGTGTAGGTCATGTGACCTTGACCTCATGCGTTAGAGATGGGTGAACTATAGGTCAAATTTGAAATCCATATCCAAACTGGAGTTATCACCAGGAAACAAATTTGACAGACATACAGAAAGATGAACAGATGGAAGGACAGGGTGATTAATATAGGGCATCTCCTTTCTCAAGCGGGGCCCTAATAAATACAAAAGGACACAGTTGAAACCACAGTTGCGAATCTGATAGTATCAACATAATTTGGCATTCTGAAAATAAAGGAAGAAATGCATAAAAAATACAGGTGGCACCATCAATCTTAGGAACTGAAGAAACATTCCATGACCAATAAGCATGCAAAGAATCATGGAGATCAATGCATTAGTTATTCAGAAACTGGAGCTTTTGTATCAAATTTTTCATTATTCTGGGGGGTATGTAAGAGTCCCATAGCTCAAAGGATATGGGTAACAGAGATCTAATTTCAGGTTTCTATGGAGATTTTTCATGGACCTCCCTGGATGTCAAATATAAGATTGTAGGTCCAGCAGTTACGATTTGTGCCTTATTAACGGACGGACAAAGAGTGTGTTATAGTTCAGATGACTTTTAGTCAGCTGAGCTAAAAAATTGTAAAAATTATGAAAAATACAGGTTGTGCCACCAGTTTTAGGGAACTGACAAATCTAGTTGTTGTTAACATTCAAGGCAAGATTCATGGCAATCCATGCATACATTATCAATATACTGGAGGTTTTCTATCAAATTTTCTATTATTGTGGGGGGGGGGGGGGTAACTGCTTGAAGGAAATAGGTTGCAGTGACTTATTTTCATGTTTCCAAGAATATTTTTTATAAACCTACTTGGATTTTAAGTAACAAGTTTCCAGGATTAGCGGTTACATTTTGTGGCTGGACTGACGACGGACAATGCGCCACTCTTATACCTAAGTTGACTTTCAGTCAGCTGAGCTAAAACCTGACCTGAATTGTCGGTCTTGTCCTTTTTTGCGGTGTTTCCTCATCTTTACTGGTCAAGTTCTTCCTCTTTTGCCCACTCTTTCCTCATCTCCCATACTTCGCTTTCGTGTGGGCAGCATCTGGAGTGTCAGTAAGTGGTATTCTTATTGCTTTCATCGTGCTGGGAAGGGGTTCCTTCCAGGAATATAAATACTACACAGAAATCACTCATATAAATAATAATACTTGAACCGACTCTTCTAAATCCACCTTTTGCTAACATTTGTTTACCCTGCAGGTAATAATTCAAAATAAATAACAATTAACAAGTGAAAACAAAAACCATTCTAGTGTACCAACAGAAATATATTTGTGATTGCTTACAGTTATCATTTCCACCAACATCACTTACTTCAGGTATCAGACTGTCATTGTCATATTTCTTTTTTAGATATGTTTTAAAATTAAAATAATTCTAAAGTATTGTACAGGCTACAACCCGTTGATCTTAACAGACAGTACTTACATATTTTCTTATATGAGGATACTGATGTAACAGGGCAGTCATTATTGTTTTATATCCTTTCCTGAATGGGCACCTGAAAAGATTAATATTTGATCATTAAAACATGCAACTCGAACAAAGAGGGAGTGTCTCCTGGTTCCTCTCCTTTTCGAGGTGAGCACCTTTATTCTTGACTGTACCACTTCTGTTTCCAGTAAAATTCTGAATCTGCCTATATATGATACCACACATATATTACACTGGTGAGCAATTAAAATCAAGGGACCAAAGGGTCACTGTGCTCTGCTGAAGTTGAACTTGAAGGTAAAAATCTAAAATAATATCAAATGGAGATAAAAGGGGAAAAGGCAATATAGTCCATGATGGGTTTGTATTTATGAGTAAGAAATTGTTGCAAATAATGTTCTGTGACCAAACCATGCATTTCCTAATGTTAAAATTGAAGCATGTGAGCAGGTTGTGAAAATAAGATGTGTATTATTACCAAGATCATTAGTTGGCCTTTTGATACACTGTTGAAAGTTCAGTAGTTTTCACTTTTGTTCAATTTGATCTATTTTTTAATATATATCATTAATATATGGGAGTTACAACATCTCTGTATTATTATAGTGTACATACCAGGGTTGGGACCAGGTACTTGTATCTGTACCTAGGTATATTCGAAAGTACCTGTACCTGTACCTATAGGCACTTTACAAAACTGCTGTACCTGTACCTGAACCTGTACCTGACTATTTTTCAATACCTGTTCCTTTACCTAGGTACTGTCACATGTACCTGGACCCAACCCTGGTGTATATACATCGGATTTTCACTTAATTCTACAATGCTTACAGAATAAAAAAGTTCATTTACAATTACTTAATATTTAAAATAGGAGAGAAAGACTTAGACACACAAAGCTGATAACAAAGAAGTTTTTATTAGTCTCAGTGACCCATTTTGGTAGGAGATTCAGGGGACATCTAACAGTATGCTGAGTTTTGGATTTGTAGGTCTAACGGTTTCAAAATGTGCAAGTCTAACGGACTGTAAACAGACGGAAAGACAGACAACGGAAAATGGACCACGACTATACCTCAAATGACTAATAATCAGCTGAGCTTAAAATAACAAGTGACTGCATTGCCCTATAAGCTTTAAAACAATTTAATGTGTGTATGAGACCGATATTAGATATTGACATTGACATATTATTATGTATGTGTACCCATCTTCACTCGACATCAAATACATGGAGGGGGTGGTGAGGGGAGGGGGGGGGGGGGGGGTTTGAGGTGTTGGAAATGTCAATGTCTCTCTGTTGAATGTAACCAGCTTCACACATACGTGTGTACCTGTCTTCACTCGACATCAAATACATGGAGTGTGTGTGTGTGGGGGGGGGGGGGGGAGGGGAGTGAGGTGTTGGACAGTACTCTCTGACAAATGTGACTGGCCTCACACACATAGGTATGTGTACCTGTCTTCACTCGACATCAAATACATGGAGTGTGTGTGTGTGTGTGTAGGGGGGGGGAGTAAGGTGTTGGACAGTGCTCTCTGACAAATGTGACTGGCCTCACACACATAAGTATGTGTACCTGTCTTCACTCGACATCAAATACATGGAGTGTGTGTGTGTGGGGGGGGGGGGGGGGGAGTGAGGTGTTGGACAGTACTCTCTGTCAAATGTGACTGGCCTCACACACATAAGTATGTGTACCTGTCTTCACTCGACATTAAATACATGGAGTGTGTGTGGGGGGGGGGGGGGGAGTGAGGTGTTGGACAGTATTCTCTGACAAATGTGACTGGCCTCACACACATAGGTATGTGTACCTGTCTTCACTCGACATCAAATACATGGAGTGTGTGTGGGGGGGGGGGGGGGGGTGAGGTGTTGGACAGTACTCTCTGACAAATGTGACTGGCCTCACACACATAAGTATGTGTACCTGTCTTCACTCGACATCAAATACATGGAGTGTGTGTGTGTGTGTGGGGGGGGGGGGGGGGGAGTGCAAACTAATTTTTATATTGAGGCATTATGAAACACACTGCTGACAAGGCTCTAAAATGGATACTCCTTTTCAAAATCAGCTGGGTATAATTAAAAAACAAAGTGAGTTGACAATGTAAATTCTAATTTAAACAAAAATAATTTTGAGTTTACCAGCACATGCAATGGAATATATGTATAAAGGAATTTTTGTATTTTTTTGTAAATCTTAAAGGTTAAATCATTTTTTTTAAATATGTTGTCCTATAGCACCACTTCATATAATCCATTAGAACATAAAATAATTTATCGAAGACATGAACATTCATTAATGTTACTGTTCCTATGTAAGGACTCAGCATTTTATTTATTCTTTTGTTTACTGTATTCTGTAACTATATAAATATTAAATATATGTGGCCTGGATGACATCCTAGGCATCTGATTTGGACTGAACAATATTGTCAATAATAATAATACAACAAAAAATATAATCCGTACATAGCGAAAATGCCCAGTTATGTAATAAGTAAATAAACATGCATGTGTCTGCTGGTAATAACTTGTACCCAGTATACGTATAACTTGGACACAACACGTTTTGGGATGCAAATGTCGTTTGTTTACATGCCGGGGGGGGGGGGGGGGGGGGGGCCGGTAGCGCTGTTAAAGACCGGCTGAGTAATGCTTTTCAAAGTCGTGTTGCTCCTTGATTCTAATGCAATGCGGATTTTTACATCCGGCAGACCATATAGGAATTGTCCTTTGTAGGTGACATCCGTTAAAAAGCCTTTTCATCGCGAAAACATACCAAGCCACCTGCTTTTGTCTTACCGGGCCGCCATCTTGAAAATCCCACTGCACTAGACGCCGCCATGCGCCTAACATTCCACGGCGTAAAACTACATGTAGATGTGCCAAGTTGTTTCACCTGTTTACAAGCAATTGCCATGATCATCATGATACAAAACTGACTTACCTGAAAGCTTGAATTTCTGAGAGTGACGGATTCTCTGCATAAAAATAGTAATTTGCTGTTGGTCTTTCTGACACATGTCACTGGTGAAGCCACCAAGAAGATACACGTCACGCGTGACGTGTTCAGTCAAACGCCGGCAGTGCACCCTCGCGTTAATAAAACGAATTAATGACACACTCGCGGGAAAGGGGTTTTTACGGGAAATACATAAAACAAAACCCATTTACAAGAGGCTACGGGTGAGGGAAGAAAGAACAACCCGTTTATCTAGAAACAACCGTTTTATAAAACCCTTTCTCCTTACAGTGTAGTATGCCGATTTCATAGGTTTAACGGTTTCAAAACGTGCCAGTCTAACGGACGGACAGACGGACAGACGACGGACAATGGACCACGACTGTAGCTCAGATGACTTACAGTTAGCTGAGCTAAAAATGTGCCATGGTCAAATCTGGGCAAAATTTAAGTTACTGATTTTATATTTATGCTAATAACTTTAAATTTAAAAAATTCAGATCTATTTTTTGGCATACAATTGAATGTTGATTAAAATATAGTTATATATACCTGAAAGAAAGTTTCTAGCTTCAGCAATTATCAAGTTAAGGGAGTTAATATATTTCCTGAATTTTTTCAAAGTGCATTATGTTTGAGCCCATTACTTCAAGAATTTAAAAAATATTGAAATAATTTCTGGTATGTACATAGGAAATATATAGAGGAATTATAATTAATATATTAAAAACGGTCAATATCAGGTCAGTGGTTTTGATATTAGGCCTTGTGACCCAATTTTCAGTATGGTAGGAGATTTTGGGGACATCTAAAGGTATGCTGAATTTCAGATTTGTAGGTCCAATGGTTTCAAAACGTGCCAATTTAACAGACAGACGGACGGACGGACGGACGGACGGACAGCCGACGGACAAAGGACCAGCTAAAAACGATAACTCTCCCACGCTTATAATTTAATAAATAATAGCTTAAATATGGATTGCCCAGTGAATATTACACCCCTGTAACTTTCTTAATACGCAAACAATGCTGGTTAAGTGGTTCGTTGTCAGTGTTCAATTCTGAAATTATATACAATAAAAAAAAAAAAAAAACATTCTTTATATCGTCTAATTAAATTTATAATAATTATGAATATTATCTCATTATTAATATGTGATATTAAGAAAGGTCTAATTTAAAATTAATATTCTATAATGCAAGCCAACATGCATGAAACTGATATACTCAATGCGAATGGCAATAATGAGCCCTTATGAGTCCCTTATCCTAATACATCCCTTTTAGTTTAGTTATGACAATTCAATTAGAAGTTTCCAAGTGTTAATTTAGAGTAATATATATACAATTTTATACATACATGCATCTTCTTTGTATTCCTGGGTATACATACATACATGCATATATATATAAATATATCAATATATATATATCAATATATATATATATATATATATATATATATAATACTTATAAAAGGAATTCGGTTCACGTTTGTTCGCAATGTTCTCTAAAACCGCGTTGTGTACAACACTGTGCCATACATCATTTTAAAGGTTATTATCTCCGCAGTGACATAGGCGATATGAGAATGAATAATTTTTAATTTACACATGATTTTGCGTGATTTTTCCCGTTTTTACTGACTTGCACTGAAGGTTAGACCAAGCACAGACCAGGCAATGACCGGAATGCGTGCATCGTGGTCACTCAACCTCAGACTATTGTTCATAGGAATAACGCTTGCTTTCAGTTAGGGATTTGAGCATGTCGGGCATGACATTTGAGCGAGGCTCTCACCCACGTGCGTGGTCAGTAATAGAGAAAAACACATGGTTCTCGCTTCAGAGTTCAACCCAGGAGGTTTAATGACAAAACCTTATTCAAGGTCCCAATTTCAGGGACAGGGTTGGGTAGGGGTGGAGAGGGTTGGAGTGGAAGCGGGGGTTTAAGGACTCAAAATGTGTCTGATACGATGAAAAAAAATTGCGGTGGCTGAAAAGGGGATATGGACCCTCTGCATGGAGTCCCGTTGGGTCCGCTTCTGCTACTTACGAGGTATGCATATTTCTGTTTCTTTCTTCAGGAACAGTTTCCGGAGCCGCTATAGAACGCGGGCTTCCTTGTATTGAGGAACATATAAAAAAAGAATTGTCACCTCTCATTCCCTATTTTAACTCCTACTTTTCCCTGTAGGTGTCCCTACACTCAACTCTTCTAACATAAACAACTCCTATAAGCATCAGAAGTCGCCTGAATCGGGAATCGAACCTACGAACTCTGGACTAGGAGCCCTACACGCTACTAAGTGGGCCGTGAAGACGAGATACCAGCAGGAGCAAGTTTTGTTCATTTATATCTGCGATTGAAGAGGCATCTATCGCGAAAATGGGAAACCATTTACTATTTTAACAGGAAAATTAAGCTTTAGG
Source organism: Sipunculus nudus (assembly GCA_026874595.1). Taxonomy (NCBI): domain Eukaryota; kingdom Metazoa; phylum Annelida; class Sipuncula; order Golfingiida; family Sipunculidae; genus Sipunculus; species Sipunculus nudus. Next base: position 44,571,037 of record CM049308.1, read on the forward strand.
TGGGGCTTCGCCCCCACACCCCCGTTCAGACGGGGAACCCAGGTTCCCCGGACCCCTCCTCCTCTAATATAATAAACTCCAGCTATGAGCAAAATTAAATACAGGAATTCTGAGGAAAATGATATGTATCGGCCTTTTCCAGGAAACAATTTATTATGCGACACCCGTTTTACCGGCGGTAGGCTGAAGCCCGGTTAATTTCTGTAGTTCTGCCCAGTTTCCTTGCAACGTACATGTAATAAATCTTTCATGTGTTCCTCACATCAACCTTATCTTTATATGTCGAACGATGGAATTCAGTCAAATATAATCGGAAACCTGAATGCCCCCGCGTCCCATTATTTCGGTTCGCAATGTAAACATCATTACTGACCAGGTCTTCAAGGTAAACATACCGGGGGATAAATTTCTTGCCACGAGCACAGCGCAACAAAATAAATGTAAAAATTATTTATATATATCTTATTGAGACAGTTTTCCCAATGAAAACCTATATTTTCGTTAACTTTTAGAAAAAAATGAGCCAACATTCCACATCATAGTTAATATATCTCCCCAACCCCGGTAATAAGCCCGGTATACCGGGCTTATCAGCTAATATATATATATATATATATATATATATATATATATATATATATATATATATTTATACTGAGAGAGAGGGAGAGATGTTATGATTAAGTACGTAACAGCTGGAGCCTCTGACTATGAGTGTGACCATTCTTTAAAAAGCAGGGTACACACTACAGCTGCATCCCTTAATTATAGTTCAGTTATACCAATTTTAATTAGAAGTTTCAATGTGTTTATTAGGAGTTATATATTATTTATACATACATCTTCTAGGTATTCCTAGGTTTATATATATATATATATATATATATATATATATATATATATATATATATATATATACATGCATACATACATGTATATATATTGAGAGAGAGAGAGAGAGAGAGAGAGAGAGAGAGAGGATGTTGTGTTAGACGAGAGAGTACATGACAGCTGTAGGGTGACTGACTACGAGTGTGACTGTGTGTACCCTGCAGGAGTAAGTCTCACCAAGGAGTTTATAAACTCCTTGATCTCACACATTATGTAAAAGGTAACAAGGCTGAGGGGTGATAAGGGGTTTCATCTTTATGTTAGTAATTTCTCTGCCTCCAACAACCCAACAACAATATGCTTAACACCTATGATTGAGTGCACGGCACCAATTTAGGATGTGGATTTCATCTTTTTCATTAGGCCAGGTTCCTAATACACTCAGACTGTACACATCCATTTTTGCTTTTGGGTATCACTTCTCAGCTTTTGAATGGTTGAGCAACTGGGTGATCTGCTAATGTTTGTCAATCTTGTGTCGATGCAATGTGCATGAAATTAGAGTTTTTGACCCCCCCCCCCAAACAATCAGTGTTAACAATAGATATGTATGTATGTATGTATTTATACATGCGTGTGTGTATGTATCATTTGTGAATAAATATATATAATTTTACTGTTAAATGTGCATATACTGAAGTACTCAATAGTACTCATAAAAGTACTCGTTTTTATTAGAACTTACATAGTACTCGAGTACTAGTAAGAGTACTTAGGTCAATTTGAAGAAAGTACTCGAGGACTCTAAATGTTACTCATGGTTACAAGTACTTGAGTACAAGTTCTTTTGGACCACACTCTGTCTGTAGTTACTTACTTTATGCGGCGGACGCTATAATTTTGCAATCACGGGAAAGCGTGTCTGTCTTTCATACTTAAACGCGTGCGTGCATGCTAACCTACACATCCACGTGCATGGAGGTTTCTCCCGTTTACAAAGTTGTCAAAACGTGTGAGGCCGGTGTATAAATAAAAATAAAGTGGACACGGGAAGAAAGGTCATGAAAAGCCAAATAAAAATATGTACACTTTATTTAACTAAAGTGTATAGTTTTGGAGATATGGCTAAACGATAATGCAACGTAGTATTTACAGTGCAGCGCCCCTAGTGGCCATTTTCCAAAAAGTGAAAATGACAAAGTTACAAAAGCTAAGGTAAAAAAAAGCAACAATTTTACCTAAACAGGTCAACATGGTAACCGCAGTACCCATTAATAAGCCCATATATTGTAGTTTCAGACTCTTTAATAAATTAAAAAGTTTTGACATTGTTTCATGTTTAGAAACTATAATACAAAAATCATATTTTGAAGTGTTTGAACTGCAGCACCTCCTGGCGGCTATAACCCAAAAATGAAAAATTCATATTTCTATTTTATACATAATGCATCAGATGTGAAGCGATTACTTGTAAATTAGGGTCTCTGGGGCATCATTAATGAAATCTCGCAAAAATTTCGTAGAGTGGCCCCGGTGGCCATTTTCGGAAACCTGAAGGAAATCGAGCAATACTAATTAAACTCTACATAATGCAAAAAACTAGACCTCTCTATCTTTAAAAATGAGAAAGTTTAAAAAATTTCTAAAAATTTGAAATTCCATTATTTTCAAAGATATACGTAAACATGGTAACGCCAGACTGAACCAGTTAGGCTTCAAGTTAAAAGGCCGTTTAATGACAAATAAAATGAGCTATAGTTATGCGGCTACTAGCAATCTTGACAAAGATATGAAGAAAAGTGTCATTTTAGGGGTCTTGTTGACCCTGATCTGGACCTTTAACCGATTATGGCGAAAAACAATAAGCTTCTATTGTGGTCAATTATATATAAACTGTATAAATTGCAAAGGTATTAGTTCAAAACTAGCAATTACCCGTAAATATATAAAAGTTGGTGGAATCTTTTCGGACAAACCTGTAGCATACATATGTCGAAAATCACGGCAATCCGTACGGTGGTATCAGAGGAGATACGAAAAATCACACAAATCGCGTGACGCTATTAATATATAAATCCATTATATATATACGGTGTTGTGGTTAAAAATCTTTCGGAACAGCGTTCGGAACATGTTTCGAAACAACGTAGAGTCGCTCACGGTCGCCCCAAGCCAGTACAAAACGTGGTCGGGGTCTTTGACAAAAACTCACCTATACATATGTACCATGTGACATGAGAAACTGATCAGCAATATCACATGTACATACAAACGAAACCGTCCATGGAATAGACCATAAATGAAAAAGCAAAAAAAAAAAAAAACAAGTTTTATTTGTGAAAATAGTAAAAATGATGGCCATGAGTTTTACGCAAAAAGCATACATACTGAATGAAAGAATAAGAAGCTTTTAAAAACAAAGAGAAAAACATTTTTGAAATTGAGATGGCACATGCATTTAAAAGAACAAATACCAGTACAAATGCATTAAATTTACATTTATACAGGAATTTTAAATTTATAACTAACGGCATTAATGAGAAAAAAATCTCGATTTGCAAATAATTTTAAGTCAATATTATATGTGTTTACAACTTTGGTGTTGCCACTCCACACGTGTACACATCACACTGTACCAACCACGACTTGAATTTTGTTAACATTTGCTTTATATCTGGTACATAGTAGGCCTACATGTGTTGGTGAATATTTTTTAAGAACCTCGATCGCATGCAAGGCCCTGGACTTCGTCCGACGGTGTGCGACTGTATAACCATCACGGAATCCTGCGACACGAAAGATGTGCACTCAAGCATTTCAGGTCATGTGAGGGGGTCGCAGGAAGGAGCCCTCCTCGTGCGACCCCCCGGTCATAGGAAGGCCAACCAACCAACCAAAAGAAGTATACGCTCATCGAGCAGCTACAGGTTGCTGCGGTCAAGACCTCAGCCCTGTGCGCTCCTTAAGCACGTTCTCTGAGACATCAGTCCCTTTGCCACGCCAAGCCAAGCAAGGAGCCATAGGGGGCGCCCTCTTCTCTCCAGGTTTGAAGTCCTTGTTAGAAAGCTACAGCACCCACAGCCACAAAGCCCGAAGCAACCCGCATTCCCTCTACCGATCCCAGCAGCGGAGACCCAGCCATGCCATTCGAGAGCCGAACTCGATCCTTGTGAACGACTTAACTTCGAGGACGCAAAGCCCTTTTACTTGCGATTTCGGTCATTTGGACCGTTTTAACCAGTTTCCCAGTTATGCAAGTTAACAAGTTTTTTCGTCATCGGCAAGTCCTGCAATCAATTCTTTCAAAGATCCCCCTGTTAAGGGAACGCTGATTGGGATTATTTCGGGCCGGTGACCGCTTAATGTACTGAAACCCCAGGAAGGGCCTCGGAGTAAAACTCTGTCCCGCCGTCACACACCCTATGGCCTTTGTGTTACCGGGCTCGAAGACACAAAGAAAAGAGGCGCCAGTGGGGAAGCAAATATCAAAATGATTAATTATGCACGTAATACGCAAAAATTGCAAATAAAAGTTGGTGGAATCTTTTCGGACAAACCCGGAGCATATATAAGTCGAAAATCACGGCTATCAGTCCGGCACGTGATATCAGAGGAGATACGGAAAAAAACAAAAAGCGCCTTAGCAATTAATATTTAGATTGTGGCCTGTAGAGCGTGCACAGATAAACAGAGAAACAGACAAGATGACTATAGGTCGAGGACTTGCCGGAAATTGAAATATAAAGACAGACAGAAAGACAGGTGAACATGTCTTGATATAAAACTCTAGATATAAAAGTCGCCGAGTTATAAACATTTCTGTGGAATCACGTTTTCGTCGAGTTTGACGAGATATAGTGCGATATTTGGCGAGATTTCAGTTCGCTAATGTCACGCTGGCCAAATGTTATCAACTGCCGAAAACTAGACCCGTCTAGCTTTAAAAGTTGATGAGCTTTTAGCATTTATGTGAAATCTCGATTTTTCCCGTTTGAAAAATCACTTTCGAGATACTTGTGTAGGATATAAGATGTACCAGTTTCAAAAGGATTGCTACAAAACTGTGGCCTGTAGAATAATGTATAAAAGACGCAAGAACCAGAAAGCAGGCGAATTTGAGGACAACAGACAAACAGACAGACATACTGACAAAGTGACACAAGATAGATACCAGTAGACTAAACCATATTATGGAGAAGATCCAATGGAAAAAATTGATACTGAGTTTTTATCAAGATAGGACTAATATGATATGTTGTAATGGTTTTATTGCAGCGCCCAAATGAAAAAAAAAATTTTTGAGATACTGGTGTGGGACATAAGATATATCAGTTTCAAGATAATTCCTGTGGTCTCTAGGGTATTACTAAGTGATGTCTCGAAATATCTCATTTGACGAGAAATTCTACGAGATATTGCAAGACTTTTGATAAAAACAAATAACACTATTTGAGTGCTACCTGATGCAAAAATCTTGACCTCTGTAGCTTTAAAACTGACAAAGTTAGAAAAATAAGAACCCTTATTTTCGAATATCACGATTTTCCCCCAAAATGAGTTACCATGGTAACAGGAGATTCCAGTCATATACACATCAGAAATAGGCCTTGGAATGACAATTAAAATGAGCTATTGGTTCAGTAGCTACGACCATTTGTGACGAAGATATGAACAAAAATCAATTTTAAGATGTTTTGATGACCTTGACCTTTATTGACTAAATACAATATGCTTCCAGGACTTCTGAATATCTACCAACTGTTTAAGTTTGAAAGCGGTTTTGTGCAAAATTTCGACCTACAAAGCGCACACAGACAAACAAACAGACAGACAACCATACGGAACTGACCAACGTGCCTGCCGAAATCTTTGGTTCCGGAAAGCAACAAACATATGGAACCGACCAATATGCTTGCCGAAGTCTTTGAATCCGGCAAGCAACAAACAGACTAGACGACCATAGGTCGAGCGCTTGTCGGAATTCGAAAGTGAAAGGCACACGGACATACAGAAAAAGTTGGTCAGGGTAAGATTATTCTTTAAAGGGAACAATGGACAGGCGAGTAAAATGAGCTAACGTGTATGTAGATCAACCATTTATTTCATAACCATGGAGAAAATAAGAAATGACCTTGACATTTGACCTTTGACCAAATCTTGACTAAAACAAATGCATCTGATGTTAACATATTTTCAGAGCGATTGTCGGAAACTCGGGACTGTGTCAGAGAGAAAAATATTTGGATATTTCCAACTTCAACAATTTTTAGGCTAAATTAGGTCAACATGATTTAGGCAGAATATGGCCAAGTCTCCTCAGAAATAAGGCCATCAGTTCTAGTTTCAGATGCAGTTATAAAGATTATATTACCATTTATAGCTTTGGAGATATGGCACAATAATGATATATCGGGTATTGTGTACAGCGCCCCCTAGTGGTCACATACAAACTAGGGACACATGGGTCTCGACGGGCAGCTGCATTTGTCTATAAGGATATATGTTTATGAGGTTTTCCAAAATATTGGTTCGTGATCAGTTTGAAGCCAACCTGTCTACCTAAACTGGAGCTATCATCCATAAAATAATTTGTGAATGGATGGGCCATGTGACCTTAACCTTTGACCTAGTGACCCTTAAATCAAAAGGAAACTTCCCCTATTGGCAGATGCACCACATGTCGATGATGGAAGGATTGAGATAAAAAGTTTGGCTTAAAATGCATCCACAATCTTTCTTAAGAAGTGGGTCCTGTGACTTTGATCTCATGACCCCAGAATCGACAGTTCTTACTGTAGTGGTGGGCTTTATATAGGTCAAGTTTGAAACCAATATTTCACGAAAAAAACGGATGTTATCATCTGGAAACTAATATGTTGACAGATGGCCCCCATGAGCTTGACCTTTGAACCCTAAAATCCATAAGTTCATTCGAATATTGACAGGTGAGCAACACCTGGAAGATAGAAGGCTTGGGACAGAAAGTTTGGCTAAAAATTCATCAACAATCTTTTTAAAGAATTAGGGCCTGTGACCTTGACCTTTGGCCTTATGACCAGAAAGTCAAAAGGATTCTTACATTATTGGTGGGTCATATATAAGTCAAAATTGAAACCGATATGTCAATCCAAACTGGAGTTATCATCCAGAAACAAATATGTGGACGAATCTATAGGCCCCTGGGACCATGACCTTTGGTCTTGTGACCCCCAAATCAATCAGTTTTTCTCCTATGGGCAGCTCAGCTATTTGTGCAAGATGGAAGGTTTGGGATGAAAAGTTTGGCTTAAAATGCATCCACAATCTTTCTTAATAAGTTGGTACTGTAACCTTGACCTTTGACCTCATGACCCAAAAATTAAACAGAATCTTCCCCAATTGGCAGGTTCTTGAAGATGGAAGGTTTGTGATGAAAAGTTTGGCTTCAAATGCATATGCATTCTTTTAAAAGAAATGAGTTCAGTGACCTTGACCTTCGACCCAAAAATCAACACGGTTCTTATTTTAGCGGTGAGTCATATATAAGTTAAGTTTGAAACCAATATGTCAAACTGGAATTATCATCTGGAAACTAATTTGTGAACAGAAGGCCCCTGTGACCTTGACCTTTGACCATGTTACCCCAAATTCATTTATGCTCTCACCATACTAGCAAGTCAGCTAAATGCGCAAAATGGAAAGTTTGAGATTAAAAGCTTGGCTTAAAATGAAGCCATAATCTTTTTAAATAAGTGATTCCTGTGACCTTGACCTTTGACCTCGTGACCCAAAAATCATATAGGTTCTTGCTTTTGTGGTAGGCCATAAGTAAGTCAAGTTTGAAATCCATGTGTCAATACAACCTGGAGTTATCATCTGGAAAAAATTTGTGTGGATGGATTGATGGACAGAGAGATAGACAAACAGACAAGGTGATTACTATATGGCATCCACTTGTGATCAATACACACACACGGTTTTGGGACACTAGATGTAATTACAGCTAAGAAACTGACATGATTGTTGTCATTTTATAGTAAAAAAAATAGAAAAATATTCGTTAAAATAACAAAAAATACAGGTGGTGCCACCACTTTTCGGGAACTGACAAAACTAGTCATGGTCAATATTTAAGGCAAGATTCATGACAATCCATGCATTAATTATAAAGATATTGGAGGTTAGGTATTATGCTTTTGATTATTCTCGGTGTACTTTCAAGCCAGAGAGCTCGGAGGATATAGGTCGCAGTGACCTAATTTCAGGTTTCAAAGGAGATTTTTTATTGACCTCCTTGGATGTCCATTAAGAAGTTTCTAGGGTCAGCGGTTACGATTTGTTCCCTGCTAACGGACAGCCCGACGGCCAACGGACAAAGCGCCATTCCTAGCTCAATTGACTTGCATGCAGTCAGCTGAGCTAGAAATGAAAAATATATTTTGGAGATACTACTGTCAAACGTAAAATATATCAGTATCAAAATTATTGCTGCAAAACTGAGGCATGTAAGGCGTCCTCAAGTGAAATCTCGCAAAAATCTTGTGCAGCAGCCCCTGGTGGTCATTTTGCGTAACATGAAATATAATGTTGTTACACTAGTTAAACTCTACGTAATGAAAAACTACACCTCTTTAGCTGTAAAAATGACAAAGTTACAAAAGCGAAGGTAAAAAAGCACTACTGATGGTTGTGTTACAATATAACTCAGCTCAATTAAACTCTGTTTTAAAAAAATACAAGTGCTATAATATAGCTCAACTAAGAAATTACTGGCAAATGATTGTATAATGATATAATATAGCCCAGTTGAAAAGTCTGTTTTCCACAATTACATGGGATAGAATATAAATGAACTGACAAGTCCTCCTCTCAACCAAAACATGTGATAAAAGTATTGCTCAGTTTTATATGTGATATAAAACCACTCAGCTTACATGTGGTTTTGTTTTATACCAATACATGTGATGCTAATTCTCAGCTGAAAGATGGTTTTGTTTTAAACCAATACATGTAATAATACTGCGCAGCTGACCAGTGTTTTTGTTTTAAACCATAAAATGTGATAACACTACTCAGTTGACAAGTGGTTTTGTATTAAGCCAATACATGTGATATAATACTACTCAGCTGAAAAGTGTTTTCCTTTTAAACCAAAACATGTGACAATACTACTCAGCTGAAAAGTGGTTTTGTTTTATACCAATACAAGTGATATAATACTACTCAGCTGACAAGTGGTTTTGTTTTAAGAAATACATCTGATAATACTACTCAGCTGACATGTGGTTTTGTTTCAACAAAAACATGTGATAATACTACTCAGCTAACAAGTGGTTTTGTTTTAATCAAATGCATGTGATATAATACTACTCAGCTGACAAGTGTTTTCGTTTTAAACCAATACATGTAATAATACTGCGCAGCTGACCAGTGTTTTTGTTTTAAACCATAAAATGTGATAATACTACTAAGCTGATAAGTAGTTTTGTTTGATACTAATACAAGTGATATAATACTACTCAGCTGACTAAAGGTTTTGTTTCAACAAATACATGTGATAAAACTACTCAGCAGACAAGTGGTTTTGTTTTAAGCAAATACATGTGATATAATACTACTCAGCTGACAAGTGTTTTCGTTTTAAACCAAAACATGTGATAATACTACTCAGCTGAAAAGTGGTTTGTTTTAAGCCAATACATGTTATATAATACTACTCAGCTGACAAGAGGTTTTGTTTTAAGCCAATGCATGTGATATAATACTACTCAGCTGACAAGTAGTTTTGTTTTAAACCAATACATGTGATTACTACAAAGTAATTGATGGTGTAATTGAATCAGTGCATGGTCCATGTCGAATGGATCAGTCTCATTATTACATCGCGACGAAAGAACGGTAAATTAAGAATGTGCAGACTTGCGTTCAGTAAAAAGAAAAAAACATTTACCCAGTGAAATATATAGGGGCCTACCGTCCCCCTAATATACCCGAATGTTGAAACGCTTTTCGCTTCAATCAGCCCATCAGCTTTAATCACTAAATAAGATATGAACTCTGCTAACAAGCAACACGGATGGCACCCCGAGACTAAACATTTAGTGATATTCCAAACTCGATCTGGGTTATACCGTTTCTGCAGAGGTGCATTAAGACTTGCACAGATACCTGGGGAATTTCAGAAATGATCGACATTGTACTTAGCGGCCGTTCAGGAATACGTTTTGTTTTCTCGATCACCAAGTAGTTATAGGTGATACAGAAGAACAACATGACAGAGGCGGCGAGAGGTAATTCAAAGACTATATGCTAATGGCCTAACTTTGAGTCAAGAAAAATGTCTGTTTAAACAGAGTAATGTTGAATGGCTTATAAAGCCCGGCACCGCCGCCATTTTGCGCCGCCACCAGCCGAGCTGAGATCAAGCCAAGGCGAGTTTATCAGGAGGCGCCGCCGATATTTCATTAAGCCGAAGTGAGCCTATTTTGTGCAGCTATGTTTGGCCTGAAAAATAATACATGATAAATATATTTCAATTAAAAATGCCCGAAACAAATGTTCCGGTTTTGTTATTTTTGGTTTCTTGTAGCTGAAAGGAAATGGTGTGGTTGTTTAAGGAGGAAAGTAAGTACGTGGCTTTTGAAACCTCCAGGATAGACTGTAAGCATCTAATCACAAACTAGTTTCATGTAACGTCGTTGTCTGACTGTCCGAACCACGCGCTCATATGCACACACACTCACTCGAGGCTTGCAATATTAACAGAGACCATCAATCATATAAGATAAACGTATCTTTATATACTGCTGTAAGGTTTGAGATGAATTGTATATACTTGCATTTATTGTCTTCATTATATGTATATATTTGTATATATGTATGTGTATGTGTATGTATGCGCATATATATGTATATGTGTGCGTATGTATATATATATGTATGTATATGTGTGTGTATTAAGGGGAACAAACCTTACGTTGCTATGCTCTCTCCCATTTCTGTATGCATACTATTCGCTTCGGTATTTATGTATATTTTCATAATTCCTCGTTCATGACTATTATTAGGACCCCGACCGTCACCCCTGAATATAATTTACTACATGGTTATACAAGACCAACCTGTGTGAGAGCTGACAGGCTTTAGTTATCATTTACACTTCAGTTTTACTCGGGAGAATATACTTCGCATTGCTTGTCTGCGTTTAATCCCTCTCCATCTGTAGGTACAGCTATTTTAGGAATCAGTCGGTGTTTCCACCATTCATAAGTCATGATTAGAATAAAGACAAGTTAATATTCAAGGTATTGTTAAAGGGAAGACCTCTACTTCTACCTTTACTGTTCTTTATTGGGAGGGGATTATTATTAATTTCATGTTTATTATTATTTATATTATTATTATTTTATTATTACCTTTTTTCTATAAGCTCTTAGGTCTAGATAAAACAGGTAGCCACAAAAGTTAATATATAATTACTCATTGTGTTGCATATTTTTTCACACTCGTAAAACATCAGCTTTGTTCAAAATTGTTATCTTTGGTCATACGGGCAACACCTGCAGTAGCGCGTGACATTTCACACATTAGGCAAAAAAAATTTAAAGGTATGGTTCTCAGGCACCGCCCGCATCAATTTTAACCCCCCCCCCCCCGCATCAAACATTATTATATCGATTTTTAACAGAAACTTACCGATTTTGAGCTACAACCGCTCAGGTATTTCTTTCAAGTAGATAAAATCATACAATTTCCTTTGTTATGTAGTGCTTTTGCTTGTTTAGCAAAATAAAGATGTTATTATCACGCCTTTCCTTTATCATTTGACATTTTTATTGAAACAAACTAAAAAAATAAAAATAAAAAACCGCCCGCCCGCGTTGATTTCTGAAAAAAAGTGCCTGAGAACCATTCCTTTTTTTTATTTTGGCCTTATAAGACTTCGTCAATCGTGGTTGCGCGTGATTCTTGATCATTCACGGCCGGGGGCCTGGCGATAAGCAGAATCCCACCTGGGTTTGTTATCAACAAGCGCCCCCGGTCATGCACATATCATACAGGAGTATGTCCCCAGACCATAGCGTGGTCGCAACATTCTGTCCTCCTTTCTATTGGCCGATGACTTCACGGGCCCCTCCCCAATAGAGGGTCCCATGGGGCCGTCGACCAATGGAGGGATGGGACCTGGTGGGGCGACTACGCCGAATGGGGGAGAGCGGGGGAGAGGGGCCGTCAGCAGTTAGGACTTGGTAGTGAGGAGACACCGGATAGCGGTACTGTGTATGTTGAAGTCGAATGGATATGGAATAAAAATTCATATATAAAGAAATACAGACTCTTTCTTCTGTGGATTACACTAAGTTTACAGTGACGAGCGTGCCAGTTACTTCTATGAAGTCAGATAATAAACAAACATGAACAACAATTCGCCCACATTACTGAGGGCCTCATACAATTTGAGCAAGCCCGGGAAGAATGGGAAATCGCACGAGTTCGCCGTGAAGAACACCGCCTGCTCTTAGACAGGTTAGTTGATCGTACAGCTGTATGCTCAGGCGCTACGCCCACAGCGTTCAGAACTTTAATTGACTAAAGAGGTCGAGCGCGCACTACACTATACGAACATTAACGCTGACATATTATCAGTAGCATTGCGCACATGCACCAGAAGTTTAGCAGACGAGCTAGAACGATTCCTATCTGTACGAGCAGAGGCTCAAAACCCACCAGCAGATAGATTAGGAGTACCCTGGCGTGATGTGAAACAACACTTGCAAGAAACATTCCTCATGGGCGGTGAGATGGTATTATAGACAAATATCCTTTACCAAACATTCAGGATATATTTGACCAGATCGGTTACAGTAAGGTTTTTTCCACCCTAGACCTAAAAAGTGGTTATCACTAGGTTCCTGTCCATCCGTCCGACATAGAAAAGACCGCATTTGTATGTTATAGAGGCCTCTTCGAATTTGTCAGTTCGGTTTGGCTACAGCCCCGAGCTATTTTCAGAGGGCAATGGAATTCCTATTCAAAGGCCTATTAGGGGAGTGTGTCCTAGTTTACATAGGCGACATCGTTATTTTCAGTAAAAATGAAGAGGATCACGCGAAACACCTAAAACTTGTATTCGAACGCCTCCGACAAGCAAACTTGACTCTCAAGTCCTCTAAATGCCACTTTGGTCTCCCTTAAATAAAATTGCTTGGCTACTGCGTCAGTAAGGACGGAATCTCACCTGATCCTGAAAAGACAGCGCAATACGAGATATGCCTGTTCAAAAAACGGTTAAACAGGTCCGATCCTTCTTAGGAATGACAGGGTACTACCGGCAATGTATGCCCCGATATGCGGAAACCTTTAGTAGCCCTTATGCGAAAACATGTTTGGTTCTGCTGGACTCAAGCGTGCGAACTAGCATTTGACGAGTTAAAATCTCTCTTGACGTCCAATCATGTAATGAGCCACCCCCGGCCCGAGCTGCCCCACCGTCTGTATACCGACAGTAGCGCATTTGCTGTAGGCGGTATTCTGTGCCAGACCCATGAGGATGGTACAGAGCGCGTAGTCCAATACGTTTCTCATCAGTTATCGGCAACACAACGCAGGTGGCCTACCATCGAAAGGGAGGCATATAGCGTAATCTATTGCATAACCAAACTGCGGCCATATCTGCATGGGGCACAGTTCACTGTATTCACTGACCATAAACCGCTCACATGCCTGTTTACAAAGCAAATAGCTAACACTAAAATTCAGCGTTGGGCTATTATATTGGCGGAATACGGGGCCAGAATCGAGTATAGACGTGGGCGAAATAATATCCGGGCTGACAAGTTGTCAAGAATTCCTCCAATAGAACCGGTGGACGTGATTGACTCTGATACGGAGTGGGTGGCCCCCAAGCTTACCCAGATGACCTTTGTCCACAGCAATTGCCATTGCTCATTGATAATTTAAATCTAGATCAAATCAAATTAACACAGAAGGAGCAATTTTCTTACCTTTTTGAAAAAGCAAATGATGACGACTCGGATTATATTAGTATCTAGGGCGTATTATATAGTACAATCACGCCTCGTTTACGTTCGCCTGAATATCCCCGACTAGTGTTACCGTCGGAATATCAAGAGCGCGTTACCCTTAGGGCACACAGAGAAGTCGATCATATGTCTACACAAAAAACACTCGATCGTGTTACAGCGGCTTACGTCTGGCCAGCCATGAGGCGTTCTATCCGCTCGATCCTACATAAATGCGCCATTTGTCAACCCCACAGCCGCCAACGAGACCACGCCCCTTTGGGGGACATGCCACTGCCGGCCTCGCCTATGCAGGTAGTGGGATTAGACCTCATCGGCCCATTTCCTACCTCCTATCGGGGTAATGCCTATATGCTAACTACCATATGTCATTGTACGGGATGGGCGGAGGCGTACCCAATTCCCAACAAAACAAATGCTGTTGTATGGGACACATTTGCTAATCAATTTATTCCCCAACACTCTGTCCCCGAGGTGGTGATAACTCATAACGGTTGTGAGTTTACTGTACTTGACTAGGAACAATATTTACAAAATTTGGGGCCAGGCCGCAAAGTAATGGCAAAATTGAATGCTTTCATCGTACATTTAAGGAAACTGCAAAGCAATATAACAGGTCACGTGTTTGGAAACAGGTTAGAGGACCTGTCAAATGCGCTCACAGAAGCACGCTCACGCACCTCCGATTCGCGTAAATTCAACCGTAGACGCCTCAAAAAACGGGCCCAGGCTGCGAACTTAAAATTAGGGGACCACGTGGTTATAAAGGTCGCTGATTAACCCCTTACATTTACGTCACGCTTGGATCCCCAGTGGCTGGTCACACGAGTGTCTGGTTCCACGTGCTACCTGCGTTGTCGAGCAACGGGCCAAACAAAAAAAAAAACTCCACAGAGAGCAAGTCTTAGACTAGTTGACCCCAATATAGCTTGGGACGAAATAGCCCCTAGACCACGCCGTAAACGTACAGCACGGGCCAGATATGTGACACAAAAAAGATCCTTACATAACGACCGCCGGGAATCCAATATTCATGGACCTGAACCTTTTAGTAATGAACCTCCTTCTACCCAGGAATTGTCCCATAGCGCAACCACCCACGTGACAGGTAGCTACCCTCCCCCACACTCACTGTCCAGTCACAGGCCGACCATACTTCTATAAACCAATCAAATTCAAGTGCACATTGTGACACAACGCATACACCGCCTTACTCTGATTATGGGCCACATTCGCTGCACCCAGTCCTTCAAGGTAGGAACTCAAGACTCAGACCAAAACAAAGAATCCGTTATGATGTCCTGGCCGGGCTTGTTGATAGTGATGACGATTGCTCTAGCATTTAGTCATGGCCGTCGGGCTTGGGTTTGGCAAAACCCCGCCAGCCGGTGTACAGATTACCGAAATACCACAGGGCAACACCCTAACGCAACCAGAAACAATATACTTATGGAAGTCAACATGGACTTTGTTAGTAGTACTCCATCCTCCTATTCTTGATAAATCGTTATTGCAGGCCGCGCAGAAGGTGACCACGCTCATTCCAACACTTGCGGGGAAGACACCAACCTCCATCTACCGAAATTGGATGAATCGCCTCAGATGGATGCAGCCGACCCATGGACTCTCGCCATCAACCCCAAGACGTAAGCGTGCACCATTTGATTTTATAGGCTCCCTTTCCCATATACTTTTTGGTACGGTCACTGAGCGAGAACTTACAACGTACAAGAACCAAGTACAGGCGCTTTAACACACCTCAATTGATACCGTTCACCACGTCAACACACTTATCACAGTTACACGCAATAATCAACAGGCCTTCACGCATAACCGCCAGAGAATAAATGTTCTACAATCAACTTTAAACAATATCACCTCAAGCCTAGGTTCCGTATTACGCTCCGAACAAAGGAGTCTTCGCCGCCTATGGTTTAATTATCTGGTCGAACATTGTATTATACACTGGAACGTGCAGCCACGGAGAACCATCGCCAAGTGTCACGCTTCCTCAGGCAAAGGCAATCAGGCGAAACCAACAGCTGACTGAGGCAATACTTAAACCCCAGGAGCTCGACATCCTTATCAACAAAGCCAATGCTCAAGGTCACCTCGCGCTTCCCCCCCAGGTGGTATTATTCATCAATCACATTGCAACCTTTATGGACAGACGCCACATCGTTCGTCCTACGGGCACAACTGCCGCTAAGGGGAACTGATCCTGACCTGAGATCACATATTGGCATTATGGGAAAGCCCCGTACTTACCTCACTTATAACTTACATACACATGGAGTGACCGACAGCCCCCGACTAAAACCGTGCACTAAACATTTAAGCTGCCTTTGGCTTCACAATACATTACCACTAAAATTATACGCTACTGTGCACTGGGGATTACAAATACGCTTGCTCCTCGAAACATCGAGTTAACTATTTTTAAATGAAGTCTTTAACGATCCCTCCTTTAAAAGTCTACATCAAGTATTAACAAATTTGTATTTATAATGCGAGATAAAGTAACAAGGCCTACAGGCCTAATGCAGACCTCTGCAATGGTTTATACACCAGGTATAATGCTTCAATGCTTGGCCATTACTTTTCAAGTAGGCCTACATGTATTGTATGCGAGGAAGGTATCAGAGATGTATACATATGCCCAATTTCAGGCTGATATCCCCTCCTGAGAAATAAGCAGGCACATAAACCGTGCAAAAATTATTGTACGTGGCGCCATCAATCTTGTATACGACATAGCTTTATATGTATAAATTTTCCCAATTTCAGGCGGATATATCAAATTCCTCTTAGAAATAAGCAGGGACATACACTGTGCAAAAGTCATTGTAGGTGGCGACTTCTGTCTTATGGACGATAAAACCATCAAAGACGCAAAGAAAGGTCGAAATATTAGGCCAATACATCAAACTGCTCGAGTTTGATGCACTGAGCTGACCAGGCTTAGGTGAGAGAGGCAGTTGCCCAGAGTGAACTGTGACAAATTGTTGGCTCAAGCTACTGCACTGAGTGAACTCTTGACCGGCACCTGGCTAGACTGTGTGAACTTTTGACCTGTACCTGGCTGCACTGAGTGAACTCTTGACCTGGTGCATAATTTGACATAATTGGCAGTTTGCCAAAGCTGTAAGTAGATCCAGGCTGACCGTTGACCTGTTGCAAAATCTATAATTGTTGGCAGTCTGCCAAGCTATCTAACCTGAAACCTAGTGGCATGATGTTATAGATGCTGATAAACTGGTGCCAGGCTAGATGTTACTGCTTCACACAGCTAACATATATGGTAAAATGACTCAATTAAATCTCCATCATTCAGCCAAAATCATTCATGTGGAATCATTAAAGTCAATTATTATAAGAATTATTGTGGGATTATTGTTGTAAAAATTGCCGTCAGTCAAATCATTTTGCAGGTTTATCACTCAAAGAGGAAGGTACAGCAAAGTGCCAAACTGGCCAAGTTCAGCTTCCCGCAAATCAACAAAAAAGCACTGAACCAAAACCATTTGAAAAAACCTGAATGTCAACAGCTGAGTATAATTAATGTGCGAGATTTAAGAATTTGACCCAGTGGTTTTTGAGAAGAAGATCTTTGTAGCCACTAAGCTAAAATGGGCTGTTATGGCATTTGACTAAATTCAGCTTCCAATAACTCAGCCAAAAGTCACTGAACAGAGACCATTTGAACAAACTTCAGAAAGCACTACCCTAGGATCATTTCTATGTGATATTAAATAATTTTGCCATATGGTTTCAGATAAGAAGTTTATTTTGTAGCCCTCAGTATGATACAGGCACTGATGATCCCCGTACAAAAAAAGGCCGATGCAGGTGGCGCCCCCCATACCTCAATTTCAGATTTGACTCATGTGACCAACTTTGGCATAAAATTTGGTGATGATAGCTCCAGCCGTTTCTGAGATTGAAATTTTAGTATGCTTCTTTTTTTTTTTGACAGATGACTAAGTACAACTTCCTGTAACTCGGCCAAAAATTACCGAACTGGAACCATTCGAACAAACTTAAGAGGGATTGTTCCAGGGATCATTTCTGTGAAATATTGGACAATTTGGCTGGACATTTTCAGAGAAGAAGATTTTTAAAGCTTTTTCCTATAAAATGTAAGAAAATGCAGTTAGAAAAAAATAAACAAAATCGGTTTTTCAGATGACGGATTATTTGCAAAAAAATGGTGATGCTAGCTCCTGCCGTTTTTTAGATAGCTTTAGTTAACGTACAGACGACGCACGACGCACTGACGTCGCACCATCGAATAAGCTCACAGTTTCGCTAAAAAGTCTAAGTATTTCCAAGCTTTATTCAAACTGTGAGATAAAGTATGCATCTAAAATTACATTTCTTTGTACTTATCTTAAAATACACAAGACACAGCCACTTCACAACGGACTGATGAGTTCAGCCAGAACAGTCTGTTGTTAACTTGTAAACCAAGCTGCTGCGTGTCCCTAATCCGGCTCCTGGCTCCAAACTACGGATCTTGGACGTTCTTAGCCTCTCCCACAGGCTCCGATTGAGGAGCGTCTGTGTAAGAGACTAGGACGTTCTCAGTGGTCTGGTCCCCACTCTCTTCCGTACTAGACTGGTATCTGCTCCCCCGACGCTGCAATTCCCCTTCCAATAGGAATGTTCGTCCCCGAACAGATATTTTAAAATTACCCAAACACATAAATGACATGACAGTTAGCATTATAAGGTCTCACATAAAGTACTTTAAACACATTATCGACTGTGCTCTGTGGCTCCAAGGTGTCTCACCCATGTGGGTCCGTTGATGTTCCTGGAGTCACATCCCGGTCTTGGCTCCTGTTCGAATCAGCAGCAGTAGCCGGGTCTCTGGAAAACAAGTCACTCTCCTAGCTTGGCCGTTTACAATTAACAATATATTGGGTTCGTCCACTGTTGAGTCCACCTCACTTCCTTGGGATGGCACTTGGTATTCACATCATGGATTGAGGACCTCCTCCGCGACGGATTAAGATCTGGTGGAACAGGTCGAGCTCCCTCCGTTGCAACCAGATGGCGCCCACATGGATCCGAATAGCAGTAGTCTGCTCCCCCCCCCCTTCCGGACTAGACTGGTATCTGCTCTCCAACACGCTATACGCGATATAGTAACATAATATTTAATAAAGAAGCAAGCAACCATGTGTTCTGTAGTAAGGCAAGTCATTACAAAAAAATAGGAGTCAACACTGGTGTTTATAATATGCTGAGGTTGAACCGCCTGTTGACAGCATCAGGGTTTCCGACTCAGATGCGACTGCGCAGAATCGGACTCACAAGAGTACCCACCTCTGGCGAAAAGGTTTGTTTCGATGTGTTTCTGTTGAGGGTCGAAGATGATATTAAACTCTTTGGATGCAGTTGAAGTTACATTTTCTTACTTTTGCTTCAGCAAATTTATTGATTTATTTAGAAATGTCAATTTCCCGCTGAAACTCCGTACTCATTAAGGAGAGTATATTGGAGCGGTTTTGATCCTTGTTACTCCTTAGTTAATTTCTTATCCTTTTCGAAACGAAAAGGATCGTTTCCGATTGCTGTTAGTCATCATAGGTGATAAATATATGCGCAAGGTATTTTCTAGAACAGGGAAACAAAACGTGAAAGAATGATCAGTGATAAAAGGATACAGCTGTAAAATGTTGATAATATAAACAATATGGAGATTTCTGGTTCACTTTCGTTGGAATAAATATAGAATTAAACTCTTAAGTCCGTGTAAAGGCTTGAAACAATTGTCTTTTGATTAACCTCAAGTAACAGTACTGGAGTCAAATCAGCTGATGACTATGTCAAGAAAATAAGACTAGTCTTTCACCAGACCTATACACATGATTTATTTAAAAAAAATAAAATGGTAAATGTAATTGCAATTGAAACATATATATCATATATATAGAGTTAGAAGGAACTCCCGTTTCTACAATAAACTAAGGATATAACATATATATAGACAGGGTACGCAGGTTTTAGGAAGGAAGGTTTAACCATAGGTTATAACCTGGTTAAAACTGCCCCGCCTAAAACAGGTTTTCGGCACCAAAAGTGCCATAACCTATTTTTGTTAAAATTTATGACTTACAGATCTATAAAACTACCAAACTGGCTGGAGTGGGTCACTGGATTTGCTGGGCCTGTTTCAGGTGTTTATTAATGCATGATTTCCTGTTGGCTGGGATCATGCAGTCTTCTAAAGAGCCTGTATAGGTTTCTTAGCAGGAGACCATGCATGTTTGTGTGGCACATGGTTTCATAGGCCAAGGTAATGTTATAATCAGGGTCCTTTGGGTTTCCTAATGAATGCCTTGCTATCTGGAATGATGTAATAGAGCCTTCTGTAGTTCTTTAGTAAGGCAGGGTATCAGAGGTGGAGTCCATGCTTGATTAGACTGATCACTATTTTTCAGGGTGATGGGATCATAAGATCCAATGGTCATAATTCCTACTCCTGTTTCCTGGTAGATGTTCATGTGAACTTCCATACAGGACTAGGTTGATGCAATCAAAGCCTGAATAGTTTTCTTAATTCAAACTTTTTTACTGACTGAGTCATGTAGTCGGGGCCCCTGACCATGAAATGTAGGTTTCTCAGGCCTTAGGTTGAACATGGCCCAAAAGTGATTATGAATTTTCTGTGGTTTGCAACATATTCACTGCAATATATTTTCACATTTTTCAGTTTTATACTAATTAAATTGTTTAAAGAGGGTTCCATTCTCACAATCTCACTATACAGCTACCTGCACAGCGCATATCCATCATTATATAGACAATAACTAAACTCACAAATCTCAAAATTGCTAAAAAGGATGACCTAAGGTTAACAACTAGTGGAAATTCTTGTTGGTTATCAGATAATGTCAAAGATATCATATTTTTAAGTTTAAGCGAACGTAAAAGATCTGTTATAATTTGTTAAATCCATCTTTTGCTTTTTGCCATTTGAAGCTACAGGCATACATAGCCCACATGATATGTTAGTGAGACTACAGTATAAATGATGAGTCATCAGTGTAGATGGAACAACTTTTTAATTTCGGGAATACTTCTTTCGCGTATTTCACCAACTTCATTCCCTCTTTGTCAAAAAGCTAATAACAGTGTCTGTTTATAAGCTTCAAGTATGGTCATTCTTTTATTGGCAATAATGGCATGTAGAGGTGGGAGACCTCAGAACATGATTTGGGGATACAAGCTAAAACTGACAGAGAACTGTGTTTATATGGACAACCTGAAGTAATGTTGTTTTCATTTGTTGCTTTTTATCATGTTTTAAATTGTTAAGTTCGAATAAAGTGTTCCTCACTTTAATTTTGTTGAGCATACATGTATGTCTTTAATGCATTTAGATGTGTAACATTAACAAAATAGGTAAACTGCAAGTCATAAGTGAGGTTATCTTAGGTTTTAAGCAGTTAAAGGCAGTTTAAGGCAGGTTATAACCTATTTTAAGCAGTTGAAGGCAGGTTTTAGGCAATGCCCTCCCGAAAACAAGTTTTGGGCGGCCTAAAAACCCAACCCTGTATATAGAGTTAGGAGGAACTCCGCTTCTACAATTAACTAATGAAAAAGCATTTGATTCACCACTTTATCAATATTTTTAAACGCGTCACAGTTAAATGGATGCAATGTGTCACACGTAATATAGAAAATTTGTTTGAATAAAACGGGTTCTTTTAAAGATCGTCAAATGAATATTCTTTCAGGCCAGTTTATGCCAGGCAACATTTAGCAAACCAGGTTGAGGCACGAAACTCGACTTACTACTAAAGTCAGCCGTCTTTATATCCAAGCCAGTTGCATGTGTGTGGCTAACAGGGCTCAAGGCTCTACATGCATATGTTGACTTTCAATAGTGAATATACTGCACAACCACAACCTTTAATTGAAGTACAAGTACCAGTTTGGAGACCAAAACGTATGTTAGGACCTCCATCGTAATTGAGAGACTGTTTTTGATAATCTAGTAATGTGTTTAATTTGTTCAGCACTTAAGGTTTTCTACTTCTTCCAAAAATAAGGGAGAAATGTGTATTGGACTGCCATCTGATGTGTGTGTTTATTACTATCTACTATTTATGTTTCCGGACGAGACTACAGGATGTGACGTAGTCTCGGTCGGGCCGCGCCATGTGCCAAGCTTTTAATTAAAGTTTTGTGAACTTCAGTTTGACTTTCTTATACATGTACTTAATAAAACTCTCCCTGTAAGGCTATCGGACACAATATATGGCAGGGCCTAATGATATTGAGTCCGATCAAATCGGGCTAAATGGCTATCAGTGTGCATGTCTTTTGCATCCTTCAACTATTTTCGTCATATTTGAAAACGCTGTACGTAGTCAGGTGGCTTAGCAAAATGATGGGGACATGCCGGACAAAAGCACTAAACTTTATCCAGGTGTTATATATTGCCTTAATTACCTTTCAAATTTTGAAAAGAGCCACTTCAAAGAATTCTTTAAATTTACGTTTTCATGGGCAAGGAATACAATTATGTTATCCAAATTATCAACATAATGATAATTCATTACAAATTCAACCATGTAAAGGAAACAAAAGCCATAATTTGCTCTTTCTTATTGTTCTGAGGCTTTGTCCCATATTCGAGAATGCGACAGTCTAAATGAAAGCAGCAAACTTTTTTTATGCTCTATGCATGGCTTTAACATATAAATTTTGATAAGAGCCACTTCTCAAAATGCATTTTGGCAGCCATCTTGGATTCCAAGATGGTCGCCCTGTAGATCGAGACATATGCTATAAGAGGCTAGACTTAGCAACTGTTCTATATGTAACAACACTACAGCTTACCAGCAGAAAGAACCTATGCAAATGTACCCTGTACCAGATAGACCATGGTCTATTATCGCTTCTGATTTGTAGGAATGGAATGGTATGCAATACTTGGTTATTGTAGACTCGTTCAGGATGATCTGAGATGAATTATTTGCATAAAACGTCTTCTAGAGCAGTCATAACTAAGCTGAAGAGCCACTTCTCCAAGGAAGGTATACAAGAAACACTTGTGACAGATAGTGATGGTCAGTTTAATAGCAGGGAACTTTCAGGGTTTGGGATTTTGATCATGTTAAGAGTTGCCCAACTTATTCTATAGAAAACTAAACGTGATGGAACAGACCCATACTTAGCATTTTTGAACCTGAGGAATATTCCACGTGATTCTATTTTTGGGTCGCCAGCACAAAGACTTAAGTCTCGTAGGCTTAGATCTGTGAGTCCAACAGCCAAGGAACTATTGAAACCTCATTTGATACCGCCTGAACAGGTCAACAGACGTCTTACTGATGTAAGAAAACAAAATAAAAGCCTATCATGACTATAGTGCAAAGCCCTTGGTACCTTTGGTTCCTAACAAAAGAGTTCGTATGGAAACTACAAAAGGTTATGACAGACTAGCTCAGGTTGTTCAGTCAGAGAAATCACCTAGATCATATACTGTTAGATGAAATGGGACGGAATATCGCCGTAACCGCCGTCAGTTTCTTGCAAGTACCCATCTTCTATTGGTAATTTGCCTGGTGTAACAGGATTAGCAGAACCAGTTGTGGATAACCCTACACCCAACCGTCAAGTCAAAACACAGGCTGTGCCAGAACCAGATAATGTTGAGGTTAGCACTTATACTCATCATATATACCCATCAGCAATTTAACAATTTATGTCATTAATGAATATATTATACGGAAAACACATTTATTTCCTACAAATTTAATACAAAGAAAATATCACAAGAATCGCAATACGCTACCACGTTACAATATATTGCAATCTGAAATTTGCAGGCAATACCCAGCCCTATTTGTGACACATTCTTGTTAATAACTGGTATTTTTACAGCTTGCAAACAACCTACTTTTAATGACAAAATGATATCCATTCTTGGCAAAATCATTAAGTGGATGGGAAGGGGGGGGGGGGGGGGATAACATGGCACGTCCCCCTTGGTTGAAAAAGTGGGGGAGGGGGTGCCCCACACATGAGCAAGCTGTGATGCCACAGAAGATGAAACTCCCCCGCTGCCATGGTGGCAGCCACTAAGCTTTTGTGTTAGTGAACTTGGTCGAACACGTGCATTCCTGATGAAGCCAGTGATGTGAAAAACAAATATAACTGATGCAGACAAATGCCATGACATAACAATAAACAACTCATTTGTAAGCTAAAAATAAAATTTAAGTGATAACCATGCATAATGAAAAGGTGAAATGTTGATCATAGATGAGCGAAAACCTGCATTTTCTAAATGGAAATACATGAGCATTACATGGTTCACATGATATCAGTAATAATAGAACCATTTATAACATGATATCGGCAACAAGGGAAACGCCCTGTAACATGATATCAGCAACAAGGGAACGTCCTGTAATATGATATCAGCAACAAGGGATATCAGCCTCAAGGTAACACCCTGTAATGTATCAGCATTAAGGGAACACCCTGTAATATGATATCACTTACGGGCCACGGTGCTGATCTGATGAAAAAAAAATGATCACGTTGTAACTAATAAGCTGTTGTGCATGTGCATGATAAGAGGTGTCTTCCATCCAACAACATAACAGATCGATAAATTTTGGGTATTAAATATAGCAGAAATCATGTACTATTCATTTATAATATTAAAGGCCCTTGGCTTATTATAATTTGCCAAAGTGGTTATATATTATTACCTGGTAATAAAATACTGAAAGTAAGATTTTAAATAACAGAAACCAAAATGTCAACTTTAGGAATAAATCTATTAGAAATCCTTGCTAAGTTAATTGATATAACTATAATTATTGTTCTTAGTTATTTCATTATTAAAATGTTATTACTTCATTTAGGGGTATTTCTACAGAAAACGTCGCATTTCAAGGGTTTTCTTGGTGATTTTTTTAATCTTGATTTTGATATAACGAAACCTAATTTGTAGAAAAATATCGTTAGAATTGTATAATAATGCAAGTAGTGCACTTTTCAGTTTCCCTTTTTTTTTTTATAAATAGTCCAGGTAAGGGGAAAATATGAACCTTTTTCTCGACACCGTGACACGCAGTAAAATCTCACTTGCACATTTCAGAAATTGTTTTGACTAGATTTTTTTTGTGATTTTCGATAAAATCAAAATTAATAGCCTTTGATAAAATCAAAACATAAATTTCAGTTATGAATTTAACAAAAAAAGTGTGTAAAAAGAACATATTTTCTTCTTTTTAATTAACTTTTGAAAACAAAAATTGTCTCTATTCCTATTTTTGCTTCCTTAGGGGTGCATTTCAGGGATTTACCGGACAAAGTACTTTTGTATATCTACCCTCAGAATTTGAGTCGAAATACCTTGTTATTTTTCTTGAATGCACAGAAAATAAAATTTAAACATGGTTTTAAATCCTCTAGGTAACGGTGTTGAGCATAGATAACGGTGTTGAGCATAGGTAACGGAGTCGAGCTTCTGAAGTAAAAATAACCGTAGTGACTACTTGAATACCAGTATCATGTATTAAAATAAGCAAATGTCTGTTTGAATAGAAGAAACGCAAATGTTTAAGATATTTAGCCCAAAATATGTTTCAAATTCTATTTCAATAATTTGGATTTAATACCAAGTTCTCGACACCGTTACCTTGCACTCGACTTCGTTATTTTTCATGCAGGTAACGGTTTCGAGTGGTAACGGTGCAGAGATTTTTTTCATCTCTACGTCAGATGCAGGACAAAAAATTACTTCCATACCGCCCCTAAGAGGGCAGCACGAGTTATCTCTACATGAACAACAAGGAGGCTATTTTTGAAGTGTATGTGACGGTTAATTTTTCGCAGGTGTAACGGGGTCGAGTCCAAATAAACATACGGTGATTTTTTTAACCCTTTAATGATTAACAGAGAACACTGATATGACAGTTACTAAATTTAATTGTGGATTATGTGTACAAAATTTCCTGAACTCTAATATTATAAACGCTGCTCCCTGCATCAGCAAAGTGGTTTCTATTTACACGCTGCAAGGTCAAAAGGTCAGGTAACGGTGCCGAGTATATTTTGGGAGACATACTTTTTATATCCAAATGTCTGTATTAAAAACAAAACGGTCAGGAAAAATCACGCAAAAATATCATCTGAATAAACTTTCACCGCTGTGACAACGTGGAAAACAAAATCTATATAAATGGAACAGTGGTTACAGAAAAACGCTGTTTTGAATTTAAGATCCGAGAGAAAGGGGCAACGGAAATTTAAGGGTATTGTAACATTTGCAGCTTTTTTCTGTATGTATTTCTGCCCCGATTTAAATTATTTATATCTCATAATAATGGTTATATCTTCAGGAACAATCTGAATGGTTATTCATGTCATTTTTAGCATTTGCTAATTTCTCAGTAACAAATATAGTTTCGGGACATGAAATGCGACATTTTTTGTAGAAATACCCTTAGACATTTCAAATGGCCAGTTCAAAACAAAGTAGAAAACCAGGTATTTCACAGATCTAACAGTATAACATTTAATATTGCAATTATGTATTATTATGTCTGGAGTCTTTTCATTGTCACAAATGTTTATGTAAGAGTTTATTAGTGAGAGTGTTAAGGTAGTCTCTCAAGGGTAAATGAATTATTGTCTTTGACACTTAGCACTTCAAGATTAGCAAACTGGCAGGAAGAATAATTGTCAGGGTTTTACTAACCTGATAGTGAGAAATGGTAATTTATTTGTATTGTCTTTACTTTCTAAATATATGAGTCACCTAGTACAGGAACAGACAGTTGGAGTTAAAGCTAGAGTTTGAGTTAGTTAAAATTTACCTTCAGTTACATGTTGATACAGAAGAAATTTAACATAGCTAGGATCATTTCCAGCAAGTGAAGTCATCATCACAAAGTTAGAAGTAAAGCTAGAATATCAGATACACAAAGAAAAAGGAATAAACCATTGTTATATCATCATCAAGAAGTCTGCTGCTCCTGAAACTCATAACCAACGTTGTATCAGTGCAAAAACAACCATACAATTCCAACTGGTTATAATATATTCAATGTATAAAAGCTCTGTGCAGTATATAATTAAACTGGATGTGGAGATATATCAGTACCAGTGACACAACTGACAATATTTTTGTACCCTGTTAACAGAGATCCAGCTTTGCTGATTTACAGGTAGCTGTGCTAAAAAAAAGAACCTGGGTTTGCCTGGTGTCAAAGTACTCATACAAACTCTCAGGATCATAAAACTTTTTCAAAATGACAAATGACCAACTATTTAGATAAGTGCCTGAATCATTCTGTCACTATACAGAATGTTATTAGTCTTTAGGTTTTACTACTACAAACAACACACATACATAACTTATATAAGACAAGTCATAACACAAAATATATAAAGAATACAATTTTCTTTAAAGCAGGACACTGAGCACAAGTAGGCAAGTCTTAATGGCATAATTTTGGAAGAAATTAAGAAACTACTAAGTCTGGCCTGAGCCACACTCCTCAAGCAGTGGTTATATATTGCAGTTGTTCCAGATCTCCTTCACTTTGACTGCTGTTTTGTCTAGCCATTTTTTGGGTGTCTCAACACCAGGGCTGGTATTTAAGGCCAGGAATCAGACCAATGAGAGTGGGGGACATGGATTTTAAACTTGGGAGATGGATGCACAATGCCATACCACACTCTCATTGATCTGATCACACACTGCTCTGTGCAAGCCCTGGTGGTGTAACTCAGAGAATCTTGCCTTGTAAAGCAGTGGTTAAAAAAAAATTAAGGAGATCTAGATAGAAAGACTGCAGTGTACAGATGCTGCATGAAGAGTGTAGGCATTAGCTAGCGGCGTCTTGTGTTCACTGGTGGTGGACGGCTTTTAATTTCTTTACACCTTGGGATATGGCGTTCTGCTGCTGATTCATTAAACTTGCGCTGACAGTATGGACACTGGACGTAGTCTAGGTTCTCAGTGACTGGTGGAGGAGGAAGGTCTGCTACACTGCCACCGGCTTCCTCAACTTCCTGCACTTTCTTGGCATATCTGATGGTTTTGATGAAATTCTCATGCTGACTTCTCCAGTTGCTTTTCTTCTGAAAATTAAATAATGCACAATTTTAACTGTAGAATTAAGGAGTCACAACAATTTTACTATGAATCACAGAATAAGTTAAAATATGTAAGTGTGTAGAGTTTTTTTGTAAATATCTTGAATTTCTGCAAGCACCCTTTCTGGAATATTTAAATATAAAGGAATGTGTAATCTAGAAATTCAGGTTAAATAACATATGTATTAGCGGTAGGAACTGGTTGTAAAAAATGTTTGATGACTGAAAGAAGAAAAATGACAGATGATCGATTATTGCTGTTCTTTTATGTCCCTTCTTTATAACCATGAAATTTGCTGTCTAGAATTAAACAATATGTTGACAGATTTAACTCAGTCTGACTTGAACATCACACTGGAAGATCAAGGTAACAGACAGGTTGTTGACGCTTGTTCACAGCACAAGGTTTAGTTTTAATGCTGTCTGTTACTTTATGTCTCGTCAGTTTTAGCTCATCTGAGCTATAGTCATGGTCCTTTGTCCGTGGGCTGTCCGTCCGTTAACATGGCACATTTTGAAACCATTGGACCTACAAATCCAAAATTTTGCATACAGTTAGATGTCCCCAAAACTTGTACTATACAGAAAATTGGGTTACTTAGACTTAGCTCCTTTGAGAAATTAAGGAAAAACCTCCATTTTCCATTTAAAACCGATTGTTACACTTCAAGACTGCCCTAATATCAAAACCACTGATCTGTTTTTGATCATATTTATTAGGTTTATTCTTCCATACTTTTTCTATGTATATACCAAAAATTAGGTCAGTATTGCATAATTTGCTGAAGTAATGGGCCTGAACATAATGCAGCTTGTAAAAAATCAGGAAATATATTTACTCACTTAACATAAGAATAGCTGAAGCCAGAGACTTTTTTCAGGGATATAACTTAATTTAATCAAGATTCAATTGTATACTGAGAATTAGATCTGATATTACAAATTTTACATCCAAGTTATTTGCATAAATATAAAATGAGTACCTTAATTTTTGCCTAACTTTTGCGATGGCACATTTTTCCCTGTAAGCACTGTTGATTTAATTTTCATATCATGCACATGTAAGGATTTCAGCTTCTAAATTCTGAAATCTGAAAGGAATTGACCAAATACTAGCTTTTATTTAAGTTTTTATGAGAACATGTCACACCTAGGCTATACTGAAACCCCTTATATGTCCTCTTGTTGACCTTTCAGGCCAATTAAGCATGCTTGAAGCGAGGCATTCTCTGAGGCCAGCTAGCTCTTGTGTGGCTTATTTGAATTCAGCTGGATCTAACTGTCCAACCTCCCTCTTATAGTAGTTGTTTTGGCCAAAAATATAACAATAAACAATAATTTAAAAAAAAAATATTGGTTTATAATAACAAGAAAAATTAATGGAAAAGGAATTTTATAGTTGATGAGTAGCAGGAAATTACCTTGCAAATACTGATTTTTATGGATCTTCCATGCATGGCCAAAAATGTATTCCAAATGATACCATGAAGTCACCATTTAGTGTTTTTCATTTCAATCATAAAAATGATAAATAAATAAATAAAATTGTTTACTATTAGGCATCATATGAAACAAATTAATGATAGACAAGGATGCACTGATTATATTAAATTAATCTAAATTTCCAGGTCCGTTCAAGGTGTTTTATTTGTTGGTTTATATTTATTACAAAATTTAAAAAAAAAAATGAAATATGTCAAAATTTAAAATATTACTCAGACAAGTGCTCATTAAAGATGTGAATATGTTTGACTAATGACATTTAGACTCATGGCTGTATCAGCTGTTACATGATACTAGGTAAATAATCAAAATTTATAGTACCAATTCCTTTATTTCAGTTAATAAAATTAGACATGCCCAACTCCAGTTTGCTCCTTGTACAATATATTGGGTGTTTTGATCCTTGGGTTATTTTTAACACATGTATTAGCATCATAGCCGAGATTCCTTTTTTTATGCTACATGTTTAAAAAAAAAAAAAAAATGTTAAAATGTGATAAAAAAATCAGATCTAAGACAAGTTCCCATTATGATGTCTTTAATGTAATAATTTTCATAAATGTTTTGCTATGTTTAGTGTGTAAACAGTGATGTGATAGAATTCAAAGGTGAATATAATACTTGTATCCCAAGACAAAGTCGGGGATGGTATGGTTAAGGCACGGTTGTGCCACCGCCGTGGCCACCACCACTGCAGAGACTTCT
Organism: Sipunculus nudus; assembly: GCA_026874595.1. NCBI lineage: Eukaryota > Metazoa > Annelida > Sipuncula > Golfingiida > Sipunculidae > Sipunculus > Sipunculus nudus. The sequence continues at coordinate 44,601,237 of CM049308.1, forward strand.
TAAAGGCAAGATAACTCAAAATATATATCACGGATCTTTACCAAACTTCACATGTGCATAGATATGGGAGAGAGGATGAAGCTTATTTAAAATTGGGTCATGACTTTTACTACGAGTGTGGCCTTAACCTTGAAAAGGTCCATTTTGGGAGAAAATTGCACAAATTCTTAAATATCTCAAGAAATATTGCATGAATTGATCCAAAAATCAACTTGACCGAAGATCTTGGATAGTGTTGTCATTTATCAGAAACTGGTGGCTCCACCTATTATCCTTTTCTTGTTTTTGGGCTGTTTTATACCCCCATCATTGCCACTTCACAGTACTGTTAGCATTATAAGTCAAAAACAACCTTGACCTTAAATATTGCCGTATATGGTGAAAATCACACAAAACCATTAACATCTCATAAGGGATGCATGGACTGGTCCAAAAATCAAATGACAGAAGATCTTGGATAGCTCTGTCTTCTGCGGAAGACAGGTGGTGCCACCTTCTGTCCTTTTCTTGTTTTTGCCCCTTCTAATACCCCATCATTGCCACTTGACAGTACTGTGAGCATTATAAGTAAAAACTAATGGACAGATTGGGCTAAAAGTATTCATGTCCACTGATCTTGGATACCTCCATCTTGTATTCAAGACTGGTAGCGCCATCTGCAATCGTTTTTGTGTGGCATCTATCCGTACATGTGCTTTGGGTGAAAATTGCTTATAACCTGGGAGGTTCAAGGTATTGGTGTGAAAGTTGGGATGTCCATCCATCTTCTCGAGTTTTCTTGTACAGCTGAGAGGTGGCGCCACCTACCTTACCATTTAAATAGCATAAATTAATGCTCTTTTCTCAGGAATGATTTGCCAGTTAGGCCTGAAATTGTGCTTGTCCATAGATCTTGGATACCTTCATCTTTTTCATGTGGCATTTGTCTGTACATTTGCTTTAGGTGAAAAGTGTTCATATCTGAGGAGCCGTTCAATGTGTTGTTCCGTAAATTGGGATGTTAATCCATCTAGAAGAGTTTTCTAGTCAACCAGACTGGTGGTGCCACCTACCTTATCATTATCATAGTATAAATTAATGCCCTTATTCAGGAATGATTTGCAGTATTTGCCTGTACATGTACATGTCCATAGATCCTGGATACCTCAATCTCACATTCAAGACTCCTGGCACTGTCTGCAATCATTTTCGTGTGGCTTCTATCCATGTAGTTGCTTTAGGTCAAAATTCCTCATATACCAGGAGTCATTCAATGTGGTGGTCTGAAATTTGGCAAGAATATCCACTTTGGAGAGTTTTCTCTTAAAGCAGACTGGTGGCGTCACCTACCTTACTGTTTTCATAGTATAAATAAATGCCCTTTTCCCAGGAATGATTTTTCGTATTGGCCTGAAATTGTGCTTGTCCATAGATTTTGGATACCTCCATCTCATATTCAGTTCTGGTGGGTTCCATCTGTACATTAGCTGTACGTGAAAATTGCTCATATCTGAGGAATTGTTCAATGTGTTGATCTGCAATTTGGCATGTACATCTATCTTGGAGAGTTTGCTCATTAACCAGACAGGTGGGGCCACCTACCTTACTATTTTAATACTATAAATTAATCCCCTTTTCTCAAGAGTGATTCACCATATTCCCCCATATTAGGTGAAAAATATTGTTTCACAAGCTGATAGATGGAAGAAACCATGGTTGCTTGCCAAGTGTCTATATATGTTGCTGAAGATGGGGGCCTATTCTTAAAGGGGGGGGGGATTACTATGTCTGGGGATAATTATCATTTTTAATTATAAATTAAAGCCATAAAACCAGGTACTTACGATTGTTTTTTAAATTTGTGAAATTTGTATATCCTGAATTCTCAACAGTTTTGTTTGACTGAAACTGAATAAACACAAGACATTGAGTGAATACTTTATAATTGTATTTGAATACGAATACAAATAATCAATAGTTCCATCATGAAAATGAATACAAATACTAATACAGGTAAAAAGAAAATATTTGAATGCAAGTGCAAATACTTTCAAAAAGTATTCATGAATTTTTTTAATAAACATTTATTTCAACTAGAATACGGGTAGTCGACAAGCGACTACGTGTATCCGCCAAAATCAGAGAAGGACGGGTGAAGTAAGGCATGGATTGAGTGGCAAGGGGATATAGAGTTACATGTGTTAAATATTAGAATGGATCTCTGCCACATAAACATGATTGTAGGTGGCGCCACCTGTTATTTGAAACTATCCAAGATATATACACAAGCAAAATTTGATGTGGAAAAGTCAAACCACTGTAGAGATATGAGTGATTTTATCCCACAGCAGACAAACAGATGGACGCTGTGCAAAAATGGCTGCAGGTTGCGCCACCATTTTTGTGTGTTTTAAAGCTATCCAAGGGCTTCATTTGTGTAAAAAAATTTTCCTGATTGGTTGAATGAGTCCGGAGATATAAGCATGGATGTCTACAGCATGAATGTGAATGTAGGTGGCACCACCTGTCATAAAATCAAGAAAGCTATGCGGGATGTATAAGCATGCTGAATTTCAGGTAATTTGGTCAAACCACTGCAGGGATATGAGTGATTTTAACCAAAGGCAGACAAACAGATGGACGCTGTGTAAAAATGGCTGCAGGTGACGCCACCATTTTAGTGAATGTTATAAAGCTATCCAAGGGCTACATTTGTGTAAATTTTTTTTCCTGATTGGTCAAATGGTTCCCGAGATATGAGCTTGGATGTCTGCAGCGTTAACGTGAATGTAGGTGGCGCCACCTGTCATAAAATCGAGAAAGCTATCTAGGATGTATACGCATGCCGAATTTTAGGTGAATTAGTCAAACCACTGCAGAGATATGAGTGATTTTAACCCCAGGCAGATGAACAGATGGACACTGTGCAAACATGGTTGCAGGTGGCGCCGCCTTTTGTTGTGTATGTTATAAAGCTATCCCAGGGCTACATTTGTGTAAATTTTTTTTCCGGATCGGTCAACCGGTTCCCGAGATATATGGGTTTATGTGTGGAGCATTAACGTGAATGTAGGTGGCGCCACCTGTCATAAAATCATGAAAGCTATCTATGATGTATACGCATGCCGATTTTTAGGTGAATTAGTCAAACCACTGCAGAGATATGAGTGATTTTAACCCCAGGCAGATGAACAAATGGACACTGTGCAAACATGGTTGCAGGTGGCACCACCTTTTGTTGTGTATGTTATAAAGCATTCCCAGGGCTACATTTGTGTAAAAAATTTTTCCGGATCGGTCAAACGGTTCCTGAGATATAAGGGTTTATGTGTGTAGCGTTAACGTGAATGTAGGTGGCGCCACCTGTCATAAAATCGAGAAAGCTATCTAGGATGTATACACATGCCGAATTTTAGGTGAATTAGTCAAACCACTGCAGAGATATGAGTGATTTTAACCCCAGGCAGATGAACAGATGGACACTGTGCAAACATGGTTGCAGGTGGCGCCACCTTTTGTTGTGTATGTTATAAAGCTATCCCAGGGCTACATTTGTGTAAAATTTTTTTCCGGATCGGTCAAACGGTTCCCGTGATATATGGGTTTATGTGTGGAGCGTTAACGTGAATGTAGGTGGCGCCACCTGTCATAAAATCGAGAAAGCTATCTAGGATGTATACGCATGCCGAATTTTAGGGGAATTAGTCAAACCACTGCAGAGATATGAGTGATTTTAACCCCAGGCAGATGAACAGATGGACACTGTGCAAACATGGTTGCAGGTGGCGCCACCTTTTGTTGTGTATGTTATAAAGCTATCCCAGGGCTACATTTGTGTAAATTTTTTTTCCGGATCGGTCAAACGGTTCCCGAGATATATGGGTTTATGTGTGGAAACAGACGCACAAACGGACGCTGGGCAGAGACGAAAGGTCAGAGGTCAAGGTCACTTGGTTAGGCACCAGTTCACATGTGACCCGATAATTTGTGTAAGTTTCGGAAAAATCTGTCCAGTAGTCTCAGAGGAGTTCTCCGGAAACGAACGCGGCGGCGGCGGTGGCGGCGGAACCCGGTCAAAAACATAGTATCCGCAAAACTTCGTTTTGGCGGATACAATTATATTATTTAAAAAAAATCTTTTCAGATGATACTATTAGTATTTTTTAATTAAAATTATATTTGGTCCAATAATTGCAATTAATTTTTAATAAATATATTTTTAAATTATAGTTTAACTCTCATAAAATTTGTGCTTGTGCTACTCTTGGTTATAGGTAACCTGCAATTATTAATAAAAACTGTATAAAAAAAATAATAACATGACTTATCGTGGACATTTTTTTTCAAATACTTCTGCTGCAATGTAGATAAAGTTATTAGGCCAAGTCAAAACCTGTGTTACAATAGCACTCCAAATGTAAATAATATATTATAACATCAGCCCTCTTCCCTCTCCAAGGATTTTATCCTAATCTTTACCTAACTTGAGTTATACACCATCATCCTCATAAATCAGCTTACATTACCACACAAAACCAACATTTGTCTACCCCTTTTTCCAAATCATATTTTATGATCACAAATAACAGCTGAGCACCATGACCAATAGGTCCCTTGATATATCATTGACAGATTAGAATTTTTTTTGGATAATATGACTATTTTGCGAGTAACAGCCAGATTGTTGCCGCATGTTCGCAGCACAAGGCTCAGTTTACACTTTTAGTGCTGTCTGCTACTGAGTGATTAGAGGTTTTTTTGCAAGTAACAGCAGGGTTGTTGATGCTTGTTTGCAGCACAAGGTTAAGTTTTAATGCTGTCTGCTACTGTGTGTCTCGTCATTTTTATATATTTGACAGGATTAGAATGTTTTTTGGATAATATGACTTTTGCAAGTAACGCCTATTGAAACTTGTTTGCAGCACAAGGTTCAGTATAAATGCTGTCTGCTACTGTGTGTCTCTTCATTTTTTATATTGTTACGGAAACTAATTGAAACAGATCACGTATGGGTGATGAACACAAATTCTGTAATGGAGATAAAAAAATAATCAGATTCTGTAACACTAGGCAGCGTGAAATGTCTAGGGGAATGAATAAAGAAGTCAGTGTTTTTTTGTTAACAAACAAAAAAAAATCAATACAATTATACATTCAGCGGTATAGCAACAAGTCAATACAATCACAGAGAAAATAATGTGCACAGTACCTGGATACCAACATCACAACGATAAGTCCTTTAAATGTAAACTCTTGGAGAATGACAGTCAAATGGAAAGTTCTTGCAACAACCCAGAAAGTAAACTGAAGTCCAAATGCATAAAATCAATGAGAAAGTCTTTGAAACTCTATAATTGCAGCATTCGTCGGATAAGGTCCTAGAATCTGACACATGCTTCTGCGTCCGCTGGAATCTTCTCTGCTCTCTGCCCTCCTGTTCTAAAACACAGCCACTTTATATACCTTCACACCCCAAGCCGAGATTTTTCCACTTCTCGAACAGTCTTAAGGATCTTGCACAACACAGTAAAATACTCGTTTCAGGAATTCTCTAGAAAGACATCGCCGTGCCTATACACACCAAGGTGTACATGTGATCTTGCGACCAGGTGTGAAACATCAAGGCTTACATGACAACAAGAGTTCAACCAGAAGTGATTAAACATAGAATGTAATATGTGGCCAAAATTGAGTGCCACAACAGGAGTTACGCCCGTGTCACATAATAAAAAGAGCACCTGTAACAATATCTTTGACAGGATTATAATATTTTTTGGGATAATATGACTATTTTGCAAGTAACGGCAGGGTTGTTGCTCTTGTTGGCAGCACTAGGTTATGTTTTAATGCTTTCTGCATACTGTAAATTCTCTATTATAATATGCATTTCTATTATAAGCCGCACCTTATAAGACGTAGACTTGTCCGTTTCCTGTCCCCTATGCACTGAGAAAAAGAAAACCCCCTTTAAAGTCGCACCTGGAATTCTGGTGCATGAACCTATACCAGCTGGAGCCATTCAAGTGGCCAGAGATCGTTGGCTGATCCATGATAATATAAATTCAATGATGATAAATTTGTGAGAAAGAGAAAGGATTATTATATCAAACAAAGCCTACAGGCCTTATGCAAACCTTTGCAATGGGATATACATCAGGTATAATGCTTCCATGCTGGACCATTACTTTTCAAGTACATGTGTGACATGTGTAAGTACACTGCAAGCACTGAACATTTTGAACCTGAGTGCATGCACCAATTATACAAATATCACAGCTGAAATAAAAGCATAGGTGCACAGAAAAAAAAAATGAATGTAAGTGGCACCACCACTCATGAGAAAGCAATTAATGATGTATAGACATAAACAATATCAGGCTTCAAACAGCTCTTTGGCTATGTGCAAAGATGCATGAAACAACCAGATACAGGTAGTCAAAAAACGACAATGTGTATCCACCTAAATCAGAGCAGTACAGGTGAAGTGAGGCATGGATTGAGTGGTAAGGGGAAATAGAGTGAAAAGGATGTCTGCCATGTTTATGATTGTAGGATGCACAACCAGAGGCCAATACTGCATATCACTCCTGAAAAAAAGGGCATTACTTTATTCAACAAAAAAGGAATGGTAAGTGGTGCTACCGTTCTGTTTTAGGAGAAAACTTTCCAAGATGGATGAACATGCCAAATTTCAGACTAATACCTTGACCCACTCCTGAGATATCAGCAATTTTCACCATATGCACATGTACAAATAGACACCATGGGAATACAATTGCAGATGGCACCACCAGTCTTGAGTATAAGAGGGAGGAGTCCAAGATCTATGGATATGCACCATTTCAGGCCAGTACTGCAAATCACTCCCGAGAAATGGGCAATAATCTATTCTTTGAAAACCAGAAGCTAGGTGGCGCCACCTATCTGGTTTATATGACAACTTTCAAAGATGGATGAACATGCTAAATTTCAGAAAAATACCTTGACCTACTCCTGAGATATGGACAATTTTCACCCAAAGCGCATGTACAGATGGATGCCACAGGAAAAACCATTGCAGATGGTGCCACCAGTCTTGAGTACAAGATGGAGGAGTCCAAGATCTATTGATAAGCACAATTTCATGCCAATACTGCAAATCACTCTAGAGAAAAGGGCATTAATTTATTCTACAAAAACAGAACAGTAAGTGGCGCCATCTATCTGCTTTATGAGAACGCTTTCCAAGATGGATGAACATGCCAATCTTCAGAGCAATATCTTGACCCATTCCTGAGATATGAGCAATTTCACCCAATGCACATGTACGGATGGATGCCACAGGAAAACGAATGCAGATGGCACCACCAGTCTTGAGTACAAGAGGAAGGAGTCCAAGATATATGGATATGCACAATTTCAGGCCAATGCTCAAATCACTCCTGAAAAAAGAGCATTTATTTATTTTACAAAAACAAAGGTAGGTTGCACCACCTGTATGGTTTACAAGCAAACTTTCCAAGATGGATGAACATGCCAAACTTCAGAAATTTCAAATTTCAAGGTCCCTACTTGAAATAACTTTGAATTAAACAGACTTGCATTGACTCGTTTAAAAAATACAATGAACCTACCATGAAAACACAACAAGAAGCTGTTATAGTAGTCAGACTGCAGCACATAGGCCTCTTCCAATCCTGGCACTGTGCCAAAGCTATTTATAAAGCTGACATCATCTTTGCTAATGGTCAACATCCAGGCACAGGCAAACCTTGGCAATCTGCCAATGGTAAACCAAGTGCTGCCTTCTGTAAACAAAAGTGGTCCCTACTGAAAAAAACTTTTAAATAAATTTTCCCAATACAAAATGCTTTTCAGCTGACTTTAAAAAAAAAAAAAAGAAATCAGGAATATAATGCAAAATTATAATACAGATATATCTCATTGATGGCAAAATCTTGAATTAAGTTGAGTAGGGATACCAATAATTTATAATCCATGTACAGTTGTCTTTATATAGCCACAGAGAGCTGAATATCCATGATTGTTACATTGCCTGGTATGATGAACAACTTAAATCATAATTAAATCTAATATTTTTAAAAGCTTTTAAAAAAACTTTCTTGTCAATATTTACCAAAGATAACCTGAAATCTAAATGTCTAGTGGTATGATGTAACAGATGCTGATAAACTGGTGCCAGGCTAGATGTAACAGCATCACACCGCTAACATACATGGTAAAATTACTCAATTCAATCTCCATAATTCAGCCATGCAAAAATCATTCATGTGGAACCATTAATGAAAATTGTTATAAGAATTATTGTGGGGATTTTTCTTGTAAAATATTTAATAAACTGGCTTCAGGGGCATCAGTCGAAAAATGTTTCGCAGGTTTATACCTCATATAGGAAGATACAGCAAACTGGCTAAGTTCAGCTTCCTGTAACTCAGCCAAAAAGCACTGGACCAAAACCATTTGCACAAACTTGAATTATCATTATCTGAGGATAATTAATGTGTGAGATTTAAAAATTTGGCCCAGTGCTTTTTGAGAAGAAGATCTTTGTAGCCACTGAGCTTAAATTGGCTGTTATTGCATATGACTATATTCAGCTTCCCATAACCCAGCCAAAAGTCACTGAACAGAGACCAATTGAACAAACTTCAGAAAACACTACCCTAAGATCATTTCTGTGCGATATTAAACATTTTGGGCATATGGTTTCAGAGAAGAAGTTTTTTCTAGCCCTCAGTGTGATACAGACACTGATGACCCCGCACAAAAAAGGCCGCTGCAGGTGGCACCACAAATACCTCGATTTCAGATATGACCTATGTGACCAACATTGGCATAAAATTTGGTAAAGACAGATCCAGCCGTTTCTCAGATTGAAATTTTAATATGCTTTTTTGGACAGATGACAAAGTGCAACCTCCTGTAACTCAGCCAAAAATCTCTGAACTGGAACCATTCGAACAAACTTTAGAGAGATTGTTCCAGGAATCATTTCTGTGAAATATTGGACAATTTGGCTGGACAGAAGAAGATATGTAAAGCTTTTTTAGCCTTTTCCCTATAAAATCTAAGAACATGCAGTTAGAAAAAAATAAACAAAATCCGATAAGAGTTTTTTTTAGATGACTGATTATTTGCAAAAAAATTGGTGGTGCTAGCTCCTGCCATTTTTGAGATAGCTATGGTTAACGTACAGACGACGCTTGTTAAACGCCGCACAACGCCGCACCATCGCATAAGCTCACAGGTTCGCTAAAAATACAGGTGGCTCCACCAGTTTGAAGGAACTGATGGGACACTCCATGATCAATATTCATGCAAAGAATCATGGTGATCAATGCAGTAGTTATTCAGATACTGAAGGAGGTTATAAAAGCTACACAGGGCAATATGATTTGGAGCCCTGGCAAGTTAACGTAACATTCTTGTTAGTATCTGGGTGGAAGAGGTCATGCTACAGTATTTCAAGGTTACCACAGTTATTCCCCATGCATTAATAATAAGGGCAGCAAATCAGACATAAAATACAAAAGAGGCATATTTCTTATCCAATATCTATTTCTAAGGAGATCTTGACATACACCATCAAAACAGGGATTGTTAAAGCTGATCAGTTTTACTGGAAAGGACATCATCTGGATAATGGAAAATTCACAAGCAATGAAATTCAGGTATGTATGTAGACGTAGCATTCAATAAAATATATTTACTCGGTGTTTGTTATTTCTCATAATTTATATATTCTCTGAAATAATATTAATAAAACAATGAGGATGTATTTTGTCCATATGCCGGTTTGAATGACTGAACGCCTCCGCTCTGTAGTGCCAGGCCTCATAATTTATATGCTCTCTTTTAAATAATAATAATAAAAAAATAAAAACATCTATCAAACTATGGTAGATGTGTTATTTTTAGAAAATTCACTGGCTGTGCATGGAGGTGCGTAGCAGCAACACTAGATGCATGTGCATAGCAGCCAAAGAAGAAATAAATTTTCATGATGATGAGGTCAGTTGGAAATATGAGCTTTTATACAATGTAAAGGATGACTTTGTCAGAATTGATCAATAAGGTGTTTTCAAGGAGAGACACACGACCCTATCAATGTATATATTTTAATTAGGAGGGAAATTGACAGAGGCAGTCACATATTTGTTTTGAAAAGCAATTACCCAAGTTACCAGGTTGCCAGGTGATAATGTTAGGCAATATAAATAGTTTATGCTGGGGGTTTAGTTAAAGTGACACGGTTAATTTGTGGGCCTAATATGTCGTCAATGGATGATGTTTGTATCCCGTTTGACTTACCTGAGAAACCTCTTTTCTGTTGCTGGACCCCCCTTTCTTAGCAAACTGAGCTGCATCTGTACCTTGTAATCGCATCTTCACAGGATCAAACGTCTTTCTCTTCTTTTTGCCTGCTACACAGACGTTTTGGTGTTTCTTCAGACGATCTGCTGCAAAATGTCTACCACAGGTAGAACACTGGTCTAAGTTGGACTGAACTGGGAAAGAATCATCATGTGCTTGCAAGTAGAGCTGGAGGGAAGGATCTGTCTCATCAATTTCCATTGGTTTTGACTGCAGTGATTTCCTCTTGGGAGGCTGCAAGGATTTGGGTTTATTTGTGAGTGCTGGTTTACAGTTAGACACGTGAGTCTGCCTGGTTGACAGCCTGTCAAGGTCATAAGTAGCATCAAGTCTCACATCTGTCTGGTCATCTTGTGATTCTGCTTTTTTTAAATGTGGCCAGCTGTCATCCTGATCCCGGTCTCGTTGCTGCTGCTCATTCTGGTCCAGGTCACGTTGCTGTTGCTCATTCCGATATTGTTCTTGTTGCTGCCGCTTTTCTGCCTCCCTGTATGCCTAAAATGTTATTAAAGGGAACACATGAATGTAAATGCACCAAAATTCATCATTAATTATTAACCATTAATGCAGCAAATTGATGAAATATTATGAAATGACTTAAGTTATGTCTCAGACTATAAGTTATTAACATACAGTAATATTGAACATTTAAAAGATCACCATGAAACATATTTTACATATACATCAGATGAAGAATATGTATATATTTATGAGCGTACTTTTAAGTGCATTGTGGACATTTAACCATGTTTTATAAATCACAAGATTAAAGTTGTATGTTTTCAAAAAGCTTATTATTCAAAGAAGTTGCAATGTTTATGAATGTATGAACTTCTCAGTTTGTGCTTGTATGTTTGTATTACAGCCAACATTATTTAAGTTAACCTTAAAGATGACGAAAGTTCCTGAAAACTGTGCTTGCTACTTGATAACAGTGAGGACACCAGTGACAGCAAACTGTGTGCTCTAATATATGACATTAAATAACTAGAATATGGAAAGTTGGCAAAGGACTACATGTACCAGCCAAATCACTGAGGTATGAATAAACTGAAGCATGGTATCTCTCCTAAATTGACAGCCTTCCAAATTTGGAAGATATCCCAAGGCATATAGATGGACAAAACTAGAGATTATTGTAGGTGTCCCCACAAGGCATGGGTACAAGATAATGCCATCTGAGATCTATGGACATGCAGAATTTCAGGCCAGTATGTTGAACCACTGCTGAGATTAATGCATAAATGTTTTTACAAATACCTGACTGTAGGTAGCCCCACCTGTCTTGTGTATGAGAAAGCTATCCAAGATTAATGGACATGCAAAATTTCAGGAGAATACATAAAATCTCTCCTGAGTTAATGTATGATAGTATTCTACAAATTCACGATTCTAGGTGGTGTCACCAGTCTTATTTTTGAGAAAGCTGCAAAAAGATGGATGGACATGCAACATTTCAGGCCTTTACATGAACAACTCCTGATATGTGTGTGATTTTCACCAAAAGCAGATCTATAGTAAAGGTATATCAAGTTAGTGTATAAATAGTTAGTATCTTTATGGATTTAACTTAGTGACTTTGCTGTTTTCACCTGGCCCTCAGCTAGCTATCACAGCATGATACACGCTGGTTATCTCATGATAACCTGTGTGTCTGTAACACATGCTAGTACAGCGGCCCCCCTGTGTGTATACAGTTATGTGGTATTTTGTATAATTTACCATATAAATATTTAACGTTGTGAGCTGAGTTTTAGTACATTACCGGTAGTTTTAATAATAATGAAGTTTAGTTAGTGTTAATAACAGGATATTTCATATTATATCACAGAAGTTATAAGTATATTGAGGTCAGTCAAAAAACACAGAGATCGATCCAGATTTTCATGATTTTATGGGGTAGGGTGTAAGCATTGGTCACCCTCAGCCAGCCAATCAGCTCAGGCTGGGGGTGATTACTTGAGACTAGATGTGCAATTAAAAGTCAGTCTAGTCCCCAGAAACCCAATGGTCCAGTCTGTGTTTATGCTTTAAAATTATCATGTACCAGCTGCCACTGGTCAGCTAGCAAGCCTGCCAGTCTGACTGTATCACCATATTATGTAATAAACAGTATTGCGACAGCTGCGACAGCTAAACTGTTTTGGACTTTGAAATACTCAACTACAGATCTTTATATATAGATGGACGCAAGATGAAACTGATTGTAGATGGTGCAGCCAGTCTTGTACACAAGATAAAACATTCTTAGATATATGGGCATGCACAATTTCAGGTGGATACACCAAACCACTCCTGAACAAGTGACCCATGGGTCATGACGCTCAGCTGACTGGGAAGCAATTCGCAAAAGGAAATTTTATCATCTGAATGGTAGTATATACCCATTCAACTGAAGCATCAAACAGATTAACCAACAGGCCAAGATTATGTCTGCATTTATATATATTTAAAAAATATAGAAAAAATGTGTAAACTTAAAAAAAATACAGGTGGCTCCACCAGTCTGCAGAAACTAATAAAAACAATTAATGGTCAATATACATCCAAAGAATCATGGTGATCTCTGCATTAGTTGTTCAGAAACTTCAGCTTTTGTATCAAATTTTCCATTATTCTGAGGGATACTTCGGAGTCCTATAGCTTGAAGGATATGGGAAACAGAGACCTAATTTCAGGTTTCCACAGACACTTTTCATGGGCCTCCTTGCATGACAAGAATGAAGATTCTAGGTCCAGTTGTTACTATTTGTACCCTGTTGACATATAACCACATCTTAAAAGGTCTCAAAAATAGAGAAAAAAAAATCGTAAAAAATCGAAAAAAAATAGAGGTGGCGCAGCCAGGCTGCAGAAACTGATGAAACACTCCATGATCAAGATCCATGCAAACAATTATGGTGATCTCTGCATTAGTTGTTCAGATACTTCAGCTTTTGTATTTAATTTTCTATTATTCTGAGCTGTACTTTGGAGTGCCATAGCTCGAAGGATATGGGTAACAGAGACCTAATTTCAGGTTTCCATGGAGACTTTTCATAGGTCTCTCACTGTGTCAAGAAGGAAGATTCTAGGTCCAGTCTTTATGATTTGTGCCCTGTTAACAGATGTTCATATTTTTAAAGGTCTCAAAAATAGAGAAAACAATTCGTAAAGAATCGAAAAATACAGGTGGCGCCACCAGTCTGCAGAAACTGATGAAACATCTCATGATCAATATGTATGCCAAAAAATCATGACTATCAGTGATGTAGTTAATAAGATATTGAAGTTTTTGTATGAAATTTTTGACTATTCTGGGGGGTACTTTGGGGCTCCATAGCTCGAAGGATATGGGTAACAGAGACCTAATTTCTGGATTCCATAGAGACTTTTCATAGGTCTCTCAGTGTGTAGAGAATGAAGATTCTAGGACCAGTCTTTACGATTTGTGCCTTGTTAACAAATGTTCACATTTTTAAAGGTCTCAAAAAAAGAGAAAACAATTCGTAAAAAATCGAAAAATACAGGTGGCGCCACCAGTCTGCAGAAACTGATGGAACATCTCAAGATTAATATGTATGCCAAAAATCATGACCATCAGTGATGTAGTTAATGAGATATTGAAGTTTTTGTATGAAATTTTTGACTAATCTGGGGGGTACTTTGGGGCCCCATAGCTCCAAGGATATGGGTAACAGAGACCTCATTTCTGGTTTCCAAGGAGATTTTTCATGGACCTCTCAGAATGTCAAGTTACAAGTTTCTAGGTCCAGTGGTGACGATTTGTGCCAGGTTAATGGACGGACGGACAGACAGACGGACAAAGGGTGATCGCTATAGCTCAGATGACTTACAGTCAGCTGAGCTAAAAAAGGGCAGCAATGTATTCTATGAAAATGATATGGTAGGTGGTGCCACCTGTCTGGTCTACCACAAAGCTATCTAACTTGGATAAATGTGCAAAATTTCAGGCATTCGCACACTCCAGAGAAATGTGAAATTTTCACCAAACAATTTTATGGATGGACGTTATGAGAAAATTGTTGAGGTGGCACTACTAGGCTTGTGTACTTGTGTACAAGATGGGAAGTATCCAAGATCTATGGACATGCAAAATATCAGGTTGATACAGCAAACCAGTCTTGAGAAAAGGGCATCAATGTTTCCTACAACATGTGACCCAGGGGTCATGATGCTCAACTTTCTAGGAAGACATTCATAAAAGGAATTCTAACATCTGAATGCCAAATTTTGTATGAGGTATCCCAATTCAACTGAAACATAGCTCAAAGGATATGGGTAACAGAAAACTAAGTTTGGGTTTTCAAGGAGATTTTAAATCAACCTCCCTGAATGTCAAGTTAGAAGATTCTAGGTGCAATGGTTACAATTTGTGCTCTGTTCAGGGACAACCGCATCTTTGAAGGTCTCAAAAATAAAAATTTAAAGAAAATGTGTATAAATTTGAAAAATCCAGGTGGTGCCACCAGTCTGCCAGAAATGATGAACCACTCCAAGATGAACATGCATGCAAAGAATCATGGTGATGTATGCATTAGTTGTTCAGGAACTCAAGGTTTTGTAACAAATTTTCATTTATTCTAGGGGGTATTTTTGAGCCCCATAGCTCATAGGGTATGGGTAACAGAGACCTAATTTCAGGTTTCCAAGGAGATTTTTCATGGAACTCCCCGGATGTCAAGTTAGAAGATTCCAGGTCCAGCAGTTACGATTTGTGCCATGTTAACAGACAGACAGAGGACGAAGGACAAAGACTGATCACTAGGGTCAAATGACTTTCAGTCAGCTAAGCTAAAAACTTTATGGTAGCTGGTGCCACCTGCCTGGTCTACTGCCTGGAAAGCTATTCAAGATGGATAAACATGCAAAATTGCAGGCTGATATATATATATATATATATATATATATATATATATATATATATATATATATATATATAAATACATCCACTCCTGAGATAGGTGCAATTCTCACCCAAAGCAAACACACAGACAATATGCGAAAATGATTGCAGATGGTGCCACCAGTCTTTAGTAGGAGATGGAGATATCCAAGTCCAAGATCTATGGACAAGCACAATTTCAGCCCAAAACATTAAACCACTCCTGGGATATGGACTATTCTAACTAAGATGCACAGATGGACACTGCATGCAAAAGAACTGTAGGTGGTGCTAACAATCTTTGTCAAGCATGAGTTCTAATGAGACCCAATAATTATGCCGGGTTTCAGAAAGTTTGGTTCAAGGGTCTCAGAGGAGTTCTCACGGCTGTGGTGGCAAAACCCGCATGAAAACATAGTATCTACAAAACTCTGTACAAAACTCTGTACAAATAATAATAATGATACACCAAGTGAGCTCTCAGTATGACCAGTCACTTAATATTTACTACAGTGAACATGACGTGAAAATGTTACAAGGTTGATCATATATGAGGGTTCCTAATTTTCATGACTTCCAAGATAATTTATACCCCCCCCCCCCCCCCACTATCCTTTTCCAGGTAACTTGGATACATTCATGTGGTCCCCTAGGTAACTGGATAGATTTGTGGTCCTCCAGGTGACTGTGATAGATTTATGGTCTTGCAGAAACAAGGTCATAGTGACTTGTTTCTGGTCTGGTAAGAGGAAGTGCTAAGTAGTACTACTACCAATAGTGACAGTATGCAAAATATGCCAACTTATGTTTTAAGCTCAAATGGTTATATCATGTGGCCTGCCAAAAGAAATGGGTCTAACAAAGCAGCTGACATGAACTCATGAACATATGATATGGCAATACCAAAGTCACCCTCTATATTATAGTTGCTTTAAACTCTGACAACATATATGTCCAAATGTTCTTCTATAATTAATCCATAACTTTTGCCATTTATACAAAAGCTTTATGTGTATACATGGATTAAATTCCATAAATAAAAAATAATTAATTTCTATTTTTATTGGTAGACAGTGTGTCAGACTATGCCCACCATTGATTTTAAACAAAGACCAACTTGTAAATATCCTGCATCTATTGGTGGAATAGAAGTATAATATGCAAAACAGTATAAATACTTAGCAAATTACATGTTAGGCTTGATGATGGGATAATAATGTAAACATAGTATGCCAAAAAGGGCAGAAGCATTTACACTTTCTGAGGAAAATGAAATTGTTCAATATGGACATTAAGTGACCAACTTGGTATATTCTAATTCTAATATTTGATGGTCCCCAGTGTGATATCTTATGCTTTGATATGCTGGTGGCCCGGGGGAATATGACTTTGAAGAACAAAAAGGAAAACTGAACGGATAAGAAAAATAACAGACAAGATTATTGATTTTAATTTTGAGGACATAAATATTATTTAAATTAAGTTTTGGATAAAGGAATATTTGAAGGTAAAAGCTTGCTCATGCAGTGATTAAATTGTCTAGTTGAGATCAGGCTGAAGGCTGCAGTCTAATAAATAAAGGACAAACAGGTACTAAAACTCATATGTACCCAAAGCGATAAGATTGTATGATGCATAGACACATTATAATAGTATTACCTAATCTCATTTTCTTATTCTTTTTCTTAATATAATACTTTATACTATTAATTTTTTTTTCACTAAGCACTGTTCTATGATATCACTTGCAAGGTATTGGTATTGAATAAATCTTGTATCGGTATCTTGCATCTTGTATTGCCAGTATTTTTTGTTTTTGCTGCATGACACAAACATGTTTGCATCTAGGTGTCATCACTCAAGTACTGCCTACATCTTAAACATGTGTACAGTCAGGAGTGTTACACTGTAAATGCATGGTCCCACCTAATGCTGTGCTGTGCAGCTGGGCTCTGCAAATAAATAATATTACTCAATTAAATGCTGGGCATCAGTGCAAAGTGGTGAAAGTTTCACTTTTTTTCAGCTTTGCTTTGTAAGGCTGTTAGATAGCTGCCAGTGTTTGAATTGCTGTTGAGTTACAAGCATTCTTACCTGTTTTTCTTTATTTTCCCGTGTTGACCTCATATTGTTGAGTTCTGCTTGCTGTTGTTCTATTAAGGCCAGGAGTTCTTGCTCTTTTTGCTTGAAATCACTATCCATACCTGTTTTGGTTGATGAATTCCTCCGTCTGGTTTTTGCAAGCTCTTGATGATCAAATCTGACTGGACTAGGAACTTGGTTAATTTTGTCTTGGTATTGCTGGAGACGTTTAGCTTTTATGGCTTCTTGTTCCTTGGTCCATATCTCAAAGTCAGACATTTTTTGGTTCTTCTTTGGCATTGCATCATGTTCTTCAGTATCAGGTGAAAAATCTACATCACAGGGACCATACCTCTTTTGTCTGATATTCTTTAATTTTTCTGGTTTGGCATGCATGTATTCATCATTCTCATCCTGGTCCGGACCGTTATAGCTGTTATCAGCAGGCTTTTGTCTTACCTGTTTCATCACCGCAGAAGTTTTGGTTGGTAATTTATTATATGGTCTGGCAAGTCTTGGTTTTTGAAATGGAGGTTTGTTGGATGGATCAGAGTTGGATTTCACCTTTAAGTTAGCATCTCTCTGATATCCTGTGGGTGACTTCTGGATGGGGGCAAGAAGCTGTGCTCGGTCTACCCCCGCACTGTTTTTCTTGTATGTGTGGCGCGGCACCCAATCACCATTTTGATGATATGCTCGCTGCCCAGGTCCACCTGATCCATTATTATAATGCATACTGGCCAAGGTTCTTTCGCATGTGCCGTTTTCAACAGCTCTGCGCTCACGAAAGAAATCCCTTACTGTGCCTTTACGGGACAGAGAATCAGCACTGTTATTATTCATTCTGTTCAGCGCCCTCTGCTGGTTGTCTTGATACATCTTAGCAATTTTTTCTTCCTTTTCCTTCATGAGTTGTCTTTGGTATTGAGCCTGCAGCTGTTCTAGTTTAGAAGGGGCTGACACTGTATGGTCATGATACGAGGCATACAGGCCCCCTTGCCTGGGTACTCTTACAGGTATGCGAGACATATGGTTCTGAGCTGGTGGGGTCAGTATTGGAGGCATCTGCACTCTCTATGTAGCAGCTACAAAAAGGTATATAACATATTTAAAACACAAAAAATAGGTATATTACATAACAAACAATCTAATGATTATCACAGCCAGATTTCACTTACAGACGCTTTACAGGCCACCATTTTGTAACAATCATTTTGAAACTGAGATGTTATCTACAACTATGAGTTGTTTTCATGTTTAGGAACATGGTTATCACAGGGCCTTAGGGGATTGCACCTTAAAAAAAATATGAAATAAACTTTTGTGCCATATCTAAAAATTATAAACAATACCATAACTTTATTTCATCTAAAATTAGGATTTTTTTTTCTTGAGGACAGCTGGCCTTATTTTGCAATTACAATGTTTACCTATCTTAGGGTAAAACTTTTAAAATTCAAATTATGGAGGTGTAATTTTATGCTAGAAAGGTTTAGTTTTCTGCATCACGTAGCATTTGACTAGTTTTATGTGATACAATTGCAAGTCTTGTCAAATCTCACACTCTTTGTTATAAAACAAGAAAATGGGAGATTTTGAGCAAATACCTATATAACTTTGTAACTGTTTAATGGGGCCTTATCACCTAAAAAGCATGCTGAATTAACACAAAAAATGGTATCTTCTGTTTGAAATAAATTGGTACCTGCCAAAATATTGCCCTGAAGCCGTTGGCTTACTCCTGTACACAAGTATTAAAAACATTGGACTGGGGGCAATCATAGGCATCAACATAAACACAGCGCATGGGACTCCATGCACTGCCTAGGCCAAAACACCTGTCAATAAGGAGATGCCCAGACTGACTTGGCCCATAATTTGTAATACATGTTCCTGCTGGATAAAACATCACATGATACAGTGGCCTGGGACCCAATGCAACATCTGTGCTACCTGTGTCATTTCTCCTGAGGCCCCTGGACCTATCATACAAAATCTGTTGTGACAAGTTCTTCAATGAATTTACATATGGCTCATGGACCGTTATGTCCATCCAGCAGAGATATATCAAACGACATGAAGGCCTATGTATGGACTAGATTTTACTACTCTTTGTTTGGGATCTGTCATGGAAGCACATTTTATTGTTAACAGACACAAGTGGACTGTGTTACAAACATGCAAAACCATAACAAGGTGAAAAACAACTCAAAACCATAATAAAGTGTAAAAAAGCTCAAAGGGAGGTACTGAGACCATGTCCTAGCTAGGTTAGTTTTTGATGGAGACTTTTGTATAAAGCAAAAGTGAACTGACAGTGTAAAAGAATAGGCATAAAACTGCTCCTTATTATGTTCCTTTCAGCTAGACTGGTCAAGTTTTTTGCATTTAATAGTACATGTGTATTAATATTCTTAAAGTGACAATATTACAAGTCTCCTCAAAACTTGTACAGTATGCCATCAAACAAGATAAGCAAGATTTTGCAGGAAACTTATAAATTAGTCACTTTTTTATGCTG
Source organism: Sipunculus nudus (assembly GCA_026874595.1). NCBI lineage: Eukaryota > Metazoa > Annelida > Sipuncula > Golfingiida > Sipunculidae > Sipunculus > Sipunculus nudus. The sequence continues at coordinate 44,621,078 of CM049308.1, forward strand.
GAGAGGTAAATTGCAGCACATTTTATTGGTCTCTCTACCATCTATAAACTGTATGGCTGACTTAACTGAACTTTGCCTAGAAATTTCTGCTTTTTGGTAAGCGCTTGACCTTGGTCGTCTAGTTTAATATTATAACTATTAAAAACCTTTAACATTCATAAATTCTTCTTTTTTTTTCATGGCCCCTCAGTGATCTCCATGAATCACACTAAAGTAGGAATTTCTGCTAAATTCTTGTTCATTTAAATACATTAACATTTTCTTAACCTGAATGCACAAGTTTCCCTGTCATACACACAATATTTGATTTTATACAATTTTTTTCTCTCATACAGGATTTAGGTTCTCGCATTTTCTTGGAGCTCAACATGCTGGCGGGTATCCATGAACTTGATACTTGTGCCACAAATCAGTGTAGTTTCAAAATAACCTTCAAAGTGGTGAACAGATGTGGGTCAGAGAAATAGTGCTCCGGGTAAAAGTAGAGGAATAGCTTTCATTCACACAGAATTTTCCTGTAAAATGGACCTCAGACATCCATCTAATTTCACTATCGTGAAAATATGCATGTTGCCTTGTACATCTGAAATCTCTCAACACACATTCTGCATTCAACATTCCATACATAAGGAATCTTTTACAAATCCCCCCCCCCACAGGACTCCTGATACAGTTCGTAACTGTACAGTGTCTGCTGATATTGTACCATATCTAACAATAAATACCTGTACTCCTGGCCAACTGACAAGCTCTCACAAACAAAAGTCCCATATTTTTACAAATGCCAAACACCTTGTGAGAAGTACGATCACTTTCGTGTGTGATGAAATGTAACCTGGCACAGTCCAGCAAACTTGTTGTGATCTTTCATACTGTAGAGAAGTTAACATGTCCATAAAGGAATTACTCGATAACAGGGTCAAGACCATAGTCTTGGCAACAAGACAGAGCTGTCTGAATGGTTGCTGTTACTGCTATACAAATAGCTTCATTACAAAGTCAGGCTGTCACAGTTTAACTTGTTTTCTACAGCTTACCATATTGCCATGGCAACCCAACCAACAGAGCCAGACTGAATTGCAAATGAGAAAACAGCATGAAACTGACACATCACTCACCTGGGCTGTCAGATCATGCCATTACTCTATTTGAGACCTGCTTTGTGTAAATGAACTCACAGCTAGCATGGACCACTTTGTTCATAGATACCAGGAATGAGTCTTGATATATCATATATTATTGTAGGTACCAGTAATCTATATGTCCAGAAATGTAACACACCCATACATGATTAAACATACACAGTGACCACTGCTTTAAAACGGTTACCTTTCAAATGGCAAAGGACAGATTAATTCATTCATTTAGATCTATATGAACTTGCCTGGTATCTTCTTTCATTAAAAATTAAAACAATCTGTTGATTAGCACTGTTGTGTGGTTGTCAGGGAGACATAATTGTAGGGCTTGGTATATATGTTGAAAATTTATATTGTTCATGTGGACCTGAATGCCATGGATTTTGTATAGATAGGATAGCTATTTTGGATGACAAGTTTGATGCCCTTAGTTCTTTAATTTATATATATAATCAGTTCAGGAAATGTTGTCTATCACTGTTTGGTTAGTTGTAATGGTTGTTCACTGTGAAAGGTATACATTCAATCAACACTGAATAAATGACAACTTTTCATATCACTTTGATCATAATATATATATATTTTTTTATTTTTCAATCCTAACTGCTGTTGTCATCTGGAAACTAATATGTGGATAGATGGCTGTGAACTTGACCTTTGACATTGTGACCCCAAACTCAATCAGGTTTTTCCCCCTTTTGGCAGGTCAGGTATATATGCAAGTTGGAAGGTTTGGGATGAAAAGTTTAAAATGCATCCACAACCTTTCTGAATAAGTGGAACAGGTCCTGTGACTTTGACCTCATGACCCCAAAATCAATAGAGTTCTTGTGTCAGAGGTTGGCCATATATAAGTAAATTTTGAAATCAATATATCAATCCAAACTGGAGGTATCATCAGGAAACCAATCTGATGGACATACAGAAAGACAAACAGACAGACAGACAGGGTGATTAATATAAGGCATCTGCTAATTCGAGCAGGGCCCTAATAAACACACAAGGTTTCAGGACACAGATTCATGAAACCACAGTTGTGAATCTGATAGTATCAACATAATTTGGCAGTCTCAAAATAAGGGAAAAAAAATGCATAAAAATTAAATACAGGTGGCACCATTAGTCTTCAGGAACTGAAGAAACCAATCATTATCAATAAACACACTGGATTTCAGAACACTGGATGAAACCACAGCTGAGAAACTGACACAACTGCTGTCATTTGATGGTCTCAGAAACAGAAAAAAATGGTAAAAATGAGAAAAAAACACAGGAGGCACCACCAGTTTCTGGGAACTGACAATACTAAATGTGGTCAATATTCAAGGCAAGCTTCATTGCAATCCATACATTTATTAACAAGATACTGGAGGTTTTGTATTATTTTATTATTCTGGAGGTAAACCTATGAGCCCCATAGCTTGGAGGATATAGGTCACTGTGACCTAATTTCAGGTTTCCAAGGAAATTTTTTTTATTAACTTACCTTGATATTCAGTTACAAGTTTCTTGGGTTAGTGGTTTCTGTCAGTTCTTTTGAGAACTGGAAACCAAACTTAACCTACATGCTGTCTTTATACAAGAACTTTGCATCATTCTTAGAAGATGTCACATGGCAAAAAAAAAAGTCTCTAACCCAAACAGAGGTTTCATTGATGAAGGGCTAAGCATAGCACAGAAAACTGCCCATTTAGACTTTAGAGCTTTTGCTGGGACAAATCGCAAACTACTGTACTGTAAACTCAATCATTAAAGAAACAACCTCCCTCAAAGGCAGTTGGTACTTAATCAGACAACAATATGGATTTCAGTCTACAGGCTCTCATTTTCTTGATCTGGCCAATATAAAGTTATTGCCTGATGAAATCCCTGAGGACTTGTACCAAGGTCTCATGGCATTCTTTGAGGATAATCTCATGACCTCATGTGGCATCACCTACCATGGTGCCAACATCTCAGAAGATGAGGATTTAACCCCCACACTAGAGAATATTATCCTTGTAGTATGGCTGCAACTCATCCAAGCTGGTTTGCCTTGCTCAGTTAAACAGAAATATTGGTCTGAGCCTAGAAATAAGTCACTGGCATCTCTCAAACCTGACATATCTCAAGCATTGCCTTCCCTCCTAGAAGAGGTACACTATTGAGGATACCTGCAGAGCCATAAGCCTGGCCAAATCGACCACCCACACACACAGATTCCTGTCAAGCAACACCTCACGCCCAGCATTCATGAGGCGAAAATCACATGTACGGTGTGAAATGGGAAAGCAACCTCACACATCTCACAACCTTAGTGAATGTAAATTATTGCCTGATAGTGACAGGTGGTATATGGCTAGATCGCGCCTTTTTTCAGAAGTGGATGACACTTGTGACTATGAAGAGTGTATTGAACATCCTGAAGGTAAGGATGACATGACGTGCCTTACTTGACACACCAAGTGTCCGTAGATGTCATGATGAGCAATTCCCCTACCTGTACACATACAATAACAACAAGTTGGTCCATCTTACACTTTGGCAGCTACCAACATGATAAAAGAATACTCTGCTCATGCCATTCGCCTACCTATAACCCCTGCATCCCAGTTGGCCAGACAGGCTGATGATATCACGATATCATAGGTGAGTTTCACTGTGAGTTTACCAGGGGGACTTGTACTTTCCAGCTTGCTGCATGCCCTTGTGGTAAAACAACTAGATGTTGAAATACTAGCTGGCACCTCCTTCCTCACTGACATTGATATAGCCATACACTCTGCCAAGAAACAGGTGGTTACGATATCCATGGAGCTGATGTTATACAAGACCCCACGTGATGGTGATGTCTCAACCAGGCCCACCCAGATATTTTTTATTCATGCCCCTCCTGAACAGACTGTAGTTCTTTCAAGGAATACACTGATCTAGAGGCACCACCTTACACTGAATCTGTGTATGGGCACTTGAACACAGGTTTGATACACCATGCAACAAACATGATGACCCAACAAGCTTGGCCTGCAAACCCAAGAAATGCAGTCTATTGGCCACACTTTGCAACTGGTAAATACCATGGATGAGGGTATATTACTTACCAGTAAACGCAATGAACACTTTTGCCAGCTACGTCACATATGGTCAGTCTCCAAAGATCAAACACTACTTACTGTAAATGACCCCACATCATCACAAGTCAGGGAGGTAGTTACATCTCATGAACTGTCTAATGATCCCCATTCCCATCAGATATCATTCGATCCAGATAAATGTTTGCCTCAAACAATATGTGACATGTTTATTGACCTAAACATGGATTATGGCAACCTGTTAAAACCCACTATTTCTAGTATAACAGAGCCAGAGGAAAGATTGAGGCAGTTGTCAATATGGGTCCAACACTCCCCCCTCAGTGGAAGGGACGCATACCACATTACAACTGGAAGTCAATGATGGAACTCCAACAGAAATTTGATGAGCCTGAAGATGCGGAAGTATTCACTAAACCTGAGGAAGTGAGTGTATCTGTTGAATATTTAAACCTATCATTTCTGGTTAAAAAAATGAGTGGGGGTGTCAGCTGGTGACCTCCTTTGGAGGATTGGGACCGTACAGCAAACCCCAACCCTCCCTCATCCCGAACGTGGACAGTGTCCTCAGGGATGTAGGCCGATTAATATACATCATAGTTACAGACCATCGCCATGCATTTGACCAAATTCCTCTCTCCCAGTCTTCAATAAATTACTGTGTAGTAACACCCTTCAAGGCGCTACACATGTATACCAAGTGTGCAATGGGCAAACCCTTGAACTGAAACATGCTAAGAGGAGTGTATGTAACAAGTGCTCAGTGAGTTTATACAAGAAGGATGTGTAGCCAAGATAGCTGATGATCACTTCATGGGAGGGTGACACACCCAAAGATCTATTAACCCACTGGAGTCCTTGCCTCCCTCAATTTGAACAACATCGGGTTACACGCAGCAAAAACTGTCATATGTCCTACAACAACAGTTATCCTATGTTGGGTTTGGTCAAGTGGCACCCTCAAAGCTAGTCCTCACAAGCTAGTCCTCACAGAATCGCAGGACAATCTTCTGTGGAACCCCCATCCACGGTCAGAGTTAAGATCATATATCTGCGTACAAAGTAATCAGTCAGATGCTGCCAGGCTATGCTGACCAGCAAGCCCTCTTGAAAAACACATTGCAGGTAAGCCAACTCGTGATAAAATTGAATGGACAGATGAGCTATTAACCACATTCAAACATTCTCAGTTACGCTTACATGACAACAAGGTAATTACTTTGCCCACACTAGATGATTGGCTCTTGATTGTCACTGGTGGATCAGTGAAAAATGTGGGATAGGCACCATGCTATATGTGCTGCGAGTTGATAAACTCCATTTGGCAGGGTTCTTTAATGCAAAGCTCTGTAAACATCAAATTACATGGTTACTGTCGAGTTACCGCACTCAGACACTTCAAAATACAGTCCAAAAACGTTCACAACTTCAAATAAAAACCCCTAGACGGCCATGTTTTTTACCACTTTATTTTCTTACCTTCAACACAAAAGATCATTCAGGAGAGCATTTAGTTTTAGTTCAATATGTACCACCAGATGGCAGCACTTGCTAGGGGAATCCTGAACATTCTCCCCACCTTGGAGTATCCTGAGATACTGCAACATTCAAATAAGATGGGACAAAAATATGATTCTTTTGGCTCATCACAACATGCATGTCAGAAAATAATTTTACGGATTAAACTGTATAAATATTCAGCCTGTGTTAGCTTTGAGTAGAACAGAGTCCTACATAAAGTGATCACATTTCTAAGTTAGCAACAACACTAAAGATCCAGTTATGTTACAGAAAGACATTTCACAAATCCAGTCTAGTAGGAACCGTTTCCTCCATAGATAATCCGCACCCGTTGATAATCCGCACCCCTATTCAGAGCTACAATTTCTGGGGGAAAACCTGTATACCTGTGTATAATACGCAGCTAGATTCTGACGAAATCCTGAATGCTGCAAATTGTTTTTGTGGTGGTCATCGAATATCCGCTCTCTTCGTGGGTGTGACTTCGTCAGTCAACACAAGTCTCTAAGCAGAAGATCATTATACTTGACTTAGCAAATTGTCTATTCTCCTCCAATTGTTAAGTGTAAAAAGGGGGATTGTGCCTGGACCGCCGTTAACCAGGTATAGCAACACTTGTATTAAGCGTCACCAATGCAAGGCCGTTCGTGTCCAAGAAAAGGGGTCGTACGAATGTGTTTTAATAAAATATCATCCCCATTCTAACAAAAAAAAAAAAAAAACAGCAATGATAATTCTTAGTTACAGAATGTATACAAAAACACAGGTCTCCTTTGATGTTAATCAAAGGGAAGCTTTCCGTCATGTCGGGTAACAAACTGTGACGAGCGTGTCATAAGGAGAACTACTCGCACGGTACCCTAGTTAGCCAATTAATGCTTATCATAGAACAAACAGTCTTCATTAACTCAACACACGCATAAATATGGGTAACCATCACTTGTTCTCCATTCAGTCGCTTATGGTCATCATGCCACGCAGATCGTCGTATACGACAGCGTTTAAGTTACAAGTTGTTCAGTAGGCTGAACAGAATGGGAATCGCAGTGCTGCTCGCCATTTCGGTATCGACGAGAGCAATGTTCGACTGTGGAAAAGATCGAAAGGACAACTTGAAAAAATGCCGAAATCAAAGAGGGCCAACAGGAGTCGTCAAGTTTTCTATCCTGAGGTGGACAAGCAAGTGCTGGAATGGATCAGTGAATGTCGCGCTCAGGGCAATGCAGTGAGCACAGTGCAAGTTCGACTGAAAGCCAGCCTGGTTGCAAAAGATCTCAAAATTAGTGATTTCAAGGCTTCCTCAAACTGGTGTTATCGCTTCATGGCCCGGAATGATCTTTCCATTAGAAGAAAAACCCACATCAGTCAAAAGCTCCCAGCTGATTACGAGGAGAAACTGACAGCTTTTCAGGCCCACATAATCAAACGCCGCAAAGTACTGGACCCGCCACTGTCACCCATCGGTAACGCTGACCAGACGCCGCTAACGTTTGATCTACCTGCCGATACAACTGTGGAAAAGAAGGGAGCGAACACAGTATCAATCCGTACGACTGGTAATGAAAAAAAAACAGGTTCACAGTCATGCTGGCCTGCATGGCAGATGGCACTAAATTACCCCCGTACGTGGTTTTCAAACGGAAAACCATGCCCAAAGGTGTAAAATTCCCGAGCAGTGTACACGTGCGCGTACAGTCCAAAGGCTGGATGGACGATACCCTGATGAAAGACTGGATTGATAGCGTGTGGGGGAATCGCGCGGGCGGCCTCACAAAGAAAGAGAAAGCCTATTAGTGTTAGATGCTTTCAGATGCCACCGCAACCCGGCCGTACTGCGACATCTGAAGCAAGTGCACAAGACGGAGGTGGCGATAATCCCTGGCGGGATGACGTCGATACTACAGCCGCTGGACGTAGGTGTCAACAGGCCCATGAAGACGCTACTGAAATCTAAATGGGGCGAGTGGATGCAGCACGGGGCCAAGACATTTACAAAGGGAGGTCGTATGCGCGCCCCAGACCTAGTGACCATCGTACAGTGGATCAAGGACGCGTGGGGCGAGCTTGATAAGAATATCATCATCAGATCCTTCAAGCGCTGTTGCATTTCGAACGCCCTTGACGGCACAGAAGATGATATCCTATTGAGTAATAAAGACGAGGAAGAGACTGCAGAAAGCTCGGATGATGAAAACGACACGGATGACCTGTATTTTGCGGATGAAGAGGTGATGTCATCAGAACAAATCATGCAGTTGTTCTTACAGTCCGACGACGAAGAGTTTGAAGGTTTTGAGAGACAATAAATGAACTGTATTGATTTGCTACTCTTTGGTGACTTAATAATATATGGAACCACATGCATGTATTGATCATCTGAATATGCATGTATTGATGATAAATGAACTATATTGATTTATTACTCTTTGGTGACTTAATACTTTATGCAACCACATGCATATATATTGATCATTAACTATTCATATCTTTAGTATATATCATATGCAATCATATGCGTTGTGTAAAACATGTCAAATAAAATGGCTTTTATTCTGACGTAAAATGTTCTATAAGTTTTTCATGTGTGAAAAAAAAGATTGTTAGAAATACACACGTTTATTATGTTTTTAAATCAAATTTTCTGTGATGTTTAATATCCACAACGGGGTTTCATTTTAAGCATATATATATGTATATATATATTTAACTAACTATAATAAAATACCCTAGGTTTGTAATAAATTTATAACACATCTCCGGGATATCATTAATTTACACAGCTGTTCAAACTGTCCATGCTTGCACAATAGGGTAAATAATTATTAATTATTAATTAACTTAGGAAACCACCAGGAAATCATTCCTCCCTTGGCTCAAGTTGTTTAAATAGTAATTAGTGTATCACGGAACATTTCCCACGGACAAGGACTGAAAGGTACAGGTATATCAGGTAGAAACGATCCCCATTTGTGATTTAATACCACATGTAAAAATATGCCGCAGCGCCATCTGCCGACAGACATTGACATCAAAGGAGGTCAGCCAAGCAATATACCATCATGCATATTTCACAACGGCGATCTTCTGTTGTAAGCCATACTTAAGATATATTTTAAGTATCTGAAATGAAAAAAAGTGAATCAAATCAATAATTATGTTGTTTTAATGCAAAATTTGTACAAGTAAAGTGAGTATACACTTTGTTTACATAAAATCCTTTATTATCGCTCATCATCGGCTCACCGTACGATGTTCAACCTGACTGTAAAAAAGTTTGGAATTATGTCTCCATGTATAATACGCACCAGGGTTTTTTATTTCGATTCTAAGATGAAAAAATGCGGATTATCTATGGGGGAAAACGGTACCTTAATCTGGCGACCAGTCCTAGTAACAACACCTCTAATGTCCGTCTGTACCCTTGGATTAACATTTATAATATTAGTGTTAAACTCCTTTGAACCTTGTACTTTCAGTGTATCTGTCTTTGGATCAGTGACTCCATCATTTTGACTACTGGTAGTTTTGTTATCTTGACTAATACTAGGAGATTCTGCACAGTCACTGAACCCGACATAATTTCCAGGTCGTTGATTTTCTGTATGGGTCTTATGAACAAACCGCTTGGGAGTTTTGACTTGAACTGTACGAATCAACCCATCCCTACCAGGATAGGCCCTCTCTACAACACCAAGGGGCCAGCGCAATCTCTTTGTTGTCTCATCCCTTACCAAAACCAGGGACCCTACCTGAACACTGCCCTTACAACTAGGAGAGCCCCTACAAGTAGGAAGACTGCGGATATATTCTTTAGACTAGTAAGACCAAAACTGATCTATCAGTTGACTTCTAAGCTTCTGGTGCTCTTCAAGGTCACACGATTTGACCACTTGTTCATCCGGGACCACACCAGAACTGAAACCAGAGGATCTACCAATCAGAAAATGGGAAGGTGTTAAAGGGGATCCTGAATCAAGGTCATCGCCAACAAATGTCAGAGGACGTGAATTTAAGCATGACTCAATTTCGTGCAGTGTTGTCTCCAATTCAACACGAGTAAGAGACCTGTTACCCAGAGATCTCTTCAACGCTGACTTCACAGAACCAATGAGTCGCTCCCACCAACCTCCCCACCATGGGGCACTAGGAACAATGAACCTCCAGTCAGGTCCATCAGTCCCATAAGCTTTCTGGATTTGGCTTCTTGCAGCCCAAAATCCTTTAGCATTATCTGACATCAAAACAGAAGGCATACCTCGTCGAGATATAAAGCGACGCAAGGCCTTAACTGTTACCTCAGCGGATAATGACTCCACTAACTCCAAATGTACAGCTCTAGTAACTGCACATGTAAAGAGAAGGACATAAAACTTCTTCCCCACATAGTTACAACAGTACAATGGCCCTCCATGATCGAGGCCTGTAACTGCAAACGGATGCGTCTGTTTCACCCGCAGCTCTGGCAAAGGAGCCATTATCTCAGAGCCTGCAGTAGCATCCAAACGCTGACAAGATAAACATTCTCTCTTCACTCTTTTGGCCAGACGATGAACACCAAAGATCCAATACTGACTCCGTAAAGAGGACAGTACGGTGCCGACTCCAGCATGTTTTAGAATATTGTGTTGGTGGCGTACAAGTAACAAAGCTAAGTGAGACTTGGGCAAAATGATGGGATGCTTCTCTTCAAAGGTCAGATCTGCTAACTGAAGCCGCCCTTGAACCCTGAGAACACCATCACTATCAACAAAGGGACTCAACTTGCGGAGAAGAAGACCTGGACACAGGTTGTTTCTTGCCCAAAGCCTCTAATTCTGTTTTGTATTCAGCCTGCTGAACACATTTGATCAAAGTGCGTTTAGCCATACACAACTCTTCATAGGTAAGTTCACTAACATTACCTGCCTGTGCAGCTCCTTTCAAACAGTGCACAAATCTCAACACCCAACCCACAACACCGATGGCCTTTGTCCAGGTACCCCATCGACGGACATCGAAAACACACTGGGGTTTCACTGTCACTTCATTTGACACAAGTGCTGCACCTTCCATCATGGCACCAGTATTTACATGGTTTTCTTTACCACGGACCTCATCTTGAACCTTCTCCAATACAGAACTACACTCTAATGGCATAGGAAAAGTGTCACATCTCATTACATCACTCCGGAGAAACATTCAACCACAGATCAGATTGAATCAAATCCTCAGCGAAAAGTCCTCGAGTCATCAGATCTGCAGGATTCTCAACTCCCGGACAATGTTTCCACTGAGCCGGACTAGTCAGATCTTGGATCTCAATAACCCTGTTAGCCAAAAATAACTTCCAACGACAAGGGTTCCCCTGAATCCAAGATATCACCACAGTGGAATCAGTCCAACATTGACAAAAGATCTCAAGAGGCAAAAAGAGTGCCTGCCTAACAAACACAATCAAACGAGCACAAAGAAGTGCACCCAAAAGTTCCAAACGTGGAAGTGTCACCCTTTTCACAGGAGCCACGCGAGCCTTGGCAACAACGAGAGAGGACTTCCAAGAACCGTCCTTCAACTGAATCTGAAGGTACACACAGGCTCCATAAGCAGCTTCAGATGAATCACCAAATGCATGGAGCTCAACATGTTGATTCTCACACCAGGGGTGGCCAGTATAACTTCGTGGAACCTCCCAACAATGAAGCTTCTGCAAACCAGTCAACCATTTGGCGAACTTAGACTGGATAGCCTCTGGAACGGTCCCATCCCACTCAACCCCTAATCGCCATAATTCTTGGAACATGAGTTTGGCAGTCATGACATAAGGAGCCAGAAACCCATGAGGGTCGAACAAACGAGCTATAAAACTCAAAACAACTCGTTTTGTCACACACAAACCCTCTGGTATATGTATGCCATCAAAAGAGAACGCATCTCTTGATGCTATAAACCTTAGGCCTAAAGTGTTGACTGACTCTTCGCCCACAAACTTATTCTGAATATCGCATGGCAGCAACTGAACAACTGCCGAGCTGCTTGAACTCCACTGGGTTAAGCTCATGTTGGCTTCTGACATGATACGCGAAGCAGCAACAATCATTTCGCGAGCCTCATTGTCTGAATCGGCTCCAGTAAGCCAATCATCAACGTACAAATTATTGAACAACTCATGCACAACTCTGGAGGACTGATAGTTGGCCAGGTGATGCTTTATCGTCGCATTCAGGAGAAACGGAGAACTACGGTTCCCAAATGGAACCCTATTAAATCTCATCACCTGGATCTTGCCATTAAGATTCCAGAGAAACCTATGTGCATTATGATCCTCTGGTCGTACTCGAATTTGGAGAAAAGCCTTTGAAATATCACTGGTGGCAGCAATCTTCCACCTGCGGAAGCCCATGAAGATCTCTACCAAATTAGCCAATAGACATGGACCAGTCTCCAAACAACTATTCAAGGATACACCATTAAACGAACTAGCTGAGGCATTGAAAACTGGCCTCACCTTAGTGGTATGACTACTTTCCTTGATAACAGGTCTATGTGGCATATAGAACACCGGGGGGTCACAATCCCGTTCACCAGGGGGAACCACCTCAACAACACCAGAGTCGACCATTTCCTGAATGACACCATCATACTTAACCTTAAGGTCTGGATCTCTATCCAATTTCTTGCCCAACTGGATAAGCCTGAGCTCAGCTTGCTTTTCATTGCCGGTCAACTGTTTGCTAATATGCTCTGAACGCCAGGGCAAAGCAACTTAACGATTTTCCACAAATTTCACATTTTCAGAGAAATGCTTCATTACAGGGTCCACAGCAGCAGATGGAGAATCAGGAATAATGCCAATAGATTCTCAATCCCAAAATGACCTTAACCAGGCATCTGACGTATCATTAATACGTAACAGCTGTTGAGAGACAGCACTGTCCCCAGACACATCACCCACAGAACTAGACATGGGTCCTGACAAGATCCAACCAAATACTGATCTCTGTGCAACTAAACCAGTTGGGAGACTTACAATATCAGAAGTCATGACTTTCCAATAACAGTCGAGACCTATTAGAATGTCAACATTGAACCGTTGACCCTCAATAACGTCAACAAAGTTAATGTCACGTCCAAATGACTGCAACACAGCATCTGAAACAATAGGGCGGAACATTGGGGGGCAAATAACTGGGATCTCTGTGGCAACAATAGATGCGGCCTTTACCTGGGTACCTTGTAAAGTAAAACTAAATTTGTTACGTACTTGTGCTTTACTCACCATATCACTGCCAAAGGTTGCTTATGCAAGACCCTGTGAACCCACCCACTGGGGCCCTACCTTACCCACAAGTGACTCACTCACATATGTTTTATCTGATCCAGTATCAAGCAATACTACAGCTTCTATAACACCACACTCCCCCTGCACAGCCACACATGCAGTCCGCAATAAAACATGTTTACCAGGTATAGGTACACTACAAGTATTCAAAGTACTATCATGAGACTGTGCAGGTTGAATTAGGGGCACTGTAGGGTCACTAGACTCACTACTACCACTCTGTGGTTTCTTACCATCAGGTTTAGGTGCATGTTGTTCACACAAAACAGCATGGTGCTTACCTCTACACTTGCCGCATAAAGCTGTACAATTACAGTACACATGATTCTTTTGTGTACTCAGACACCTGAAACATGCACTCACTGAACGCAATACATCTTTCCTGTCTTTGACAGGAACACGTGTGACATTATAACATTTATCAATAGTATGGTTAACACGACCACACAGAGTACACAAAGTCTCATTAGATAACAGTGCAGCTGCAGTGGGAAACTTCTCCAAAGTTGGCCGCAAAGAGTCTCTATACACAGTGCTGGGACTATCCTTGACCTCCTTGGTATACGTCTGCGATCTCTCTTTGCGCTTAATCTCACTCCAAAAGGAATTTTAACAAGAAGTCCAAATCGCTATCATGGGATTCTCCTTCACGTGCCCATTCTAAGCGCATGTCCGGCGGTAAACGTGACAAAATCAGTGGTGTCAGCACTACACCATACTGGGTTCCTGAAATCCCTAAACTGTCTAGACTGCGTACATGAGTTTGAACTTTGACATATTACTCCCATAATAAGGGTACTTTGTGTTGTTTTGGTGCTGTAAGGTTTAGTAACTGCTGCATATGAGAGAATATGATGCGCTCTTTACACCCAAAGCATTGCTGCAACAGTTCCACTGCAGCAGCATAATGTGAACCAGTCAGTGAAAACCCTTGAACTGCATGTTTTGCATCTCCTTTTAACAGGGACCGCAGGTATGTGAATTTTGTGACCTCAGGTAATTCACTTTTGTGTACTACTACCTCAAACTGTTCCCAGAAAGAAGTCCACTCTATCACCTCACCACTGAAGGTTGGCAACTGTAATTTTGGCAGCCTGGCATCTACAGATGCCACAGTGTCCGTTTCAACCGGAGTATCCTTACTACAACTAGCCTGTTTTTTAAGTATTTTTGAGGCAGCAACCCGTGGACTCCAGATTTTCTCACGATAGCTGTTGGCTTCATCTACTTCCATTTTAATGTCTGCCACATCGAGCACTAGCTCAACCTCTGACTGAGCACAGTCCCATACATTAAGCCGTCTATCAAACTCTGCCACAGCATCATTCAGTTCATCAAAATCTATACTACTTGCCTCATCTTTGCAGAGCTCCCCAAGGTGTTTACTGGCTTTTGTTAGCCAGCCTTTAGCTGCAGCACGTACTTTCCTCACATGAGCCATATCTGTATGCTAAATGTCTCAACAAATAACACTGTATAACAACTATCACATAAACACAGCCACTTGGTCAAATCGCATTACAGCTGGCGCGGCAAACAGCTGACGCAATATTTACTGAAACCTGTTTCAACAGTTCTACCGACCTTCAGGGCTTAACAAGACCTATGTATCAGCACACTTGAGTCAAAAAGTCCTTCCCGAGTTGTGGGCACCAAAAATGTCGAGTTACCGCACTCAGACACTTCAAAATACAGTCCAAAAACGTTCACAACTTCAAATAGAAACCCCTAGACAGCCATGTTTTTTACCACTTTATTTTCTTACCTTCAACACAAAAGATCATTCAGGAGAGCATTTAGTTTTAGTTCAATATGTACCACCAGATGGCAGCACTTGCTAGGGAAATCCTTAACAGTTACCATGTGAGGTAGAGGCAGGAGTGAAGCATTTCTCTCCTTACATCACTCATTGCATCAAACTACACAGGTACTGACAGATAGTCGCCCTTGCATATTAGCCTTTGACAGACTCTGCAGAGGGGCGTTCTCTACCAAGTCCCGAGTGTCAACATTCTTGTCCATCATAAGCCGATACCAGGTCAAGGTCAGAGATATAGCAGGCATGGCCAACTTACCATCAGATTATGCTAGCAGACACCTCCTCTCTTGTCCTGAGCAAAGTTGTCAGTTGTGCATGTTTGTGAAGGAGACTGGGGACTCATTTGACAATGAACCTTACGTGATGTCATGGAGGGATCAAACAATATGCCATTTACCAGCTTCGCAGCTGGGTATGCTATACAATATGTGTGCCCTGGTCTGGAACGTACCTCTCTCACCTGTTGCAAATTACACCCCCATCCAAGAAAATGACCAAATTCCTGACATCAAGAGGTACCTTAATGACATCACCATAGCAAGGGATGGCCTCCTGATTGTACAACAACTTGCCATTTCAACCAATGCATGAGGGTATCGTTGTGCCAGGCAAGGTCTTGGGTGGACTCCTTACCACCAACCACATCCCCTTTGATCATCCAAGTCAGCATCAAATGAAGCAGGTAGTCTCCCACTATTTCTATGCCTTGTCATCATTGCACCACCCTATGGTGAGTCCCCAGTCAGCTACTTCCCCAATCACCCACAGTACCCCCAGGTAAGATCAGTTTGTCATTCAGTGTCAATGTTATGCGCCACTATTGCCAGTTTGTTCTCATACTACGCAAGACTGATTCATCTTATACCCTCACATCTCTGATTGACAATGAGCAAAATAACACATTACAGGATGCCATACTCACCATGTGTGCTAAGCTGCAATCACTGGCAGACTAAATCACCAGGCTTCAGGGCACCCTTGAATTCCGAAGGTCCAAAAATGTTAATAATAACCCGTTCGCTGAACACGCCATCAGTGAGCTTGGTTTAGAAAACCAAATTATAGGTGAGCAATTGCCAACTAATGACTGTCAAATTATCCTCCAACAGCACTTTGCCTGTGAACCAAATCAAGGCCCCAGTGCTATAATAAAATCTTACAGCAAATCACAGCTTAATCAGTATGACATACAAGTTGCAGAATTTACCTGTAGGTTGACGGGGACAAAAACAGACCCAGGGACAAACACATGGTCAAAGATGTGGCTGATGCATCATGCAAGGTCAGAAAATTCACTATGTCTCAGTTCTGTTCTAAGTGCTATGATGTGAGGAAAACTGATTGTTATCCCCTCTTGCCTTCCTCATTATGTGGTTCACACTCAGGCCCAGTTAGAGGTCTGGATAACCACTGTGACTCTGATAATGAGTCAGAGACTGTGGCATCGGGAACATTCTCCTTCTCAGTCTCTGCAGTATGTGCCACCCTTGCCACCCTAATAGCACTTCAGTATAACACTATAACACCCCAGTCACAATTGCCCAGGACATAATGTCACCAGAAAATCAGATACCAGAGAAACATGTGGTGCCACATCTAAGCATTCTCCACCCTCTTCTTACAGCCTGGTTGAGGATCATACTAAATTTAACACCTCCACTCCACAAAACAGGTTCTTGTGGTCAAGGAAAGCCCCAGCTTGGCAGGACAGTGTTAGTCCTGTCCCCTTTGTAATGAAAACTCTGTTTCATAATTGTTACCTTTGCATGCTACAAGTTCCCATACCTCACTAAGACTGTAATTTGAAAGCATTGTTCATTTTTTACACTTAACAGCTGCATTGACACCTTGCTACCTATAACCCACCTGTTGTGCAGCATCCTTTTTGCTACCAGACTCATTGATCAGTCAGGACTGTGAACTTTATTCTATACAGCTGTGTAATTATTTCTATGTTGATGTGTACAACTTTCCCTTATGAGGTTAAGTAAGGTGGTTGCGCCACCTAACTGTAGTTGGTTACACTAACATCCAATGTCAGGCCTCCAGGTTCACCTGGATGTTTATGGTTGTTCCTGTTCTGTGTTTGCTTTGTAACATAAAAGCTGGAATTTTTATTCACAATATATTGGCCACCCTTACCATAAAACAGTAAATATATACTGCAACTTGGAACTCTGGACTTAAACAGGGCACAAACTGTAACCATTAGACCTAGAAACTTCTGACTGTACATCCAGGGAGGTCCTGGGCCAATCTCCTTGATAACCTGAAATTAGGTTGTTGTGACATATATGCTGAGAGCTGCTGGCCAAAAACATGATTTTGAGCACTCAAAGAGTCTGTTTGGGCACAAATTGTATCCATTTGCCCTAAAAATTTCTGATGTGACATTCAGAGAGGTCACAGGTAAAAATCCCTCTAAGAAACATGTTATTAAGTCACCATGACCTATATTTTGTGAGCTATAGTAAAAAACATGATTTTAAGCACCCTGAAAGTCAGATGGGCTCAAATTGTATGGGTTAGGCCTAGAATCCTGTAATTATCCAGGGAGATTGTGGGCTAATTTTCTTGGAAACCTGAAACTAAATCAAAATGACCTATATTCTGTGAGCTACATACTGGCCAAAAACATGATTTTGAGCACCCAGACAGTCAGGCAGGATACACATTGTATCCGTGAGACCTACAACTTCTAACTTTACACCCAGGGAGGTCACAGGCAAATCTCCTCGGAAACCTTAAATTAGGTTATGGTGACCTATATTCTGTCAGCGACTATCCAAAAATATGATTTTGAGCACTCAGGAAGTCAAACAGGGTACAAAACTTAACTGTTGCACCAAGAACCTTCTAATATGACATCCAGGGAGGTCCTTGCCAAGTCTCCTTCGAATCCTGAAATTAGGTCACTGTGACCCATGTTCTGTGAGCTACGAGGAGAAAGAGCCTACAAACCAAAATATTTTGAACCATTAAAAATGTTAGGTGAGAATTTAAAAGATTCTGACGCAGCCAGATTCTTAGGTGTAATTTTTTACAAAAAAGCCACTTGGCGCCCTCAGGTAGAGCATATCAGTCATCAATTATGGAGTAGGATTAATGCTCTAAAGGCTGTGTGCTATAAGAAGGATTGACCTAACCTGGAGACAGCTACACACCTATATAAACAAAATGGATCCACCCTATAGTGTTACGGAACCTAATATTAACAGATCACGTATGTGTGATGAACACAAATTTTGTAATGGAGATAAAAACAAATCAGATTCTGTAACACTAGGCAGCATGAAATGTCTAGGGGAATGAATAAAGAAGTCAGTGGTTTTTTGTTAACAAATAACTATAATTTATTCTTAAAACAACCCTAACAATACTATACACTAAATCAATACAATTATACAGTATAGCAACAAGTCAATACAATCACAGAGAAAATAATGTATGTGCACAGTACCTGAATACCAACACCATCACAATGATAAGTCCTTTAAAAGTAAACTCTCGGAGAATGACAGTCCAGTGGAAGTTCTTGCAACAACCCAGAAAGTAAACTGAAGTCCAAATGCATAAAATCCAGGAGAAAGTCTTTGAAAATCTATAATTGCCGCATTCTTCAGATAAGGTCCTAGAATCTGACACACGCTTCTGCATCCGCTGGAATCTTCTCTGCTCTCTGCCCTCCCTTTCTAAAACACAGCCACTTTATATACCTTCACACCCCAAGCTGAGATTTTTCCACTCCTCGAACATCTTAAGGATCTTACGCAACACAGTAAAACACTTGTTTCAGGAATTCTTTAGAAAGACATCACCATGCCTCTACACACCATGGTGTACACATGATCTCGCGACCAGGCGTGAAAACCCAAGGCTTACATGACGAGAGTTCAACCAGTACGGATTAAACATAGAATGTAATACGCGGCCAGACACGAGTTCCACAACAGGTGTTACGCCCGTGTCACATAATAAAAAGAGCACCTGTAACAATATCTTTGACAGGATTAGAATATTTTTTGGGATAATATGACTATTTTGCAAGTAACAGCAGGGTTGTTGCTCTTGTTGGCAGCACTAGGTTATGTTTTAATGCTTTCTGCATGCTGTAAATTCTCTATTATAATATGCATTTCTATTATAAGCCGCACCTTATAAGACATAGACTTTTCCGTTTCCTGTCCTCTATGCACTGAGAAAAAGAAGACCTCTTTAAAGTCGCACCAGGAATTCTGGTGCATGAACCTATACCAGCTGGAGCCATTCAAGTGACCAGAGATTGTTGGCTGATCCATGATAATATAAATTCAATGATGATAAATTTGTGAGAAAGAGAAAGGATTATTATATCAAACAAAGCCTACAGGCCTTATGCAAACCTGTGCAATGGGATATACATCAGGTATAATGCTTCCATGCTGGACCATTACTTTTCAAGTACATGTGTGACATGTATATGTACAATGCAAGCACTGAAGATTTTGAACCTGAGTGCATGCACCAATTTTACAAATATCACAGCTGAAATAATAGCATAGGTGCACAGAAAAAAAATGAATGTAAGTGGCACCACCACTCATGAGAAAGCAATTAAAGATGTATGGACATAAACAATATCAGGCTTCAAACAGCTCTTTGGCTATGTGCAAAGATGCATGAAACAACCAGATACAGGTAGTCAAAAATGACAATGTGTATCCACCTAAATCAGAGCAGTACAGGTGAAGTGAGGCATGGATTGAGTGGTAAGGGGAAATAAAGTGAAATGGATGTCTGCCATGTAAACATGATTGTAAGATGCACAGCCAGAGGCCAATACTGCATATCACTCCTGAAAAGAAGGGCATTACTTTATTCAACAAAAAAGGAATGGTAAGTGGCGCTACCTGTCTGTTTTAGGAGAAAACTTTCCAAGATGGATGAACATGCCAAATTTCAGACCAATACCTTGACCCACTCCTGAGATATCAGCAATTTTCACCATATGCACATGTACAAATACAATTGCAGATGGCACGACCAGTTTATAACAGTTTATGAACAGTTTATAAGATCTTGCTCAGTAAACACGCATTTCAGGAATTATCGAGAAGAACAGCACCTTGTATCTCCATACACCAGGCTTATCACTTGACCAATAACCAGGCGTGAAAGCTCAATGCTCACATGACAACGAGAGTTCAACCAGTACGGATTAAACATAGAATGTAATACGCGGCCAGACACGTCATAAATTTTGTTGTGAATTGGGAACAAAAGGGAAATATTTATTTTGGTTTGTTTTGGAGCTGGTGATAATATATTTTCAGACATACACTCCAAAACCAAACCCATCCAAGGTATGCATGAATGCAATCACTGATCCAAATTTGAATGAAATTGGATAATATTTAGAGAAGTTATTGCATGGAAACAAAAAGCTGATGGACAGACAGACAAGAGGGACACACAGACAAACCAAAATCAGAAAACGCAGAAGTGGGGACAACAAATGACCACAAGCATACAATTGCCAAAAATAAATTTGTTTCTCCTCAAGACATAACCCTACCAAATCTTTTGTAGAAAGAGACTAACATCACATCACTAAGCAGGCAGCCTTATTTATTATATTAAATATTAGCTGATAAACCAAGTATATACCAGGCTTTTTACCAGGGTTGGGGAGATGACTAATATGAGGAATGTTCAAGTTGGCTAAGTTTTTTATTCTACATTTAAAAGAAAATATAGATTTTTGGTGGGATACTCTTATAATAATATATGTACAAATAATTCTTTTACATTTATTTTGTGGTGCTGTGGTCATGGCAAGAAATTCATGTACTGGTATGTTTACCTTGAAGACCTGGTGAGTGATGATGTTTACATTTGAGAACTGGAATGGGATGCGGGGGCATTCAGGTTTTCAATGAACTTTGACTGGTAACTGTTGTTGGGTGTACAAAGAATAGGTTGATGTGAGGAAGACATAATTAATAAATTTAATGAATGTTTTAAGGAAGGAAATTATTCCTGAAGAAAGATACAGTAATATGCATACCTCGTTTGTAGCGGAAGTGGACCAAAGTGATGTCAGAACCGTTTTTTAATTGTATTAGACCAATTTTGAGTCCTGAAAATCCCTGGATATGTTTCAGAAGGTACCACTGATGGCACACATTGGATATAACAAGTTGTAAGTTCAATACTATTAACATTATCAGTGTCAAAAATCTATAAAAGTAAAAATGCATAAAAACTAAAAACTGAATACGAGTAGCATCACAAGTCTCAATCATCTGATAAAATTTTCCATTTTCAGCTAGAACATGGGCAGTCAACAAGTGACTATAGGTAGCTGCCGAATCACAGAGGGATGGATAAATTGAGGGATTGAATCTCTCCTGACATGACAGCCCCCCAAATCACATAGATGGACAAAAATAAAAAAATATTATAGGTTGCACCAACATTCATGTGTGTAGTGAGTTGGGGGTAGGTAGGAGTTTGTTTGTAAGCAGGGACCAGTCTTTGCTGGGAGAAGACTTCAACATGACAATTCAGAAGCGAGGCTGTGCGCTTTGCAAGGAGGCTTTTGGAAAACGTTGGCCATTTAGTCTGATTAAGAGGTATACGTTGGACTGATTGAGACGGTGTGGACTGCTGCGGAGTAGCCGAAGAGTGGTCAACAACTTACTGTAAGTAGTAGATTCAACTTTTTGTTATTGTTTATCATCTTCGGCTGTTTTTCTACCCATTGGTCATCACATAATCCCCCCACCTAATTTTGTGATGGCTCATTATAATATTCCAGCCAGGGTTCCTATTCAGATTGTACCTATGGGAAACTGTAATACCAGCTCGGGAAGGGGTATAGAGCAAAGAAATAGTACATTGGCGCTGTAACATGGGGCTAGGGTGAAATTTCTGGCTGGGGCTTGAATGACAACTGATGGGATATAGATAACAGGTCGGTCAGTCATATCGATAGTTTGAGTGACATCAGACTTGGCTACTGTATTCCACTGTAATATTAACTGGAGAGACTGCCAATTGATAGATTAATTAAATTGACATTAAATAAACTGCCAAGTGAGTGACAAGATATAAATTGTCAATAGTGGACAGTATTGTATCCATATTAAAAGAACTGTGCTGATCAATATCTAACAAGAGGCACAGCCATATTCTGCATCCTGTATAAACAAGGACACAGGCTCAGTCTGAAACTTTGAGCGAAGTAATGTGTGTTAAATCAGCTCTTGTGATAACACAAAGTTATTTGTAAAGTGCATTGAATTTTATTTTGTGATTTACTCATTTATCTTAATTGTCAGCAATAAAACTTGTCATTGACACTGTGACTAAGTATGGTGAAGTGTAAAATCTGTGATTACTCTGTGAATGGTAATGACATCAATAGTTTGTAGGTAGTAGAGGATAAAGGATTCCATGACTGGTGACACACACACTATGTAGCATAATATCTTTTATTTGGTTGTATAATGATACAGTAGAAACTTGCATATAGGTCAATCTCACATATAAGACAAGATTAATTGTTTCGGGAGTATACTGGTACACTTGAACATAGTTTACATATATACATGTGTGAATAATGGTGTATTGTTCTGGAAAATGTCTCGCTAGTGAAGCTTGCTTTTCTAGCGAAGCTGTTGGGTGTGCCACCAACATGGCTTCGAAACCGGTATCAGCCCAATGTTTTCCCCTGAGCAATTTGTCTTTGTAACAAATGGGGGCTCGTCCAACGTGACGGTAAACTTTGTGGCCCAGGGAATTATTAAGCTCACCAAAGTGTGATTCCTGGGATAATTAGTCTTGTTCTGATAGCAGAACACTTTTAAGAAAGGGTGTGTTACGGGGTGACATAAAAGCGGACCGAACCGTCTTGCCAGTGAAGCTTGCTTTGCTAGCAAAGCTGTTGGCACAACAGACTTGTGCACCACCAACATGGGTTCGAAACGGGGATCAGCCCAGTTTTCCACTGAGCAATTTGTCTTTATAACAAATGGGGGCTCGTCCAATGTGATGGTAAACTTTGTGGCCCAGGGAATTATTAAGCTCACCAAAGTGTGACTCCTGATATGATTAGTCTTGTTCTGATAGCAGGACTCTCTTAAGAGGGGGTGTGTTACAGGGTGACATAAAAGGGGACCAAACTGTCACGCTAGTGGAGCTTGCTTTAATAGTGAAGCGGTTGGTACGCCAGACATGTGCTCCACCAACACAGGTATGAACCCAGGATCGGCCCAGTATTTTCCCCTGAGAAATTTATCTTTGAACCAACTACATATAAATGTATATTGGTGTAGGTTGATTATTATATAGAATACTATATGATAAACTGGAAACTTTGCAAGAACTCATTTTGAGAATCACTAATGACAAGTCTAAGTTAACTGTGGTTGGATTGGGTGACCTCTGGTGATCATGAGGAGCACTACCCCCTTGTAGAACCTGAATTGTACATAACTTTGGATCAAACAGGTTTGGAGATGTGGAGCCCGACAAATCCATTTTGATGGACGTGCTGTTGGCTAGAACGGGTAGGACCCGTTCCTTGAAGCAACAGGACCGTCTCTGTGGACGCCTATGCCAGTAGCGAGAACAGTGCATCAGTGACAGCTCTATGCCCGCAATACCAATGAGGCTGCTATAACCAGGCTCAGCATGTGGGAGACTCCCCAACATTTTAATGAGTTTTGTGAAGGATAAAGAGAGAAAGCTGATTCAGGACCCTGCATTTGGAACAACTGCGAACAATGACAACCTGGGCATTTCCTATTTTGAACTGTTAGTCACATTTTTAATTGTATATTGTATGTGTTTTAACTGTGCATATGCACAACCATTCCCCTGTATTATTGTTGTAAACTTTTAGTCATTGCAAATATGAATGAGATGCATGGCCCAAGAAGTGCTATGTATCACAAAAGGAGGTATCTTCTTTATTATTATTTTTATGAAGACTTGCCAGAAAAAAAGTTGTAATATGCTGCTATTTAGCCCCTAAATTTTAAAAAATTTTACATGGGAGCATGCCCCTGGACCCCCCCGGGATTGCCTGTCCAATATTAAAAAGCTTCCGATTTGCCTGTATAACAGTATTCTCTCTTCTTTCTCTCTCTCTCTCTCTCTTTCATTTCATTTTCCTTTCAACCACTCTCTCTCAGGTTATTGTATTAAAGCATTCTCTCTCTTTCTTTCTTTCCTCTGTTCATTTTCTTTTTCTGTCTCTCCTTCTGTCTTACAGGTTTTCTTAAACAAGTACTCTCTTCTGTCTCTCTGTTTATTTTCCTTTCTCCTTCTCCTTCTCAGGCTTTTGTACAAAAGCATTCTTCCTCTCTCTGTTCATTATCTCTTTCTGTCTCCCCTTCTTTCTCTCAGGTTATCATATACAAGTAAACAAGCGAGAGAAAACATGATAAAGAAAGTATGAGAGAAAGATTGCTATATATAAAACATATACATATATATATAACGAATGTGTAATTAAAAAGAGTGAATGATAGAAGAAAGAGAGACTTGAAGAAAGAGAGAGATAAAGAGGGTGTCAAAGGGAAGGAAACTGAAAAAGAAGACCATTAAAGGGAAAGAAAAGGAAAGTTTGAGGGAAATTTTGAGGGAAATTACTGAAATTGAGTTAAAATGTAGTACTACTAATTATGTGATATGAAAATAACAAACACCTAGATGTAACTCTTTCAGTATCAAATATAATTAAAAGAGAATCATTGGTTTGTAGGAGAAAAACTGAAGCTGTACGATTTAATTAAAATCTTATCGGAAGGCCACCATCTTGGAGTGTTTGCAAAGTGTTAGAGATATATCCCTCATACACAGAAGAGTTTTGAATTCTATAATGATGATAACCAAGCACATCTTAACGTTGCCATGTATTATAAGCAGGTGCCAAAAAGTGAATCAACTGTTTCCAAAATACAGACAACAATACATACACACACACATATATATATATATATATATATATATATATATATATATATATTTATATATATATGTATATTTACATGCTTAAAGCCATTTTTCCACTCATTTTTGACAAATTAAAGAACGGACCACAAGAGATAACTGTTTTACAATTTTCTTTTTTTGTGGGTCTTATTGATTATCTAACTGGAACCTGTCAAAATGGGACCATCTACCTGAGACTCGTCCAACTGGCACCTGTCTAACTGAAACGCAGTCACTGAGACAAGTGAGAGGGTCACGTGGCTCTAGCTCTGATAGACATGAAGAGAGCAGGATGTTCTTGTAACGATCATCATCACATTCTGCTCTGCCCAGGCAGACCCTTTGACCAATATTATACTCTTTGCTTTGACAACCTGGTGGTCAACTTGAATGTCTTTATGACCCATCCATATGGAACCAACCTTAGGCTTTGTGCAGTTCCAGGTCAATTTAGTCACCCAAAGAGCCATTTGTGACCAAGGAATGTCTATTACAAGATAAAAGATAATTATGCCCCTGGTTCACTCAATCCCAGCCATATTACATAATGTACAGGGATTGTACAGCCAATATTGTAACATCAGGCCAGGTAACCTTGTTCAACGTTATGACCAGCCGCAACTGCAAAGGGAAAATGTCTTAATTTTAGATCTCAATTTTATATAAATTTTAAAACGGGATATCGCTTATACTGATACTCTTGTGTGTGGAGGCAGTAAATGACTGCCTGCTTGAAAAACTGCAGGCAAACAACTAGTGCTCCCTAGCGTCCAGCCTGACCAGCCCATTCATTCAACACAGCAGTGTGGGCACAGGACATAGTGTTTATAACTGCCGATCATCCTGATACTTGTTATTAATTATATTTATTTTGCTATGCTAAACAATAATACAGAACATGAAAAGACATAAGAAAATTCTGCATTCGGCACGGTTTGCATTAGAATTTGATCTTGAATCAACTGCCTTGTAGAGGACGATATATGGGAAACTTACACATACAGGGTCTTTATAGTCATTGATAAATGTCATTTGTTTTGCAAGTTTTCCTGAATTATGATACATTATGGTACAAAACAATTGTAACCTCGTATCTATTTAATGATCATATTAATGCGTATAAGCTATCAAAGTGGGGACTATCAGTTTCGTCCGTGTTAACGAGTGTCCGGCTGAATCACGCTTGCCTGCACAAACAAGCTTCCGGCTGTGCCAGCTGGTCATTTTTCACCTCCATCTACATGAGAAGCTGCATTAGCCGTATCCCGTATTATTTTACATGGATTGTACAAGGTTACTTGTTCTAATAACTATTAAATATGAGGCACTCTCCATGGCTCCGATGTTGGCACTCGGTAGTCGGTAAGGGTACGTGGAAAACACCGGAGGACCCGGAGAAAACCCCCGACCTTGTACAGGCTACTACTCTCATAGCCATGCAAGGTATTGAACCCGCGTTGCCAGCGGAGAAGGCCGAGCATTTTACCACTCATATGTGCATCATCTATTTTGTATAGTTGACTTTATACCTAGAAAATAAACATCTGCATAGTGTTGTTACAACAATAAGTCAGATTTAAACACTTTTAAGTTTAAAAGAAATAAATTAAAATTTATTAACTTATATGTTTTTTTTGTAAAATTTGTACATCACCTGAAAACATATTATACATATATATATAATTTTTTTTCAATCTACAAATTTATATTTACGTTTTACTGAAATGCCAGACCACAGCCTGCTTGCCCTGCACACACATTATTTCAGCTCGCCCCGTAGAATAACGCCTAGGTGGGGCCCGCCCTGCCAAGGGCCATAATAATATACATACATATATATATATATACAGTGGAACCCCGCCTTGCGACCACCCTGCAATTGCGACCACCCCCACAAATACAACCACCCCCAATTTACTACCACTTTGGTCAGTCCCCAAGGTGGTCGTAATTGTTGGGTTCCACTTTATATATATATTTGTGTGTGTAAAAGTGTTGCACAGCTATTCAGCTACAGGTAACCTGCCACAATTAACAATAACAACATTACTCATTCTTAATTTTCCTTTTGATCAAGGCTGATTTATTTTTATGTGAATCTTATAAAAATTTGTTGATTTGATAATGAATTTAAAATTAAAAGTAAGATCAATGTGGCAGCAAAAAAATATATGGACAGACCATTGGGAAGAAAGCAAGTTGACTTATATATATAAATCTTATTACACTGTATTTACACTTTTACAGGGTCTGTGTTCGGGGCCTGGAATTGCGCATGGCACCCGAGGACATCGTATACTAAGTTCAATTGAGCCAGTGGATAAATTATGTGCTTACCTCTTTCTCAAACACAGCTGCTTCAAGGTTTGCTTCTAGATACTGAAGTTCACTTTTCTATGACTTAAACGATTTTACTGTTAAAACTGGTTAACCTTAATAAAAAAATTAGAGCAAATATAAAACACGGCTGGACCGCCCTCGTATCACACAAGTGTTAAAAGTCATTGCATTCCGTGATATAATATAGTTCAGATTTGTTTTTTACAACGTTTCAGAAAGATTACATACCATATAGTTGCTTCAAACTGAAAGTAATGATTCACAGCTAAAATCGATAACTCATGTTACAATAAACGTACCTTATCAAAACAAACCACATTTGAATTTATGTGAGACTCGTTGCAGTCAGATTATTCCGCGAGTTGCTTGGTATCGTATCAACAAACACAAAGCCACGTGGTGCACACGGGGTTGGCCTACTATATCCTAGGCTGGTACCCCGCTCTATTATGGCACCGCTGCTCTAGGCCAATCATAGAGACAGGCGTACAACGCCATCTTTTGGACCCCCGGTAGACTGGTTCAAACTCCAGAATGTATTATATATGATAAAAATAAGCATTTCGTTTGCTCAGAGAAGTTACCAAAAGTTGGCTGTACATTAAGTGTGACATTAATGATTAGATTAATAGATAATAATAATTAATCACTGCTACGTACAGTTGAATATCAAAGATTCAGTATATCGTATTATCTATATATCCATCATTCAATTTTTGTTAAACAACTCATTTTTCAATATTAAAAAATAGAAATAACTAAAGAAAGTTATTTTATATGAAAAGTTTACGGATAATAAACCAGGATCGCGTGAACGTCCATGACAACCGGTATGAACGTGTCTAGTGGGGTTGGAACCAGTCTACAGGTAAGTCAGGAGTTGCAACTGGGAGTTCTTAAGATGGCGTTGTACGCCTGTCTCTATGCTTGGCTGAGGGCCATAATAGAGCAGGGTACCAGTCTAACTATATCCACGAGAAACCGACCAAGCTGACGTCAATGAACCTGGCACCGGGTTCACAGTTCATTATTCAGGGACAGTGCTCCGAGAAAGCACCATGACCTCTGCTTTTTATAAAGGCCCGAAAGGGGATTCTCAATTGATCACCTGTCAATCAAACACCCTCAATGCTCTGAGAGGTGGTACGTGTTTCTGTCTGGTGCGGACGGGCAAGTTCCTCGCTTTAGGTCTACACCCAATCTGAGTACGACAGCCTCATGTCTATAAACTTGAAAAAAATGGTCGTTTTGAATAAGGAACTTGCCTGTAAACACCCTTCGACGGCAAAATCATATGTAAACTATACATCATTTAAAATGCTATCGAATAAACCAATTAAATCCGATTCCGATCAGCTGTACAACATTCCGTTTTGGCGCTACCGCCCACAAAAGGACATATATATATTATAGCCATGAAGATATATAAATCTTGTTAAATTTTGCCTTTTGAATAAGGAACTGGGCGGTACAACACCCTTTCACTGCAAAATCATATATAAACTATATGCATAGACTATAAAAGCAAATTTTAAAAGTTTTCGAATGAACCCCATCCGACCATGTGTGTAATGTAGGCCTACATATTTATTCTAATGCCTACTAAATTTCGATATATACTGCAAAATTACGACTCTGTCGGATTGACCTTTTTTTTTGCTATCTGCTTTGGTAGATATTTAACAGGGAAAAGGTGAGAAAAAACTTTAAAATCTTTTTTCTCCGAAACTGTCTTGCCTAACTGTTTATTATTTCACAAATGTATTCCAGAAATAATCTCTCTAAAGTTTGTTCAGTGTTTCCAGTTCGGTGATTTTTGGCCGAACCATTTAATATGTCGAAGTCGCTAGTTTTTTTTTTTTTTTTACAATACGTGAAAAAGTGTCAATAAGCCTTAAAACGTGAAGGCTATTTCCAAACCGCTAAACACAAAACGTGAAAAAAATATTATTGGAAAACGATTACGTTTTGGTCACCGGTAACGTTTGTGAAATCACGGGTTTTGCAGGACTCAGTACTAGTGTTTGCGAGGAAAATAACTGGTTTCACGGTTAGTGCTGCTGTCATGTTTTGTGAAATCACGATTCAAGCTGGCCTCCAAATCGTGAAACAAGAGCCAACGTGTATGCCAAATGTGAAAAAAAACCAAAAAACTGAAACCAGCATATAATCCATGCTTACTTCAAAATATACCAGTCAACTTGCTCTTAATTGTCTGCTGTATATACGCAAACAGTTGACTTAACTACATTTTAAATTATTATCGGTCTAAGATTAATTTATGACATATTCGTTAAAATCGATAGAAATTTCAAAGGCTTCAAGTCAGGCACGGACACCTGGCACATTAAGTTGCTGTCAAACCCTGTATGCATGTTAATAATAAGCTGGTCTGAATTGACTGGTCCCTATTCACAAAGGGAAAGATTGTTCAAAGACGATTCTTCTTCTCCCCATTCTTACACTGGTTCTGTTTTATATATATTCTTCTCTATCTCCTTCTGTCTTTTTTTTTCTCTTTCGTTTGCTCTTCTGGTCTTCTTTTTTATTTCTTCAGCTTTTCCCCCTTTTGTCTGACTCTTCTTATTCTCCTCTATCTTATTCTTGCTCGTGTTCTCATATTTCCTCTTGCTCTGTTACAGGTGCTCTTTTTATTATGTGACACAGACGTAACTCCTGTTGTGGCACTCGTGTCTGGCCGCGTATTACATCCTATGTTTAGCCTTGGGTTTTCACGCCTGGCCGAGGCCACGTGATGAGCCTCCTATGTGGAGATACACAGCGCTGTTTTTCTAGAGAATTTCTGAAACGCGTGCTTACTGTGTTGTGTAGGATCCGTAGGACTGTTCGAGAAGTGGAAATTCTCGGCTTGGGGTGTGAAGGTATATAAGGGGGCTGTGTTTTAGAACCAGGCAGAGAGAGCAGTAGAGCAGATTCCAACGGACGCAGAAGCGTGTGTCAGTTTCTAGGACCTTATCCGAATAATGCGGCAATTATAGATTTTCAAAGACTTTCTCCTGGATTTTATCTATTTAGACTTCAGTAAACTTTCTGGATTGTTGCAAGAGCTTTACACTGGACTGTCATTCTCCGAGAGTTTACATTTAAAGGACTTATCTTTGTGATGGTGTTGGTATCCTGGTACTGTGCACATTATTTTTCTATGTGATTGTATTGACTTGTTGCTATACCGCTGTTTTACTGTATAATTGTATTGATTTAGTGTATTGTAATGTTAGGGTTGTTTTAAGAATAAATTATAGTTATTTGTTAACAAAAAACCACTGACTTCTTTATTCATTCCCCTAGACAGTTCACGCTGCCTAGTGTTACATAATCTGATTTTTTTTTATCTCCGTTACAAAATTTGTGTTTATCACGCATACGTGATCTGTTTACACTAGATCGAGGTTCCGTAATATAAAATTGGGGGCTCTCGTTGGGATGCTTAATAGTTTTCAAATATATTAGGCCTTGACCTGGACACGATGATTTATCATACATTGTTTACAAGATTACATATTGTTCACAGTACACTGTTTACAGGATTTATCTCAGTGTTTTTTTTTTGGTTATTGTTTTGACATCTTAACATGGCAGATTTCAAACCCGAGACATTTGTTGACGATCCCGCCCCCTTATCAACTTGAACAGTTGTCAAAAGAACAGTTGGTGCGTTTGGGACAATACTTGGGGCTATAAGTGTAAAAAAAGCTTTGAGAAAGCCTGATATCATTGCTAAAATCATGCAAGATCTTATTAGCAAAGGTTTAATTGAAGAGACTGAAGTTGAAACATAAAAAAATGACAGCCTTGCTATGCAGTTAGAATTAAAAAAATTGGAAATGCAACATGAGCTAGCATTAAAAGAGAGGAAAGAACGGTTAGAAAGAGAAAGACTAGAAAAAGAAATAGAAAGAGACAGACTTTGTGAGCCAGAGGCGCTCAACAAGTCGACACGAACTCGCACTTAGGCCTACGTACTCGCTTAAGATGCGGCAGGATGCGTGCTTGCAAACATACCTGTCCGTATTCCAATTAACCTCGAACACTTCTCCAGATAATAAGAAGCGCCCACATGTGTAGAAAAAACAGAGGCTATTCAGATTTCAGTCTAACGCAGTAGCCTAAGGTTGTAGCGCCAATAAGCTGCCTTTATGATGGTGCACTTGGTAACCCGTGTTCCAGTAAAAGCCTGCGGTAGTTTCCCAGTACGGTCGCATGGCGGCACTTTGCTACCAGAAAAAAGGGAGCATTATCTAATCTAATCTAATACTTATAAAAGGAATTCGGTTCACGTTTGTTCGCAGTGTTCTCTATAACCGCGCTGTGTACAATATTGTGCCATACATCATTTTAAAGGTTATTATCCCCGCAGTGACATAGGCGATATGAAAATAAATAATTTTTAATATACATATAATTTTGAGTGATTTTTCCGTTTTTTTTATCTAGCACAGGCGAACTGCCTTCGGCAATCACCGGAACGCGTGCGTCGTGGTCACTTAACCTCTTAACACTATAAGGACTATTGTTCATATGAATAACGCTTGCTTTCAATGAGGGATTTGACCCACGTGCGTGGTCAGTAAAAGAGAAAAACACATGTTTCTCGCTTATGAAATGGAGAGTTCAACCCAGGAGGATTAATGACAAAACCTAATTCAAGGTCCCAATTTCAGGAACATGCGTGAGGTGGGGTGGGGTGGAGTGGTGTCTGTGGTTTCAGGCCTCAAAATTTGTCTGATACAATGAAAAAAAAAACATTGCGGCGGTTGAAAATGAATACGGACCCTCTGCATGGAATTCCGTTAGGTTCACTCCTGCTACTTACGAGGTATGCATATTTCTGTTTCTTTCTTCAGGAACAGTTTCCTTGCAACGTACATTTAATAAATCTTTCATGTGTCCTCACATCAACCTAATCTTTATACGTCCACCGATAGAATCCAGTCAAATATCATCGAAAACCTGAATGCCCCCGCGTCTCATTCCGGTTCGCAATGTCAACACCATCACTGGCCAGGTCATCAAGGTAAACATACCGGGGTATAAATTTCTTGCCACGAGGACAGAACCACAGAATGAATGTTAAAAATATTGGAGCGACTGCAGGATCACTCACGCACTGTCTCCACCAGATTATGAGTTTATACGGACGGACGGTATGATGTTAAGGATTCATGTAATTTAAAAGTAAGTGGCAAAATTAAGATACAAGCAGCTGTATACATAGAAACGTTTTCTGTTCACAGAAGTGTTGTTCCTCAGAGAGGTGCGTGAGTTATTCTACAGTCGTGCCAAAATGTTTATACATATCTTATGGAAACAGTTTCCCACTGAAAACCTATATTTTCTGTTAACTTTTAGAATAAAAAAAATGAGCCAACATTTCACATCTCAGTTAATAAATCTCCCCAACCCCGGAAATAAGCCCGGTATACCGGGTCTATCCGCTAGTTATTATATAATAGAAAGCATTTCTGTATATATGCGGCTTAATATAAACTTAATATAAAATTTCATTTCTAAAAAGTAGGTATATAAAAACGATTATGTTGTTTGCTTGTGATTTGACTGGAATGAGCACATGACATTAAGTTGACAGTTTACAAACGGCCTGATAACCAGTTACCAGCGAGTGGCAGTGACGACGCAAAATTTGCCCGTCATAATTCCATTTTAGGAAAGGAAACATACACTCATAGGCCTATTTATTTGAGGAAATTTCCGCGGATAATTTAAACTGCCAAGTGCCTATTTTTATCCGGTTTCAATTCACTGACTTCACAAATCGCAAATGCAAAAAGTCTCAATTCTTTTGCTATCAGATTTTCAATAAACACAGTATCGATTTTCTCTTAGACTAACGCATGTTCTTGATGTAAATTATGACAGTATATAGGCCTACATTATATATAATTGTTGCTTTTGTTGTTATTATTATTGCTATTATTATTATTATTATATAAAGAGAAACTTGATTGGTTTGAATAAATAGCATAATAAAGGATAACTGGAGGTTTTCAAAAGTACAACTATAATATCAGACACACGATTGTGTAATAATGTTATTGTATCATGCAATGTCTCATATAATGTTATGTGATCGGCACTAAACAGTGTCAGTACGGTAATACCGAATCTTTACGGTAACACAACCTTGACCTTCGTTAATAAAGTTGTTAATAAAGAGCCTAAATTGATGATTGGTGAATTTCTTGTTAAAAGAAAAATAACAATTTTTAGATGGGATGTGGCACATATATAAAAGACCATTGAAAAGCGTAGAATAATCCCTTGGTAGATAAAGTACTTTCAAGTTTCAGATGTATATGATCCATGTTATTTTGTCATTCTAAATAATGTTTGTAATTAACATTCTGGTGAACCACTAATAAATTATGAAGTCCTTAATATTATGTTCAGAGAGATTTATTTGCTTTGAAAATTTCCCATTCAGTCTAGGGATAATTATATGTTGAGCTCAGCTGACTAAAAGTCATCCGAGCTATAGCCATGTCCATGGTCCGTCCTCTGGGCGTCATTCCGTTAGTAGGGTATTTTTTGTAACCGTTGGACATATGAATCCGAAATGCGGCATATGGTAAGACGTCCCCCCAAAAAACCCTACCTACCGAAAATTGGGTCGCTCGACTGCGTTCCTTTTAAATATTTAGGCAAAAATTAAATTTTCTATTTAAAACCAATTCTTAACTTTCAAGATCATCAAAACTTCTGATCTGATATTGATCATATTTGATATAAATATTCCTCTATATATTTGCCATGTACATACCAGAAATTAGTCAGTATTGTGTAATTTCTTGAAGTTGTGAGCCCTTACATAATTATAAGGCCTTACATATTTAATAAAAAATTTCTCGAGCAAAGAAATGAACAGTGATGGGAAGGAGAAGGGGAAAAAATAAATATAATTCAAACTTTAAAGATATAAAAACCGCCATTTTTCAAAATAAATTTTGCAAATGATGAATGAATATATAGGAACTAGATGTGCCCTTTTACAACGTCTAGTGCAAATAAAGTATTCTTAGTATCTACAGGATATCCTCATTATTTTCTTGATGGGCCAGTAAAAAACTTTTAAAAAACCAAGATGTTTTCTTTTTAAACTTGTTTCAATTTAAACATTTTTGCAAAACTAATCAGCCCATTAAAACATTTTTGTAAAACCAATCAATCTATTTTTCTTACTTAAACAACTTGAACGTTTATAATAACCGGTATAGGACACTTGTTGCAAATTAAACTATTAATTTTGAAGCATGTTATATGGTCAGTGGCAATTAAAAGCTAACAACAAGTAAAGGAAAGTTCAGGCAAATAAAAATAGCCATGTAATATACAATTCGAATTACAAACGCACATGTTAGCAATATCAGGGTTCATCAGGGCCACCCAGTCAGAAATCAAGAAAAATAAGTCTTTTTCTTTAAAATATCACTTAAATCATCTTTAAGATATAGGATCTATCTGTTGTCATTCATCGAAAAAAAAAACCCTCAGAAACACATTTAAAAAAAATGTAAAATATGGTGAAACTATACCAGTCGGGAATTTAATCAAATATATCAAATTAATTAAAAGGTTATCCCTCAGAAATGTAAACAAATGCAAGAAAAAATAACAAACTAATATAAACAAATATATCATTATATACAAATATATTTAGAATGTTTTTTTTTTGCATCAAACGATTCGGAGTTACTTAGTATAGCGGTATAACGTGGCATTGGCCACAAATAACACAGGTGCTTATCGCTATTTTTAGCATTTTCATTGTGTGTATATTTGATTAAAGAGTTTATTTGCATAAGACGACCTACCGGGCTTCCATGCGATTAGCTGCGATCGCCCAGCAGCCCTAGAAAGAGAGCCAATCAGAGATCCATAGTATACTACGCGCATGCGAGTGTATATAATTAGTTTCATTCATGTGGTTTCATAGCGGGAAATAGTCCGTGCATGTGCAACAATTCCAGTGCTCACAAATGCGATGCTGCAAGCATAGGTATATGGCGATCGGATATCCAAATTAGCTTATTTCATTCTGAATTTTCAAATTCAAAACCTCGTAGTCACATGTTCGCAGCCATTTTAACGAAGAGATTAAAATAGGTCGGCTTTTTCCGCCTTCGGCCTTAGGATTGCCTATAGAGGATTTATCCACGCGATATCAAGAATGTCGCTATAGTCTTTGCCCCTCCGTGGAGGTTGATTCCGAAACTGATCTCGACAGGACCATATAAAAGCCGGACATTTTCGGACACCTTGTGGAGAATATTACAAACCTCGCTGATATTATTTTGAATGTTTCAA
This sequence comes from Sipunculus nudus, assembly GCA_026874595.1. NCBI lineage: Eukaryota > Metazoa > Annelida > Sipuncula > Golfingiida > Sipunculidae > Sipunculus > Sipunculus nudus. The sequence continues at coordinate 44,656,610 of CM049308.1, forward strand.
AAGTAAGCGGTCCATCATTACAAGTAGAATAACTGGCTATTATTAAATAAATTTAATTTGCATAATACGTAATAAATATGGGGGGAAAAAGCTGCGTTAAAATATACACGATCGGAAATAGCCCTATACCTCCCGTGTTCTAGATCGGACACTGTTTTGTACGCCAATCCAGAAGCAAAACGCGCTCAATCAAGCTTAACTAACATGATCGTTCCAACTTGGTTAACGTTGTTCTGCCACGCAGCCGTACGAAGGGTTTGCAAGAAAGACTTAAGTATGTAATGGCAAAATTAAGCTAGTCATTGAAATATTTTTTAGAGGCTCTTATTGTATCAATTGCATTGTCATACAGCCCACTTTGGTCACTGGAGGGCATTCAATGCATCTCTCTCTGCTTACCTGATTCGTAATGGGTCACTTTGGATATCCCCTGCTGTAACAAGTCTACATTAATTTTCATGTCAACCCGCCCCCCCCCCCCCCCCGGCACCAATGTAATGTGAAACCTATCGTTTGAATTACTTCCTTAATTGACACAGAAATTACATTGAAATGTAAAGCTCTTTTCACTTTTCTGTTCTAAATGGAGTAATCCTTAATGCCATGTTATATGGTAATGAAATACTCTAAATAAATTAATTCCCTTTTCAATAATTTTGACAAATTAAAATTAAACCCAACAGGATACGTAATTTGATAATATATGAGCCAAATTATGGATTAATGAAGGTGCAATTTAAAATTGTAAATTCTGAATCAAGTTAAATTTTCAGATATTTATTGTTTTGCACATTATATATATATTTTATAAACATTAATATATATTTTATTTGTGGTAAAAAATTAATACATGTGAATGTATAATGTGTTGTTTTTGGACAAAATTTGGGATAAATGAAGATGCTATTGAGAATCGTAAATCAACATATACATTCAGATATATATATGATATATTGGAAATGTTTAATATTTATAAACTTGAAAAAAAAAAATTGATGTGATGAAAAGAATGAGGATCTTATGCAAATATTTTTTCATTATTTTCCTGCCTCAGCATAAGATAAAATAAAGTGATTGGCTTTGTTTTTCCACCTCTCTGTCTTTTTTTTTAAATTTGTTACAATTATGAATAAACATTCCCTCCCGTAAGTACTGTTGCCTTAAATTTCACCTCTCACCATTAACACCCCCTTCCCCTTGCCATTGAGCCCCTGCACCTGTGGACTGGCCCATTAGTTTTATATCAAATATATAAGGATTTATCAAATGATGAAGAAATCAGTGTAATAAAAAAAATGATATAATTGAAACATTTATGTTCTTGCCTTAGCAGTATGTGACATAAAGGGACCAGTGCCATCTGTACATCTTTGTTGAATAAACTCTTTTCCTATAAGCATTGTTTAATACTCCCCTCCCCCTCTCTCTCTCCCCTCCTTCTCCTCCTCCCTCTATCCAAACTTATTTTAAGCAAATAATTTTTTTTCATGATTGCATTATTAACGATAAGAGGCCAAAATATTAATGTTTTACACAGTGAGTACAATATACATGTATACTTATCAGATTTAGCTTATGTTCATTTGAAAATGTTCATTTTCAATTTACAGCGAACCTGCGTGCTTATGCGATGGTGCGCCGTCGTGCGTCAGTGCGTCTTGTGCCGTTCGTCGTCTGTACGTTAACCATAGCTATCTCAAAAATGGCTGGAGCTAGCATCAATTTTTTTTTTGCAAATAATCAGTCATCTGAAAAACTCTATCGGATTTTGTTTATTTTTTTTTCTAACTGTATTTTCTTAGATTTTATAGGGAAAACGCTAAAGAGATTTAAGAATCTTCTTCTCCGAAACTGTCCAAGTAAATTGTCCAATATTTAACAAAAATTATCCCTGAAATGGTTCCAGTTCGGAGATTTTTGGCCGAGTTACAAGAGGTTAAACTTAGTCATCTGTCCAAAAACGCACACTAAAATTAAAATGATCTCAGAAACTTCTTGAGCCAGCATCAACAAATTTTATGCCAATGTTTTATAACATAAATCATATCTTAAATTAAGGTATTGGTGGCGCCACTAATATTGACCTTTTTTACAAGCAAAAAAGTAATTTTAGATTATTTTAGCCTATACAGTTTTATGATGAAACTGTTAAGCTGATAGGTTAAAACTTTACAAGAATTATTCAATGGTAGGGTTCAGTCAGTTTTATAAGAATAGATTGGGTAAATGCAGCTTTAGCCAGTGTAGCCAATTGGAAAACGCTTTGAGTGTTTGAAAACAGATTTGACATGCCAAGTTTGAACATGCCAAGTCAGGAGGTCACTCAGTTCAACCAGGTGAGGTCCAGACATCACCATGGCAACTGACCTGGCTCTGTCTGTTGTCTAGAAAATGAGTCTACACCTCTAGACACATCGTCTCGACGTCCAGACTCTGAGCTTATGCGATGGAGTGCCCTCGTCCGTCGTGTCCGTCATAGCTATCTCATAAAGGGCAGGAGCTAGCATCACAATTTTTTTTTTGCAAAAAAATTAGTCATATAAAAAATTTTATCGGGATTTGCTTATTTCTTGGCTAAACATTTAAAAATGTTCTTCTCAAAAACCATGCCGCCAAATTGCATGTTCATCCGTCCCAATAATCATCCCTGGCCAAAAAAAAAAGAAAAAAAGAAAACATATCCGAAATATCCTGACTGATACATCCTAAATTTAAAATGTACTAGGCCGAAAAATGCAGGTCCGAAACGTCCATTTTGCTGAAATCATAATGACGAAGGTAGAGATGCAGGACATAAGAGGATCAATATTAAATTTAAAAAATAAACCTCCATTCATACTCCCAAACTTTGTACAGGTTCGCATTAGGCCTGTATGCCTTGTTTTGGGAGCATTTCATTTCAGTTAATAAATAAAATGTGTATCACATTATTCCTTGTTTTATAATTGACAGGTGTTCATACATTTCCATGATTATTTTATGCACATATCACAGTCACATAGCTGAAATAATGATACTTCTAGAATTAGTTGATCATGAGAGACACCTGCACCTTTGATATAATCCATAAAAGTACACATTATTAGTATGGCAAATATATAGTTAATATGTAAATATCACCAGTGAGCAGGGCTATTTCCTCTGAGCTTTTCAAATTTGTGTGTATATATATATATATATATATATATATATATATATATATATATATACATATATAAGTTGTAGGAAATGGTTTTAAAATCATAATCGATGATTAAAAAATAAAAACGGCCGATGATCGATAATTTAATCGATTATTTTATGTACTTTCTATATTACCATGTAATCTACTGTATACTAGTACCATAAATATTGACCCCAGTAAATAGTCTGACTTGTACATCACTATTCATAATGAAACAATCCATTTACCCGTAGCCAAGTCGAACTTGCCGACGGACGATTGTTGGCTGCCGCAAGGTTCTGTTGTGATGCTGTTCGGTGTACATTGTTATTTTGTGCTCGCATATCTCTGACAGGATTCTTTGCATATGCATGCATAATCATATTAACCGATTATGCAAAATGCAATCGATTAATTAATTTTGGAAAAAAGTCCAGTCATCAATCGATTAATCGGAACACCACTGTTTTACACAGTGAAAACAGAAAAGTGGTAAAACGGTTGGCGTTCCCTGCTGGCACCTGGTGCCCGGGTTCAATCCAGAGTGGCTATGAGAGCGAGTTGTAGTGGCCTGTCCAGATCCCCCTGTTTCCTCCCCCCCCCCCAACAGATTACCGCATGCCACCATCCTTGCCATGGAGAATGCCTTGTGTTAGTTTTTGAGACCAGTTGTACCATTCATGCAAGATAAAGTGGCAGGTTTGTACATATTATTCTGATATGAATAAATCATGCTCATGGTATCAAGAAAAAAGAAAGATTGTCCAAAACACATATGGTATTATCTAGGGCTAGTAAAATTCACTTATATATGATTTAAAAAAATAAATTTAAATAATCTTTTATTGATTTAATCCATCTTTATTTTTATCAACTCCGTTAACAGTTTTTGTGATACAGATTTTTATGATATTACTGTTTAGGGAAATAAATAATATATAAGAAACTATTTAGAAAGTTTTTGCGATTGAAATGTGTCTATTTGCTAACCTATTTTCAGAATTATCATGTGCTGCAACCCTATAATATGCCTGCATACTTACATTAAATAGCCCATTACCAAACTTAATAAAGTTTAATTTAAAATAGCCTCACCCTGTAAAATAACTGTATCTACAGCATAAGAAATATGTGTATTAGGGACTATACATATATGAAGACAAGTAAACTCAAACTCAAACAATGAAACAGGAGAGAAACACATATTTTTGTACCTACAACACCTGGATTACCTCAATAAATAGCACTGTTTTATTTTTATAACGACAGAAGTACTTGCCCCATATACAGACCCTCCCTGGTACCCTACATGGGCCTACATGTGTACTCATGTTGGCCCCACGTCCTAGCCAGCATTGGACCCGAGAGCAAAAAGTCACTGGTGCCAACGGGGTTAGCTCATATGGGGCCCATGGATATGTACCAAATGGGTCCCTTGTTTGCATGCAGTGATAAACCCTCCAAGGACCCTTGTGTCTGCCCCTGTTTAGCCCATTGGTAGCGATTCTTGTACACATGTTGACCCAACGTCCTAGCCAACATTGGACCCGGGAGCAAAAAGTCAATGGTGCCCACGGGGTTAGCCCATATGGGACCCATGGACATGTACCACAAGGGTCCCTTGTTTGCATGTAGTGACAAACCATCCAAGGACCCATGTGTCTGCCCTTGTTTAGCCCATTGGTAGCCAATCGTGGGCCCCATATACAGACCCCGCCTGGTACCCTCCATGGGCCCACATGTATACCCATGTTGGCCCCACGTCTTAGCCAACATCGGACCTGGGAGCAAAAAGTCACGGGTGCCCACGGGGTTAGCCCATATGGGGCCCATGGACATGTACCTCAAGGGTCCATTGTTTGCATGTAGTGACAAACCCTCCAAGGACCCTTGTGTCTGCCCCTGTTTAGCCCATTGGCAGCCATTCGTGGGCCCCATATACAGGCCCCACCTGGTACCCTCCATGGACCCACATGTATACCCATGTTGGCCCCACGTCCTAGCCAACATTGGACCCGGGAGCAAAAAGTCACTGGTGCCCACTGGGTTAGCCCATATGGGACCCATGGGTTTGTACATATTTGTCCCACATGGGTCCCTTGTTTGCATGCTATCTGGGACTCGCTTAAGATGCGGCAGGATGCGTGCTTGCAAACATACCTGTCCGTATTCCAATTAACCTCGAACACTTCTCCAGATAATAAGAAGTGCCCACATGTGTAGAAAAAACAGAGGCTATTCAGATTTCAGACTAACGCAGTAGCCTAAGATTGTAGCGCTAATAAGCTGCCTTTATGATGGTGCACTTGGTAACCCGTGTTCCAGTAAAAGCCTGCGGTAGTTTCCCAGTACGGTCGCATGGCGGCGCTTTGCTACCAGAAAAAAAGGAGCATTTTTATATAATAGAAAGCATTTCTGTATATATGCGGCTAAATATAAACTTAATATAAAAATTTCATTTCTAAAAAGTAGGTATATAAAAACGATTATGTTGTTTGCTTGTGATTTGACTGGAATGAGCACATGACATCAAGTTGACAGTTTACAAACGGCCTGATAACCAGTTACCAGAGAGTAGCAGTGACGACGCAAAAATTGCCCGTCATAATTCCATTTTAGGAAAGGAAACATACACTCATAGGCCTATTTATTTGAGGAAATTTCCGCGGATAAGTTAAACTGCCAAGTGCCTATTTTTATCCGGTTTCAATTCACTGACTTCACAAATCGCAAATGCAAAAAGTCTCTTCTTTTGCTCTCAGATTTTCAATAAACACAGTATCGATTTTCTCTTAGACTAACGCATGTTCTTGATGTAAATTATGACAGTAGGCCTACATTATAACTGTTGCTTTTGTTGTTATTATTATTGTTATTATTATTATTATTATATAAAGAGAAACTTGATTGGTTAGAATAAATGGCATAATAAAGGATAACTGGAGGTTTTCAAAAGTACAACTATAATATCAGACACACGATTGTGTAACAATGTTATTGTATCATGCAATGTCTCATATAATGTTATGTGATCGGCACTAAACAGTGTCAGTACGGTAATATCGAATCTTTACGGTAACACAACCTTGACCTTCGTTAATAAAGTTGTTTACGGTACCGCTCATCATGGAGTCAGAGTGAAGTCGTTACATAGTGTCAGAAGTCGGGCCTATATTTCTACCTTAAAACAGTGGTTTATAGGACATTACCCCGTCGTTCAGAAGATACACACCTAAGCTTTGTACAGAAAGCACGGAGGACGCACGACGTGTTAACCATTTGTTCCAAAGGACATTTGGCAGATTCAGTTAAAAGCGCGCGAACGCAGCGAATCAAAATGGCGGACCCGAGCGCTAAACCAGCTATGAACTGGGAAGCAACGGATCTCCACCGAGAATGGAAGCGATTTCAGCATCACTCCTGTTTTACTTTCAAAGGTCCGTTGTCCAGCAAGTCAGAGATCGAAAAGGTAAATTATTTGATGACTTATACTGGAGATAAAGGTAGAGAAATCTATACAACCTTTAATTTCGCCCCGCCGGTGAGGATAATCGTCCTGCCGAGAATGAAACCTTGACAGGAGTCTATGCCAAATACTTGCAGTATGTTGCTCCCAAGCATGATCAAATACGTTCAACAGTGACTTTTAGCAGACGTAAGCAAGGGCCCACCGAGAAATTCGATAGTTTCGTCACTGATCTCAAGCTTCTAGTTAAAGACTGGGTTTAAAGAGGAAGACCGTATGCTCAGAGATGCTATAGTACTTCGTTCATATCATACAGCTGTCTAAGAGAAGTGTTTAGAAGAAGACGACGACCTTACGTTAGCCAAAGCCATACGTATTGGGCAGAATTATGAAACCTCACATGCCTCATTAAAGGTTATTGGGGCAGGTCTTGATGAAGACCCTAAGGTTTATCAAGTGTCAGTCAGAAAACAAGCACGTAGGTTCAGTGATAAACCAGGTCAGTCCAAAATAATGCCAGAAAAGGACAAGAGGCGTGCTAGGATATGTGGTAGGTGTGGTTTCAATGTCAGGTTCAACCATAAAGTTTGTCCAGCAACCAATGAAACATGCCATTATTGTCACAAGAATGGTCATTTCAGCAGTGTGTGTAAGTCAAAGAAAGGTAGTAAACCTCGCATTAAACCTGTTAAGGCTAATGTGGTAGACGAATTAGAGGAAACCAGTGAGAGTAGCCAGTGGGACTCAAGTGAGGAGTATGCTCATGCAATTAAAACAGTGACCACCACTGAGAGAGGCAGTGATGACTGGCTAGTAACTGTCAAAGTGAACAACAAACATCTTAAAATGCAAATAGATACTGGCGCTGCCCAATCATTACTGCCATATAAGGAACTAATGAAAATTGAAACAGACCAAACTCTGGTAGGTTCAGATAGAAAGTTCCAATCTTACACAAAGCATCAAATTAAAGTGATTGGGAGAATAACATTGCCAACACAATACAAGGGCAAGTGTGTAGACATTCAGTATTATGTTGTGGACTCGGATCAAAGGCCTCTGTTGCCAGGCCAGGCCAGCAAAGATCTTGGACTCATTGATAGGGTCAACAGTGTCAACATAGAGCTACAGTACCCACAACTAAAGAAAAGCACAGCAACTTTGCCAGGCACATGTACTTTGAAGATTGACCCAACAGATCCCCCTATGGTTCATGGCCTTAGAAGACAACCCCAGTCACTTGTAGAGAAAATCAAGTGTAAACTTGCAGAAATGGAGCAAAATGGGCAAATAGCACGTGTAACAGAACCCACAGATTGGGTCAGCTCCATGGTAGTTGTCAGTAAGAACAACAAAGTGAGGATCTGTTTAGATCCAAAAGACCTTAATAGAGCTGTCAGGCGTGAACACTATCCACTCCCGACTGTGGAAGAGGTTGTTGCATCATGTCCTAAGGCCAAGGTATTTTCAGTGTTAGATGCAAAGTCAGGTTTTCCTCAAATCAAACTAGACTATGATTCGAGCCTGTTAACAACTTTCAACACCCCCAGGGTCGTTATCGCTGGCTTCACCTTCCTTTCGGGATAAAGTCAGCCCCAGAAATCTTCCAGCTCAAGATGGACCAGATGTTGGAAGGCATCCAAGGAGTTCGAGCCATTATGGATGACAACCTGGTAGCTGGCACAGACGAACAGGATCATGATCTTATACTACAAGCAGTGATCAGCCGGGCTACTGAATACAACTTGAGTTTCAACTTTGACAAGTGTCAGATTCGGCAAGAAAGAGTTGACTACGTTGGCCACACAATCACTAAGGATGGCATTGAACTAAGCTCGGACAAAGTTAAAGCCATACTGAATATGCCAGAGCCCCAAAGCAAACAGGATGTTAGGAGATTTTTTTCTTGGAATGGTCCAGTACCTGAGCAAGTTCTTACCAGATATGAGCACAGTGGATGCACCACTGAGAGAAGTTATCAAGAAGGATGTAGACTTCTTTTGGCTCAGGCCACAGCAAGAAAGCTTTGAGAAGATGAAAGTCTTATGCAGTGAGGCTCCAGTATTAGCACGCTTCAACCCCAGTAAGAACATTACCATTCAATGTGACGCCAGTAGCTACGGACTTGGAGGTGCACTTCTCCAAGAGGGCAGACCTATAGCGTACACATCACGTGCCTTAACTCTTACTGAACAGCGTTACTCGCAACTGGGGAAGGAAATACTCGCGATTGTCCACTCATGCAAGAAGTTTCATTTTTACATATTTGGACGGCCAGTCACAGTCGAAAGAGACCACAAGCCATTACAGTTAATCTTTTCCAAGCCACTACTTGCTGCTCCAATGAGACTTCAAGCCATGATGTTGCGCTTGCAACCATATAATCTACATGTAACATACAAGAAGGGAACAGACATTCCCATAGGGGATGCTCTCAATCGAGCAGTCAAACCAGACACTGAAACAGAACCAGATATTCCAGAAGTCCTAATCAACTCAGTAGATTACATTGCCGTGTCGCCATCACGACACAGACAGTTTAAAGACTGCACAGCCAATGAGTTGAATGAACTACAGCAAATTATTCAGAAAGGATGGCAAGATGTCAGAAATGAAGCTCCCTATTGTGTCAAACAGTATTGGAATGTCAGGGACGAACTTTCAGTACTTGATGGTATAGTCTTCAAAGGGATGAGGATGGTTGTTCCTTCCTCACTGCGCCAAGATATTCTTTCCCATATCCACGAGACCCATATGGGAATCCGAAAATGCAAAGAGAGAGCAAGAGAAGCCTTGTTTTGGCCAGGTATGACTACGGATATTGAAAATGCTGTGAAGGATTGCAGCCTGTGTGCAGCATACCAGGACAAACAACAGGCAGAAACCTTGAGACCAACAAAAACACCAGAACGGCCTTGGTGTGAGTTAGGAGCAGACCTTTTTGAGTTTGATGGCAAACAGTATCTACTGCTAAAGACTATTACTCGAAATATATTGAAGTTGATCAGCCGAAAGATCTTACTAGCAAGACAACTATTGATGCTCTTAAATCTCAGTTTTGTAGACATGGTCTCCCAGATTTGCTTAGAACAGATAATGGACCTCAGTTTTCATCAGCTGAATTCGCCTCTTTCTGTGCTACCTTTGGTATTGAACATAACACATCATCACCAGCCTTTCCCCAGTCAAATGGTGAAGCTGAGAGAGGAGTACAAACAGTGAAGAGACTTTAGCGGAAGTGTAGTGACAAACAGCTTGCTCTATTGGATTATCGATCAACACCAATGGAGAGTTGTGGTCTATCACCAGCAGTCTTACTAATGGGACGCAGACCAAAGAACAGGATCCCGGTTGCTAGTGCTTCACTTAAACCAGTTGCAGTTGATCATGCAGAAATAAAGAGACGCCTGGATCAAGAGAAAATCAGGCAAAAGCATTACCATGATCAGAAAGATAAGTATCTTATGCCACTAACTACTGGTGATTCTGTCAGGATGGCTCCATATCCAGGTGCAAAGGATTTGTTGCCAGCAACAGTGATTGATCGTCATGATGCCCCGAGAAGCTACATCGTTGAGTGCCAGGGTCGTAAATATCGCCGCAATCGGAGACACCTGAGGCTCTCAACTTTAAAGGCTCATACTGAACGCCAGCAGAGTAACAACACCCCTTTAACAACACCAACACCAACTGAGAATGAGCCAGCTTCAGAGCCAGTCACAAATACACCAGATAACGATGTCAGCAACCCCCGTGTAACCAGTGCATTACAGCAAAGTCAGCCAGAATGCAATACACTACCTTAACGTGGCACACCACAACGTCCGAACACAAGTCAGCAATCAGATTCTACCCCGATTCGGACAAGTCCATCCGCAAGACCCGTCAAGACCAGATGTGGTCGTGTCATCAAACCACCAAGACGTTTGGACCTTTATTGTGGACAATTACATCAAACGCACATTGTAAACAGTTATATACACTTGAAAACATACCACAGAACAATAACAAAGCATCTCATGACACACACAACATAGACAGATGCTGAGGATCTGTCTGAGTGATGTGCTGGAAACCTCTCCTCTCATTTAAAATGCATCATAGCATCACACACATACAACATTGTGACAGATGCTGAGGATCTGTCAGAGGATGAAGTGCTTAAAACCTCTCTCCTCAAACATATTTGTATATTTTTAAATGTGAACATGCGAGCGGCTTACTTATGTCATTTATTACTTGTCAAACTTTTCAGTAAACAAAACAGCACATTCTAAGGATTACGCCAATATGTGCATGCAAAGGACTCTCTTTAATATGGACAGTTCTAAGAAACAGAGAATGTAAGTTTTATTAGCAACACACATTCTTACAGTAATATTCCAGCCTTTATTTCCTTTGGTAAGAAAGGGAGATGTAACAATGTTATTGTATCATGCAATGTCTCATATAATGTTAAGTGATTGGCACTAAACAGCGCAGTACGGTAATACCGAATCTTTACGGTAACACAACCTTGACCTTCGTCAATAAAGTTGTTTACGGTACCGTTCATCATGGAGTCAGAGTGAAGTCGTTACAGATTGTGTGGTGAAAAATTGAGGGCCTAAATGTCAGATGATATAAGATATTATACGGAATTTTTACAAGAAAATATGGGAAATATTGGGAATCGGTGGAACACCACCTCTGAAAGATGTTGTTTTTGTGTTATGTTTGTTACAACTTATCTAGCTGTCTGAGACAGACGGGAAAGGTTATTTAGAGCCGTGTAAATGATAGCTCAAAATCCCCAGTTATTAGGCTGTTATCTGAACAAAGTGGCAGGAGCAACCATATGTACATGGGCTGCATGTGCGGTTTCCACTCGCTGTAGGCCTCTTTGGAGTTTGCAACACTGTAACATTCAGTACATGAGACGCTGGCTCGATTTCAAACAGTTGAAGGTTCACCACGCGGCACAAGACCATCCCGCGTGTACAGTCACAGAGCAAGGACACGTGTGCCCGTAAAGTTTGAATGTCAAACCTGAACAATGCAGTCATTGGAGTGTGTGAAGAAATCATCTGTGTGGGCACATTTTGATTTAGACATAAAAAAACTATATATGTCGTTTGTGTGGTGTGAAGTTAAGCTATACCGGAAGTATTCCGAGCACCATGCGAAAACATCTAGATATCAAACATCCTTCTCTGGCAGGTTCCAAGGTGAAGACATATGTTGTGAGACCAGTGAAGGATATGCTGATAAGACCAATAAGCCATAGTAAGTATGAACTGATCACTAAACAGGCTGTGCTTATGTGTGCCCTAGATCTTAGACCACTGTCAATTGTGGATGGGAAAGGGTTTCGCGCATTCTTCAAGGAATTAAACCCATCTTACAAAGTTCCATCCCATACCACTCTTCATAATTATCTCATGAAGATGTATGTTGAAAGCAAGACATCGCTAACAGAAACATTCAATACGTAAACCGATGGAGTGGCACTAACAACTGACCTATGGACAAGCACGGCAACTCATTGCTATATAACTGTAACTGCCCATTTTATCAATGACGCATGGGAGCTGTTGTCATGTATGCTGGCTACAAGGCGAGTGGAAGAGCGGCATACAGGTGAAAATGTTGGCAATATTTTGAAAGACATTCAAACTGAGTTTCAGATTAAGAAAGTGTCTGCTTTGACCACTGACAATGCCAGTAATATGGATGCCGCCGCAAGAGAAGCTAACTATCCGAGAGTTAGATGCTTTGCACATACACTGCAGTTGGCAGTACACGAAGGATTGAATGTAGCCACTATCAATAACGTGATAATACATTCGCGAAGACTGGTGGCCTTTTTCTCAAAATCTGTCGTGGCCTCGCAAGTTCTTGAAGACCACCAAAAACATCTTGGCAAGAAACCGAAACGTTTGATCACAGATATAAGCACAAGGTGGAACTCAACATACTTTATGCTAAGCAGGATGGCTGAGCTACGTGCTGAAATATATGCTGTTATTCATGCTGACTCTCAGTATCTGAAGAAGAACCTTCTGCTCAAAGAGAATCAGTGACTAGTTATTGATCAGATACTCCCAACCTTGAAGGTTCTTGTGTCAGCCACGGAGGTCTTGTGCACAGAGGAGTTCCCGTCTGCCGGGGCCATATATCCTCTTATCTTTGGGCTTGTCCAGAATCATCTTGCGCCACATGAGCTTGACGGTGGCATTGTGCAGCTACTGAAAACTAACATTGCCACAGGAGTTAAATCCAGACTAATTCGTGATGGATACCTGCAGTCCGGACCAATGACTGCCACGTTCCTGGACCCCAGGAACAAACGTTTGAAATTTCTGGAAGACGAGGACCGCAGGGCTGTAACTGAACATATCAAGGTTCTTGTGGATACATCCATGCTGAATGAAGAACCTAAACTCCTGGGTTCCACAGTCACAGAAAAAGAAAATTAAACCATCATCAGATTTCAACTCTGTCATGAATTATCTGATCGGAGACATCGCAGATATTGAACAGGAACAGGTGTCAGTTGAACAGGAGATCGATAACTTCATGAAAGAGGGATCGACCGGGACAGCCAACCCGCTGTTGTGATGGAAAGTTAATACTCAGAGATCCCCTCTTCTGTCGATCTTGGCCTGAACATATCTGTCTGTACCTGCAACAAGTGTTCCATCTGAGAGGGCATTTTCGACAACAGGATTGACAGTGACTAAACTACGGGCAGCCTTAGACACGGAAACTATTGATGCACTGGTTTTCCTTAATAAAACCTTGAGATCCAACGCACCCCTTCCCGCCACTGCCGTCTCATTTGTGTCTGAAACCTCTGATATTCCTGCCCCGTTGCCGTTGGCTACTGTATTTGAAACAAACACTGCTGCTGGCCAATCACCTCCGCTGCCTCTGCTCCCCGTCAAAAATGAAGCGAATCAAGAAACTCGAGACTAGATGTCTCGTTTTTGATACTGTTCAAAATGTGACTTTCATTTTTATTTCAGATTCCCCTTTGAACAATGCTTAAATAAACATTGCATACTCAGCGCTGTCTTCAAATATTTTCCAAATATTGTTGGTAACATATAATGAACAATGTTATGCCGGATCATAGCAGAATATACGGCAAACCTGGCCGAAACACAGACCAGAACTAGTGAACATGTTATATATGTTGAAGCTTTTAGCTACTTAAATAAGATAGCGGCACACAGAATTACAGCCTAAGCTGGAGAGATTTTAAAACACATAACGGCGGACAATAATTTTTTACAAACAAATCTCGAAACAAAATTAGCTAAGGCTCAGGGCATGGTGAATCCCCATCTTTTTTATATTTTTACCACTGACGGCCCAGACTCCGTAAAACAGTTTATTTTCTTAGCATGGCCTGTACATGAATGCTTGCTTATTCACGCTAGTGCCCGTTTCGTTTGCCTAAACAAAACGAGCAGCGAGTGGATAAATTTGAAACCAGCGAGGTAATGACCTGGGATCGCCACGAACAAAAAAGTGTGTTGAGCGTCTGCTAGGCTTACTAGTTACCACTTCAAAATCGGAATAGTAGCCCATGCGCTTGTGGGGTCCAGAAAAAATGGTTTATAAACTTACTGTACAGTCGGAACCATTAACGAGGTAACGTTATACATATTAATCATACTGTACCGTTTATTTAGAAGGGACTTGCATCAATGACTCACATGCTTTCGAATGGAATTTTCCACTCTGTTTAATTTTAGTACTCGTATCTATTCCTTCGTTGGAATAAAGTTAAGCCTCACGAAGTCAAATTTATGCATATTTTGCATCAGTTAACAGATGTCTGTTTTATCTGTACAGCGTTGCCATGGTAACGAGTACTCGAGTCCGAGTCGGGTAATGCCTATCGGGTAATCGAGTCAAAAATTTTGTACCCGTTTCAGCCCTACTTTCAGTAGAAGCTGCTGCTGACTATGACCTGGTAAAACGGTAATCCTGAAAGGTTATGAGTTGATTCCGGAGGCTTACCGCCAGAAATTCAGAAATTGGGAAAAGCGCAAACATCAGACCTACGTCGAATTTGCTAGGACCAAAGAGCAGTTGTTTGATCGCTGGTTTAGTTCTAAAATGTAATGAAAGATTATGACAATTTGCGCCAGTTGATTTTGCTTGACGAATTTAAGCGCTGCATTAACGCAGATGTTAAAACGTTTCTTGATGAGAAAAGTCCTGAAACACTTGACATTGCTGCTCAATTAGCTGATGATTATTCTTTAACACACAAAATGTCCTTTACTAGCAAATCAAACCAGTCATTCACAAACAAGAATGTAAATCAGTATGGTCAAAAGAAGGTATAAGCGCAGTCACCCAGCACTAGTAGTCCTGATAGTTCAGCAAAGTCCATTGCTACATTTCAGTCCACGTCCACTGTGCCTAAGTCCAACAAAGACCAGCCATTTTCAAAGAAAATCTGTCATTACTGCAAGAAGGAAGGTCATCTAATATCTGATTGCTGGAAACTTGCGAATATACCAAATAGCAAACCTTCTGGTTTGTTTCAAAATCTGTGCATAGCATAGTACAAGAGCCAGGTTCTTTTCGTGTAAATAAGGGGTACAACTCCTTTGTTGACTCAAATAAAGAGTTTGATGCTACGGAGGCCCAAGTGCCGTCTGAATCCAAAGAAGAATCCGTAGATTGCGGGGTAAAAACCTTAGTTGATTCCTGCGATGAATTAAATAAGGCTAGGTCCTTTCAAGGCTCCTGCGAGGAGTATTCTATAAATGAGGCTAAGTCCTTTTCTCACTCTTGCGAGAGTGATTCAAATGAGGCCAGGTCCTCTTATGACAAACAAAAGTTTGTTTCTGCTGAGGAAAATTCCTCTGTTGACTCCCATGAGGAGTTTGATGATAAAAAGGATGTAGATTCCTCAGATGACTCTGAAACAGAGTTTATGACTGACACTGTCAATGTCAGTTCTTTGTTTGATGAGGTTGAGGTAGTAGATTCCTCTCTTGACAGTGAAATGGAGTTATTTGAGCCATTCATACATGATGGTTTTGTATCACTTTCAAGTGATTTTTTTTTCAGATTCTACGCCTATTAGAATTTTGAGGGACACTGGTTCAGGCCAGACTCTCATGTTAGCAAACACTTTGCCATTTTCTAATAGGTCCTTTACTGGTGCACATGCACTTGTTAATGGTGTGTTTTCAGACAGGCACACTTAAGTTCCGTTTCACAGTATCCATTTAAAGTCAGATTCGATTTCTGGGAATATTACTGTGGGCATAAGAACTACTTTACCCTTAAGGGAATTCATTTGCTACTAGGCAATGATGTTGCAGGTGATAAAGTGCAGCCTGTACCGATAGTGACAGAAAAGCCGTCACTTGATCAGGACACTGATCTGGAAAGTCAGGAAATTCCTTGTTTGTATCCTTCATGTGCTGTAACTAGATCTATGGCCAAGAAAAAAACACATGAGGATAATGGTCCAGATAATAACACTCTGGGAGTCACTAGTGACTCGTCTAGCGACTCGCCCGTACAGGATGCAGCATTCTCAAGGTCAGAACATATCGCGGAACAGCATAAGGACCCTGATATTTCATGTTTGTTTCCCAGGGCAGTTTCTAAAGATGAACTGTCACAGAACCAAGTTTGTTTTTATGTAAAAACGGAGTGCTTATGGGTAAATGGCGACCACCTGATGTATGCGCAAATGATAAGTGGACCATCAAACATCAAATAGTAATACCCAAAAGCTTTTGCAGTGAAGTTCAAAGCATGGCACATAAGGCTCCTTTAGGTATAAATAAAACTTATCAGAAAGTTAGTACACACTTCTATTGGCCTAACCTCAGGAAAGATGTTGTACAATATTGTAAATCATGCCATACCTGCCAGATGGTAGGCAAGCTCAATTAGAATCCTCCTTAGGACCCACTTAGGCCTATCCCTGCTTTCGAGGAACCATTCAGTAGGATTATTGTTGATTGTGTTGGACCACTGCTCAAAACAAAATCTGGACATGAATACAGGCTGACAATTATGTGCGCATCTACCAGGTTCCCTGAGGAAATACCATTGCGCAAAATTAATGCCAAAAGTGTTGTCAAAGCTCTGACCAAGTTTTTTTACAACTTTTGGATTACCAAAATCCGTCCAGTCTGACCAAGGGTCTAATTTTATGTCTGGCTTATTCCAACAAGTAATGCTTGAGCTAGGTATAAAACAGTACAGCTCTTCGCCATACCATCCTGAAAGTCAGGGCGCCCTCGAGCGTTTTCAACAGACATTAAAAAACATGACAGGACTTATTGCTATGACACACAGAAAGACTGGGATGAAGGAATCCACTTATTGCTGTTTGCTGTCAGAGAATCCTTTCAAGAGTCCTTGGTTTTCAGTCCCTTTGAACTAGTTTTGGGACACTCCGTTCGAGGTCCATTGAAACTGCTTAAAGAAAAACTCTTGTGTGAAAATCTTGATTCTCTTAGTTTACTGCAGTATGTCTCAGACTTTCGCACTAAATGCAAAATGCTTGTGGGATTGCAAAGTCAAATCTAAAATCTGCACAAAGTAATATGAAAACAAAGTATGACGGGCACACTGTAAATAGGACGTTTGAGCCTGGTGGGGTGGTCCTTGTCTTACTTCCCATCCCTGGCAGACTTCTGCAAGCTAGGTATTTTGGTCCTTACATTGTTGACGGGATTTAAATTACATACTGTTGACACCAGACAGACGTAAGAAGAAACGTCTGTGCCATGTTAACATGTTGGGAGCACATTATGACAGAAATATCACATCAGATGTTGTGCAAAATGTTACTGCTGTTAATTGTGAAAAAACTGACTTTGACCCAGTTAAAGTAGATACTGATTGTAAGTGTGATGTTGACATTCAGTGTGGTACGGTACCATTAAAAAACCCAGACGTGCTTAACAACCTGGATGCCAAACTGTCACACCTTACCGCATAACAACAACAAGACCTCAAGAACCTGCTGCGGAATAATGAACATTTGTTTGGTGACATTCCAAAGAGAACTAACATGTTGTGCCATGACGTCGATGTTGGCGAGGCAAGCGCAGTCAAACAATATCCATATAGACTGAATCCAGAAAAGCAAAAGTATCTACAGGATCAGATTAAATATTTGCTGGACAATGATTTTATTGAACCTAGTAACAGAAACTGGAGTTCACCATGTATTATTGTGCCAACACCTGATGGAAGTTACCGTGTGTGCACAGATTATCGAAAACTGAACTCTGTCACCAAGACTGACACGTTCCCGATTCCGAGGATCGATGATTGTATTGATAGAGTCGATAGCTCCAGAAATGTCTCAAAGTTTGACTTGCTAAAAGGATTCTGGCAAGTTCCGCTGACAGATCGAGCGAAAGAAGTGTCCGCATTTGTGACGCCGTAAGGACTGTACCAATATAAAGTTATGCCGTTTGGCATGAAGAACTCGCCAGCCACGTTCCAGCGCCTCATCCATGTGGTTGTCAAGGACATTCAGGGCTGCGACGCATATATTGATGACCTTATCGTATACAGAGACACCTGGGAGAAACATCTGCGGATTCTTCGAGACCTCTTCGAAAGACTCAGAGAAGCACGTCTGACCGTCAGCTTAGTGAAATCTGAGTTTTGTCATGCACAAGTAACATTTTTGGGGTCATATTGTAGGGCAGGGTCAAGAAAAACCTGTTGATGCTAAGATAAGTGCTATTTCTGCATTTCCTAGACCAGAGAACAAAAAGCAAATAATGCTTTTTCTTGGTTTGGTTGGGTACTACAGGAAGTTTTGTCCAAATTTTGCTGCTGAAGATGAACCTTTGACTAATTTGTTAAAGAAGAAACAAAGGTTTGTATGGAATGTTCAGTGTGAAAATGCATTTCAGAATTTGAAAGCAATTCTGCAAAGTTCACCAGTTTTGGTAGCTCCAGACTTTTCTGTACCTTTTAAGTTAGCTGTAGGTGCTAGTGATACTGCTGCTGGTGCTGTGTTGTTACAAGAAAGGCAATGATGGCATAAATCATCCAATTTGTTATTTCTCAAGAAAGTTTAATGCAAACCAGAAAAAAACTACTCCACTATTGAAAAAGAATGTTTGGCTTTGATTTTGGCGTTGCAACATTTTGAAGTTTATGTTACTTCATCAGTCAGGCCTATCATTGTCTTCAGTAATCACAATCCCCTCACGTTCATGAACAAGTTGAAGTGTAAAAATCAAAGATTGTTGAGATGGAGTTTGTTCTTACAGGATTACAATCTTGATATCACACATTAAAGGGAAAGACAATGTACTTGCTGATTGCTTATCGAGATGTTTGTGAAATGTTGTGAACAAGATGATTATGTAATGTTGTAAATAAGATGATTTTTGAGGTGTTTTAAAATTTTAGTGATTGTGATCGCAAAAAAAAGTTTTCTGTGAAAACTTTCTTTTTTCTTACAAGAGGGGGAGTGTTACAGGTGCTCTTTTTATTAAGTGACACGGGCGTAACTCCTGTTGTGGCACTCGTGTCTGGCCGCGTATTACATTCTATGTTTAATCCGTACTGGTTGAACTCTCGTTGTCATGTTTAGCCTTGGGTTTTCACGCCTGGCCTGAGGTCACGTGATGAGCTATGTTGAGATACACAGCGCTGTTTTTCTAGAGAATTCCGGAAACGCGTGCTCACTGTGGTGTGTAGGATCCGTAGGACTTCGAGAAGTTGAAAATTCTCGGCTTGGGGTGTGAAGGTATATAAGGGGGCTGTGTTTTTGAACCAGGCAGAGAGAGCAGCAGAGCAGATTCCAGCGGACGCAGAAGCGTGTGTCAGTTTCTAGGACCTTATCCGACTAATGCGGCAATTATAGATTTTCAAATACTTTCTCCTTGATTTTATGCATTTAGACTTCAGTTTACTTTCTGAATTGTTGCAAGAGCTTAACACTGGACTGTCATTCTCCGAGAGTTTACATTTAAAGGACTTATCGTTGTGATGGTGTTGGTATCCAGGTACTGTACACATTATTTTTCTATGTGATTGTATCGACTTGTTGCTATACCGCTGTTTTACTGTATAATTAACTTGATTTAGCGTATTGTAATGTTAGGGTTGTTTTCAGAATAAATTATAGTTATTTGTTAACAAAAAAAAAAACCGCTGACTTCTTTATTCATTCCCCTAGACAGTTCACGCTGCCTAGTGTTACAGAATCTGATTTGTTTTTATCTCCATTACAAAATTTGTGTTCATCACGCATACGTGATCTGTTTATATTAGGTTCCGTAACAGCTCCGCTTCTTCTTCCTAGACTTTTCCTCACTCTACTTCTTATGTTTTACCTACTTTATCTTCATATTGCTCTGCTTCCTACTCGTCTTTTCAATACCCTTATTCTTCTCCTCCTTCTTTTTGCTCTCATCTTACTCTTTTTTTTTTGTTCTACTTTTGCTTCTTCCTCCTCCTACTGTTCTTCGTCTTTATTCTTGTTATTATTCTTTTCCCTCTTTTTTCTTTTCTGCTTTATCCTCCTGCTTGCATTCGTCTTGCTCTTTTTCTGCTTTATTTCCTGTTATTTTCTTTGATCTTCTCAAGTTTCGTCATGATCTTGATCTTTTTTTGCTATTTTTTTTCTTTATTTTCTACTTCTCATTCTCATTCTCCTCCTTTCATTTCTTTTCCCAACTTTTCCTTTTTTTTTAAAATATTCTTTGAATTTTCTAACACGTCCTCTTTCTCTTTTTCTTTTATTTCTATCCTTCTTCTTCTTTCTCTTATTCTTATTTCTCTTCAGTCTTCCTCGTATCCTTAATCTCTGCACTCTTTTTCTCAAACCTCCTTCCCTTCCTACTCTGCTGCGTTTTCATCTTCTGCTTATTATTATTATTCTGCTTTTTTCTCCTTTCCTTTAGTCATTTTCTTCTTCTTCCTTTTAATTTTGGTCTCCTGCATACATGATGTTCTTCCTTTCATAAAAAATACTTCAAATTATAATATTTTGCTTCCTTCTTCTTCTCTTCTATTTTTTTTTCGTTGTTTCTACTTCCTCTTTTACTCCTCCTTACTCCTGTTCTCCTTGCCATTCTTCTTCTTTTTTCTTCTTCTTACAGTTCACTCTTACAGTTACATTTCCTGTCCTCTTTACTGTTACCCTCACTGTTTTTATATATCTTAATATTCTTTTTCTCCACTTTTTATTTTAATTCTCTTTATTAGCTCAGCTGACTATAAGTCATCTGAGCTATAGTCATGGTCCTTTTTACTTTGTCCGTCCGTTCGTCCGTCCGTCTGTTAACAGGGCACATTTTGAAACCGTTAGACCTAAGAATCTGAAATTCGGCATACAGTTATGTGTCCCTTAAAACTCCTTCCATTTCGAAAATTAAGTCACTACTACTTCGTTCCTCAAAGATATTAAGGAAAAACCTCAATTTTCCATTAAAAACCCATTGTCACACTTCAAGACTGCATAATATGAAAACCACTGACCTGATATTAATCATTTTATTTTATCCACCCCTCTGTATATTTCCTATGTACATACTAGAAATTAGTTTAATATTTTGTAAATTTTTGAAGTAATGGGCCCAAACATAATGCACTTTGTAAAAAAATCAGGAACTATATTTACTCCGTTAACTTGAGATTATTGAAGCTAGAGATTTTTTTTTCAGGGATATAACATAATTGAATCAAGATTCAAATGTATACCCCAAATTAGATCTGAATTTTTCAAATTTTATAAGTTATTAGAATAAATATAATATCAGTACCTTTAATTATGCCCAGATTTGACCATGGCACATTTTTTCAGTACCTGCTGTGGATTTAATTTTCACAGCATGTTTTAAAAAGCATTTGATCTGTTAACATCCGAAATTTGAAATCAGTTGATCAAAAAATGTAGATTTTATTCAAGTTTTCAAGCACCATGTCAAGTATTGTTTACATCAAGCTAGTGTTATGCAAATTGCTAGAGCTCAGCTCCCCTGCTTCCCGGGCAAGCTCTCAGTTCCCAAAATTTGGCATACAGTTAGATGTACCCCAAATCCCCTACCATATAAAAAATTTGGTCACTAGGACTTAATTCCTTAGAGATATTAAGGAAAAACCTCAATTTTCCATTAAAAACCAATCGTTACACTTCAAGACTGCTTAATATCAAAACCACTGGTCAGTCTTTGATCATATATAATATACCTATTCTTCTATACTTTCGCCATGCACATGCCAGAAATGATGTCAGTATTGCCTTATTGTTTTATGTTAAAGGCCCAAACATAATGCACTTCGTAAAACAACAAGAAATATATTTACTTCCTCAACATTAGAATCGCTGAAGCTAGAGATTTTTTTGTCAGGGATATAACATTTTTCAATCAAGATTCAATTGTATACCATAAAAATAGTTCTGAATTTCTAAAATATTATTAGTTATTAACATAAATATAAAATCACTACTCTAAAATTTGCTCAACTTTACCCATAGCACGTTTGTTTCCTGTGAACACTGTCGATATAATCTTTATATCATACACAAATAAGGATTTCAGCTTGTTAGTTTTGAAAGTTGAAAGAAATTGCCCAAAAACTGTAGATTTTATTAAAGTTTTTATGAGACCATGTCACATCCAGGCTGTACCCAGCCCCTCTTCAGTCACCTGTATGTCACGTTGTTGACCTTTCAGGCACATTATGCACGCTTGAGCCGGGGCATATACTGGCCAGGCAGCTTATAGCTGGCCACAGTTGATCCAGGTGTCCAACCCATCTAGTAGTTGTTTTGACTAACAACATAAAAAAAATTATTGGTTTATAATACCAACTTTAAGAAATATAAATGGAAAAGGAATTTGATAGTTGATGAGTAACAGGAAATTACCTTGCAATTACTGACGATGTATGGATCTTGAATGGATGAAAATGCATTCCAAATAACACCATGCAGTCACCTATGGTATTTTACATTTCAATTTTAATAATGAAAAACAAAATTAAATTATATTTTTTTCTATTAGGGATTATATAAAGGAAATTAATGATAGGCAAAGATGCGGTTTATCTACGCTCTTTACACAGCGCTTTATCTATAGGCCTACTACCTATATATCGTAAGCGCTGTTTATTTTGACCTCGATTCCTGAATCTCTACACCAGAGAGGAGCACTGTATTTGGGTCCAATCAGATGAGACCCTATGCTGGAAGCCAAACCGGTTTTCCAGCCAAGCGAGGAATACACGGAGCTAATGGTTTTCATTTCGTTTTGATTGACAGCTCATCGCTCCGGGAACCGTTTGAACAGGCAACAGGCTAAGAGAGAATGGCCCCACGTGGTTTCTGGGCGGAGCCTGAAGCCTATCGAGTGTTTGTTGACTGGCATTTGGTAGGCTGCTAATCATATCAGCAGTCTTTCAGCAGACAGGCCCACCACCTGGTGTTTAAGTGCATCATAAACGGTCAAAGCAGGCAGCGGGAAATTCAGTAGCTTCTTTAGAAGCGCAAGATTTCCGCTGCCTTGGGAGGGTACGGTTTTTCAAATTAATCTAAATTCCCAGGTCTTTTCTAAGTGTTTCAGCTTGTTAATTTATATTTATTGCAAAATGTATATAAAAAAATTATTCAGACAAGTACTGTTTAAAGATGTCTATATGTTTCAATTATGACATTAACACTTGTGGCTGTATCAGCTGTCACAAGACTATGTAAAAAATCAAAATTTATATTACTGGTTCCTTTTCAGTAAATATAATTAAACTTGCCGATCTTTAGTTTGCTCCATGTATAATTTATATGGTGTCATATGCTTGGGTTATTTTTTACCCATATAAAGGTTTCATAGCTGAGGATACATTTAATTTTTTTCTATACTTTTTTTAAAATAAAAATATTTGAATTTGATAAAAAAACAGATCTTAGACAAGTCCCATTATTATTCTCATATGATTTCTGTAATATTAATAATTGTCATAAGACTCT
The DNA here is from genome assembly GCA_026874595.1 of Sipunculus nudus. Taxonomy (NCBI): domain Eukaryota; kingdom Metazoa; phylum Annelida; class Sipuncula; order Golfingiida; family Sipunculidae; genus Sipunculus; species Sipunculus nudus. The sequence goes on from CM049308.1 coordinate 44,680,211, forward strand.
TGCTATGTCAGGTGTGTAGATTAATGTGAAAGTAGTCCAAAGTAAATATAATAATTTTACTTTTTAAATATAAATTATAGCCATAAAACAAGGTACTTATGATCATTATTTAAATTTGTAATATTTGTATATTCTGGATTCTCAACAACTTTTTTGGTTGAAACTGAAAAAATACCAGACATATTTCAAATAATTTGCAAATGTATTTGAATAATAAATAGTTAAAACTCTTATATTATTAGTGCTTGTGCTACTTTTGGGTAGGGATAACCTGATATTATTAAATAACAGTGAACTCATTTGTAAAAAGCATAATTAACATGACTGATAATTGACAGTTTTTTTAAAATACTTCTATTGCAATGTAGATAAAGTAATATGGCAAAGTCAAATCCTGTGTGACACCATTTCCAAATCTAAATAATGTAAATGAAATCAGTCCTCTTCCCTCATTTCAAGGATAATATCAAATTCTAACATAACTTGAGTTAAACACCATCAACTCATAATACAGCTTACAAGTATTACCACACAAAACCAGCATCTGTCTTTCTCCTCTTCCAAATCATATTTTGTGATCATATAAAACAGCTGAGCGCCGCGGCGCATGAGTACCTTGTTTTTAGTTTTGTTACACAATTTTCTTATTGCTCTTTCCGCGTCCTTCTACTTCTTACATTTTGTCTCCTTCATCTTCTCACTCTGCTTTATCATCATCATCATCTTATCTTTTTTATTCCTCCTACTCTTCTTCTCCCTCTTTTTCTTCCTTTTCTATCTTTTTCTACCTCGCTCTTCTTGTCAGTCTTCTTTCCTTTCTTCTTCTTGTTCGTTTACTCTCCTTCCTCTTCTATTCTTGCTCTTTTGGGTTATTTTCTCTTCTTCTTCTTTGTTTTCCTTACCCTTCCTTTATTAATGATATATATATATATATATTATGCAACTGCTAACATCATGAGAACATACAAAACAAGTATAAGTGACTTGTACATGAACAGATTACATATGAACTGAAGACAGTCATACACAAAAACATACACAATGTATAAAGGTCAATACATATAAACAAAAAAAAAGATTCGAAACAGAGAAATGTACCAAGGTTTCTAATCTATTTTTTGTAAGCGGGGTTGATGAAATATATGAGACAAGCCTAGCAGTAGACCTTGGGAACGTAAGAATATAAAAAATAGAAGACTGAACATATGTATAGATAATGCTGAAATTCTTTGGATTAAATGCTCCATTTTTTTTAAATTTAAAGTTACTCCATTCTTTCCCCGTTTTACGATTCTTCTTTTTCTAACTCTATCTTTCCTGTTTACTTTTATTCTCATTATTCCTATCAAACCTACTAATCTTCTGACTCATCATTATCAATATCATCGTTATTATCATTATTATAATTGTTATTATTATTATTATTATTACTATAACATACTATATTATTATTACTATTATCATTCTGAAAGGTATCTTCTTACTCTTCAATATGATTATATAGAAAACTGAAAAAAAATTTTTGTAAAAGTCATTTCGAATTGTTAATTATTGTTGTGTTTCACAAAACAAGCATTCTTTATATATAAGAAAATCATGATATACCTTCAGTATATTGGATAATAAATATATTCTGACTAGGTATCTATTTAATAATACAAAAAGATACACCTTTGTTTGTGTTTGTCAAAGTGTAACTTTTGTTTTTGACTTTCAGACCTGGGCAGACAGGCAGACAGATAGATAGACACGAATGCTATACCCTGACCAACCCCTTCCCGTGTTAGGATAAACGTCCATCTTATTCACAGTAAAATCTTAAAATGTCACAAATCCTTAAATGTGAGGAAAGGCATATTTTATATATATATATATATATATATATATATATATATATATATATATATATAAATATATATATATATATATATATATATATATATATATATATATTGTCAGAATAATGAAGTAAAACGGGTCTTTGGGGCTCAGATTAATTATTATTTTAGGAATGGAAATTTAGTAATCATGTGTGGGATGCATGTGGAGTGAATAAGGCATATCACATGTGTCACGTCAGACACGGGTCGCTCTGTCCCGAGGGAGGGGAATGACGTAATAGTAGGTCGGCGAACAGTAAAGCAATGCCCGGAGGGTGGCTTAGTACCAGCCAGCCCTATCTCCGGTAATTTGTCATTGTCAGTCGGGTGGACTGGACAGGCACGAATAGCCTATAGATTAAATTACAGCCACAGGCTGGAGGGGAAAATTAGGTTTTAAATTATTTAACCAATCAGGATTAGTTGAAGAGAGTGGTTTTGTAAGATCATCCAATGAGGGTGAGAGATTAGGAGAGAGGCTGCGTGGTCAACCGCGGGAGAATTTGAAAGCAGGAAGTTAGCAACGGGCGGGCGAGGTAAGCAGACGGAAAGACTGTGTAACTTTAAAAACAAGTGGGGGAATACGCAAGGGCGATTCCCCTTAACAGGTCTAACTGCACTAAGCTTAGATTCCACAGGAGACCTATAGTTCTATAGTGGCAGTGTTAGTGTACAAGGATAGTACCAGAAGCTAATTCGAGAAGCCCGTAGAAAGCCCGGAAAACATAAAGAACAAGCCTTTTTGTTATCATTAACTGTAACCAGCGGTTGTGTTTTTCATTCGGCAACACACACTCAAGCAAACTCACTGAAAAAAAACCAGCAAAACCTTGGACAGCGAGCCTTAGAGGTTTAATACACGTCGTATCAAATCCTCAAATCATAATCATCCATAACCACATTTACAAACACACATATCAACTACGGCGGATATGATGATATGAGGGCCTTCGTCCGGGATCGTACGAGATGGTGAAAATCTTCAGCCGGGACCGGAGAGAAGCTCAACTCGGGACACCCAAGGGACGAGATTGGAGCCATAAACAGCCAGGGTCGCGGCGGAGCAAGGCCAGCAGAGTGCGGCTGAGGAGAGAGACAACATTATTAATAATTTGACTTGGACAATTGTGATATTTACGTAATATGGATTACACCAGGACACTCGGGCTAAAAAGGAACACAGTACAATTTCTAATCTTTTTGTGTGATTTGTCGGTAAAATTTGATTGGTTGAGTAAACTCCGGTCTCAATAGAAAGGTCAGAGTGATTAAGCAATTTTGCAAGGCGGCCTACGAGCTCATACATGTGCCTTACCTGATCCCAGAACATTATACAGCACTGTCTCTATTAAGTTTTAACCAGCATTAAAAGTGACTGTTCCGCTCTGAAAGTCCTTTTTTTTGTTTTCTTCTTCAGTTTATTTAGGGGGCCAAAAAAGACCCAGTCCTACATATTGTAAAATAATTACTTCCCGTGAGAGAACTTTTTTTTATTAATATCCCGCCGTTGGTCGCAAGGGGGTTTTAAATTGTAAGCCACGTGGTCAAAAGCGTATTGTTCGTTCAATTCAGAGCGGTGGTGGTCATATATTCACATTTACTCTCAAGTTCCCAGTAACACTCTAAAAGCTGATTAGCAGCGCACGAAAACCAGAAACAAAGAATATATTAATATGGGTGATAGCGATCAACCGCCAGCCGGAGGGTCGCCGACCTTAGGGCAAGCCAGGAGGCAAACATGAGTGACAAAAGATTAATGTACCATGAAGAACAGGAAAGACAGGATAGGCTTAATTAGGTTGAGGCAGCTAGAGATTGAGCGTGGGGGGGGGGGGGGGGGGGGGCATACCAAAGCAGATCAGTATCTCAGTACCTGTGAAAGGTTATTCCAAAAGATTCCAAAAGAACAGTGGGTAGGGCATTTGGTGGTTAAAACTACCTGGACTAGCACCAGGGGCGTAGCCAGGATTGAGGTAGGGGAGGGGGCCATGATCAGTGGCGGATCCAAAAATTCGAAAACGGGGGGGGGGGGGGGGGGTGATGGAAGATATATTTTAGTGTATGAAAATACAATTATGAACCATGGTTTCATTAAAGTTAGTTACAGGTACATGGGGAGGGTATGGGTATCTCCCTCCCATATTGGGAAATTATTTTGATATGCAATGTAAAGAGAACATGTTGAGGTAATTTTCACCAAAAATAATTAGGCTTTCCTGTTCCTGAAAAACGTTTCCCTCATGTCTTTGCCTTATGTAGTCAAGCTGTAGAGGGGTTCAATATTTAATATTTATATTTCTTCAAAATTAGGATATAAAATTACAATCGTTTTCAACATGTTAAAGTCAATGGCGCAAAAGTGCATTTACGTTTATAACTTACAAAATATTATCTTTTAAATGTAATGCTCGGAGTGAAATAACTGATATGTTGAAGTCTTTTGTTAAACTTTTTCAATTTACCGGGGTCCCTGGTCTCGACAGCACAAAAGTATCCTAAGAGCACATATCGCGAGTTCCAGTACCGGTATCACCAGGTGGAGCTGTGATATATATATATATATATATATATATATATATATATATATATATATATATATATATATTGCTTAAAAATATAAATTTGAACATATCATTCTTTTGCTAAATGTTATATAAAGAAATTATAAATGTTTCTTGTGAACATAATTATTTTGGTAATTAAGGCACAAATCAGTTTGAAAACCTTTCGAAACAATCCAACAGGCATATTATGATTTATATTATATACATATATCTTTTTATTTAATTAGATTGTTTTTGTATATAACATTTGCTTAAACAAACGACCCCGTCGGAAATACTTGCATGTTTAGCACAAATTAGCATATACATATATGTATGCATATGATCAAGATGTTGTGGATTATGGCAGGTCTACTTTCATCAGAGGTAGCAGAGTCTCATGCACTCTTACATGTTACTGTAAGAATTGAACATGATGAAAACGATTGTAATAATTTGCATTTCCTTGAATCATTTAAGTATAAAACTAGATACACTGATAATTCGTAAAAAATATGGCATTGTAAAAGGATAGGTTTTGTCTGCAGGTATATGTCTAAGTTTTGTTCACCGGGGTAACAGTGTGATCTGTTTTCACGGACGACACTGCAGTCGAAAGTTTTCTTCGATCATAAAGATAGATGCCCCCCAAATGTAGTCCCGATTTTACAAGGTGTCCATAAAAGTAACCTATATCGATTGTATAGGGTAAATTGCCCAGATTCAAAATGATCACATATTCCGCTTGCTAGCTATCTCAACAAACAGACAAATCTCATTGGAATCGAGTGGACTACATTTAAATGTTAACATATAATCGTAAGGACCCTGCATTGTGCATCCAGTCAGGTGTTAATATTTGAGGGAAATGCTTATATTTGCTCAAACAGCTGGATGTTTCAGAACTCCGGAATTTTTTCTGATTCAAAAGAGAAAATACCCCTATACATTTCCCATCACAGTCTTGTCGTTAATTTTGTCGTATATATTTCAATCAGACCCATTCAATGAAACGGCGAAATACCTCCGTCGAATCTTATTATAATTATGACCTTGAAAGGACATTGCCATAAATTAAACCTCTGTATCTTTATTTACTTGCTCAACAACGTTTGTGGAGGAAACAGTCTCTGTCAATGTATATGGTGTGTCCCTGTCATAATTGCGAATGGTGTCAACCTTGCTCATCCACCTTTGATTTATTTAATTGGCTTTGTCTCTAACTGCTTTTACTCTGCATCTGCAGACTTCAAATGCACTATATATTGTTTAATTGATTAGGAATAACGGAGGTGGATTTATCAATCTAAAATTTAAATAAAAAGTACATACAAAACTAAATCGAAGCCTACATAAACCAGGGATCCATTGAGTCTTCTATAACTACGTATATGACATAGGAATAAAATGTCAAAGGACTTGTTGAATATAAAGGGGCATCGAACTATATCCATCAGCTTAATAGTCTTATCTTTGTGTTTTATATTCCGTTTACACTTTTAAATTAGGAATGGCCATGCCAACAAAACATGTAACAGTATTTCGTATATTATTATGTAAAAATATTGAAGAGATTGCTCTTGAGACTATACGGGTTGTTAATTCTAACACCAAGTTATCAGTATTTATCTTTTATGGGTATGTCCAAAGAAAGCCTGTTTCTTGGTTTTGTGTGTATATATATAAATTATATATATATTATATATATATGTATATATATATATGTATATATATATATATATATATATATATATAATTTATAAATACACACACCACTGAGTGAAATTCCGAAAGGATGGTAAGTACTGGATGCGACCGGGGGGGGGGGCATGGCCCCCTGCGGCCCCCCTCTGGCTACGCCCCTGAGCACAGGCTATTTACAACCGAATCCCCGTAAATCAAGCTAATGACTATGAGCTGCTTAAGCAAGAGCTCCTGGACCATTACTCCATTTCCCCTTTGATCTATCGCAAGAATTTCTTTAAATGGGTAAAGAGACCAAGTGAGACCTATGCAGAGTTCGTAAAATCACTTAGGGAACAGTTGCATCTGTGGGTGCGAGGTATGGTACCCCAGGGGCAGGATGTTGATTGGGAGGAATTGTTGCTAAGGTTTAGGTTTGAAGCTGACCCGACCCTAACTCCGCTATGGGAGATGTCAGACAGGGAAGGAAACGCAGGGGAAGGCTATTATGTAGAACGTGGTATCCTGATGTATAGAGGTAAACCTAAGCAGGGTAAACAGGTGCCTGACTGGAAGGTAAAGGACCATTGCAGGTGGTGGTCCCCCGGCCATATAGAGGGAAACTATTAAAGAGGGCACACGATGCCATCACAGCAGGGCATTTTGGCTAGACCCTAGACAGGCTGAAGCACAATTTCACGTGGCCAGGAATTAGGCGGGATGTAGGGGTGTATTGCATGGGATGTGGGTCATGTCAAAGGAATGGTAAGGGGGTGCAGCAACAGTTGGCGCCACTTAAGTCGCTTCCTATAGTGGGCAAGCCATGGGAACTGATTAGTGCTGATTTCGTAGGGCCGCTTCCCCTAACACAGGAAGAATAACAGGTATATATCCTTAACATTATAGATCATGCCACTAGATACATGGAAAGCCATGCCATGCCTAAAGCCGATGCTGAGCATGACAAGACATTTTTCTTTGAAGTTTTCTCCAGACATGGACTGCCACGACAGTTGCTAACTGACAGGGGGAGCACGTTTGTTAGCGAAGTGTTCCGGGGATTTCTGGGAGAGCTAGACATACAGCACCTCCTGACCTGTAGTTACAGACCCCAAAGTAATGGCTCTATAGAAAAGGCAAATGGGACTCTGAAGGCAATGATAAAAATTGCATTAGAAGACAGCGCCTATGAGTAGGACGCATTGTTACCGTGGCTTCTGTTTGCTTACCGCAGTGCCTCACACAGTAGCACGGGTACAGTCCATTCTTTCTTATGTATGGGCGAGAACCGTCTGGACCATTGCAGTTATTGTTTGGTCAGTGGACCGGCGAGACGGAATCGTTGAAGTTCCTATGGACAACTATGTGTATCAGTTGTGCCAACGACTGCAGTGCTGGAGGCCCAGGCAAATCAAGAAGTACAAGGAGACTCTAGGGCCGACCAATATGACAAACGACATAAGGTAAAATTAGTCCGATTTAAACCAGGAGACCTTGTCTTGATTCACCTCCCGTATGGGGGAAACCATTGGTGGGCGCCTGGCAGGGCTTTTATCCCATTTAGGAACAGGTGGGCAGCCAGACATATGTTGTCCATACGCCGGACAAAAGGATAAAGACGCGACATTTGCATGATAACGCCATGCGGCCCTGGACCAGTAGGGAGGACCATAAATTTACTGTAGGGGTTGGTTTAGCTGTAGGACAGACGGTGGGAGACGTTATATTTTATGTGACAAATGCCTCAAAATGTCCTCTTTTCATTGCATATTTTAAAAAAAAGCTCCCAATATAGGAGCGGTGTCCCCCTCCCATACCCTCCCCAACCTAACTATAATTAATTTTCAGGAATAAATGGTTTAATAGGTGAAATAAAAAAAATTATTTCTATTGAAATGTTACGTAGTAGTAGTAATAATGATGATAATCATAATGATAATAATAATAATAATAATAATAATATATATATATATATATATATATATATATATATATATATATATATAACTCTGGAGAAAAACAACACGGTTAATTCACAACAGTCTGTTTCACGGGATGCGACCCGATCATCAGGTGAATGTGGTTAGAATCTAACCACATTCACCTGATGATCGGGTCGCATCCCGTGAAACAGACTGTTGTGAATTAACGTGTTGTTTTTCTCCAGAGTTATACCGCTCTGGCCTAGTCTGTAGGCCATAGAGCACTTTACATCGGAGGGTGACACTACCTTATATATATATATATATATATATATATATATATCTATATCTATATCTATATATATATTTACATACTCTAAGAGAAAAGGGCTCTTTAGGGCTCTTTAAAGAACCGTAAAGGGTTCCGTTAAGAACTCTAAGGTAGTTTGAAGCATAACAGAGTTTTTTTAGATCAGCTGGGTTCTTTTGGATGAAATTGGGTTCTTAATTGTGTTATAGTGTAAAATCATAAATATATATTTACTAAATATTTGAGATAGGCAGGCAAGAAGCCCTCATTGTTAGGACCGACAGCCATGGAACATCGGTTTCAGGCTACATTTGAAGTACATGCGTGAATGGCTGAACCATTGTTACGTCAGCGGTGTCACCATCTGAAGACTCCAGTAGTAAACATAATAACCAATCAGAAAGCGCGTCCTCTGTTGCTATGCCATGGCTGTCGGACCTAACGACAATTATTAAGTAAATAAAAAAAAGATGGACCATATAGTGTGAAAAACGCTAGGAAAATGTCAGATAAGTAATAATTATACGGAAATGATCCCGAAAAGTAACAAATTTAACCGAAATCTACACTAATAGCAAATCCAGCGCCTGTGGTATGAGGCTGGACTGGCGCATTGGTCAGCAGCTCACAACATAAGACTCTATAGGCTATTAGTATAGGGAAGGATATCCGTGTGTTAGATGGGATAAATGGGGCTCCCTATAGTTTAAAAGTCGCGAGTCAACCTGGTTCATTTATATACCATTACGTAGCCTGAAGTAGAAACCAAACATATTGTGGGTTACTGAGGGATAACGTGTTGTAACATTTCAGAAAGCCACAGATTCTACACTTAATTCAGCCATATTAAATATTATATTAATGCCTCATTCTTAACATCTATTTATATATGTGTTAGGATGTTCCACCGATATGTTAGTGTTATTCATGTTTAATTAGTTTTTGTTTTAGATATGTTATTCAGGATTAAAGCCTAGACCAGAAACACAGATTTGGCTATCACCGAGACCATATAGCCACAGGTGCTTGTATTGCTTTTAGTGTAGATTTCGGTTAAGTTTGTAACTTTTCTGGATCATTTCCTTATAACTATTACCATTATTGACGTAATAAGCGCCCCGGGCGCTCTCAAAATTATTTTTCAAATATTTTATACCGTAATAGGCGCCCCCCCCCCCAACCAAACCCACATCTGCCAACTTTCAAAGTGCGTTACGATCCTCTAATTTTAAACTGCGGCTTGTGTATACGTGTTTGACTTCACAGCACATTCAGGACAATTCAGAAAAACCAACGATCTTTTAGCGATGGTTGTGTGAAGTTTTGAAAAATAATAACTAATCCAAGTGATACCGATTTGCAGACGATTTTATTTTGTGTTGTATGAGAGAATTGTATGAATGACTGAAGTTCGATATACAATTTGGATGGTAATAAATGAACTCTTTAATAAAAGTCACCGCCTAATAAGGTAGTGGAATATATAAAATGTTCATATAAAGGTATGTGAAATAGTATTTATTTGAAAGAAAAGATGAAAACATATAATATGGGACGTCGGTACCCCAATGAAGTCGGTCACCTTGCGCAAATACCTTTGACTGAGCCGATATATGACATGTAATGGCATCGCCAATAATTGTCCTTTTTGTCCTTCATTGTGCATGATATGACATGCAAAAGTTAAAAAAAGCAATACAGGCCCTCAGACACCAGCACATTATATTAATTTCAGTGCGTATGCGCACTAAATCCGGGGGTTTGTTTTAAAATTGTGAGGAAATTCGTCATATTTATATCCCGCGGAAACATGGTTCCTTTCTTGAACTTTGTTGACCCGTTATAATACATTCATTTCTTGATGTCGTCCAATAATACAAGCTTGACAAACATTGAATTTCGCCTCACCTGAGGAAAGGCCGCTTCATATTTATAATTATAACACGCTACTGGTTGTCTTGTAATCGAAGTGCCATGTGCGGGTCTCCGTGTATGTCAGTGTGCATGCCAGCTGACAGCGTCTGCATTCACTGGACTCGTGAACATTTTACGCGGTAAATACGGCACCATATGAAAAAATCATCCCTGTTTTAATATGCATATTACGTGCTACTGGGTGGCTTTTAACCAAGTAGGCAAGTTCCCAGCATCCCTTGCGCAAGCGCTTTATACACACAAATAAACCCAGGGCTTTGGGATCTTGAGTACATGGGTAAGCCCCGCACGCTGTCAGCGACATCGACAATTATATCACTGCATACATGTTTCAAGTGAATTACCAAGATATTTTTGTATACTATATATATATACTAAAACATATATTTCAGGGTTGGGAATTCCGTTTCGGTCTGTCAGTTCCGCGATTCCGTCCGCGATCGCGGAAAATCACTGGCTCTACTGTCAGAAGGGTTTCCATAAATTGATTCAATCAAAATCCCTGTGTCAATGCGGCAAGGGCAAACCTTTTCTGACCAATTATTTAACTATATGCACATGTGAATCTGATTTATAAACGTTAAATTAAAAAAAAACAAAAAAAAACAAAAAAAAAAAAAACGAAGCATTGTTATGTTCTCTATTGAGTGTATATTACCACCATACGGACATGATCACCGCGATATTCTCGGCGTCCAGTTCGACCGACGTATTAATGCTGATTGCCGTAAATTATCCTTGGCGGCCCTGAGAACGCTGAAAAACTTGTACCCGTATATAAGACGGTCGCCCTTCTTTGTCAAATATTTTTAGGATAAAATTTATCGTCCTGTACACGTGCAAATACGGTAAGTTTATATATTTCATAACATAATACATCCACATACGTGACTAATTCAGGTCACCCGATTAGCATGGCCACGCCTTCACGGACACTGAAGTCAGTCATTGTTATCTATGACACACTTGACCACTGATTCTGCTGTGTGTAACTAATATTATTATTATCTTAGATGATAAAGCCTAACGGAGATAGAATAAAAACTGGCGGTAACTTTAAAGTTTGGCGGGGATAAATGAAAGCATTACGTTGCCCCATGTTATATTAGCTAGGGTGAAAATTGAGGTTAGGATGGCTCATCCCTTAGTTTTCTTAAGGTGATCTCCGAAATCCGGTAGGGGGCGCTTATTACGGGAGGGGCGCTTATTACGTCAAATATGGTACTTATCTGACTTTTCCTAGCGTTTTTCGCACTATATGGTCCATCTCTTTATTATTTACTAAATATTTGAGATAGGCAGGCAAGAAGCCCCCGCTGTTAGGCCCGACAGCCATGGCACATCGGTTTCAGGCTACATTTGAAGTACATGCGTGACTGGCTGAACCATTGTTACGTCAGCGGTGTCACCATCTGAAGACTCCAGTAGACATAACAACCAATCAGAAAGCGCGTCCTCTGTTGCTATGCCATATGGCTGTCGGACCTAACGACGGGGGCTTCTTGCCCGCCTATCTCAGTTATTAAGTAAATAATAAAGAGATGGACCGTACAGTGTGAAAAACGCTAAGAAAATGTCAGATAAGTAATAGTCATACGAAAATGACCCGGAAAAATAACAAATTTAACCGAAATCTACACTAATAGCAATTCAAGCGCCCGTGATATAGCACACAGATTAGCCTCAGGCTATAACTGTTTCGTTTATGTTCTCAGCTTCTGGGCTATAAATACGGCCCAGCACACTTAGTCAAAACGTAAGTGGAACCTGAAAAATCTAGGGAACCTAGCGACTTTGCAATTTCGTAAATATTAGTGACGTCGTAGCATTGTGAACTCATCACATTATCAGAAGGCTTCAGGACATATGTTGTTTAGTATCATTCTTTAAATATATACAAACCTGCTTATAAGAAGGGATTTTCTTCGTGATTGTGTGATGTGACAAGTGGAGCTATTTGCTACAGTCACACACGGCCGGATTTCGAACCGGGTCCATACGGAATTAAAACCGTATCGACCCGGTTCGACCCGTAGAGACCCGCATTGACCCGCATCGTAACCCGTGTCAATTCCTGATGTATTCGGGGGCTACGATAAGGCAGAGAAAAATTTTTGGTCACGTTCAAAATTTTTGCACGGATGTCATTTCCGTACTGATATCCGTATTGACCCGGTTCGAACCGCATTGACCCGCTTAAACCCCCAGCGTAAAACCGCATGGACCCTTGTTGTATACCGCATTGCCTTCATGCAACGGATTTTGACAAGGTTTATATCCGGTTCGATAGGGGTCGAAAAGGTTTTAGTTAAGGATTTAAAGCGGATTTCTATCCGGTTCGAGACGGGTTAATATGGTTCAAACAGGGTTGATAAGAAATTAATATGGGTCCATCAGGGTTGATAAGGGTAGATAGGGGTCGATAGGGGTCGAACAAGGTCATTTGAGGAGTGTCCAAAAAATCAAATAAATAGGAAGGGCCCCTCTTCTCTACATTCATTCATCATCAACATGAACAAGAAAGAGGTAGAACTGATGCAGGAGCTGCTGGAGCTCAACATACAGGTGACAGACGTTGTTGGCAATGTCCTGATGCACGTCTTACAGAGACAAGAGGAAAGAAGGCGGCAGAGAAGGCAGAGAAGGTGGTGGACACGGCCTTTGATCCTCAGGAGACCCATCCTGGGCCGGTATGCCAGTCTTATGCCAGAGCTGAGATGAGAAGATCACCAGACGTTCAAGAACTACGTCCGTGGGGCCCCCACACCTCTATGATGAACTCCCTCTGAGGTTGCAGCCACGACTCCAGAAGTAATTCACCCACTGGAGGGAACCCATCGGGCCTGGTTTGAGGCTGGCACTCACCCTACGCTTCCTGGCAACTGGTGTCTCCTACCACTCCATCGCCTATGACTTCCTGGTTGCCCACAACACCATCTGGGGCATTGTGAGGCAAGTGTGTGATGCCATTGTGGAAGAGTACATGGAGAAGGCCCGTGACACGCCCATGCAACCACACCAATGGGTAGAGGTAGCTGACGAGTTTCGGCGTAGATGGAACTTCCCCCCACTGTGTCGGTGTTGTGGACGGCAAGCATGTCGCCATCAGAAAACCACCTAAGGGAGGTTCCATCTACTGGAACTACAAAGGCTACAACTCTATTGTCCTCATGGCCATGGTCGATGATGACTATAAGTTTAGATGGGTGCAAGTTGGTGATCCTGGCTCTTACTCTGATGGGCAGATCAGGAGAGAGGCTGACCTCAAGATGCCATTGAGAGGAATATCGCCGGTCTGCCAGATCCTACTCCTCTACCTGCCGACAACCAACCCATGCCATTCTTCTTGGTAGCTGATGATGCCTTTGCGCTGAGGACCTGGCTGATGAAGTTTAGATGGGTGCAAGTTGGTGATCCTGGCTCTTACTCTAATGGGCAGATCTGGAGAGAGGCTGACCTCAAAATGCCATTGAGAGGAACATCGCCGGTCTGCCAGATCCTACTCCTCTGCCTGCCGACAACCAACCCATGCCATTCTTCTTGGTAGCTGATGATGCCTTTGCGCTGAGGACCTGGCTGATGAAGCCATTCTACAAGAGAGCACTTGGCCATTATGGGAGGATCTTCACCTATCGTCTCTGCCGTGCAAGGCGAGTGATGGGGAAAGCCTTCGGCATCCTGGCTCACAGATTCCGTTGCCTACTTGGATTCCTAGAGCTGACTCCAGCCACAGTGGAGAAGGTGGTGAATGCCTGCATTTGTCTGCACAACATCCTGAGGACCAGATACCCTGGTCAACAGAACCACATTCTTAATGCAGAAGATCCGGATCATAACCTTGTTCCAGGGGCTTGGAGAGAAGGTCCTGAGATGGATGATTGCCAGCGTGTCCAGGGAGGCAACAGGGACACTAGGGAGGCCAAGAAGCAGCGCAACCTGTTGAAGCACTACTTTCAGAGTCCAGGTGCAGTTGTCTGGCAGGAGAGGATGATCTGAGTTCATCAGCCCACTGGAGAAACAGTCCTTTTAAGGACTATGGGAAGTACCCAGTTTCAAACGGCCATTTTAAAGGCCACCCAAGTCCTCCCAAAAGAATAAAAAGACTCGATTCTTAAAAAAAATGTTTTAATGTTGCATTAATGTGTCAGTGAATGTTTGATTGAATGAAATGGTTTTCATTTAAAAAATAAAGTTTAAAAAGTTAATGGAAATTTTTAAAGATATATTTTGGGCTTTTCATACAAAATGTTTTACAGGACTCTCAATACTTCTAATACACTGATATTTACAGTCACTTATATCACCACTTCTCCAAGTCACTGAAAAGTTTAACTGCTGCAAGAGTCACTGATGTCACTGAAGTCACTTATTACTGTCTATATACTGGTATGTTGAAATGTGATCCAACTCATTGGGGAGTGAGAAGGAGGACAAGTCCCTTGCAGAAGTACCCTGATCCGGAGGTCTGGGAGTGGAGGCCATGGTCACTGGTAAATCGGCCGCTGTCGTGACCGGTGTGACCTGTGTGGGTGGGGTGGGGTCCCAGCCAGAGGCAAGTCCTGGAGGTGCCCCAAGTGCTGAAGATGGTCCTGGTTGCGGTGCTGATCTGGGACGAGGAGGCAGAGGAGCCAGTGTTTGGGGCTGGTACTGTCTCTCCTACAGGAGGCTGCTGCTGGTCTTGAACTTTTCCACAACGTGGTGGATGTTCGTTTGAAAGTCACAGTACAAAGTGGGGTGTATGCTCGCCAGGCACGCCTCAAACCATTGGGCATAAGCCCGGCGCTCCCTTGAGTTAGGGCTGCTGCTACCACTCAGCGTGACTAACTGCTGCTGCAGGGTACCTTGGTGCTCAAGAATCCCCTTCAAATGTTGTAGTACCTGCTGTGTGTTGTCCCCCTTAGCCTACTGCCTCCTGCCTCGTGACTTGGGCTGAACCCTGGGTGTGTGCTCCTCCAGGGGTGTGGATGGGCGTGTGGTGTCCTCCTCCTCCTCCTCCTGATCCTCCTCCTGACCCTCCTGCTGCGTCTCCTGATGCCTCTGGAACCTCTCAGGAAAAGGAGACTCCAACTTCTGGATGAGCTGCAACAAAAGAAGTCATTATTAGAAAAAGGATGGCAAAATTTTTTAAACATTATTTATGGAGTGGAGACAACTTTGGCTTTTATCTAAATGTTAACAGAAATACTGTACTATAATTATCACATTATTGCAAGATAATAATTATATTACATTATTTCTGGAGAAAAAATTGCCAAATTTGTCCCCCCCCCCCACAAAAACAAATATTTACCCACCCCATGTCCAAAAATTTACCGAAAAATTTAGCACCACTGAATTGACTAAAAATTTACCCCACCCCCTGAAAAATTTTTACCCCACCGAATGACCACAAATTTAACCCACCCTAAAAATCAATTAAAAATGCATCCCACCCAAGCTGAAATCACTGTAAATGGAAACTTACATCTTCCTTGCCTGCTGGCTTGGTCCTCTTGCGGTAAATGCGGGCCTCCAGGATGGGGTCAAAAATGGCCTTTACCCATCTGTCCCTCTCACTCAGTCTGATGGATCCGGAACCATACGCGGGTGTCTTGGTAATCTTTCCATAGAGAGTCCTCCAAGAATCTATGACAGTCTTGAGCCTGGGACCTGCAAAATATAGAACAGAACAAAAATATATGATAATAATTTATTAAATTAAAAATATTCTGGATGATACAATCAAACATGAAGAAGTAGAAAATATGATTTTTACCCCTAGGCCTAAACACATCAACCCAACCCTTAACAAAATATTCCGCACTCCCTGATTACAAAAGTCTCCCACCCCCTCATACATGTTGGCCCCACCCCATTAGCAAAATTTTCCCGTCCTGCACTCCTTTAAAAATCAACCACTGCAACCCCTGCAAAAGAATGCAAATAAGAATTAAAAACTCACCAGTCAACCTTTCAACACCAAGCTCCTCGGTACTGTCATGGAACTTCTGGTCACTGATGCGGGTTTTCATGTAGTCTGGATGGCGGAGGGCCCAGAAGGAGGAGTTGTCACGGTATCATGCCATCACGTCGTCCTCTTGCTCGTGAGTCAGATTTACTTGCGGAGTATAGCGGATATTCTTCTTCCCTGGAGTGGGCTGGGATGAAGTACCTGCCTGTGCCTGTGCCTGGTGCCGGACTGGTCTCCAGGCTCCTGCAAAAGAAGAAATAGAAGAAAACACATTTTAAAATATTTGTATTTTTAAACATGGGAAAATTTTAAGAATTAGGAAACTCAATTTGAAAAAAAAACAATTTTGCCAACAACCCCTAAAATAGTATGTTTTTTCTCCACCCCCTCCCCCAAAAATAAATTGTCCCCCCCCCACCCCCTTCAAATTTCATATTTCCACACCCCAAAACCCAAAATACTTTACCCCACCCGTTACAATAATTGCCCCTACCCCATGACCAAATTTTCCCCCAACCCAACCCCCAAAAATGTATTGTATATTACGCCCACCTGCTCTCTGGGCTGAGCCTTCCTGGCCGACCTTCTGGGCGTGTCTGGGGGTAATGGTATACACAACTCCTGCTGAACTTCTTCTTCGTCCCCTGACTCCTCTCTGGTTCCGGGTTGGTAGGGTGGCCTGGGTGGTGGGCTTGGTAACGTCTTCCCTCTTCTGGCCTTGGACTTTGGTCTTGCACTTCCCTTCTTGTGCGGCATTATGCAGAGCTTCCAGTGAATAGCAGAACTTCTAGTTACAGAGCTTCGGTTCTTGATGAAATCGTTGTGCACTCTTCTGTAGCAGGCGGTGTAATGAAAACCGTCTGCCAGCGCTGCGGTATTTATTCCCGGCACGCAGACCGCATAGTAAACCGTTTTGATCCGTTTCGACCCGTATGGACCCGCATCTAATTCCTGATTGGCCCACACCGACCCGTGTCGACTCGCAGCGACTCGCAGCGGCGAACCTAAAAGAACTCGCTCTGACATCCGGTCCCACCCCCGTTGACCCGTTTCGACCCGCAGCGAACCCTACCGACCCGTACTGGCCCTTTTCATATCCCTGTGGCCAACTTTTAAATCCGCGTACAAAAACCGCATCTAGCCGTTTCTACCCTGCCAGTATGTAAATTACCCTCCATATCGGGACTAATCCGGCTCGTGACCCGGCCGTGTGTGACTGTAGCATATGTATATGCGAATGCATCATCAACCGCACATCATAATAGTATGAATGAGGGTTCTTTGGAACCATGAAAAGATTTTTGTGTAGGTCTGCTTTAAGAAAGGTTAACTATAGTTTTACAATAAAAAGTAAATAAGACAAACGCCTCGTATTAAAACAAATCATTAGCTAGGGATATGTAATTCCTCAATGTATAAACTCATTGTGCCCGAGTTCATAAAATACATCAATGCATTACTGCCGCAACCGGCAGGTATTTGACGCATTGATGTATTTTATGAACTGTTAGCAGCTCTGCTTTTATGTATCGAGCATTTTTATCTTGGAATGGCAACCAAACCTTTTTAGGAATATATATATATATAAAATATATAAAAAGAAAGTAAAAAATGTACTATTTTCAGCCCATCACTAGGTGGTAAGTACGCTTATTGAATCATCAGTGCTGCAAGATATCTAACCAGATAATATATTTTAAGCTTTATATCATCTGAAGTACTACAGTTAACATAGATTGATCAAAAATAGAGGAAATTAATGATTTAATAATGAAAGATCTGTCATTATATCACAGGTACAGTCAGAGGAGTGTATATACATGTGGAGTATACACCTCACACTCTAGATGAAGGAAGACATGACCGCTAAATGCCTCACTCAGGTCGTCAGTGGTCTGTCTTTATATCACAGGTATAGTCAGAGGAGTCTATGTACACGTGGAGTATACACCTCACACTCTAGATGAAGGAAGACATGACCGCTAAGTAGCTCACTCAGGTCGTCAGTGGTCTGTCTTTATATCACAGGTACGGTCAGAGGAGTCTATGTACACGTGGAGTATACACCTCACACTCTAGATGAAGGAAGACATGATCGCTAAATGCCTCACTCAGGTCGTCAGTGGTCTGTCTTTATATCACAGGTACAGTCAGAGGAGTCTATGTACACGTGGAGTATACACCTCACACTCTAGATGAAGGAAGACATGACCACTAAGTATCTCACTCAGGTCGTCAGTGGTCTGTCTTTATATCACAGGTACGGTCAGAGGAGTCTATGTTCACGTGGAGTATACACCTCACACTCTAGATGAAGGAAGAGATGATCGCTAAATGCCTCACTCAGGTCGTCAGTGGTCTGTCTTTATATCACAGGTACAGTCAGAGGAGTCTATGTACACGTGGAGTATACACCTCACACTCTAGATGAAGGAAGACATGACCGCTAAGTATCTCACTCAGGTCGTCAGTGGTCTGCTTTATATCACAGGTACGGTCAGAGGAGTCCATGTACACGTGGAGTATACACCTCACACTCTAGATGAAGGAAGACATGACCGCTAAGTATCTCACTCAGGTCGTCAGTGGTCTGTCTTTATATCACAGGTACGGTCAGAGGAGTCTATGTACACGTGGAGTATACACCTCACAATCTAGATGAAGGAAGACATGATCGCTAAATGCCTCACTTAGGTCGTCAGTGGTCTGTCTTTATATCACAGGTACAGCCAAAGGAGTCTATGTACACGTGGAGTATACACCTCACACTCTAGATGAAGGAAGACATGATCGCTAAATGCCTCACTCAGGTCGTCAGTGGTCTGTCTTTATATCACAGGTACAATCAGAGGAGTCTATGTACACGTGGAGTATACCCCACACACTCTACATGAAGGAAGACATGACCGCTAAGTATCTCACTCAGGTCGTCAGTGGTCTGTCTTTATATCATAGGTACGGTCAGAGGAGTCTATGTACACGTGGAGTATACACCTCACACTCCAGATGAAGGAAGAAATGACCGCTAAATGCCTCACTCAGGTCGTCAGTGGTCTGTCTTTATATCACAGGTATAGTCAGAGGAGTCTATGTACACGTGGAGTATACACCTCACACTCTAGATGAAGGAAGACATGACCGCTAAGTATCTCACTCAGGTCGTCAGTGGTCTGTCTTTATATCACAGGTACAGTCAGAGGAGTCTATGTACACGTGGAGTATACACCTCACACTCTAGATGAAGGAAGACATGACCGCTAAGTATCTCACTCAGGTCGTCAGTGGTCTGTCTTTATATCACAGGTACGGTCAGAGGAGTCCATGTACACGTGGAGTATACACCTCACACTCTAGATGAAGGAAGACATGACCGCTAAGTATCTCACTCAGGTCGTCAGTGGTCTGTCTTTATATCACAGGTACGGTCAGAGGAGTCTATGTACACGTGGAGTATACACCTCACAATCTAGATGAAGGAAGACATGATCGCTAAATGCCTCACTTAGGTCGTCAGTGGTCTGTCTTTATATCACAGGTACAGCCAGAGGAGTCTATGTACACGTGGAGTATACACCTCACACTCTAGATGAAGGAAGACATGACCGCTAAATGCCTCACTCAGGTCGTCAGTGGTCTGTCTTTATATCACAGGTACAGTCAGAGGAGTCTATGTACACGTGGAGTATACACCTCACACTCTAGATGAAGGAAGACATGACCGCTAAGTATCTCACTCAGGTCGTCAGTGGTCTGTCTTTATATCATAGGTACGGTCAGAGGAGTCTATGTACACGTGGAGTACACA
Organism: Sipunculus nudus; assembly: GCA_026874595.1. Taxonomy (NCBI): domain Eukaryota; kingdom Metazoa; phylum Annelida; class Sipuncula; order Golfingiida; family Sipunculidae; genus Sipunculus; species Sipunculus nudus. Next base: position 44,700,239 of record CM049308.1, read on the forward strand.
CCTCACACTCTAGATGAAGGAAGACATGATCGCTAAATGCCTCACTCAGGTCGTCAGTGGTCTGTCTTTATATCACAGGTACAGTCAGAGGAGTCTATGTACACGTGGAGTATACACCTCACACTCTAGATGAAGGAAGACATGACCACTAAGTATCTCACTCAGGTCGTCAGTGGTCTGTCTTTATATCACAGGTACGGTCAGAGGAGTCTATGTACACGTGGAGTATACACCTCACACTCTAGATGAAGGAAGACATGATCGCTAAATGCCTCACTCAGGTCGTCAGTGGTCTGTCTTTATATCACAGGTACAGTCAGAGGAGTCTATGTACACGTGGAGTATACACCTCACACTCTAGATGAAGGAAGACATGACCGCTAAGTATCTCATTCAGGTCGTCAGTGGTCTGTCTTTATATCACAGGTACGGTCAGAGGAGTCCATGTTCACGTGGAGTATACACCTCACACTCTAGATGAAGGAAGACATGACCGCTAAGTATCTCACTCAGGTCGTCAGTGGTCTGTCTTTATATCACAGGTACGGTCAGAGGAGTCTATGTACACGTGGAGTATACACCTCACAATCTAGATGAAGGAAGACATGATCGCTAAATGCCTCACTTAGGTCGTCAGTGGTCTGTCTTTATATCACAGGTACAGCCAGAGGAGTCTATGTACACGTGGAGTATACACCTCACACTCTAGATGAAGGAAGACATGATCGCTAAATGCCTCACTCAGGTCGTCAGTGGTCTGTCTTTATATCACAGGTACAATCAGAGGAGTCTATGTACACGTGGAGTATACCCCACACACTCTACATGAAGGAAGAGATGACCGCTAAGTATCTCACTCAGGTCGTCAGTGGTCTGTCTTTATATCATAGGTACGGTCAGAGGAGTCTATGTACACGTGGAGTATACACCTCACACTCCAGATGAAGGAAGAAATGACCGCTAAATGCCTCACTCAGGTCGTCAGTGGTCTGTCTTTATATCACAGGTATAGTCAGAGGAGTCTATGTACACGTGGGATATACACCTCACACTCTAGATGAAGGAAGACATGACCGCTAAGTATCTCACTCAGGTCGTCAGTGGTCTGTCTTTATATCACAGGTACGGTCAGAGGAGTCTATGTACACGTGGAGTATACACCTCACACTCTAGATGAAGGAAGACATGATCGCTAAATGCCTCACTCAGGTCGTCAGTGGTCTGTCTTTATATCACAGGTACAGTCAGAGGAGTCTATGTACACGTGGAGTATACACCTCACACTCTAGATGAAGGAAGACATGACCGCTAAGTATCTCACTCAGGTCGTCAGTGGTCTGTCTTTATATCACAGGTACGGTCAGAGGAGTCCATGTACACGTGGAGTATACACCTCACACTCTAGATGAAGGAAGACATGACCGCTAAGTATCTCACTCAGGTCGTCAGTGGTCTGTCTTTATATCACAGGTACGGTCAGAGGAGTCTATGTACACGTGGAGTATACACCTCACAATCTAGATGAAGGAAGACATGATCGCTAAATGCCTCACTTAGGTCGTCAGTGGTCTGTCTTTATATCACAGGTACAGCCAGAGGAGTCTATGTACACGTGGAGTATACACCTCACACTCTAGATGAAGGAAGACATGATCGCTAAATGCCTCACTCAGGTCGTCAGTGGTCTGTCTTTATATCACAGGTACAATCAGAGGAGTCTATGTACACGTGGAGTATACACCTCACACTCTACATGAAGGAAGACATGACCGCTAAGTATCTCACTCAGGTCGTCAGTGGTCTGTCTTTATATCATAGGTACGGTCAGAGGAGTCTATGTACACGTGGAGTATACACCTCACACTCCAGATGAAGGAAGAAATGACCGCTAAATGCCTCACTCAGGTCCTCAGTGGTCTGTCTTTATATCACAGGTATAGTCAGAGGAGTCTATGTACACGTGGAGTATACACCTCACACTCTAGATGAAGGAAGACATGACCGCTAAGTATCTCACTCAGGTCGTCAGTGGTCTGTCTTTATATCACAGGTACAGTCAGAGGAGTCTATGTACACGTGGAGTATACACCTCACACTCTAGATGAAGGAAGACATGACCGCTAAGTACCTCACTCAGGTCGTCAGTGGTCTGTTTTTATATAACAGGTACAGTCAGAGGAGTCTATTGTACAGGTGGAGTATACACCTCACACTCTAGATGAAGGAAGACATGACCGCTAAGTACCTCACTCAGGTCATCAGTGGTCTGTCTTTATATAACAGGTACAGTCAGAGGAGTCTATGTACACGTGGAGTATACACCTCACACTCTAGATGAAGGAAGACATGACCGCTAAGTACCTCACTCAGGTCATCAGTGATCTGTTTTTATATAACAGGTTCAGTCAGAGGAGTCTATTTGTATACGTGGAGTATACACCTCACATTCTAAATAAAGGAAGACACGACCACTAAGTACCTCACTCAGGTCGTGAGTGATCTCTCTTTATATCACAGGTACAGTCAGAGGAGTCTATGCAATACACTAAATCAATACAATTATACAGTAAAACAACGGTATAGCAACAAGTCAATACAATCACAGAGAAAATAATGTATGTGCACAGTACCTGGATACCAACACCATCACAACGATAAGTCCTTTAAATGTAAACTCTCGGAGAATGACAGTCCAGTGTAAAGTTCTTGCCACAACCCAGAAAGTAAACTAAAGTCCAAATGCATAAAATCTAGGAGAAAGTCTTCGAAAATGTATAATTGCCGCATTCGTCGGATAAGGTCCTAGAATCTGACACACGCTTCTGCGTTCGCTGGAATCTTCTCTGCTGTTCTCTCTCTCTGCCTCCTGCTTAAACACAGCCCCTTATATACTCTTCACCCCAAGCCGAGAATTTTCCACCTCTCGAGCAGTCTATAAGATCTTGCCCAACACGCGTTTCAGGAATTCTTTAGAAAAACAGCGCTGTGTATCTCTACAGACCAAGCTCATCACGTGATCCACGACCGGGCGTGATTACCCAAGGCTCACATGACAGAGTTCAACGGATTAAACATAGAATGTAATACTCGGCCAGACACGAGCGCCACAACAGGAGCTACGCATGTGTCACATAATAAAAGAGCACCTGTAACAATATATATATGTAAACATATATATATATATATATATATATATATATATATATATATGTAAACAGTGACTCGTCATCTTGGATTATGACTTGGTCATCAAAGGACTGGGAAAAGAATGCTTATGTGTTATGTGTTGAGACAAATATTTAATGTCACTAAAGTTTTCTATACATAATGTATAGCATAATGTAACGTCTTTTGTATATGAACAGCCTAATGCTGCTATTCATATCATTTTAAATACTTGATGAAAATAAAATATTATATGTAGTGAAAATTATCATATTTTTTGGATTTTGTATTCATTAATAATACCGAGTGATTTTACTTCAAATGCAGAATGGATGAGCTTACACACTACAGCTAGCAGCTGCTCCAGGGCCTTGAATGGTTTCATTCCCTGATTTTGCTGGCCATAATTACTTCCCTCCCAGTTAAAGTTCTTTGCCACCTCGTTTATTGTGATGGCTCTCAGCACTCCGCGTGTGATTGGATCCGTGTTGGAGCCCCAAATCTTTCCGAGATGAAGCACCTGCAAGTTATAAAGAAGCATTCATTCAATGCTAGCTTTGACAGGGTTAGATTCATTCTCGTCAGGAAGGTACCTTCCATTTAAAAGAAACATGGAGGAAGAGGAATTGTCTTGAGAACTTGTCATTTTCAGACATGAGGGTCTGCAACTTTTGACATCTCATTTGCTACCAGTATATTCTAAGCATTAATTAAATGGACAAAATTGGTCCTTGGAAAGTGAATCAAAACATGAAACCTAGTAACACAAACTAGAGTACAGTTTTATTTTCTGTGCATTTTCATTTTTTAAGACTTTCAAAGATCATAAATATACACTGTCTGTGTCTCAAAAATTTATTAGTGGCTCACATAAAGATGCTGACTAAAGTAAACATATCTATGATTCTTTCTGGGTTTGTTATATTTTTAGAAAAATAAATAAAATCATATAAACATATTTATAAAGATATGCATATATCCATGTTGAAATTGCTTATGTAGCCAATTTATGATGTGGTCAGCTGAGAGTGTTTGGATAGCAAAACACAAAATTATTCTTTTTTTTTTTAAATTTCAAGAATGTATTAAAATAACCTTCATTAATGTATTTTCTCTTCCTTATCACCCATATGTTAATCTTTGTAGCTTCTGAAAAGAGAATTCTCACAATTCTTGAAAAGCTGACAGAAAGGTTGACTTGACAATCCAGCTGCTGCACATTCTCAGATTAGGCACGCATTAAATCAGATCAACATGATTTAAGATAAAACAAGGGAGCTGTGGGTCACGGCGCTCAGCTAAAATTGATTATGAAATTATTTGAGAGAAAGAAGGAGAGACAGAAAGAGATAATGAACAGAGAGGGGATGAAATAGAGAGAAAATGCATTTGTACAATAACCTGAGAAAGAATGGTAGAAAGGAAAATGGAGAGAGAAAGAGAAGAGAATACTTGTATACGATAACATGAGAGAGAGAGGAGGAGAGACAGGAAGAGAAAATAAGAGAGAGAAAGAAAGAGAGAGATTGCTTTTTATGGTATTTATAAAGCGTCAGAAAAAACCGACCCGTTTATCGAAGACACATCCATTTGGGGTGACACGTCTCAGTTTCAGTTAATTAGGAGGTTATAACTGACCAGAATTGACCTTGCAAACATATCTCAGCAGTTGTGTGGCATGTGATAAGCCAATAAGGGTAACTATGGTTACACATATCTTTTCTCAACATTTTTACAATTTAAGTAAAAGTTTCACAAGAAAACAAAAGGCCTGCTTATTTCCCCTGTTAAGTTTGAGGGCATGTCAAATAACCAAGTACATATTAAATTCATATATTACCCCACAATTGGCTCGTGATTATTAGTCCCCTGAATATGGGGCCTTATTTTGTGCATAATGTCTGTTTTGACGTTCTCACAGTTCCCTGCCATGTCCATTTAATAAGTTTGTGGTAAGGTGTCACGACAGAATAGACTAATTTCTAAAAAAAATAGTTTTCAATTGTTAATATGAAAAATGATATAAGGTAGGTTATTATTTCCAAAATTAATAGTTAGGCATTTTTCTCTTTCTTCCCTAGAGGCAAACATTCTTGAATTCTTTGACTTGCAAATAAATAATCATGAATAAACAGGTGGGCAGGGGTAGTGGAAAGGACTACAAACAAGGGGGTTGGTATTATTAAAAAAAAATAATAATAAAAAAGCGATACTCTAACCCCTTGAATAATGACCCTGCATGTAGAATCATATAAAATATTTTTGCCAACTTTTCTTTCAAGTGAACCCCCCCCCCTTGTTTACCCATCGCAATTTTGCATAAAAGATTAAATCAAAATGGCTTTTGAGTGTTTTCTCAGATTCTTCAAAGTTTATAAACAGGGATTTAAACACTGATGTTTCTATAATATATACTGAAATGATAAGATAAACTGTTTTGATGTGTAATTGCCATATTACACTAATGTAATTTAGTTAATGACCTCAGATTAACCTCAAAATGTTGATAAATGACAAATAATTTTTAACGATGTAGAGGCACAATTCCATGTTTATATTATTGAAAAGTATACTAGATACTGCTGTAGGTAAAGCTGAACTATTATCTGAGTTTAAAAAACATGTCTAACACACTGTCATTATTATTTTTTTTTTTGTTTACTTTGTGTAAAGATGGAAGTGCTTGAATATCTTCACCAAGTGCCTATTTTGAAGGGGTTAGAACATGAAGCTAGTATTCCCATGAAGTTAATACCCTGCCTACCTAAATCTTGATTGTAACTAATGGGGTTGTAGCCCTATATTGTTCTCACCCAACTCCTCTGTGGCTATGCCTAGGAAATGCCCATTTTGGTGTTGAAGTGTTGGGAACGATGTCCATTTTGGAGTTGAAGTGTTGGGCACAATGCCTATTTTGTTGTTGAAGGTTTGGAAACGATGCCCATTTTTGGTGAAGATGTGCTGGGAACGATGCCCATTTTGGTGTTGGAGGTGTTGGGAACGATGCCCATTTGGTGATGAAGTGTTGAGAACGATGCCCATTTGGTGATAAAGTGTTGGGAACGATGCCCATTTTGGTGATGAAGTGTTGGGAACGATGCCCATTTTGGTTTTGAAGTGTTGGGAACGATGCCCATTTCGTACTCAGGGGCAGACATGGGGTCAATTCTGAATTGAATTGGCATTGAAGGGGAAATTTAATGAAGTGTTATTGAATTGAATGGGAAAAGGTGAAAATGAAATAAATTGAATTGGAATTGAAGTACCGGTATACAGGCTCCGTTGAATTCATCTGAATTGATGAACAAAAGTTCCAAATCTCATATTTTCCTGAGTGCCGCTCATTTGAGGTTGCTCAAGGTCAGTTTGAAAATCAGCTATGCACTATCTGATTAAAGTCAAACACAAATGCCTCTCATGGCTGACACAGTGAACAGCTTCCTAATTGCATCAGCAGTTTCAGCACATCAGAGATGGGATAATATAGATATAAGATATATATATAGTATTAGAAATTTTACAGCTTTTCAAAGTTAAGTGGTAATATAATAGATATAAAATTGAGCTTTAAGTCAGGGTGTCACTTTTTGCCATGTTTTTTAGTCAGATGAGCACACATTGTAGCAGTGGGACATAAAAAACTTTTAACTTACCATCTAAGGAGTTTCTGGTAAAATCTTGAAAGCCCTAAATAAAGTCACTGTAACCTAATTTCTATGGACTATGGGCTAAAAGCATGATTTGAGTACTCTTGAATATATTCAACCCACGGTTCAAGGTTCGAAATATTTTGAACAGATCATAACATAAATAATAAATGTATGCGTTACCCGTATGTCAAATTTAGCTGGGCGTCATGGCCCATGGGCCACTTGTTAAGTAATAATTTGACAGTCGGCAAGCAGAGCACCGATAATATATTAATTTTTGGTCAAGAATAAATACTTTATTTTAACTACACACGTCACACTGACAATCATGGTTGCTATGCAACATTAGGACTATTGTATAACTAGGAATTTTAGAGGGTATCTTAATTGCCTACAGCCTTAATTGTTCATAACCCACTGCGATCACCGTGCACCATATATACTTCACCGCATATTAACTGTGATGAAATGTGGTTGAAAATTGTAATATTGGTAATATTGTTCGAAACATTGTGATTATCACATCACATTTTTGTTCGGTTACATAAACAATTAAAAATATGAAGCAAAACGAATACCCAAATCATTTTTGTTTTTGACTGCATCTGTTTAAACTTTGCCATCAGTTTGTTGCATTCTCTCGGTCACCGTCCCCCAGTCTGACTCCCAATCTGTTTGTGTCGTTCCAGTGACGTTTCAGCTCTCCCCAGATTTTTATATTTGGTATAACGGTGATTTTCCGCAATATCAAGGTGTTAAATATGTGCCCATTATATGTTCACAATGCGTCACTTCCAATATATTGTTGCATCGCAGGTAGCAGTTTATTGTATTCTGAGTTGGTTGGTGTAACTGATGTGTTCCTACCCGAGACTCCTTCAAAATGAGCATGCATGGACACTGCGCTGAAGGTCATACTCTGGTGTGTCCAAACAGCCAGCCTTGTAGGCTAATTTTCGCAGGTCGAGATAAGTACAGTGAAACTCCGTCAGCAACCTCCCCAATAAAGTGAAGGTAAGGTTTATATGCTGCTGTTTATATTTAATCAGCTGCGGTATAAAAAATACAATGCAGTGCAGTTACAGTGACTGATATTTCCGACTTGTGAATAACTGTGATACAAAGGAGCAGACAGGCAGGGCTGCGCAACTCTCAGCGATTACCTCAGGGATTATAGAATGCATGGAGTCAAAACAATATTTATTGAGTGTTTTTCTACGTTCTTTTAAAAGAGTGCATGACTGGAAATGAAATGAATGGAAATTAAACAAAGTACATGTACATGAAAAAAAAAACACGATAATTAACATAAAACAGTTAACAAGTAACATAAATTGGCACATGCAACCCCGGGGTCAGCATTCTCTATATCACCACTGAGCTACAACAGGTGTTGTTTGTGTGTGTGTGTGTGTGTGTGTGTGTGTGTGTGTGTATACATACATACAGCTTATTGCGGACCGCCATCTGCCGAGTATTTGTGAAACTATTCCTTATTTAAACAGATTTCATGCATTTGGGTAATTTATCAGGAAGGTGAAATAAAATAAGCAGTATATATTAAATGCAATAATTAATGATTAATCTACGTATATCATGCTTGCATATATATGTATGTTCATTTATGGAACCTATTGTGCAATGGAAGTGCTCATATGTATCACAGAGTCACAATTAATTCTGTATTACTTAAGTACCGTCTTTTCCTAATTAGCGTTTGAATATTCAGTAACTTTAACTCCTTAAATCTCTTAGTTACAAAGCCTTATTTTTCATTGTGCAAAATTAAGCTTTTAAAGGTCTTACTTCTCATACATTTTAGAGGATAGGTCTTATAAAAGTCTTACTCTTTATTTCCCATAAACTGAATTAATAAGTTTTATTTCAGTTTTGAATATTGCGAGAAGAAAGCAAATACATGTATGAAATAAACCTGAAGGAAGCAACGTTTAGACTGCATGTTTAGACTACCATGGGTCTAACGACCATGCATGGGGGCACCTGCATGCGGAGTATTTTAAAAACGGAAGTCCTGGAATAAATTCGAATCAGAAGACATGGGTGCACAAGTTTCGGTGGTGTGAAAGGGGGCTCAAAACTTCTTTCCTTTGCTCTGTTGTACGCTTTTCCTGAAATCATGTGACCTCTGCAGTTTCTGCATGTCGGCAGATGCGCATCAACTGTATTTTGAACTTAATGTAATGACCCGCCGACGATCATGTTGAGCTGTCTGTGTTTGGCGACAATGCAAACTAGACAACCAGAGGTTGAGCGCTTGCCGGAATGCAAAATGTGGACATGAAAAGGTGTGAAACAAGTGGTCGAAGTAAGGAAAAGCCAAACAAAATGAGGTAAAGTTGAAATTGATACGATCATTTTTTGACTAAATTATGACGATAATAAAGTTTCAAGGTTTTACAATTATCTAGACCTTGACCTTTCACCTATATTGACCAAAAACAACAGGCTACCTAGAATTTTGGTTTTTCATCATCTCTGTAAGTTTCAAGGTGATTGCTACCAAATTGTGGCATGTAGTATGCTAAAATGTCAGACTGATCATCTATAGGTCGTTGACGAAATTGACAGAAACAGAGGAACAGTGAGATATACTGACAAGGTGACCCAAGGCCAACAAAAGTTGATTATACCATGATATTGAGAATGGAAAGACGAACAAAATGACCTTAGAATGAGGCTGATACGACCAATTTTGACCAAGTTATGAGGAAAATAAGGTTTCGTGGTTTTTTGATGGACTTGACCTTTGACCTACTTTGACCATAAAACTATAGGGCAACTAGAAATTTAATTTTTCATCATACCTACAATATAAGTTTCAAGGAGATTGTGGCAAGATTGTGACCAGAAGAGGGCAGACAAACAAACAGACAGAGAGACAAACAGACAGCCAAGATGACACAAGGTCAACGAAGGTTGATCATACCGTGATAAGGGGAATGGAAAATGAGGTAAGAATGAGGCTGATACGACAAATTTTGACCAAGTTGTGAAAAAGTTTTGACTTTCTTCAATGACCTTGAGCTTTGACTTTTTTAAATAATACACGTACAGCTTCAAGGATACGTTCCGATATACAAAAAAATGCAACATAAAAATGCAAATGGAAGTTACAACATGATGCCTACTAAACTGTGTCCTGTAGAATACTATTTGTAAGACGCAAGAGCTAGCAAAAAAGCAAAATTGAGGTAAATGATAAACAGACAGACATACTGAAAAAGTGACACATCTGAGGTAACAGATTACTAGATAAAATATTACGGAGAAATTTCAGAGGAAAAAAATGAGCGTAAGATTATGTAGGTAAAGTTATATATTGGAGATATAGTCAAAAATATATTGTGATATGTTGTGGTGTTAATGGTGCAGCGCCTCCTAGCGGCCATATTCCAAAACATGAAAAACAATTTCGAGACGTTAACGTAGGACATAAGAAATATCAGTTTCAAGATGATATCTTGCATACTTGTGGGGTCTAGGATATCATCAAATGGTATCTCGAAAGATCTCGTTTGACGAGATATTTTGCGAGATATTGCGAGACCTGTAATAAATACTTGTAGTTCTTATTGAAATCTACCTAATGCAAAAAAAAAAAAAAAAAAGACTTCTGTAGCTTTAAAGCTGACAAAGTTAGAAATATAAGACCTTTTATTTTCGATTATCATGAGATTTTCCCAAAAAATGCGTCGCCATGGTAACAGCAGATTTGAGATATCTACATATCAGAAAAAAAGGCCAAGGAATGACAAACAAAATGAGGTAAGAATGAAGTTGATACGACAATGTTTTCCAAGTTTTGAGGAAAATAAGGTTTCACGGTTTTTCGATGGCCTTGACCTTTGACCTATTTTGTCCAAAAACAATAGGGCACCTAGAATTTTGGTTTTTCATCACCTCTGAAAGTTTCAAGGTGATTGTGGCAAGGGGAGTGCAGACAAACAAACAGACAGACAATCAGACAGACAAACAGACATACGCAACTGACCAACATGCTTGCCGAAATTTTTGATTCCGGCAAGCAACAATTGAGTGAGAAATTCCGGAAACTTAAGCATGCAAGTGTTTGGTCCTATAATATATGGTCAATTTTCCTTTTTAAGGTTCATGTATGGTATGCAGGTTCATGTACGTTAAATTCATGTATGAATATTAATTGCACTAAAAGGTTAATGTTATTGCATGACTCGTGTAAGTACAGGAGGGTTCGTAATATTAAAAGGTGCTCGAAAGCGTGATAGGTTTTTACGGAAAAGTGTTTAAAAATGAACGTTGAAATAAAATTGATTTGTGTTTGAGTTGGTATTCAGAAGATGTTACAATAATGATTTCTAAACTAGCCAGCATTAAGATAAGCATGATCACCGTATATACGACTGATACACGTTTTCTGTAACTTAGATTTAGGCTCGTCCTGCACAAGGTCAGTATTATGACTTAGTGGCCGGTTAAAGTCAGTAAAACTCCAGACGGGTAGAACACAACATCACTTTATTCCATCATGGCCGTTCCAGCTGTTCACACACACAAATACGTGTCGCCCTCTGGCGGTACCGTAAATATTCGGTAATACCGTAATATCAAGATATAACATCTTCCTCCCTCTTTAGTTAAAACATTAGTTGTGACATATAGAAAAGAACTCTTAATGTACTCTGATCACTCTGAACGGATAGGCATATATATTTAAAAACTTGAAAAAATGTACTTTCTCCTGAAATATGCATGTCTGTACTGGGTGAAAGTTAAACGAAATAAATATTTACCTTGGAGTAAAATAGTTGGTATTTTACCAAAGTTTTGTAAACCAGTTTAGATGAAAACATTCAAATCTGTTATCCTGTATCTATGCAATTACCTTTCAATATCAAATACAAATTGTTATGGAAACATTGCCTCCAAGTTCGTTACAGAGTTTGTTGCCTTAATACTACAAACAACTAATAAAGTTAATCTTAATCTAGTCATGGTTCATACCTCTGTGTTGGCCGACGATTACGTTTACTTTTCCTGACAGGTTCAACCTCACTTGGAACTACTTGTTCACTTTGTATAACTTTAGTTTGGTCAATACTCATCTGATTACTGTCAGCATTACTTTGTGATTGTTTACTAGCATGTTCACCTGAACTCTCAGCTACAGCTGGTGGAAGTATGCAAGATGTACTCAAGTTAGATGGTACCTCTTGTGAATACATATTATCACCAGTAAACACATCATTAACACTACATATTACAGAAGTAGTAGTCTGTTCATTACCAAGTCCAACAGAAGAACTGTCCAAACTATCTGGTTCATCACTAGCCTTGCGAATTTGATCAACATGTCTTCTCCACTGATCACCATGGTCCATTGACACTGTATAACTTACTGGACCTGTGCGATTCGAGATAATACCGGATTTCCATTTATCTTCACCAGCACGATAATCACGACACTGCACTGATTCACCTTGTTTGAATTCACGCAGCTTTCCTCCCCTCTGAGATATCGCGATCTCCTGACTTTGTTCTACTTTACATTGTAGGTTTGGTTTTAACAAGTCTAACCGTGTACGGAAATTTCGACCTATAAGCAAGTTAGCTGGCGAAGCACCTGTTGTTGCGTGAGGAGTAATCCGATAACGAGCGAGGAAACAGTCAAGCTTTTGCTGTAATGTTCCTGGATCATATCTAGCAGCTTTTAGTCCATTTTTGAATGACTGAACGAGTCTCTCAGCTGCCCCATTGGTCGACGCATGATAAGGAGCGCTAAATATGTGCTTTATACCATTGTTTCTGGTAAATTCCGCAAATGTCTCTGATCGGAACTGTGGACCATTATCCGAAACTATCTGAACTGGTAATCCGAATCTAGCAAAAACAGAACGGAGTGCGGAAACTGTCCATTCAGCCGATGTGGTTTTTGTCATCACAATTTCAGGCCATTTTGTTGAAGCATCCACTACGACAAGAAACATGTTATTCATGTATGGTCCCGCAAAATCTATGTGAACGCGAGTCCATGGCGTTTTCGGGTATTCCCACGGATGAAGAGGAGCGAGTGATGGCGTGTTTTGCGTTTTACGACATCCGCTACCATTACGCGCTAACTTCTCAACCGCTTCATCAAAATTTGGCCACCACACGTAGGATCTGGCAAGTGATTTCATTCTGCTAATACCTGGATGACCAACATGGATCTCTCGTAGCACTGCATTACGACCTTGCGGTGGTATAATAACGCGACATCCCCATAGTAAACAGTTCAGCTCTCCGACGAAGGAATGGTTTCACGTCATCATCACATGCTGCTGCCCAATCACCTGATTTCACATAGCTCAGCACTTTGGACATAATCGGATCACGACGTGTCCATCTGCGTATGTGGCTGACTATAACAGGTGTATTGTTCATATGCTCTAACATTAGAACCTTGTTTCCAGCTTGTGGCACTTTAGCGGGCTGATCAGGTAACGGCAATCGACTGAGACAATCAGCATTGCTGTGATCTTTGCCTTCTCGGTACTTGATCCTGTACGAGTATGCTGCTAATGTCAGTGCCCATCTACGAATTCTGTCTGCAGCCATCTGTGGTATAGCCCTATCCTCTCGAAATAATCCCAGTAAGGGTTTATGATCGGTGTAGATGGTAAAGGTACGCCCATACAAGTATTGGTGGAATTTTTTTACACCAAATATCACACTGAGACCTTCCTTATCAATTTGGGCATAATGTTTCTCTGCTGGTGCCAGTGTGCGCGAAGCATAGGCTATTGGGCGTTAGGAGCCATCCTCCATACGATGTGACAATAGGCCCCAATGCCATAAGGTGAGGCATCACACGACAAAACAAGTTCTCTGTCACTGTCATAGTGAATGAGCAACTTTGCCGACTGTAACATGTCTTTAGACTTCTGGAATGCACCCTCTTGTGTAGGTCCCCATTTCCAAGTCTGGCCTTTTCTCAACAGTTCATGGAGCGATGCCAGTTCTGTTGACGTATTTGGCAGATATATGTGGTAATAATTAAGCATTCCCAGGTATGACTTCAACTGGGTGACATTTTCTGGTGTTGGTGCCTCAATTATTGCACGAACTTTCTCTGGCACTGGTTTCACTCCTTTACTTGAAATACAATGTCCTAAGTACACAACCTCATCTGCCATGAATGAGCACTTGCTACGTTTCAGACGCAGTCCAGCATCACTTAATCTCCGAAACACGTTTTCCAGGTTCTGCAAGTGAACTGCTTCCGATTCACCAGAAATTAGGATATCATCGATCCTGACCACAACATAAGGAATTCCTTGCAACAGGTTTTCCATTATTCTCTGATAGATTCCTGGTGCCGACGAAATTCCGTATGGCATGCGTGTATAACGAAACAGTCCTTTGTGGGTATTAACTGTTGTATACTGTTTTGAGGAATCATCCAGCAAAATCTGTTGATAGGCATGACTGATATCTAATTTGGTGAACTGCTGACCCCCATTCAGTGTGACAAACAAATCTTCAGTCTTTGGTATAGGATAATTGTCAAGTTTTGACACTTTGTTCACTGTGACTTTGTAGTCACCGCAGATTCGAAGAGATTTGTCTTCCTTAACAATGGGCACGATTGGCGCTGCCCAATCACTGAAATCAACAGGCTCCAGTGTGCCTTCTTTGACTAATCTATCAAGTTCTGTTTCAATCTTGTCTTTAAGCACATATGGAACAGGTCTAGCTTTGCAATAAATTGGCTGTGCTTCACTATCAACTATTATCTTAGCTTTAGCACCTTGCAGTGTTCCCTGTCCTGATTCAAACAACTGTGAATATTTATCACACAACATTTTCACAGGATGAGACTTACTTTCATCAACATGAAGTAATCTTGGCCAGTTCAGTTTTAAGACGCTCAACCAGTTACGTCCTAACAATGGGTGTGTGTCACTTGTCATAACTTCAACTTGCAAGTTTGGCTCTTGATTTTCATAGTTTACAGGTAACAAGGCTGATCCGACTGATTTTATAGGTTCACCAGTGTATGTAGTTAACACAGTATCTGATGACATTAACTCTGCTTCAGTTTTACCTGATTTAATCTTGTCCCAGGTTTCCTGTGATATCACAGTTTTAGCTGACCCGGTGTCTAGTTCCATAGAAAGTGTATGTCCATTCACATTTACATCAACAAAAATTGGCTTGTCATTCTTAGCTTTTGCCCTAAGGGAGAACATTGGATATTCCTGGTCACTATCACAATCAGAACTGTCCCTTGTACTATTGCTCTGCTCCTCGGCTAGCAAATTTGTTTTCTTAAACTTCCTGAATGTTTTTTGTGATTTTTTCTTCAGTTGAATACAACATTTCTTTATGTGTCCTTTCTTTGAACAATGGTGGCACTCAGCTTCTTTGAATTTGCAGCTACCACTGTCATGGTTACCACCACATCGCCAGCAAGACCTTTTATTTTCTTTAAACGTGGGTGCAGCTGTGCCCTGTGACCTCCGTGAGCCTTGGAATTTTGACCTTTGACCTAGATTGTGAACCGCTCCACCTGGCTCAACTCTCTGGATTTCTCTGGTGTTATTAGCAGCCATTTCCATACCAAGAGCAATCTGTATAGCTCTTTCGTTTGTCAGCTCCGGCTCAGCTAATAATCTACGTTGTACGGCATCATCTTTAATTCCTACCACAAATCTGTCTCTCAACATATCGTCAAGCACGTTGCCGAAATTGCAATGTTCCGACATTTTGCGTAACTCGGCCGCAAACGTTGACATACTTTCGCCCGGCTTCCTGGTGCGAGTATTAAACTTAAAACGTTCTACGATCGCTGAAGGTGGTGGATTTAAATGCCTACCGACTAGCTGCGTTATCTCATCAAACGACTTAGAATCTGGCTTCTCTGGGGACAACAAATTCCTGATAAAACTATAAATTTTCGGGCCTACCGTCGACAGGAAAATCGCCCTCTTTTTGGCGGCATCGGCAATCTCGTTTGCCTGGAAATACATTTCCATTCGCTCGACATACTCGACCCATTCTTCCCCCTCAGAAAACTCTCTGAGTCTTCCGTAGGTTGCCATGACTCCTTATGATCCCGTCGTCGCCAAATATTATGAGTTAGTGGCCGGTTAAAGTCAGTAAAACTCCAGACGGGTAGAACACAACATCACTTTATTCCATCATGGCCGTTCCAGCTGTTCACACACACAAATACGTGTCGCCCTCTGGCGGTACCGTAAATATTCGGTAATACCATAATATCAAGATATAACAGGCAGCATACTGGTGAGTTGATTTTTTCCAGGAAAGATATCGAATGAGATTTGAGACACATTTCGAAAGTTGGTCCCCATAGCAGTGAAAACAATTGAATATTTCACGAGACTGTTGACCTGACAAATTTGTCTCCTCTGTGGTCAAGGGCATCTTTTTGGGCACATATGACCGATGTATATTTCAAAATAAATCTAATAAAATGGAATGCTGGGTAAATTAATTACAATTAATCATATTTGTGAGATTTACGGCATTAAACTACGAGCTCGGTAATTGCGCTGCTTCGGAAAAGTAGAAGCGCAAGATAACTAAACTGTTACTATTTCGCATAGATGGGCGAGCCTACAGATAACAGGTTAAAAATCTGCGCTGTAAATATGAATTACATATTTGAGCATTGAAATAACGGGCCATAATTGCTCCGCAGATGCCCGTCTAATCTCTGTAGTCTGCATGTATGCATAAAAAACGCATTCTAATAGTAACATGTTCCTCTTTACTCATTGCGCCCCCGTATGCATTCGGGGAGGCCAACACATCGGTGTCGGCATTAATACTTTTATCAAGTTATTTGTTATACTTACCATTAAGTAATTTATAATTAAAAACGTCATATAATATAACTAGGGACCAATGGGTCTAGACTCTTAGCTGAATCGTCTATAACGATATTTTTATGAGCTATTTCCTGTGATAAGGTTTGAAGCCAATCTGTCTACCCAAACTGGAGTTATCGTCAATTTTCTAATTTGTGAATTGATGGGCCCTGTGACCTCGACCTTTGACTTTGTGACACCAAAATAAAAAAAGAATCTTCCCCCATTGGCAGGTTGGCAACATGTTGAAGATTGAAGATTTTGGATGAAAAGTATTGCTTAAAAAGCATCCACAATCTTTTTTTTTAATGAAGTGGGTCCTTTGACCTTTACCTTTGATCTCATGACCCCAAAATAAATGGTCCTTCCTTTAATGGCTGCCCATATATTGAAACCGATATTTCAATCCACACTGGAGTTATCATCCGGAAACAGAATAGCGGACAGATGGCCCCTGTGACTTTGACCTTTGACCTTGTGACCACAAAATCAATCAGGTTCTTCCCCTATTGGCAGGTCAGCTATACGTGCAAGCTGGAGGGTTTGGGAAGAAACGTTTGGCTTAAAATGCATCCACAGTCTTTTTAAATAAGTGAGTCCTGTGACCTTGACCGTTGAACTCATGACCCCAAAGTCAATAAGGTTCTTGCTTTATTTATTGGGCATTATATAAGACAGGTTTGACATCAAAATGGAATCAAAACTTGAGTAATCATCCGGAAACTAATTCTACGGATATACTGAAAGACGGACGGACAGGGTGATTACTCTAGGGCACTCGCTTATTAGACGGGTCAAATTATGGTGAAAAACAGTGGAACCTCAAAAAAATTGCTACAAAAGGTTTTTCAACGGTTTTTGGTACTATTGAACACTAGAAATAATATATTAAAACATCTAAGAAAATCGGACTTCCGGTAGGCGTTTTTTTTTTTTTCAAAAAGGCATCCAAGATGGCCGCCAAGACCTTAGAATAGCTATAAAACATTTATTTTATATGCTCGAATTATAATTTTTGCGTCTATTGCTAGGTTTTTGGGGTCAAGGAACACCAATTAAAACATTTTTATGTTGCTAGGTAACCGGTAAATCCAAAATGGCGGTCAAAATTACCCGATATTTACTAACATTTGCTTGTAATAATAGAAAGATTTTTCATTATGATTGAAAAATAGATCCGGCAAATACCATAAACCTTTATTATCATAGGAGGTGCTTCTATTCATTCAATTCTTATGCGGGGCGGCATGTAGCTATACATGTGGCATACGTTTTTTTCTCAGATCGGGCCGGCTATTACAGAATATCCATATAAGAATCGAAGTGATTTCAAATTGGCTCATTGTCTTTAACGCATTGTCACACAGGACAGTGCTTTATAAATAATTAAAAAATCCGTTTAACTGGATTTTAATATTTATTACAACAGTTAAAAATAATTCCCGTTGTGTGCGACCGTTATCTTACATGATGTGTACATAATTATAAATAGTTAGAAAATAATAAAACCTTAAAAAGAGAATGATTTCAGACATTTTTATGAAAATCAGTGCGGGTGCGCAATTTTTTTTCACCTTCTTTTATAGTTTTTCGATTGAATGTCATATATATATATATATATATATATATATATATATATATATATATATATATACCCGTTTTTCATTAAAATTTTCTCTATGATTTATTTTCTTCAAAGAAATAACCAAGCGGCTTTAGCTTCAATTCAATAAATTTCTAATAAAATAAAATTTAAATAGGCCTACTTGATGGTGGTGTCAAACGTGATGCTCGTATTTGTTTGTAGAAATATAATAAGAAGAAGAAGAAAAAGAAGAGGGTGGAGTAGAATTTATTCATAACATTAAGAAAGCAGTCATATAAATTTTAATTTAATAATGCTAAATAGTTAGCCTACATGCACATGTGCTGCTGAAATGGCAGAGCAGAAAGGCCATGACGGCAAAACGGAGGAAAATCGAACGATCTTATGCCTAGAGTTGTCATATCGCACCTCAACCGGATCAAAGCCGGACCACAGCGGCATTATAATATGAAAACACAGCCTTTACCACTGAACCTCTGTAGACTATAAACTGTCATATAAGTACAGAGTCTTTATTGAAGATCAGTCTGTACCACTGTTAGGTGAATAATATCCCGGAAACATGGTTACGTACACGTTATCTACTTCCATGTATACCAGCGCGTCACTCTTCCGGTCCCGATTGCGCCACTCTCTGATTTACAAAGTCCCGGTAACAGTGGCGTCAATTTTTCTTCCAGGGTGGGGGGGATGACTTTGTTTATTTATACACTCACACATATACATTTTCAGCGTCTCTGAGTGACATATTCAACTATATATATATATATATATATATATATATATATATATATATAAACATACCAATGATAATCATTTTTAAAAAAATTATAATATTGTAGTAGAAAATAAGGATTTGTAATTCAAAGCAAGGTTCAGATTTTTAGTAAATGTATCCAAAGTCTTTAATTCTATTTATTTATATATTTTATTTGCAATATTATAATATTATTCTCCAAAAAGTGGGGGGATGATTACATTGGCCAACCCCCCCTTGCCAAAAAGTGGGGGGTATATATACCCCCCATCCCCCCCTATATTGACGCTCGAAGTTCATTGCTGATACACTGAGTGAGATGGGGTTTTGTTCATCCATAGGGAAGTCCTTCGAGTTGAAAAGAATGCCGCCGGATGTGTTGCTCCTGACATCTTAGGCGAGGCGGTTGATCCACTTAACACGACCGTGCTTTTCGCCGCTGACAATGTTGACCATATTATACAAATCATTGATGGAAAAGGAACATTTCATGGAATGGGCATGATTGCTTCCGTGACACCAAGCCAGAATACAAGTTGCATTATTACCAGACGAAATACTGCAGATCTAAACATCTCCGAAAATACCAAAGTTTATATCTTACAACTTTGCTTCGCAAAGCACGCTTGTCGCAATATGAAATTTCAAAGGCTGCCTAAACTAATGGGCTGTTAAACAGGGATTGACGTCTTTTAGGAGCTTTCATTCATTTTCAGAGATGCAACCCAGCTGGCCTGGCATGATGCACAGTATTCAACGAGGGAATAAACACACTGGGCAGTCGTCTGTTATATTTCTGCCCATGACAGACATGTATTCTGGGGACAAAACTTGTGTTCTATCCACGTTGGAGTACCTGAGCAATTTGGCAATGTAACATCATGTTTCACCAGTCATCACATTCGACCAGCCTCTATATTGGATCCCTGCTGAGGTGATAGTTGATGCACCACAGATCAACCTCCTGAAAAGGATTGTTTTGCTTCTGGGTGGTTTCCACACATTTATGAATTTGCTTGGAGCAATTGGCACGCTCATGCAGGGCACAGGAATTAGCAAAATCCTCGGGACCGTCAATGGCGAAAATACGTCATGCATATGATGGCAGGAAAATCAGTCCAAAGATCATTCCGTGGGCATCTGCTGGTAGACAAATGCCTTAACCACATGGTAGACACACACATGAAGTAGGACGATCCCGATTCTGGATCCCTGGTAGATCAGTCAGAAGATATGTACTCCAAGTTATTTAGAGGTGAGATGAATTTGGAGAGAGTAATAAGTTCTGAGCAGATCTCTACAATTAGATTAGAAAATGACAAACGATGACTGAACTTCAAGCAAGGTAAAATAAATAGTCAATTGTGGATAAATTATTAAAAGATGTTGAAGGTTGCCAGATAGCTGATCACGGCAGAACGCACGGGATCTTAGATAATGCACTTGCATGCAAGTGCTGACTGCCTATCGATTTTTGCTGCTGCTGGGCATCACAACTATTTGAGATCTGCCTATTTATATGTCCACGAAATGGGTAAGCTTGAGACAAAAAAAATCCAGATGTATTCAACAAATTCTCAAACGGATTCCATGTTATACGTCGTAGTCACCAATTCTGGGCCGGTCTTAGCTCAGATCTGGTAACAGAACAGACCTTGATGAGATCACTTAAGAGAAGTTGCGGTTTGACCCTCGGAAGCGGGATGAATGAAGATCAGAGGTCATTGTGGACAATGTCGATGCCTGTAACATTCGCGCACAACAGTGCTATGCAAGAATTCACCAATTTCTCCTTTGCAACCAGTAAGCAGCACAAAGAATCCACTGACGCCAGGATCAAAAGAGATTCCGTTGACTTGTCGAAGATCAGAGCAAAGCTGTCTGCCTGTTCACCTTTTCCTCCGGATCCTGTCTTGAGAAACATTGTTATTGGCGTAGTGGCTACACCAGATGTGAATGTACATAAGTATGAGTCTGAAGGGAGGGACATAATTGAAAATATGATTGGGCAACCCGCATTCACATCCTCATTCAAACGGAAAGACAAGGCCAAAACGTTTGCAGGTATGTCTACAGTCAGGGTTGCTCCTGGGTAGAGCATTGACTCTGCCCTTTTGTTCCAACGGTTTCTGGTTGAGTCAAAAGCAGGGGGTCTTTCATTGCAAGAAGTTATGAGTTTTGAGCTCAGTCCCTTTCCTCCAGCCCTTTTTGAAGGGAACAATGTTTCCGAAAGGCAGATAAGCCCCATTTAGCTCATGCTATAATCGACCATGCAGGAAAGGTGTCAAGCCAAAACATTACAGACTCTTCTCCGAAAACCGAACACCTTGTCCTTGGAAGAAGGGGACACTAATGGAGAAATAGCGCACTAATATGCCGACTTCATCCTTCGAAAGTATGGTTCGGCAACTGTGGTCTTTGACGGCTATGGTGGGGGACAATCCATTAAGGACATTCAGGGCATTCACAAAAACTTGTGAATGGCAATCTCACCATCAAATCCTCCGCTACAGCACTCATTCTCCCAAATCAGCCGAAAGAGGTAATAGAGGACCTTGGCACAAAATCAGTAGCAGTCATGTTTGGTGGGAGATGTACAGAATTCTTGCCATCAATGCGCTACAACATGTTAATAAAGAAAGTAGCATCTACAAAATCATTCGTGATCCCTGAGCGTCTTTCTCCTACTGCATCCTCCACTAAATTTCATTCTCTTAGGACCTACTGCCAGATCATGGCGTGGGCAGGGAACGAAGGGAACATGAATGTCACAGACTGGGGCTGGAAGCTGGTCGACAGAATGTTCGTTCCTTTAACGTCAGAGATGGACGCTGCTCCTGACAATCTTCTAAAGATGTTTCATTGCAACTGTTCAACTGCTTGCTCGCTGTAGCTGTAGATGTTACGGACTACCATGCCACAACGTTTGCGGGCCGAGTCAGCCGGACAGATGTGATAACTCATATAACAAGTCTGAAGTGGAAGAACATGACTGACGCAGTTATTCGAACCCGACAAGTGCCTTACATGGCCAAATTGTGATACTTTGATAGAATCACAGGGACTACCTTTGTCCTGAATGTCTAAATGACTGGATTTCTGAGTTATTCCTTGGTTCGTGCACATGAAAACCAGTATACTTAATAACATTAACATAACTTAATGTTATCAATAAAACATTAACGTGTTCAATTAAAAAAAAAATTATATATTTTAAAAAAAGGAAAAAAGTTTGTTACAGCTTAAAGTATAAGTATTTAGGCATATTTCATTCAAGGCTGTCAAGGTCGATTTGATTTTAACTTAAGAAATTTAAGTGGTCCAATGAGTAAGTAATCTAATGAAAATCTTTAGCCTTCTAAATATTTTGCCAGCAATCTTGCATTAAAAATATTACCACCTTAATAATTCTTTTCTGACTTGCAGTTTTACATATCTAGACACATTTTTTTCACACCCTTAAAACCATGTATAGACAATGAAACTGCATGTTAAAACTGAGTGGTTTGTGACCATTTTCAGTCAAAACGGCATCCATCTTGGACACCATCTTGGATTTACCGGTTGCATATCAACGGAACAACATTTGAATTAGTTCCATTGTTTTCCTTGACCCCAAAAAACAAATAACAACAGACGCAGAAATTATGTCTAGAGTGTAAAATAAATGTTTTACGGCCAATTTGAGGTCTTGGCGGCCATCTTGGATGCCATTTTGAAAAAAAAAACGCTTACCAGAAGTCCGATTTTCTTAGATTTTTATTATGTTTTTCCTGGTGCTCAATAGTACCAAAAACCATTGAACTACCTTTCGTGGCAATTTTTTTTAGGTAAACCATATATTGTTCCGACTATATTGAAGCGGGGCCCTGATAAACACATAGATTTTCTGGACACTAGATGAAACCACAGTATCAATAAATTTGGTAGTCTAAAACATGTAAACAAGGGACCTGTGGGTCACGGCGCTCAGCTGAAAATGTTAATGAGAATAGATGGCGCCACTGAGGTGCATGAAACCTGTACGGCTGTCCTCACTAATATCTGGACATTTAAGTGTTGGATATGTTACCTGGACAACATTTAAAGCAGCATATGTTGACTTACTGAGTAGGTTTATTCAAATGAAACCTACTTTTTTGTTTACTGAAAGAATGAATCATCCGGCCCGAGTGATAATACTAGAAGCTGGGGTGTTTCCATGAATGTCCTGGTGTTACAATACAGTTCACAGGAACTTTTGTCAGTCAATAATGCAGCTGCATTTAAACTGACTATTGATAACCGAGTGTTAACACGGATATATAGAATTAGCAATTCAAAGGAAAGGCCGCTGGAGTCGTGGAGGTAAGAAATGTAAAAGAATCAAAGCTTGGTATAACCTCAGAAGGACTTGCGTTAAGGGATATTCTGTTGCCCGTGTTGGTGTAAACATATATAATTTAAGGCATTTGGAATTTACGGAATTATTTGTGACAGGATATCGGACAGAGTATCACATTTAATTGATAATGTGTCAAAGATTCTGGCGCATTACAAGTAAAACATATAGTAAACAAGTAAACTCATACAAATAAAATACAGGAGAAAATTGGACACAAGAAATTAAGCAATGGTACAAGACCTCGGTTTTTTAATGCTCAATCTGTCATGAATAAGGCAAGCTCTATAAATATATTATACATAACAACATCGATATCTTAACTTTAAGTGAAACCTGGTTCACTCATGATGCTACAAGAAAGTCTTCAGTACTTGCCAGCTTAATGCCCACTGGTATGACATTTTTTAATGCAAGCAGAACCACAAGATGAGAAGGAGTAGCAGTGATTTTAAAAACATATCATGGTAACAGATGTAATTGAAAATAAGTTTTGCTCATTTGACCATACGGAATGTGAAATAGCCACATTTGATGAACCAGGGGATTTTAATTGACATGTTTCAAAATCAAATGACATCAAGGCCAATAAATTTCATGATTTTATTAAATTTGAAACAACATGTCAAGGAAGCTATACGTCGGCTTGGAGGAATATTTGATCTGATTCTAACTCGCAGATTCGAGACATCTGTCACCACTGTTACTGTTACACCACCGGACACATCAGATCATTGAAGTGTACAAGTAGCATTTAATGTCAGGAGGCCAACTTTGGAGACTCATTCTATATCATTTAGATCACTGATCATTCATTTCTACGAAAATATCGGTGAACAGACAGCACTCATTCAAACCAGTGAATCAGTTGATACTATGGCAGACCAGTATAACCAAATACCTGCATCAGTGCTAGATAAACATGCACCAATGATTACGCGTGTGACACAGAAAAGAACTAACACACCATGGGTAAACGAGGAGATACCACGGCAAAGGGAGAGAGAAGGATATTAGAAATGAGATGGAGAAAATCCAGGCTGACGATTGACTTAGAAAGATATAAAGCCCAATGTGTTAAATAAATCACATATGTTTTTGGGGATAATTTCAGAAAATGTTAACAATCAGAGGAAACTGTTCACGGTAACAAATAATCTACTTGGGGTGTCAAATGAACCTCTCCTTCCAACTTCTGAGGACTATTGTGAGCTGGCCAATAGGTTCAGCACATATTGTACTGAGAACATTGTGAAGATAAGAAATCTATTGAAAATGGAATTCAGAAACAAGATGGAATCAAGCATTAATGACCTGTTTTCTTGTTTATCTCATTTCCAAAGCATAACAAATGAATGAATCAAAACTCTTATTAAAAAAAAATTCACAAACAATGTGAGCTGGTTCCAATGCCAACTGGACAAGTTAAGAGCATCGTTGATGATTATTAGATCTATAATTCTCACAGTGCTTGTGCCAACCTTCTTCAAGCATTCAATAGTAAATCCTTAGTTGAAGAAAACAGGTTTGGATAAATGATTTTCGAAAAAGTATAGACCAGTGTCAAATGTACCCTTTCTGATTAAAGTATTGGAGAAGTAGTGGCTGGACATCTTACTGATTATCATAAGAAAATAAGCTGCTTTGAAAAAAATTCAATCAGCTTATAAATCAATCATTCAACAGAATCAGCTTTACAGGAGGCGCAGAATGATGTGCTTGAGTGTCTGGGAGACTGATCTGCAGCAGCACTGGTCCTGCTAGACCTTAGTGCAGCATTTGATATACCCTTGATCACAGGATTCTACTCTCAAGACTTGAGTCAGATGCAAATATTACAGGAAATGTTTTGTCCTGGTTTTCATCCTATCTTCATGGACTGACTCAGTGCGTTTTTATCAATAGGAAAGAATCAAATCGTGAAACATTAGTATATGGAGTACCACAGGGCTCTGCGCCCAGCCCCTTGTTAGGCCTCAAAACGTGAATCAGTACTAATCGCGAAAAATATCCCAAAACCGTTAAATATGTCAAAGTCGCACATTTTTGGTTTACAAAAAGTGAAAAAAAATAAGCCACAAAACGTGAAAGGCTAATGCCAAACCGTTAAACACAAAACGTGAAAAAAATATATAGGAAAACGAATTCACGTTTTGGTCACCGGTAACGTTTGGTGCAGGACTCGGTGTCCATTTGCGAGGAATATAACTGGTCTCATGGTTAGTACTGCTGTCATTTTTGCTGTCAAGCTAGCCTCCAAATCGTGAAACTAGAGCTTACGTGTATGCCAAACGTGAAAAAACTGAAACCAACAAAAAATCCATGCTTACTTCCAAACATACCGGTCACCTTGCACTTAAATGTCTGTTGTATACGCAAACAGTTGACTTACCTACATTTGAAAATTATTATCGGTCTAAGACCAATTTATGACATTTTCGTTAAAATCGATAGAATTTAAAAGGCTTCAAGTCGGGCACGGACACCTTTCACAGACAGTTGCTGTCAAACCCTGTATGCATGTTAATAATAAGCTGGTCTGAATAGACTGGTCCCTATTCACAAAAGAAAAGATTGTTCAAAGACGATTCTTGTTCTCCCCATTCTTACTCTGGTTCGGTTTTATATCTTTTTCTCACTCCTCTTTTGTCTTTTTTCTCTTTTGTTCGCTCTTTGTCTTGTTTTTTTGTTCACTTTCTTCCTTTTCTCCTCGCCCTTCCCCTTATTCTTCTCCGTGAACTCCTCCTACTTTTACGTTTTTTAATACCTCTCTTTCTCTTTCCTTTTCATCTTGTTCTTCATTTCACATTTGTTGTTATTTATCTGATTCTTCCCGTCTCAATCTTACTCATTTTCTCATTCCTCTTCTTGTTCTTCTCTTACTTCTTTTTCATCTTGTCTTCTTCTTTTATTTCTTCTTCTTTCCCCCCTTTTGTCTAACTCTTCTTATCCTCCTTCCTCTTATTCTTGCTCGTGTTCTGATACCTCCTCTTGCTCTTCTTCTTTTTCTTATTCTTCCTAGACTTTTCCTCACTGTACTTCTTCTATTACCTACTTACTCTTCTTAATGCTCTGCTGCTTGCTCGTCTTTTCAATACTCTTATTCTTCTCCTCCTTCTTTTGGCACTCATCTTACTCTTTTTCTTGTTCTACTTTTGCTTCTCCCTCCACTTGTTTTTTTCTTCTATATTCGTGCTAAAATTCTTTTCCTCCTTTTTCTTTTTCGCTTTGCTCTCCGGCTTTCACTTATCCTGCTCTTTTCCTCCTTTTTTTCCTGTTATTCTGTTTGATCTTCTCAAGTTTCTTCATGATCTTGATCTCTTTTTTTGTTACTATTTCTTTGTTCCTTATTTCTCTTTCTCATCCTTTTTTATTTCTTTTCACAACTTTTCTTATTTTAAAAAAATCCTTGAATTTTATAACGCGTGCTCTCTTTCCTTGTTTTTTTTATTTCTACCTCTTCTTCCTCTCTCTTTTGTTATTATTCTTATTTCTCCTAAGGCTTCTTCGTCTTCTTAATCTTCTCACTCATCTTCTCAAACCTCTTTCCCTTCCTACTCTGCTGAGTTCTCATATTCTGCTTCTGCTTATTATTATTATTCTGCTTTTTATACTCCTTTCCTTTACTCATTTGCTCTTGTTCATTTTATTCTTGGTTTCCTGCATCAATTCCTTCCTCTTGTTCTTTAAACTACTACAAATTTTAATACTTTTGCTTCCATCATCTTCTCTTCTACATTTTTCTCGTTGTTTCTTCTTCCTCTTCTACTCCACTTTACTCCTCTTCTCCTTGCCATTCTTCTTCTTTTTCGTCTTCTTACAGTTTTTACATTTCCTGTTCTCTTCACTGTTACCCTCACTCTTTTTATATATCTTAGTATTTTTTCTCCACTTTTAATTTCCATTCTCTTATTATTTTTAGTTCTTTTTTTCTTGCTATTTCTGCATCCTTCTACTTCTTACATTTTGTCTTCTTCATCTATTCACTCTGCTTTTTCATCATCAACTTCTTATCATTTTTATTCATCTTACTCTTCTTCCCCTTCTATTTCTTCCTCTTCTATCTTTTTCTACCTCGCTCTTCTTGTCAGTCTTCTTTCCTTTCTTCTTCTTTTTCATTGACTCTTCTTTCTCTTGACTTTTATTTTTGCTCTTTTTGGGGCTTTTCTCTTTTTCTCCTTTATTTTCCTTACCCTTCCCTGATTTATATATATATATATATATTATTTATGCAAATGTTCACATCATGAGATCATACAAAACAAGTATAGATGACTTGTACACTTGTACATTGACTTGGGCCACTGGTAAACCAACTGGCTGAAGCCACAGGACTTGCATGAATCTACCCCCTCCTCACCCCCACCCCGTATTAATGACATTAATGCCTGAATCAATCCTATTGTCCAGTTATATTTACAAAAAAAACAAACTTCTGGCTTCTTACTACTGCAACCAAAAAGGTACATTTATTACCTCGGAAAGAATAAGATGACTATTTATTTTAGATCAACAGGAATGTGTAAGTCATTAAGTGCTATTGAAAGTACTGGTCAGCCAGAATAAACCGTCGAACATGAAGCAGAGCTATTATGACTGCACTGAAGAAATTTTATTTTTTTTTCAAAATCATGTTTTAGACCTAGTCATCTGATGTCTCTTAGCTTGAGTCATCACGATCTTGTTCTTTGGTGCTCACAGCTGTTTAGTCTTCCATTATGGAAAATTAAAAATAAATGATAACTACATCAACTGCAAATAAAGCGAAGGTGAACAGGGTTGGTTTCTAATCGCAAATGTATTTTCACTTTAAATGAGAACTTAGATCCACAGCTACCTGTGACTTTGTATTTGTACTTAAATATGAAAACATTTGTTTTTGAATATGTTTATTCCTTTTTGCTGCGTAATGGATAATTTCTTTTAAATGTTTTTTATATACTGATTTTTACTACGTAAAATGTCATAATAATGCATAATGTTTGTAATGAACTATTGAAGGGTTACATACAGCTCGTCTTTCAATATTTACTGGTATACCAAGTTCGAAGGTGAAAAGTAAGTACAACCAGTCATAAAATATTCATGTCTATTTTCCCCATAAGACTAACAACAGCACAGGTTAACATTTGCATATGATACATGTACATATTTCAAGAAAAAATGCACTAGCAATAAAGCGCCATGCATATTTTAAGGACAATGAAGAGAGTTTGTCTTGAAGGACTTTCTCATAGCTTTAGGCATAACACATAGCTTGGAAAATATCTTTGTTAATCTGAAAAGATAACAGCTCGGTTGTGCTAATATAACTGGAAGTTACTGTGAGGTAAAATAGTTCTGCTTCCAGTTACATATACTTTTAGAACAAGTTACGTTGGTCGAATTTGTTTTAAAATTTTTTTCTTTGACTTCTGTTCATATTAAAGGCAACCGGTCCATTGCCTTGGCTCACAAGATGGCCTCGCAAGATTACTGTTTTTAGCTCAGCTGACTGAAAGTCATCTGAGCTATAGCGATCACTCTTTGTCTGTCGTCCGTCTGTCCGTCTGTCCGTCTGTCTGTCTGTCCGTCTGTCCGTCTGTCCGTCCGTTAACCAGGCACAAATCGTAACCGCTGGACCTAGAACCTTGTAACTTGGGATTCTGAGAGGTCCATAAAAAATCTCCTTGGAAACCAGAAATTAGGTCTCTGTTACCCATATCCTTCGAGCTATGTGGCCCCAAAGTACCCCCCAGAAAAGTAAAAAATTTCATACAAAATCTTCAATATCTCATTAACTACTTGACTGATGGTCATGATTTTTGGCATACATATTGATCATGAGATGTTTCATCACTTCCTGCAGACTGGTGGCGCTACCTGTAATTTTCGATTTTTTACGAATTTTTTTCTCTATATTTGAGACCTTTAAAAATGTGAACATCTGTTAACAAGGCACAAATCATAAAGACTGGACTTAGAATCTTAATTCTTGACACACTGAGAGGTCCATGAAAAATCTCCTTGGAAACCAGAAATTAGGTCTCTGTTACCCATATCCTTCGAGCTATGGGGCCCCAAAGTACCTCCCAGAATAGTAAAAAATTTCATACAAAAACTTCAATATTTCAATAACTACATCACTGATGGTCTTCATTTTTGGCATACATATTGATCATGAGATGTTCGATCAGTTCCTGCAGACTGGTGGCGCCACCTGTACTGTTTGATTTTTTACGATTTTTTCCTCTATTTTTGAGACCTTTGAGGATGCTGTCATCTGTTAGCGTGGCACAAATCGTAACGACTGGACCTAGAATCTTCATTTTCGACACACTTAGAGACCTATGAAAAGTCTCCATGGAAACCAGAAATTAGGTCTCTGTTACCCATATCCTTTGAGCTATGGGGCCCAAAATTACCCCCCAGAATAGTCAAAAATTTCATACAAAAACTTCAATATCTCATTAACTACATCACTGATGGTCATGATTTTCGACATACATATTGATCATGAGATGTTTCATCAGTTTGTGCAGACTGGTGGCGCCACCTGTATTTTTCAATGTTCACGAATTGTTTTCTCCATTTTTGAGACCTTTAAGGATGTAGTTATCTGTCAACAGGGTACAAATCGTAACGACTGTCTCTGTTACCCATATCCTTTGAGCTATGGCACTCCAAAGTACAGCTCAGAATAATGGAAAATTTGATACAAAAGCTAAAGTATCTGAACAACTAATGCAGAGATAACCATAATTGTTTGCATGGATATTGATCATGGAGTGTTTCATAAGTTTCTGCAGACTGGTGGCACCACCTGTATTTGTTCGTTTTTTTTTTACGAAATTTTTCTGTATTTTTGAGACCTTTAAAGATATGAACATCTGTTAACAGGGCACAAATCATAAAAACTGGACCAAGAATCTTCATTCTTGACACACAGGGAGACCCATGAAAAGTCTCCATGGAAACTTGAAATTAGGTCTCTGTTACCCATATTCTTTAAGCTGTATGGGTCCAAAATACCCCCCCCCCAGAATAATTGGAAATTTGATACAAAAACTGCAGTATTTCAATAACTACAACACTGATGGTCATGATTTTCGGCATACATATTGATCATGAGCTGTTCCATCAGTTTCTGCAGACTGGGTGTGCCACCTCTATTTTTTTCAAATTTTTACGAATTTTTTTCTTTTTTTTGAGACCTTTAAAGATGTGGTTATCTGTCAACAGGGTACAAATCGCAACAACTGGACCTAGAATCTTCATTCTTGTCATGCAAGGAGGCCCATGAAAGGTGCCTGTGGAAACTTGAAATTAGGTCTCTGTTACCCATATCCTTCAAGCTATAGGACTCCGAAGTATCCCTCAGAATAATGGACAATTTGATACAAAAACTGAAGTATCTGAACAACTAATGCAGAGATCACCATGATTTTTTGCATGGATATTGACCATTAAGTGTTTTTACTAGTTTCTGCAGACTGGTGGAGCCACCTGTATTTTTGTATCCGCCAAAACGAAGTTTTGCGGATACTATGTTTTTGACCGAGTTCCTCCACCGCGGCGGCGTTCGTTTCCAGAGAGCTCCTCAGAGACTAATGGACCGATTTTTCCGAAACTTACACCTATTATCGGGTCACATGTGAACTGGTGCCTAACCAATTTGCGTTGACCTCTGACCTTTCCTCTCTATCCAGTGTCCATTTGTGGGTCTATTTCCACTCATAAACCCTCATATCTCGGGAACCGTTTGACCGATCAGGAAATAAAATTGATACAAATGTAGCCCTTGGATTGCTTTATAACATACACAAAAAATGGTGGCGCCACCTGTAACCATGTTTGCACAGTGTCCATCTGTTCATCTGCCTTGGGTTAAAATCACTCATATCTCTGCAGTGAATTGACTAATTCACCTGAAATTCGTCATGCGTATACATCCAGGATAGCTTTCTTGATTTTATGACAGGTGGCGCCACCTACGTTCACGTTCACGCTGATGACATCCAAGCTTATATCTTGGGAACCGTTTGACCGATCAGGAAATAAAATTTATACAAATGTAGCCCTTTGATAGCTCTATAACATACACAAAAAATGGTGGCGCCACCTGTAACAATGTTTGCACAGCGTCTGTCTGTTAGTCTGCCGTGGCCTAAAATCACTCATTTCTCTGTAGTGGTTCGACATAACTGCCTAAAATTTTGCAGGTTTATACATCGTGGACAGCTTTCTTGATTTTATGACAGGTGGCGCCACCTACATTCTAGTTAACGCTGCACACATCCAAGCTCATATCTCAGGAACCATTTGACCGATTGGGCCAAAATTGTGCATGTGTTTAGATCTCACATAGGTCTTTATCATACACAAAACTGGAGGGGTTACCTGCAAAGATTTTTGCACAGTGTTTGTCTGTTTGTCTGCCATGGGCAAAAATCGCTCATATACATGTAGTGGTTTGACTTTTCTGCCTAAAATTTTGCAGGTGTATACAACTTGGACAGCTTTCTGGATTTATGGTAGGTGGCACAACCTACATACACATTTAGGCTGCAGACATCCATGCTAATATGCAACATACCTCACTCTATTTCCCCTTGCCACTCAATCCATGCCTCACTATCCAATTTTGGCAGATACATGTAGTCACTTGTCGGTTACCCGTATTCTAGTTTTAAAAGTTTACACATTTTTCTCTATTTTTGAGATATATAAATACAGACTAAATCTTGGCCTGTTGGTTAATCTGTTTGATGCTTCAGTTGAATGGGTATATACTACCATTCTAATGATAAAATTTCCTTTTGCGAATCTCTTCCCAGTCAGCTGAGCGTCATGACCCATGGGTCACTTGTTAATGAATGTGAAAAGAAAATTTAAAATTGGAACAGTTTTGTTCACGGCATCGTCATGAAAAGCTGACTCGCAAGTTTACTTCCCAAATAACTGATGGGAGCACTGTATCTCAAGATCAACATTTTTCATCGATGTGTGGACTGCAAACTGTGGACCATATAGATGCATGCGTGTTGCGGAATCTTGAGGAATCAAGCGACCACTGGTTCAATTCAAAGTGGAAAATCGTTTTAAACAATTCAATTTATGATAAAATGACACAACATATTTAATATATTTACGAAAGGTTTTATTCACCGTCGATTCATTTTAAAAGAGAAGGTTAAGCTTTTCATAAAGTCGTCCGAGCCATGCAGCGTAAATACATTGCCGTGGTACGATGTCAGTCAGTCAAAATTTGCTGCCCGCGTGGCCATTTAAAATGAATGTTTGACATTATGAAAGGAATTATTATCCAAATTTCTTTTCTCGATGAAAATAACACAATCTGTAACTTAAACTAAATTCACTTTAATCGGTCTTCTGACTTCTAAAATTTCCGCATCATTTATGCGCAGGCCCACACCGGTGGAATGAAACGATGTGACATGTCAGCCAGGAAAATTTTAGGCCGGGGCTGCCTTATTGTTAGGCGGCGATCAAACTTTATTACATCACAATTTCTTTATAAAAAATTGAACAGATGGTAAAGAAATATCGTAATAAAAATTGGTGACCGTCGATCGGCTAGTCTGCTGTGAGGCGGTGCGTCATACAGGCATATTGCTTGATATTAATATAGAGACATGGAAAAGTTGCTTGGAGCGAAATAATCGTCAGATAATCGTCAGAATAATAATACAGACCTATGTCAATTTTGCCAGGACAAAAGAGCAGTTGTTTGATCGCTGGTGTAGTTCTAAAAATGTGATGATAGATTATGACAATTTACGCCAGTTGATTTTGCTTGAAGGATTTAAGCGCTGCATTAACGCAGATGTTAAAACTTTCTTAATGAGAAAAGTCCCGAAACATTTGACATTGCTGTTCAATTAGTTGATGATTATTCATTAACACACAAAATGTCCTTTACTATCAAATCAAACCAGTCATTCACAAACAAGAATGTAAATCAGTATGGTCAAAAGAAGTTTAAAGCGCAGTCACCAAGTACTAGTAGTCCTGATAGTTCAGCAAAGTTCATTGCTACTCCTCAGTCCACGTCCACTCTAAGTCCAACAAAGACCAGTCGGTTGCAAAGAAAATATGTAATTACTGCAAGAAGGAAGGTCATCTAATATCTGACTGCTGGAAACTTGCGATTAAACCAAAAAGCAAACCTTCTGGTTTTGTTTCAAAATATATGCAAAGCATAGTATAAGAGCCAGGCTTTCTTCATGTAAATAAGGGGTACGACTCCTTTATTGACTCTAATAAAGAGTTCGATGCTACGGAAGCCAACGTGCCGTCTAACTCCAACGAAGAATCCGTAGCTTGTGGGGTACAAACCTCAGTTGATTCCTGCGAGGAATTTAATAAAGCTAGGTCCTTTCAAGACTCCTGCGAGAAGTATCCTTTAAATATCTAAGTCCTTTTATGACTCTTGCGACAGTATATCAAATGAGGCCAGTTCCTCTTATGACAAACAGTTTGTTTCTGCTGAAGAAAATTCCTCTGTTGACTCCCATGAGGAGTTTGATTGTAAAGAGGATGGAGATGTATATGTCATTCATGCCAGATGGTAGGCAAGCCCAATCAGAATCCTCCTAAAGACCCACTTTGGCCTGTTCCTGCTTTTTAGGAACCATTAAGTAGGATTATTGTTGATTGTGTTGGACCACTGCCAAAAACAAATTCTGGACATGAATACTTGCTGACAATAATGTGCGCATCCACCAGGTTCCCTGAGGCAATACCATTTCGCAAAATTAATTCCAAATGTTTTGTCAAAGCTCTGATCAAGTCTTTTACAACTTTTGGATTACAAAAATCCGTCCAATCTGACCATGGGGCCAATTTTATGTCTGGCTTATTCCAGCAGGTTATGCTTGAACTAGGTATAAAACAGTACAGCTCTTCGCCATACCATCCTGAAAGTCAGGGCGCCCTCAAGCGTTTTCACCAGACATTAAAAAACATGATTAGGACCTATTGCTATGACACACAGAAAGACTGGGATGAAGGAATCTACCTATTGCTGTTTGCGGTCAGAGAATCCTTTCAAGAGTCCTTGGGTTTCAGTCCCTTTGAACTAGATTTTGGACACTCAGTTCGCGGTCCATTGAAACTGCTTAAAGAAAAACTCTTGTGTGAAAATCCTGATTCTCTTAGTTTACTGCAGTATGTCTCAGACTTTCGCACTAAACTACACAATGCTTGTGAGATTGCAAAGTCAAATCTAAATTCTGCACAAAGTAAAATGAAAATAAAGTATGAAAAGCACACTGTAAGTAGGACGTTTGAGCCTGGTGAAAAGGTCCTTGCCTCACTTCCCATCCCTGACAGACCTCTGCAAGCTAGGTAATTTGGTCCTTACATTGTTGACAAGAAAGTCAGTGATTTAAATTACATACTGTTGACACCAGATAGGCGTAAGAAGAAACAACTGTGCCATGTTTACATGCTGAAACCATATTATGACAGAAATAGCACATCAGATGTTGTACATAATGTTACTGCTGTTAATTGTGTAAAAACTTACCCTGACCCAATTAAAGTAAATACTGATTGTAAGTGTGATGTGGACATTCAGTCTGGTACAGTACCACTAAAGAACTCAGACGTGTTTAACAACCTGGATGCCAGACTGTCACGCCTTGCCGCACAACAACAACAGGACCTCAAGAACCTGCTGCGGAATTATTTGTTTAGTGACATTCAAAGGCGAACTAACATATTATGCCATGACATCGATGTTATAGACTGAATCCAGGAAAGCAATAGTATCTACGGGATGAGATTCAATATTTGCTTGACAATGATTTTATTGAACCTAGTAACAGTAACTGGAGTTCACCATGTATTCTAGTGCCAGGACCTGATGGAAGTTACCGTATGTGCACAGATTATCGAGAACTGAACTCTGTC
The DNA here is from genome assembly GCA_026874595.1 of Sipunculus nudus. Taxonomy (NCBI): domain Eukaryota; kingdom Metazoa; phylum Annelida; class Sipuncula; order Golfingiida; family Sipunculidae; genus Sipunculus; species Sipunculus nudus. The sequence goes on from CM049308.1 coordinate 44,735,586, forward strand.
ACTAAGACTGACACGTTCCCGATTCCGATGATCGATGAATATATTGATAGAGTCGGTAGCTCAAGATATGTTTCCAAGTTTGACTTGCTATAAGGATTCTGGCAAGTCCCACTAACAGAACGAGCAAAAGAAGTGTCCGCATTTGTGACGTCGCAAGGACTGTTCAATTATAAAGTTATGCCGTTTGGCATGAAGAACTCGCTAGCCACGTTCCAGCGCCTCATCCATGTGGTTGTCAAGGACATTCAGGGCTGCGACGCACATATTGATGATCTTATCGTGTACAGCGACACCTGGGAGAAACATCTGCAGATTCTTCGCGACCTCTTCGGAAGACTCAACTTAGTAAAATCTGAGTTTAGTCATGCACAAGTAACATTTTTGGGTCATATTGTAGGGCAGGGTCAAGTAAAACCTTTTGATGCTAAAATAAGTGCTATTCCTGCATTTCCTAGACCAGAAAACAAAAAGCAAATAATGCGTTTTTTTTATTGGCGTGGTTGGATACTACAGAAAGTTTTGTCCAAATTTTTATGCTGTAGCTGAACCTTTGACTAATTCGTTAAAAGAAACAAAAGTTTGTATAGAATGTTCTGTGTGAAAAGGCATTTCAGAATTTGAAAGCAATTCTGCAAAGTTGACCAGTTTTGGTAGCTCCAAACATTTCTGTACCTTCTAAGTTGGCTGTAGATGCTAGTGATACTGCTGCTGGTGCTGTGTTGTTACAAGAAGGCAATGATGGTATAGATCATCCAATTAGTTATTTTTCAAGAAAGTTTAATGCAAACCAGAAAAACTTCTCCACTATTGAAAAAGAATGTTTGGCTTTGATTTTGGCATTGCAACATTTTGAAGTTTATGTTACTTCATCAGTGAAGCCAATCTCTGTCTTCAGTGATCACAATCCCCTCACGTTCATGAACAAGTTGAAGTGTAAAAATCAAAGATTGTTGAGATGGAGTTTTTTTTGCAGGATTACAATCTTGAAATCAAACACATTAAAGGGAAAGACAATGTACTTGCTGATTGTTTATCGAGATGTTTATGAAATGTTGTAAAAGAGATGTTGATGTACTGTTGTAAATAAGATGTTCTTAAGATATTGTAAAGATTTAGTGATTGTGATTGCAAAAAGAAAGTTTTATTCTTTTTGCGAGAAAACTTTCTTTTTTCTTACAGGAGGGGGAGTGTTATTGATGTCTCTTTTATTGTATGCAGCAGTAATTTTGTTCAGCGCTAGCGTTGTCTGTTGCTATGACGGCATAGCCAGGCCCACGCGTGGGGTCTGACGTGTACATAGCGATCATGCTAGTCTGGGGCTTTCTCGCCTGGCCGAGCCCGGTCAGCCCACGTGTGAACCCTGATATGTAGAAACACAGCGATGTTGTTTAAAATGTTTCCTGTAACGCGTGTGTACTGTGTTACGAAGACAAATAAAATCCTGGGCCGATCCAGCAGTCGAACCCAAATCAATGGCGTACAAGTCCGGCATACCAACCGCTTCGCTAAAAAAGCCAGCTTCACTAGCGAGACAGTTCGGTCCGCTTTTATGTCACCCCGTTACACACCCCCTCTTAAGAGAGTTCTGCTATCAGAACAAGACTTATTATCCCAGGAGTCACACTTTTGTGAGCTTTTTCCCTGGGCCACAAAGTTTTACCGTCACGTCGGACAAGCCTCCATTTTGTTACGAAGACAAATAAATGAGGGGCCGATCCGGGAGTCGAACCCAGGTCGGGGGCGCACAAGTCCGGCGTCCAAACCGCTTCGCTAGAAAAGCAAGCTTCGCTAGCGAGACAGTTCGGTCCGCTTTTATGTGCACCCCGTAACAACTGTGTATTATATTAGATTCTTTGGATTGTTCGGGGAGTGGAAAGTTCTCGGCTTGAGGTGAAGGTTATAAACAAGGGGCTGTGTTTTAGAGCCAAGAGGAGAGGAGAGAAATATTCCAGCGAACACAGAAGCGTGTACGTCAGTTGTGGAGCTTTTCCGATAAGTGCGGCAATTATAGATTTTCTTCTAAATTTGTAACGGACTTTATATAGTCTTCAGTTTGCCTTTCGGATCTCTGCCAGGATTTCACTTTGGATTACACCATATTTGATTTGTGGTTACATTGGACTGTTATTCTCTGAGAAGATTTGTGTGAACTGTTCATCCGGTTTATACATTTTAAAGGACTAGTGGTGACAGTGGTGGTATCCAGGTACTGTGCAGTTTGTTTATTAGGCTGTGTGATTATATTGATTTGCTGTTATACTGTTTTTGTGCTGTGTAATTGTATTGATTTAGTGTGTTGTAATGTTAGGGCTGTTTTAAGAATAAATTATAGTTATTTGTTAACAAAAACCCACTGACTTCTTTATTCATTCCCCTAGACATTTCACGCTGCCTAGTGTTACAGAATCTGATTTTTGTATCTCCATTACCAAATGTATGTTCGTCACGACTACGTGATCTGTTGATATTAGGTTCCGTAACAATAGGCATCTAATACTTATAAAAAGAACTCGGTCAACCTTTGTTCGCAATGTTCTCTGATATTGCGTTGCGTATGACGCTGTGCCATACCTCAATTTAAAGGTAATTGTTCCCTCAGTGACCTCGCCGATATGATAATAAACATTGTTTTATGTACACGTCATTTTGAGGGATATTTACGTGTTTTATTAATTGTGTGGAGGTAACCATCGAAAACAGCCGAACTGCCTCCGGCAAAGACCGGAATTCCTGTGTGGTCGCCACCAGGATTAAGGACTATTGTGTATCTGAATAACCCCTGCTATCAGTGTAAATGTGAAAAACACATAGATTGTCTAAAAAAATTGATGGCCTAAAAAATTAGTCCGGTACGATTAAAAAATGTCGCGGCGGCTGATAAGGGGGTACGGACCAAATAGACTCCCCTAGGGTCCGCTTTGTCCGCTTCTGCTTCTAATGAGGTATGTATATTTTCTTTCTTTCGTCTGGAACAGCTTCTTTAAATTGCCTTAAAACGTACTTTTAAATACTCTTTCTTGTCTTCCTCACATCAACATATTCCTATTACGCCTAACAATAATAACCAGTCAAAGATCATCAAAATTCTGAATGCCCCGCGTATATTCCGGTTAGCAAACGTAACCATCATCACTGACCAGGTCTTCAAGGTAAACATACCGATGAATGAATTTCTTACCACGAGCACAGCGCCACAAAATAAATGTAAACAAGCAAATTCGTGGAATTTAGGTCCCTCGCTCCTGCATCTTGTTGCCTTTCTTGCTTACCTGATCAATATGCTTCAGTTTTTATGTTTGCCAGAAGATGTCTCCACATGTCATAATTTTGGTTGTGAAATAGGAACAGAATTTAATAGTTTTGTTTGGAGCTTGAGAGAATAATTTATTTTAGGCATACACTCCAAAACCAATCCCAACCAAGGTATGCATGAGTGCAATCACTGAGCCAAATTTGAATGAAATCGGATAGTGTTATGGGAAGTTGTCGCATGGAAACAAAAACCTGACGGACCGACGGACAGACAGAGGAACATAGGGACAAACAGAGAGACAGACAGACAGACAAAACCCTAATCAATGTCCCCCGTTCTTTGAAGAGGGGGACAAAAATTATTTGTACATATCTTATTGAGACAGTATCCTACTGAAAATCTATATTTTCTTTTAACTTTAAGAATAAAAAATTGCAAAAATTTCTCATCTCAGTTAATACATCTGCCCAATCCCGGTAAAAAAACATTGTAACCAAATTCTTCCATTTTTAATTAACAGTTTAAGCTTGATGCCAACACTATTTCAGATTTTGCATCAGGCCAAGATTATGTCAGTATCTACAAATAACCTTTGCAGACTACCAACTGTTTTAGGTTTGGAAACAGGCCAAGTTTCTGTCAGTATATGTAAATTGCATTGGCATGATTCCAGTACTAGCTCAGGTTTTGCAACAGGCAAAGTTTCTGTCATGATATATCATGTAGAACTGCATTATTTCATTTTCATGTTTAGTTCAGTACAGTCATGTGATTACCTGAAGGTTTGCATGTCTACACATCTTGGATCACTTTCTCGTACACAAGACCGGTGGCGCCACCTGCAATTGTTTTTGCGTAAAGTACATCCATGCACTTATCTCTGGAGTTATTTGACATGCAAGTCTTAAATTATGCATGTCCGTATGTCTTAGATGGCTCTCTCGTACCCTTGGTACCCCCTACAGTTGCTTTTTAAGCTCAGCCGACTGAAAGCCATCTGAGCTATAGCGATCACTCTTTGTCCTTCGTCCGTCTGCCTGTCCCTCTGTCTGTCTGTCTGCCCGCCCATTATCAGGGCACAATTCATAACTGTTAGACCTAGAAAACTCTTACTCAAAATAATGGGAGGCCCTTGAAAAATCTTCTTGCAAACCTGAAATTAGGTCACTGCGACCTATATTCTTCAAGTTATGAGGCGTATTTAGGCACCCAAAAATAATTTAAAATGTGATACAATATCTCCTGTATCAAAATAATTAATGCATGGATTTCCATGAATCTTGTCTTGAATATTGATTATGACTATTTTCATTAAGAATGGTGGCATCACCTGTAATTTTTCTATTTTTTCACACATTTTTCCTATATTTTTAGATGTCAAATTACAGTAAGGGTGTCAGTTTCTTATATGTGATTTCAATCTGTCCATTAGCAGGGCAAAAATCATAATCGTTAGATCTAGAAACCTCTTACTTTACATCCGGGGAGGTCCTTAAAAAATCTCCTTGGAGACTTGAAAATAGGTCCCTGTGACCTTTATTTTCCAAGTTATATGGGACACGCTGCGGCACCCCAAAATAATTAAAAAATTTAGACTGCCAAATTACAGCAAGGTGTCCGTTTATCATATGGTTTCATCCAGTGTCCTGAATCCTTATATATTTTTTATCATTACTGTTTTTTTTTTTCAGCTCAGCTAATTGAATGTCACCTTGCCTTTAGGGATGACTCTTTGTCCGTAATCCGTCCGACCGTTAACAGGGCACAAATGGTAACCTGGAATCTTCTAACTTGACATCCGGAGAGGTCCAGAAACAGTCTCCCTGGACACTTGAAATTAGGTCACTGCGACCTAATTCTTCGCGAGCTATGGGGCTTTTAACTTTAAGTATCCCCAAGAATATTTAGCAATTTGATACATAAGTTTCTGTATCTCAGTAATTAATGCATGGATGGCCACTTTTCTGGCCCTAAATAGTGATCATGACTAGTTTGAGCAGTTCCCAAAGATTTGGGCTCCGCCTTATTGACTAGTTTTATCAGTTCCCGAAGAGTGTAAATGTGAAAAACACATGACACTCGCTTTAGGAAAAGTGGTGACTGCCAAATTACAGCAGAGTGTCGGTCCCGAAACCTTATCTTTTTATTGATAATGCCTAGTTTTATCAGTTCCTGAAGACTGGTGGCACCACGGGTATTTTTTACAGCAAGTGTTAATTTTTCATATGTAGTTTCATCTTTTGTATAGAAACCTCTTATGTTTATTGATTATGACTAGTTTTATCAGTTCAAAAAGACTAGTGGCGCCACCAGTATTTTTCTATTTACCACGCATATTTTCCTATGTTTTTAGACTGTCAAATTGCAGCAGGGTGTAAGTTTTTCATCTGTGGTTTCATCCAGTGTCCAGAAACCTCATATATTTATTGATCATGCCTAGTTTCATCAGTTCCTGATAAAGATTTGCCATATTCAGCAAAGGTGTCATTATCTCTGCTCTGGTTCCATCAAGTCTCCTGAAACCTGGTCTGTTTTTTATTTTGTTTTTGACATATATATCAGTTCCATCAAAATGTCTCATTGTCATCATTCTCTGTCAAACCTGCAGGTTTTTATCATTAATGTGAGCTATAAAATTTTTTAAGCACAGCATATTTTTTTCTTCAAATTTCATATACCAGTTGCTTTGACCATGTTCTCAGAATAGTTCAAAAAAATTGGTGACCTTTACCTTGATCTACAAGGCCAAATCAGCCGAATTATATTTAATCATCAGTAGGATTTCTTGTGAACGTTATAACTTATATATCGTCTCCAAATTGGAGAGACAAAATGTTTCAGTGTTCTCAGTTTAGTTCGAAAACTAGTGATCTATCAGATGATAAAATTCATATTGTGAATCTCAGGATAAAATGGCCTGCTGGTCAGCTGAGCGTCATGATCCATAGGTTCTATAGTTTCAGTTCCAGAAGACTGGTGGCGTCGACTGTATTTTTTTTGTATTTTCACGCATTTTACCTTGTCTTTTAGACTGCCAATTTACAGTAATCTCTCCGTTAATAAGACACAAATCTGACCGTTAGACCCAGGACCTCATACATAATATTCAGGGAGGTCATTGAAAAGTCTCCCTGGAAACCTGATATTAGGTCACTATCACTGTGACCTTTATTTTCCGAGTTTTGGGGTGTGTTGGGCCACCCCAAATAACTAAAAGTTTGATACAGAATCTTAGTCATTATTGCACGGATTGCCATGTATTTTGCCTTGAATATTGATCATACCTTATTTTATCAGTTACTAAAGAGTGGTGGCGCCACCTGTTTTTATTTCATTTTTTTTCAATATTTTTAGACTACTGTATCACAGCATGGTGTTAGTTTCTCAGCTGTGGTTTGATTCTAGTGTCCTAAAACCTCATATGCTTATTGGTCAGGTGTAGTTTTATCATTTGTTTCGATTTTTACACTTTTTTTAGATTTTTAGGTCACAAGGTCAAGGGTAAAGGTCAAAGGACCAACATTATAAAAATAGCTCAGAAAAATATCCTTATAGACAAAATCAGCTGAGCGTCGAGACCCATGGGTCCCTTGTTTGGTTTGGTGTATGTATCGTGCAGAAATTGTACTTGTCTCTCTCTCTCTCTCTCTCTCTCTCTCTATATATATATATATATATATATAAATATATCTTACATCGTGTTAACGTACACAAGACTGGTGGCGCCACCTATGATTTTTTTTTTGCATTGCGTACACCCTTGCACATGTCTCAGGCATGGTTTGACTTATTAGTCTGAAATTTAACATGTCAATTCATGTTGGATCACTTTCTCGTATCCATAGTTGTGGCGCCATCCACAATTGTTATTGCGTTAAGAGCACTATGCAATCTTCATACTTAGACGTTGATTCTGGGACACTCTTTGGCATTTATTTCATGAATAATGAGTCAGGAAATTGAACAAATCAAATGTCTGGTTTTACGCGGATGTCTGGCGCGATGAATGGATAAAATGTTTAGCATTGCCGGGATGGCATCAGAATCGAACCAATCAAATTAGTCTGTGAACAGTGTACTGCTTACATTCCATTGGTCGGGTTTGATTGACAGCTTTGATTTTGGCCCAGACACTTGCATTCTTGTTTATTATTCATAAACAGATGCAAGAAAGGGTCATGGGAATCAAGGTCTGTGAATGCGTGGTCATGTCACAGACTTGGTTGTATGAAGATTATCCATACCCATGTTTCACGAGTGACTTGATGTATCAGCCTAACATTTATCATGTCCATACATCTCGGATAGCTTTATCGTATACCAACTGGAGGCAACTCCTACAGTTATTTTTGTATTGTCTATATCCGTTCATATATTTCCGAGTGATTCAATGTATCGGATAGAAATTATGCAAGTCTATACATTTCGGATGGCTTTCTCGTACATGAGCTGGTGACGCCACGTATGATCGTTTTTTTTTTGCATTGAATACATGCGTGCCCATATTTCAGGAATGGTTTGATGTATGGGCTTGAAATTTAGCATGTCCACACATGTTGGACAATTTTCTCTTACACAAGACCGATGGCGCCACCTTTAATCGTCTGCATAGTGTACATCTCGGGAGCGATTTGACGTATCAGCCTTAAATTTGGCATACCCATGTATGTTTGATTATTTTTTTTTGGGCGTTGCGTGCATCCCTGCACATTCTCGTGAGTGATTTGATGTATAATTCTGAAATCTTGCATTTTCAAACACCTTGAATAGCTCACTCGTTAACAAGAGTATACATGCGTGCACTTATCTCAGGTTTCGTTTGCCATATTCCTATAAGTTTTTTTAGTGCATATTTCTCTGTCCCTGATCATTTATGTTGTGTGATCTAACGTATCAGCCTGCATTAATGCATGTCCATACATCTCAAATGGCGTTCCTAAACACAATACTGGTGGTGCCACCTATGATCCTCGTTGTACAGTGTTCAACCAAGCACATAGCTCAGGAGTGATTTGACGTATCAGCCTTAAGTTTTGCACGTCCATATATCATTGATAGTTTTTTTTTTTTTTTTTTTTTTTTTTGCATTACATGCATCCGTATCCATAACTTAAAAAGAGAAATAACATATCGCTCTAAAATTTGGCATGTCCATTCATCTTCGATTGCTTTCTCGTACTCATGTCTTTTTGTGAACATCCCTCGACATTTCACGACATTAGATGTATCATTCTGAAATCTTGCATATTCATACATCCTGGACAACTTTCTGGTATACAAGCCTGGTGGCGCCACCTACAATCCTTTATGCGGGTCATCAGTCTGTGCTTCTATTTTGAGTGAAAGTCACACATATCTCATTCTCGTTTATCTTAGTTACCAGTATCCACTGATCAATAGCTTGTGGCGTCACGTATGAAGCATGTTAAGAGAAGGGCGTTCTATTCAGGTGGTTTCGCTTATGTGAAGCAAAAATTTTTGCAACTGTGATGCCAGCAATTTCGAGGGCTTTCACATCCGGAGACATTCTATGCTCACTGAGTCCATGCCTCTGTGATTTAGAGGATACACATAGTCGCCTGTTGAATGTCAATATTTTAGTTCTTAATCACACAATGCAACTTAGTCAACGCAAATCTTTAAAATGTGGGCTCATTACCAGAAATTATTCAACACTGTGGAAGTTACACGGATTCCAAGAGTAAAATAAAGACCTGAGTGTTCTCTTAACCTAGACTGGCCCAGTCCATGAATGACTTAATTGTTGCTTCTGACAGAGCATTTTATTAGTAAACGCAAATACTAAAGCCCAGGCAGGGCTACTCAACCTTTCTGTAAACAACATGGTGGTATATCTACCCATGGCACTTGCTGAAGCAATTGTGGCAACACTGACCTCTGTGTATGGAGAAGAATTTGGAGACCTTTCATTTGCATGCATGAGATTGATTTATTTGTCTGAAAACACAATGTAAGGCTTGGTTCAAGTACAAGATTTTATACTTGGTACTTGTATACTCAGGTTCAAAAGTCTGAGTACTTGCTTTGTACATGTACTTATCACTAATGTCCACATGACTACTTGCCAATGACCGCCAGTTGATGAAGCTTTCACTTTGTATTTAATGGGTAACAGTATTAGCGTAACCTATAAAATAAATTGTATCTTGAATTATATATGTGACGCATAACCAAAAGAGATTTTTCTGTCATGGAACACCTCCAAGAATTATCTTGAATTGGTTTAACTAATGCCGTAACCTGAATTAAAGCGGATATTATGTTAACTTCCTGGTCATTCCAGACATATCCTCTATACTCTATATATGTGACTGCACATCTGTGTATGTTGAAGTTTGGCATGATATGTCTAAAGGATTAAGCTTATTTTATTTGTCTAGAAAAGTTGGCTAAGTTTGAAAGACATTGGTTGAGGTGACTCTATAACAACTCAATTACTTTAAAATATTTAAAATAACGTTATTATTGAAACCCTACCGATACGGACAATCAAGAATAAATACAGGGTAAATGAATTCACGACTTTCAATATAATGTGTTATTCAAATAGGAATGACAGGAATAAAAACTCTTTATTTAATGTTTTAAATGGAATGTTAAAGATTCAAAATCATAACATATTTGATGATGACACTAGGTTGCTTTAGGTTTATTATTAATGTGTACATTACTCACAGCACCATACAAACATACTTTTTTTTAATGTGGACAACTTAAATATTTACGTTTGGACAGTAGTCTAGAATATATAAAGATGTTTCATTAAAATAAAATGTACATATACAACTTAACATGGCAACGTTAACGTTTCTCAACGTGAACAAAATAGGGGGGGGGGGGGGGTTAGAGATTAAAAGAATGTTTATGCAGTAAACAATAAACGTGTCAACAGTCAACTAATGTTACAGTCAGAAAGGTTAAAAGATACATGCGAAACACATTTAAGTTATATTTTTAAAAAATTATTTATATTTAAGATCATATAAAACTTAAAAGGGTACCGCTGGAGATGTGAATTGATTTCAGCACATAAACAGATATGTTGGGCACAATTTATTCTGGCTTATATCCGATAAAACCTACCAAACAAGGAATATTCTCATATTTTTAATTAAAATTCTAGAACAGAAATGCAAATTTTAGCATATTCAACTCAGTAACACATTTTAAACTTTTATGTTCCACATAACAGATACAAAGTATCCTGGGTCAAACCACTGTTGGTTACCAATCAATACTAAGAGTGAATCCAATTTGGTCAGGTTTAATGGAATGAATGATTATCAGGTCGGTGCATTTTTTTAATATAACTGTTAACGATGACACACCTGTGTTTAATGGTCGTTATAATTTATAGTGAAGACGATTGATATGACTGATGGTTCTGTTTGCCCGGGGATGAGTTACTTTTAAGAGTGTCAGGTAATGCTGCTTTTTGGCGGGGCCAGATAATTAACCCGGAATCATGCAGAATAACCCGTCAGTGCATGCTTGATTGTGAACGCCCGCATCTGGTGGCCATGATCGCACACAGTGGCATATGGTCTCCTCCCGTGACTTCCACATCCGTCTTACGAATGCTCTGGCAGCACGGTCCCTGCCTTCATTTACTACCTTCACATGCAGCTCGCTTTCCATCTTCTTTCGTTTACTCGAATTAGATAATGTTTTTATCGTATCATCTTTGTTTATCTACGCTTGATATGGAAGGGGCGTTGTTTAGATTGTCCGCCGGTGAGCCCACAAGCAGGCAGGCAGCAGGCGCCCCGGGCATCTGTGATGGTGGCCTCCTCTAGGCGCTGGGCTGTGAATTTGTGTGAAGCTGGCATGTTGCGCCTCGTTTCTTGTCAACTCACCGTGGCATGGAAGATTGATTGCCTGAGCCCTCGCCTACACCTGTGCTATCACTGCAAGTTTAATCTCATCAAAGAACTGGTGACCAGCAGTAACACCTCCCCGGGATGTGGTTCAGTCATTGCTGTCTTGACCACACGCGCAGCTCCATTACAAATAACCCTTTATTCAAATGTTTATAAAGCTCAAAATTTTAACGGCTTTGTTTATAATATATATTTATGTAATTACAAATAATATCATATATATATAATATTTATATAATGTATTATATAATATATATAATAATAAAAATTGTAAGAAAATTGATATATTTTGAATTTAAAATAGAGTGAACTCTGGAACGGAAACGTGTTCACCGTCAAAACTAGTTTTATTCAACATAACTGACATGTCGTATTCCAGATATAAATAAAAATACCCTAAAATTCAAACGAAAAGTTTGTACTTAAAGCCTATATATAAAAATAGAACTTTGATACCATATATATATATACATATATATATATATATATATATATATATATATATATATATATATATATGTACACACACACGATTCAATCTAGTTTTATATGTTCTTTAACCGAAACGAAATGCAGTATATATATTCATTTACCTTGGATATGAAGTTATACTTTAACACTTATAAAACTCATATATGCCCAATAATGTGTGTGTGTATATATATATATATATATATATATATATATATATATATATATATATATATATATATATACGTTTTGTTTAATGGGCCTTGCAGCTTTTCTGTTAGCTTATATGAGTAGGACCGATGAGCAATGTAAATATATATAAGGGTCTTGTTTCCAGTTCATGTATTGTACTGTATATATAATCCTCTTGTATCCTCAGATTTTATGAAGCTATGAATATGAGTCACAGATGCGCTATGCACTTTCAGATGCGCGACTGTCTGTTACGCCCAGGGGCGTCAATATAGGGGGATTGGGGTATATATCCCCCCCCCCTCACTTTTCCCTTCAGAGAATAATATTTATATATTGCAAATTAAAAGTATTAATAAATAGAATTATAGACTTTATTTATGAGTTTACTGTGAAAAATTATATCTAAACGTAGTTTTGAATCAACTTATATATACTGGAAACATAATACCTTATTTTATATATATATATTTGAAATGTGTCATACGGACACTTATATATTTAAAATGTGTGTATATATAAGTGTGTGTGTGGCTAGTCACCCCCCCCCCCCCCCCTGGAAGATAAATTGACGCCACTGGTTACGCCCTTTGCGCGACTGTCAAATGCGCCACATTACAGTTGCGCGTCATGCCATATGCGCGCCTAATCTATAATAATCCATATGGAGTTATATTTCGTTCTGGTTATAGTTTAAACATATTTATTTTAACAGGATTACATAGTAGCCATTATGGCTAATGAAACATGTTCTCCTGTCTGCAAAAAAGATGCATTTAAATATATAAATTAGAACAAATACAAAACATATACAATACCCAATAATCAAAACAATAATCACAGTGAAACAAGCATTAAAAAACACAAACTGGTCATTAACGTAATACAGAAAATATCAGTTATAAATGCGATATGTTTCACAAAACACAAACACTGAAGACAAAAGGAGGGAAACATAAACAATTTGTATTGGTCATAATCTTTGATCAATTGATTGATCACTGAGCATTACGTCTAAAATCTCTTCGTGTTCAGTATATACTTCTGGATTATTATTGATACTTTATCTCTAATTGCATTAGTTGGGAAATTATTACCATACAATAATGCGTTTAATAACAGTTTTCGTTCAGTTTTTTTTCTCGGTTCATGGTTATTGAATAAATCAGCCTGTAAATTTCCTTTAGACAGTATCTTTTTAATTCCGTTATATAAGCTTGATCTGCAATTATTATACGTGATGCAATCTAGCATGTAGTCTTCTACGGTTTCATCTGTCATTCTATACACTAACAGCGAGGATTATCTGATTTTCCTATATTAAATATATACTTATTTAGTTTTACACTGTTAGTCTCATTTAATTTAATATTATTAAAACACAGAAGTGGGTTGACTTTAGCGGTTTTATTAGAAAAACATATCACTCTAGTTTTATTAGGGACCTGGACAGCTGATTGGTATAAAACGCTCGGCCTTCTCCACTGGCGGCCCGGGTTCGATTCCCGGCGTGGCTATGAGAATGGGTTGTAGTTGCCCGTCCAAGGTCGGTGGTTTTCTCCGGGTCCTCCGGTTTCCTCCACCCTTACCAACTACCGAGCGCCAACATCCGAGCCATGGAGAGTGCCTCGTATTAGTTATTATAACTAGTTGTACAATCCATTTAAAATAAATAAAGTTTATAACAAACATTAGTTTCCACATCAGTGCCCACTGGTTTATTCTTGCTTGATCCCTGTTTAAGGATAAGACAAACATCTGGATTAGTAACTGTTGCATACAAACATGTATTATCGGCATACATTCTCAAGTTATTTTCCAGTCCGTTATATATGTCATTAACGTATACTAAAAACAAATGAGGCCCCAAGATTGAACCTTGGGGCACTCCTGACTTAATATCCGAGTAGCTGGACTGTATTCCATTTAGTATCACGCAATTTTTTCGTTCGCTCAGGTAGCTCTTTAAGAAGTTAAGTAAGGCACCCTCTATACCCATTAATTTAAGTTTGTGTATAAGACCTTTGTGCCACACCCTATCAAAAGTCCCCGAGGCATCAAGGCAGACAAGTCTAGTGTCACAGCCTTTCTCGAAACCACTGTATATGTCGTGGCACAAGGATATTAATAGTATACTGCAGAATCTGTTTTTTTTATATCCTGAATTATATGGCGAGAGAAGCGCATTTTTTACAAGATAATCATATAATTTATTATATACAATCCGTTCTAGAACTTTTGATATGTTATTTAAAAGCGATATTGGTCGATAGTTCATAACGTTATTTCGTTCTCCTTTTTTTGTAGACTGGTAATACATTAGCCTTTTTCCAATCCTCAGGAAACACTCTCTGTCTTCATATAAATTGATTGATAATCTTTATTTCCTCCGAAAGATCGAAAAGTAAAATCAAATGCAATACATATGTCAACATGACAAGAAAACTAATAATAAATAATAATTAAATCATTGAAGGTTCTGAAAAATACAAGATTACAAAAGAATGCAATAATGTTACAGTTAACGTGTTGTAATTGCAAGGAGAGGAAAATTAATTATTGTTTTATATATATAAATATATATATATATATATATATATATATATATATATATATATATATATATATAACATGAGAAAGATCAGGCAACATCTCACTTGAAAATTACAAGGCTTCTATTACTGGTCTTACTTCTTTAAAGAACAAAGCTGCCCGATAAATATACAGAATAGAAAGTTCATATGTCCAGTCTGGACAATCTGTCAAATCTTTACCAAGCAAGGTAGCAACAAAGTCGAAATCACACAGAATACTTAGTGCAGCGCTTACTGTGAAGGGAAGTTTATCTAATATAAAGTTCAAGATAGAGGCTCTGCTTTCACTAGTATTTGAACATGATAAAAATGCATGAAGTAACGGATAATTATACATCTTGCCGCAAAAAAAATGGCAAAGCTGAGACGAATGATACGTGTCTCACGCAGATAATAACTGCGCCGAGTACCAGAATATACTAAATGATCCAGGAATGTCCCTGGCGGCGTACCATATTTTAAACATGGAATAAACGGCTCACTTTGTACAGCTCTTAGCATTCTGAACTCAAGTTTACCTCTTGTTCTTATATAAAAGTTGAGGACACCTTGCTTTATAATCTGATCCTGAACAAGGTCTTTCCACGTATTCTGATTACAAAACGTCATATGCTCCATATATGAAATTAGATTGTATGATCTGAACAATCTAACAATGTCACCAACAAATCCACTAGACATATTACAATTACAGTTACTAAGGAAATGCCAAAGCTTAAAATTGAGTAAACTTCTAGAGATATTACCATTTGGCAAATTGCACAGTCCTATACCAAAAAATAATAATTTAGCCCGGTCAATAAATATAGCTGAATACTATAGGCATACCCAAAAGACTCGAAGCAATATCAGTTCTAACAGAACGTTTAAACATCTGGCTAATTTTTATACAGAATCGATGCATTCTTTCCAGACAAATTAAGTCAAACCCTGAAATAGAATTCCATAACTCTGCCCCATATAATACCCCTGGCATAACAATAGACTTGTACAGAATAGCTGCTGTGAGCGGATTAAGACCTTTTGGTCGAACTCCTAACCCCGCCAGAGACAAAAAAAAGAACCCCTCCCTTTTCTGCACGCAATATCTATCTTTACACTTGAAGTCACTGGTTAGAGTCAATCCAAGATGTTTATAAAGCCTAGTTTGAGAGATAACAGAATTCCCAAGATTCCAAGATCTTAGCACACTCAACTTATTATATTTTTTTATACTTTCGCCGAATGTCATAATTTTAGTTTTGTTCGGATAAAACTGAAATTTCCACTTCTGACTATATGAATAGCAAGTGTCAATCATATTTTGCAACCCTGATATTGTTAAAGATAACACTACGATATCATCAGCTTGAGTTGGCAAACCTATATAAATGCCACCAACATTAATACCAAAGCCACCCGCTCTTAGTGCACACAGTAAATCATTTATATACAACATGTATAATAACGGCGAAAGAACCCCCCCCCCCCCCCCACCCCTTGCCTGACTGAGCGCTGCACATGCAGAAAACCATGAACTTCTTATACCATCATATAGGGCACAGCTTGTAACGTTAGCGTTAGCCTGTTTAATTAATCTCTATAATTTGCCTCTAATACCAAGTTTGTATAATTTAAAAAATAAGCCAATATGCCAAACAACATCAAAAGCAGAACTAGAATCTAAGAAGCAAGCATATACTTTAGAACCCCTATCAGTATGATACGAAATACCTTCTTGCAAAACGAATGAGGCATTCAGTGCCGACATATTCTTTTGATATGCAAATTGTAAAGGATCAGGAATTATCAGCGGTGCATGTGCAATATAGGCAAACAGTCTATTTAAAATAATCTTCTCCCATAATTTATACATTACTGTTAATAAGGTTATACCTCTATAGCAATCAGGGGAACGTCTGTCGTTAAGACGATTCTTCAATATAGGAACTATAACCCCCTTTTTCATATTATCGGTTATATATTCAAATTTGTGAATTAGATTATAAAATGTAAACAGGTGATCTATTACGCACCCTCCGCCATATTTAATATATGTTCTGAGACAATACCTTCTGTACCTCCTGCCTTCCCACATCTCAACGAGTCCACAGCTTTATTAATTTCAGCTTTTTCCAAATTAAGGTCTATCCAGTACCTCTAAGTACATATTCCTAGACTGCGCCTCTATTTCCGACACCTTATCTTTGACCTCATTTTGAAAGTTATTGGGAATTCCAGTTTCATTTTCTTCATACTTCTCTGCAAAGTATACTTTCCCCAACATTCTGCAATTTCTTTGTTAGTCTTTACTACGCGGTTATGTTTATTATTTATATCAATCATAAATCGCTGGTAACATTTACGATTTTTCGAATACTACCGAGTTTCTACATCTTTTGTAAGCAAAATATATTGCTGGTCTTTTTTCGTTTTATGTATTTATTCTATATAACCGATTGCGTTTTCTTATGAGTCTTTTTAAATACACTCTAAGAAAAAAGGGTTCTTGGGGGTTCCATGCAAAACCTGTATGGTTCCAGCTGGAACCATGGTTCAACTTAGAACCGTTTTTGATATCCATGGGTTCCAGATAGCCCACTTAAGGTTCTTCGTGTGTTCTGCCCGAAGAGAGGGTGCCTGATAGAACCCTACAGTACCAATACGTGTGTGGGTCACTGTCCCAAGCTGCACTATGAATCAGTATACACTGACTTTGTGTGATAAATGATGTCATTATCTTATCTTATCTCATCATTTCTCATATTATATTATATTAAATCGTATTATAGTTTCATTTTTTTTATCTTACCTTATGTTATATTATATGTATAAATAATAAAACTAATAGAAATATAGAAATATATAATATGATATAATATTAAATCATAATAGCATATTATATATTATAAAACATATATATACAGATATATACACCACAAATATATAAAATATACATACATATTTGTATATGTTTACACACACACACACACATTCATATATATATATATATATGTAACGGCTCCGATAACACGTATTATATTATCAGGTATAACTGAATTGTCTGGCAGGTATCATATCATCAGCTTGGCCTAACTGGTCAATGAATTGCCCCGCAGTAGCCTTGGTTGCCTTGTTTGCTTGGTTCCTCATTACTCAACCGGTTTTCCGTTGTTCCTATTGTTTTCATTCGGACAATGACACGGACCGCGACGCGAACCCTGCCAAGCCTCAGTCTCGTGACATAGAGAACTTGTCAGTATTCGTTCTCTGCTTGGCAGGTAAGGACCGTTTTTACTAAACTCTTAAACTGCGATAAACTCTATCATTTAGCCAATTCATTACTTTCAGTATATCACGTACGTACTATCATGTTAACTGTATATTCCATATTCTAATTGCACACATTCATACTTGTTGTACGCATGGATATTTGTATTCATGGTAATATGCAACGATATCTTAAAATGTGGTTCATAAATATATAGGCTCATTTGTATAATATGTAATGTGTTTTCTTGTGTAATGAATACCAAGAAATGTGCAAATGTATATTCTGTATATTCATGCCATTTATTGTATTTTTGCACCATATAGAAATGTTTATATGAAATGTTTAATGTGAGTATTCGTTTCTCTGCTTGGCAGGGACTCCGGCTTGGAGGACTCCAGATTTGTATATATATACGGCTGAATAAACACTTTTATATATATACATCGCCTCGCCTCGCTTTTCACTCACGCCGGGTGACTTTCGCTCTTGCCGGGAACACCCGTTACATTTTGGTGCCCCGAGTGAGGACCATCTCTACTGTGGATCGATGTCCGTGTGTGCGTCTCGCGACTCGATGTCCGTCTGTGCGTCTCGACGACGATATCACAGGAGATGATTATTCTCTGAACTTCCATTCCACCGGTGGATATTATTTAATTGGTGTCTGTGCACAACACCATAACACAGGGCCAGAGTGGGCTTTTCGCGGGCTCGCTTGGACACAGATTTTGCATGCATGCGTGTTCGTCGCTTCGCTTCAGTGCCTTGCACTGTAAACTCTGCTTCGCCATTGTGTTCTTCGCTCGTGCATTCCTGGACTATTGTCACGCTTTTCGCCGTACACGGAGACTTCGTTTAAAGGGCCCAGACGAACGTCACTCTCTTTGGAGAAGATAAACGGTAATTGTTTGACATTTTCCTTGTACTGCATGAACTTTTCTTTTTGTATTTGCTATTGTCAGCATGGCTATGGACTTTGTGATTAATTGTGTTTAATATTGTTGCATGTTTTGTAATTGAAGTGATCATTTTTTTTTATGTTAGCTGTAAATTATTTTTGCAGTTTATTATGGAGAATTTTATGCATGTAAAGGGTAATAGCTTTGGCCCGGTTTGAGGTTATCGTGATTGGTCACGTGATGTTCCATTGTCTAATGCCAATTGGTCTTGTGGTCTGTATAATGTAAACAGTAGCATTGCAACTGAATACTAACATTTGCCCTTAAACCTGCTGGTATTTGACCATTGACAGATGACTTAAGACAACATTCATCATTTCTTTATTGTCTTTAAAGATCACATTTTATCTCCTCTATTCATACATTCGCATTAAAGAGAGATGGAGGGTAAATCAGTTGACATAACACGGGTCGTCTCCATGCATGGACTCCCTTCTGATGTCAACGAATCTGAGATTATT
Source organism: Sipunculus nudus (assembly GCA_026874595.1). Classification (NCBI taxonomy): domain Eukaryota; kingdom Metazoa; phylum Annelida; class Sipuncula; order Golfingiida; family Sipunculidae; genus Sipunculus; species Sipunculus nudus. The sequence continues at coordinate 44,754,670 of CM049308.1, forward strand.
GAACACTTCTCACAAATTGAAACTCCTACTCATGTTTTGTTTGTTCGAGAAGCACATACTGGTCGTTGCACTGGCCGCGGGTTTATAGTTTTTAAGACTAAAGACACTGCCAAAAAGGCCATAGATAAGATATCAGGTAGCTCTTTAGAAAGGGATTCAAGCATCAAAATCTCTCTTGAACATGCTAGGGCTTTCTCCATCACTGAGGTGTCTCATCTGATTTCAAATAAGTTGCTCGATTCGTTAAATCCTTCTTCCTTTCAGGTACCCGAAGGTAGACGTATCTCAGAGATAGTAACTAAGCTCGATTTTCTTTCAGATTTCGAGGTAAATCAGATGTTTGTGGAGTTTAAACACCGAAGGGGTGATGTTATACAGGGGCCATCTGGGGCTACTGGTTACAGTGTTATCTCTCCAAAACTGCCCCCATTTTCAGGGAATCAAGATAAAACCGGTAGCTACGAACAATGGCGTTCCCATCTCAAATCTATGATAAAAGCTGGCGTAACACCAGAGCCTCAGATTTTGTCAGCGATTCATCAGTCTGTTAGGGGGACAGCAGGAAATGTTCTTTTACATATGCTCGATGAGTCCACTCCCACAGATATACTGAATAAATTTGACAGATACTTTGGTAATGTGCTCCCCACAGAGGTTCTTATACAGCAGTTTCACTCATGTAAACAAGATCCTAAAGAGGATATTGTCAACTGGAGCTGCAGACTTACTAGACAGTTAGACCTCATAAACCAGAGAAATCCTACTCCTCATAGGGAATATGAGCGACTTCTTCGGTCTAGATTCTGGAATGGGTTGTATTCTAAGTACATTAAAGAGGCTTTAAGACACAGATATGATAATGGGGAAGAACAGGATGAACTCTTTGCAGCAGCACGAGCCTTAGAGTCAGAACTTGTACATCACTCACATATGAGTGACAAGAAAGTTGCTTCATCCAACCAAATTTCTCAACAAGGGGTTAAAACTTTGTCTTCTGAAAGCTCTGTGCTTGAGCAGATAAATAACAAACTGTCAATCCTAGAGAATCGCTTATTGAAACTTGAACGATCTCAAATGTCCAAACCAAACAAACCATCACAAACTCAGACTGAAGTTCGTAACAGTAATACTGTCTCGGACGAAGTCTTTTGCTCTCGTTGCCTTCGTCACACCCACACTGTTGACAAATGCCATGCCAAACGAGACAAAAACGGGAAAATCCTAAAAAACTAAGAGGCGCCCGTGATCACTCATTGGAGAACACGGGGTCAGGTTATAAAATTCCCACAACAAACGTATGTACTGGAGCTCCTATGTGTCGATTATCTTAGCCTTGAGCCATCTACAGGTGGAATTGAAAATATTCTGGTCATGACCCATAATTTCACACGCTACGCTATGGCAGTTCCTTGTCGCAATACTACGGCAAAGACTACAGCTAAAATACTATTTGACACATTTGTCCAACATTATGGCTTTCCAGCCCGCATCCACAGTGATCAGGGCAGACAATTTGAATCTAAAATCATCAAAGAACTATGCAGACTAGCTGGTATCCATAAATCACGATGTACACCGTACCATCCAATGGGGAATGGGCAAACCGAAAGGTTTAACCGTAGTTTAATCAGTATGTTGGGTACTCTTGAGGAAGAGAAAAAGAAAAACTGGAAAGAATCCGTCAGTGCTTTAACTCATGCCTATAATTGTACGAAAAATGATGCAACCGGTTATACACCTTTCTATTTAATGTTCGGTCGACATCCACGCCTCCCTATTGATCTAGTACTTGGGACCAACAACAATCCTAACCATCAAAATTACAACACATATGTTTCCGTTCTAAAAGACCAACTTTCTTCTGCCTATGATATTGCTCAACGTGTCTCTTTATCATCCAGGTATCACCACAAACGATTGTATGATAAACGTGCTCGCAATGCGGTGCTTGGTATTGGTGATCACGTCTTAGTACGAAAGGTAGGGATCATTGGGAAACAGAAACTGGTCGATAAATGGGAAAAGCAGGTGTATGAGGTATTGGAACAACCCAATAAGGATATTCCAGTATATGTTGTTTGCCCCTTGGGTGATAAAAAGCGTACTCGCACTCTGCATCGCAATCTGATCCTTCCATATACAGGATTGCCCGTCGACCCTACACAAAAACCAGTTTCCACAACACACAAACCAATTATTACATCATCAGTGTCAGGGTCGGAAAACTCATCAACAGATGACGACCCCATTTTCACTATAACTCCAAATAATCGTCCCCACATGAGTAGTTCTGAGGATGTGAGCGAGTTGCATTTAGAACTTGAATTATCGGATGATACAGATGATGATGCAATTGCGTCTGATCACTCTAATACATTCCTGATAAATGGTTCTACTGATGATTGCAATGCAAATGTTGATACCGTAAATACTACAGGTCTTGATGATGACGTCACTGGTGTGTTAAACGATGACGCCAAAGGTGATAATGACAATATATCACAACTACACGATGACCATGACGTCATCTCAAGTCATGATCATAATAATGATGGTAATAGCGCCCCAATATCTGATCAGAGTGGGGATCCGGATGTTAATCCAGTACGTAGATCTACCCGAGAACGACGTATGCCAGAACGTTTTGGGGACTATGTGCTTAACGGGTGATAATATTTTTAAACAAGTGCATGTGTTAACATTAGTATGTTTGGGATAAGTTCCTTGCGTAAGCTACATGACTCGTTCTGAGGTTTGACGAGTCGGTGATATCATTATACGATTTTTTTTTTTTTTTTTTTTTGCGTATGCTGACTTTCTCCACTGCCACCAGTTTCTGGGTTTTTTCACTTTCATATATGTATACCTCATGTGAACATAATGTTCCAATATAAACATCTATCCGAAATCCTACTAGAGGCCGTCCACTGCTAATGCTGTCATGCGCGACCTATCATTCTTTGCAGTTAGTGTCGGGACGCCACTTCTCTACTGGGGGGAGCGTTTGGTATATGGTGAGGATGATGTGCTGTTGGTATGGTGTGGTGGATCTGATATAATTTTTTTTTTGACCTAACTTTCCTCGTACATTAATGTCGGGTCGACATTTTTTCAAGTAGGGGGAGGATGTAACGGCTCCGATAACACGTATTATATTATCAGGTATAACTGAATTGTCTGGCAGGTATCATATCATCAGCTTGGCCTAACTGGTCAATGAATTGCCCCGCAGTTGCCTTGGTTGCCTTGTTTGCTTGGTTCCTCATTACTCAACCGGTTTTCCGTTGTTCCTATTGTTTTTATTCGGACAATGACACGGACCGCGACGCGAACCCTGCCAAGCCTCAGTCTCGTGACATAGAGAACTTGTCAGTATTCGTTCTCTGCTTGGCAGGTAAGGACCGTTTTTACTAAACTCTTAAACTGCGATAAACTCTATCATTTAGCCAATTCATTACTTTCAGTATATCACGTACGTACTATCATGTAAACTGTATATTCCATATTCTAATTGCACACATTCATACTTGTTGTACGCATGGATATTTGTATTCATGGTAATATGCAACGATATCTTAAAATGTGGTTCATAAATATATAGGCTCATTTGTATAATATGTAATGTGTTTTCTTGTGTAATGAATACCAAGAAATGTGCAAATGTATATTCTGTATATTCATGCCATTTATTGTATTTTTGCACCATATAGAAAAGTTTATATGAAATGTTTAATGTGAGTATTCGTTCTCTGCTTGGCAGGGACTCCGGCTTGGAGGACTCCAGATTTGTATATATATACGGCTGAATAAACACTTTTATATATATACATCGCCTCGCCTCGCTTTTCACTCACGCCGGGTGGCTTTGGCTCTTGCCGGGAACACCCGTTACATATATATATATATATATATATATATATATATATATATATATATATATATATATATATATATATATGCAGTGGCGGATCCCCTTTTGAGCTAAAACAACCTTTTCTGGGGGGATCAAACCAAATTTTGCGACCCTGACATTTGCGACATTTTTCATGGTTACATTTAGTCTTCCTGGGTTTGACCCTCCCCATTCCAAAATCCAGTATCCGCCAGTTTATATATATATATATATATATATATATATATATACATATATATATATATATATATATATATATATAACTACACCTGATGGCGTTATCGATTTTGTTCATAATGCAAGGCAAGATTATAACATTACACTTACAACATAAACTCGACATTTTCCCCCTAAACTCGTCAGAAAAGACGAGAAGTGATCCCGCCAGTTTATATATATATATATATATATTCAAGCACAGGCATGTTTTACAATGAAAGAGATTTAATCTGGATCATGCATTTGTTCATTTATTGTTGCTTTGTTATATTTTGTTTTAACAGTGTTACCAGGTAATACATATGTATAGATTGTACATATTATACATTGTATCCCACCTCTGTCGCATATTTTAACAAGATGAGACATTTGTCACAGTGAGTTACAGGACAATGTCCACAGATTTCTATGTTCAGCTTGATTACTTATTGTTTCCTTCTTTCTTTTGCAGGCTGATGCCAAACTGACACCATGTGTACTGTATAAGGATTGTCAGGAAGGGAATCCATTGACTGCCAAGAGGGCATCAATCCTGGTAGATCGCGTCACCGTCGTGGACGAGCATCCAACTATGGACCGACAACAACCTTATGTTGTGTCATTGGGTTGTACTTTATGTTTAGTACAGATTATCCTAAGGGACTGACAAACACGTTGGAATTTCTCCATGCACAGGTCATGAACATGCCAGATCCACCCAAACACAAAGGCCAACAGTCGTAAGGGTCTGTGGGGCCCTAGGATTGTGATTAAAGATCAAAGGCGACAAAAGAAAAAGATTGAACTGGTGCGGCTGTGTGATATGCTCGGTGTGGAAAAGTTTGAAATCAACCCCTCAAATCGAACGTTTTAGGGATCATTTAAATGAAATATTGCTCATCACACCTCTTGAATAGTACCATAAAATCAACACTGTTAGAAAGATCAGTAATTGGTAATTAGGATACAAGTTTAATTATTGTTGTTACTGAGGCCATGAAAGTGATGAGCATATTTATAGGTGTTTAATTGATGTAATCCGGTCTTATTGTAAGGCAGTAAATAGGCAATTAAATTACAATAAATGGATCCGTTGCATGTGTCGTGGATTATATTACTTCAACTCTAATTGTATGGACATCAGATTCAATATATTTTACCTTAGGACTGACCGAGTTGCCGAGTATGAAGAATGGACATTATCCCGTACTGTTTGAAAGAGTCGTTTGCGATTTTAAAATATGCAATATCATCAGTCCATGCCGCATGGTCATGTTTTATATAATTTTTTACAGTTGTTTATGATATGCAAATTAAAATGTTTTAACATGGAGCACGTTTGCTTTTTTTAGTTAACAGTGAAAGCATATTTTAACCGCAACAAACACAGCACAAGAACAGCTTTTTACATTTAAGCAATGAAATGAAGTTGATCCTAAGAAATATTTTGCATGAATTGCCCAACTGTGCTTCTCTGCAATACAGCTGCTTTAACACAAATGTCATTATCACATCACAACTTAAAGCTATACCCTAAATGTATAAGATCCGATTGGTTTAAGTGAAGAGAACCGATATCCTAAAGAATATTTCGTAAATTAATATGATTACAAAATCGAGTATTCATCCATATATCTCTCATACCAGGACCCTGTAAGAACCCTTATCTGAAGAATCGGTTCCAGAAAGAACCTTTCAGTAGGGTTACAAGAAACACCCATTGTTAGGGTAATATAAAGAACCCTTGGGGTTCCATGAAGAACCATAAGAGAGGGTTCTATGAAGAACCCTGACGAACCTTTCAGTAGGGTTCTAACAAGCACCCATTGCTAGGGTTACATATTGAACCCTTGGGGTTCCATGAAGAACCCTTAGAGAGGGTTCTATGAAGAACCCTGACCAGAGGGTTCTACCTGGAACCTTAAAGGGTTCCCCACTGGATCCACTCTAAAGAACCCTTAAGGGTTCTAAATGTAACCCTTTTTTCTTAGAGTGTAGCTTTTCATCCATGGTTTTTCTTTTGATTTTACATAAACCTATATAAATCTATATTATATTGATTTTAATGGGGATCACATATAAAGGCTTCTGTATATATCAAATACAAAGTGCATGGGACGAAATACGAGCAAAGAATAGTGGGACGAAATACGAGCAAGGAAACCCTTTACATTTTGAGCGACATATTTCGGTCTCCACACGCGCGGTAGATTACATGACGGAGTTTGGCTCATTCAAATTAAATACACTGCAAACAGGAAACAGTAAATGTAAGTGTTTATAAAGAAAAAAAATTGAAGCTGAATTCAATTTTGTTTATTCGTAAAAACGTTAAGCCTTCTGATCTGTTGATGAATAAATGTTTGTGCAAATGAGCGGTGTTGTTGTCATTATATATACCAATTTGGTCATACTTGATAATATTATATTTATTATTTACATGTTAAACATATCTATCAGTGTCGTTTTGAAATTGTAACTGGAAATGGTCAACCTACTGGTAATTGATTTATTTGATTAACAGGAAACTATACTTACTTCAACATGCAGATTATACGTGATCGGGGAAACCACAAGAGGGTTAAGGCCGTGTCACACAGCCGTTGACGCATAAATTGCGCATAATGTACGCATAAAACTGAAAAATCTGGATTTATACGCGGACATACGTGGAAAAAAATGAGAGAAGTTGGGGGTTATGCGTGAAATTTTGACAGATGAATCACGCAAGAACGACGCATAAACTACGCATAAACTACGCATGAAATACGAATAAACTGCGCAAGGAACACGCATATCCACGGAAAAGCCAAATTCCTAGATAATTCCCACGTAATGTGCGTAGTTCTTAGCGGTATACGCGATATAAGTGATACATCTGCGATACATGTGTGTTATATGCGTGAAAGGTTCGTTAAACATACACGGAACGGTCGTGAAAATCGCCGATTTTGCGTAACAATCTCGTATGTATCGCGCACATGCGCGTATGAATTACGCATGATTTGCGTAAGAACTGCGTATAAACTACGTAAATTACGCATAGATCGCGTTAATCCAAAAAGAGGAAAAGTTTTGTGCAGCTCAAAACCGTTTTCGCGTATGTCCGCGTATGCCCATCCCGGCCCCCACTCGCTACGCATGGCGACGAATGAAATGCGCATGAAAAACTTGTGAATTACGTATATCGCTCATGAATTGCGTATCTCCGCGTATGCCTCATATTTTATGCGTACATTATGCGCAATTTATGCGTCAACGGCTGTGTGACACGGCCTGAAGACTGAGCACTTCTCAGGGATTGTGCCATTGTTACTGAGCTCATTTAAAGGACGCAACATTTATACTCACACGTGCTTTATAGATATAATATAATATGCATCATCATATAAAGTTTGCTCAGTTGCGAATTAATATTCTAAAACTATATATTATATTGGATCATGCATTTACATATTTGCTTCACCTTGTTAGATATGTTTGTCGCATACACTTACTTTTGTAATATAAATACGAATTCCTAGTAAAATTGATGGGATCCACAAGTGTAACCAAAAGAATGAACATATACTGGTGTTTCTGGTAATTTGATTGTTATACTGAATTTAGTATAGCTTCAGTAAAAGACATAATTACAGATGAGATGTTTTTGCTTTATCTTGTACTGGTCTTTATCTTGAAGCTGGGAAGCGACCTATGTTTTAAAAGAGCAATGTATCCCATTATCAAGAGCGACACTGCATGAAGGATCCTGCATGACGACGGAATTATACCCGATCAACTGCATTTTCTCAAATAAATTTGGTCAAAACGGGCGGTGATGTTATCATTAATGATACTGTCATACTGGTTAATAATCATAACTTATATTATTTTTAATATAGGAGTTAGGTGTTGATTGTATTAAAATCCTTCCCGCTCCAACAGTTGTGCAGATTTTTATTGTCGTATTCTTATAATAATAATAATAATAATCATGTTCTTAAATTATAAAGCGTCCTTAAAAAATATCAGTATAAGGCTATGATAACGTTATATTTAAACGTTTTCTGCACACAGAAATGTGTAGTTTATCAACGGATTTAGAACGTAACATGAAACGTTCTTTGTCGTCGTTTTTATTATACGTCTGCAACGTTTCATCTAGTCATAGTTACGTGGTGAATATACGTCTCATAAATATTTGCTCTATATCTAATGATAACGTGTTAACATTTCTGTTAAACGTTCTATATGCACGCAAACATTTGTTGTTTATATACAGATTTTATACTCAAGATGAAACGTTCTTTGTGTGCGTTTTTATTATACGCGTCTGCAACGTTTCATCAATGCGCTAAAAGCAACGTTTTCAGGATGTTTCATACACATTACGCACAGAAATATGAATTTTCACTGGTTTATGAATCGTGCAACATATTGTTACAGGTGCCCCTTTTTAGCTCAGCTGACTGAAAGTCATCTGAGCTATAGCGATCACTCTTTGTCCGTCTGTCCGTCTGTCCGTCTGTCCGTCCGTTAACCAGGCACAAATCGTAACCGCTGAACCTAGAACCTTGTAACTTAGGATTCTGAGAGGTCCATGAAAAATCTCCTTGGAAACCAGAAATTAGGTCTCTGTTACCCATATCCTTCGAGCTATGGGGCCCCAAAGTACCCCCCAGAAAAGTAAAAAATTTCATACAAAAACTTCAATATCTCATTAACTACTTGACTGATGGTCATGATTTTTGGCATACATATTGATCATGAGATGTTCCATCACTTCCTGCAGACTGGTGGCGCCACCTGTATTTTTCGATTTTTTACCTCTATTTTTGAGACCTTTAAAAATGTGAACATCTGTTAACAAGGCACAAATCGTAAAGCCTAGACCTAGAATCTTAATTCTTGATACACTGAGAGGTCCATGAAAAATCTCTTTGGAAACCAGAAATTAGGTCTCTGTTACCCATATCCTTTGAGCTATGGGGCCCCAAAGTACCCCCCAGAATAGTAAAAAAATTCACACAAAAACTTCAATATCTCAATAACTACAACACTGATGGTCATGATTTTTGGCATACATATTGATCATGAGATGTTCCATAAGTTCCTGCAGACTGGTGGCGCCACCTGTATTTTTCGATTTTTTACAATTTTTTCCTCTATTTTTGAGACGTTTAAAGATGCTGTCATCTGTTAACGTGGCACAAATCGTAACCGCTGGACCTAGAATCTTCATTCTCGACACACTGAGAAACCTATTAAAAGTCTCCGTGGAAACCATAAATTAGATCTCTGTTACCCATATCCTTCGAGCTATGGGGCCCCAAAGTACCCCCCAGAAAAGTAAAAAATTTCATACAAAAACTTCAATATCTCATTAACTTCTTGACTGATGGTCATGATTTTTGGCATACGTATTGATCATGAGATGTTCCATCACTTCCTGCAGACTGGTGGCGCCACCTGAATTTTTCGATTTTTTACGAATTTAAAAATGTGAACAGCTGTTAACAGGGCACAAATCATAAAGACTGGACCTAGAATCTTCATTCTTGACACACTGAGAGGTCCATAAAAAGTCTGCACGGAAACCTGAAATAAGGTCTCTGTTACCCATATCCTTTGAGCTATGGGGGGCTCCCAATAACCCCCCCCCCCCCCCCCAGAATAATGGAAAATTTGATAAAAACAAACTGCAACATCTCAATAACTACAACACTAATGGTCATGATTTTTGGCATACATATTGATCAAGAGGTGTTTCATCAGTACCTGCAGACTGGTGGTGCTGCCTGTATTTTTTCAAATTTTCACAATTTTTTTTCTCTATTTTCGAGACCTTTCAGGATGTAGTTATCTGTCAACCGGGTACAAATCGTAAGGACTGGACCTAGAATCTTCATTGTTGACACACAGGGAGACCCATGATAAGTCTCCATGGACACCTGAAATTAGGTCTCTGTTACCCATATCCTTTGAGCTATGGCACTCCAAAGTACAGCTCAGGATAATGGAAAATTTGATACAAAAGCTGAAGTATCTGAACAACTAATGCAGAGATCACCATAATTGTTTTCATGGATATTGATCATGGAGTGTTTCATCAGTTTCTGCAGACTGGTGGCACCACCTGTATTTGTTCGGGTTTTTTTACGAATTTTTTCTCTATTTTTGAGACCTTTAAAGTTATGAACATCTGTTAACAGGGCACAAATCATTAAAACTGGACCTAGAATCTTCATTCTTGACACACAGGGAGACCCATGAAAAGTCTCCATGGAAACCTGAAATTAGGTCTCTGTTACCCATATTCTTTGAGCTGTATGGCTCCAAATTACCCCCCAGAATAATGGAAAATTTGATACAAAAACTGTAGTATCTCAAAAACTACAACACTGATGGTCATGATTTTCGGCATACATATTGATCATGACCTGTTCCATTAGTTTCTGCAGACTGGGTGCGCCACCTCTATTTTTTTCAAATTTTTACGATTTTTTTTCTCTTTTTTTGATACCTTTAAAGATGTGGTTATCTGTCAACAGGGTACAAATCGCAACAACTGGACCTAGAATCTTCATTCTTGTCATGCAAGAAGGCCCATGAAAAGTGCCTGTGGAAACTTAAAATTAGGTCTCTGTTACCCATATCCTTCAAGCTATAGGACTCCGAAGTATCCCTCAGAATAATGGACAATTTGATACAAAAGCTGAAGTATCTGAACAACTAATGGGGAGATCACAATGATTCTTTGCATGGATATTGATGTTTGTAAGTGTTTTTATTAGTTTCTGCAGACTGGTGGAGCCACCTGTATTTTTGTACCCGCCAAAACGAAGTTTTGTGGATACTATGTTTTGACTGGGTTCCTCCGCTGTTGCCGCGTTCGTTTCCAGAGAGCTCCTCTGGGACTTGATTTTATCAGCTTTCCAAGCTCATATCTCGGGAACCGTTTGACTGATCAGGAAATAAAATTTATACTAATGTAGCCCTTGGATAGCTCTATAACATACACAAAAAATGGTGGCGCCACCTGTAACCATGTTTGCACAGTGTCCATCTGTTCATCTGCCTTTGGTTAAAATCACTCATATCTCTGCAGTGAATTGACTAATTCACCTGAAATTCGGCATGCGTATACATCCTGGATAATTTTCTTGATTTTATGACAGGTGGCGCCACCTACATTCTAGTTAACGCTGCACACATCCAAGCTAATATCTCAGGAACCATTTGACCGATTGGGCCAAAATTGTGCTTGTGTTTAGATCACACATAGGTCTTTATCATACACAAAACTGCAACCATTTTTGCACAGCGTCTGTCTGTTTGTCTGCCGTGGGCTAAAATCACTCATATCCATGTAGTGGTTTGACTTTTCTGCCTAAAATTTTGCATATGTATACAACTTGGACAGCTTTCTGGTTTTGTGGTAGGTTGCACAACCTACATACACATTTAGGCTGCAGACATCCATGCTAATATGCAACATACCTCACTCTGTTTCCCCTTGCCACTCAATCCATGCCTCACTTCACTCTGATTTTGGCAGATACACGTAGTCACTTGTCGGCTACCCGTATTCTAGTTTTTAAAGTTTACACATTTTTTCTCTATATTTCAGATATATAAATACAGACTAAATCTTGGCCTGTTGGTTAATCTGTTTGATGCTTCAGTTGAATGGGTATCTACCATTCTGATGATAAAATTTCCTTTTGTGAATCTCTTCCCAGTCAGCTGAGCGTCATGACCCATGGGTCACTTGTTACTGTGTGCAGCGGTTTTACAGATGATTGTTTTATTGTGCACACGGATGTTCCGTGTGTTGTTGGCAGTTGGTATGTGTAGCACGCGTAGCTCGTTGCGATGACAGCATCGCCTGGTCGGGCCGGGCTGGCCGGGCTGGCCAACGTGTGAACCCTGACACGGCGTTCCCGTTCTAGTATGTTCTTTGAGCGTGTGTACTGTGTATTATTAATTGTTCGTGAAAGGGAATTTTCTAGAGTTTTCGGGGGAAAGGTTATGAAAAGAGGCTGTGTTTTAAAGCAGAGAGAGAGGTGTGAGAGAATATTCCAGCGGACACAGAAGCGTGTATATGTAAGTTTGTGGGACCTATTCCGATAAGTGCGGCAATTATAGATTTTCTTCAGATTTTCTTCTGGATTTGTGACGAATCTTATTTGGTCTTCAGTTTACTTTCGGGATTGTTACAAGAGCTTTACATTGGATTGTTATTCTCCGAGAGAATTCGTATGAACTGTTCGTCGGGTTATATATTTTAAAGGACTTATCGCTGTGACAGTGGTGGTATCCAGGTACTGTACACTTTGTTTTTTTACTGTGGAACTTCACTTTTGGATTTAATTGGACTATTATTCTCTGATGAGATTTATGTGAGCTGTTTAGCTATATTATAAGTTTTAAAGGACTTGTCGCTGTGACAGTGGTGGTATCCAGGTACAGTCCACTTTATTTATTATACTCTGTAATTGTATTGTTTTACTGCTATATTTTTATACTGTGTAATTGTATTGATTTAGTGTATTGTAATGTTAGGGTTGTTTTAAGAATAAATTATAGTTATTCGTTAACAAAAAAACACTGAATTCTTTATTCATTCCCCTAAACATTTCACGCTGCCTAGTGTTACAGAATCTGATTTGTTCATCACACGTACGTGATATGTAAATATAAGGTTCCGTAACAATATCGTATAGATAACTGTGTATATATCTACATTTGGTATAACATTGTTATATGTGTTTGTAATTTAAACACACTGACCCGACTGCTGACGTCTAAGACCATGGAAAACGTTAAATGCAACATTTTTTTCCATCATGTTTTATCAACTCTTTTTTCATATTATTGCAGAAAAACGAACCTTAAAGTCTGTACATTTCAAAATAATGTTATGTAACTTCCAGTAACGTTACGATTACGTACTGTGTTGCAGGTTGTTCCATAAAACTGAAATTCACAGTTCGAGTTTTTTCTTTTGAAACGTTCCAATAGATTGACATTATCATTAATAATACAAGAGCACCGCAAACGTGCATGCATAATACGTCCGTCGTGATATGCGTGAATTTTGATGAGAAGGTAATTCAGGTGAGAAACTCTCTAGGTAAATATGTATATTGAGTTTCATGAAAATCCATAGGATTTTTGGTAAGTAACCAAGGTACCTCCGAAGTGCGGTGACCTCTGACCTTATTGAATATGCATAGATTTTGCTTCGAAATTAAACTTAGGCGAGATATTTTATTGATTAACATTTCTGATGAGTTTTCCCAAAATCCTTCATATTCTTAATTCTTAAGTTATCGCGGCGACCCGTGAAAGTGACCCGTGACCTTATTGAATATGCGTGGATGTTGCCCATAATCGAACTCGAGCGAGATAATCTATTGGTAAGTTGGTGAGTTTCGTGAATATCCATCAAAGCCCCGGTAAGTTATCGCGGCGACATTAACAGTTAACGACAGACGGCCGGACGGACGGTGCATGGGTATTCCGTAATACCCCCGTCATATGACGGGCGTATAAAAATAATCGAAATATAGAATTAGATAAGGAGCTTACATTTGTAACATGTTTATTTTCTACATTAAATTGTTGATATTATTCACGTGTTTAGTCCATCATTAAAGTCCAGTTCAAATATTGATGGTACACATATTAAATGTGTTATATAGTTATATGTATCAAATGCTCCATTATCCTGACGCATGGGATTTCGCTTATTAATATATAGATAGCTGCTTCCGTTGAAAATCCACGGCTCTATCTGATGCAAATTTTTGTAATGAGCTGATAGGAACCAAACGAAGTACATTTTAATCCTAAGGTTTTGCAGGAACTTTTGTCATGTGTTTCTTTTATATGATATAAAGGTTACTTCTGTTAGAATTCTCCAAGAACACCCTCCCCCAAAATATCAACATAGAAAGAAAAATTATTCTATTCAAGAAATCACACCAAAAAAAATAAATTTATGAAAATTCCAGTATTTAAGAAGGGAGAGAGGAGTAAAGTAGAAAACTATCGGCCTATTTCATTGCTGAATAATATTTCTAAATTATTAGAACGAATTGTCTTTAATAAGTTATATGGCTACTTGATGGAAAATAACCTGTTGAATCCATATAATTCTGGATACAAGAAACACTATAGCTGTGAAAATTTACTGGTTAAACTGTGCCATGATACTTACACAGGATTTAAGAGAGGATATGAAACCAGGATGGTCTGTCTCGATGCATCTAAAGCTTTTGACAGGGTCTGGCATCACGGATTAGTTTATAAATTAAAATCATTAGGAATCGAAGGATGCATCTTAACATTTATTATAAAAGGCAACGTGTTGTAATTCAAGGACATATAACAGAAATTGTGGCAATCAATTCCGGCGTTCCCCAAGGATCTATTCTTGGCCCTCTACTATTCCTAGTTAATGTCAATGATATTCATCTCGGCTTAGAAAAAAATATATTAATATACGCCGATGACACCTGTATTTATTCATGCAAAGATGACCCCAGAACAGCTGCAGCTTCACTCAATAGGGACTTGGAACGTCTAAGTAGCTGGGCTGGAAAATGGTATCTGAAATTTAACGCAGAGAAAACTCAGACAATTTGTTTTTCTTACAAGAAAAGGAACATTTCACGACCACCAATGTATTTCATGGGACAGAAACTGACGGAAACAAGTAGTCTGTCATATTTGGGAGTCATCTTAACTGATTCGCTTTCCTGGCAGGAACACATAAACATAATGTGTTTGAAAGCAAGTAAACGTTTGGGAATTTTGAAATATTATAAATTCCATTTCTCTATGAAAGTTTTAGATCGTATATATAAATCATTAATACGGCCAGTACTGGAGTATGGTAATTTAATATTTAACAATTGTTCTGTCAGACAGTCATATCAACTGGAGAGTACACTCTAAGAAAAAAGGGTTACATTTAGAACCCTTAAGGGTTCTTTAGAGTGGATCCAGTGGGGAACCCTTTAAGGTTCCAGGTAGAACCCTCTGGTCAGGGTTCTTCATAGAACCCTCTCTAAGGGTTCTTCATGGAACCCCAAGGGTTCAATATGTAACCCTAGCAATGGGTGCTTGTTAGAACCCTACTGAAAGGTTCGTCAGGGTTCTTCATAGAACCCTCTCTTATGGTTCTTCATGGAACCCCAAGGGTTCTTTATATTACCCTAACAATGGGTGTTTCTTGTAACCCTACTGAAAGGTTCTTTCTGGAACCGATTCTTCAGATAAGGGTTCTTACAGGGTCCTGGTATGAGAGATATATGGATGAATACTCGATTTTGTAATCATATTAATTTACGAAATATTCTTTAGGATATCGGTTCTCTTCACTTAAACCAATCGGATCTTATACATTTAGGGTATAGCTTTAAGTTGTGATGTGATAATGACATTTGTGTTAAAGCAGCTGTATTGCAGAGAAGCACAGTTGGGCAATTCATGCAAAATATTTCTTAGGATCAACTTCATTTCATTGCTTAAATGTAAAAAGCTGTTCTTGTGCTGTGTTTGTTGCGGTTAAAATATGCTTTCATTGTTAACTAAAAAAAGCAAACGTGCTCCATGTTAAAACATTTTAATTTGCATATCATAAACAACTGTAAAAAATTATATAAAACATGACCATGCGGCATGGACTGATGATATTGCATATTTTAAAATCGCAAACGACTCTTTCAAACAGTACGGGATAATGTCCATTCTTCATACTCGGCAACTCGGTCAGTCCTAAGGTAAAATATATTGAATCTGATGTCCATACAAATAGAGTTGAAGTAATATAATCCACGACACATGCAACGGATCCATTTATTGTAATTTAATTGCCTTTTAATGCCTTACAATAAGACCGGATTACATCAATTAAACACCTATAAATATGCTCATCACTTTCATGGCCTCAGTAACAACAATAATTAAACTTGTATCCTAATTACCAATTACTGATCTTTCTAACAGTGTTGATTTTATGGTACTATTCAAGAGGTGTGATGAGCAATATTTCATTTAAATGATCCCTAAAACGTTCGATTTGAGGGGTTGATTTCAAACTTTTCCACACCGAGCATATCACACAGCCGCACCAGTTCAATCTTTTTCTTTTGTCGCCTTTGATCTTTAATCACAATCCTAGGGCCCCACAGACCCTTACGACTGTTGGCCTTTGTGTTTGGGTGGATCTGGCATGTTCATGACCTGTGCATGGAGAAATTCCAACGTGTTTGTCAGTCCCTTAGGATAATCTGTACTAAACATAAAGTACAACCCAATGACACAACATAAGGTTGTTGTCGGTCCATAGTTGGATGCTCGTCCACGACGGTGACGCGATCTACCAGGATTGATGCCCTCTTGGCAGTCAATGGATTCCCTTCCTGACAATCCTTATACAGTACACATGGTGTCAGTTTGGCATCAGCCTGCAAAAGAAAGAAGGAAACAATAAGTAATCAAGCTGAACATAGAAATCTGTGGACATTGTCCTGTAACTCACTGTGACAAATGTCTCATCTTGTTAAAATATGCGACAGAGGTGGGATACAATGTATAATATGTACAATCTATATATATGTATTACCTGGTAACACTGTTAAAACAAAATATAACAAAGCAACAATAAATGAACAAATGCATGATCCAGATTAAATCTCTTTCATTGTAAAACATGCCTGTGCTTGAAGTTTCAATTTTAATAAAAGAAGTTTGAATTTTGAAGGAATAATGAGACATATTCAATAATGCAGACCATTCCTGCACACACCTATACCTTATTCAGGACAAACAGCTCTTCATCTTTCTCTTTAAACAGCCTTTGTAGTTATACTGCCGCAGCATTGATGGTCAGTTCTGAAAAGAACAAATTTTTATATGCTATATAAATTATGTCAACAACATAACACATTTCTGCCTTTCTAAAAAATGTTGACAAATATATTGATTCTTTGATCATGCTATCTGGAAGAACGATAAGTAAATGTTATAAGAATATATATATATATATATACATTCAATATGTGACTGGTTGGTGTGAGGAACACTACCTTCAGTTAAATGTAAAGAAGACTAAAGAAGTAGTCTTTGATTTTAGGAGATCAAAATCTGTAATTACCCCAGTTGCTATCAAAAATGAAGATGTTGATATTGTAGAAAATTATAAATACTTAGGATGTATTATTGACAGAAATCTGAATTGGAAAGAACATGTGTTGAATCAATCCAAGAAAGCAAACAAAAGATTATATTACCTTTATTATCTAAGAAAGCTTAATATTGACAAAACCATAATTACCATGTTATATAATTCAGTAATTTCCAGTGTCCTTACTTATTCACTGGAGTGCTGGTTTACAAATATATCTGATAAGTTAAAGAAACAGTTGAATAATACCAGGAAGAGAAGTAGTAGAATAACTGGTACTTCTCTTGCCACACACCAGGAAATCTGTGAAACCAAAACAATGGCCTTCATATCTAAGGTCATGAATGACAAAACACATCCCCTATATTCAGAGTTCCGTTTTTTACCTTCAGGTAAACGCCTAGATAAAATATTCTGCAGAACAACTCGTTTTAAAAAATCTCTCGTACCACACGTTATTAAACTTTTTAACTCACAACCCTCTTAGAAATTTAATGTTTTGAATTATGTGTTTTACCTGCAGAATTATCTGTTTTATCATTTTTACATGCTTAATTTTACATGCATAGTCAATATGTTATGTGTGATTTTTATGTATTTTTATGTATTATTTTTATGTATTTATCTATCTATTTACTTATTTATTTTTTTTTATGTAATGCATTGCAAGTCAACAACAAATTCCTGGAACTGAAGACTAATAAATCTTATCTTATCTTATCTTATCTTATCTTATCTTATATATATATATATATATATATATATATTTATTTATATATATATATATTTATATATATACATATATATATACATATATATATTAAAGATAAAGTCATAATCAGTTTATTAATTCAAAATGGCGATAATTTATCAATGCAGAGGCAATTAAACTAATAATATTAAATTAAAAGAGATAAATATTATTTATAGTCGAATCTACAAATACACAGAAAGTAAAGAAAATTAATATGAATTATACACATATTATAATCGAATATGAATTATGGTCTATATCAATGCAATGCTACCCATAGTCATAAGGCGAAACAAATCCACATTCATATATTAGTATATACTCATTTGTGCGTTTATTGTATGTAAGTGTACTTAAAAAAACACACGCACTCACCCCCCCCATATATATATATATATATATATATATATATATATATATATATATATATATATATATATATATATACATGAAACATAAATGTGTACTTGAGTATATGAAAACACATCGCTGGCACAGTAGATTGTTATACATGAACATGACCACTCTGCCAGGGCACCCATACACACAATACAATAACACTGGCCTTTTGCCTGGGCAGTGGTGAGGGCTGAATATTGGCTTAATGCTGTATAAAAACACATAGATTTTATAAACATCAGAGTGATAGCGGGCCTTTGTAAGCGATCCAACATATAGCAACTTACCCGTACTCTTAGTCTTCTTTTTTCAGCAAATTTTCACTTTTCAAGAGGGACTGGTAAAGCATATTCAAAATGGCCGTTGTGGATGTCTTCGTTCAAAGCTGTTAGACATTCGAAAAGGCCGCTGAGATGCTGCCACGTGACAGTAGCCTGCGAATTGCACCACACCAGAGAGACCAGATGCTGCCAGGCGCCCCCCACTGTTCGCGCCCGACCAGGCAACTCGTCACCTGTAGCCCACCTCCCGCTGCTTGGACTAACCCATCTGGCTGATGAGGGCTCTGGCGGGATCACTTCTCTTCTTTTCTGACGAGTTTAGGGGGAAAATGTCGAATTTATGTTGTCAGTGTAATGTTAATCTTGCCTTGCATTATGAACAAAATCGATAACGCCATCAGGTGTAGTTATATATATATATAATTATATATATATATATATATATATAATTTGTATTGTTCACATAACGTGAATTCAATACATCGCGGTCATAGTGCTCTACCGTATGGGAGCGTTTATAAATACAACCGTACTTTAGTTATTTATATATATATATATATATATATATATATATATATATATATATATATATATATATATATATATAAACTGGCGGGATCACTTCTCGTCTTTTCTGACGAGTTTAGGGGGAAAATGTCGAGTTTATGTTGTAAGTGTAATGTTATAATCTTGCCTTGCATTATGAACAAAATCGATAACGCCATCGGGTGTAGTTATATATATATATATATATATATATATATATATATATATATATATATATATATATATATATATATATAAAACTGGCGGATACTGGATTTTGGAAAGGGGAGGGTCAAACCCAGGAAGACTAAATGTAACCATGAAAAATGTCGCAAATGTCAGGGTCGCAAAATTTGGTTTGATCCCCCCAGAAAAGGTTGTTTTAGCTCAAAAGGGGATCCGCCACTGCATATATATATATATATATATATATATATATATATATATATATATATATATATATATATATATATATATATATATATATATATGTAACGGGTGTTCCCGGCAAGAGCCAAAGTCACCCGGCGTGAGTGAAAAGCGAGGCGAGGCGATGCATATATATAAAAGTGTTTATTCAGCCGTATATATATACAAATCTGGAGTCCTCCAAGCCGGAGTCCCTGCCAAGCAGAGAACGAATACTCACATTAAACATTTCATATAAACATTTCTATATGGTGCAAAAATACAATAAATGGCATGAATATACAGAATATACATTTGCACATTTCTTGGTATTCATTACACAAGAAAACACATTACATATTATACAAATGAGCCTATATATTTATGAACCACATTTTAAGATATCGTTGCATATTACCATGAATACAAATATCCATGCGTACAACAAGTATGAATGTGTGCAATTAGAATATGGAATATACAGTTTACATGATAGTACGTACGTGATATACTGAAAGTAATGAATTGGCTAAATGATAGAGTTTATCGCAGTTTAAGAGTTTAGTAAAAACGGTCCTTACCTGCCAAGCAGAGAACGAATACTGACAAGTTCTCTATGTCACGAGACTAAGGCTTGGCAGGGTTCGCGTCGCGGTCCGTGTCATTGTCCGAATGAAAACAATAGGAACAACGGAAAACCGGTTGAGTAATGAGGAACCAAGCAAACAAGGCAACCAAGGCAACTGCGGGGCAATTCATTGACCAGTTAGGCCAAGCTGATGATATGATACCTGCCAGACAATTCAGTTATACCTGATAATATAATACGTGTTATCGGAGCCGTTACATATATATATGAATGTGTGTGTGTGTGTGTAAACATATACAAATATGTATGTATATTTTATATATTTGTGGTGTATATATCTGTATATATATGTTTTTGATATATAATATGCTATTATGATTTAATATTATATCATATTATATATTTCTATTAGTTTTATTATTTATACATATAATATAACATAAGGTAAGATAAAAAAAATGAAACTATAATACGATTTAATATAATATAATATGAGAAATGATGAGATAAGATAAGATAATGACATCATTTATCACACAAAGTCAGTGTATACTGATTCATAGTGCAGCTTGGGACAGTGACCCACACACGTATTGGTACTGTAGGGTTCTATCAGGCACCCTCTCTTCGGGCAGAACACACGAAGAACCTTAAGTGGGCTATCTGGAACCCATGGATATCAAAAACGGTTTTAAGTTGAACCATGGTTCCAGCTGGAACCATACAGGTTTTGCATGGAACCCCCAAGAACCCTTTTTTCTTAGAGTGTATTCAACGTAAAGCAGCTTTAACATGTACTGGAGCGCTCTCGACTACCAGCACTGGTGCTATGTTAAAAGAGCTACGATGGTCAAGTCTAAAAACAAGAAGAGAGCAGGCTATACTAACAGTATTATATAAAATGGTTAATGGACATGCTCCAGATTATCTGCTTAATATATTACCTCAAAATCTGTCTCACGCTCAGCCCTACATTCTGCGCAAATCGCATTTGCTAAGGATACCGAGGTTCATACGGAAAGACTTTCGCTCTTCTTTCCTTCCAACTGCCTGCAAACTCTGGAACAGTCTCCCAATTCCAATAATTCAGTCTACTTCAATAGATTCTTTTAAGAAAAATGTTCGTGATTATCTAAACCCTGACTCGCGAGAAATAAAAAATTATCATTGCAACTATCATCGTCAACATGAAATTATCCTTACCCGGTTGCGACTAGGTGCGTGTTGCTTAAATCAGTATCTATTTTCCATTGGAAAGTTTGATACTCCTTTATGTCAATGTAACGAGGAAGAGGAGAGCGTCCGGCATTTTCTTCTAAGATGTCCTAAATATATTTTATTTAGACAAACTCTTTTCACCAACTTGAATTGTTTATTTAGGGAAACACAGCTGGATACTCCTATATGCATTACACAGCCAGAACATAACACCAATAAAGAAAACGAAAAACTCATGAAAATGTTTTTACATGGGGAACACCTATGTAACTCAATTAAGCATCTTTTTCTGAAACATGTCACTGATTACATTATCCGTACACGGCGCTTTACTACCAGTTGATTGCACTTAATCAAAAGATTCTTTGGTTAGAGGTATACATATTAGTTATAAACAAAAAAATACATGTATCTTTAACCATGGTTTTAATCTAATTGACAAACTCGATATGAACTTCGAAATTTCACGTTTATTGTTTTATTGTATTACGCCTACCAACATAATATATGTATATGTATCTGTGTATGTAGAATGTCAATTTGTATTAATGTATATTATGCATTTGTATGTATCTCACCGTGTGTGATTATATATGTGCACTTTTCCATCCTGATCATTTGTACATACATATATCCATTCATGTTAATTTATCACTTTTCACTTTCTTTTTATTTTTATGCAGGAGAGCATTTGCATTAGCCTTATCGGCTACTTTGTTATCCTGTTGAAATAAATATGTTTAAACCAAAGAGACGTGAGGCATATACAGGGTGTGCGAATTTGCGAATAAAAGTGAGAAGTTTTTTTTTCCGATAAACAACAAAGGTCCGATAGTTTCATTGCTTGGGAAATATCGTAGATGTAACGGTTGTGTAAAGAAGCATTCTACAATGAAATTATATGAAAGATGCTTTGTATTATTTGAAGCTCAGGCGACATCGTGAAACACAGTATTCAGTGTAGTCAGTTGAGGGTATAGTCTAAAGCATGTTCACAGACACATGAGTTGTTTGTATACACATGCATATGTCGCTGAAGTCTCTTGTGCGCGAAACGTATAGCTGCATAGTGTTTTAAAAATATATAATATATAACAAAGCCCTGAATTGAACTATATAGCGGGCACGCTTAGTATAAAACGGTGCTTATTTCACTACAATATAGGTCTAGTATTAAGAAAGTTACAGTCGGTTTTGTGACCATACCATTTAACCATTTCTCTCAGCCGCAAACTTAATTGGCATTATGATGCGGTTTGATAAAAGTGCCATTTTCACGAAAAATCCGCCATGTTTCAAATACCAATATTTATTGTCATTGAGACTTTAAGAAACAATAAAATAAACTCATATTACGAACGTTTGGTTAAAAAAAGACGCACACATAAAAAGATACAAACATTATTTTGTGAATTGTATATAACTGCAATTAATATATATATATGTTACTTGTCCAAATATTAACACAGTTTTATCTATCTGGTTTATCAATAAAAGAAGAGTAAAATGGTACTTTGACGCGATAAAAAGGGTCATTTCTAAAAATAATCAGCCATGTTTCAAGTACCAACATTCGTTTTCACAAACTAGGGACCCTATTATTTATTTATTTAGTTACCGATTTACTTGTGTAGCGTTAATGAACGTTCGAACGTTTGGAAATTGTGCGTCCATTGTGTGCAACATTGCTTCCACAGGTGGACTGCCTGGAGGAATCGAAAATACGATTTTTCGGACGTCGGAGATCAGTGGGAACAATTTATTTTCCAAGGTGCACCCGGGGGGGGGGGGGGGGTTCGGAGACTCGCAGACATATACACACCCCTACACACATCAACCCCCCCATATATATATGTATATATATATATATATATATATATATATATATATATATACCTTTTTAGTGTCTGTATGACACCTATGATCATGTCATAATATATTACAATCAAGAATAAAGTTATAGAAAATAAAGTATTATGTTTCCAATGTAAGTTGATTCTAGACCAGGTTTAGATATATTTCATAGTAAACTCATAAATGTTATAAAAGTCTATAATTCTATTTATTAATATATTTCATTTGCAATATATATGTTACAAAATTAACCTGCAGGATTTATGTATATCTCTACGTGGGGCAGAGTTTAGATGTTCAGTTAGCCGTAGCACATCCGGGACCCAACATATGAGCTCTATTATATACAGAATCTATTGTTTTCCAATGTAAGGGAAGGTGGACGTTATACAGTTAAAAACACAGCACATAAGAAACATCATATAAATTCGTTTAGTATAATCGCCTACAAAGGGCTTAAGTTTGGTTTGTCATATGTATAAAGCGCTTTAATTCAAATGCACAAAATACATTTACACGTGGCAAAGATACAAAAGAAAAAGCTGTGGAATATAACCAGCTACAACATTGTCAACTTTGGGACTTTCTGTAAAAAAAAACGCCCGCATATTTGAGCTTAGCATAAGACCATGTTTTTAATACATTATAAAACTATATTAAAGTCTTGATATAGTTTTAAAGTATTAGGATATAAGTCAATAAAAAAGTTTAACAACAAAAATATCTAATTTTATGCTAAATATGCCTATTCAATATTGGGTAATCTATAGGTTTCGTCATTCTGGGATGATATCGGTTTACTAGTAGGTGTTGCTGCTCGTAATTTCGTGTCTACAGTGTTCAGGTATGATTTTGAGCGGGGGATACATTGGCAGTTCGAATGTTTGCTCATATATAGTGATTATAGAGTAATCGTTGCTTATCAGACACTTCACACCTGACGCATGTCCCTGGGCGGTGGCCTATGACCTAATTACCGATAACCAGCCACTCGGAGCAGTAAGCTCCGCCTACTCCTGTTTGACAGTTCTTGACATGTAATTTCAGGTTTAAATTTTTTTTATCATGACAAACTATTTAATTTTCAATTTTGTTTATCGAAACCAATTCAGAACAGAATATATAATGAAAATATACGACTGTCACTTGCGCTGATATTCCTGTTTCCCATTGAAAACAAGATTACTCTTCCCAAACAGTTTTGGCCATTTTCTCAAAACAACAATTCAACAGACTGCACGGTCTTCGGGGCGACATTTCTCAAAAACCACCATATTTAGAGTTTTCAAATTTTGCATTTTGGTAAGTTGACATATAATAAAAAAAACGGGGTTTTTTTCTTATTTTTTTTTTCGATTTCTGTTTAATTTAGCAGTTATACACCATTAAAAATATGCATCCTTTGTATCATATTTTATTTTTAAATTGAAATTTCAATAGGAAAAAAAGATTAAAAACACACAGTCAAAATAAACTGCTGGAGAATTTTGTATGTACTTTCATTTGATACTATTTTTACATACATACTGTTTGGAAAATGTAAGATATATCGCATTAAAAATATAAAATAAATGATAAAATCCATCTTTTATTCACACTTGCAAATATCATGAATTGAAGGAGAACTTGTCAGTAACATATAGGTCTTTCTTTTGGACACTCTTAACTTATTAGACGACTGGTAGTATCCATTTGACTATTATGTAGATAGCCCAGGCTAGGGTAGGCCTACTGGCCAGTGGCAGCCTGAACTCCAGATGTGTTTATCCTCCAGCATGGCTCAGTTAGGCTGTTGCCTGGGACGCTGGTCCTGCATGCGCATTATCATCGCCATGCCGGCTGGTATCTACGTATGAGCTCTGATTGGCCGAGTCTCACTTCACTCACCTGAAGCTACCAGTACATTATTACCTCATTTGCGTCGGCAATTTGCTGGCAGTTAACAAACAAATACTTCAACTGTGATAGGTTCAATGATTCAGTGGCTATTCCTCGCCTATGGGTAACGTGTGTTGTTACAAAATGGCACGAAGTGCTACGTATGTATGATATCATATCTTGTAGTAAAATAATGACTTTTTCCGTCATGGCATACGCACAGCTGTGGTTCGCTGCCACATCTTTCATACGAAGTTTACATAGCGGACACTATACTGATGTATTTCACATCTGGCGTCTACAAAACACATGCGGCAATGACTTATTGTTTGTGTGGGTGGCATGTCATACCACCAGGCAATCATTCAACATGACTTGCCAATTATATGTAAATAGCACAATAACTAGTTTCTTGGGTGGCTGTGCAAGTCTGTGTTAACGAGCTGTAGAAGAAACCCTACAGCATGCCAGAAAAAAATTATCCCTACTTCCATTTTATATGGTAACCATATACCAGTACACGTACACTTATATAGTGTATATTAAACTTGGTATATTATTCTATATGCCTAGTTTATATACCAGTACACGTATACCTAGTGTATATTAAACTTGATATACCTCTATGACTAGTTTATACACCAGTTCACGTATACCTATTGTATATAAACTTGATATATCTCTATATATGCCTTGTTTACATACCAGTACACGTTTTCCTAGTGTATATTAAACTTGGTACCTTCCTCTATGCCTAGTTTATATACCAGTACACGTATACCTAGTGTATATTAAACTTGATATACCTTTATGCCTAGTTAATATATCAGTACACATATACCTATAGTGTATATATATAGTATTAAACTTGATATACCTCTATGCCTATAGTTTATATACCAGTACTCGTATCCCCATTTTATATTAAATTTGATATACCTCTGTGCCTAGTTTATATAACAGTTCACGTATACCCATTTTATATTAAACTTGATATACCTCTATGCCAAGTTAATATACCAGTGCACGTATACCTAGAGTATATATAACTTGATATACTAGTACCTCTACGACTAGTTTTTTTATACAAGTACACGTAAACCTAGTGTATATAAAACTAGGTATATTCCTCTTTGCCTAGTCTAGGGGTAAATGAAGTATGAGGGTAAATGAAGTTTTTTTGTGACAGACTCTGTGACATGAGGGTAAATGAATTTTGTGTGACAGAGTCTGTGACATGAGGGTAATTGAAGTTTTTGTGTGACAGATTCTGTGACATGAGGGTAAATGAAGTTTTTGTGTGATAGACTCTGTGACATGAGGGTAAATGAAGTTTTTGTGTGACAGACTCTGTGACATGAGGGTAAATTATATATTGCGTGACAGACTCTGTGACATGAGGGTAAATGAAGTATTGTGTGACAGACTCTGTGACATGAGGGTAAATGAAGTATTGTGTGACAGACTCTGTGACATGAGGGTAAATGAAGTATTGTGTGACAGACTGTGACATGAGGGTAAATGAAGTATTGTGTGACAGACTCTGTGACATGAGGGTAAATGAAGTATTGTGTGACAGACTCTGTGACATGAGGGTAAATGAAGTATTGTGTGACAGACTCTGTGACATGAGGGTAAATGAAGTATAAACTCCTGATGAAAATTAAAACCCAGACGAGAGTTTTGTTAGATAATTTCTAAAATAAATAATGTACATACAAAGAATTTCTAACTGAAATCTTAAAAATGCATAACGTGTGGAGTGTTGATTGTTGGACAGAGCTGTTCAGGTCTGTAACAGCCTTCACGGTTTGAGTGACATGATATAGTGACGACGCTTTGAGTCCTTTGCTGTGCCGTCCATGTACATGTTCACATGTGCTGCCTGACGGAGACTCGATGTTTGTCATCACTTCACCAGTAATAGGCCGTCCACCATGAGAGGCCCAAGATAACCCTGCCTTTGTGGGAGCTACCCCTCCTATCTTTCTCTATTAACCCCACACATGTCTCCTGACAAATCACCTTGGGTGGGTAGATTTGTTTGCCCTTGCTAGTTCCTCCTACTGTTCCGACGTAACTGATCACTTTACATTATTAGCTAAAGCCGGGCCCACACTACAGACTAAAATTAGCCAACGCCAGTCTTCAGGCAGAAATCTGCTTGTGTGAACGGGTCAAAGACATAGGTTGGACATGTAACTGATACTTTCCCTGATGTCGGCGAGAAGTAGTGCTTGGTCCTATTCTCAACCACACATCTGCTGGTAAATTAGGTCTTATTGTTGTTTTAATGAATTATAAGGCATAGATCCGCTGTGCGTACAGCCAAAAAGGGAAGATTAGAGCCTTAATTGTGAAATTTGAGGTTATATTAGGACAAACAGTTTGTATTTTCATAGTCTTTGGCATTATTATATTAATCATTGATATTTGATATTGTTTCCTATTTATTCGGGATCAGATTTAAAAATTGATAAAACTCTACATAATTAGTTAATTTAAGTGAGATCTGTGGTGAATAAATTTATAGAGAGGAACAGTTACATACAAGCACTGACGAAAATTTAATTTTAAGCTGCACGTTACTGCTTTCTATAAGAAATAAGGTATAAACATTGAGAAATATTTGGTTAGTACCTATTTCAGCTAATTATGTTCATTTGCAACTGTAAAATAATTCCATTAATTTTGAAAATCATGGTTAACATTATTGGATACAGGTCTAAGTAAAAAAGTGCAATTCTAATCAACCCTGTATTCCATTTCATTGTGAATTTTTTTTTTAAGTGATTGATAAATATAAATTTCCTATATAAAATTACCTTTATACAATTTCATCTTTTCAGATCAATATACTTCCATTCAAACTCGAAGTAATATTAAATTATTCACTTTTGTCTAGTTTAATTCATATCTTTTATCGGTTCTATTTATTTCCTCTTATTTAAGCTCATACCAAATGGGATATACACATGCATATCCACTGACACATATCTGCAGTCTGAACACTCTGTCTGCAGACTCTTGTACTGACCACTGGCCAGTGTCTGCGAGAGCATGTCTGTGTAAACCCGGCTTTAGTCCACACCATCTCTGCCTGCATATGATACGTGTCAGCAAAGTAGGATATACTTACTCTCAATGATACATTTTGAAAATAATATTCAGTTACGGGCAATGTTTAATATCCCACTAATGGTTTTCTATATACTGATAATTAATCATTTACTGTCCCTGCAAGATCTAGACACGCAGAAATGTTTGTTGACAAATATCGATTTTAAGTGTAAATGAACGTGTCAGCAATGCACGATTGCATGGTTGATATCACTGTTTACTTAGTATAACAGTATGACAAACACTTCATCAATATGTAAAGTATATCACTGAAAGAAGTTTTTCATTTGTAGGCCTATTTTTAGAAATGTTAAGTTTCGTAGAGGGTCAACATGATGTACTGTCATAGTGTATATATGTTCTGTCATAGTGTATACATGTACTTGTACTGTCATAGTGTACATATGTACTGTCATAGTGTACATATGTACTATCATAGTGTACATATGATAAGTGTTTAAAACATTCGCGGCACGCTCATATTGATATAGTGACGTTTCTGACTGGATTTGATGGCATAATAACAGAATATATGTATTTGAATTCTGTTACAAACGACTGGAACATCTACTTCTTATTTGATACATGTTTAAAAAACGTTGTTATCTCAAGTTCTTTTGATATAAGTTATATTGACCAACAATCAAACTTTTCCAATATTCCTTTTATGTCATATATACGAGCCGGTTATCTCCGCCGTCAACGGTCTTAAAAAATAGAATCAATCAAACATAGACGATAAATATTTACAAACGTCAATTAACATATACCTAACTATTCAGCAAATTTCTCTTATCCATTTATAAATAAATTATCTATATGAGTAGAACATGAAAGCCTTATATAAAATTCATTATTTTGAGGAACTGTTATTACTATTTGACTCATTGTACCAAGCCACATCAAAGTGCCATTTATGGGTCCAATAAAAGTATGAATCAAGCTCATGTGACAAAAGTCTTAATGTCCCCAGAGAACTGTGACTTAGTTATTTTATTGCATATTGAAGTAAGAGTAGTATAACCAGATGATAATTTCTAAATAATTTGTTGTACATTTATATGTTGTTTCATGTACAGATGTTAGCGTGAGAACTTAGTTTTGAGAACCCAGGTGTCATATTTGATGTTAGTATCAGTACAGTTATAATTCCGTTAATCGGTTCATGTCGGTTAGTCTATACGGTTCCTGTTATAACATTGTTTACTGTAGACTTCAAAGGCAACGCACCTGCATACTTGATTTTTCCCATGTTTTGCTCTCTGGAGGCGGGTCCATTTTAATATTCATGCAATTAATGACAACCCGCATAATAGTGAGAGGCGATAGACCAAAAGGCGTCAGGTCCACTCTAATCCCATTGTTCCAAATTCTTCCCTCAAAAGGAAGTAAAGCTTTTATATGCAAAACAAAGACCACATGACTCCACTTTCAATGCGAGGCTTTTCAGTAGAGTTAGTAATACGACAAGTTACACGACTACCGTGTTATGAGTTTACAGGTATATTGATTACAGATATATTGGAGGGACTTTACTCCAGGGACTTTGAATCATGAAAATATATTACCAGTACATCTTTAAACTGATAAGGATTCTATTAACAAACTAAATTCTGCCTTCAGAGTAAAAAACACAAGAATCTCTTTATCAGTCATGTGTTCAAGTGTACACTTTTCATGTCTAAACACTCTCACTCTTCAGTGACCCGGTTTCACAAATGCAAACGAATGGGCGGGCGGCTTCTGCATGGGGACATGAATTCTTCTTTTGTCATTATGGTAAATAAGAGAAAAAATATATTGTGTTGATTCTAATAACCTCCACAATTTAATGGATTGTTCATACGGTTTTACTTACCCTCTGCAAATATCCTGAAAAATCCGGAAATACCTTTTTGCGTTGATTTTACATAAGACAAACGCAACGAACCAAGGCTGAAGTTATTTCTTTGCCACGGACTTGCACCGAAAGATGGAAAACTGCTGTTTATCTGTGAGCATCATCTATTTCCGATCAACGTGATTACAATAAACAAAGCTCAGGATAAGCATTTAATACTGTTGGAGTCTTTTACTGTTTGAAGAAAAAAACTTCACATGACGCAAAATTCGTATAACCTATAGATGTCTCACGTCTATTTATTTGTTTGATTTCCTGATTATCATAATTTCCCATTCTTTGCTGGCTTTGTTTAGGGGTGTTTGTATCCTGGAGAATCCTTGCGCAAGTGATCTCTATATAATGAACAACAGTCCCCTTGTAAAGCAAAGGATAACATTTTTCATATGTTCAAAGGGATACCTTCTGGGGTACAATACAAATGGGATAGCTTCGGTTGCAATTTGTGTGAGGTCATGTTACATAATGACTGTACTATTAGCCAAATGACCAAGTTCAAATTCCTGTAACACGGCAAAAATTCATTGAACCGAAACCATTTGATAAAATTTGAGAGAGCTCATTTCTGTGAAATATTGAACATTTTGGCTGAATGAATTCGGAGAAGAAAATTTTCAAAGATTTTCAAGCTTTACCCTCGTAAAATGTAAATCAATGCAGGTGGCGCAAAAAAAGCCCAATCCCACATTTGATATGTAAGTGACTTTTGCGTAAAATCTGGGGATGCCAGCTCCGGCTATTCCTGAGAAATTATGGGTGATGTACTGATGATCGATGACCTATGTACAAAAAAGGTCGATGCAGGTGGCTCCACCAATACCTCATTTCATATATGACTCATGTAATTAACATTTGCATAAAATTTGGTTATGATAGCTCCAGCCGTTTCTGAGATTGTAATTTTACTATGCTTTTTACGTCAAATGACTAAGTTAAGCTTCCTGTTACTCTGCCAAAAATCATCAAACTGGAACCATTCGAACAAACTTGAGAGATATTGTTCCCGGGATCACTTCTATGAAATGTTAGACAATTTTGGCTGATCAGTTTTGGATCAGAAGAATTTTAAAGTTTATTTTTAGGTTTTCCCTATAAAATCTAAGTAAATGAATATAATAAAAAAATAAGCAAATCCGAGTTTTTCAGATGACTGAATTTTGCATAAAATTTGGTGAAGCTAGCTCCTGCCGTCTTTTTAGATAGTATGGGTTAACGTACAGACAACGGACGACAGAATCCGGACGACGCCACACCATCGCATAAGCTCACAGCTTCGCTAAAAAGGAAGAAAGTGGAGTTGACCGAAATATAATAATACACAATTAATTTATTAACTGAAATACGAGGGTGTTAAAAAATTAAAAAAATCATTTTTCAACGTACAGACAAACAGACAGACGGACGGACAGGTGACGGACGCTGGCAAATCACTATAGCTCAGTTGACTAACAGTCAGCTGAGTTAAATATCAACATAAAATTCTTATTTGATAAAGCTGGCCCATATTTGTATAGGCCTACCCGCAGGAGTGCAGCCTGAAATTGGATATATGTGAAGAATGCATGTACCAGCGTGTGTAAATGTATCTGGTTTGTTCTGTGTTTAAGGATAAGAATAAGGAAATATCTGTCATAACAGCTCAACAACAAAATGAACCCAGTGATAATAATGTGAATGATTAAATTTGTTGTTTATCATAATTCTTTCCATGTCTATCAAAACCAATAGTCCTGTCACAAAGATACCAAACAGCTGGCTAAAAAGGATCAGAATTTGGACATTATATACAGTAAAACCTCGTTGTGTCGAAGTCGGTTAAGTCGAATTCCCGCATGTGTCGAAGTCGAATGTGGGGTCCCTGCAAAAAACAGTTAAAACCTTACTATTTTAACTCCGCTTGTATCGAAGTCGGATGTGTCGAAAACCCTGATGTGTCGAGGTGTTTTGTCGGTCCCCAGCTAATATTTCTATCGCTTAACTCGAAGTCATGTTTAGATAACAGTTGTGCACGGCCCGTCATTCATGATTGGGCCGTGATGACCAGTCATAATTAATTAATACCGGCAAGGTTCTCACTCATCAAGCGCGATAGGTCTGTCGCTCGACTCGAGGTCATGGCGCTTTAATAATTTGAAACAGTTGTGCACAGGCCAACAACCATACCTAAGGCCGCGACGACCAGTTACATAATAAATACCGGCAAGGATCTTACTCAACAAGCGTGATGGCGTACATACCTACTCCGTTGTTTACCTACCTGCCAATTAGTCACTCATGATCACGCCTTACTTCTCTCGCCGACAAAGCATTAATGAGTAGTTATTGATAAACCAAACATAATCCAATCCTTCCCTTTAATGTGTCTAGGATAAACATACAGGACTCTATATAAAGGGAGGAAGATAAGATCTACATCAGACTGACTCATATTTACCATAGAGTACGTTATACTGTATTACTGCTTCACTTTTATATTGTTCGTGTCCTGTTTTGCTTAGCTTCGTGGGCCGCTAAGCTTAAGCTGGTGTAAAGACCATATAAACCTCGTTCAATCTCCCCTTTCTCTCTCTCTATCGCTCTCTCCACACACAATTTTTCTTGTTCACTTTGAAATTTTATGACGCTAAAAGAAATCGTCTCAACAAATTAAAAGAATGAAATAAAACAATAATAAGAAATCTAAAGGATTTACGCAAACATTTGTGAGAACTATATAATATAGGCCCGATACATGTGCAGTATTTATCGATAATAATCACGGCTGCAGAAGGTTGAATATAATGAACACCGGTTGTCTCGAACTCTGGTTGTGTCGAAGTAAATTCGCTAGTCCCTTCGACTTCGACACAACGAGGTTTCACTGTATATTGTTAAAAATGTCTCTTTTATTGTGTGCAGCAGTCTTGCATGTGTCTGTGTAGCGCTAGCATTGTCCGTTGCCATGGGAGACGCGTGAGCAGGGCCGGCACACGTGTGGGGTCTGACGTGTAGGAACACAGCGCTCATGCTGATCTTGAACTTTCTGGGCTGGTCGCGCTCTATGAGCGCGTGTCTTGTAATGTTCTTTGGGCGTGTGTATTATGTATTGTTGGGTTCTTGTAATTGTTCGTGAAATAGAAGTTTCTAGATTTTTGGGATGAAAAGTTATAAATAGGGGCTATGTTTTAGAGCCGAGGGGAGAGCAGAGAGAGAAATATTCCAGCGGACACGGAAGGATGTGAGTCAGTTCTGGACCTATCCGATAACTGCAGTAGTGTCAGGGATTCTACGAACTCTATGCAGATTAAGTGCGGCCTGTCTCCAGTTTGCTTTCGGGATTATTACAAGAACTTCACTTTTGGATTTAATTGGACTATTATTCTCTGATGAGATTTATGTGAACTGTTCATCTATATTATAAGTTTTAAAGGACTTGTCGCTGTGACAGTGGTGGTATCCAGGTACAGTCCACTTTATTTATTATACTCTGTAATTGTATTGTTTTACTGCTATACTGTTGTTATACTGTGTAATTGTATTGATTTAATGTATTGTAATGTTAGGATTGTTTTAAGAATATATTACAGTTATTTGTTACAAAAAAAACACTGACTTCTTTATTCATTCCCCTAGACATTTCACGGTGCCTAGGGTTGCAGAATCTGATTTTTTTAATCTCCATAACAAAATTTATGCTCGTCACGACTACGTGATCTGTTGTTTTTGGGATCCATAACAATATATATATATATATATATATATATATATATATATATATATATATATAAATATATATATATATATATATATATATATATATCCTGGATTGTTCCAGATCGAGCCTAATCGGGATTCAGTCTGGCCAAAACCCCGATCATGATTTGGGCTCTACCAGATCTTGATCGCATTTTAGGCCAGATTCAATCCCGATCGGGATTTCGTCTGGACCAGCCGCCAATCGGGATTCTGACAAGTTCAAACCCTTAACAGGATCTGGTCCAGCCCAAATCCATATTCAGACAGTGAATTGACATAATACTGGATAACGCCGTCTTCTTTCCTGTGACCTTAACCTGTGACCTCATGACCCAAAAATAAAAATGCTTCTTGCTTTTTTAATTGGACATATATAAGTCAAGTTTGAAATCCATATATCAGTAAAAGCAAGAATTATCATCCGTAAACTAATTTTTGGACATATGTCTCTTGAGGCCTTGACCTTTGACCTTGCGACCCCAAAATTGATATGGATCATCCACTATTGGCAGGTGAGTTATATCTTCAAGATGGAAGATCCGGGTTGAAAAGTTTGGCTTAAAATGAATCAATAATATTTTTAAAGATGTGAGTCCTGTGACCTTTGAACCCATTACCCTAAAACCTATAGGGTTCTTACTTTAGTGGTGGGCCATACATAAGTCAAGTTTGAAATCCATATCTATCAATACTTGAGATATCATAAGAGTGTGTGATTTTTACCAGGATGGAAATATTCAAGATCAAGACCACTCTCATGGTAAAGGTCATGCCCCAGATTTAAAGAGACCTCATCCCATAACCCATCTCTCTACATGTTCATAATATGAATGAAATCTGTCCATTATTTTTTTTTTTTACTTATAATGCTCACAGTCAAGTGGCAATGATGGGTGTTTAAAAGGCGCGAAAACAAGAAAAGGATAACAGGTGGCGCCACCAGGTTCCAGGTTCGGCACATCATAAGGCTATCAAATATCTTCGGTCACCTTGATTTTTGGACCAATCCATGCAAGCTTTCTTGAGATATTTAAGAATTTGTGTGATTTTCTGCAAAAATGGACCTATCCACTGTCAAGGTCACTCTCCTAGCAAAGGTCATGACGCCATTTCAAATAGGCTTCATCCTCTTACCCATATCTATACACATATACAGTTTGATAAAAAAATCTGTGAAAGAGTTATCCCGCGTACAAGATTTATCTGCAGCGGCGGGGATGGTGGCAGCACCGTCATGAAACCATAGTTTCCCGACTTGGTTGCTCTCTAAAAGCCACAAAGGTATCTTCCCCGACGTTCTGCGTCTTACCACAACAAACGCTGACAAATCTCCGAGTCGACAGCGGACCAGCCTCCCACATCTGTGACGCATTAAGCCAGCAGGCTCTGCAGATTATTATTGCCTTCAAATTGCTCATAATGTCAAATATGTGGCTGCTAGTCTGTGTGAAGGAGCAAACTTAAACCTGATGAGTTAGTTGTCACATAAATCAATTTTAGCTAATTGAATTTCATGGGTGAAGCTGAAATCGAGGAACCTGTCAGAGGGCCGATTTTGGCTGTAGCAGCGACCATGCCTGCACAGTTATTATCCCTACCAGACAAAAGGCTAGGGGTTAAACCCTGCTGTCTCTACGGAACAACAATTGATAACCAGCGCAGTCTGACATTTGCTCTCTGTTAAGTTTGCCCCACATGCTTGTTTATGAAACCAGCCAGCGTGTTGATTGCGCGATACGCCTGACAGAAACGTAATCAGCCATGGCCGGGCTCCACACCGCCCGTACTTCACCCTGGTCAATGTACTAGTAGTCACAGGAGACGCCAAAATACATTGTATATCAAATGAATTCATTATTTCATAATAAATTGATGTTCTGATCTGACATTGGCCTACACACACGTGTTAACATACAAAACATATCCACTTTTTACGAGCTTAAGTAATCGTGCAGAAAAGTATGCTTCGTATCACATAATGAATCGGTTGTTTTAGACGCGAACAAAATTATAACATATCCCACGCGCCGTCCCACGGAGTGTACCATAAACATGTTATAGCATGATATAAGGTGATTGTAAAAACTGTATTAAATTAACGGCTCTTTCCCATAAAACCTACGATTTTGTTTGTTGTAATAAATAAATGAGGCTAAGAAAGAAGGGATTTCCGAAGGTTTTAGGCTGATTTGAAATATGCTTGGTAGCGTTCACATATGAAAAACATTAATGTGTAAATCGACTGCCATGGGAAATAAGTCAAAGCTATTAGAGTCAAAAAGTACGATCAACAACCTATGATAAAAGGTCCGTGCATGGCCCGTGCAGATAAGTCCATGCAAAACCTATGAAAAAAAGGTCCTTGCATGCTCCGTGATGATTAGTCTATACATAAAGTATGATAAAAGGTCTAAGCATGGCACGTTGTGATTAATCCACACATTACCTATGATATAAGGTCCGTGCATGGCCCGTGATGATAGGTCCACACAAAACCTATGATGAAAAAAGATCCGCCCATGGCCCGTGCAGATAAAACCATGCAAAACCTATAAAAATGGTTCTTGCATGCCCTCGATGATTAGTCCATGCAAAACCTATGATAAAAGGTCCGAGCATGCCACGTAATGATAAGTCAACACAAAACCTATGATAAAAGGTCCAAGCATGCCACGTGATGATTAGCCCACACAAAACTAATGATCAAATGTCCGTGCATGCCAGGTGATGATTAGTCAACACAAAACCTATGATAAAAGGTCCGTGCATGCCACGTGATGATTAGCCCACACAAAATCTATGATAAAAGATCTGTGCATGCCACGTGATGATTAGTCAACACAAAACCTATGATAAAAAGTCCGCGCATGCCACGTGATGATTAGTCAACACAAAACCTATGATAACGGATCTGTGCATGCCACGTGATGATAAGTCAACACAAAACCTATGATAAAAGGTCCGTGCATGTCACGTGATGATTAGTCAACACAAAACCTATCATGAAAGTTCCGTGCATGC
Organism: Sipunculus nudus; assembly: GCA_026874595.1. NCBI lineage: Eukaryota > Metazoa > Annelida > Sipuncula > Golfingiida > Sipunculidae > Sipunculus > Sipunculus nudus. Next base: position 44,791,664 of record CM049308.1, read on the forward strand.
CACAAGATGATTAGCCCACACAAAGCCTATGATAAAAGATCTGTGTATGCCACGTGATGATTAGTCAACACAAAACCTATGATAAAAGATCTGTGTATGCCACGTGATTATTAGTCAACACAAAACCTATGATAAAAGTTCCGTGCATGCCACGTGATGATTAGCCCACACAAAACCTATGATAAAAGATCTGTGTATGCCACGTGAAGATTAGTCAACACAAAACCTATGATAAAAGATCTGTGTATGCCACATGAGGATTAGTCCACACAAAACCAATGATAAAAGATCTGTGTATGCCACGTGATTATTAGTCAACACAAAACCTATGACGAAAGGTCCGTGCCTGGTCCGTGATGATTAGCCCACACAAAACCTATGATAAAAGATCTGTGTATGCCACGTGATGATTACTCGATACAAAACCTATGTGAAAAGGCCCGTGCCTTGTCAGTGATGATGGGTCCCGGGTGGTAATGTGAGCTTCATTTTGTAGAAGACAGACTGATTAGTCCACACAAAACCTATGATGAAAGGTCCGTGCCTGGTCCGTGATGATGGGTCGTGGGTGGTAATGTGAGCATAAAACCTATGATGATAGGTCCGTGCATGTCACGTGATGATTAGCCCACACAAAACCTATGATAAAAGATCTGTGTATGCCACGTGATGATTTCTCGATACAAAACCTATGTGAAAAGGCTCGTGCCTTGTCCGTGATGATGGGTCCCGGGTGGTAATGTGAGCTTCATTTTGTAGAAGACAGACTGATTAGTCCACACAAAACCTATGATGAAAGGTCCGTGCCTGGTCCGTGATGATGGGTCGTGGGTGGTAATGTGAGCTTCATTTTGTAGAAGACAGACTGATTAGTCCACACAAAACCTATGATGATAGGTCCGTGCCTGGTCCGTGATGATGGGTCGTGGGTGGTAATGTGAGCTTCAAATTGTAGAAGACAGACTGATTAGTTTGCACAAAACCTATGATGATAGGTCCGTGCATGGTCAGTGATGATTAGTCCACACAAAACCTATTATAAAAGATCTGTGTATGCCACGTGATTATTAGTCAACACAAAACCTATGACGAAAGGTCCGTGCATGCCACGTGATGATAAGTGAACACAAAACCTATGATAAAAGTTCCGTGCATGCCACGTGATGATTAGTCAACATAAAAACCTATGATAAAAGATCTATGTATGCCACGTGATGATTAGTCCACACAAAACCTATGATAAAAAGTCCGTGCATGCCACGTGATGATAAGTGAACACAAACCTATGATAAAAGGCCCGTGCATGCCACGTGATGATAAGTGAACACAAAACCTATGATAAAAGGTCCGTGCATGCCACGTGATGATTGGTCCACACAAAACCAATGTTAAAAGATCTGTGTATGCCACGTGATGATTAGTCAACACAAAACCTATGATAAAAGATCTGTGTATGCAACGTGATTATTAGTCAACACAAAACCTATGATAAAAGGTCCGTGCATGCCACGTGATGATTAGTGAACACAAAACCTATGATAAAAGGTCCGTGCATACTACGTGATGATTAGTCCACACAAAACCAATGTTAAAAGATCTGTGTATGCCACGTGATGATTAGTCAACACAAAACCTATGATAAAAGGTCCGTGCAAGCCACGTGATGATAAGTCAAATCAAAACCTATGATAAAAAGTCCGTGCATGCCACGTGATGATTAGTCAACACAAAACCTATGATAAAAGGTCCGTGCATGCCACGTGATGATTAGCCCACACAAAACTAATGATCAAAGGTCCGTGCATGCCACGTGATGATTACTCGATACAAAACCTATGATGAAAGGTCCGTGCCTGGTCCGTGATAATGGGTCGTGGGTGGTAATGTGAGCTTCATATTGTAGAAGACAGACTGATTAGTCACACAAAAGCTATGATGAAAGGTCCGTGCCTGGTCCGTGATGATGGGTCGTGGGTGGTAATGTGAGCTTCAAATTGTAGAAGACAGACTGATTAGTCGATACAAAACCTATGATGAAAGGCCTGTGCCTGGTCCGTGATGATGGTTCATGGGTGGTAATGTGAGCTTCATATTGTAGAAGACAGACTGATTAGTTTACACAAAACCTATGATGATAGGTCCGTGCATGGTCCGTGATGATGGGTCGTGGGTGGTAATGTGAGCTTCAAATTGTAGAAGACAGACTGATTAGTCCACACAAAACCTATGATGAAAGGCCTGTGCCTGGTCCGTGATGATGGGTCGTGGGTGGTAATGTGAGCTTCAAATTGTAGAAGACAGACTGATTAGTTCACACAAAACCTTTGATGATAGGTCCGTGCATGGTCCGTGATGATGGGTCGTGGGTGGTATTGTGAGCTTCATATTGTAGAAGACAGACTGATTAGTCCACACAAAACCTATGATGAAAGGCCTGTGCCTGGTCCGTGATGATGGGTCGTGGGTGGTAATGTGAGCTTCAAATTGAAGAAGACAGACTGATTAGTCCACACAAAACCTATGATTAAAGGCCCATGCCTGGTCCGTGATGATGGGTTGTGGGTGGTAATGTGAGCTTCATATTGTAGAAGACAGACTGATATATAGGCTACATTGCTTTTAGGTGATTCACCCCAAGAAGTATAACATTCGTTGACTGCAGTATTATAGGATACATAAGATTTCTTTATATCTGATAGAGATCTAGCATTAAAATATTTTAACCTCTAGGAATGCATCATGTATGTATCGTAAATGAGGCTACTGTGACAGAGAAAGCCGAGGAAGCAACTGTGTAAAAAAGGTATTGACTCCCTCTCTATAAATACCTGCATCAGTTTTAGTGACTGTTTAATTTAGCACCACATATATGTTTGGTTATCTTTAGACCAACCTGTAACGAAGCTGAAAATCAACCTGAGTATAGGGGTTGTTGGTAATGCCTTGTGTACAGAAGCATACTTTATGATCATATATTCATTATTTAAGTATTATTATAAAAAGAAACAGGACACTAAAACTATTTTAATTTCAGGTTGTCTATTGCTAAATTGTTTTATTGATAAAATATTAGATTTCTTCCGATAAGTTTATAACATATGTTTTTCTACGTAAGAGGCTATATGTTTTGCACGTGACCATGAATGTTAATTTCTATTGTATATAGAAATACATATACACATTATACAATGTGCTCTCATCACTTCAGAATAATAGAATATTCTTTTGACCAAGAGAGTGTATATATATAGGTATTGGAGAGCTTACAAAGAGCAATAACTAACATATGTTCTTCTCTTCTGCAAAGAGACACACACATACACACACGTGTATATATATATATATATATATATATACACACACATATATATATATATATATTGTGGGCTAGTATTCACAGTTTTATTCAGACACTGATGAGAAATATATATATATATATATATGTATATATATATACACATATATATATATATATATATAATTATTGAATTATTTGGAAGGTGGTGCTGTAGTATGCCTTTGTTTACTTAAAATTGCCCTATTGTATTGAAATTCCGTAAGTGTTAGTTATATTCTTTAGGAACTCTTTGGCCCAGTCATGTTAAAACTCTGACACATTATCGCAATATGTTTGATCAGTGTACATAAATTCAATGATCTTATCCATAGCGAAATGCATAATTCCTTTCATAACCTCTGATATGACTGCAGTTTGTCCGTCTTAAGTATAACTTTCATTTTCAGTATTTTACCAATCAAAAAATACCAGTTAGTTTCCGTGAAGAAATAATACTGGGGAACCACTAGTTTTGAATCACTTCTAAAACTGTGTTTGGTCAATAAGCCCACGATTTTGGGCAATACGTGAACCAACAGCTTCGAAACTGCCATGATTTCTGCAATTTACTCATCTCATAAATACATGTGAAATGTCATTAAAATGATGAATATAATTAAGAACCATTAATAAATGGACGAAACTTGTTAGCAACATTAAGTGATATTTCTGAATAACTATATATCTCTGTCCTGTTCACATCTTCATTTGTTGAGAGTCTTAAAGGGGTAGATGACCCAGATTATTTATATTTGATCAACAATTTTTTTTATATCCGAGCCGTGTCAAAATATATGCCATATAATTTGCGGATATCATAGGTGTTCGAAGATAGAGCCATATAATTTGCGGGTATCACAGTTGTCTGAAGATAGAGTCATATAATATGCGGATATCACATGTACATGCAGTTGTCTGAAGATAGTCATATAATTTGCGGGTATCACAGTTGTCTGAAGATAGAGTCATATAATATGCGGATATCACATGTACATGCAGTTGTCTGAAGATAGAGTCATATAATTTGCGGGTATCACAGATGTCTTAAGATAGAATCATATAATTTGCGGGTATCACAGTTGTCTGAATGAAGAGTCATATAATTTGCGGGTATCACAGTTGTCTGAAGATAGAGTCATATAATTTGCGGATATCATAGTTGTCTGAAGAGAGAGTCATATAATTTGCGGGTATTACAGTTGTCTGAAGAGAGAGTAATATAATTTGCGGGTATCACGGTTGTCTGGAGAGAGAGTCATATTATTTGCGGGTATCACAGTTGTCTGAAGAGAGAGTCATATAATTTGCGGGTATCACAGTTGTCTGAAGATAGAGTCATATAATTTGCGGTTAGTTGTCTGAAGATAGAGTCATATAATTTGCGGGTATCACAGTTGTCTGAGGATAGAGTTATATAATTTGCGGGTATCACAGTTGTCTGAGGAGAGAGTCATATAATTTGCGGGTATCACAGTTGTCTTAGGATAGAGTCATATAATTTGCGGCTATATCACAATTGTCTTAGGATAGAGTCATATAATTTGCGGCTATATCACAGTTGTCTGAAGAGAGAGTCGTATAATTTGCGGGTATCACGGTTGTCTGGAGAGAGAGTCATAGAATTTGCGGGTATCACAGTTGTCTGAGGAGAGAGTCATATAATTTGCGGGTATCACAGTTGTCTTAGGATAGAGTCATATAATTTGCGGCTATATCACAGTTGTCTAAAGATCAGAGTTGCACAGTTCATGGATATCAGAGTTGTCTGGAGATAGGGTTGTACATCTTGTGGATGATATTGTAGCTGTCTGGAGTTAAGAGGTGTACATGCAGTTGATCACAAATCTGGACAATCTGCATTCAGGTATTAAGGTTTATATCTGCTCAATAGTACACATGCACAGCATAAAACAAATAAATACGTGAAACAGCCTTTCATTCATATCTTTGAGGTGCGTGCGTCCACACACACACCATCACATACACACTCAATCCCGTTTTCTGTATAAATTTATATGGTACTCATACAGAGGGATGTTCATAATAGTAATACAACAACTGAATTATACTGTAATGTTATTTAATATCACAATTAACAGCATTAATCAAATTCTAAAATTTAACAGTAGACCATGCTTTTAGATTTCGGTTATAAACATTTCAGATATTCGTTCATTTGTTTGTTTGTGCTTTAAGTAGAATTTCTCATGAAGGGGCGGGGGGCTCATTGCAATGACCAGAACAATAAATAGTACACAGAGGCCCTGATATGTCAGAGAGTTTCCTTGAATTCCAAGCACGCACGGCACACTTTAAATTATAGTCCAGGTTTTCCTCGTTGATATAAATTAATACACATACATATCCGGATGACCAAGTGTCATGTCCAGGTTAGTTCCGGTTTATATGACGGTCCCTGCAAGTACACAGGCTGCGACACAGCAGATCCAACACCGTAGAAGTTGTAGCCCTGTGACAGCGACACTACAGGGCTGATGGTTTGCGCATTGTATGCTTGCGGTGAAGAGTAGGCTAAGTCGGCGAAAGCGGCATTACAGGCACCAGATGATGTCTGAAGCGGAGAGCGGAATCCCAGAATGTTACTGACGGAATGTGATGACGGCCAAGTCCGAGAAGTCCCAGAGCCGCACGCATGAACAAACCCTGCCCCCTTTGAAACCAACTGCGAGGCTTGACTTGGCAGAGAGACACTCGTGGCAGAAAGAGGAGGGTGTCCACACGGATAAGGATACAGAGAATTATACAGTGTTCTGTGATCGGGTTTACTATCGGAGTTGGAGGACTGACCTCCGGTCCCTAGTTTATTTCGCAGAATCCGACTGATAGAGCTCACAGAGGGCACGTTGTGTTTCTCGCAAACGTTGTCTGTTAGTAGTTTCTCCCTGATCTCCCAGGCAAAGATGGCCGGGTCACGCTGTTTGTAGAGCTTGATGTGCTTGACGACGTTTGGAGTGGTAACACGAGGTTTGGAGCCCCCTATGGCACCAGGTAAAATAGACCCTGTCTCATGGTAGCGCGCCAGAATCTTACTCACACAGCCATGTGACACTCGAAGCTGCCGACTGTTAAAACAGAAACAAGAGTATAAATAAACGAACAATAACACACACATACGCGTATATGCGTACAAGAGAGGACCTTGCTTTCACACTATACTTCCGAGGACTAACAGTTCTGCTAGAGTTAGCAAGAAGAGCTATTGGGATCCTAAACACTTAGGATACGCATGTTTTCCCTGCACACTTTTTTTTTAAAGAAAAAGGCTGGTTAGACGTGAGAACGATGGGTTGACTTAGCGCATAACTTGCGAGGACAACCCGCGAGGACTTTCAGTTTTTGTCATGTCTTTGTGTCATAGAGAGGACCTACTAATCAGCATATCAAGCACACGTAGTTTAAACATGCTTCTTTATGACAGGATTACAAAATTAGCCAATCAGGCTAATGTGCATGCTATCCTGTAGATATATATATATATATATATATATATATATTTATATATATATATATATATGTATATGTATATATATAAACACAACATTATATAAGACATCACGGTACAGGTTAAAGTACATAAAGTATGTGAAGATATAATATGTTTAGATTAATGTTGTAATTCTTGGAAAAAAAATCATAATCTTCACCAAAATGAAACATGACACAAGCAATAAAATTAGAAAGAAATCAATGAATAATGTAACAATATAATGATGTAACATACTCTCTCGATATAGTAAGTGCAAAGGGAAAAATACAAACGATAAACATATATTTACATATATTTACATATTTGGAAAGATTAATTATTTTATCATGTAAAACGTTTTGTGTCTATTATAAACTTTAGAACCAAGCTGTTCACAGTTTTTCTTGACAGATCAGAGGGTATACCTATCATGTAGACAAGATAATCTGTTTGTTTTTTTTCCCTGTTTACTCGTGGAACCCATGGTAATATAAGGTTCTAATTCTAACTTCTCACGATCTAAATAAGATCTGATATCGCTAAACAGGTTGGATAACCAGTTTAAACATATTATCGAGCACCCGGCTTACACACACATACTTTCCTAACCATCTTGCAAAGCTCTCAATATTTGGCGCTGTCACACACACACACACACACACACACACACAAACAAAACAAATTTCAAGCAAAACGTTCTTTCTGAGGACTTGCAAGAAACTTCCCAGGCATAGTTTCCCGGCGTTTTAAATGCTTTAACAGCTTTCCGTTTGCGAGGACCCGTGTGTAAGTCATCACAAGAAGAAAAAGTCCTCGCGCGTTTGGTTCGCAGTCAGTATCGTGTCCTCTAAAGTACAGTTATACAAACACACAGACACACACGCACAGCCTGCCCAATTCACTTTTGGCTTATTCCAGGTTTTGGCTGCCCAAATATCTTCACATGGAGTAATCCATGTGAGCATGCAGCTGTGCACGCTGGAACTATTTCCCTTACAGGGAAAGCCGCGGGAAAAACGTCTATGCGTTTATTGTGTTTATAACAGGGGAAAACTTATTCATTCTATGAGAGAAAACAATAATTTATTCGAATGACCAAGAAATTTCGCTGAAACTTCTGTTTCTTTTCTTTTTTATAACTGAACACACTGTTGAAACTGCCACCGATTCCAAAACCAAGTGGACTGTGCGCATGACCGGAAGTAGTGTTCCCTATTTCGTGGGACCCTTTATACAATTTACAACAGGCAACAAGTTATGCATTTGTAGCGGTACCGATGAGAAGGACCCAAGGAAGCATGCATGTGAGGCGTGTGGGAACCCAGGGCACGCATTTTATTTCCTCCCCTGACACGCCAGGGGCGTCAATATGGGGGGGGGGGTGGGGGGGTGGATGGTATTTTCAGAGAATAATATAATTATATATTGCAAATAATATAAAAGATATTAATAAATAGAATCATAGAGTTTGGTTTCATTTGTGAGTTTATTATGAAATATTATACCTAAACCTAGTTTCGAATTATCTTATATATACTGGAAACATAATACCTTATTTTCAAAAACGTTATACGTAATTGCAATATGTTTGAAATGTTATTAAGTATATATATATATATATATTTGAAATGTGTCATATACAGATGCTAATGCGTCATACAAACAATATATTTATGAGTACGTGTGTGCGTGTGCGAGTCATCCCCTCACCCTGGAAGATAAATTGACGCCACTGTGACATGCAGTATTCGATGTTAGTCCAGTCATTTTAACCAAACCAGAAACAAATTGCAACGAAAATGATTTATGTTGTATGATGACCAGAAAATCCTAGAGATTAACATATAAAAATATATGATACGAGGGGAAATTGGTTAAAAATCGTAAAAAAAATAAATTACCGCAATAGAATTAACCCTAATGTTTCAATATCTCACAAAGTTACCGTGTATTAACAAACATCCTTTTAAAGAAATTAGAACACTCTTTAATCAAATATATATTTGAACAAATATAAGCAGTATATAGCTATGTTGATTTCATAATATCGGACAGATTAACAAAGTAACTGAATATACTTGATATATACTGCGACATTTCACAGCTGACTGATCTCACTAAGCTTACGCAATCTAACGAATTTGTTGAACATGTATAATTAAATATACAGTTAGTCAGTTAATTTGCTGAAACACAGAATTAACTTGTAAAGCAGACTAAAGTTTTATTAAAAGGATAATAAAAATATGTTACCCTCACGTATCACGTGATGGACTGTTTACTGTCATCATTTTCAGTCTCATTGACTTGAGTCAAGGGCATGTAAGGGATGACTTTGATAGCTGACTATATCATCATAGAGCACAGTATCCTGCACGTTCAGATGGATTTGATACAGTAAGGGATGACTATGATAGCTGATTCTACCATCATAAAGCACAGTATCCTGCACGTTCAGACGGATTTAATACAGTTAGGGATGACTATGACAGCTGACTCTATCGTTATAAAGCACAGTATCCTGCACGCTAAGACGGATTTGATACAGTAAGGGATGACTATGACAGCTGACTCTATCATCATAAAGCACAGTATCCTGCACGTTAAGACGGATTTGATACACTAAGGGATGACTATGACAGCTGACTCTATCGTAATAAAGCACAGTATCCTGCACGCTAAGACGGATTTGATACAGTAAGGGATGACTATGACAGCTGACTCTATCATCATAAAGCACAGTATCCTGCACGCTAAGACGGATATGATACAGTAAGGGATGACTATGACAGCTGACTCTATCATCATAAAGCACAGTATCCTGCAAGTTAAGAAGGATTTGATACGGTAAGGGATGACTATGACAGCTCACTCTATCATCATAAAGCACAGTATCCTGCACGTTAAGACGGATTTGATACAGTAAGGGATGACTATGACAGCTGACTCTACCATCGTAAAGAACAGCATCCTGCACGTTAAGACGGATTTGATACAGTAAGGGATGACTATGACAGCTGACTCTATCGTCATAAAGCACAGTATCCTGCACGTTAAGACGGATTTGATACAGTAAGGGATGACTATGACAGCTGACTCTATCGCCATAAAGCACAGTATCCTGCACGTTCAGACGGATTTGATACAGTAAGGGATGACTATGATAGCTGACTCTATCATCATAAAGCACAGTATCCTGCACGTTCAGACGGATTTGAACAGTAAGGGATGACTATGATAGCTGACTCTATCAGCATAAAGCACAGTATCCTGCATGTTAAGACGGTTTTATACAGTAAGGGATGACTATGACAGCTGACTCTATCGTCATAAAGCACAGTATCCTGCACGCTAAGACGGATTTGATACAGTAAGGGATGACTATGACAGCTGACTCTATCGTCATAAAGCACAGTATCCTGCACGCTAAGACGGATTTGATACAGTAAGGGATGACTATGACAGCTGACTCTATCATCATAAAGCACAGTATCCTGCAAGTTAAGACAAATTTGATACAGTAAGGGATGACTATGACAGCTGACTCTATCATCATAAAGCACAGTATCCTGCACGTTAAGACGGATTTGATACAGTAAGGGATGACTATGACAGCTGACTCTACCATCATAAAGAACAGTATCCTGCACGTTAAGACGGATTTGATACAGTAAGGGATGACTATGACAGCTGACTCTATCGTCATAAAGCACAGTATCCTGCACGTTAAGACGGATTTGATACAGTAAGGGATGACTATGACAGCTGACTCTATCATCATAAAACACAGTATCCTGCACGTTAAGACGGATTTGATACAGTAAGGGATGACTATGACAGCTGACTCTATCATCATAAAGCACAGTATCCTGCACGTTAAGACGGATTTGATACAGTAAGGGATGACTATGACAGCTGACTCTATCGTCATAAAGCACAGTATCCTGCACGTTAAGACGGATTTGATACAGTAAGGGATGACAATGACAGCTGACTCTATCGTCATAAAGCACAGTATCCTGCACGTTAAGACGGATTTGATACAGTAAGGGATGACTATGACAGCTGACTCTATCGTCATAAAGCACAGTATCCTGCACGTTAAGAGGGATTTGATACAGTATGGGATGACTATGACAGCTGACTCTATCGTCATAAGGCACAGTATCCTGCACGTTAAGACGGATTTGATATAGTAAGGGATGACTATGACAGCTGACTCTATCATCATAAAGCACAGTATCCTGCAAGTTAAGAAGGATTTGATACAGTAAGGGATGACTATGACAGCTCACTCTATCATCATAAAGCACAGTATCCTGCACGTTAAGACGGATTTGATACAGTAAGGGATGACTATGACAGCTGACTCTACCATCGTAAAGAACAGTATCCTGCACGTTAAGACGGATTTGATACAGTAAGGGATGACTATGACAGCTGACTCTATCGTCATAAAGCACAGTATCCTGCACGTTAAGACGTATTTGATACAGTAAGGGATGACTATGACAGCTGACTCTATCGTCATAAAGCACAGTATCCTGCACGTTAAGACGGATTTGATACAGTAAGGGATGACAATGACAGCTGACTCTATCGTCATAAAGCACAGTATCCTGCACGTTAAGACGGATTTGATACAGTAAGGGATGACTATGACAGCTGACTCTATCGTCATAAAGCACAGTATCCTGCACGTTAAGAGGGATTTGATACAGTATGGAATGACTATGACAGCTGACTCTATCGTCATAAGGCACAGTATCCTGCACGTTAAGACGGATTTGATACAGTAAGGGATGACTATGACAGCTGACTCTATCGTCATAAAGCACAGTATCCTGCACGTTAAGACGGATTTGATACAGAAAGGGATGACTATGACAGCTGTCTCTATCGTCATAAAGCACAGTATCCTGCACGTTAAGACGGATTTGATACACTAAGGGATGACTATGACAGCTGACTCTATCGTCATAAAGCACAGTATCCTGCACGTTAAGACGGATTTGATACAGTAAGGGATGACTATGACAGCTGACTCTATCGTCATAAAGCACAGTATCCTGCACGTTCAGACGGATTTGATACAGTAAGGGATGACTATGACAGCTGACTCTATCTTCATAAAGCACAGTATCCTGCACGTTAAGACGGAATTGATACAGTAAGGGATGACAATGACAGCTGACTCTATCGTCAAAAAGCACAGTATCCTGCACGTTAAGACGGATTTGATACAGAAAGGGATGACTATGACAGCTGACTCTATCGTCATAAAGCACAGTATCCTGCACGTTAAGACGGATTTGATACAGTAAGGGATGACTATGACAGCTGACTCTATCGTCATAAAGTACAGTATCCTGCACGATAAGACGGATTTGATACAGTAAGGGATGACTTTGATAGCTGACTCTATCATCATAAAGCACAGTATCCTGCACGTTAAGACGGATTTGATAAAGTAAGGGATGGCATTTATAGCTAACTATTTCATATCAAAACCTTGTTAGTCATTGTTATTCTTTACAAATATACGAAGCGCAGCTTCATTTATTAAAGCATCTATTGCACAGGAGGAATTGAATCAGTTCTTTTGTATATTTAAAGCACCACAACAGTTGTTCAATCTGGCATGTATGATATTCCGTTACTGATTCGTCAGTAAATATGAGATGAGTAAATTGGAAAATCATGTATCCTCTCAGTCTCGCTGTCCGTCTATGCATCTGTCAACATTTTACATGTGACGCAAAACCTTAAAATCAGTTAAAATGTGCAGTTCCCATTTACATGGCAAGTATATCTTGTCGGTCGTGTCAGGTGATTAAGTATTGCTCATACTTTTTTTGCATTTCTAACTATGTCAGTTTCACTTAAATCTTTCCTCACTGATCAGGATTACCTGTGGATATCTCATGCGGAGAACATGCAGGATCACACCGCGCGGTAAAGCGACCACTTGGATCTGGTGACCACATGTGTGACGCCCTGACGCCGCGGGCTTTGATATGACCGCTCCCATATCGCAGTGTTTTACGGCCCTCCAAATAAAAGCTATCACAAATTCCACATATACAGACAGTGTACATATACACAAAGTCCATCCCGCATATATACAAAGTATACATACACACAAATATGTTCAAACTATTAGCCATGTACGACACACTTACGTGTTCGTGTGAGATATTATGTCATATGTGTGGACATTTCTATACTTATCCGATATTTCATGTCTTAATATCATGTGATGATACGTCAAATAACAGGGAGGAATTTTGGATGGATATAAATGAAATGCTGGAAATCCAAGAACCTGCCTCGCTTCATATTCCAGATGATCATGATATGGTATGATATGTTTAATGTTTGGTCAGGAGGCGAGTATTATCTCTAACCGTAATTATTTACATTTTGTTCACATATGTACTCAGTTTTTGCAGACTCTTCGACCTTTATTAAACCAAATTCTACCAGAACTTATTAAGTGACTATAAAATGATAAAGTCGGTTATTACCTAGCCTTTAAACTAAGGTAAATCTTTAATTTTTGACAGGATGTGTGAAATGGGCATATGCACCATATTCGTTATCAACAGTTTGTACTATAATTATTATAATTATTGCTATTAAGAGACCACCAGGACGCTAGCCGACATCATACGAAATTAACTCAGGGACTTGAACTAAGAGGCCACCAGGACGACTGAGAACGTACGAAACTAACTCAGGGACCAGAACTAAGAGGCCACCAGGACGACTGAGAACGTACGAAACTAATTCGGGGACCAGAACTCAGAGACCACCAGGGCGACTGGGAACGTACGAAACTAACTCAGGGACCAGAACTAAGAGACCACCAGGACGACTGAGAACGCACGAAACTAACTCAGGGACCAGAACTAAGAGGCCACCAGGACGACTGAGAACGTACAAAACTAACTCAGGGACCAGAACTAAGAGGCCACCTGGACGACTGAGAACGTTCGAAACTAACTCAGGGACCAGAATTAAGAGGCCACCAGGACGAATGACAATGTACGGGACTTACTCAGGGACCAGAACTAAGAGACCACGAGGACGACTGAGAACGTACGAAACTAACTCGGGGACCAGAACTAAGAGGCCACCAGGACGAATGACAACGTACGGGACTAACTCAGGGACCAGAACTAAGAGACCGAGAGGACGAATGAGAACGTACAAAACTAACTCAGGGACCAGAACTAAGAGGCCATCAGAACTTCTGAGAACGTGCGAAACTAACTCAGGGACCAGAACTAAGAGACCACCAGGACGAATGACAACGTACGGGACTAACTCAGGGACAAGAACTAAGAGACCGAGAGGACGACTGAGAACGTACAAAACTAACTCAGGGACCAGAACGAAAAGGCCACCAGAATGACTGAGAACGTTCGAAACTAAGTCAGGGACTAGAATTATGAGACCAACAGGACGAATGTAAACGTACGGAACTAACTCAGGGACCAGAACTAAGAGGCCACCTGGACGACTGAGAACGTACAAAACTAACTCAGGACCAGAACTAAGAGACCACCAGGACGAATGACAACGTACGGGACTAACTCAGGGACAAGAACTAAGAGACCGAGAGGACGACTGAGAACGTACAAAACTAACTCAGGGACCAGAACGAAAAGGCCACCAGGATGACTGAGAACGTTCGAAACTAAGTCAGGGACTAGAATTATGAGACCAACAGGACGAATGTAAACGTACGGAACTGACTCAGGGACCAGAACTCAGAGACCACCAGGACGACTGAGAAAGTACGAAACTAACTCAGGGTCTTGAACTAAGAGACCATCAGGACGAATGACAACGTACGGAACTAATTCAGGGACCAGAGCTAAGAGACCACCAGGACGTCTGAGAACGTACGAAACTAACTCAGGGACCATAACTAAGTGACCAGTAGAACGACTGAAAACGTACGGAATTAACTCAGGACTAGAACTAAGAGTTCACCAGGACGACTGAGAACGTATAAGAAACTAACTCAGGGACCAGAACTAAGAGGTGTTACGGAACCCAATAAACAGATCACGTAATCGTGATCAGCACAAATTTTGATACGGAGATAAAACTAGAGACCCATTGGTCCCGACGCTCAGCTGTATTTTTCTATAAGGATATTTTAAAAGAAATTTTTATAAATGACGGTCCTTTGACCTTAACTAATTATCTTGTGACCAAAAAATCTGAGAACTTATTATCCTTGAACTTGCAGCATTTAGATTATTGTAACAAACTTCTAAAAATGTGGGTCCAGTGACCATGACCTATGACCAGGCATCCTCAAAATCTACAGATTTCTCCCACTTTGGGCAAGTAAGCCATGTGTGAAAGATGACTCTAAATCGAAAAGAATCTTCCCCTAATGGCAAGTGAGCAATATCTTGAAGATGGGAGGTTTGTGATGAAAAGTTTGGCTTGAAATGCATACACATTCCTTTTAAAGAAATAGGTCCTGTGACCTTGACCTTTGACCTGTGGACCCTACAATCGACAGGGTTCTTACTTTATTGGTGAGCCACATATAAGTTAAGTTTGAAACCAATTTGTCAGACTAAACTGGAGTTATCATCTAAAACTTATTTGTGAACAGAAGGCCCCTGTGACCTTGACCTTTGACCTTGTGACCCAAAATTCATGTATGCTCTCCCTATACTGGCAAGTCAGCTACATGTGCAAGATGGGAAGTTTGTGATGAAAAGCTTGGCTTAAACTGCAGCCATAATCTTTATAAATAAGTGAGTCTTGTGAAATGGAAAATTCCAAAGAACAATACACACGCACATGAACAGACCTGAAACATCTAGAACAAAGAACGCTGTGTCTCTACGCTACAGACCCTACACGCGAGCCAGCGCTCAACAAGCGAGGTTCCCATAGCAACGAACTATGCCTGCGCTACACGAATCAGAATGTCAACAGACACATGTAACACTCCTGCGCACAATAAAACAGACACCTGTAACAGAGGCCACCAGAACGACTGCCAACGTACGAAACTGACTCATGGACCAGAACTAAGAGACCACTAGAACGACTGACAACGTACGAAACTAACTCGGGGACGAGAACTTACAGACCACGACGACGTAGAACCATATATATGAGACTACCCCTGAGACAAGAACCAGGGGGACCGTGCAGGACTCGTCACATAGAAAGAACAAACTCCCTTGCTTGATGGTATATAAGGGTTAAAAACTTTTATAGATATAGTACAAGGATTTACATATATTTAAATATATATCAATTCGTACCTTTTTTTTTATTTTCACCTGCAAACCCATCTGTGATTGTGTTTTTTTTTTCTAAACGTACCTGATATCACAGGGCCTCACACCGAGGTGTGCTAGTTCAACGATTTGACGCCTGATGGCAGTTGGAAGTGGACGACCGTTCACGAAGACCCCACCAAGCTGATTGACCTCTCCAAACGGCTGTTCTGCAGAAAAAAAAACTACGCTGTATTATAAATGGATTTAAATCTCCAAACCTTTATTTTTAAGTATTACCGGTGAACGTAT
Source organism: Sipunculus nudus (assembly GCA_026874595.1). Lineage (NCBI taxonomy): Eukaryota > Metazoa > Annelida > Sipuncula > Golfingiida > Sipunculidae > Sipunculus > Sipunculus nudus. Next base: position 44,808,060 of record CM049308.1, read on the forward strand.
AAAGATTTCTAAGATTTTTGCTAATTCATTAGAGGGGAAAACAAAACTTTACACAAGAGCGGGAAGCAGGGTTTATAATATACCTATCCCCCATCCGTCGTTTTAGCATATACCTTATCTTTAATTACACTAGCTGCCTGGGTTTCCTTATTCGGAGTGCCAATTTACCCAAATTGTAAAATATTCCATGCATAGCGTCCTGCGTCCACTCGTTCCCATTGAAAGAGGTGTTTAACGGTATTCTGTAGAATGTACAACTCTATGCACCGCGAAGACGGCCGGGGGAATGAGAACAAAATACATTTAAAACATATAAACAAACATTCAAACATTTATAAAACATTTACCCACACACAAATATTATAACGGGAAGTGGAAGGTACGTCATGACCGGTGTAGTTTGCCGCTACCTGCCAGGCCTGCTTCCGCATGTCATACGAGCTTCCGCCGGTAAGACAGCCTTCCGCCCGTCAATCGAACATCTACAAAATGGGGCGTTCGCCAGTGTCTGGGTCAGATCGTCTAAACAGATCAACGTGTGCACGTCGCCCAGACAGCTCGTCCCAACACGGCTCGACAACAGCGATCATGCAGAGTATGAGCTTCTCATCTCATTAAGTGCAGCGAGATCTCCTGACCAGTCAACTTAATATTGTGTCAACTTTCTTCAAGTATTTCTTTGTGCTTTGTGTTCGGCTCAAGGATATTTCTGGCGTTATTTCAACTATTTTGTAATCTTTAGGGAGCCATCCTTAGCGGTTTCTTTAACTTATCTGTTTTGTATTTAAAAACTTGATCGGGGAACGATCCTTCCTCATTTGTACTTGCTATAGTAATTGTTGTGGTGTTGATAAATAGTATTTAAGTTTACCTTAATCTTTTATTACTTTCCTTCCGATAGTGTGGTATGTGAGCAATTTGTTAATGATCAGCATGAACTTTGACTTCGGTATGACCTCTGACCTTTACGGTAACAATATATATAAATCATTCACATACACATTTAAACAGTAACAGAACTTTTACACAAACAATCATTAACTTATTATCTTTGAACTTACAGCATATAGATTATTGTAACAATCTTATAAAAAGTGACCTTGACCTCTGACCACGTAACCTTAAAATCTACAGATTTCCTCACTTTGAGCAATTAAGCCATGTGTGAAAGATGGAAAGTTCGGGATGAAAAGTTTGATTTACAGAGCGTCTATAATCTTTTTAAAGATGTGGCTCCTGTGACCTTCAACTTTGATCTCTGGACCCTGAAAATCTAAATTAATTTATTTCAGTGGTGGGTCATTATTAAATCAAGTTTGAAGCCAATCTGTCTAGCCAAAGCAGAATTATCATCCATACACTAATTTGTGAATGGATGGGCCCTGTGACCTCGACCTTTGACCCTATGACCCCAAAATCGAACAGAATCTTCCCCTATTGCAGGTTAGCAATATCTTGAAGATGGAAGGTTTGCGATGAAAAGTTTGGCTTTAAATGCATACACATTCTTTTTAAAAAATGGGTGCTGATACCTTGACCTTAGACTGTTAGACCCAAAAATCAACACGGTTCTTACTTTAGTGGTGAGCCATATGTAAGTTAAGTTTGAAACCAATATGTCAAACTAAACTAGAGTTACCATCTAATTTGTGAACAGATGACCCTGTGACCTTGACCTTTGACCTTGTGACCCAAAATTCATTTATGCTCTCCCCATACTTGCAAATCAGCTAAATGCGCAAGATGGATGTCTGGGATGAAAAGCTTGGCTTAAAATGCAACCATAATCTTTTTTAGATAAGGGAGTTTTGTGACCTTGACCTTTAACCATGTGACCAAAAGTCATGTAGGTTCTTGTTTAGGTGGTAGGCCATATGCTAGTCAAGTTTAAAATCCATGTGTCAATCCATCCTGGAGTTATTATCTGGGAACAAATTTGTGTGGATGGAGGGATGGACAGACAGACAAAAAGACAGACAGACAGGGTGATTTCTATAGGGCATCCACTTGTGATCATAAACAAACCAGGTTTTGGGACACTAGATGTATTCACAGCTTAGAAACTGACATGATTGTTGTCATTTTATAGCAAAAAATAAAAACATATTCGTTAATATAACAAAAAATACAGGTGGTGCCACCACTTTTCGGGAACTGACAAAACTAGTCATGTTCAATATTCAAGGCAAGATTCGTGACAATCCATGCATTAATTATTAAAATATTGGAGGATTTGTATCAAGTTTTGTATTATTCTGGGGGGGGGGGGGTACTAAAAAGCCCTTAACTCGGAGGATATATGTCGCAGTTACCTATTTTCAGGTTTCAAAGGTTTCAGGTTTCAGGTTATTGACCTCCCTGAAAGGAGTTTCTAGGACCAGCAGTTACGATTTGTGCCCTGCTTACGGACGGCCGGACGGACGACAGACAAAGCGCCATTCCTATGCCTCAGTTGACTTACAGTCAGCTGAGCTAAAAAATTGCACACACAGTCAAACACACATATATATATATATATATATATATATATATATATATATATATATATATAAATCATTTACACACATAATCAACATAAATAAAATATTTCACACACAAACAAATATATATATAAAACATTTCACACATCATCAAACATATATAAAACATTAACACACATAATCAAAATATATAACATGTTTATACACAATAAAATATAAATAAAGCATTTCACACATAATCAAACATATATAAAACATTTAACACACAATCAACAATATATAAAACATTTCACCACAATCAAACATTTATGAAACATTTCACACACAATCAAACATATATAAAACATTTCACACACAATCAAACATATATAAAACATTTCACACACAATCAAACTTATATAAAACATTTCACACTAAATCAAACATATATTAAACATTTCACACACAATCAAACATATATAAACATTTCACACACAATCAAAAATATATAAAACATTTCACACACAATCAAACATAAATAAAATATTTCACACACAAACAAACATATATATAACATTTCACATGCACGCAATCAAACATATATAAAACATTTCACACACAATCAAAAATATATAAAACATTTCACACACAATCAAACATATATTAAAAATTTCACACACAATCAAACATATATTAAACATTTCACACACAATCAAACATATATTAAACATTTCACACACAATCAAACTTATATAAAACATTTCACACTCAATCAAACATATATAAAACATTTCACACACAATCAAAAATATATAAAACATTTCACACACAATCAAACATATATTAAACATTTCACACACAATCAAACTTATATAAACCATTTCACACACAATCAAACATATATTAAACATTTCACAGACAATCAACATAAATAAAATATTTCACACACAAACAAATATATATAAAACGTTTCATCCACAATCAAACATATATAAAACATTTCACATGCACGCAATCAAACATATATAAAACATTTCACACATAATCAAACATATATTAAACATTTCACACAAAATCAAACATATATAAAACATTTCACTCACAATCAAACATTTAAAAAACATTTCACACACAATCAAACATATATAAAACATTTCACACACAATCAAACTTATATAAAACATTTCACATGCTCGCAATCAAACATATATAAAACATTTCACAAACAATCAAACTTATATAAAACATTTCACACACGATCAAACTTATATAAAACATTTCACATGCACGCAATCAAACATATATAAAACATTTCACACAAAAAAAAACTTATATGAAACATTTCACCCACAATCAAACATTTATAAAACATTTCACACACAATCAAACATATATAAAACATTTCACATATAACCAAACATATATTAAACATTTCACACACAATCAAACATATATAAAACATTTCACACATTATCAAACATATATTAAACATTTCATACACAATCAAAAATATATAAAACGTTTCACCCACAATCAAACATATATAAAACATTTCACATGCACGCAATCAAACATATATAAAACATTTCACACACAATCAAAAATATATAAAACATTTCACACACAATCAAACATATATAACACATTTCACACTAATTCAAACAAATAAAACATCTCACACGCAATCAAACATATATAAAACATTCCACACACAATCAACAATATATTAAACATTTCACACACAATCAAACATATATAAAACATTTCACACACAATCATCAATATATAAAACATATCACACACAATCAAACTTATATAAAACATTTCAAACACAATCAAAATAAATAAAATATTTCACACACAAACAAATATATATAAAACGTTTCACCCACAATCAAACATATATAAAACATTTCACATGCTCGCAATCAAATATATATAAAACATTTCACACATAATCAAACATATATAAAACATTTCACACACAATCAACATAAATAAAATATTTCACACACAAACAAATATATATATAAAACGTTTCACCCACAATCAAACATATATAAAACATTTCACACACAATCAAACATATATAAAACATTTCACACACAATCAAAAATATATAAAACATTTCACACACAATCAAACTTATATAAAACATTTCACACACAATCAACATATATAAAACATTTCACACACAATCAAAAATATATAAAACATTTCACACACAATCAAACTTATATAAAACGTTTCACCCACAATCAAACATATATAAAACATTTCACATGCACGCAATCAAACATATATAAAACATTTCATACTTATTCAAACATATATAAAACATTTCACACAACAATCAAACATATATAAAACAATTCACATAAAATCAAACATATATAAAACATTTCACTCACAATCAAACATTTAAAAAACATTTCACACACAATCAAACATATATAAAACATTTCACACACAATCAAACTTATATAAAACATTTCACATGCTCGCAATCAAACATATATAAAACATTTCACAAACAATCAAACTTTTATAAAACATTTCACACACAATCAAACTTATATAAAACATTTCACATGCACGCAATCAAACATATATAAAACATTTCACACAAAAAAAAACTTATATGAAACATTTCACCCACAATCAAACATTTATAAAACATTTCACACACAATCAAACATATATAAAACATTTCACACATAACCAAACATATATTAAACATTTCACACACAATCAAACATATATAAAACATTTCACACATTATCAAACATATATTAAACATTTCATACACAATCAAAAATATATAAAACGTTTCACCCACAATCAAACATATATAAAACATTTCACATGCACGCAATCAAACATATATAAAACATTTCACACACAATCAAAAATATATAAAACATTTCACACACAATCAAACATATATAACACATTTCACACTAATTCAAACATATAAAACATTCCACACGCAATCAAACATATATAAAACATTCCACACACAATCAACAATATATTAAACATTTCACACACAATCAAACATATATAAAACATTTCACACACAATCATCAATATATAAAACATATCACACACAATCAAACTTATATAAAACATTTCAAACACAATCAAAATAAATAAAATATTTCACACACAAACAAATATATATAAAACGTTTCACCCACAATCAAACATATATAAAACATTTCACATGCTCGCAATCAAATATATATAAAACATTTCACACATAATCAAACTTATATAAAATATTTCACACACAAACAAATATATATATAAAACGTTTCACCCACAATCAAACATATATAAAACATTTCACACACAATCAAACATATATAAAACATTTCACACACAATCAAAAATATATAAAACATTTCACACACAATCAAACTTATATAAAACATTTCACACACAATCAACATATATAAAACATTTCACACACAATCAAAAATATATAAAACATTTCACACACAATCAAACTTATATAAAACGTTTCACCCACAATCAAACATATATAAAACATTTCACATGCACGCAATCAAACATATATAAAACATTTCATACTTATTCAAACATATATAAAACATTTCACACAACAATCAAACATATATAAAACATTTCACACTTATTCAAACATATATAAAACATTTCACACAACAATCAAACATATACAGATAACGTAAACAGATATTCTGGATCACATCAATTGTTACATATGGCTGTTTTGAAGTCGGTGTAGAAGACCATGAAGAGCCAATGCCAGACAGGTGTAACCGCGGGGAATGGAGCTCCCCTCACTGCATGCATATTAAAACAGTCTGTGAAAGAGTAACCAAGATAACCAAGGGTTTTATGTACATGGGAATAGCAATTACACGGAAATTTAGTTCAGGTTTGGAGTTAATTTATCATTTGCTTTGAACATTTTTATTTAATTTGGATTGTACAAATACGCGCTAATATGAGTTCTCACATATTTTTATCATTTATCTCTCAAAAGATATATAATATCTTCAAATATTAATAAAATAATCCCAGGTTAGGTGATTTTTTATAGCACCCATTTCATATTTATTGTGATATTTAACACTGATTTAAGAATTAACTTTAAATGTTATCGGACATAAATCCCATCAATATGCCACAACTTATCATGAAACAATGTCTGAGAATGATAACAATAAGGAGAATCGGAAATGCATTGGCCGAGGTATGCGCTCTTTACGCCCTTTCTAGTAATTTTATTGTTACTGTGCTATATTTCAATATTTTAGAGAATCAATATAAATGAATATTAAACCCTTAAGGGATTATAACAACTTTTTTTTGTTTACACCGAACGATGTTTCTTTTGTGTGTTCCCGTTTTGGCGGTGTTCGTATCTCTGTATGTGTCTGTGTTCCCAATAAGGCGTCGTTCGTGTTTCTGTATGTGTCTGTGTTCCCGTTAAGGTGTCATTCGTGTCTCTGTATGTTTCAGTGTTCCCGTTTAAGCATCTTTCGTGCCTCTGTATGTGCTCTTGCCTCTGTATGTGTGTATTCCCGTTTAGGCGTCGTATGTGTATCTGTATGTGCGTGTGTTCCCGTTTAGGCGTCGCTCGTGTCTCTGTATGTGTGTGTGTTCCCGTTTAGGCGTCATTCGTGTCTCTGTATGTTTTTGTGTTCCCGTTTAAGCGTTGTCCGTGTCTCTATATGTGTGTGCGTAACCGTTTAGGCGCCGTTCGTGTCTCTGTATGCTCGTGTGTTACCGTTTGGGCGTCGTTCGTGTCTCTGTATGTGTGTGCGTAACCGTTTAGGCGTCGTTCGTGTCTCTGTATGTGTGTGCGTAACCGTTTAGGCGCCGTTCGTGTCTCTGTATGTGTGTGCGTAACCGTTTAGGCGTCGCTCGTGTCTTTGTATGTGTGTGTGTTCCCGTTTAGGCGTCGCTCGTGTCTTTATATGTGTGCGTTAACGTTTTGGCGTCGCTCGTGTCTCCGTATATTTGTGTGTTCTCGTTTAGGCGTAGCTCGTGTCTCTACATGTATGTATGCGTGTGCTTTAAATGCAGGCTCCCATTACAATCATGTAACGTTAATCTCTTTTTTTTGCACATATGTTTGTCACAGGATGTTCAGCTCAATTTATTTTTATTTGGGAACACACATATAATATGATTTGAGCTGCCCCTAACTTTCACCACCTCTAGTCATTACTGATCATGACTGTTCCCTTTGTCTCGTGGTTTTTGACGTCTGGCCGCAGTGCATGCTCAAAGCAACTGTATCAACCAAGACGGATACTTAATACCCTCTGGCATGTGTCTATGGCCGATGAGCGCGATTGGCAGTGAGTTTATGTCAGATATAACACACGTAGGCATGCATGTATATATTGCGCGCCATTTTCCGGTCTGACCAATCTGGGGATGGGTCTGACCAATAACCGGTCGGATATTGGGTACCCATCTTGAGATGGGCCAGACCCAATATCCGATCAAAATCTATCCATGTATACATAGAGTTTTCAATAAAAAAAAGATGAAATAAATGCTCCCCTATGATCCCCGTATCATTCTGATTGTTTATTTTACTGATTCCCTGATCTACCGATAAACATCTTCAGATTTGCTAGATTTAATTGATGAGGATGGAGGATGCTGAAAGTTAGCAGGATGATGTGTGTTAGTACTGAAGTCTTATTGATGTCACAGAGTGCAAAATACTTCCTTCTAAGGTTGAATTTAGATAACAATAATAGTATTCATTCGCAAAAACAAAGCAACGCTCCTCACTTCTATTACATTTTCCCTATATATACCAAGAAGCATAGCTTTAGTTTTCCTGGCAGACCATATATGTAATATAGCCTAGCTGTATAAAGGGCTGTTTCCATGTGCGCGTACATGCGTATATGCGTGAACTGGCAGACGTATATATATATATTTACAGTGGATCAAGCAGGCCTTCCACAAAAAGATAGTGAAATGACGTCATTTTATCCTAAATCCCTGAGTTCACGCAGACTCTATGCGTGAAAATCGCTCCTGTGTCGATTTTCACGCATATTCGCTGACGAACACATGGAAACACCCCAGTTACAAAATCATATGAGCGATTTTTCACGCATACACGCATATACGCGCACATGGAAACGCTGCTTAATGCTCATTTTACCTGATTACCCATGTTAATCGAGAGGTGAATTTTTCTTCAAGCTAACTGTAATTTAAATATTGATATCAAGTAGAAATGGTAGTGTTAAAACTGAACTAAGTTGTACAACTTTTGTGGGAAAGCGATGTACTTGTCAAATAAAGAACTTGTAATGAAAAAAAGTAGGGTCGTGTACCACGAAAGCCAACAGGCGCCATAAAATCTGTTCAAGTAATTTAAAGGGTACCCAATATCGTCGATTGTCCCGTAGGGCACACACCTTTCGGAAAATAACCTGCAAACGATAATATTTAAAATAGTTAATGCTGATTGATAATAGCAGTAGATGATCCCAAACTACCTGACGGCTGACCTTTTTACTCGATCGGTGTGTCAATATATCTCTTGTACATGTTATAAACCTCAGATTTAGTTATAACATCCAAGCGATTAAGTTAATAGTGTATACTAGTATACACGTATTTTAGTTTTATACATGTCTTTCTTTATATTTTATAACTACATTATATATCAACTTTCGGTAATATTTATATAATTAGTAATTATGATCTTAATTGTTATATTCATATTTCCAATGCATTATCGGGTCATCAAATATTCTTTTGGAAAATTCAGCTTTCAGCATTTATTATATATTTTAGGAAAATTGAAGATTGTTTTCTGGGGTCTATGGGGTTCAGGTTTCGCTAGTCAACGAGTATAATTACTGTCACAAGCGTGATCCAATATTAAACCTTTTCCATTTCATTAGCGACACCTGTCGGCGTTACTTAACATATAGGGTTTGGGGTAGTACACGTGTATGGGAATCAACGGCGGAAGCGGTTGTGTTGGCGGCCTGTTGTATTAAATTGACTTATTTTATCTTATATTGCACTTATAAATATTATAGCCTATGATGCGGGGCCGACCAGGGGAGGTTTAAAATTAATGTGAAAGGTGCTCGTCTCAGGCTATACATATTATGATACAAGTGGAAAAGGTGCACATTTACACAGACTACTATTGAAACTAACATCTATCAGCACAGTAGCAGGTTGCCAACTAAAACTGGTATGGTCCTTGACAAACCGTGAGAACCTGAACGAAATATCTTGTTAATGAAGAAAAGCTGTGTTTACATTTGACAGTCAATGCGGAGTGCGTTAAAAATAAAAAAGTTAATTAGGCTGCTCAAAAGTAGAGAAGTTGAACTTTTTATTCATGACATATGAATGTCCCATATGCACAAAACAGTTCTTAATGTTCTTAAAATGTTTAAAAGAAACGTGGATATAAAAATATTTTGAACACTTTTTAAATGTTCCCTTATCCTGTTATAATTTGTCGGAAAATGTTTTTTTTATGAAAAAAATTCAAATTATTCAAAGAATGAATTCAAAGTATTTCTTTCATATCTACATTATTTTGACAGAGCTGTGAGTATAATTAAAAGCTAAAAATACTTTTAATATAATTACATATTGGCCGAATGTTCCTTGGCCAGCTGCCATGGCAGGTTTCTTTACCAATCTGCAGTCTGTGAGTTTAATTTTGTTTTGTATTGTAATTGGGTCATTCCGGACAAATTATGAATTTTAGGGTAGCGACTTTTTATAAACAGAAGGCATCACCTATTAAGCTTTTTTGTACTTTACTATAATAATTAAGTATTTCTAAACATGGATAGAACATAAAATCATATCCACTAGGTTACGGATAAGAGAACCTGCGTGCTGCACATTAGAAAATCATGCTGATACTTGCACTTTCATTAACAGTTACGGCTGGTGTCCCTATTTCTGATATTACATCTTACTCTTAGTGTCACAAAAATATATCATAATACATACATACATACATATATATATATATATATATATATATTGTTACAGGTATCTGTTTTGTTGTGCGCAGGAGTGTTACATGTGTCTGTTGACATTTTGATTCGTGTAGCGCAGGCATAGTTCGTTGCTATGGGAACCTCGCTTGTCGGACGCTGACCCGCGTGTGGGGTCTGTAGCATAGAGGCACAGCGTTCTTTGTTCTAGACTTTTCAGGTCTGTTCATGTGCGTGTGTATTGTTCTTTGGAATTTTCCATTTCTAGAATTTTCGGGTGAGAAGCTATAAATTAGGGGCTGTGTTTAGAGCCGGCAGAAAGGAAAAGACCAGCCAGCACTAAGAGTGTTACCTTCTCGTCAGTTTTGGGATTTTTCCGATAATTGCAGTGGTGTCAGATATTTAACGGACTTAATACAGATTTAATACGGACTGTCTCCGGTTTGCCTTTGGATTATTACTATTTACGCGGATTATTAGTGTTAAAGGACTCTTGTTGAGCTGTGACAGTGGTGGTATCCAGACATCAAAGCCTAAGATCCGGACACTCTGGTACTGTACATTTTATTGTAATACTGTGTTATTGTATTGATTTAGTGTATTGTAATGTTAGGATTGTTCTAAGAATAATTTATAATTATTTGTTAACAAAAACCACTGACTTCTTTATTCCTTCCCCTAGACATTTCACGCAGCCTAGTGTTGCGTAATCTGATTTTTTTAATCTTCGTAACGGGATTTGTGCTGGTCATGATTACGTGATATGTTGTTATTAGGTTCCATAACAACATGTGGTGCCTTTAAGCCGCTACTTAATTTCCCGAGCTAAAAACGTTTTTTAATCTGCAAACTAACCTTTAAATATTAAATCTTTCTGTATACTAAGTTACCGGCCTCTACCTCTGAAAGCTAAACAGGTCGGAAATTGTTATCTAAATCCATATAACATATAATGAATTAAAACTTTTTATGGTACAAGGAGAGGGTTTCTGAAATCTACTAGTCCCAATACTATATACATATACCTTCTTTAGCACGAAGAACTATATCTTTCCGTCTTCATAGCCTGCATGGGAACTTGCGTGATTTGTTGATTAACATAGGGATGTTACAGTTGAAATTGTTGTTTATTTCAATAAACATTTGTATATCACAATCATTATTTAATTAGGATTGGCCAGTCAACCAGAAAAAAACTGAAGCTTTGTGATCGCCGTCCGGCCTGCATGGGGAGCTTTAATTACCGACAGCTGGTACTTTTTACGGTGTATGCGTGGTGAAGAGCTACTCACATGGTTCACATATTAACTCACAGACGATTTTTGTATCACTGTAAACTTCAAGGGCGTTCATTTTCGCAGTTTCAACTACCCGGCTAACGGCATTTAATATAAGGGAATTTGTCAAACCATGCCAAAACAAGGTTCGTTTTCACACGAAGCCTGTATAAGGTGAACTCCGAACATATATTCATTCTATTTTTGTTTATATATATGCATACTTTATGGTAACAACAACCAGAGATGAATTTTTATAGTTGTTTTTTGCATAATTATCCTTCAACAAGTCAGTATGCTGTTCATACGCTGTCAATATTCTACCTTCAATGTGCCTATAGTGTAACCAGCTGTGAGCTACCGCTGTCAATATTCTACCTTCAATACGCCTATAGTGTAACCAGCTGTGAGCTACCGCTGTCAATATTCTACCTTCAATATGCCTATAGTGTAACCAGCTGTGAGCTACCGCTTGCGGAGAAGTAGAAGCTGGTATACATCTAAGTGAAACTGTCAGGATTAGTGTGCGAGGAACTGCTGAGGAATTTATGAGTGAAAGAAAGTGTTTCTCTTTCTTTTTTTTCATTTTTTTTTTTCTTAAATAAATTTTATAAAATACAAATGCATATTTAGGCTATTTTGAATATAATTTAAACATAATTTATGCATTTCAAATTAACCCTACAATATATTAAAACAGAAGACACCAGCAATGAAGAATTAATGCAATATGATAATAATAACTCATAAAAGGGCTTATACGGTAATCCATATTTTCTAATGAAATAACTTCTTCCGTTGTCGCACCATATATTACGAATAATTATATCATTCACTTGTGCTTCTAAAATTTGTTTTACATAAAGACACACGTATAATATAAATGTATAGTCTCTATAGGAAAAGAATATATATACACAGTTGAAAATGATAGGCTTACATATATACTTTATATGTTGTTTTATGATAATGTTTCCTAATGGAACCAAGTAAATAAAAATTTAAAAACTAAAAGTAATTCTGTATTTCAGGCATTATGGTTCAAGTTTTGAAAAACATCTGGGTTTCAATAAATTGAAAGAATGAACGCATTTGTCGGATTATAGCGTAATTTTTGGACATGTATCACAAACCTTCTCCAATGTTTTGTATAAGATATATACTATAGGTTCATATATAGGGAAATTATAATTCTTTTAAATAATTTGTTTTTTATTATTACACATGTCATTACAGAGGGTCCAAAAAAATCAAGTGTTGGGTTGGCGAAACCCAGTGTGTATAAGTAGTGAAATACAATCTGCATGGAGACGCTTGTCTCAGTGTGTATAAGTAGTAAAATACAATCTGCATGGAGACCCTTGTCTCAGTGTGTATAGGTAGTGAAATACAATCTGCATGGAGACGCTTGTCTCAGTGTGTATAAGTAGTGAAATACAATCTGCATGGAGACGCTTGTCTCAGTGTGTATAAGTAGTGAAATACAATCTGCATGGAGACCCTTGTCTCAGTGTGTATAGGTAGTGAAATACAATCTGCATGGAGACGCTTGTCTCAGTGTGTATAAGTAGTGAAATACAATCTGCATGGAGACGCTTGTCTCAGTGTGTATAAGTAGTGAAATACAATCTGCATGGAGACGCTTGTCTCAGTGTGTATAAGTAGTGAAATACAATCTGCATGGAGACGCTTGTCTCAGTGTGTATAAGTAGTGAAATACAATCTGCATGGAGACGCTTGTCTCAGTGTGTATAAGTAGTGAAATACAATCTGCATGGAGACGCTTGTCTCAGTGTGTATAAGTAGTGAAATACAATCTGCATGGAGACGCTTGTCTCAGTGTGTATAAGTAGTGAAATACAATCTGCATGGAGACGCTTGTCTCAGTGTGTATAAGTAGTGAAATACAATCTGCATGGAGACGCTTGTCTCAGTGTGTATAAGAAGTGAAATACAATCTGCATGGAGACGCTTGTCTCAGTGTGTATAAGTAGTGAAATACAATCTGCATGGAGACGCTTGTCTCAGTGTGTATAAGTAGTGAAATACAATCTGCATGGAGACGCTTGTCTCAGTGTGTATAAGTAGTGAAATACAATCTGCATGGAGACGCTTGTCTCAGTGTGTATAAGTAGTGAAATACAATCTGCATGGAGACGCTTGTCTCAGTGTGTATAAGTAGTGAAATACAATCTGCATGGAGACGCTTGTCTCAGTGTGTATAAGTAGTGAAATACAATCTGCATGGAGACGCTTGTCTCAGTGTGTATAAGTAGTGAAATACAATCTGCATGGAGACGCTTGTCTCAGTGTGTATAAGTAGTGAAATACAATCTGCATGGAGACGCTTGTCTCAGTGTGTATACGTAGTGAAATACAATCTGCATGGAGACGCTTGTCTCAGTGTGTATAAGTAGTGAAATACAATCTGCATGGAGACGCTTGTCTCAGTGTGTATAAGTAGTGAAATACAATCTGCATGGAGACGCTTGTCTCAGTGTGTATACGTAGTGATATACAATCTGCATGGAGACGCTTGTCTCAGTGTGTATAAGTAGTGAAATACAATCTGCATGGAGACGCTTGTCTCAGTGTGTATAAGTAGTGAAATACAATCTGCATGGAGACGCTTGTCTCAGTGTGTATAAGTAGTGAAATACAATCTGCATGGAGACGCTTGTCTCAGTGTGTATAAGTAGTGAAATACAATCTGCATGGAGACGCTTGTCTCAGTGTGTATAAGTAGTGAAATACAATCTGCATGGAGACGCTTGTCTCAGTGTGTATAAGTAGTGAAATACAATCTGCATGGAGACGCTTGTCTCAGTGTGTATAAGAAGTGAAATTCAATCTGCATGGGGACGCTTGTCTCAGTGTGTATAAGTAGTGAAATACAATCTGCTTGGAGACGCTTGTCTCAGTGTGTATAAGTAGTGAAATACAATCTGCATGGAGACGCTTGTCCACATTTTCGTTATATAACAGATGGTTACAATAACGATAATTTTGAGTAATTTACGAACGAGAAGAAAATAAAGAAAGTTCCGAAAAAATGTGAAACGAAGGAGTATAACGAGTTCGTTATGCAATCGTTAGGCTTACCGACGCTTCGAGTTCACCCCCTCCCCCAAGGTGAACGGTTTCGAAATATTGTTCAAGCCAGATTTTTCACCTTATAAAGTTGCTTTCTATAGGTCGAAGGTCATGGTCTCAAACATTCAAATAATAAGATGAGTATAATACGGTTAAGTACTACAAATACACATGCTATAACAAACACAATTCAAAGCTAAGGAAACTTTCTTTTGTAAAATTTCTGCAGAACTTTGGGCTACAAGTTAAAACAGATTTTAAACTGTGAATACGACTATTTTCCCTTATTTAATATAAAGATCCGACGATTCTTAAGGTAGTATTGCTCTGCGGGCCAATGTCAGCCTGTTGAATGTTACTCGGGTTATAATAAGTTATCGGGGTCGATAAATTACTGGGATTACTTTAGTATAAAGACTCTTAAGTTACAGACCACAAGATGGTTTCCGTGTCCCTATATGTAGTCATTATTTTGAGATATTTTCAAGAAATTTAGCACTTAGTCCGACCTAAACCTATCCCCATACTAGTTCTAACATTTTGCTTAATCTCGATTTAAGCGTTTTTGAGCATACGATCTAATGGTGTGCAGATTAAACCAGGACTAAACATTAGTCTGCCTTTGAGCATACGGCTCAAAGTGGACTTAGTTTGCCCATATATCAGGGGTGAAAAATATGCTGGATGGACCGCTGTCAGCCTTGGGCAATGTTAGCTAATTGGCATAAATCAAAATTTCCGCCAAAATAATACTAAAATAGCAAACATGCCATAATAACCTAAACATTTGACATAGAGGGTCAATCAGTATATGAATTCTGGGGTATTATGACCCAGAGAATTCATTTCTGGTGTTGTTGTAACCGTAACGACCACCGTTTTCAAAATAATTGTTCTTCCATTTGAAAAAAAGTGTCATTCTTGAATAATCTATACAATGAACACCGGATTATTCCACGTGTATCCAAAGTATTTTGCAAATCAAGGTTCCTAAATTAAACTAATTATGTATATTGATGTAGATGACCAAACCTTCCGAAAAACAGCTGATATACATTGTATGAATAATATCATTTTAGTCACCAATGGTTGCCTTCATAATAAAATAATAAAAGTGGTACTGCGTAAAACTAACAGTATCCACATTTTTGATGTTCACCCTTGTGTCATGGTGAGGCAAGATATTTTCAACTTAAGCGAGGTATTTTTAGTTCAGGGAAGCGGGACAGGGATGTATTAAATAAGCATAATATGAGTCCAATTAATTCAAAATTGAAAAATCAAATTGTGCGATTGAAAACGTAAAAGTTGTATGTGTTTGCATGTAATGTCAAGTCTGTTAACAAATAACTCAGGTATATACGGCTGCAGGTTGCCATCAGCATCATTCTATGGGACATTGTTGAATTGCATCATTATGTTATAGTGTAAAACCAGGCTGCAGTAGACGCTTTGCAGTGACCTTTTACCCCAAGGGGAGAGACAGGCTGGCCGTTACAGCAAGCCAGGCACCGCTCTGCTCTGCGCACGCGCAGTGCTGTTCGGGGCTGGATGATTATGCACCTGGCGCAGTGGACAGCAAGACCCTACAAAGAAATGTATATTGGCTAGTGCCCGTGTTGGTTGGGATACTTCAACTCCCTGTAGTTTAAAAGTCTCTAAGTCAATCTGGTTCATTGAAATATCATTATGTAGCCGGAAGTATATACCAAACTTATGGTTGGTTAGTTAGGAATAACGCTTTGTAATATTTAAGAAATTAACGATTAAAGCACAATACGATAGGCCCACATATTCTACACTTAATTCAGTTGTATTAAATTTTCTATTAATGTTTCATTCTTAAAATCTATTTACATATGTGCTAGAGTATAGCACCGTTACGGTAGGGTCATTCATATTTAAATTAGCTTTTTTTTAAGTTATTCGGGATTCGGGATTAAAGCTTGGCTATCACCGAGACCATATAGCACACATTAGCCTCATGCTAGGACTGTTTCGTTTAGGTTCTCAGCTTCTGTGCGATCAGCTATAAATACGTCCAGCAGACTGAGTCCAGAGACCTACTGGCTTAGTTATTTAGCGATATTAGTAATTACGTAATATTGTAAACACAGTAGATCATCAGAAGGCTTCAGGACCTGTGTTTTGTACGAAGTGTCATTCTACGAATAGAAAAATATATGCCGCCGGTAATGTGGATCATACAGTTGAATCTAACCAAGTGACCCATGGGTCATGACACTCAGCTGACTAGGAAGACATTCACAAAAGGAATTTTATCATCTAATTACCAAATTTTGAAGGTTGTATCCCCATAAAACTGAAGAATAGTTCGTACAATATGGGTAACAAAGACCTAGTTTCAGGTTTCCAAGGAGATTTATCACGGACCTTCCTGGATGTCAAGTTGAAAGATATTAGATCGAATGGTTATGATTTGTGCCCTGTTAACAGACGACCGCATCTTTGAAGGTCTCAAAAATAGAGACAAAAATGTGTTAAAATTCTAAACTGGGAACCCAGGGCCTCGAAGCTCAGCTGTATTTGTCAGCTGTATTATATATAAGGATATTTTAAAGAAATTTTTCAGGATGACGGTCCTGTGACCTTTACCAATGACTTTGTGACAAAAAAAATCTGAGAACTTATTATCCATGAACTTGCATTTAGATTATTTTCCCAAATTTCCTAAAAAAATGTGGGTCCAATGACCTTGACCTCTGACTAGGTAACCTCAAAATCTACAGATTTCTTTCACTTTGGGCAAGTAAGCCATGTGTGAAAGATGGAAAGTTTGGGATGAAGCGTTTGATTTATATTGCGTCCACATTCATTTTAAAGATATGGCTCCTGTGACCTTCACCTTTGACCTCTGGACCCTGAAAATCAAAATGTTTCTTATTTAAGTGGTGGGTCCTTAATACATCAAGTTTGAAGCCAATCTGTCTAGCCAAAGCAGAATTATCATCCATAAACTAGTTTGTGAATGGATTGGCGTTTTGACCTTGAAAAGTATCTTCCCCTATTGACAGGTGAGAAATATTTTGAAGATGGAAGGTTTATGATGAAAAGTTTGGCTTGAAATGCATACACAATTTTTATAAAGAAAGTGGCCAGTGACCTTGACCTTTGGACCCTAAAATCAACAGGGTTCATACTTTAGTGGTGAGCCATATATAAGTTAAGTTTAAGACCAATATGTCAGACCAAACTAGAGTTTTCATCTGGAAACTAATTTTTGAACAGATGGCCTCTATGACCTTTACCTTGTGACCCCAAATTCATTTATGCTCTCCCAATACTAGCAAGTCAGCTAAATGTGCAAGATGGAAAGTTGGGGATGAAAAGCTTGGCTTAAAATGCAGCCATAATCTTTTTAAATAAGCGAATCTTGTGACTTTGATCTTTGACCTCATGATCCAACTAGGGACCCATGTGTCTCGACGATCAGCTGCATTTGTCTATAAGGATATATGTTTATGAGGTTTTCCAAAATATTGGTCCTGTGATCAGTTTGAAGCCAACCTGTCTACCCAAACTTGAGTTATCATCCATAAACTAATTTGTGAATGGATGGGCCCTGTGACCTTAACCTTTGACCTAGTGACCCAAAAATCAAAATGAAACTTCCCCTATTGGCAGGTGCACCACATGTCGATGATGGAAGAATTGAGATGAAAAGATTGGCTTAAAATGCATCCACAACTTTCTAAAGTAGTTGGTCCTGTGACTTCGACCATTGATCTCATGACTCCAGAATCAACAGTTCTTACTTCAGTGGTGGGCCATATATAAGTCAAATTAGAAACCAATATTTCAAACCAAACTGGTGTTATCATCTGGCAACTAATATGTGGATGGATGGCACCCATGACCTATACCTCTTACCTTGTGACCCAAAAATCCATAAGTTACTTCCACTATTGGCAGGTGAACAACATCTGGAAGATAGAAGGTTTGGGACAGAAAGTTTGGCTAAAAATACATCAACAATCTTTTTAAAGAAGTGGGTCCTGTGACCTTGATCTTTGGCTTTATGACCCCAAAATCGTAAGGGTTCCTACATTATTGATGGGTCATATATAAGTCAAAATTATGTCAATCCAAACTGGAGTTATCATCCAGAAACAAATATGAGGACAGATGGGCCCTTGTGACCATGACCTTTGACCTTGTGACCCCCAAATCAATCAGGTTCTTCCCCTATAAGCAGCTCAGCTATATGTGCAAGATGGAAGATTTGGGATGAAAAGTTTGGCTTAAAATGCATCCACAATCTTTCTAAATAAGTGGGTACTGTGACCTTTATCTTTGACAACATGACTCCAAAATTGAACAGAATCTTCCCCTATTGGCAGGTTAGCAATATCTTGAAGATGGAAGGTTTGCGATGAACAGTTTGGCTTCAAATGCATATGCATTCTTTTCAACGAAATGAGTCCTGTGACCTTGACCTTTGACCGTTGAACCCCAACCTCGATACAGTTCTTACTTAAGTCATATACAAATTAAGTTTGAAACCAATATGTCAAACTAAACTGGAGTTATCATCTGGAAACTAATTTATGAATAGATGGTCCCTTTGACCTCGACCTTTGACCATGTGACCCCAAATTCATTTATGCTCTCCACATACTGGCAAGTCAGCTAAATGAGCAAAATGGAAAATTTTGGATGTAAAGCTTGGCTTAAAACTGAGCCATCATCTTTTTAAATAAGTGAGTCCTGTGACCTTGACCTTTGACCTCGTGACCCAAAAATCATTTTGGTTCTTTCTTCAATGGTGGGCCATACGTAAGTCAATTTTGAAATCCATGTGGTAATACAACCTGGAGTTATCCCCTGGAAATAAATTTGTGTGGATGGACGGATGGACAGACAGACAGACAGGTGAACAGACAGACAGAGAGGACAGACAGACAGAAAGGGTGACTACTATATGGCATCCATTTGTGATCAATAAACACACCAGGTTTTGGAACACTAGATGTAATTACAGCTGAGAAACTGACATGATTGTTGTCACTTTATAGTAAAAAAGAAAAAAGAAAAATATTCGTTAAAATAACAAAAAATACAGGTGGCGCCACCACTTTTCGGAAACTGACATAACTAGTCATGGACAATATTCAAGGCAAGATTCGTGACAATCCATGCATTAATTATCAAGATATATGAGGGTTTGTATTATATTTATAGGGCGCAGTGACCTAATTTCAGGTTTTCAAGGAGATTTTTTACTGACCTCCTTGGATGAACTAGAAGTTTCTAGGACCAGCAATTACGATTTGTGCCCTGCTAATTAACCGACGGCCGGAAGGCCGGACGACCGGACGGCCGGACGGACGACGGATAAAGCGCCATTCCTATACCTCAGTTGACTAACAGTCAGCTGAGCTAAAATCCTACAGGTTCTTTCTTTAGAGGTAGGCCATGTGTAAGTCATGTTTGAAATCCATATGTCAATCCAACCTGGAGTTATCATCTGGAAACAAATTTGTGTGGATGGACGGATGAACAGACAGACAGACAGGTGAACAGACAGACAGACAGGATAATTACAATAGGGCATCCACTTGTGACCAATAAACACACCAGGTTTTGGAACACTAGATGGAATCAAAGCTAAGAAACTGACATGATTGTTGTCATTTTAAAGTAAAAAAAATATACGTAAAAATAAGAAAAAAACATGTGGCGCCACCTCTTTTCGGGCACTGACAAATCTAGCCATGGTCAATATTCAAGGCAAGTTGCATGACAATTCATTCATTAATTATCCAGATATTGGAGGTTTTGTATCAAATTTTTCATTATTCCGGGGAGGGGGGGGGGGGTTACAAGCCCCATAGCTCGGAGGATATAGGTCGCAGTGACCTCATTTCAGGTTGACCTCCCTGGATATACACTTAGAAGTTTCTAGGTCCAGCAGTTACGACTTGTACCCTGCTAACGGACGACCGGACGGCCGGACGGCCAGACACGGACAACGGACGTAGGACAAAGCGCCATTCCTATACCTAAGTTGACTTACAGTCAGCTGAGCTAAAAAATCAAGATGGCATAACCAGTCTACAGGAATTGATGAAACACTCAATGATCAGTATGCATGCAAAGAATCGTGGTATCAATTCATAAGTTGTTCAGACACTGGAGCTTTTGTATCAAATTTTTAGTTATTTTTGGGGGTACTTCAGAGCTCCATATAGCTCAGAGGATCTGGGTAACTGAGACCCAATTTCAGGTTTATATGGAGATTTTTCATGGACCTCCATAGATGTCTGGACGGCCAGACGGCCGGACGGAAGGACGACGGACAATATCCCATAGCTATAGATCAGCATGACTGAAAGTCAGCTGAGCTAAAAATGGAACTCCCACCAAGGTTTTAAAGAGAAATCTTGATACTGTTATAACTGCTTAATACTCACCACAACTGGAACATCTCGAGATCTCGACAAAAAATTTCGCAAAAAAAAATATTTTAGGAAGCAAAAAAAAAAAAACAAAAATTAGGAAGCAAAAAAAATTTTAGGAAGCAATATAAATATAAATAATAAGTGGAGGTAACCCTAGCTGGGAAAGGGTCTTATAACGCCACTTTAACGTATAAACATTTTATCTACAGGCTACTTGTACACAAGGTACTTGAGCAAGTGTTAACATACAGATAAAATCATGTAACCGAGTTATTGAAAGATCCTTAGTTGATGTTCGTTAGAGCATGTGAGCAAATGCAATATTTGTCATTTACAGAACTCTGTACTCTCAGAATTGAAGCCAGATGTTTCTGCCGGACGTCTTGTTTTTGTCACTAATACAGCCTTATATTAATAATTTTATCATCAAAATAACATTGATGTGCATTCAGTGTTACAATTCATAACTAGTTTACATTGCATGCATGTGATGTTAAGAGTTTAATGAGGTTCATTAATTATTTGAATGGTTTGTTAGGTAAGCTATCAGGTTTCATTATACTTCGATTAAAGGGTTTCAAAGAAGTAGCGGTAACCGTTTGAAATGTATATGGTAACCTTGATATATATTTGGTTATTTAAAAATGAATTTTAGAAACTGATTTTGTACCATATATAATTGCTCTTTAGTAAAATCGTATGGTACCATGGAAGTCACGTCTATGTGGTAATGTAAATGAGATTATTCGCAACAGCAGTAATTACTCTTTTGTAAATAGTGAACCTCATTAAACTCCTAACATCACACGAATGCACTGTAGACTAATCAAGAATTGTGTGTAAAAAGTTATTAAATAGGGTATTGTAACACTGAATGCACATCTATGTAGTTTTCTATGCACTTCTATGTAATTTTGATGATAAAGCTATTGATGTATGGCTGTGATAGTGACTTATGTTTCAATAAATACATTTAAGATCTGAGAAATGTTGTCTGAGTACAAAAGTCACTAAGATAATAAAATAATAACGTGTTACTTACAAAAACTAAAATCGGTTGTTGAAGTCCATCTGCAGATGGACCAGAAAGTGCATGGTATCAAATCCATTATTGGGCTGTCCATCTGCAATAACGGATTCTCATAGGGCCCAAGCCCATCGGCAGATGGGCCAGATCCGCAAATGGGCTCCAACATTAATATATTTAAGTAAAACCAGACAAAGGAAACCAACAGGCTGCTTATAACCTCTAGATATAAAGTATGAAAACTTAGTTAAAGTACGTTAAATAACTATATGTGTATATATATATTAAATCCATTTAAGGAATCAAACATGTCTTGTAAAGTATTTTACGCATTATGATTCAAATTATTGCTAAAACCTGTACTAAAATTAATTTTTCATTCCAATCATCAAATGATTTATATATATATATATATATATATATATATATATATATATATATATATATATATATATATATATATATATATATATTAATTATAAGCATGGCTTATATTTGTGCTGTAAAACCTGTTCTTGATTTTTAAACTTTTTGATCATATAACTTGAAAAAAACAGGAATGAACACAGAACATGTGTTCATGCTTTACATTTATCGTGCTCTTTTTCGTTAACTGGTTTTGGTTGGTAGTCCTGGCACGTCTGTCCTCTGACTCCACAGTAAAGTTAGTCCCGGCACGTCTGTCCTCTGACTCCACAGTAAAGTTAGTCCCGGCACGTCTGTCCTCTGACTCCACAGTAAAGTTAGTCCCGGCAGGTCTGTCCTCTGACTCCACGGTATTATTAGTCCCGGCACGTCGTTCTCTGACTCCACGGTAATGTTAGTCCCGGCACGTCTGTCCTCTGACTCCATGGTCAAGTTAGTCCCGGCACGTCTGTCCTCTGACTCCATGGTCAAGTTAGTCCCGGCACGTCTGTCCTCTGACTCCACGGTCAAGTTAGTTCCGGCACGTCTGTCCTCTGACTCCACGGTCAAGTTAGTCCCGGCACGTCTGTCCTCTGACTCCACGGTCAAGTTAGTCCCGGCACGTCTGTCCTCTGACTCCACAGTAAAGTTAGTCCTGGCACGTCTGTCCTCTGACTCCACAGTAAAGTTAGTCCTGGCACGTCTGTCCTCTGACTCCACGGTCAAGTTAGTCCTGGCACGTCTGTCCTCTGACTCCACGGTCAAGTTAGTCCCGGCACGTCTGTCCTCTGACTCCACGGTCAAGTTAGTCCCGGCACGTCTGTCCTCTGACTCCACGGTCAAGTTAGTCCCGGCACGTCTTTCCTCTGACTCCACGGTCAAGTTAGTCCCGGCACGTCTGTCCTCTGACTCCACGGTCAAGTTAGTCCCGGCACGTCTGTCCTCTGACTCCACGGTCAAGTTAGTCCCGGCACGTCTGTCCTCTGACTCCACGGTCAAGTTAGTCCCGGCACGTCTGTCCTCTGACTCCACGGTCAAGTTAGTCCCGGCACGTCTGTCCTCTGACTCCACGGTCAAGTTAGTCCCGGCACGTCTGTCCTCTGACTCCACGGTCAAGTTAGTCCCGGCACGTCTGTCCTCTGACTCCACGGTCAAGTTAGTCCCGGCACGTCTGTCCTCTGACTCCACGGTCAAGTTAGTCCCGGCACGTCTGTCCTCTGACTCCACGGTCAAGTTAGTCCCGGCACGTCTGTCCTCTGACTCCACGGTCAATTTAGTCCCGGCACGTCTGTCCTCTGACTCCACGGTCAAGTTAGTCCCGGCACGTCTGTCCTCTGACTCCACGGTCAAGTTAGTCCCGGCACGTCTGTCCTCTGACTCCACGGTCAAGTTAGTCCCGGCACGTCTGTCCTCTGACTCCACGGTCAAGTTAGTCCCGGCACGTCTGTCCTCTGACTCCACGGTCAAGTTAGTCCCGGCACGTCTGTCCTCTGACTCCACGGTCAAGTTAGTCCCGGCACGTCTGTCCTCTGACTCCACGGTCAAGTTAGTCCCGGCACGTCTGTCCTCTGACTCCATGGTCAAGTTAGTCCCGGCACGTCTGTCCTCTGACTCCACGGTCAAGTTAGTCCTGGCACGTCTGTCCTCTGACTCCACGGTCAAGTAAGTCCTGGCACGTCTGTCCTCCACAGTAAAGTTAGTCCTGGCACGTCTGTCCTCTGACTCCACGGTCAAGTTAGTCCCGGCACGTCTGTCCTCTGACTCCACGGTCAAGTTAGTCCCGGCACGTCTGTCCTCTGACTCCACGGTAAAGTTAGTCCTGGCACGTCTGTCCTCTGACTCCACGGTAAAGTTAGTCCCGGCACGTCTGTCCTCTGACTCCACGGTAAAGTTAGTCCTGGCACGTCTGTCCTCTGACTCCACAGTAAAGTTAGTCCCGGCACGTCTGTCCTCTGACTCCACAGTAAAGTTAGTCCCGGCACGTCTGTCCTCTGACTCCACAGTAAAGTTAGTCCCGGCACGTCTGTCCTCTGACTCCACGGTATTATTAGTCCCGGCACGTCGTTCTCTGACTCCACGGTAATGTTAGTCCCGGCACGTCTGTCCTC
The DNA here is from genome assembly GCA_026874595.1 of Sipunculus nudus. Lineage (NCBI taxonomy): Eukaryota > Metazoa > Annelida > Sipuncula > Golfingiida > Sipunculidae > Sipunculus > Sipunculus nudus. The sequence goes on from CM049308.1 coordinate 44,832,854, forward strand.
TGACTCCATGGTCAAGTTAGTCCCGGCACGTCTGTCCTCTGACTCCACGGTCAAGTTAGTCCCGGCACGTCTGTCCTCTGACTCCGCGGTCAAGTTAGTCCCGGCACGTCTGTCCTCTGACTCCACGGTCAAGTTAGTCCCGGCACGTCTGTCCTCTGACTCCACGGTCAAGTTAGTCCCGGCACGTCTGTCCTCTGACTCCACAGTAAAGTTAGTCCCGGCACGTCTGTCCTCTGACTCCACAGTGAAGTTAGTCCTGGCACGTCTGTCCTCTGACTCCACGGTCAAGTTAGTCCTGGCACGTCTGTCCTCTGACTCCACGGTCAAGTTAGTCCCGGCACGTCTGTCATCTGACTCCACGGTCAAGTTAGTCCCGGCACGTCTGTCCTCTGACTCCACGGTCAAGTTAGTCCCGGCACGTCTGTCCTCTGACTCCACGGTCAAGTTAGTCCCGGCACGTCTGTCCTCTGACTCCACGGTCAAGTTAGTCCCGGCACGTCTGTCCTCTGACTCCACGGTCAAGTTAGTCCCGGCACGTCTGTCCTCTGACTCCACGGTCAAGTTAGTCCCGGCACGTCTGTCCTCTGACTCCACGGTCAAGTTAGTCCCGGCACGTCTGTCCTCTGACTCCACGGTCAAGTTAGTCCCGGCACGTCTGTCCTCTGACTCCACGGTCAATTTAGTCCCGGCACGTCTGTCCTCTGACTCCACGGTCAAGTTAGTCCCGGCACGTCTGTCCTCTGACTCCACGGTCAAGTTAGTCCCGGCACGTCTGTCCTCTGACTCCACGGTCAAGTTAGTCCCGGCACGTCTGTCCTCTGACTCCACGGTCAAGTTAGTCCCGGCACGTCTGTCCTCTGACTCCACGGTCAAGTTAGTCCCGGCACGTCTGTCCTCTGACTCCACGGTCAAGTTAGTCCCGGCACGTCTGTCCTCTGACTCCACGGTCAAGTTAGTCCCGGCACGTCTGTCCTCTGACTCCACGGTCAAGTTAGTCCCGGCACGTCTGTCCTCTGACTCCATGGTCAAGTTAGTCCTGGCACGTCTGTCCTCTGACTCCACGGTCAAGTTAGTCCTGGCACGTCTGTCCTCTGACTCCACGGTCAAGTAAGTCCTGGCACGTCTGTCCTCCACAGTAAAGTTAGTCCTGGCACGTCTGTCCTCTGACTCCACGGTCAAGTTAGTCCTGGCACGTCTGTCCTCTGACTCCACGGTCAAGTAAGTCCTGGCACGTCTGTCCTCCACAGTAAAGTTAGTCCCGGCACGTCTGTCCTCTGACTCCACGGTCAAGTTAGTCCCGGCACGTCTGTCCTCTGACTCCACGGTAAAGTTAGTCCTGGCACGTCTGTCCTCTGACTCCACGGTAAAGTTAGTCCTGGCACGTCTGTCCTCTGACTCCACGGTAAAGTTAGTCCTGGCACGTCTGTCCTCTGACTCCACGGTAAAGTTAGTCCTGGCACGTCTGTCCTCTGACTCCTCAGTGCAATGACACTGTAAAGTTAGTCCTGGCACATTACACCCAACAGCCAGCGCCATTTTTACAAAATAACGTTTTTGTAGCGGAACTGGCAAATCTCAATCCAAAAGTTCTTTTAAATTCATATATTAGAACTCTAAAGTATCCATTATTTTAAATCTGGAACAGTGTTCTATCTGTTGGTGTACATATTTTTGACATTTTCATTCATTTTCATCTGATATTTTTACATTTCTTTAAACAGAACGCTATTTTAAGTACCCAATAACAACAAGCCACATTTTACCAGGCTAATATTAAACTAAATGACAATATCTCAAAGGGGCTTTTATTTTTCCTTTCTCATACCTCTATCTACTTTAAACTGAAATTTAAATTTTGATTCAATAGAAACTTTAAACATTTTATTTTTCAATCAGAAGACGCACAGTAGAAGAAAAAAAAACAAACAAAATACTGGGTGCTTAAAATAGTATACCTTTCAAAAATTTTATTTTGTTTTAGATGTTACAAAATTATGTCAAAATATTGAAAAGTTCAAAAATATGTATACCATCAGAAAAAAAAACACAAGGTTTAAAATAATGTTTACTAACTTGATGGGATCTATAATAAATATAAAACAACTTTGGGTTGATTTTAGATGCAATATAGTATAGTTTTTTTTTGCCAGTTTTGCTACATTAAATAATGTTAATTTACAATCAGTTATGTTTATTATCATCATTATTACCTGTTTTGAACGCATAAATCCTCTGGAATTGCTTTGTTGCTCCGTTTGGCTGCATGTTTCATATTTTATCTTTTAAAATGCTAGACCTACTGTTATATAATCAACTTATACACAACCTGTTCAAAGTGTCCTCCTCGCTCACATGACATTTTAAAAAGTTTCAATGTATAGCCGATTATTTTCAAAATTAAACTAAATTTATAAATTACTCAAGGCCCTAACAAATAACAACACATTCAACAATGCACTATCACTATGCAATTTACAACTGTCTAGCGATCCAACAATTTTTACCTATGTCCCCATGAAGAAAAATATTTTTGGCCTAAGCGCATCAACAGTACGCACCACGTACATATGGATTTTGTTGTTAAAACTTGTTGTAAGCTGACATTTTTACTTTTGCCATTTTGAGCATTCAATCCCTTATCCAATCTAAATGTATGCATACACCATCTCTTTTCATTTTCATAAAGAATTGTATATATATACTGTGTCACGGTAACATGCACTTCTGTCATTTAAAATGAATGATTATCAATGTTACGTCAATTTATATAGGTTTAATAAAACATAATTATGGAAGGCCCAATATAGTGTGAATATCGGTTCGTTTATATATAAACTAAATTCTGGTTTTTTTAATGCAAAATCATATGAATTAGCTGTCTAACCTCATCCATATATTTTGATTAAAAGGCTGGTCAGCTAATCAGCTGTGCAGAACATACTGATACCAGTTTTAATGGTAAATATATGAGAAAATAAAAGCTTTTCGCGGACCTAACATCCGGGGCCAGAGTGATTGCAGACCATACATTGTAACTCGACAGAGACCAGGATGATGGCGGATCATACGAATGTAATTCAGAAACCACAGCGATGACGGACTACACGAAAGTAACTCAGAAACATGCAAAGCGGTGGCGGAACAAAAGAAAGTAACTCAGAGACTACAGTGATGACGGACTACACGAAAGTAACTCAGAAACCACAGCAATGAAAGATCACACGAAAGTAACTCAGAAACCACAGCGATGAAGGATCACACGAAAGTAACTCAGAAACCACAGCGATGACGGATCACACGAAACTAACTCAGACTCCACAGCGATGGCGGATCACACGAAACTAACTCAGAAACCACAGCGATGACGGATCACACGAAAGTAACTCAGAAACCGCAGCAATGACGGATCACACGAAAGTAACTCAGAAACCACAGCGATGACGGATCACACGAAAGTAACTCAGAAACCACAGCGATGAAGGATCACACGAAAGTAACTCAGAAACCACAGCGATGAAGGATCACACGAAAGTAACTCAGAAACCACAGCGATGAAGGATCACACGAAAGTAACTCAGAAACAACAGCGATGAAGGATCACACGAAAGTAACTCAGAAACCACAGCGATGAAGGATTACACGAAAGTAACTCAGAAACCACAGCGATGAAGGATTACACGAAAGTAACCCAGAAACCACAGCGATGAAGGATTACACGAAAGTAACCCAGAAACCACAGCGATGACGTATAACACGAAAGTAACTCAGAAACCACAGCGATGACGGATCACACGAAAGTAACCCAGAAACCACAGCGATGACGGATCACACGAAAGTAACTCAGAAACCACAGCGATGACGGATCACACGAAAGTAACTCAGAAACCACAGCGATGACGGACCATGCGAAAGTAACTCAGAAACAAGCAAAGCGGTGGCGGAACACTCGAAAGTATTTAAGAAACCACAGCGATGACGGACCATACGAACGTAACTCAGAGACCAGTACGATGGTGGACCATACGAACGTAACTCATAAACCACAGCGATGACGGACCATACGAACGTAACTCAGAAACCACAGCGATGACGGACCATACGAACGTAACTCAGAGACCAGTACGATGGTGGACCATACGAACGTAACTCAGAAACCACAGCGATGACGGACCATACGAAAATAACTCAGAGACCAGTCCGATGGTGGACCATACGAACGTAACTCATAAACCACAGGGATGACGGACCATACGAAAATAACTCAGAAACCACAGCGATGACGGACCATACGAAAATAACTCAGAGACCCGTCCGATGGTGGACCATACGAACGTAACTCAGAAACCACAGCGATGACAGACCATACGAACGTAACTCAGAGACCAGTATGATGACGGACCATACGAAAATAACTCAGAGACCAGTACGATGACGGAATATACGAACGTAACTCAGAAATCTCAGCGATGATGGACCATACGAACGTAACTCGGAGACCAGTCCGATGGTGGACCATACGAACGTAACTCGGAGACCAGTCCGATGGTGGACCATACGAACGTAACTCCGAAACCACAGCGATGTCGGACCATACGAACGTAACTCGGAGACCAGTCCGATGGTGGACCATACGAACGTAACTCAGAAACCACAGCGATGACGCACCATACGAACGTAAATCGGAGACCAGTCCGATGGTGGACCATACGAACGTAACTCAGAAACCACAGCGATGACGCACCATACGAACGTAACTCAAAGACATCCTTGTCGACGCTGGAACCTTGGGTGTGTTTTCAAGCTCGGAACGCGTTCCTGTTGCAGCAGTTGTTCCTAACCCAGGTCGTTTTCGTGACGTACCTGGAACGCATTTCTGGTCCATTGTTAGGAAAATGTGAACCATGCTTGCGAGTCGGTTCGGCAGATGGAGGGCGCTATGAAGCGAGGTCAAGATGGAGGACAAGTAAACATTCAGATATAACTTTGACATTGAAATCACAGAACAATTAAGTTAGAATTCGTTATGGTTCTCAGTTTTCTTGGTATAAATTAATCTTGAATGACTCTGTATCATTAAACAGGTCAGTGATAAGTTTGTTTCAGGGTGTTTTCGTGATGGAACAGGAACGTGTTCCAAGACCACGAAAACTTGCTCTTGACATGTTCAAAGAGATCAAGCAGCATATTTAAACTAATATATAACCTTGTATACCATCAGCTATTTGGAAATTGTGCCATGTTGTCTGATGACATTTTTTCCTGTGACATTTTGTCTGATGACATAATTCCCTGTGAAACTGAATCCTTGCCATAATAATCCATGTGACATTTCGGCCTGTGACATGATATATATATATATATATATATATATATATATATATATATATATATGACACCATGCAGACCAGGGTGTCAATGCATGCTTTATGGTTCCTTTATACGGGACTCAATATCTCAATATTATTGTCAATTGTGTTAATTAGAGAAGATTGCCAGTCTATGCCCTCTTTATGCAACTGGACAGTGTCTTTTCTGTGTTAGTACATTTTTGTTTGCTGTATAATGACCATGTTGTCAATGTTGACATTCCTGTTTTATCAGTTCGCCTGGCCTATCCAGTGTATTAGTCTATAATGTTTGTTTAGGTGAAAAAGATGAACTAGAACTCGTAGTAAAGCCATGGATCCATGCAGGCCATTATGCTTAAAGTATGTATAAGTTTCTATTGCTATATTTTTATTGATGTATAATGATGGCAGTGACGTGGGACTTACCCATTATTGTGCAGGGACAACGACTCTAGTCCTGGCGGTGTCCTCAATGCTAGGCCGTGTTCGGGAATGCTCGTCACACCTTTGGTGCCTTACTGTCACACTTTCCAACATTTTGAAAACATCTGGCTTTGGCACCTGTTAGCATTCTGTAAGTAACGGTTAGTGACAGCCATATTGGCTACGTCACGCCGAAGAAGCCAACGACGACAACTACTTGATGCACCGCCCACAACTTTATGTGGTCGTCAGGGTGGGCATCTCTTTTGCCCAGCTGCCGCACAAGAAGTAACTTGATGCTTACAGCTCGCTGATTGGCTGGCAAATGCTGTACTGCTGTAATGAGTGTGCTGTACTGAAACTGAACCACACCCACTCCCAGGCCTCCAGCACGTGTTCGTGTGGCATGAATTGAGCTGATCTCCACGCGTACACGGATCAAAGTTAATGTGGCGCAACTTCCTTTTGCCAGTGATCTGGTAAGACAGTCACAGAGTTCAAACTAGGCTCGCCAGACACTGCAAAATGTTCCTAAACATATCCTATTAATTTTGTATATGTTATGAAGAGTTTGTTCAAGCACTTATCTTTTCTTGCTAAATGGTTGATTTTTATCATTGGTACCATAATTCAAATGAACACGTCCCACCACTAATAGAGCTATATTTGCATCGTATCCACAAATAAATGTAGGCCTAGTTTTCATATTTGAACATTATCGTTTTACAACATCATTTTTCCTTAAGTAAAATAATTTGATTAAATTACACAAAAGAAGCTACCATCTTCAGTCATAAATGTGACAAAATAATTCTTCTTAATGGAAAACAACAGGAGCATGGCAGATTTAGAGGGGCGCAGGTGAGCCGTGTCCGCTTTGTGTCTTACTTAAAATGCCGTTAAATAGAATGATACACGCTGAATACCGAAAAAGCAGCTCCTATTTTAGCGTTTCTGCATCATAGTTCTGCAGAGAGAGTTACGTGAAAATCCTACGAACACACCGGCCACATTTGTTTACCTCTCCTCTCCCGCCATCAATGGACGAATCCTCCGGGCACATTTGTTTACCTACACCCTCCCCCCACCCCACTCCCCACCCCCGCCATCTATCAACGAACACTCCGGGCACATTTTTTACCTCCCTTCCCCCGCCATCAATCTACGAACACTCCGGGCACATTTTTTTACCTCCCTTCCCCGCCATCAATCTACGAATCCTCCGGGCACATTTGTTTACCTCCCTCCCCCCGCCATCAATCTACGAACACTCCGGGCACATTTGTTTACCCCCCCCCCCCCCCCCCCCCGCCATCAATCTACGAATCCTCCGGGCACATTTTTTTACCTCACCTCCCCCGCCATCAATCTACGAATCCTCCGGGCACATTTTTTTACCTCACCTCCCCCGCCATCAATTGCCGAAGAACCTGAATCCGCCCCTGAAAATATTTTTCAAAGCCTGGGTCTACACCTTCACATTATTGCCCGAGTTAAATTGCTGAGTTAAAACCTGAAAGCAAATTCCTTGTCTTAGATAGTGTGATATTTGAAACCAACCACATAATTAACACTGGTTATTGAAATCGACAAAGCCAGGTTGATATCAAAGGCCGAGTGTTTGGGTATCGCTGATTGCTAGTGACACGCCGAGACGCAGGTCTTATGAAATGAGGCTGCAGTGTTCAGATCGTGGCGGTCTGCAGCCCTGTATGCTAAATATCATATGTGTAGGACCGCCAACGACGCCGCCAAGTGAAATTAACCGTTACAACACGACTTTACCTTGCAAGAGTGCGCGCAGCAATATGCTGATTTGGCCGGTAACGCGGGCCTGGGGCGGTCTGCACTGTGACAGTGAGCTTGATGGGGTATCTTGCCCCCTAGGGCAGAGACACCGCACAATATTTGACATGTGTTTACTGATTCGTCACGATTCAGTGTATACCGATACATAGCCAATTACAGGAGGCGAACCTTGTTCAGATCATTCCGGTACCCATGTTTTAATAGTTTCATTACAAAGCGGAAGTATTGCGTTACATCCAACAAAGATGTCATTATCGCTCGATCTGTGCTTGGGATCAACTGCTGTAATACGCTAGCCCGGTAACGTGTACACTTCACCCTGACAATGTGAAGTTTTTGTTTTAATACAATACAGAGAGAAATGTTTATTTTAAGCACCTATACTTTTTTGACATCCTCATTTATGTCGACAATGAACACACATATAGAGAACAGTTGTTTGAAAAATATGCAAAGTGTTAAAAATTCTTGATTCTGAGAAATTTTTACAACTCAACAATAGAAGAGTAAAACAATGCCTCCAGACATGGTTATTACATAATGAAGAAGTAAGTTAAATATCATTATATATTTTCTTTAATTTTATTTGAAGTGAAGTTAGTGAACATTACCACACATTGCCTAGTCATATACTTGAAATATTTTAGAATAATTCAAAATTACTAGTCATTGTTTATTTAGTATTTTTTTAATCATATTATTTTTATTATTATTTATATTGTAATAAGGTATAAAATTTATATTTCATTGAAAATATAACAAACCGAAATGGAATTGCTTGCTTTGCTATAAGTATAAAGTATTTAAACAACATCTTACTCAAACTAATTAATTAAACAAGAATTACAGAAATCAAAGGATCGGGTAACCTCATTGACGCAGTATCAGTATACAATATGCATGCATGCATGGTGTCCTGCCTGATGAGCGACTTTCTGACACTGTCAGTTACGCGACTTCTAGACAATCTATAGATATAATAAACCAATGTAAACTTATATTTTACTCTTGTTTTATATATTTTAAATGTGTAACACATAAAGGCTTCTATATGGAAACCCTTTTCATTTTGAGCTACATGGTTCGGTGACCACACGCGCGGTTGCTCATCTTGAGTGCTGCTCATTAAGACTATCCTAAATTAAAGTGATAATCAAAATGATCATTAGAGCTGAATTCATTTTTGTTTATCAGAGATTTGTCATTACAGAAGATTTGTTCATCCATATTATTATTGTTATTATTATTATTATTATTATTATCATTATTATTATTACTCTTGATCATTATATATTCTGGGGATTAATTTCGACTGTTTCTTTAAATAAATTTATGTCTAACTGTCGTGACATACTAGTAATTGGAAATCACATAGTAGAAATAAACTGGCAGCACCTATATATCTCTTTGTGAAATGTTCAAGATGTATCATTAAGTTTTCTATGTAGTACTAATTTTTATCTAAAAGTTAAACTTCATATGCAATTTAACCGACAAACTTCTGTTTGCCAGTAGCTGATCCGGTAATATACTTAAATATTTATTTCAGTTATGTATTATTCTGAAATTAAAGAAATTGGTGTTTTAACTCGGGGACGTATTATGGGGTGTTGGCCCCTGCGGCCAGAACCCCCTCCCCTTTCCAAACCCACCACAGACTTTGCGTATATACACCACTGCGTGGTAATAATTGTCTCTAATTCGACAAACCAAATCAAATTATAGATTGAAAGAAGATTAAAGAAGGCAAATTGGTCATGTTTACATCTGATTTCAGTAAAGTATATATTCTTTCAATGGCAACAATTTGTAGATTGAAAGAAATCTGTATCTGGGATATTGTTCCTGAATTTCTCGTGGGATAATCTGAGTTAATAAACCATGGAGGATTACTTAAATATTTGGCAATAATTATTTTTTAACCTATTCTGAAATTTTATTTATGATACGGTTTCCTTTTGTTTTCGAAAATTAAAAAAAAAAATATATATATATTGATGATCTATAGGATGATTCTTCTCAGGATTTAAAATTATTCCTTGATTTCAGTATCAATTGAACCCCCCCCCCCCCCCCACACACACACATAACATCCCATCTTCTCTAAATCCGGGATTTATATCGGCTATGCTTGTTAACCTAAATGGTGATAGTAACAACAGAATATAAAACGGCATATTTTTCCATTGTACTCAGCTAATGGGGATACACTGTAACATATACACCGATAATTTTAGACCATAGACAGACATGTAAACAAAAGACACAATTTTGTGTGCAACACATGCAGAGATGCTGCATGTTTGAATGATATATGTCACCTAAATTTCCTTCTTTAACAATAGTGTTTAGATTTCTGATTGACTTGGTTAATCAGGAGTTAATATGAAGGGAGGGGGCAGGCCACTGATTGGCTAGTAAATATTGACCAAAAGGGGGCGCTCGCGGGGCAGGAAGTCCAAATGCGTGGACAGATTGGTCATTTGGCGGCATTGCGGCGAGTGTGCAGATACATCATTGGCAAGCTTGAATAACAAACTCAGTACCCACCCACAACCACCCGTGCCGTATATCTTAGTAGGATTTTAGGATAACTAGTTGTAGTTGATTGTAGTCGTCACCTTACAAGGACTATATGCCTTTTACGAGGGTCATATCTTTTAGATTACAGGAAATATTGTCAAGCATGCTAATCTAAATTATCTTATCTGATATTTGCTGTTTTAACTTGAGGGGGGGGGGGGGATAATAAATTATGTAGTCGCAGTATACAATTGCAAGGTTTTTATCGAGCATCTGCGTCATTTTAGTCTTTTGTGTAGCATATGTGGCGCACGCACATATCATGATTGTCAGCATTGATTCTATTATTGTATGTATGTAAGCTGTCGGGTCAATTGGTCCTGATTTTGGAATAAAGTCCTCGATATACCCAAACCCGTCTCCTTATTCATATTAAAACATTATTGAAGAATTCATTGGTCACAATTCTACATTGTGATACAGAAACTGTATATAATATAATTATAGTATATATTCTAAATTCGGTACTCTATGTATAACTTATTGCTGATCTCAAATATACATGTGAATATATATGACTGCATTAATATAAAAAATGCAATAACGAAGGGAGGAAGGTGCATCTCCAGTCTTATTAATTTCAGCATTTCATGATTTCAACAAATGCTTATATTTTTCTCACACGGAACCAGTTAATGCAAGTAAATATTGTTCAGAAAATGAGACTTTGACTGAAATTTAAAACTCGGAATTTTTATCAAAGAAGGTCCATATAGATTGAAAAGGGTCTAAATATAAAACGATAAGGAATAATTGTATGGCATCACTGATATATTTATTCATTTTTAGTGAATTTAGGGTCAATCCATGCTTAACTTTTTGAAAATACATTTAGTTAAAAATTAATGTTAAATATGAATGTAACTCTAAATGGACCTTTCGGTGTGAAATTTTACAAATCTTAATATGGTTAAAATTGTGTATAGAAAGGGTTGCCCTGATTTTATTCATATTTTGCAAAATAACAGTGATAACATGTTCAAACGAGTTCAGGATATTCCTCTAGATATGATCCAAATTACATTTATCTCTTCACGGTGTCACAAATATGGATAACGGCGTGGATGAGAAAATTATATTCATGATCCAGTCGACCATGCAATTATTGCCTGCCTCAAACTGTTATCAGTGGTTGTTACCAGATGTGATAAAGTGTTTTTAGAAATCCAGGTGAAGTTATGCACGGTCTTATGCAAAAGAAGAATCCAAGATCAAAGTAGAGAACAAATGACACGTTTATTTGATCTTATTTCCCAATCTTTATGATTTTCCCTAAATATGATGCAAATATTATTCTGAAAGTTCTTTCGACGTTATTCTAATCATGTTTCTATTTTGTAGCCATAAAATATAAATTAATGTGACCTTGAATCTGATAGGTTATTCAGCCATAAATTTGAATTGGTCTGGTATATACATATGATTGGTGGCCTGTTAATTATTGCTTTATTTTTTTATATTCTTACTATATATAGTTTTTATATGATAACACACTTCTCGTTTTAAATTACTCGCTCATTCCACCGAGAAGGTTATGTTTTCAGCTCTGTATGTTTGTTACTTGACGGAGTTTTGGAATAGGCAGGCATATATGCACATGGTTCTGTTAACTCAGTTCTGTCTGTTTTTCTCTTTATGTCTGTTTTATTGGCTGTGCCCGATTAGTGCTGGGACATAACCTATGGAAAACATTGAATATCAGTGCATATCCGGATAGATAGATATCTATAATGGCGTTGTTTTGCATTGACGGAGGTATGAGCTTTAATCAGTACCCTCTAGTTAAATTATTTAATCACCTGTTGCATTTTCTACAACTAGTTCTTTATTGAATGTGAGCTGCATGATATATACATATGTATACCTTATATATGATAGATATTATTAAGAGATAAATATAATGCATCTCCAAATAATGTAAAATGAAATAAAGCATAAAACAAATAATCACATATATATGCAACATAACATTGAATTTACATACCCGTAGCTGCATAATATAATCTGGAGTTTGCCAATGTATACTTTTTTTTTGGGGGGGGGGGGGGAATGGGAGGGGAGGGTTCAAGTAAGAAAATCTCAAGATTACTTGTATGTATATTATAAATCGGTGTTCAATTAAAAAAATGCAGAGTAAAACAGCAAATTCAAAAATAGTTTTCATTATTAGCCAATTAGCTCCCACATTAATAAAAAAATAAAAATAAAATAAATACATTAGTATATAATCAATATACACTCTAAGAAAAAAGGGTTCTTGAGGGTTCTTTGAGGGTTCTTAGAAGAACCACAGGGTTGAGTAAAGAACTCTAGGGTGTTATGAGGCAAAACAGGGTTCTTTAAATAAAGGTGGGTTCTTTGGGATGATTTAGGGTTCTTTGAGAGTCATGAGGGTTCTTTGGAAGTGCTTCTTGTAAAACAGGGTATATAAAGAAGTGATTCTATAACCTGACAAATTAAACGCTTCCGATAGACAAGGCGTTCCTTAGAGATATAAAGGAGTTTAAATTTAAAGGTTGAACTCAAGTATTAAAATAGTTGTATTGATATTTATTAGTGTGGTCCGAATACAGGTCTACATGATATTATGATTAGGGAAATATAAGTTTTTTTTAATTAAATAAGCATGCAGTTACTCTTACTAGAAATAGTCTAGTAAAGTAATTCGTTGCTGAATTAGTTTTGGCCATTAAAGATTGTACGGTGGTGTATATATATATATATATATATATATATATATATATATATATATATATATGCAAGTGTATACTTTTTCAGCAGTGATATACAATCTGAACCAAAATTGGTACTCTTGTTATTTTTTTAAATATTAATAATTATTATCAATACATTTAAAATGGAAATATGACAAACTCTAGCCAGGGTTACACAACACGGCAATCACTTGCCTCTCACAATTTTCAGCATTTCTGTGCGATTGGCGTGTAGTGTAAACAGCATTTTTCAGCTGCATTCATGTAAAACGAGGCTACGACTCTCACTGACATTGCTTAATCGTAAATTGATACGCTTTCGCGCCAATCATACAAGTGCCGGGTATTTAGAACAGTGTGCTGACCAGTGCTGACCAGTTGAGACAGATCCAGGTTCAGCTGAAGTACTGTACAGACTGCAAGCCAGTAACGTCACAAACAGACAGTGAAGAATATAAGGTAAGTTTTTTAATGTATTATTTTACCCACTGAATATTTGTTTACTCTATCTGGAAAGAAATGCTATATATCATCTACATGTGTTATAACACTTAATTGAGCTTTAAAGTTGCAAGTTATATATCGGAATGCATCGCTGTAAGAAAAATGCACAGTATATGTTTTTGACGATACACAATCAGTTTTGATTATTTGTAACACAGATGTTATACTATATCATTTAAGTACAGTGTACTTGTATACAGAGCATGGATAATATACAGGACATATATTTATAATGGGTATATACACAGCTTGTGTCAGCACTATAGTATCGTGGATGTATCACTGTACCCCAGGCAAGTTTCCAACATGGCCCGGGCATAGATTCCCTTTTGACATTGTAATTATCAAACCTCTCCAATACGTTGTTTGTAGGCCAATGCTTGCGGATATACAAGTTGGGTGTATGTATGTTTGTGTGAAGTGTATATTTACATATATTTGTGTGCACAATTATTTAAATATATGTTTGTGCATATATATACATATATATATGTAAATTTTATATATATATATATGTATATAAATATATATGAGTGTGTGTGAGTGTGCGTATGTGCATGTATGTGTTCTGTGTATGTAAGAGGTTCTATAACTGATGTTCTATTATACTATTATGGTTAGGGGAAGTACGTTTTAAAATGTGTTGCTTTATAAAGTTCAGTTGATATCGATGGTAATACCAGATGTAGGTTGCAATGTGTACACCATGCACATGTGGAATGATAAATGAGTAGCCATTAGGTGGCCATCGGCCCATCAGTGGGAGCTGGTCACAGCATGGGGTATACACGTTAGTCTTTCAGTGCCTGAGTGCTAGGCTGTACAGATACATCCGATTGTGAAATCACAGAAAACAGTCACTGGTCACGCGGTGCCGTGAAAGGCAAAACACTGGGCTTCAGCATGCTCACTTTTTCACTGTTTGGGGTCATACTGTATATCAAACACCAAACATGTTATTCTTGTAACCCTAAATTCAGTTGTTATTTTTTTCAGGTTTGAAGAATAATGCTGCAATATTAACGATCCCGGTCTTTTTGGGGAATATGAAGACCACCTGTTCCTCCATAAAAAGGTAATTATGTTGTTACTTTGTTTTAAATAAGAAATATAAATATTACTAACTTCATGGGGCAGAGGCACAGGGAAACATGCCTCTTTACCTTTGAAATTTAGCTATCAATCCATCCATCTATCTATCTATCTATCTATCTATCTATCTGTTATTTGTGGGGATATTTTCCTCTATTTTGGCACACCTAACTTTCTGCAATGCTGCGCTAGAAAAACAGGTTTTGTCCGTCTTTATAATGCAAAAAATAAATACCCAGGGCCGCTAACACTGGGACTGTTTTAACATTTACGTTTTATATACAAATAACAAAATTAATGTAAACAGACTTACTTTTTCTGTAACCTATAGACAACTTTAGGGTTACTTCAAAATCCTCTGAATATAATGGCTGCTTTTATTTATATTGGAATGTGTAACAATCTGCATTTTCTGTTACAGGAAGAAACGTCGCAATACCAATACTAAAGTTCACTGGTGGTCAGGATGTACTCCATGATGACGAGTTGCACGTGGTGGCAGTAGCTGTAATCTCACCTGTGATGACGGCTCCGTATACGTTTCGATGGGGATTGCCCTTGTGATGGCGGCCTATTTGGCATATGGGTTTCTGTACCCAAAGTCACTAAGAAAGACTTTTTCTGTTTTAGAGGAGTTTGATTTTGGACTTAAAAGCTCTGGGGCTGTGCCTATATCTGTTGTGAGGCTGCGCACAGAGCTAACGCATTAATGGACCTATTACCTATAGTGGTGTGCCGATTAATCGATTACATCAATGATATGTCGTTTTCTTTCAAAATCGATTGCATTTTTGCACAAACGATCAAAAATGATTATGTAAGCACATGCAAAGAATATAATCCTGTTAAACATAAACAAACACAGGGTAATGAACAGCATTAAAATTGAACCTTACATTTATTGCCAACTATCATCCAGCTTCAAGATGACCTTGGGTGCGCAGGGATTGATGCTTTCTAATGAAAGATGCTTATTTTTATCCTTACATTTATGGGTTGGATATATACATGGAGTATGACTGTAAGTCAGAAAAATAATTGCTACTAGCCAATATAATAAGCTAAAACTGAAAAGAAATCCTTTTTCAAATATACTATATAAATAGTATCACACCCAGGGATGCAGCATATATTGCTTTAATATGATGATGATTCCACCTAACGTGATGACAGTAATATATAATTCTTCCAGTAAAAGTTTCACCACATAAAGAATATACATATTTGTGTTTTTAAACAATATGTAGCAGATTTTAAAATAATTTTAATTTAATGACATTCAAAGACATCTTTATTCCTTATAGGATCTTAGAGGTTTTATATATATATATATATATATATATATATATATATATATATATATATATATATATATATATGGTTATATGAATAGATAATTGTGGGACATTGATTGATTTATTCATAAATATATGAATATTATTCATAAATATTTCTTTTCATCTTTAATATATATATATATATATATATATATATATATATATATATATATAGAGAGAGAGAGAGAGAGAGAGAGAGAGAGAGAAAGAAAAAGAAATAATAAATGGTATGATTACTTTGAGGTGTTTTAAAGAACCCTATCAAAGGGTTAAATTAAAGAACCCAAGGGTGTTTTAAAGAACCCTATCATAGGGTTCTTTGAAAGAACCCTATCATAGGGTTCTTTAAAGAACCAAATAGGGTTCCATATTTGTGACAACGTAAAGAACCCTATTGAGTTCTTTGAAGCACCTTTCGTTCTTAGAGTGTATATATATATATATATATATATATATATATATATATATATATATATATATATATATATATATATATATATAAATCTGTCAGTCCATTTCAAGAATTTGGCAATACGTGGAAGTTTATTTGAAGTAAATGTGTTGAACAGTAAGTAAGTCAGGGGCATTTATGTAACCCTATATATATACCCCTTATATGTGACAATCTGTGCCTATAATAATGCCATGCAGTCTTAAGATCCAATTTACCAGAATCATGGCATCAGGCAAATACTTAAACTAGATTACCATACGAAAATTTACCATTTATACTTTGTATATATTTTGGTGCCACGTACTATCTCCCTGTATAAATGGCCTTTTTAAGTCTCCTATATAGCACTATATATGTATTGCTAATATAAAACAAAAGATCGCTCTAACTTCAGACACGTATATATATGTTTCATTATGAAGTGCACAGAAAAGAAATAAATCGTAACTAGAAAAAAAAATTACACTGAAGTACACACATAATGTGGTAACTTAATTTTTCATGGACACACGATTCATGATTAGCTTAAACTTAACTTGGTTAAACTTCATTTGGTGAGTGTTATTCAAATCTCAGGGCATATAATGATATATAAATGCCTTGTCACTGCTATAATTCCATCTCTTGTTATGGATTATGATAGCAGCTATACACCTATAAAACAAGGCACAAATAATATATATTCTTTAGTCTTTACTCGAAATATGGAAGGTTATATTACATGAGCTATACTAGTATGTGTATGCAAGGCATGATTAATGTTTTCAGATAAAAAATAAAACGTTGACTTTTTTTAATTGCAATATCTGCAAAGTAAAAACACTGCTTAAATTTAAGGCTACATAAATTTCATTTTAGAAATAATAGTGATTACATTTCAGAACTTTGCCCAGTTTATTAATGAACTATTAATTTATTTCAATTTATTCAATTACGTATATATTTCGTTTTATTTCAAGTAATTATAATAGGGACATCTATATTATATATTTTATATTATATATAATATATAATATCTTATATATCTCGTAAATTACTTGCATTAATGATTTGATACGGCATACAACAATTATCTGTACAGGTAGTGCATGCATCATGCAATTAAACGGTTTATAGTTAACAGTACAGGCAAATGTACCTTTATTTCATTTTTGAACTGTTAAAAGTAACATGACAATTATATAAACATGTTTTTCATCCCGATGGCATACCAAACATGTGCCGCCCGGGTCACTATACTGAAAATTTATAAAATACAGATCAATATCTTTACTATAAACATGCAGTATATACAAAAACGTAAATATCATTCATTGTTACATAGAGGTCTACCCGAACTTCAGCATGTTGACAAAGTTCATATCATAGAGACAAATAAAAAGGAGAAACATACAGAAGAAATGACATACACACGTCGTGGTTCATCAGTACCATTTCTATAGATTTCGCGGATTTATTTGTATTTTTTTTTGTCAGCTGACAGCATTCCACCTTTTTTGTCTCGACCGCTAAGTTTGCACATTTCGCACAAATGCGCGATCGCTGATTAATTATTTTAATTGGAACCAGAGTCTGTGGAACAATTTATTTTCTTACTAGAAAATATATTCTTTTCAATTTAATAAGTTTATTACTACCTTCATCCAATTTAGCTTGAAAATCTTAAAATAACTTTTAGCCAGAGTGATATATACATATTGTTACAGGTGCTCTTTTTATTGTGTGACACGGGCGTAACTCGTGTTGTGACACCCTCGCCGGGCCGTTTGTTACATTCTATGTTTAATCCGTACTGGTTGAACTCTTGTTGTCATGCTGGCTTGGGGTGAGCTCACGTGTACACCATGGTGTGTAGAGGCAAGGCGATGTTTTTCTAGATGATTCCTGTGACGCGTGCTTACCGTGTATAATGTATTATTCTTCGAATGTTCGAGAAGTGGAAAATTCTCGGCTTGGGGTGAAGAGTATATAAAGGGGCTGTGTTTTAGAGCCGAGAGAGCAGCAGAGAAGATTCCAGCGGACGCAGAAGCGTGTGTCAGTTTCTGGGACCGTATCCGACGAGTGCGGCAATCATAGATTTTCTTTTGGACTTCAGTTTACTTTCTGGATTGTTACAAGAGCTTTACACTGGACTGTCATTCTCCGAGAGTATAGAGTATTTAAAGAACTTATCGTTGTGACGGTGCTGGTATCCAGGTACTGTGCACATTGTTTATTTTTCTGTGTGACTGTATTAATTTGTTTTTATACCGCTGTTTTACTGTGTAATTGTATTGATATAGTGTATTGTAATTTTAGGGTTGTTTTAAGAATTAATTATGGTTATTTGTTAACAAACCACTGACTTCTTTATTCATTCCCCTTAGACATTTCACGCTGCCTAGTGATTTTTTAATCTCCATTATAAAATTTGTTTTCATCACGCATACGTGATCTGTTTATATTAGGCTCCGTAATATAAAATTGGGGGCTCGTCCGGGATGCTCAATAGTTTGGACAATTTATTATGCCTTCACCTGGACACATTGTTTTATCATACATTGTTTACAAGATTACATATTGTTTACAGTACATTATTTACAGGATTTATCTCAGTGGTTCTTTTTGTTATTGTTTTGACATCTTAACATGGCAGATTTCAAACCTGAGACATTTTTGACGATCCCGCCCCTGATCAACTTGAACAGTTGTCAAAAGAACAGTTGTTGTGTTTGAGACAAAACTTAGGGCTAATTGTGAAAAAACTTTGAGAAAGCCTGATATCATTGCTAAAATCATGCAAGATCTAGTTAGCAAAGATTTAATTGAAGAGACTGAAGTAGAAACATGAAAAAATGGCTGCCTTGCTATGTAATTATAATTAAAAAAGTTAGAAATGCAACATGAGCTAGCATTAAAAGAGAAAGAAAAAGAAAAAGAAATTGAGTTAAAACGACTGGAATTAGAAAGACTTAGACTAGAACATAGTCTAAGTGCTGCCCAAACGCACAGTTTTGATGTTACTAAACACATTAGACTTGTCCCACCTTTTCAAGAAAAAGAGGTTAATAAATATTTCTTATACTTTGAGAAGGTAGCTGAAAATTTTAAATGGCCCAAGGAAAATTGGCCTATGCTGTTACAAAGTGTATTGACTGGCAAGGCCAGATGAATTTATACAGAGCTTTCAGTAGAAGCTGCTGCTAACTATGACCTGGTAAAACGGTTAATCCTAAAACGTTATAAGTTAGTTCAAGAGGCTTACCGACAGAAATTCAGAAATTGGGAAAAGCGCAAAGAAGCAATACCTACGTCGAATCTGCTAGGACAAATGAGCAGTTGTTTGATCGCTGGTGTAGTTCTAAAAATGTAATGAAAGATTATGAAAATTTGCTCCAGTTGATTTTGCTTGAAGGATTTAAGCGCTGCATTAACGCAGATGTTAAAACTTTTCTCGTTGAGAAAAGTCCTGAAACACTTGACATTGCTGCTCAATTAGCTGATGATTATTCATTAACACACAAAATGTCCTTTACTAGCAAATCAAACCAGCCATTTACAAACAAGAATGTAAATCAGTATGGTCAAAAGAAGTTTAAAGCGCAGTCACCCAGCACTAGTAGTCCTGATAGTTCAGCAATGCCCATAGCTACACCTCAGTCCACGTCCACTGTGTCTAAGTCCAACAAAGACCAGTCATTTTCAAAGAAAATCTGTAATTACTGCAAGAAGAAAGGTCATCTAATATCTGACTGCTGGATACTTGCCAAAAAAAAAAAACAAATAGCAAACCTTCTGGGTTTATTTCAAAATCTATGCATAGCATAGTACAAGAGCCAGGCTCTTTTCATGTAAATAAGGGGTACAACTCCTTTATTGACTCCAATAAAAAGTTTGATGCTACAGAGGCCCACGTGCCTTCTAAATCCAAAGAAGAATCCGTAGCTTGCGTGGTAAAAACCTCAGTTGATTCTAGCGAGGAATATAATAAGGCTAGGTCATTTCAAGACTCCTGCGAGAAGTATTCTCTGGAACAGGCTAAGTCCTTTTATGACTCTTGCGAGAGTATTTCAAATGAGGCCAGATCCTCTTATGGCAAATAGGAGATTGTTTCTGCTGAGGAAAATTCCTCTGTTGACTCCCATGAGGAGTTTGATGATAAAAAGGATGGAGATTCCTTAAAGGACTCTGAGAAAGAGTTTATGACTTACACTGTCAATGTCAGTTCTTTGTTTGATGAAGCTGAGGTAGTAGATTCCTCTCCTGACTCTGAAATGGAGTTATTTGAGCCATTCATACATGATGGTTTTGTATCACTTTCAAGTGATTTTTCAGATTCTACCACGATTAGAATTTTGAGAGACACTGGTTCAGGCCAGACTCTCATGTTAGCAAACACTTTGCCATTTTCTAATAGGTCCTTTACTGGTGCACATGCACTTGTTAATGGTGTGTTTTCAGACAGGCACACTTCAGTTCCGCTTCACAGTATCCATTTAAAGTCAGATTTTATTTCTGGGAATTTTACTGTGGGCATAAGAACTACTTTACCCTTTAAGAGAATTTAGTTGCTACTAGGCAATGATGTTGAAGGTAATAAAGTACAGCCTGTACCAATAGTGACAGAAAAGCCGTCACTTGATCAGGACACTGATTCGGAAAGTCAGGAAATTCCTGGTTTGTATCCTTCATGTGCTGTAACTAGATCTATGGCCAAGAAAAACAAACATGAGGATAATGGTCCAGACAATAACACTCTGGGAGCCACTAGTGACTCTTCTAATGACTCGCCCCTACAGGGTGCAGCATTCTCATGGTCAGAACTTATCGCGCAACAGCATTAGGACCCATATATTTCATGTTTGTTTCCCATGGCATTTTCTAAAGATGAACTGTCACAGAACCCAGTTTGTTTCTATGTCAAAAATGGAGTGCTTATGCGTAAATGGCGAGCACCTGATGTATGCGCTGATGATGAGTGGGCCATCAAACATCAAATAGTAATGCCCAAAGGCTTTCGCAGTGAAGTTCTAAGCATGGCACATGAAGCTCCCTTGTCTGGCCATTTAGGTATAAATAAAACTTATGAGAAAGTTAGTAAACACTTCTATTGGCCTAACCTCAGGAAAGATGTTGTACAATATTGTAAATCATGCCATACATGCGAGATGGTAGGCAAGCCCAATCAGAATCCTCCTAAGACCCCACTTGGGCCTATTCCTGCTTTCGAGGAACCATTCAGTAGGTGTTGATTGTGTTGGACCACTGCCCAAAACAAAATCTGGACATGAATACTTGCTGACAATTATGTGCGCATCTACCAGGTTCCCTGAGGCAATACCATTGCGCAAAATCAATGCCAAAAGTGTTGTCAAAGCTCTGACCAAGTTTTTTACAACGTTTGGATTACCAAAATCCGTCCAGTCTGACCAAGGGTCTAATTTTATGTCTGGCTTATTCCAACAAGTTATGCTTGAGCTAGGTATAAGACAGTACAGCTCTTCGCCATACCATCCTGAAAGTCAGGGCGCCCTCGACCGTTTTCACCAGACATCAAAAAACATGATCAGGACTTATTGCTGTGACACACGGAAAGACTGGGATGAAGGAATCCACGTATTGCTGTTTGCTGTCAGAGAGTCCTTTCAAGAGTCCTTGGGTTTCAGTCCCTTTGAACTAGTTTTTGGACACTCCGTTCGAGGTCCATTGAAACTGCTTAAAGAAAAACTCTTGTGTGAAAATCCTGATTCTCTTAGTTTACTGCAGCATTACTCAGACTTTCGCACTAAACTACACAATGCTTGTGAGATTGCAAAGTCAAATCTAAAATCTGCACAAAGTAAAATGAAAACAACGTATGACATGCACACTGTAAGTAGGACGTTTGAGCCTGGTGAAAAGGTCCTTGCCTTACTTCCCATCCCTGGCAGACGTCTGCAAGCTAGGTGTTTTGGGCCCTACATTGTTGACAAGAAAGTCAATGATTTAAATAACATACTGTTGACACCAGATAGACGTAAGAAGAAACAACTGTGCCATGTTAACATGTTGCAACCATATTATGACAGAAATAGCACATCAGATGTTGTACAAAATGTTACTGCTGTAAATTGTGTAAAAACTGACCCTGACCCAGTTAAATTAGATACTGATTGTAAGTGTGATGTAGACATTCAGTGTGGTACGGTACCATTAAAAACTCAGACGTGCTTAACAACCTGGATGCCAAACTGTCACACCTTACCGCACAACAACAGGAAGACCTCAAGAACCTGCTGCGGAATTATGAAAATTTATTTAGTGACATTCCAACGCGAACTAACATGTTGTGCCATGACGTCGATGTTGGCGAGGCAAGCGCAGTCAAGCAACATCCTTATAGACTGAATCCAGAAATGCAAAAGTATCTACAGGATGAGATTCAGTATTTGTTGGACAATGATTTTATTGAACCTAGTAAGAGTAACTGGAGTTCATTGTGTATTCCTGTACCAAAACCTGATGGAAGTTACTGTATGTGCACTGATTATCGAAAACTGAACTCTGTCACCAAGATTGACACGTTCCCGATTCCGAGATCGATGATTGTATTGATAGAGTCGGTAGCTCCAGAAATGTCTCCAAGTTTGACTTGCTAAAAGGATTCAAGTTCCGCTGACAGAACGAGCGAAAGAAGTGTCCGCATTTGTGACGCCGCAAGGACTGTACCAGTATAAAGTTATGCCGTTTGGCATGAACTCGCCAGCCACGTTCCAGCGCCTCATCCATATGGTTGTCAAGGACATTCAGGGCTGCGACGCATATATTGATGACCTCATCGTGTACAGCGACACCTTGGAGAAACATCTGCAAATTCTTCGCGACCTCTTCGAAAAACTCAGTGAAGCACGTCTGACCGTCTACTTAGTGAAATATGAGTTTTGTGATGTACAAGTAACATTTTTTGGTCATATTGTAGCAAATAATGCGTTTTCTTGGTATGGTTGGATACTACAGGAAGTTTTGTCCAAATTGTGCTGCTTTAGATGAACCTTTGACTAATTTATTAAAGAAGAAACAAAAGTTTGTATGGAATGTTCAGTGTGAAAATGCATTTCAGAATTTGAAAGCAATTCTGCAAAGTTCACCAGTGTTAGCAGCTCCAGACTTTTCTGTACCTTTTAAGTTAGCTGTAGATGCTAGTGAAACTGCTGCTGGTGCTGTGTTGTTACAAGAAGGCAATGATGGCATAGATCATCCAATTTGTTATTTCTCAAGAAAGTTTAATGCAAACTACTTCACCATTGAAAAAGAATGTTTGGCTTTGATTTTGGCGTTGCTACATTTTCAAGTTTATGTTACTTCATCAGTCAGGCCTATCATTGTCTTCACATTGTCCTCACGTTCATGAACAAGTTGAAGTATAAAACTCAAAGATTGATGAGATGGAGTTTATTCTTACAGGATTACAATCTTGATATCATACTGATTAAAGGGAAAGACAATGTACTTGCTGATTGCTTATCGAGATGTTTATGAAATGTTAGAAGCAAGATGTTTATGTAATGTTGTAAATAAGATGATTTTTTAGATGTTGTGAAAATTTAGTGATTGTGATCGTAAAAAGAAAGTTTTCCGTGAAAACTTTATTTTTCCTAAAAGAGGGGGAGTGTTACAGGTGTTCTTTTTATTGTGTGACACGGGCGTAACTCGTGTTGTGACACCCTCGCCGGGCCGTTTGTTACATTCTACGTTATATCCGTACTGGTTGAACTCTTGTTGTCATGCTTGCTTGGGGCGAGCTCACGTGTACACCATGATGTGTAGAGGCACGGCGATGTTTTTTCTAGATGATTCCTGTGACGCGTGCTTACCGTGTATAATGTTTTATTCTTCGAATGTTCGAGAAGTGGAAATTCTTGGCTTGGGGTGAAGAGTATATAAAGGGGCTGTGTTTTAGAGCCGGGAGAGCAGCGAGAAGATTCCAGCGGACGCAGAAGCGTGTGTCAGTTTCTGGGACCGTATCCGACGAGTGCGGCAATTATATATATTTTTTTTACTTCAGTTTACTTTCTATATTGTTACAAGAGCTTTACACTTGAATGTCATTCTCCGAGAGTATACATTTAAAGAACTAATCGTTGTGACGGTTTTGGTATCCAGGTACTGTGCATGCACATTGTTTATTTTTCTGTGTTATTGTATTGATTTGTTGCTATACCGCTGTTTTACTGTATAATTGTATTGATTTAGTGTATTGTAATGTTAGGGTTGTTTTAAGAATAAATTATGGTTATTTGTTAACAAAAAACCACTGACTTCTTTATTCATTCCCCTTAGACATTTCACGCTGCCTAGTGTTTCAGAATTCCTATAGTTTAGGTTTCTCAGGCCTTCTTCAAGTAGAACCTGGAACCCCCCCCCCCCAAGTAATTATTAATATATTCTGTCACTAATTTACACCTTGGTCATTTTTATTAATGCTATCTTACTGCTGTATTTGCTGTATCATATTTAAATTGGTAAGCTATTATAAATTCATTTTATCGCAGTTTTCAGAGTATTGTGTGTGTGTGTGTGCGCATGTGTGTGTGTAACGGGTCGGTCGAACTCGTCTTGTGTGTTTCCTAAGTTACCTCTTCGGGATTTGCCTAGTCGATCGAACTCGTCTTGTTTGTTTCCTAAGTTACCCCTTCGAGATTTGCCTAGTTGGTCGAACTCGTCTTGTTTGTTTCCTAAGTTACCTCTATGGGATTTGCCTAGTCGATCTAACTCGTCTTGTTTATTTCCTAAGTTACCCCTTCGGGATTTGCCTAGTTGATTAAACTCGTCTTTTTAGTTTCCTAAGTTACCTCTTCGGGATTTGCCTAGTCAATCGAACTCGTCTTGTTTGTTTCCTTAGTTACCTCTTCGGGATTCGCCTAGTCGGTCGATCTCGTCTTGTTTGTCTCCTAAGTTACCTCTTCGGGATTTGCCTAGTCGATTGAACTCGTCTTGTTTGTTTCCTAAGTTACCCATTCAGGGTTTAGTCGATCGAACTCATCTTGTTTGTTTCCTAAGTTACCCCTTCAGGATTTGCCTAGTCGATCAAACTCGTCTTGTTTGTTTCCTAAGTTACCTCTTCGGGATTCGCCTAGTCGGTCGATCTTGTCTTGTTTGTCTCCTAAGTTACCCCTTCGGGATTTGCCTAGTCGATCGAAGTCGTCTTGTTTGTTTCCTAAGTTACCCCTTCGGGGTTTAGCCTAGTCGATCGAACTCGTCTTGTTTGTTTCCTAAGTTACCTCTTCAGGGTTTGACTAGTCGATCGAACTCGTCTTGTCTGTTTCCTAACTAACCCCTCCGGGATTTGCCTAGTCGATTGAACTCGTCTTTTTCGTTTCCTAAGTTACCTCTTCGGGATTTGCCTAGTCGATCGATCTCGTCTTGTTTGTCTCCTAAGTTACCCCTTCGGGGTTTAGCCTAGTCGATCGAACTCGTCTTGTTTGTTTCCTAAGTTACCTCTTCGGGATTTGCCTAGTCGGTCGAACTCGTCTTCTTTGTTTCCTAACATACCCCTTCGGGAATTGCCTAGTCGATTGAACTCGTCTTGTTTGTTTCCTAAGTTACCTCTTCGGGATTTGCCTAGTCGATCTAACTCGTCTTGTTTTGTTTCCTAAGTTACCTCTTCGGGATTTGCCTAGTCGATCGAACTCGTCTTGTTTGTTTCCTAAGTTACCTCTTCGGGATTTGCTTAGTCGATCGAACTCGTTTTGTTTGTTTCCTAAGTAACCTATTCCGGATTTGCCTAGTCGATAGAACTCGTCTTGTTTGTTTCCTAAGTTACCCCTTCGGGGTTTAGCCTAGTCGATTGAACTCGTCTTGTTTGTTTCCTAAGCATGCCTTATATTTTTTAGCTCTTTCCATGCCGGAGTTTCCCCTTTAAATATTTTCTGTTACATAACAATAGAGCAGGTATATATAGCGGGACATCTTGTCGTTAGGACGGCATTCCGCTCTTACCGTTGACCGTGGCAGCACGCCACTGCAACTCTATTTGTCATTATTATTGTAGATGAGTTATCATTTTTCTTATTTTCAACCACCTTTAAAACTGTTGTCTCAAAATCAGTGTCTCTATAGTGCTTTAACCTTAATCTTAGCATTATATATTATGTGCCCGTATTGCTCTCGAGCATAAAACGTATACTAGTAACCCTTGACTTCACATATGTCTTAGTATTGCTCTCGTGCATAAAATACATACATACACACATGCCAGTGTTTTCTAATATATTTTTCAATTGTCACTTTTTATATCTCCGTATCTGGCTTTGTGTATTTTGCATTGTTGCAAAACACGGAATTCCTATCTTGCCCTTGACCGTGGCAGCCTTCTCCGAGGGCAGATTATTACTGATTATTACAGATTATTCCAAAGCAAAACATGAACTATTGGAATTTTTAGCGACACACATAACGTCTTATTTTTACCTGTGAGGATACGTGTCTGCATGAACTTTTGTGTCACTGTCCGTCGAGTCAGATTTGCGGCGTGGATGAGGAGCGTAACAATATATATATATATATATATATATATATATATATATATATATATATATATATATATATATATTACGTTTTTGTTGCTGATCTGATGACTTTTTATAGGAACAATATTTATCTCACATCCCGCTCTATATATGTGCACATTTAACAATAAAATCATCTTAAAATACATACAAAGAACTCATTTATATGAGATCTTAAATATTTCGAGATTTATGTAGTGTTACTTAAAATGTGTTAATAAACAAATACATTATACTGCATACATGATGAACTAAAATTAATGTAATAACTTTCCAATTATCTGAATATACTAAATGTTTCTTATTGGTATGCCATGTAGCGGCAAAAGGAGTCAAGGTTTACCGCAAAACTTCTCAGAAATAAATCATGAAATCCCACTCAAACTAGTGGCATAATTCCAATATATATCCGGCAACATGCCAGTTAACTTAATTGTCCTGCATGTTCATATATTTTATTTCAATGATTTTACAAATTTCCATAATTTACTTTTTTTTTACCTGATTGCTATCATATTTGTATAACATTGGTTACAAAGTACGTGAATATCCATCACATCATTAAATGTCATTTATTAACGTTTGTTTAAATGAAATGTCATCACATATACATAAAATCGTTAGTTTTGAATAATGTTCTTTAATAGATGTATAATCAAAATGTGCGTGTGTAATCAGTAAGATATATTTAATACGTACAGAAAAACAGTACATCCATTACGGTGCATACATAGATAACTCTTTTATCCTAAACCTGAAAATCACGGTCTATAACACACTCAAGACATCAGTTCATCTCTGCGATGTATAACGATAACATTCATTTTTGAAAGTGTAATATTTATATCGATAGTTTTACGGTTAAGAGGTTATGTTCATCAGACTCTAAAAATCATGTGTGCTCCAGGCACCGTAACCTATTATATTTAAAGTAGAACTGGAAAGGAAGTAGAAAATATAGTTTAAGAATATTAAGCATTTTTGCAAAGCATTTATATGTATTGTTGAAATCTTAAGTATTATTTTCAACGAATTCGTCAAAAAAGTTTTCTGAACATCCACTTTCTCAAAACCATCCTGTGATATTTCAAGTTTAGAAGCAACGTTTTTTTATAATTCTGTAGCAATGTTGAAAAAATAAATATAACCTCACGCTGATCACGCGCCTTACGCAGCGCTTGTTCTCACGTCAGTCGTCCTATGCAGGTCTCCTCTTCTTGTAACCGCTGCTTTGTAAAGCAAGATTCTCTGGGTTACACCACCAGAGTGGGCACAGAGCAAAGAATTGTAATCACACCAATGATTATATTATCGCATTTTGCATCCAGCTCCAAATTTTATACATGCGACACCCGTTTTCGATGGTCTGATTTACCCCAGTTCTGGCACTGCAGGACCGCGCATAGCACAAAACGCCTGCAAAAATGTTTATAAAATTGCATATATCCATGATTGTGTTGTTTTATGATGAAACTAGAATTTTAAGTTAAAAGCGAAATCCCGTGTTGCATACCATGTAAATGAATTTGGCACACCAACAATTTGAACTTGTGTTGAGCTTGATACATTTCATCTGTTTGAAATGGCAAAAGTTGGCAGATATTTAAAATTTTAACAATTCAGATTCTAAAATCCTATATTTGATAGAAATTAAAAATGCACGTTGGTGACAAGTTATAGTGAGTTTAGCACACTTAAGTTATATGAAGTTCATGACCCCATCAATTTAACAGAAAACGCCCAGGGAATTAGAAATATCCACATATTTTATATTTAAAGACATTTAAATTTTAAAGTTCAAAACCTAGATTACAATTGAGTATGTTTCCGATGTTTTCCATAGACACAAATTATTGGCTTTTTTGAGGCAATATGTCCAGTAAACTTTGAAACAAAATGCCTGAGATGTGCATTAGCATGTACACTGAGATTTTATTATCGCGAAAACGAGAAGCCTATTAATTTTTTTTATTTTTCAAATTCAAAATTTAAAACCGTTCTAAAAATGTTGCCCAGTAATGCTAGAGTGGCATCAGTCTGATTATTAAATAAAGGTCCTGGACTACCATTTTGTGCCAAAAAACGTATTCATACCCGATGTCACAACTAAGGTCAGATTTTATCTGATCTGCTTGACTAGGAGAACAGGGGACGTGGTTACCATTAGGGTGCCTTTCCATGCATGCGGGCCCCCGCGCGGGACCCGCGCGAATAAAATCCAACACGTGTGTTATCTCAGTCCTCTTTCCATACATGCAGGCCCTCGCGTCTTTGGAAAAGATAAAAGATCTGTTAGTGCATTAGACTGAATAAAAGATAGGCCTAATATACGACATGTTTTTATCGTGATTTAAATAGGCCCTAAGGCCCGCATGCGGGGACCCGCACGTATGGAAGGGGGCTGCCCGCTTACGGGCCCCCGCGCGGGACCCGCAGGGGTGCCGCGCGGGTGAAAATCGGCATTTATTGAAAGGCGGCCTTATACAGTAAATAAGTGCTGGCGAAATCATCGGATTGCCCGCATTGCCTATTGATTATATATCATCACTCGGATACAAACACGTCTCTATGGAAAACCGTTCAAATGGGTGGAGGATAGTATCTCAGCATCCATTAACAGGCATCCAAAAGGTTGCTGGGTGGCGCCATCTCCCCGGCAATATATACACTACTGCACATTATTTAGACAGAAGATAAACCGACACTAATCGTTCGTTTACAATGCCAAAAATATTATAAAAGAATGAAAATAATCTCTACCAGGAATTATATGAAATATAAAATAGGCCAGAAAAATTGCAAGGAAAAAAAAGGGTCGGCTTTGTAGTTCAACTTGTGCTGAATTTAATTCAAAGTTTACCACATTACGGGGAGAATAGAAACTGGTTCAAATTACCTGATTGTAAATCGTAACGTGATATTTTTTTTTATAATTTAAGACTGTCAGTTTAGAAATTGGTGAGAACACCTCCAGAAAATATTGCAGAAGAGTAATTTATAAAATAAAAACTAAAGGTAGCATGAAAATGAAAAACATTATAATAGTCCGTTATTTCGGGTTTGTACAAGCGACATTTCAGTTTCCTATCAAATAACAACCAAAGAAAGACCTAAATTGGTATTAACACTGGTCTTATTTTAACATGCATGCACATAACTCTTTTTTGAAGATGTGTCCTTGGTTTAGGGAACTCACTAGAATTGTTGTAAAAGTTTAAAATTCAGTTACAAAATACTATATAATATATTTGCCAATTAAAATTAATCAAGATCTGGATGCGGATGCAGTTTTTTTATATTTCTGAGGGTTTCTGTCTGTCCATGTATTATCTCCAAATTGTCAAGAGCGTTATCATATGTAAGAGTTACAAAGTGGAAAGAGCAACATAACGCAAGCACGGGTACTATTGTAGGACTTCTATGGATAAAATAAAATATCACGGAAAATTAAGTTTTAAATCACCAAATAGCCGAAAGGTCTGTGTGAATTTGGAAATTTGTTATCACTACTTGCAAATAATTAGGTTTGCAAGCAGGCACTGCTCGCTAAATGTCGGATTTTTTCCTAAGAAAAAAAAATAAAAAACACAGCAAATTAAGTTTTAAATCAGTTCATGTGCGAAAGATCAGTCCGAATTTGAAAAGTTGTTATTACGAAGCCAAAACACGATCATACTGCAAGTCTATATGGGGGTATGCGCTTTACTAAAGATACTACTTTACTACCTCCATCTCCTTATACACGGAGACCCTGGCTACTAACTTATCTAGGAGACATACGATAAGTGATTGATTCTATGCCCCACTCTTTCCCATCGGGCCGCTTACGTTATCCGGGCATTAATGGGTAAGTCCACTTATAATGTAGGAGGGGTGTATCTATTAAAGGGTATATGGAATATCCTACATTATGCTATGCCAATATATATGATCGGTGGTATTGGTAACTGAGTAGACAGACATGAAAAATTTTACATCTTTACTAAAATATGATAGATGGTTCTATATGTGAATAGATAAAAATAAATCATTTCACTATGTATAATACACTGAAGGTGGTGGCACTAAATTGTTGTCATGCAGTTCACGTTTTAGATTTGAAATAATGAGAAAGATGCCAAGCATGTCCTAAGGGGGGTATTTCTATACTTTCCCATCACTCTTGAAGATTTCGAAATAATCTCGCGAAAGGGCTATCGCAGAAACCTATCAGAAAGTACACCGTGTGTATCCAGGAGGTAAACACGTCCCATGGTCAACCCGTCCCTGGACGGTTTCCTGTCCCAGCACAAGAACGGGTAATCATACTAATATGCTAGTATAGATAACCAAGCCATTCACTTAAATCATTCGTGGCAGATCCAGTTAGGGACTCATTTAGCTAGTATTTTGATATTTTGATGAGCAAAATTCTCCCTATACTATACTATATACACTGAACATTATCATTAATCTGCAAGGGGGGGGGGGGGGGGATTCACGTCGTAGACGAAGTAATTATCGCTTATGTTTCCGTTTCCGTGCCCGTCTACACCCAAAGAAACTACCCCCGGAGTCATTACTGTCACAATAGTGTTAACATTGAAATTTAAAATCCTCCACCCCCCCCCCCTAGTCGTTTTGCACGCGCTACGTAAGTGGACATGTCGTGCAGAATTTCAAAAGACCCTGGACGACCACTTAAACTTATATTTTTTTTTAGTTATTTTCATCATATATGTAGATGCCATATAGAAGGATTCTCTTTTAATAAACATCTTCACAGTCACTATAGCCATTGCACATCATTTAAGGTATACCTACTACTATATGTGCTTTTTTATTAAGACAAATAGTAAACATATTCTGTGATAGGCAACATATATTTGTTACTTATAATACTATTGATAAATATTTAATTGTCTATCTAGATATCTTTATATGTATTTTTTATATCTTTATATTCTTTGGCCATTGTTATACACATTAAGGGTTAATACTAATGGTACTTTTGTCTCGTCACATATAAAAATTACTGTGTGATATACATCATCTTTTTCTAGTCATTTAAATAATGCTATACTCTGTCATACGCAACAATATTTTTTTAGTGATTTAAATTATACTACAGTCCGTTATACGTCACATTGTTTTCTAGTCATTTAAATTATGCTATGCTCTGTGATATGCCACATTGGTCTCTAGACATTTAAAGTAAACTTGTTTCTATCTATAATTGTATTATTTGATGATTTTTTTCTCTTTTCTTTTCTTTATGATGGATACTGTGCCTAGTCGTTTATGTATTCCTCGTTGTTCTGTATTTTTAAATATGCTAAGTATAATCAGTCCTATACACACACTATTTCTATAAATGTAGCAATATTTTTATGTTTTGTAGTCGTTAATTATTGTTCACATCTATTTGTAATATTATTGATTATAAAATTACTACATATTATTTAATTTATATATCAGGTATTCTTTGCATGCCCTTTTAATCTTGTATGAATCTTGATCACAATATATTAGATTTATATGCATGTATCTGACTACCTAAATAAAATCAATCAATCAATCAAGTTCGAGTTATAGATGTTTATCTTGTTTCAGTACAATCAGGTTATGTACATACTCTATTGCTTGTGCTGATTGAAAAAACGAGTTTCTCTAATGTTGGATTACATTAAATTTGCTTTCTTTATTCGGGATCTTCCAGTCATCTTCCTTTGTAAAATGAATACATCCTCCTTGGTGGATTGACTTTTTTCCGTCAAATCAGCGTGAACGCAGACAAGACCATCAATTAATATCTTACAGAGCGAATCAGCGTCAACGCAGGCAGACCATCAATTAATATCTCACACAGCGAATCAGCGTGAATGCAGGCAGACCATCAATTAATATCTCGCACAGCGAATCAGCGTGAACGCAGGCAGACCATCAATTAATATCTTACACAGCGAATCAGCGTAAACGCAGGCAGACCATCAATTAATATCTCACACAGCGAATCAGCATCAACGCAGGCAGACCATCAATTAATATCTTACACAACGAATCAGCGTGAACGCAGGCAGACCATCAATTAATATCTTACACAGCGAATCAGCCTGAACGCAGGCAGACCATCAATTAATATCTCACACAGCGAATCAGCCTGATCGAACGCAGGCAGACCATCAATTAATATCTCACACAGCGAATCAGCCTGATCGAACGCAGGCAGACCATCAATTAATATCTCACACAGCAAATCAGCGTGAACGCAGACAGACCATCAATTAATATCTCACACAGCGAATCAGCGTCAACGCAGGCAGACCATCAATTAATATCTCACACAGCGAATCAGCCTGATCGAACGCAGGCAGACCATCAATTAATATCTCACACAGCGAATCAGCGTGAACGCAGGCAGACCATCAATTAATATCTTACACAGCCATGTTATTATGTTCATGAGATGTAGCGACTAAATGCTCTGGTGACAGGGTTCTCAATGACCTTACAGACATGGTTACGCGATGAGTCCTTATGTTTATTATAGGAATATAAATGTAAATATTACCACAGGCAGTACATTGTGTTTTATTATAACACTATGGATCGCCATGTAATTCACGCTCACACGTGCGTGTTACAGATGACAATAAACAAAGATGGTAGTTGACGTGTGAAGTCAGCTTTTCAGCCTCGTCAACAGATAATCATCTTCTTCTCATCTGACCAGTTTGGTCCTTATTCAATGAAACTAAAACTCTCCAGTCGATATCTAATGAAGGTGACTTCAATAATGATACGAAGGACCATTGAAAGGATGTGCCCAACTGAAAAGAGAATACAAAACGTATGTATGTATGTATATATATATATATATATTATATATATATATATATATATTATACATATTTACAAGTGTGCGTAACAGTGAAATGCCATAGTAATGGTAATGGAAACTCACAGCTTTTGAAATAAATAGTAAAGTAACAATAATACCGGTAGATAACAAAATTGGATTG
Source organism: Sipunculus nudus (assembly GCA_026874595.1). Lineage (NCBI taxonomy): Eukaryota > Metazoa > Annelida > Sipuncula > Golfingiida > Sipunculidae > Sipunculus > Sipunculus nudus. Next base: position 44,866,645 of record CM049308.1, read on the forward strand.
TAAGAGAAATAGTAATAGAAGGCAGAGGGACAGTATAGCATATATTCCTTCATATCAGTACATACCTGGTATTTCCTTATAGTAACAGTATTTTATACTAATAATATTAATAGTATTTCCTACCAAGCCTCTATGCCGTACCAGAAGATAGCTACCAGGTGTGTGGCTGCCCGAACATCTGAACCAGCCTAGTGCTTCCCTGGACAGCACAGGGGTTCTTTTATCATTACGGAAACGTTACCGACAGGTACTGAACCGTTACCGACAAGTTCTCAAATATAGATCCATTCATGACCCTACTCGATTATTTAATACTTTCATTGTATACATCTTAATCCATGCAGGTTAATTTTTCAGTAACTTTTCGTTACTCTTCAGCAAACGTTTTAAAATTTTGTCTTGTTATATATTCAAAACCATGAGTGCAGCAATATTCTAGTACTTTTAAGTACATTTTCAGTAACTTTTGGTACTTATGGGTACTTTAAACTGTTTGTTTCGAGTTACCTATAAGTAATAAAATACAGGTACATTAATGATCTTTCTCGATTATTTCATACTTTTATTATATACACATGGTCATTTAGGTGTCCCTAAAGTTATGTCAAACCATTGACTATTCTAAAGGTGTATGAGCACATTTGTTTATGAGTAATCAGAAGGTTAACACAATTTCTGTCATTATTCTAGCAATATTTACAATTTAAAGCTAAGCTGACTGCGAGTCATTCGAGCTACAGCGATGGTCTTTAGTTGGTCGTCCGTCCGTTTTGAAACCGTCTGACCTACAAATCCGAAATTCAACATGCAGTTATAGATGTTCCTAATAAACCCTGTAAAACCAAAAACTGGGTGACTGCGAAATTTTTTTTAGGAAAAACCTCCATTTCACATTAAAAACGTATTGTTGCACTTCAAGATTGTCTAATATCAATAATATCAAAACCGCTGATTTTTTTTATATTTGTCATAAATGCTTAAGTAAGTTTCAGTGCTTGGAGCATAGTGCTCGATACAGCTAAGGTAGAGCAAGTTAGCTAAACGTTAAGCACGTTGGAGCATGGAGTTATTAATCCGAGTTTCAAGCCCTTGCCGGTCTCGGCACCCGGACGACGCTTGTGGGGGACCCAGTTGTTGTTGCTATTTTCTTTTTCACGGTTCGGTAGTTTCAGGTGTCGGCATTTTTAAACTAATTCACTACTCTTGTTCAATAAGAATACCGACTTTTGTGATGTAATATCCGGTATTTCTCTTCCAAACAGAGCTTACATTGATCCGAGGTGCGTTTCATTGTATTAAAGTTCTTTCGAAACACATTTGGACCCTAAAGAGAAGGAAAATAAAATATTCAACTACTTGGGAAATAATCCAACGCTCTAATACGGTAAATCTCTGTAAGTTTTCGGTACTTTTCTTGAAGTTTTCGGTATATTTTTGTAAGTTTTCGGTACTTTTCTGTTAGTTTTCGGTACATTTCTGTAAGTTTTCGGTACATTTATGTAAGTTTTCGGTACTTTTCTGTAAGTTTTCGGTACATTTCTGTAAGTTTTCGGTACATTTCTATAAGTTTTCGGTACATTCCCGGTAAGTTTTCGGTACTCTTCTGTAAGTTTTCGGTACTTTTCTGTAAGTTTTCGGTACTTTTCTGTTAGTTTTCGGTACATTTCTGTAAGTTTTCGGTACTTTCGGTAACTTTTCCGCATAATCAACCACCAGAGACCACAGACTTGACGGTTCAGGCCTCTGCTGTGCCAGTTCAACATTTTAATGATATGGCCTACTACGTCTTTTTCAAGGAAACGTATTTAGATATGTGTCGCTTTTTGTCACATTTAAATTCATTAATGATTTTTCTGTGGGCTTTTTTCGAAATCAAGCTTGTTTGAAGAAAGCTTTCTAAAATACTACCAGATTAATTGATTCATATCCTACACGTTGTGAGACATACATTCTGCTGCATCAAGAGATATATAGCAAGTAGGCATGCAGTAACCAATTTACCTGTAGCGCATACCGGGTGTTATTGTAGTATATACTTACTGATGCTGACCAGTGACATTAGGGACATGGAGCCAGCATGGCCAGCCTTCTCTGTTGTGTAAACAAATCCAAGGAGTCCAAGAGTTGTTCCCAGCCCGTGAAGTAACTGCAATAAATAAAATACACAGCACTATACCGGTCAAATTGTCATTGAAAAACATTTATAAACAATTATGAAAAGTCCTGTATAGTTTCTACAAGTTCAGATATAATTTACCAATGTGTTAGTAACATTGAAAAGGGTGAAAGGGGATTATGATGTAAAATCTCCTATGCTGAAAACGTGGTTGGAAGCGGAGGGGGGCATTGTTGTTTCTAGGTAGGGCAGTGAATTGAATCTCTGTGAGGGGTGCACATTTTATATTTCCATTTGCTGAAATTGTCCTTACCACGGTGGCTAGTATAAGACACAGAAAAAAAATATATTGGGATCTCGAGATAAAATTACACAGAAAAACATATATCTTAAGATTTCGAGATAAAATAACACGGAAAAGTTCACGGAGTTGTAACAACCATTCGAAGCTTAGGTGGCGTAATTCGAAACACAGTTAGAGGGACCCACTCCGGTATCAACATGCGGTGTATTGAAAATACATAATCCCTTGAACTTTTATAAAATATGCCAAAAAGAGCCCATCCCATGGTGTACAGGTCGTCCCTTTTGTTTACATCTACGTATATATAACCAGAGTAGGGCGCAAAAACGATCGCCGGTCGTAATTGAAAGACCTATATACATCAAGGACATCTGGTTGCAATTCAGACAAACCAGACTTTTGTATATAACAAAAGATTGCGTTGGTTTATATGCTTTTACCAACAACAACAAGGGATCTGTCAAAGTGCAATCAACCACCTGCAGTCAAATGTTTTTTCTTTATGTAAACATGGGCTCATGTACCTTGTGTACTGATAGCCTGTAGATAAAAAGCTTATATATATCAGTCATAGGAACCTTTATAAGAATCTGTCTTAGCATGGATTACGTTCAGTTCATTAAAACGTATGCAGAGTAAGCCGGAAATTAACATAAATTCAATAAATAAGGCATGCGGATGAATAGTATCTTCAAGAATAAAACAATGGCGGTTTGTAGAAACAATATAATGATGAACCATGATCGAGATCATTCAAAAACTTTCATTCATTGATTTATATTGTTTATGATTTAGATAGGTTGACTAAGGGTGCCTTTCCATACATGCGGATTTTCACCCGCGCGGGACCCGCGCGGGTCCCCGCATGCGAAGAGTCCCTTTCCATATGTGCGGGTCCCCGCATGCGGGTGACCCATTAGTTTGGATAAACGCATGCACTAATAATCATAATTTATAAAATTTTAGTGTAATATCTTAAGAAAATATTCGGTGTAAACATTTATACTAACTGATGAGGCAGATTGGAGCGGATTAATTTCGTATCTCATCAGCCAGGCTTAAATGGTGGCTATTTCCTGTCACACTCTAACTAGAGCTGGTCCCGGGCCGTATCTCAATGAAGAATGGTCGTATATTTTTTTAATGCAATTAAATAAGCTCTATCAGCTCCTTTTTCTTTTCAAATACAAGGACACATGCCTGCTACTGATATATACATGTAGCATCCGCATGCGGGCCCCCGCAGAAATCCAACACTGCTGGATCCGCATGCGGGACCCGCGCGGGTGCCCGCACGTATGGAAATGCGACAGTGATAACACACTTGTTGGATTTCAACCGTGCGGGACCCGCGCGGGTCCCGCGCGGGGGCCCGCATGTATGGAAAGGCACCCTAAAGGTAATCTGAGCTATAGTCATGGACCTTTGTCCGTTGTGTGTCCGTTCCTTAAAAGTTTTCTTTTGCTACAAGACGTGTATTATCTCATGTTACCAGCTCAGTTTGGCTGAATACAAAAGTTTCATTGCAGAACCATCCCGGCACACGCGATTGGTATATCATGTTATACCTCCAGTAGCCCGATGTGTTATACGTTGTTATGGTTGCGTGTGTGTGTGTGTGTGTGTGTGTGTGTGTGTGTGTGATAAACACAGTCTACGTTTGTCTTTTTACCGTATAACCAGACTCCGTAACCACAGGCCTGATCTTGCGGAATACTGAAACCATTAGAAGAAACGTGAAAGAAGAAACATGGAAGAATCATCGGTTGTAAGTCTGAAAAATCTTTATTTGTGAAATTGTGTGGCGTGCGCTCTATGTTTATATTCTGCGCCACTCATCGCATCCGGTGCAAGCTTTTCCCACTTTTGTACAGCAGTAAGCCAATACCGTAATATTTTAAAATAATTATCATAATGATCCGCCACAAGCAGTGCAAAACGGTTCTAGCTGAGCTTTCCATTGGTCGAAAGCCAAGTAAAGACAGCGCAAATTCCAATGCCGAACCAAAACATAAGCACAGTTATTGCTGCGTAATGGCGAATTACCTTACTTAGATGTATACAATCGGACTATAAAAATGTGTACTTACAGTTTAGGAAACGGACCCCGATATCGCTCATGGTCGCTGTTAATCTTTATTCAATTTTTACAATAATTCAACGAAATCAGTGTGTCACAGTGTTCACGCCACCAGTCAGTTTTATAGTGCTTGTTTTATAGAGTATTCAGATCTACCGGTTTAGTGGTTGGTTATAAATGTACACACACACACACACACACACACACACATATATATATATATATATAATATTTCTTTTCTTTATATTTTTACAATTTCTGAGGCCATATTAGCGTCAGACATTACAAAATGTTCAGTTGTTTCTAGAGCATCAGCAAACACAATTTGATTCTATGAATAAAATCTGAGGTAAGAAGGCTCTGAATTGATCAAAATGCTTACCTGTCACGGCTGTGTTGTTATGTTATATATTTATATTGAAACATTTTAACAAGTCTTAATTGTGATCTGTCGTATTTGGGATGAAGCTAAACTGGTCTTCAAGTGCAAAAAAAATGAACGGATAGGATAAACCAGTGAGAAAAAATAACAGCACAAAATCCATTGTGCCAGTGACCCTATTATTATTATTAAATTATTATTATTATTATTAAAAGGCTCACACATATAAGCATGAATGCATAAATACTCTGAATATAAACAACATTCATCAGACACTATACTGAAAAACACTGTTGTTACTGTGCTATGAATCGATTTAGCGAAAAATATGCAACTATACATCCTGGTGAGTAGTTAATGATTAGTTGAAGCTGTTTAATGCTAATGCACATCACACTCTTCTTCTTAAAATAAAATATGGACTCGTCTTGAAAAAGAAATTGCTCATAAATGAAATCTTTATTTAGTGCAACTCTGAGCATTGATATCTGTGACTCCAATTATGAGTTTGGCTTTAAATGTAAATTAAAAAGGAAATATTTCACCAAATGTTCAGTGCATTTTAGCGGCCTATGTACCGCGAGGATCATTAGATGAAAATAAATAGTCATTAGGAACAAATAGGTATTAAGTCTTTCCGTAAGTTCTATCCATGTGTAAATAAAATATCCATCGTCAAGAATATACTTTCAGATGTATATATTGCCCTCATGTTTAAACACTTACTCCTAGTGCGCTTTGTGCACTTCAAAATGTATCAGTATATGTTTAAGAAAACATCTGATACAAAATGTCCGCTAAACTGCACATTCATGCACCTTCATAAATAACTGACATAACACTGAAAACATAGGGTTGTCAAATCGACAACTTTAGGGTTGTCAAATGGGTGTACCTAAAACAACAACCCAGGTTGTCAAAATTTCAATTTGACAACCCTCTAGGGTTGAAAAAAGGGTTGCTGTGTTTGCTGTGACAACCTATTGGCTGTCATGGACCTGTCAGATTCACCCGTATTCACTTTCTCTTTCTCTCTCTCTCTCTCTCTCTCTCTCTCTCTCTCTCATATATATATATATATATATATATATATATATATATATATATATATATATATAGAAGGTAGTGTTACCCTCCGATGTAAAGTGCTCTATGGCCTACAGACTAGGCCAGAGCGGTATAACTCTGAAGAAAAACAACACTGTTAATTCACAACAGTCTGTTTCACGGGATGCGACCCGATCATCAGGTGAATGTGGTTAGAAATGCGTTTCCATAAATGTATACGCTTCTATGGTTCGTTTCATCCCCTTATTTCCGCCTTTTTTTTTTTTGCTATGAACATTTTTTATTAGAAACATTTCAAAGGAAACAATTATACTGTAGAGTAGAGGATTAAAGGACCTAATTTTCAACAAGGTACACAAAATAAATATCTATACCTTACACCTTATTTAAGAAAGAGAATTATTGTAAAATATGAGAAATCATTATACATTTTACAACTTATCAGACCCACTTATGGTGGTATAGGTCATTGGTCACATTCAAAAACAGCCTCAATTGACAGCTGCTGATTGGATGATATCATGTAAACACTAAAAAAATAACCATCGTGCCGATAAGAATTTTCAATGCGCACGACAGACTCTCATATCATATATAGTATAAAATCTACAATACGGCTGGTAACCGCAACCTTATCACAGCATAACTATCTGACAGTTGTAGATTCTTGGTGATTTACGTAAACTTATACTATACTTACAATTAAGACACAGTCAGTGTATATATATACTGGAAAAGCCGGGGCCGGGCTCAATACACAAATGTTCCTTGGCCAGCAACCATGGCAAGTTTCTTTATCAATCTGGTGGTATGTTTATTTCTGTTCACCGAGTGTGTTTTTTTGTTTTGTTTAATTTTCCCAACATCTATATTTTATCTGATACTAAATGTAATTATATTATGAACATTTAGAATATTTAGTTAAAGATATATTTGATAACGCACGACTGTCGAGCGGATAAGAAAACTCATCCGCACGACGGTCGTGCGGATAGACCCTATACCAAAAAGTTTGCCAAACGGGGGATTTATTGTAAAATTCTTAGTTTTCATATAAGATTGTCATTTTCATATGTGTAGCTTTTTAGGAAATTATTGAAAAATATAAACTTTTAAGAGAATTATCTACAAAAAACAGGTGGACAACAGGTGCATGGTGAAACAGAATATAGTGTAAATATTAAATAGATATGTATTCATTCAGAAAATTAGCATCTAACATGATACAGTTAGCACCATGAGAAAAAAGCTCACTCCAAGGGCCCAACGACTGAAATAGTATATGAAAACGAACCTGATGTTTCTTTCGGTAAATGTATTCTTTAGGGTTTTTCTCACTGACGTTTTTTTCACAGTCAAATACACATTTTACAAAAAATACACATGTGGGTTCATCAAAAGCATACATAGATCAGCTAGAACATGCATGAAATGAACCAACATAGGCTTTTACTGTATACTAATATGAATGTTTAGTAGGGATTTTTTTACGTTAGAAATGGTATATAATTGTGAAGTTTAGGGGTTTTTCGTAAAGCTATATATAGAACAGTTTATATATAGGGATTATGTTATCCATTTTAGTATATTTTACAGAAGAGACATTAATTTGCATAAAATAAGAGATATATAATGAATTGTCCATTAGTTTTGGAATAACAATGTGTTGTAAATCGACGTTTATCTGTTCGTCCGCCATAACGTTATTCAGTACATTGCTGTCGTCAGGATATAAAAATCGCAATTCGTGGCGTATCTCTGTTATCTTTCTCTTCAATATATACAAAAAAGGGTCTTTTAATGATAAATTACAATAAATATTTTGTATTTATTTTAATTTTAATTAGTAAAGGAATTATAAAATACCGTTTTGGGACGGCCAAGCTGTATGTCAATGAATGTCAGCCATGTTTTGATACGTGCAACTGAAAACGGCGGTGGTACTTAATATTCTATTTTACTCGGTAATACTATACGTACAACTATAGCTGAAATTACTTATTATCCATATATAGTATCATAGAATATGTAATTAATGTGTAACGTACCTAAATATGATTCAAACTAATCAATATCCATACATTTAATCCAATTTTTCCCGCTTATGTAGTGAAATGTTTACATCCTATGACATACCTTTTCAAACAATAGAAATACTTTTTTCATAAACTGCGTGGTCGAAAGTCATTATTATGCATATGCATACGACATTTGCTATTTCTATTCTTGCTTTATATATGTATTTACTTTAATATATTACCAATGATATTTGTAAAACACACACACACACACACACACACACACACATATATATATATATATATATATATATAATTAACCGCATATAAGCACATTTGTGTTATACTTTCAATATGTTATTACTCCTTATTGGCTTATTCTTACAATCAATGACCTCCAATAATATCAATATTGTTGTGAAGAATCACCGGACATTAGAGAGTAAGGGGGGGGGGGGGGGCGACTTTTGGCTTCGTCGGCTTACCGTTCCGTGACTAATCAAAACAACGCCGGTTTCCGGGTATCAATTCAAACCTCACGAACAGGAGATCTTTTAAGGTTAGAGGGACCTATTTCCAGGCCCTATATATAATCATATAAGGTGCACATGTTGGGGGCACTGGGAAATTGCTTTGCATCAAGTAATTAGAACAATGTTTGGCATCATGTGATACATCAAAATCATGCTCACCTCCTGCACTTTAATTTTGCTCCAGGAAAACAGGGGGTTGAGTATCTAATTTTCGCGGTATATGACCGAAAGCGACAGCTTCTAAAACAAGCCATTAGATGTCGCCACCTCTCAAGACATTTCCCAGAAACACATAAACAACTTTAAATCCCTTCCAGCATAAGCAAAAAAAGGCCAACCCTGTTATTTTTTTTTAATTTCACCTGTCACCCACCTGCTATAAATATTGTATGCACCCTGAAATATTTTTTCAGTGAAATTGTCTGCTGCCCTGCAATATTTAATGCCCGCTCACTCTTGACGCCACAAAATGGGCAAACCCTGACTGGATCAGGAAATAGGTCGCTCTAACCTTAAGACCTTACACGCCAAGGTTACGCGCTCTCTAGTACCAAAAATTTAAAAGAGACGCCGCGGATAAATCGGACACCGCGCTAAACGGCGATACTCAGTGCCGGAATTGACAATTATATCAACTGACGCCGACAGCTGGCATAGATGCCATTAAAAGCACAAAATGTATGGTTTTACGGGAAAAGATTGTCAAATCTTTTATTTGATCAGTTTTTCTACCAAAGGTAACTCGTGGATGCACCAACTCCGAGAATGTGCCTGGCAACGTGCCAGACGCAGTGGCGTCAATTTGTCTTCAAGGTTGGAGGGGGGATGACTCGCAACTTTTTTCAAACACACACACACACAAACACACACTGTATATATATATACATGTATATATATATTTTTAAATATATATTTATATATATTTATATATATACCTTTTTTATTGTCTGTGTGAAACATTTAAATAAATTACAATTAACTATAAGGTTTTCGAAAATAAGGTATTCTGTTCCCAGAATATGTTAATTCCAAATCAGGTTTAGATATAAAATATTCAGAAATTGAACTAAAATGCATAATTCTGATTATGATATATTTCATTTCCAATATATAAATATTATTCTCTGAATTTCAGGGTGGGATGAATAAATGTATCATCCCCCCTTGCAAAAAAGTACCCCCCCCCCCCCTAATATTGACGGCCCTGGCCAGACGGTTTGTCACAGAAAGGCTGTTTATACTGACCGCACAAATTAGCAAATTAAATGTTTTAAGTTGAGTTTTGTATAAAGTAACAATAAAAACCAACAATCTAGATTAACTGCCGAAATAATGTATGTATTTTCCCAGTATATAATCAGTCATATAATTATTTCAGAAATACATTGAAGACTACGCTTATTGTGCTATTACTTCTTTTATAAGTCTGATGCATGGGAAAATGCCGGCGGTTATAGTTTTACCCTATATAAATAAAAAGTGATTATTTAAATGCAAAAATGCAAGTTAACATGATTTATATACAATAAAATAATAACATATAAGTGTAAACTTTTAATATTTGTAAATTTTTAGTAAACGGTTTCAAGCCAAATACTATTGTATGTAATGATTTTATTACATATCTATAGCAATAAACTATATCTTATCTTATAATTAAAAAGGCTTAGTTGCATTCAAGCAACTCTAAATGCCGATCTATATACACATTATGACCTAGTGTACTATGAATTATATACAGCTGATTTACCGTGAAAATAACTCCAAATATCATAACAATTATTATCTTTACTAAAGCAGCAATGTGCCGTTGTTTATCCTTCAAAGAACTCCTTAAAATTATTGCAAGTTCCAATGGTACCGAGTGTCCGATATTACCCGGGTGGCCAAAACGGAACCCGGGTAATATTGGACACTTCCACAAATTACAGAAAATATAAAAAATATCTTTCATTTTAGTCAAGCAAAATGCTACATATGAAAAATAAACGGTCTGACTGTGATATAAACTGATAAACAGGTCGTGACATCGTTTCTGACTGTCAAAACTTGACCTAGCTTTGGGTTCAAGCCGATCACGTGCGTCATGCCAGAACTCTTCATGACGGCTGAGGCCGGTCATTGGTTCCGTGGTAGCCGTGTTAAACCAATAAAAAATGAGATTTTATTTATTTCGGCTTTATTTCATGGAAAATGACAAAAACAAAGCATAAGCTTTAATTTGTCGCATGCTGTCGGTCGGGATAATCAATAATGATCAATTCCTGGGGATTTATGGGCAAGTGTCCGATATTACCCAGGTGTCCAATAATTTCCGGGTTTACTCTACTGTTTATTGTGGATTTATAAGAAACAATAATACTAAATATAATGAGGTAATGAGGTTTTAATAAAAGATGTTATTAAAAATAATACAAATATTTCTTGTTTTTACCTAGTAAAAGAGGCGTATAACTTGTAAATATGTGCTTGCATGAATGCTCTAGTTTACCTGACGACGCACAACGTCATGAAATTAACGATGTTATGGCGGAATACCAAATTTTCCACTGCATATGTCCAATTTTCAAGGTGCTTTTATAAAAAATGCGTGTATATATAAAATAAATAACACTAATTTTTGCATCGTTATGCAGATATATTAATTATTATTATTATATAATTACTTCAAAGATATTGTCAAAAGGCTGTGAAATATGGCTTTACAAAACCCCCCTTAAATACACAATTACCTGAGAAAAATATAGTAAAAAATAAGGGTCACTTCTTGACTTTTTTTCTGACGTGTTACGCGACGTTTTTAACAAAAATACCAAAAGTGGGTTCACTTTTCACGAGCTAAGATGTGGAAATCCACAAAAATAAAAATATTGGTTCACTGGTTGAGTGTTCAATACGCATTGAACCCACATTTTTCTGCATAAAAATGAGGGTTCAATTGTTGTTTGCACTATACCGTAATTTAATTTATATGTTGGTTGTAACATTTGGTACTAACCTATGCTTTAGACTATACGGTAAGAAAACCCTACAAATTTTAATGTGATAAAAGAAAACAATAAAGTCAGATTTCTACCTACCAGTATGAAAACCGTGATTGACTGTGTGGTGAGATCCGTCCTCTTGATGATAGTGAGATGAACAAGGTCAATTGTGACTGCACCGAGCACAAAAACCAGAAATAATATAGATAAATAAACATATGCATCTTTTTTTGTAACTGCCTGAAGACTAAACTTAATTTCCCTTAATGAAATTGCCATTGGGCAATGGGCAGCCGCTCTCCGTGAACATTTTCGGTGTTGCAGAAAGCTTTGAGTGTCTTTCGGACTACTACCATATAGAAATCGCCATTATGAGTCGCAAGGAGGCCGTTAAAGTGACGTCACACAATGATGACGTCATACCATGTTTGCGCTCGATCACATTCACGTGACGTCACGGATGTTCGGAGAATAAGGTAAGGTCGAAGGTTGATTGTAGAGAGTGCCTCGATCAAGGAGGTCTACACAAAGTCTTGATTATTTCCAAATTCGTCTTCCTGGTACCAACTTATACGACCTGATGTCGCTCCATTTTGAAGGGCCTTCCACTCGGAACACCTCACCTCGTGTTCGCTTGTGTTTTCGACGGAAACTAAGGATGTAGGTAAGGATGTATCTATGGTCATGCACAGGCAATATAATAAAACCAAATGTAATAAAATTCGGCAAACAAAAAGGGGATGATCATTGAAAAAAAGGCCACAAGATTAAGAAGAAACAAAAAGGTTGCAAAATATGAATGTTAGTTTTTGTAATACAGTTTTACATCTCATATTAGGCGATTGTATCAGCATTAGTATAAAAATGTGTGATGATATTTAAAATTAAGAGAATAACTGCCAAGTTTCAATGGGCACCCCACCTTGGAACAGACTATATACCATTTTTTTCAGCCTACATCCACCCCAGAAGCGGATCGAGGGGAGGGCTGTCCATTCAGGGGTCCGGACCCCCCCCCCCCCCCCCCTTCAAGCGCTGCAACCTTTTTTTTAAGGGTTTCCGACCAATTTTTTAGGCCTGGAACCCCAACCCCCCTTTCCGGAACAGGTGACTCTTTTTAGGTTTTGTCATTAGTCCTCCGGCGTTGGACCCCTCCTTTTCCTAAATCCTGGATCCGCCCCTGCTCCCCACAAAGTTTTCTTTCAGTCCGCACCATCCCGCCACGCATGTTTAAAGTTCAAGATGTCGACAATATTTTTTTTCTGCACAAATATGCATCAGTCAAGCTTATAAACTGTGACCTTCTGATGATTCGAATTAAAAATATATTTTAATTATGTTGAACCAACTATTTAAACATAAGTTAAGAAAATGTTTAAAAAGTTGTTTAATAGGCGCTACATAGTGCCAACTGTAGACATGCAGTGTCTAACACAAGCAGTCATGCCCGTGCTCATCTCTAATTCATATGTATAAGACCTCAGTCTACAACATCATGTACGTTTTTACAAAAGTATGGCCAGCTGTCACTGCATAGAAAGTTTGTCTCAATTTTAGATTACAAATTAATGATGATATGTTTTGTATAATCAATTGACTTTACACCTACTACAGAGAGCGCAGATCTCCTCAAAAGCAGCTCATTAACCCCCTTATGGCATTGTCAGAAAAGCAGCATTTTTCTATTAAAAATCCTGGATCGGGATCACCCCCAAAATTTAATTAAATTGTTCCTTGTATCATTTCCGAGCTATCCTGAAAATTTGTTTATCAAAATCTATTAATGTTTTTTGTGTTATATTGCAAACAGAAGAACAACACATCAACGCCGGGCAAAAACATCACCCCTGCCTTTGGCGGTTATAATGCGTATTATGATGTTTTTATATTTTGAAATGTAAGCCCTGCGTGTCATATAACATGACCAGGGAAAAGGTAGTCCGCCGCATTGTTGTCTTTCGAGTGATTAGACAGCGTGGTCAAAAGATTTGTTTTTGCGAGAACGGAACATATATACCTATATCGATATACAGGTACTGTTTATAGTATATTTAAGTATAAACCCTCTCTTGACGCTGTTTTGTTTACGTCGGTGGGAAACGTTTCCTTGACACCGAACTCTACCGAACTACTTCTTAACCAAATATGGCTGCGTCGTTGATGTGTTGTTCAGAAGAAAATTGTGAAAATGGGTGGGTTTGGCTAGGTCTTTGGTTGGTTGTGAACAGAATCTGATTGCTAGATTGCACTTTCACGCTTCTTGGTCATAAACAAAATGGCGTCTATGAGATGAAAAAACTAGAATATCAGCTGAAGCTGACAAAAGCCCTCAGCCAAAAGAATAGTGTTTATGGGCAGTGACAGTAACAAGTACGAAGTATATGTTCTCACGTGGATGTATATCTGTACATGTCTCAGTTATAAATTTAAACTGGAGAGGTATGTACCATGTTTAATAACAATCCACCAAATGCTTCCTGTGAAATAAGCTCCTAAGTTTTACTCTATTCTAAGTTATGTGACCTTGAAAAGTAGGTCAAGGTCACCAATCCTTGAACATTACCAAGATTTTGTAAACATGCATTAGCACTGAAGAAATGAAGTTAATGTGTTAAATACCTTTGGTGACATCCCGCTCACAAGGCCAAAGTTGAAAAATCCAGGAAAAATTAATTAAAAATCAGAAATTGTAAGTGGCGTCCCCTTACTTGTGCAGCAGGTACAGACCATCAGTCCTAATGTTCATAGTGAGTTTTGTAAAAATCAACCCAGTGGTTCCTGAGATATAAGCTTCTTAGTGTTTTCCTATAATCGGCTCTAAAAAGTAGAAAAATAGGTCAAGGTCACCCATCTTCGAACGATTTTGTCAATATACATCTTCACCCCGGAGAAATAAAATTCTTACGGTGAATCCTTTTAGAGATATCCCGCTCATAAGGTAAAAGTTAACGGACGCCGGACGGACGGACGGACGAACGGACGGACAGCTTGGGTGACGACAATAGCCCATCAGCCTATGGGCTGAGGGCTAAAAAATCCGTGTCAATATTTTTAGGGCTTCTTAGAAATTCTCCCTTGTACAGTGAGACCTGGAAAATGAAACATGAGCCACTTACAGTGAGACCTGGAATGTGCAACATGATAAACGTACAGTTTGACTTAGAAAATTAAACATGACCACATACAATTTTAACTTGGAGAGTGAAACATGACCCCTGTACAATGAGATCTGGAATGTGAAACATGACAAACGGACAATGAGACTTGGAGAGTGAAACTTGATAAACGTATAGTGAGACCTTGAAATTGAAACATAACCTTTGTACAGTGAGACCTGGAAAGTGTAACATGAACTTTGCACAGTGAGACCTGGAAAGTAAAACATGACCTTTATACAGTGAGACTTGGAAAGTGGAACATGAACCTTGTACAGTGAGACTTGGAGAAAGAAACATGACCCACGAACAGTGAGACTTGGAAAGTAAAGCATGACCCTTTTAAAATGAGACCTGGAAAGTGTACATGACCCACATACAGTGAGACCTGGAAGTGAAACATGACACGTACAATGAGAATTAGAAAGTGCAAAATGACCCACGTACAGTAAGACCTGTACAAGTGAAACATATCCTATGTACATTGAGAATTGAATAGTGAAACATGACCCATGTAAAGTGATCATTAGATAGTGAAACATGTGTTACGGGGTGCACGTAAAAGCGTACCGAACTGTCTCGCTAGTGAAGCTTGCTTTGCTAGCGAAGCGGTTGGAACGCCGGACGTGCGCAACCGACATGGGTTCGAATCCCGGTTCTGCCCAGTATTTTCCCCTGAGCAATTTGTTTTCGTAACAAAATGGGGGCTTGTCCAACGTGACGGTAAACTTTGTTGCCCAGGGAATAAGCTCACCAAAGTGTGACTCCTTGGATTATTAGTCTATTTCTGATAACAGAACGCTCATAAGAGGGGGTGTGTTACGGGGTGACATAAAGGCGGACCGAACTGTCTCGCTGGTGAAGCTTGCTTTGCTAGCGAAGCAGTTGGTTCGCCGGACTTGTGCGCCACCAACATGGGTTCGAATCTGGGATCGGCCCAGTATTTTCCCCTGAGCAATTCGTCTTCGTAACAAAATAGGGGCTCGTCCAACGTGACAATTAACTTTGTGGCCCAGGAAATAAGCTCACAAAAGTATGACTACTGGGATAATTAGTCTTGATTTGATAGCAGAAGGCTCCTAAGAGGTGGTGTGTTACGGGGTGCACATAAAAGCGGACCGAACTGTCTCGCTAGTGAAGCTCGTTTGCTAGCGAAGAGGTTGGTACGCCGGACATGTGCGCCATCGACATAAGTGCGAATCCCGGATCGGCCCAATATTTTCCCCTGAACAATTTGTCTTCCTAACACATTACCCACGTGCAATGAGACCTGGAAAGTAAAACATGACCCTTATAAAATGAGAACTGGAAAGTGTACATGACCCACTTACAGTGAGACGTGGAAAGTAAACATGACCCGTACAGTGAGATTTGGAAAAGTGAAACATGACCAACGAACAGGGAGACCTCGAAAGTAAATAATGACCCATGTACGATGAGAATTGGAAATTGAAACATGAACCACGTACAGTGAGACCTGGAGAAGTGAAACATGACCCACAAACAGTGAGACCTCCAGAAGTGAAACATGACCCACTAACAATGAGAACTGAATTGTGAAACATGACATATGTAAAGTGATCATTAGATAGTGAAACAAAACCCATGTACAATGAAACAGGAAACAGGTGAATGCACATGAAAGCAGATGATCTAAATTGAGGAGTGGAAGCCCTATACTTGGCTTTTGTAGAAGCTCTGATGTCAACATTCCTTTGCCTTTGATAAGAATTTATCTGCGAGCGTTGTCAAGTCAGGCGAGACTATGGTGAAATATTTGTTACGTTCCGATTTACCGAAAATAATGAATCGCTCATTGTTTGACCCATCTTTTTCCAATCTGAATAAGAGATGAGCGCACGTATATGAATACATGAAAATGACGCATTGCTCATTCTTTTTGTCCAATCTGCTTCTGTTCTGAATGTGAGATCAGCGTACGCTACTGAATAATTATTGGATTTTACACCAGACACCGCAGCCCGTTGCAAAGTATTAGCAGCAGCATTGACCTTGGTTGGCTGTCGTCTGCTGCAAGTAGCTGCTTAACGATCGACCCGGGGAGCGTGTGTTCTTATAAAGCAGTTCGCCAGATCTCAAGGCTCTGGAGTTTAAAGAACGACCGTTTAAAGACATCAGGTAGGTGTTTTAGCAGGTGAGGAAGCATGTTAAAATCAGAGGGTGAGATGAAAAGCGAGCGGGGGCTCCATGTGTAACGAGGTACACGTCGCGTGTAAAAGACAATGACCTCCAGATACTGAGGTTTTATTGATTATTCAACTTACCTACATATTCTCTCCAAAACATAAAGACGCATTTGCCCAAAATCTCATACCTATAATAATACATGGCGTATGTACAATACAGCTAGGCCAAGGGTACCTGTGGTGATGCATGTTCTAATGTGGTATGCCTTTCTTTTAACAAACCATTTGTGACCAAAACGAATGTAAAAATACAGATTTATTAAACAAAAAATATCTGTATCAGAATATATTTTAGGACGAAAGGCCCTGCAAGGTAGTCTCTCGGTACCTGTATTAAATCTCTTGGTGAATGTGCATTAGTGATTTACATAAATTACTGCCTACCGACACATATAACGTCCATTTATAAGTCATTTGCACCAAATTATTCCACAAACAGTCAAGATGATTTGTCATACAAATGTCTGAACTGGTCATATGGGTTAATTATCTGCTTACTTTGCAAACTGAATATGCCCATAAATAAAATGACCCCTGGGTTCTGACGCTCAGCTAGATTTCGTGACACTTCTGGTAAAAAATGTAATATACTTAGGGTCTGGTTAATTTCTAGGAGAGGGACATTTTTAACATGTTTTCCGGGGAAGTTTGACTCTCTCAACAAATTTAAGTTCGAACCACAACGTTTAATACAGATGTACGATTAAAATAAATCTTCATGAAATGTGGGGAATATTTCTTGATATCGCAAATCAAAGAGACCAAATAATAATGGCCAGACAAAATAAATCAATCTCTAGATTGATCCCTAGAAACTGTGCCGAATGTGAGTGCATCATCACGGTCATCTTTAAACTGGTAAGAAGGTTCGTTCAATGGCGCCCCATAAAGACGGAGGTGGGACCCAGGCAGACATATAGTGGACTTTTACGTCGTTAAAGTTATGTTAAGACTGGAACATTTCAGCAAAAGGACGCACATATTCGAAAATTGTAGGATTTATTTATTTGGTGGTGGAAACACAGGCCTTGGCAACCGAATATTTTTAATTTTAATTTACCTGATAGTTAGTATATTTACTCTTATACTTTGTAATGGCTGAACAGAATATAATTTCATACAATTGCAAAATGGTATGTCCAGTATAGCTTCTATGTGTCTGAGCTGCTCAATGACCCCACTACTCCGTTCTAGGCTTATCAGAACACTGGTTGTTTTAATGACAATCTACACTTTCTCAAAATCATCAGTAGCAATTACGACCACCAACGGACCGTGATTAAGTGGTCGCATTTTCGAGATGGTCTGATTAAAAGAAATCAAAAATTAAGACCGTGGTAAAGTGGTCGTCATATTAAGCCGGTTCCTAAACCGAAGCAGTCGTTAGACGAAGATTTAATATATATATATATATATATATATATATATATATATATATATACAGTGGAACCCCGCCTTGCGACCACCCCGCAATTGCGACCACCCCCACAAATACGACCACTTCTCTTGGTCCCAAATATATGATGCAGGTAATTAACAGTCTCACAAATACGACCGTCCCCAAATTACGACCACTTTGGTCAGTCCCAAGGTGGTCGTAATTGTGGGGTTCCACTGTATATATATATATATATATATATATATATATATATATATATATATATATATACGTGCACAATCGTGTTCAGTCGCACTTTGTTCCTGAATTCTATAAAACTTTCACAATAGGAAATTTAAATAAAATTAATTTTGCAATAAATAAGAATTAGTTATCAGAATGAAACCAAAAACTCGGTAATCACAGTGAACAAGGCTTTATAGAGAAACCACGTTCTCTGTAATGTTGTAGGTCATGCGTTGAAAATATATGAACAATAATACTCCCATCATCTCATGTAGTTCTTGTTAGTCAGTTACGAATGTCTGTGTGTTATAAGTGCGTGTTTGTTGCTTGCCGGAAATCTTTGATTTCTGCAAGCATGTTCGTCAGTGGCGTATGTCTGTGTTTGTGTGTTTGCAACAACTCTACAGGCCACAATTTTGCAGCAACCGCTTTGAAACTTACATAGATGATGGAAACCAAATGTCCTGAACCCCAATTGCTATTGGTCAAAATAGGTCACAGGTCAAAGTCATCCACAAACATCAAAACCATTTTTTCTCCATATCTTTGTAACAAATGGTCGTATCTTCTTCATTCATTGCTCATTTTCTTCGTCATTCCAAGGTGTTTCTTCTGGTGTGAAGCTGCCTCTAATTTGTTGTAAACATGGTTACGCTTTTTTTTTGGGGGGGGGGGGGGGGGGGAGAAAACTCATAATTTTAAAAAATAAAAGGTCTAATTTTTCTAACTTTGTCAGTTTTAATGCTAGAGAGGTCTATTTTTTTCATGAGGTAGAGCTCAATTAGTACTGCAAGTTTTAGTTTAAGTCTGGCAATACCTCATACAATATATCATGAAACGAGATCTTTCGAGATATATCACTTAGTGATACCCTAGACGCCACTTGTATTTAGTAATCATCTTAAAACTGATATAACTTATGTCCTGCACCAATATCTCGAAATTTTTGGAATATGACCGCTAGGTGGCGCTGCACTCGAAACACTACAACATAGCTTATTTTACCATATCTCCAAAATTATAAACCTTTCTTACATAAACTATAGCTGATTTTGTTCCTCTATGCGTTCTTTAATTTATACGATTTTTAAGTCATCTATTATCTCACATGTTTCACTGTGTCGGTATGTATGTCTGTTTATCAGTTATCCTCAATTTCGCCTGTTTGCTGGTTCTTTAGTCAGACATATGGCATCTTTGCAACAGTTTAGAAACTTGACATCTTATGTTGTACATTAATACCTCGAAAGCAATTTTCGTTTTTGGAAAATAGCAATTTGGGGGCGCTGTTCTTGGAACACTACTACATATCTTTTCTTTTACATATCTCCAAAGTTATAAAGCTTACCTACTAAAACTATGGCTCATTTTCTTCCTGTCTGTCTTTTACGTGACCTGGTTTAGTCACCTGCCCTCCACTTTGTGTCACTTTGTCAGTATGTCTGTCTATGTGTCAATTGTCCTCAATTTCGCCTGCTTGCTGGTTCTTGCGTCTTACATATAGCATTCTACAGGCCACTGTTTTGCATGAATCCTTTCGAAACTGGTACATCTTATGTCTCACACTAATATCTCAAAAGTGATTTTTTTTCAGGATATGGCCGCTAGAGGGCGCTGCACTAGAACCTCTACAACATATAATTTTTGGTCATATCTCCAAAACTTTAAACCTTAATTACAAAACTAGAGCTTATTTTCTTCCTCTGAGTCTTCCTCATAACCTGATCAAGTCATTTGGTTTCAACTTTTTTTCACTCTGTCAGTATTTCTGTCTGTTTGTCAGTTGTCCTAAATTTCGCCTGCTTGTTGGTTTTTGCGCTCGACATAAAGCATTCTGCAGGCCATTGTTTTGCAGGAATCACACATTTCGTATATCGGAACAATTTCTGGCAGCCGTATGTGTATTATTTTAATAGGTCATAGTCCAAAGTGATTAACATATTTCAAAATAATATTTTGCTCATAACTTTGTCAATATTGACCCCCTATCATACAAACCATGGCTCATTTTCTTCCTCTTCGTCTTCTCCATCCTCTGGTTTAGTCACCTGCCCTCCATTTTATGTCACTTTGTCAATATGATCTACAGTAATCTGTAACTTACACATATTTGTTGTATCTGGCTTTATATATGACTACCATATAGAAAGTTTAATATTATATTATAGCGCCATCTAGTGGGAATATTTATAACAATTATTTGGAATACTCTGTATAACGAGTCTGTATGACGGGAAGTGACGTCACAGGCATGGTGGCAACAAGGACATTTTAAATCAAGCTCGTGTTGTGTTTTTTATCTACCGCCATCCTGTTCTAATATACAATATTTAATGGCGACGAGTGTAAGCTAGGGTAGAAGAATAGAAATGGCGTTCATTGCTCCACCAAACGTCTTTTTAGACACACCAGGGAAACCATCCTGTTCCTGGGAAATTTGTAAAAGGTGCTTCCTAAATTACATGATGGCGTCGGGTGCCAAGGACCGGAAACCGGAACGAAAGAAAGGAGTCTTATTGGTAATGGTGTAGTTTCGGGTTTGTTTTAAAAAGGCTTATATTACGATATTAAACGCAAATTATAAACAAAAGTTATATTCTTTAATATAGGGGAGATGTAGAGTTTTAGAAAAATAAGGGTTATATAATGAAAGGTGGTCTTGTTTGAGAGTCATTATGGCTTTATAAAGTCGACTTTATTGACTCAAATTTTGATCGTCCGCCATGACGTTATGCATGACGCTCATGACGTCGCCATGAAAACAACATATATTTGAGCAATTTATGTCATTATATATAAACTATATTGGTTATTAAACTATATATACCTTATTCTTATATAAGTATACATTTCTTCTTATTATAGAACCACACAAATGTGGAAATAATGCGTTAACAATTGGTTATATAGGCCTTTTATAAAAAAAAAACCCTAAATTACACCATTACCGTCTTATTACATTACTTGGGTACGGAAGGTCAACGCATATATATTATTCGCTGCCGGAGATTCCTGTCGTGGTTGATGCGAGTAAGACAAAAAGGGAATTTTTTAATGTGTATGATAATTCATTGGCTGTCCTTGATAAACATTTTAAATCAGATGAGCGCGTGTTGGCTGCTCGGATTAAATTTCAACAACGGCACCAGTTTCCGCCGGAGACTGTAGACGAATATGTCACGGCTCTAAGGAAAGCTGTAACCTCTTGCGGCTTCCCAGCCGATTTAGAGGAAGAGTTAATTCATAATCGAGTTGTTCCCCATGGTAGTGCAAAACATCAAGAGCGAGCCATGTATGAAAAGGACATTTCATTGAATCGTATACTATGTATTGCCAGGCAGCAGGAGCAGGCTGCCAGAGCTTTAAAAATCATTAGGTCTGATGGTCTATCTAGTGCTTCAGTACAATATATTAGAAATAGCCACAGTCAAAACGGGCATAGACAGTCTCGTGGTCACAGTCTCAGTAATGCTAACAGTAATAGGTCTTAGGGCCACGGTGACAACAGGGGACAGAAAACTGAACATAAACAAGTGGCCCATAGGCCATGACGCTCAGCTGAATTCAAGGAGCCTTGAACAATGGGCAAAAAGACTCTCAGAGTCAAAATCATGAATTTTGCCAATAGCCCTTAGATATAGGTTACAGTGACCTTAACCTTCATGCAGCTGCTACCATTTATGCCCTCCTGATTAATTAAGTGTTAAAATCAAGTTCTTTCACACAGCTTGTAGTTAACCATGACCTTATTTCAATTTTCCAAGGATATTTTTTATGGAACTCTAAGGATGTCAAGTAAGAAGATTCTAGGTCCAACATTCATGATTTGAGCCCTCCTGTTAATGGACAACTGCCTAATTTGAAGTTCTAAAAATAGACATAAAAATGTGTAAAAAAAAAAAAAATCAAAACTAGAATGGCTCTGTTTGTGCAGTGCAAAACAGATATGTGTCTTCCCCCCCCCCCCTTGGGTCATCCCAAACCATTAGGGGTAAAATATGCAATATCTCAAAACAAAGAATCTAGATCTCAGCAGATTAGACCTTGAAAGTCAAGGTCACCGCTTTTCAAACTCTGATGACATTTTGGCAGAAAGAACTAGTGTATCAAATTTGAAGAAAAATCTTCACTATTTACAAAGTTATTGGGGTCACCATTACCCTAGAATTGCAAAAAAATTGACCTTGAAGATCAAGGTCAAGGTCACAGGATTTTTTATCACGTCCAAGATTTTGGTAGGAACAATGAGTGTTGCAAATTTTGGAGGAAAATATGTAGCCAACTACACCCTGCCAGCAGCTGGGGGTATCAGTTACCACTGCAGCACACACAGCCTGTGGCTCAGGCATTAAGTGACCAAGATATGTGCTGTAGTAACTGCTGTGCTTAATGTACTACTATTGTAACTACATATGCAAGTGGATATGGCATATCTGCCATGGGGTTTTGAACCAGATCCAGCAGGGAAAGGAATGTATCATAGCCTGTGCATCTTGAACACTGACTGAGACAGAGAGAAGGTATTCAGTAGGTGAAAGGGAAGTTTGAACCTGTGTTTGGGCTTGTGAGAGATGGTATACATATTTGTGGGGCAGACATTTCACTTTAAGAACTGATAACAGTGCTTTAACAACTCTTTTGTCAGCTAAGGGGTCGGGTAGATAACCAATGTGGTTAGCTAGGTGGAATGATAGATTGCTCGCTTTTGATTGTAGCATTTAATACCATTCTGCATGGGTCCTCGAGAGCTGAACAGTGGCGGATCGAGAGGGGGGCGCCCGCGGCGCGCGCCCCCCGGTCGAGCTGAAACATCTCTAATTTCGTTTATTTCTTTTCCCATTTTTTCGTAATTTATTTTCATTTTACACAATTCCTCTTAATTCCCTAGAAATAAGATTATCAAATTATCCACATTTCTTATGCAGATATTAATGAAGAGCTTTGTGATTGAGTCCATATTATAAGGTAGCATCCAAATATTTCTATAACGAGTGTCTCTGTTATAACACTCTGCTGGGTCATACCACCGAGGAACCCCGAAATTGCATTCGCCTGTGAGTGAGGCACGGCCTTTCCAGTAGCCTAAGGAAAAGCCGGTAAAAAAATGATATAGAACATTTTAACAATTATTTTATCACGAGAATTACTTTGGAAAGATTATGATATTTTGCAAGTTATAAACATAGAATGTTGATTTCAATGGTGAAAATGCAAATCTATGTATATATAACTTGCAAAATATAATCTTTCAAAAGCAATTCTCGTGGTAAAATAATTGTTAAAAGTATTCAAGGAGAATGTTGATGTCAATGATGAAAATGCACATCTACTTTCCAGTTAATATCCTTATTTTGAGGAAATATAAATATGAAAGCCGGCCACATGTAAATATACCCCCGAGAGAAAATCCTCATACTTTATGTGACAGGTACCTCAAAATGTCCTCTTTACATTGCACATTAAAAAAACCCTAAATTTCCCCATAGCCTCCCCAATATACCTGTAATTAACTTTAAGGGATACATTGTGAAAATAGATGAAATGAAAAAATAATTATATATATATATATATATATATATATATATATATATATATATATATATATATTAGTGGTGGGGGTCAGTTCCTTTTTCATAATCGATCATCGGTTTGGGCAAACCGATCGATGATCGATTATCAATCGGTTCAGACAAATTTAGAGAAATATGCAATTAATTGAAACTGTACTCGCTTAACCCAGCCCGTATGTCTTAGTAATTCTACCTTATGAAAAAAAGTCTTTGCCTTTTTTATATTTTCCTGATATTACTCAGCTATGCTATTCAAAGTTTCATTTTAATTAATTATATAATCAAGAACTGAACCACAGTCCAGGACATCTACTTGCTGGCCCTCATGAATACTCCCGCATATCATTTTAACTTCACCACCAGCAAGGACTTTCATTTTATAACAATTATGACGACCGCCGATATTCATACTGGTTTCACAGGCCCGCCAGGAAAATTACATACCTATATATTTGTTGGTAAAAATTTAAAAAAAATTGAAAGCTAAATATATAATTACTTATGCGGCAGCGGCACCTGGCATCAGTTGAAGAGAATATATTTCTAAGAGAATCTCGCAAAACTGGCATAGACCTCGAAAATATTGGAGCATTTTAACACCATATCGCCCATATTTTGCAATGAACGTCTCGTTAGAATACTCTCCGCTAATTTTGCAGCTCCCTGCCAGTTCACAGAGGTTTAAAAAGTCCTACGTTCTCTCATCTACCGTCTCATACTCAGTTAGATACGGAGGTTATTTGGGAACACATTATATGAAGCGCGGAATGTTGTAAAAAATGGAAGAATAATTTTTGCCTATAACATAAAGACATTCTGAAAAAAAAAACAATCATGAGTATGATGTAATCGATAGTTGCCTTTGGTAATCGAGCGCTTGAAAGTGGCAGCAAACCGACTGACTTTCGAAAAAACTCGATGATCGGTCCACCACTAGTATGTATGTATATTAAATTTACAAAAAAAAATTAAGAACTTAGATTTAATAATACCCATCAGCCACCAACCAAATATTAGCGCCCCTCTGTTCCCGAATTTCTGGATCCGCCACTGCTGAATGTGGCTGATTGCCTGTCTAGGCTACTTTTGTCAGACACTGAAGAGACGGATATTGAGGATGAAGCTAGTTTGTTACTAGTAGCACAAATTGCAGATAGTGCAGTCACATTATCAGAGCTACAGTCGGCTACATCTGAAGACCCTATACTAGCCAAGGTGTTAAAGTTGGTACAGGAAGGTTGGCCTAAGAAATGTAAAGTAGACAGGGACTTGTTACCCTATCTCAAAATAAGGGAAGAACTAACTGTGATGAAAGGTATTTTGATGAAAAGTGAGCGGTTGATTGCTCCTGCCAGCCTCCAAAGAAGTTAGTCTGTATGGCACATGAGGTTCACCAAGGTATGACACGTACAAAACAGAGACTAAGAGAATATTATTGGTGAACAGGTATGGATAAACATATGGAGGCTTCAATACATACATGTCAGATTTGTAATGCAAGTGACAAGACCGCCAAAACATACACTGCAGCCATGCGCCAATACAGTTTTCAGGTGAACCATGGAAAAAAATTACTATTGATATTGTGGGCCCTATGGATACATTACCCCGTCACAAACTATGACTCATTTTTTCCTCCTTGTCTTCTCCATGACATGTTCTAGTGAACGGCCCTACATTTTTTGTCACTGTGTCAGTATGTCTGTCTGTTTGTCAGATGTCCTCAATTTCGCCTTCTTGCTGGTTCCTGCGTCTTACATATAGCATTCTACAGGCCACAGTTTTCAGGAATCACTTTGTAACTTGCACATAGCATGTATTGCGACGATTTCTTGGAGCTGTTTGTGAATTTTAATAGGTCGAATTTCAAGGTCAAGGTTACCAAAACACGTCAATATCTTATTTCCTTCATATTTTTGTCAATATTGGTCCTTTCTATACAAACTATGGCTCATTTTCTTTTTCCCTTCTCATTTCTTACTAATTTGACTGTCTAGTTTCTCAAGTTGACAGAGTAACAGATGTAAGAGAGACCACGGAATTAAACGTATATGTGTCTTATCTTCACCTGTAAGCCTATTAGAATGCAAATTCGAACGGAATCTGACCATCAAGTTCTTCAGAAATTTCGCTTAAATTTTTTTAAAATTTCAATGCGACTGGTCTTTTAAATAAGATGTGTAAATCGCTATATAATTACTGCAAATACATGATCAAACATTTACTGCATAGACTGCCATGGAATTTACTATGCAAGCTCATCTTGAGAAGCATCATAGGAGATACTAGACTGGGCGCGACCTTAATTTTTTAAATCTTTTGTGCAAGTTTAATAGTAATTGTGAGAGTGACAAGTAGCAGTCATGTGACAGTAATATATATATATATATATATATATATATATATATATATATATATATATATATATATCATTATAGTTCTGCCGTTATGTATTTTGCTCTTTATCATGAAATTGTTCTAATGTACATCATTAACACCCTTGGAAGTCTTAGCATGTAACGTTTTTAAAAGGCTCGGCCAATCACAGCTCAGCAAATGTAAAGAATTGTTTAAGTTCACCACGGTAGGTCAATTTTGTGCCAATATTCATAAATAAAACGTTTCTCAAGGGCTACGTCATGGACGTCTTTGTAATTTTTAAGCTCAGCTGACTGAAAGTCATCTGAGCTATAGCGACCACTCTTTGTCCGGCGTCCGTCCGTCCGTCCGTCCGTTAACCAGGCACAAATCGTAACCGCTGGTTCTGGAATCTTCTAACTTCACATCTAGGGACGTCTATGAAAAATCTTCTTGGAAACCAGAAATCAGGTCTCTGTTACCCATAAACTCTGTGCTATGGGGCTCCAAAGTACCCCCCCCCCCGAATAATGGAAAATTTGATACAAAAGCTCAAGTATCTGAACAACTAATGCATTGATCACCATGATTCTTTGCATGGATATTAAACAAGGGGTGTTTCATATGTTTCTGCTGTCGCGTGGCGCAACCTGCATTTTTCGATTTTTTTACGAATTTTTTTCTCTATTTTTGAGACCTAAAAAGATGCGGTCATATGTTAACAGGGCACAAATCTTAACGACTGAACTTAGAATCTTTTATCTTATTATGCAGGGAGGCCTATTAAAAGTCTCTTGGAAACCTGAAATTAGGTCACAGTTACCCATATCCAAAGTATCCCGTAGAATAATGGAAAATTTGATACAAAAACTCAAGTATCTGATCAACTATTACATTGATCACCATGATTCTTTGCACGTATATTGATAATTGAATGTGTCATTAGTTTCTGTAGACTGGTGGCGCCACCTGTATATTTCTCGATTTTTAACGATTTTTTTCCCTATTTTTGAGACCTTAAAATATGCGGTCGCCTGTTAATAGGGCATAAATCGTAACGAATGGACCTAGAATCATCTATCTTATTATGCAGGAAGCCCATAAAAAGTCTCTTGAAAATCTGAAAATAGGTCACAGTTACTCATATCCTTTAAGCTATGGGGCTCCAAAGTATCCCGCAGAATAATGAAAAATTTGATACAAAAACTCAAGTATCTGATCAACTATTGCATTGATCACCATGATTCTTTGCACGTATATTGATAATTGAATGTTTCATTAGTTTCTGTAGACTGGTGGCGCCACCTGTTTCCCTCGATTTTTTAAATATTTTTTTTTTCTCTATTTTTGAGTTTTTAAAAGATGCGGTCATGTGTTTACAGGGCATAAATCGCAACAACTGAACCTAGAATCTTCTATCTTGACATGCAGGGAGGCCCATTAAAGGTCTTCTTGTAAACCTGAAATTAGGTCTCAGTTACCCATATCCTCTGAAGTATGCTTAAGTTGAATGGGGATATCATCTACAAAATTTGGCATTGATGAAATTCCTTTTGTGAATGTTTACCTAGTAAGCTGAGCGTCATGACCCTAAGGTCACTTGTTATGTTTTGGATTGGAAAGATATGAGAAAAGTGGCGCCATCTGTAATGATGTAAAGAAATAAAACGTGAGTGTAGCCTGTAATAAACAATACAAGAAATAAAACGTGAGGGTAGCCTATGATAAACGATACAAGAAATATAACGTGACAAGCCTGTAACAAAAGACACAAGAAAAAAACGTGAGAGAAGCCTGTAATAAACGATACAAGAAAAAAAAACGTGAGAGAAGCCTGTAATAAACGATACAAGAAATAAAATGCGAGAGAAGCCTGTAATAAACGATACAAGAAATAAAATGTGAGAGAAGCCTGTAATAAACGATATAAGAAATAAAATGCGAGAGAAGCCTGAAATAAACGATATAAGAAATAAAATGTGACAGAAGCCTGTAATAAACGATACAAAAAATAAAATGTGAGAGAAGCCTGTAATAAACGATAGAAGAAATAAAATGTGAGAGAAGCCTGTAATAAACGATAGAAGAAATAAAATGTGAGCGAAGCCTGTATTGAACGATATAAGAAATAAAATGTGAGAGAAGCCTGTGATAAACGACTGTGAATAACGTGCCACAGAGAATAAAGTGTTTAAATTATATATTATAAATTAAATATATAAAAATGTTTATAAAAAAAAATCAAGGACATAACCATTTCAGCTTTTAGAAACGATCTGAAAATAAGACAAAAATGGCTTAATATTTGACACATTTGACACCTTTTATATATTTATTATATACATAGCTATACAGCCTGTATATAAACCAGTAAGAGCTAAACGTGCGTAAAAAAACGGATGGTCATAGTTGCTCCTCTACGAGGCCGGGGGATTTAACTGAACGTAAATTGAGTCAACATATTTTTAAAATGGCATTCCTGAAAAAATTCGGTCAGTCAGTCAGTCGCACAGGTTGTTGAATTCGTTACACAAATAACAAGAAGACTGCAGCCATCAGTCTAATATTTCTAGGATGTTGCTGGTAAATTTTGGGATGTTGATTTTAATATTTCTCGGATGTCGATGGCAATATGTCTATTATATATTTATATTCTCAGCTTTTGCTTTTAATTTTTTTTTTCGGATTTTTTTTTCTTTTAATTTCTCGGATGTTGATGGTAATATTTCTTGGATGTTAATAGTAAAATTTGTCGGAAGTTGATTGCAGTATTTTTCGGATGTTAAGTTAAATATATTTCGGATGTTAATTTAAATATTTCTGGGAAGTTGATTTAAATATTTCTCGGATGTTTATTTTAATATTTCTCGGATGTTGATTTTAATATTTCTCGGATGATGATAGTAATATATCTCGGATGTTGATAGTAATATTTCTAGGATGTTGATAGTAATATTTCTAGGATGTTGATAGTATTATTTGTCGGTTGTTGATTTTAATATTTCTCGGATGTAGATGGTAATATTTATCGGTTGTTGATGGTATTTTTTCTCGTAAGTTAATGGTTATATTTCTTGGATGTTGATAGAAGTTTGTAATAATATTTCCAGGATGTTGTTGATAATATTTCTTGGAGGTTTACGGTAATATTTCTAGGATGTTGATGGTAATATTTCTCAGAGGTTGATGGTGATATTTCTAGGAGGTTGATGGTACTATTTCTCGGAGGTTGATGATAATATTAATCGGTTGTTAATGGTATTATTTCTCGTAAGTTAATAGTTATATTTCATGGATATTGATAGAAGTTGATAATATTTCTATGAATGTTGTTGATTATATTTCTAGGAGGTCTACGGTAATATTTCTAGGATGTTGATGGTAATATTTCTCAGAGGTTGATGGTGATATTTCTAGGAGGTTGATGGTACTATTTCTCGGATGTTGATGGTAATATTTATCGGTTGTTAATGGTATTATTTCTCGTAAGTTAATAGCTATATTTCCTGGATGTTGATGGAAGTTGATTATATTTCTATGAATGTTGTTGATAATATTTCTCGGATGTTGATGGAACTATTTCTCGGATGGTGTTGGTAATATTTCTCGGGTGTTGATGATAATTTATTTTAGGATATTGATGGTACTATTTCCAGGATGTTGATGATATCATTTATAGGATATCGATGGTAAGATTTTTCGGACTCCCTTCTTTATTTTTTGACAATCCGTGCTGACATGTCAGGGTACAAAGGTTTATAAATTCCAACCTGATTGAGTCCTGCAGGGTTCTCAAAGTTGCATATACGCGGGGAACTGTCTGTTTTCAAGACTAATATCTTATCCCTTTGCTACCATTTCGCACAGCCCGGCACAACCAGCACTGAGCATTCATTCTTCTTGCTACCATAATGCTCGACCAGAGCAATCAATAGGCGTCTCCTGCTATCAGACTTGTAGGATCGCATTTTTTGGGTTACCATTAAACTAGTGCCATTGTTAGCAAAAGGTTGCTAAGGTATTTCAACTGGCTGTAACCATATCACAGACATCACAAATGCCACCTATGACAAGCACTTACTGGACTGAAGCAAGCATGCCCGAAGGGTTAAAGGGTTACCCATATCACGATTATTTCATATGTCACATGTCGCAAGAACCTTCTTGAGTTTCCATGCCCGAAGGGTTAGGGTTTACCATCTTACGGGCATATCATATGTCACGTGTCGCAAAAGTTCATTTATAACGAAAGAATTTTACGAGATCACCGGAGCCTTGCACCCGCGCTATTGTTGCGGGTGTTCCTTAATCACTCGAGTACAGGAGTATCGTATCTAATTACATCAAAGCGTGTTCCTGAAACACTCCAGTGCTCGAGTTTCGTGTATCATCACGTCAAAGCGTGTACCGAGCTAAAGCTTCGTGAGCTTCGTTCGGAGCTTCGTTTATTTGTTGTGGAATGCGGTGTGATAAAATATGACAGAAATTGGTTGGTATGAACGCAATCTCTCCACTTTTTTGAGTGCTTCTTTACTACCTGAACAACCTTCCCTGCTAGTTTGTTACCCAACTGATGGTAAGGAAAAACGTTCATATGTCGAATACCATTGTTGAAAAAGAAAATTTCAAACTCTTGACTTAGCAAACGACGGTCTGTTGTCCAGGACCATGAAACTGGGTAATCCAGGCAATGGTGCACTTGATGCCGGGGTGACCCGTGTGGTGATACGGGGCCGTTGGAGTGACCAACAAACAGCGAAAACGAGAAGGTAAATAAGAGGCGGACTAGTTTATTTAGATCTGTAAACGAGTGTATACACTTGAAGTAACCTATATCGTGGTGCCGTACGGAGATTAACTCCCGCTCATTAATATGACAATTAATTACACATGAAATACATTAAAACATTTAGATATTGTACTCTAAAATAAATTTACATTTCCTTGGTTAACATGTTTATAAAGGTCTCTCTGTGAGGAGACTACAGTACTCGCGCAATAATGTTATTGACTTAAAATAGTGCGGGTTCCTCCCTGCTTATGGAGATATTACTATAAGAAAGTATTGTTGCAATAAAATCGAGATTGAAAGCAAACAACTAAAACGTGGGGTTGCAGATATTGGTAGAATAATCTAATTTATCTTTTAAACAGAAAACTGTCAAAACTATTTCTGTTTTTGGCAGCGTTTTTGTGTAATCAGACACAAAACCGCTCTAAATACGTTCACTTCAGCCCTGACCGATGAAGCGGACGGACGTATAGTGGGGCGGCGCAGTAAGTTTCGGCAACGGTTCCTTATTCTTTGATGATCTATAGTTATTTTCGAGAAATGTATTCAGATTATGATACTATTATATACTATGTTATCAACTTCAAAATCCATATAAACCAGAAATTTCCACAACAAGCGCTATTTACATGAAATTATTCCCCGATTCAGAATACCACTTGATAAGAGCCCCCCCCCCCCCCCCCCCCCCCCCCCCAGGGAAACAATAAGATTAGTGCCAGCTGATTTTGAGTGAGTAAACACTACTCCGGCAATCTTAACATCATTTGAATAGCGAGTTACGTTTAGCGAGTTACGTTTAGCAATATTACAAACAGTAATATCTGAATTATTTACATGAGTAAAGATAAAGTGGTTTTGTTGGAATATCCTTACTGTGTTGTTAACCAAGAGACGAGATCAAATAGTAATAAATTAAGGGATATTTTATAATTAAAACAGATACCACCTATTCTAGCCGACTGGAACAGGCTTTGCGTCTAAGTTGGTAAGTTCTCATTTTAAGAATAAAACTATTTAAAAAAAAAGAGAATAATTTAACGGGCTAAACAGTAAATTTCCCCCAACAGTGCTATTACGGGGTTCCGTAATAAGCGAAATAGGGGCTTGAATTAGTTCCAGGTTCGTCCGCCAGATGGCAGCACTATTACCAGATGACCGTATTTCTCTCAATGTTTAAAGACAATTTTGATATTGAGTGCTCAATGTAGAATATTATTTAAATGGGCAATAATAATACTCCGTTTAATTTATTTAGAGAGTTCCAAACAGTTTGCCCAGAGCTGAAGAGCCTTATTGTCTACGGACGTGAGCCAGCGGGGTTTTTAAACGTGGTCCTGTTCATAAGGTACATATATTTATCTCGTATCTTCGTATCTTTCCTAGGTATACAATTCAAACAATTATTACTCGTTACTCTAAATTCATGTTAATTTAAAGAACAAGGCATAAGTTAATATCGCACTTCTATCTGACTGCCTACACGTACAAAGATAACAGTGTGAGCCTACCTGTAAACGAAGTGCATACACTTCACAGCAACCTATCGTGGTGCCGTTCGGAGATGAACTGGATCTAGCAGTCTCTCCATACGACACCTCGGCCCCAGGAGTGACGTCACTTGTTTCTAAAACCTGTCTTAACAAGTTGTAGAATTATTTACCGGTAGGCCAAGGAAAAAACAGAGATACAATGAAACGTGTGAACACGTGAGACGCGGTTAACTAAAACTAAATTTACATGAACAAAACAAACGCCAGGTCATGGCTCGTGTCGTACTATCAATACAGTACACATGACCAGCACACAGATGTTTATATGTAACGCTAAATGATGTCCACACGTACATATACATGAAGGTGATAAATGTATACAAACAAAGGGGAGCCCCCAAGTTTATCAGTGAATATACATACGAGCATATACATTATTACGACCGGTTTAGTGCTGTTATAATAGAACAATACCATGATGCCAATAAGATGATATTGATACAATAACACAAATATTTTACCCTTGTTATGCAGACAAATGGATTTAAAATTAGATTTGATTATTTCTTCCCAGGTTTGTCCAGAGAAGCATGAAACACTAGAAAAGCAGGGACCAGATTGAACCAAATAAATGGGGGGGGGGGGGGGGGGGGGTAAAAGGTCAACCGCACCTAATGGGGGTTAGACTGGCATCGAAAACCATCAGAATAATTTTCCCCTTGGTATGGTCCTGCGTGGTCTACATGCATCCGGCTCCATGGTGATATCAGTGTGTGTCTTCACTGGAGTACGTATCTTTAAAGGGGGTGGAAGCCTTGCAATTTAATCCCCATATGAATAAGTCACACCTGAAGGGCCGCCCAGACTCATTGAAAATATATTATAATCAGAATCTGTATATGTAATAATATGGAATTGCAGTCGAGAGGCGCAGTACTGGGCGCTGCCATGACAGCTTCTGCAGCCGTGAACTGCCCCGTGATAAGGCGAGATAACACGGGACTATGACGCGGTGGGAACCCAAACACTGTCACTTCCGGTGCACGTGTATTACTTAAAGCCTTGTCAAATCCTTCAAATTATCTACTACAAAATCAAAGATGCCTCAGTGTCAAGCGGTCGATTATTCCAACCGTCGAGTGAACACTACGAGGATTTCTTTCTTCATGATCCCCAATTGCCGCAGAGACCCAAGTAAACGGGAATTAGCTCAAAAAGGCTCCACAACATCGGCAGTGGGCGTGGCAACTCGGTGCCATGCAGTGGTCACCCATCCTTTCGGCAAGGGCTGGGGTTTCTGCATGGGAAATTTTACTCAAGACTACCTAACAAATACAGCACTAACGACGGACAAGAAGAGTATCAGATGTTAACAGCTGAGGCATGATGCAATAACAGCATTGTTTGGGTACAAGATCCAAGATGTGGACAGAGGTCCTGACCTCGCCCGGCCGTCAAGCGGACGAGAGTAAAAGCAGGCAAGTGCCGTCACGTCTCTTAACAGTTAACAAGATCTCGACAGTAACTGAAACTTTTTATGTTTATCATGTTTTTTAGACATTTAAAAATTAGAATTGAATGAGGCTTTTTTATCAAATTTCCTGACAATTTGCACACGCTGCGGTCATATTTTCACCTTATGTTCCCATCATCGCCCACGTCAGCCGCTCGGGGGGGGGGGGGATTATTCTTTCGCGGTCCTTTTGCAAAAAATGAGAAATAATTCTGTACTCTTGAAAAGGTGAAAAATTATCTGAACAATTATTAAAGGGAAGGACAGATATCTGGGAAGTCTTAGAATATTTCTTGTTAACATGAACATTTGTCAAATGTCGATTAGTATCAAACTCGACACTCGGTTTTTTTAAAGGATTGACTGGCAGGAGTCAGAAACTTGGTCTGCTCCCCAGATCAAACATACTTTTTATTATTTACAATTTTTACACAGGTGAACATTATTTTGTATTGATTTTTTATTAATTAAATAATATACATGTATAAATACAATCACTATTTTTTACCTCTCCTCAGTGTCATTTTCTTTATGTAAGTACATAAAAACTGTATTTTAATGTTACTTATGACATGCACACAATATCAATATTATAAATATATATATATACACGCACAAATAAAATTATAGTTTACCGTCTTATAATACTGAGAGTAGACTTTCTCAATATAAATATATAAATGTTGTATATTCATGTAACTTCTGACACACAGACAAACATATTTAAATAATAACATTGATTGGTAGATCAGAAAAAATATCACTGAATGTAACACTATTCTGTGGTTAATGGTTATAATATTATTTTTATTGCAGGGCTTCCCCCACTTCTTTGAAACCAGGGTACTTGTCATCTGGATCTGGATCAGGCTGCAGCACTTCTTGATGGCAGAGTGATTCTGTTTGCCCTGCCCAGATATTGCCAATGTGTATCCAGGCTGGCGGTTGTCTGAAAGCCATTCGCCTAATCTGCCTGGAACAAATACAGCACAGTGATTACAGATTTGCAATTTTGAATGTGAAAATAAGATGTATTATAAATATGAATGTGAAATGTGTTCATTTATTTGCTGTCCAGGTCAACATCTTTTATGTTTCTGTGAGAGGTTTCTACATTTTGTCACATGCCTTATTTTACTGGCAACTTTTTAAAGTTTTAATAAATG
This sequence comes from Sipunculus nudus, assembly GCA_026874595.1. Classification (NCBI taxonomy): domain Eukaryota; kingdom Metazoa; phylum Annelida; class Sipuncula; order Golfingiida; family Sipunculidae; genus Sipunculus; species Sipunculus nudus. Next base: position 44,902,008 of record CM049308.1, read on the forward strand.
TATGAATACAAGAAAACTGCAAGACTATTATTAAAGTTAATTTGTATATGGCTATGAGCTTCACTGCTTTATTCACCTTTTCATGCTTGTGAGAATCTTTTTATCAAGTTTGCAGCTGCATGAATGAAGAAGCTTATCTCATAAAGTTATGAATACTCATTTTAAGTATGGTATACATAATATACGACAAATTTCATTTGCGGTAGTATCATAGTTAAACTTGAATGGGACAATATAATAAAAAAAATATTTATTTACATGCATACAATGATACAATACATTACCGGTATATCCATAGTTGCACAAATAATTTTTAAAAAGTAAAAAGGGAAGACAGAAGGTGTGAAAGGGCCAAATATAAAGATATAAAATATATGCAGGAGTAAAGTACTGACGATCGTACGCATATCGTAATTATTATTGTTTCATTTGAAAGTCCTTCTGGTCTTACCTGTTACTATTAGTCATTATGCAAGGTAGCCATCTCCTTTCAACTTTCGATATTAGGTGTCTGGAAAATCACGTCCGAAGCACCGCCTCCGACAGACAAAGTAAAGCTGGCAGGTTAGATGACACAATCGGTTTCGGCCAAGTCAGACGCGCGGACACCTCTCTAAGCTCTGTAGCACACGCGTGACCTCCTGGTCGGCATTGCGTCGGTAACAAGTGACTGCGTCGAGACCATGAATCCAAGGCATGACAATCCCGCCCAGTGTTTTCATCCTCGTCCGACGATGATTTTTTGTCATTTTGCAGTACTCGTTCATACGGAGCCCCGTTGGGGACACGACTTATCATTTTGTGCGCACGACTTATTATTTCGTGCGCACAACTTATTATTTTGTGCGCACGACTTATTACTTCGTTCGCACGACTTATTATTTTGTGCGCACAACTTATTACACACGAGTTTATAAGTGGTGGAAACGAGGTATTATCTGAATTTTGTCCGTCAATGCACAGGCGCATATGGAACAATACTATATACATCCAGTGGGGGAATTCCTGTCACTATTTTATATATATATATATATATATATATATATATATATATATATATATATATATATGAGACAAAGTCAAAATACACAGCAAAGTTATCTTGATGTACATCGCAGGTTTGTTTAACTATATATTGCTAAGATAATAATTATTGTCCAGGAGTTCTATAGTAAATAGCTGACACGTCAGCATGTTTCTTGTTTCAAGACCAGCCACACTTACAGTAGCTGGTCATTCAATTACCAGCATTAAGATCGAAGGCCACGACCGACCGTCTCTTATGAGCATAACGGTATGCTGTAAAAGAATTGGTCACACAGACAGACAGACATCTTTTCATATTACCATGCATGTGAGGTCATGGAGACATAAATATGACAATGGAGGTAGCTCAGGAGAAAAGTGTATATAATTTTAATCAGATCATGAGATGTTGTTATGATATTGATATCAAACATTGTAGAATGATACATTTTGTATCGATGGTGTAAATCAAGGTCTTATACAAATTCAGGCCCAGATGTTTAACATTTTCATTTTTTTATCACACAGGCTAAATGTAACTTTGTTATACTTGTGAAACTAGGTCATGGGACTATTATTTGTATCCCCAGAGAAAGTCGGGATACTATGGTTTAAGCACGGTCGCGCCTCCGCCGCCGCCGAGGGGGATTTTGTTTGGACGCGATAACTCAGAAATATTTTACGGATCTTTACCAAACTATGGGTGAGAGGACGAAGCCTGTTCAAAATGGGGTCATGACCTTTGATAGGAGGGTGACCTTGACCTTGAATAGGGCCTTTTTGGGGGGGGGGATATCACACAAATTCTAAAATATCTCAAGAAATCATGCATAGATTGATCCAAAATTCAACTTGACCGAAGATCTTGGATAGTGTTGTCATATACCGGAAACTGGTGGCGCTACCTGTTATCCTTTTCTTGTTTTCATGGCGTTTAATACACCCATCATTGCCAGTTAACAGTACTGTGAGCATTATAAGTAAAAAACTAATGAACAGAATTCTTTTATATTATGAATATACATAGACATGGGTTATTGGATGATGTATATTTAAATTGGGGTCATGACCTTTCCTTTGAGAGTGGCCTTGACCTAGAATATTGTCATATATGGTGAAAATCACATAAAATCATGAATGCCTCAATAAGGTATGCATGGATTGGTCCAAAAATCAACTTGACCGAAGATCTTGGATGGTGTTGTCATGTACCGGACACTTGTGGCGCCACCTTTTATCCTTTTCTTGTTTTCGTGCCGTTTAATACCCCTATCATTGCCACTTAACAGTACTGTGAGCATTATAAGTCAATAACTAATGGACAGAATTCTTTCATGTTATGCATATACATAGTGTTACAGGTGCCCTTTTTATTGTGTGACACGGGCGTAACTCGTGTTGTAGCGCTCTTGCCTGGCCGCGTGTTGCACTCTCGGTTTAATCCGTACTGGTTGAACTCTCGTTGTCATGCTAGCTTTGGGCTTTCTCGCCTGGTCGAGCCGGGGCGAGCTCACGTGTGGACCCTGGTATGTCGAGACACAGCGATGTTTTTCTTGATGATTCCTGTAACGCGTGTTTACTGTGTATTATGTTAGATCCTTTAGACTGTTCGAGAAGTGGAAAATTCTCGGCTTAGGGCGAGAAGTTATAAATAGGGGGCTGTGTTTTAAAGGAGAGAGAGAGGTGAGAGAATATTCCAGCGGAAACAGACGTGCGTATGTCAGTTTGTGGGACCTGTCCGATTATCCACAGTAATTTCATGGATTCTGCTATTACTAACTCTATACAATTTATAGCTGCCTGCCTCAAATTTACTTTCTGGATTGTTACAAGAGCTTTACATTGGACTGTTATTCTCCGAGAGAGTTTGTGTGGACTTTTCATCCGGCTTATACATTTCAAAGGACTTTTCGCTGTGGCAGTGGTGGTATCCAGGTACTGTGTTCTTTGTTTATTTTACTGTTTGATTGTATTGATTTATTGTTATACTGTTGTTATACTGTATAATTGTATTGATTAAGTGTATTGTAATGTTAGGGTTGCTTTAAGAATAAATTATAGTTATTTGTTAACAAAAAACCACTGACTTCTTAATTCATTCCCCTAGACATTTCACGCTGCCTACTGTTACAGAATCTGATTTTTTTATCTCCTTGACAAAATTAATGCTCATCACGCATACGTGATCTGTTGATATTAGGTTCCGTAACAAGAGACATGGGTTATGGAAATGATGTAGATTTAAATTTGGGTCAAGGCCTTCCCTATGAGAGTGGCCTTGACCTTGAATATTGAATCATAAATATCTCAATAAGGGATGCATGGATTGGTCCTAAAAACAAATTGACCGAAGATCTTGGATAGCTTTGTCTTCTGCGGAAGACAGGTGGCGCCACCTTCTGTCCTTTTCTTGTTTTCGGGCCTTTTAATTCTCATCATTGCCACTTGACAGTACTGTGAGCATTATGTCTAAAACTAATGGACAGATTGGGCTGAAATTATGCATGTCCTTTGATCTTGGATACCTTCATCTTGTATTCAAAGTACATATGCTTAGGGTAAAAATTGCTTATATCTCCGGAGTGGTTCTGAGGAGTGATTTGACCTATTGGCCTGAAAGTGTGCATATCCATATATCTTGGACTCCTCCATCTTTTTCTCAAGACTGGTTGTGCCATCTGCAATCGTTTTTTCGTGGCGTCCATCTGCACATGTGCTTTGGGTGAAAATTGCTCATATCTCCGGATTGGTTCAAGGTATTGGTCTGAAATTTGGCATGTCCATCCATCTTGGAAAGTTTTTTTTCGTAAACCAGACACTAGGCGCCACCTACCTTCCCGTTTCCGTAAAATAAATTAATGCTCTTTTGTGAGGAGTGATTTGACCTATTGGCCTGAAATAATGCATATCCATAGATTCATAGATCAATGGGCAACAAAGCATTGCCTCAGCAAAACCGAAAGTCAACTGATATGAGGAGAATCATTGTAGAATAACTTCAGCAGAGAAACACTGTTCTTGTAAACAATTTTAAAAACAGTTGGATCATGGATCAGGATACTGAAGTGCATGATGTTAGCTGAGCCAATGAAATCAAAATGAAATACAGTATTTGTTGACTCGGATTGCGAAATAAACAATTATGTGGGAATTACGCAACATATAAATAAACAAGGCATTAAAAACAACACTATAAATGATAATTTGTAAAGAACATTCAAAATAGTCTTAATAAAATAGCCTAAGATAACTCGGAGGGTCACTGTTTGTCCGGGTACAAATCAATATGTATGCGCCTATGCCAATTGGCCAAAAGATAGTCCAGTCTTTTAACGAAATACTGACGCCGTCGTGATACTCTTAAGGTGTGAGGTCGGTTTTCTACACCCTGAGGATCCAATATCCCCAAGTTCCCCAACTGTCTCCTTTTTTGACAGGCTTTTTTTTTATATATCCAATGGTAAACATGCATAATTGCTCTATGTCTCTCAGCGAGAACTACAATTTCCTTAAATTTGAAACCTAAATTTAAAGTAAAATTACACACACGCACACACGAATATATATATATATATAATATACCTATATATATATGTATATATATATATACCTATATATATATATATATATATATATATATATATATATATATATATTAGCAATTTTAATGCCAGATACACAGCCACATAACCACTTTATCTACAATAAAAGGCAAATACCCACATTTTATATGATACTTGGAAACTTAAGTCGACTGCTACAGAGTCATATTCATGCGTCTGTGCCTTCACGTAGACAATTGACACAATATCCGCACATGACTAATAAACTTGTGCGCATGATATAATAAGTTGCGTGCACGAAAAAATAAGTCGTGCGCACAAAATAATAAGTCGTGCGCACGAAATGATAAGTCGTGCGCACAAAATAATAAGTCGTGCGCACAAGTTAAAAAGTCGTGCGCACGAGATAAATATTTTTTTACTCATGTCCCTAACGGGGCTCCGTACGTTCACACTGTCATATATCTGGCTCGTCAAATACGGTTGAATTTCGCTGAGATCGCGCGTTGTTTACCAAGTGGCCATGCTGCTTTCCCAGTATGACCTTCACCCTAACCTCCGCGCAGAAACCACTGCTGCGCAAGCAGATGGCACACAACTGACCAGCCTCCCTGCTGGAGGTTACAGCCCTGAAGCCAATCACTGTGCTGCTACAGTAGGGTTCCCGTTTCGTCAGCAGTGCTGGGCCGAGCAAGCCAACATGGCAGCGCCCATGGGCCTTGTTTTTTCTCATTTGACCTTTAATTACTGGACTAACTGTGATCATATAGCGCGTATGGCATCCCTGTGTACGATGTTCATGGATGGATTAATTGAATTAAGCAGGTTCAGATTTAAGGCTTCCACCCCCTTTAAGAAGAAAAAGCTCATGCTTAAATTTGTCTCTATAAGCGTCTGCAATATCCGTAATGTTGTGAACCCCCTCCCAGTTGAGTGCAAACTCTTCCAACCACGGCCTAACAAACTTGAACCAGAGCCCGGTTCAAGGGCTAGGTCAATTTCGAACATCTATGACCTTGATGCACTTTTCCAGGTCACAGCATCGATAATGCTAAAATGAATTTTACGCAATAACTCGAAAAGAACACTGTCACTAAACTTGTAGCATTGACGTACTTCATGAAGGGCTAGGTAAAGTTCGAATATGGGCGACCTTGATGCAGTTCTCAAGGTCACACGGATAATCTTGGTGGGTGACATGGACCCATCTAAGAATTTATACAAAACCTTAATCCAGCTTTTTCCACAACAGGCAAGGGACATACTAGAACTGTTCCACAGATCAACTTGTTATCTTGTCGTTTTGAGATTCTTTATCTCACGGATCCCCAGCGTCGACGGTGCTGTGCTGGTCTGCCAGACTTCCAGATGTAGGTCTGCGACTCTGAGCCTCACCAAGTTAAATTTACGTAACGTATTATCAGCGCTGCACGCGCCAAAAGAAATAACACTGGCAGTGTTACCTGTGATGCCCTAACAGTGGGGTGGCAATTTTAACAATCCTTTTGATACATCACATATTGACATTATTGGAAAACCCTGCAATTCCCTCAGTTTTAACTTGCACATGGAATGACCGATGGCCCCGATTAAATGCCTTTGGCTTTACAGTACATTACCACTCAAATTATACGCTACTGTGCACTGGGGATTAAAAATACGCTTACTTCTCGAAACATCGAGTTAATTTTTTTTTAAATGAAGTCTTAAACGAACCCTCCTTTAAAAGAATCTACTAGTTTTTACAAAATCTGTATTAATACTGTGAGATAAAAGTCAAAAGTCTTAAGTATTAAGAAAGAGACAAGCGAGAACAATTTACACCCCTTCAACCCCAACCTTTCGATGGCACCCTTAATGGGCCTTATATCTGCGGCGTCTGTCCTGCTGGCGGTTTCTCTTTGTTGGCGGCTTCAGTTCAAGTGCGATGTGGACACAAAAATATAGCCCCTTTATACTGGACTCGACTGAAAGCTACTGATTATTCATGAGATGCATGACTTACAAAACCTTAACATTTAGCAAAGTGCTTCGTAGCCCTATGAATATTCATTAGCTCCGACACGCTGACTAAGCCATTTATACAGGCGTTCCCCCCTCACCTCTGAACTGGTGACCTATGAACTTACTGACCCGAGCACTCGGCCCCGGTGCGCCGAATTACAATGAGCGCTCACTCAACCAGAACAGAAAAAACAAGCGAGTGATCGCACTCATGTGTATTAATGGGCAATTTTGTGTGGGGAATATTTTCCATATTTTGGCCTGTCTAATAGTAGTTAGGGGCTTTGCAAAAGTGATTATATTGGTGGTACCTGGAAGTACCTTATGATGTGTATGCAATGGCATACATTTAAGACAAGTCTGCAGTTTATAATAATGCACACTTAATGCAGGCATCACTCATTGCAAGCAAATCTGTGTGTGTAGGTGTAAATTATGTTAACACTTTACCACTTAATTTGTTTGAAATTCAGGAGAGAGTATAAGCTTTGCTCATGAACAGCAGGTCCCCTGTGTTACCAGGTATAGATAGAATATAGTGAAACCTGTCTTAAAGACCACCTATTAAAACAAGACCACCCTCGAGTGAACCAAAAACCGTCGCATTGATTATAAATGACCTGCCTAATAAGACCACCTATGAATTCAGACCTTTTGGCCAGTCTCAGGGTGGTCTTATTACTTGGGTTTCACTGTATTCCACACTCAGTCTGTATGTTTTGACACCACTTTTGGCATGTCCTACATGTATTGCCCAGGTTCCATTCCAATCTATTCTTAAAATACTTTTGTAAGCCAAAGTATTTTGCATCAAGTCCTTTACATGCATGGACAGTTATTATGTAACTGCTTTACCTTTCTTGATACTGTTAGGTTAATTTAAGAACAGATTTATTCTCATTTTATCAATTGATAATCTTTTGATTTTTACTTCGTGAAAAGCAGCAGAAATATACATTTTTCCTAATTTAAATGTTATCAAACATTATTTTCATGTATTGCTGTAAGACAAGATTTTTATTCAAGAGCATACATTTATTTTTAAATATATTTGTTTTTCACTGAATACCAAACAAAATAGTCTAGTTACACAAATGCTAATTGAGAAAAGAGGGAATTTCTGTTATAGTTAGTCATTCCATGCATACAGGTATTTTGGTTTAGTTTATACGGGCTTGTTTCACACCGTGTGTACAAATAGTTCACACATTCATTTGTATGAGTTTTTGCTTCTTAAACGTGTTCTTCATGTTACGAAAAGTGAGACAATCACATGTTTCAAGCCACAGGGGTTTAAAAACTGAGACGCTTGAAAATGTTTAATTTCGAGTATGCCAGACGGAACTTACGAGCGTACTCGAGAGGTCATAAAAATACAAGAAAATGGTATGAAGAAAATAATTTTACACCATCGTGACTTTTGCGAACAATAATGGTCAACTAATTGAAAATAGCATTTTCCCGTGATCTTTCAGAATTCATTCCGGTTAACCATGTAAAAGGCGCGGTCAGGTCAACCATTGCAAGGTGAGGCGGTGGTCTTGGTGCTGTACCACACTTTTCTCTTGAGATTTTCAGGCAGTAAAAATTATGTCCAAGATCTCTCCAACGGCACGGACGTGCGAGCAGGACTTGTTCCAGCTGGTCCACCAGGCAGGTAAGCATCACTTGGACCAGGAACTTGCCTGCTATTGACAGCAGGCAGATTCCCAAATGGGTCATACAGGTTTTCGGTTCCATTTCCACTCACAGATGTGCACGATTGTGTTGTGACGGAATTCGGAGGTTGATCATTCTTCCATGTAGACTGGAAAAAGATGGCAAGCTGCTTGAGCAGGGATGTGCCCCCTGACTACTAGATTTCAGCAGATGTAGCTGCTGATACCAGGAACCTTCCCGGTATGCATTTGGCCAGGGGTTTTTCCAGCCTCCTCGACAATGGGAGGAAAGTCTAGATCAGGACGGCACGCTTCGATACTTTTGGCTACTGGAAGTTTCAGAACACCTTTGTAGGCTCTTTTGCAGGTGGTTCCATCAGCCCTAACAACGGGGATTATCTTGAAGGTTGTATAGTCCTTTTCAAATATAGCCTCTTATAAGGCGGGCGACTAGTATACTTGTCACCAGCTCCTGCATCCTGGCCAAGACGTGAGAATGCGGGTGACCCGGCTCAAGTCTTTCACATCCAGGTCCAAGAAAGTCACGAACTTAACCCTCATCAACCCCAGCAACAACCTTCCGCCAAATGTCGTTTCTACTCTTTTCTAAACTTCTTCCAGTTAGGCAGTGTGAGACGCCCGGGATCACTCGTCTAAACTGCATGTCCAACTGTAACATAATGAAATTGTTACATTTCAAGGAAACGCCTGATTACATTTCACATGCTTACAAAATATTACTTGTTCCGTGAAGTCCTTCCGACAAAAACACCTTTATTTATTTAATTTGCCTTTAACACTTCTTTTCCAACATATTTGAACGGAATAAATTACTCTCTTCACTATGTTTTTTCCTTCGTCGTTGGTGTATTTAGAAGCCCTGGTGCCTTGTGGGTATTGACCGCAGAGATTGACGCCCACAAACCATAACCAGCAGAGTCGTCCTCTTAAGTTAGTATCTCACTGGAATGCGACAGCTTGCGACTAGCTTACACGACAATTGCAAGAAAATACATGAATTAGCGACAATTTTCACTTGCAATCACAGTGAATCGTATTTACGACATGTTTGCGAACGTCGTACGAGTGTTTGGCCCAAAATTCGGATGGAGCTCGTATACCCGTCGTGCGAATGTCGTACGATGTTCACAAGACATTCGCACGACATTTGTGAAATATTCGCACGACCATTCGCGACCAGAATGTCATATTCTCATTTTCATCTCTAAATATTCGCAATATAGTTGCATAGGTCGCAAACCCCTCTCAAAGTTGTCTTGCAGTTCTCGCAATTCCTGACTCGCAGAAACTGACTTGAGAATAGTTCGAGATATGTTTGAGACGGTTTTAGACACAAGCGACGCCTCTGCGACTATTTTGCGAGAAAATTGGTTTTGCGAATTTTTTGAACATGTTCAAAATTTGTGCGACATGTTAGCGACACTTTGCGAATCACGCGAGGAAAATGAGAACCGCCGCGAATGTTTTACGACTCTTTTGAGACTTTCTCGCGAATGAATTCGCAATTTGTCGCAAAGCTATCGCAACCCATTGAGATACAGGCTTTATGAGTCCTATTCTGCGCAGTGTGCCCAGCAACTGTTTAGTCGTGTTTTAACTGACTTTAGTTAGCGGACTTGCATCAGTTAACTATATATGGATAAAATTGTATTATCCAGTGTTATTGTATTAGTCGTTGTGAGAAGTCACTGGACGAGAGATTAATAAGTAATTATAATGATAATGATAATAATAATAATAATAATAATAATAATAATCATAATAATAATAAATATATACATCAATTATCGTTTTAGTTATCTTGCAGACATTATAGTGGGTCAAAATTAAACAAAAACAGCCAAAATTAAAAGCCCATTCAAGATACCATCACAAAGGGATCACTGTAATGCATGTAGCTAGGATGTCCAGCAGGACTTTAAACATGTTTTACTAACATCAGTCAAGGATATAACTCGTATCTTATTTATTCTTGGTAAGAGGATCCACTATAATATACATCCGTATAACATTACAAGATCAATGAACCTGTAAAACGTTTTCTTTGTAGCTGATGTCATTACTTTGTATATTAGGTTACAGCCATAGTGTTTGTGATGTATGCCTACATGTAACTTTTAAGGTTCATAAAGTTCGGGAAGAATATTTTGAAAATAATTTAGTTAAGTTCACATTCCCGTTATTCTCATAGCTCAAACTATTGGATGGCTTTGACAAACGAATGTACTTTGGAAAAAGGTATACCTAGTACCATCTTGCTTTAAAGAACGGTCACGCAAGTGGCGACACCTACAGGTAATATTAATAAACTAGGCACATGCTCAATATGTTTGTACACTTTTGATCCTCATGGCTGCAGCAACTCCTGAGATATTGATAAAAGATGTAAAACTAATTCTTAATACAAAGTTACTGTACAGTTATAAACTGTATTGAAGAAGTCATTTTGAAGATGATCCATTTCAATTCCATAGATTTCCATTTAATTTTCTTTGCTCTGAGGTAAAGTCCATCGTGACATGAAACTGAAGTTTTAACATTTTCGGACTGATCCGGGAGAAGTAGAAAATACCATTTCGTCTGGCAGGCCATCACAAGAGGCTCTACCTACTATTGTAAATCACTTAAGTAAATTTCTCTGCCAAATTTGGTTATGATAGGAGCAGGGTTTTTTGAGATCTTTAGTTATAGATTTTACATTATGAATACATACATGTGTAACAATGACATTTCTTGATCAGCCGCGAAAGGCCACTTTAAAAATGAATTTAATTCATGATAATTTGAAAATACTTTTGATATAATAATAATATGACAATTCCAAAAAATCTGGAAAATGTTGGTAATAATAGTAGCAGGATTTTTTTTAAACATAGTCTTGGGGGAGGGGGAGTGACGGACAGTTGGTAGTCTAATCTGCAGGGGCTGATATATATATATATATATATATATATATATATATATATATATAATATATATATATATATATGACAAATAATAATTCTGTAAAGATTATAGATATTTTATTTATCATGGTTAGCATAGCATTGGGTTTGCAAGCATTTACAACACAAGTACGTTCGTCTTGCACATGCATGTATTCTAAACAATAAGGCAAAAAAATAGTAAAACGGACCCTTCTAAAAAATTTTAAATTAATGTTTTCATGTATTAGAGATCCAACAGAGAAGCATAACCAAGCATAACAGTGATAACCAATCAATTAAAGGCAAATGAGTAACCTTTGGCTTTGTGTTACTGCCTGCTATACACTGATGATTCTCGGTTCATATACCTTTCTTTTTTCTTCCCAGATTTAACCATGGAAGGGTTTGCTACTATGTATATGCGTATGCCCATGTCTTCATCCAACCTACCCATCCAAGGCGCATGCGTAGTGGACGGCAAAAAGGTCACCCTCAAGTTTCCTTTCACGGGGATTGAGTTTGAACTTCCGAAAGTACCGTCGAAGGATCAAAACGATTTTGACTTCAAGATCCGCGGCGCCCGAGGTGATATGACCATCACTATTAGTTACATTAAGGACCTGCAGAGCTTCCACGGGGTCGGCAGGCAAGAGGAGGACGACGGCCCTGTGGTCAACTTCACGTTCTATGACAAAGACAGCCCTATGGCAGGCCTTCCCATCTTCTGAACAATCATTGCAATCATTTATGTGTAGCTTGACCAGACAGCAAACCGCTAATCATCAATTCTCGTTTGATTATAAACGAAAGCTCGGTTAAGGTAATCTATATAGCTATTTAACACGAAAATATTATATTGCGAATCTATAACAGCCACAGCTTCTGTTAAATTACATATGGAAAATTTCTCTTCGTGTACGTGTACAAAATCAGCTTATAATATAACATCTACATGGAATGCAAGGACACTGAATGCACGTGGAGTTAGTGAATGTTAAAGTAAATATCATCACCAAATGGCTTTATAACGGGGACTAGTGAATGAGCAGCAACAACTGTTAAACCTACACAGACCGAGCTTGGGAACAGAGCACTTTATGCTCCGGCTGGTGAAAGTTAATGATGCCTTCTTAGTACCTTTCAAGTAATTGACTCTTTCACTGAATATTTGACATAGATGAAGACTTTAAAGCAATCGTTATATCTATTAGCTTTGTAAATAATCCAGCCATAGCATGACGTGTTCACCAACATCGTGACTCGCACAGTTTTCAAATAACCTGATGGCCAGCGATTCGGTCAGCGAGGGAAGCGCTGCTTGGAACTGATTACAATGACCAGTGTATGCTGACCTTAGCGTACTACCGATACTAACAATACTTTCACTACAGTCTTTATCACGGGATGGAGTTCAAGCGAAACGCTATTAGAACGGACCTTGCGGTTTTATAATCAGTAACTCTAACGAAGCAAATGTTGGACACTCATCTTTTAATCTTTTTTTCCCGGCAGTTGCTCTGCTTTAGAAGGACATTTGGAGTTTCAATAGCATTCAGGACTTTCATGTTGTGTTTGCTGATAAAGTCAGACAAGACTTACACCTGTAGCTGATATTTGAATACGATCTTGGGGAAAGACTTATTTTCAACTAACATCATGAACAGTTTTGCACTGCTTTAAGACAGACCATATTATTTGCCGTTTTATTGCTATCCCTTTTGCTGTAGGGTCGACATATCTAAATTCTTAATTTTTCTTGTTATTTAAGTTTCGTTATAACAAGTTAAGCTTTTTCTGTAGAAGCACTTCGATACACGAGATACCGGAATCTCGCTTACCGATCATCGTTGTTGTAAGTGCGCGAGATTTGTTTAAGCTCTGATCTCCAACCCTGCTCCGCCGAAAGATTTGACCCCCTCCTGACATGCGGCGGTCTGGGACCGGAAATACTTTGGGAGCAACACAAATAAATATCTGAATATAGGTCACGGCTGTTTATGGTTCTCCCCGTACTCCTTTGTTTGTAAACTGTATTTATTGTACCACTCGATGGGTACATATTCTGAAAGCAAAGACTTTCTTTCTACAATGTAGTATATGAAACTTAGGGATTTCCGAAAAGGAACGACTTTTAAAATAAAAAAATTCTGATGTTCATAATTCAGCCATTATGTTTTGAATTCTTTCGATTTCCAACATATGGAATTGTAAACATATGCTCCAACAGCGTATTTGTCTATTTTGCCTTAATTCAAAGGAAATTAATTTATATAAACACCCAATAAAATCATAATCGTTCAAGTTGAGGAATTATGTATCTTGTACAAGTAAACTGGAGTATCTTTATTTGTGGAACGCATGAAATTGGTAAGAAATATTTTGAATGTAAATCATATAAAATGAATACCGAAAACAAAAAAGAAAACCTTTCACCAGAATATAAGGCACGTTTCAGCTTTCAGAATATCTACTTGTCAATGGGTCCTAAAACAGTAATGTGTAAACATCAAGGGAAAACAATTAAACAATGTTTACAAGCTCGATGACTGTTCCTTTCCTACTCCATGTGAACTGTGTGTAAGCGTTTGGGTTATGTGGAGTGCCCGATGATGAGGTTGCAGAATACTGCGTAAACATAAAATTTACAATTCTGTCCGTAAGAGAATTATTTACGCGATACAAACACTATGTCAGGCCCCACATTTCGCTAATCAAGCCGACCAAGCCGTCAAGAATGTAATTGGCGATACAAACACTTAGCCGGGCCCCACCTTTCGCTAATCAGGCCATCAGAAGCATCAAGAATGAAATTGACGATACAAACACTTTGCCGGGCCCCACTTTCGCCATCAATCTAAGTAATCGGGAATGTAATTGGTGATAGAAACAAACACTCTGATGGGCCCCACTTATCCCTAATCAAGCCATCCAAGTCATCGAGATTGTAACTGGCGATCGATACAAACACTTTGCCGGGACCCACTCTCGCCATCTATCTAAGTAATCAAGAATGTAATTGGTGATAGATACAAACATTTTGCCGGCCCAACTTTTCCCTAATCAAGCCATCCAAGTCAACGAGAATGTAATTGGCGGTCGATACAAATACTTCGCTGAACAAGCCATCCAAGTCATTAAGAATGTTATTGGCGATACAAACACTATGCCAGGCCCCACTTTCGCTAATCAAGCCGTCCAAGTCATTAAGAATGGTATTGGGGAAACAAACACTTAGCTAAGCCCCATTTTCGCTAATCAAGCCGTTATGAATGTAATGTACGATACAAACACTTTGTCGGGCCCAACCTTTCGCTATACAAGCCATTCAAGACATCAAGAATGTTATTTGCGATACAAACACTTTGCCAACGCATTTTCGCAAATCAAGCCGTCCAACCGTCAAGAAGTAATTGGCGAAACAAACACTTTTCCGGGACCCACTTTCCCTTATCAAGCCATCCAAGTTATCGGCGATACTATTATTTTATTCCTCCGAGATCGAAGAGATACAAAGGTATTACAACAAAAGTACAAACACAATGGATTGCAAGGCTGTAACAAAGTTGATGAGAAGAAGAACATGGATATAATGTTCCTTTCATCCAAGCACATCATTTACAATCCTGTTTACAGTAAGGTGAATGTCCTGAAAGATTTTCTCAGAAACTCAGGAACTTCAGTTCAGTTGGCCGAAGTTCACATATTACTGGCAATACATCGTTTAGAAACAGTGATGTTTTATACATAAATAAAAGGTGCTCGGTGTCCTCTATCAGAGGAAAACCTTTACCGAATAAGATTAGAAATAACTCATCCTCGCTCAAGCTGTTAAGGGACCTAGCTGGAAATATATTTAAATAATCATTTATGTAACACCACAGTTTCTCTCTATAACCCGCGGTGGCTTCACCTACCATCATACCATGGAAGGTCGCAGTATTGTAGCTCCATCCCCAAAAGTGACATAAATAAAATACATCAGGATCAACCAGCAAATTACAACATGCAATGAGTTTGATCATAAGAGCGAAACCTGACAGAGAGCTAGGTATGTCTCTAGCATAATACCAGTAATGTGGGAATCGTGTAATCATTATGAACAGAATTAAAGACATGGAGATCTGACATCTCATTACACACATCGCCGAAGCGCTCAGCTTCCCAAGCCACAATGGCAGAGGTTAAAATCTCATTCCATTTTTTTACCAGGGAAGGAACCTGTTGAAAAAATAGAGCATTATGTATTCTTACTATTAAACCATTTTTATCAAGGATACGAAGCATATCTCCTGTATACTACAAAAATTACTCCCTTGACGTCCACAGTCAGACAATATTCTGTAACAGAATATCCAGATGAAGTTGTACATGAATTACCAAAGCAAAGTCTGCCAAGAAAAAATAATTTTTGGCTATCAATAAATAGAAAGTAAACCGAGCATACTTCAGCATACTACAGAGTGTACACGATTTGGCAGTCCTTGTATCAATTTAGCACAGAACTTGTGCATGCGTTCTTATTTTAACGTGTTGTTATCGTTTAGCGAGCACCATAGTTTGCAGCCGTACAAAGCCTTTGGTAAAACACAAGTCTTGTTTGTACAGCTTAACACTGGTTAGGAGATTTACCCCAAGGGGACCCACTCCCACTCCCGGACGGGATAGAAACATACCCCTGCCATTCCTACAAGAATTCACTATAAGGTCACTGGCGGCAAAACTAGAATTCAGTATTATACCTATGTGTTTTGCAGTTCGAGTTTGTTTAAGTGAAATTCCCCTCATTTCCAATTTCGTCTGTGTTCATTTGAATTAAACGATTGTACTGTTTCTCCGCAAACAATTGCTGCAGTTTTATCTGTTTTATCTTTTTTATTTAAAGATAAATCTCCACTAACGAGAATATTCATAGCAGATTTTTATCATTTCCTGAAGTGCCCGAGAAGACATTGCTAAAAGCGCAACGTCCATCTGCTTGTGTCGGTGAACCAATATAGATGTCCCAAATTGTTGGCCCGTATTTCCTATTTCGTAACTTAATAAGCAAGTCATCAATAAAAAGATTATATAACCGTGGGGATAAAACACCCCCTAGCCTAACGGACTGTGATAAATTAAACCATCTTCTAGAAATACCCTCATAATATCCAGCGCTTTTCATATCTGTATAGCTATTTAAAACTACGCGCCACATTTTCCCGTTGATACCAAAGTCAAAAATTTTCATGAAAAGTCCCGTATACCACACTCAGTCGAAAGCCTTGCTGCTGTCGAACAGACAGGCATAAACTTCGGATTGACGTTCGACACAGTGGGCTTCACATTCTTGAAGATGGTATGAGGCGTTTATTGCTCCCATACCTTGCCTAAAGGCACACTGGATATCACTCGGAAGCGTAATCCTTGCGCAGAAATAAAACGATGCCGAAAAACCAGCTCCATCAATTTATAAATACATGGCAACAAGGTAATTCCCCTACAGTTGTCAGAATCGGAAATACTTTTGTGGGGGTTCTTGAGAATAGTTATGATAAGTCCATTTTTCATAGCAGCTGGTACCATTTCTAAACGCAAGATCAAGTTAAACAAATTAACAGGATGATTCTAAAGCGATCTGCCTCCGTAAAAAATGTGCTCATTCACTATAACATCGAACCCACCAGCCTTCCTGGTTTTAGGCCCCTAATAGCCTTAAATCATCCAGTTACAGTAACGGGGTCATCAAGAAAGAAATTATAATTGAATAGAGACTTACGTTTGTAGCACTCCAATATATCCTCAATTGCAATTTGAACTGTATAATTATCATCTGAGTATAGCGACTGGAAGTGATTGGCCCACCCTTCACAAATTTTGGAGGGGTCTCTCCGTTTTCGATTAAAATCGCATGACACTGTTAGATTTATGTGTTTCTCTTTTCCGTTTCCGTATCGAGTAACGAAATTTGTCCACATCTATTTCAGAAAAAATATCAACTTGTTCAAAAAGGGTATGTTCTTCATTAAATTTCCTCAACTGTTTACGAAAATCTCGCTTACATTCCTTATAATAAGAATATGATTGAAACGCCGCGCCACTACGCTCCCGAGGCAGCGGAAATCTTGCGCTTCTAAAGAAGCAACTGATTTTCACGCTGCCAGCTTTGACCGTTTATGATATATTTAGACACCAGATGGCAGTTCGTTGTCCGCTGAAATAAACGTGCGTATGATGTGACAAGCAACCAATCAGATGCCAATAAACAAACACTCGACAGGCATCCTGGCTCCGCCCATTGCTGCGCTTCAAGCGCCGCTTGATGAGTTTCCGGTCGAATTTAAAATGCCCCTCTGCATTCTCGCATCATCGACCGATTCGATTATGACATTATGACTGTGTTAGCGTAGCCATGTATCTGTTGTCTGCAGAACTGAAACAAGCCAGCGAGGTGTGCACGCAGCCTTTGTTGTTACGTTTCGTTTGAATTACAGCTCACCGGCTTAGCATCCTATGTGCCCAAGGCCCTAAGCAAACCACGTCAGGGGCAATTCTCTCTGAGCCTGTGGCCTGTTCAGACGGTTACGCGGGGCGATGAGCTGTCACTCAAAACGAAATAAACATGATTGGCTCTGTGTATTCCTCGCTTGGCTTTTTCTTCCAGCACAAGGTCTCATCTGATTGGACAAAAATACAGTGCTCCCCTCTGGTGTAGCAATTCAGGATACGAGGTCATAACAAACAGCGCCTTACGATATAGGTAGTAGCCCTATAGGTAAAGCGCTGTGTAAAGACCATTCCGCGCCACTTGGTCTACCTTCTTTGAGCTAATAGCAAATAGGCAGCCAGATCCTGAGGCTCAGCAGGTGCTTCGACGAAGCACCAGTCAAAGACGTGTATCGCAGCGTTTTTGAAGACTATATTATGAATTAAGAGCAAACTTACCTTCTTTTGGATGCCACTAAATTTATAATTCGAGTGGATTGATGTTTAAGTTTCAACACATTTGATGACAATCATTTAACTTTTTAAATAAGACGTCAAACTTTAAATTTAATATATCTAGTTGATTCCGTACTCTGAGAAAAGTTCCACATACGACATAACCAAGGATTTAAGTAAGACGTACAACTTTAAATTCAATATCTAGTTGATTCCTCACTCTCGGAAGAGTTTCAAATGTGACATAACCAACGATTTTTTTAGTTTTAAATGAATTGGACACTTTGCAGTTTTATTGGAAACCAAATCACTTTATAGAGTGATTCGATAGTTTTACATTTAATTGTGGTAAAAAGCAAAGCACTAAATTTATAACCTCTGGAAGTTCATCTCTAATTTCATTTAAAGGGAGGATGTCATATGGCATGCATCTAGTGCATGTCCGTACGGTTCTGCCACTTACCCATGTACGTCGAACTATATTTTGGGCTACATTATACAAGGCATTAAAGTATGGCCGCCTTGTTGTTTGTATCTCTCGAACGTGTGATATAACAGTCCACTTCAGGGGTATTTCTAGACAAAGTTCCCCTCCTCCTCGTCATTCGGCTATAGTGTTAAAACTTACTTCTTTTCAGGAGCAAAAGCATGGCCCGAGTTATTGGAAATTTAAAAATGCTTTACTAAATGACACAGAATCTAAAACACAGATGAGGAATGAGATAGAGAAATGGAAACAAGAACTCCGTTGGTGTGGTGACCAAAAACAAAATGGGAGCTTCTGAAATATTATATTAGGAAATTTACCTCTGAATATAGTAAAAACAAGGCAAGAAAATTTTAAAAAGAATACAAAGACTTAGAGAAAATTGTTAACGAACTAGAAAAGGACATCAGTGTGTCCACAAATGAGAAAGTAACCGCTTATTTAGAAGCTAAGAAGAAACTGGAAAAGTGTTATGATTATATAACAGAGGGTATAAATATAAGATCCCGCACACTGTGGTATGAGCAGGGTGAGAAAAGCACAAAATACTTTAGTAGACTAGTAACAGCCAAAATATTATTTGGGGGGGGGGGGGGGGTAAATACGCTTATATCACATATATCCATTTCTATCACTAGTATACAATATATAAGTAATTATAATTCATATTATAATTGATAATTAATTCTCTAATTAATTACATATGATTAATATTATATCTCACCTGGATATATTACTGAGTTCGACATAGTATAATAATTGTGATAATTGATTAAAGATTGCAGTTTTGTTAATGAAGCTATCTTTTATACTTATACATTAATGGCCTGCCTCCGTGCATTTTGGCGGACTTTGGTAGTCTAGTTTATGTTATATATTGACCTCTGTCAGTCATTTCTTTTACTTATGACTGTCTGTAAGTCTATTCGTTCGCTTGTCATGTCTATTGACTATCATCTTGAACAAAAAAAAAACTCTCTGACAAGCTGGCTCACTATCTAACCGGTACACCTGTTTCTTATTTTGACTCTGATCAAATGACTCTCCCTCCTGCGGTACATCATACTTTCTGTTTGAGTTACTATCTATATCTCTGACTAAATGTCTGACTAACAGACAGTTTGTGTTTTTAGTATTCGAACAACTGCATAGTCCATAAAAATACAGAAACACTGCCATTTGGATTGGCAGTAAGTAAGATTATCACACATAGTCAGTAGATCATCATTACAATCATCAGGTCAGATACGACAGTCAGACCAGCTATATCTCTGGGAGGATATTTGCATGATAGTCAGATTGATGACTATAGCTCTAGCGGTGTTCAGTCTGTTGAATTAATTGGCTAACACTCTGGTAGTCCAGCTGTCTTTATACCAATGTTTCTTGTCGACAGGTGGTCAGTTATTTTCTGACTACCAGACTGGTAATCCACAAGACGGCGTCCCCTTTGTTCAACAATACATAAATGCTAGAACCAGAGCTTTAGTCATCAATCTGACTATCAGGTATATATCCTTCCAGAGAACTAGCTAACTGATCGTCTAGGAGACAACACACCAGAGAAATAATAAATATGTCAAACAAGCTGGCCTTTAGAGAGCAGGTCAGTCAGAAAGACCATGACAGATGAACAGCTAGAGTCATAGCTAGGTAGTGGAAATGGTTTGCCACCAGAGCTAGTCAAAATCAAATCAGATATCAGTGACTGCCTGACAAGCTTTGTGTGGGTCTATCAGACTGTCCCTTCTGACTATCTACTGACTGTCTGTGGTAGTCTGACTGACTGGCAACCCCACTGGCAGTGTTTCTGTATTTTTCAATGGACTATGCAGTTGCTCGAATACTGTTACGAAGATAAATTTTTCAGGGGAATATTCTGGGCCGATCCGGGATTCGAACCAATGTCGGTGGCGCACATGCCCGGCGTTCCAATCGCTTCGCTGGAAAAGCAAGCTTCACTAACGAGACAGTTCTGTGGGCTTTTATGTAAACCCGTAACACACACCCTCTTTAGAGCGTTCTGCTATCAGAATAAGATTTATTATCCCAGGAGTCACACTTTGATGAGCTTATTCCCTGGGCCATAAATATAAAGATCGCTTCATTTCTAAAATTGCAATTTTAATCAATTATCACAATTATCATACTATCGTCATCATCTGTGTCATATTTTGTGAACGTGATAACATTTGAACGATTCAACAATTTTTCATGAAATTTAAAATTTAAATTGTTTCCACCAAAATCTTGGAGGAGTTAGAAAACCGGTGACCTTATTCTTCATTATCCCCTATAAATTTGGAAGTATTGTATATTTTTTCCTAAAATTTGAAACACTTATTGTTTTGTTCCTTAAGGAGCTTGAAACCTGGTGACCTTGACCTGGACCGTGAAATATCTCTGCCAAAATCTCGGCTAGTTCTAAAACTGCTGACCTTGACCTTAAACATCATAGTCAAATAGGCTGAAACAGAATTATTCGTGAACCCGATAACTTTAGAGGTAGTGCATATTTTTTCCCAAATTTGAGACACCAAAGTTTTAATTAAGTCCCTTGAGGAGCTCGATAACTGGTGACCTTGATCTGGATATTCAAGGTCAAATCAACAAGAATAGAAATTATTTTGAACGCTATAACTTTTGAATCTCTTGATATATTTTCATGAAATTCAACTTGTGAAATGTCTTGGACCAGATAAAAATCTGGTGACCTTGACCTTCTTCATCAAGGTTATACTGTATGAAATAAAAAAATTGTGAATCCGATACATTTTGAAGTATCACATATTTTCCCTCAAATTTAAAACACTTTTTATTAATAGAGTCTCTTGAGGAGCTCGATAACTGGTGACCTTGACCTGAATCTTCAAGGTTAAATCAACCAGAATAAAAAATAAAATCTCAGATCAGATCATAACTTGGTCACCTTGATAATCATCATACAAGGTTAAATCTTTAGAAATGCAGGATTTAAGTTAACACCAAACTTTTGAAGGGGTCCATTTATTCCCTCAAATTTGGGAAAGTGAGGCCAGTAGTGTGAGGAGACATATAATTGTTTTTGTGTCACAAAAACAGGTCCTCTATTTATTGAGAGAATTAATTATTAATTATTATATGAATTATAATAACTTATATATTGTCTACTAGTAATAGAAATTGATATATGTGATATAAGAGTACATGTATTTATGCAACAAATAATACATTGGCTGTTACTAGTCAAATTAAAATTAGGGATTTGCTGTTAACAGAGATCAATGAACCAGTGACAACTATCTGAACATATGTAACTGTCATAAAATAAGATACAAATTGGTAAAAATTGGGATGAATGTTAACTGGAAATGTGTTAATTGAAAGAAAGAAAGTAACATACATTTGTTTCAATATTAAAATTTCGTGGCACGCTTCATAACGAATATGTGTAAAAACGGCTATGGTGTTGGTGAGGTCAACCTTTGATTACTTTTGACTCCAACAAACGCTTCGATGAAAATATTTGCATAATTTATGTTTCATTTTATAGAAAACACAAATATAATCTTTTGTGGTCATTTGCAAAGATTCAATGAAAGATTTCAAAGTACCATTGTTAGATTTTGCCTTACTCCTATTCGGCACATTCAGCAATACGTACAAAAAGTATGTAAAAGTGCAGACATATCTCGCCCACCGCGGGGTAATCACTACTTATTTTCAAACATTTTGACTCCTGGTATTACAAAGCACATATAAACCTTCATTTTAATTAAAATTCAATTAAAAAAAAAACATTATATGGTCTTGGCGATAAATTAACCCTGATAATACGAGAAATTATAGGAAAAGGTCAAAGTTTGTGACTTTTTGACCTTTAGTGACCTTTTTACAAAATAAATTTGCATATCATTTGCATGAACTGGTAGATCTTTGCAAGGGAAACATTTTAAGTGGTCATTTGAAATATTTTGGTCAAGAGTTGCAGAGTTAGGGTTGTTTGGATTTTCCATACCCCTTATTATCTGCCTCCAGCTGTAAAAGTAGGCGTGGTTAAAAAGTCCTTGGGAGGTATCTTCCATCCCAGTTTTTTTTCTGGCAACATCAATTTTCTGACTTGTTAGACCTAGGGCTACATGAAAATATACATTAAAGTAAATCACAAGGGGGGTGCACTATGACCCCCACTAGCTCATGGCCTATGTTACTTCATATGTTGTTTCACTGAGAGCTCGGCACAATAGAATCTTCGTTAATTCCGTCATTGGGGGGGGGGACTGCTATAGATAAAATGATACATAAATGAATTTTCCAGCTGAAAAATAAGGTAACTTGAGTAAAACTAGCTCCGGTCTTATAGTCATGGCAGTTTGCCTAAATCATGAAAACATTTAAATGAAATATAAGGCGTACCAGAAGCAGACCACATTTGCAATTTCAAAGCATTTCTGCTGACTTCGTTCGGGACGGCCGCTTGGGTGTCCGATCGCCGGGATGATTTTTGCCATCGGGCGGACAAAAAAGTGTCCTTTGTCCCAAATAGCGGGGGTGTCCGCCCTAAAGGCCCGGCCACACCGAACGCTGCGCTGCGCCATGCTGTGCAGCCCGTCAAACCAAAGCTGAAAAAAATTCAACTTTCTCCGCTTTGTAGCGCCGCAAAAATGCTCAACCGTTTATTTGCAGCGCTTTGCACAGCGTTCGGTGTGGCCGGGCCTTAATGGGGTTTAAAAAGTAGTAAAAATGCCCCGTCGGCCCAAAAAGTGTCCGTTAGACGGAGTGTCCGCCTGCAGCCCGGGGTTTCACTGTATCATAAAGCGAATAAGTGTCACACACACACACACACGCACATAGTATATAGACGTGAATGTACCTTGTTTCTAGTAGCAATATGTGATGTGAATATCGATTTCATTAACAAAGAGGAAAGTCAGTATCATTTTCCTATTATCGCTTACATGCACCTGCTTTTCATGGAAGTACTGACGTGCATGCGTATAAACATTTCTTATCAAGTCATTAAAGGCAAAACAACAAATATACAGTGCATTTAGCTTTATAAATCGTCATGGTTATATTTACACTTCGACTCATATCCCTATTCGTTAGCCTTCAATATTTTACATCGATACGACCGATACAGCATGCAACGCATATCGGTTATCGTATCGACGTCGCGTATCGATTCGTATCGATATATCGATACAGCCCTATACATTAGTGTAAAGTGTGAATTGTCTTTGTAATTGTGTGTTATATGACTCTGTTGGTGGATAGACGTAGGTAGTAATTGTACTGTTGTAATTGTATTGTCCACAAATAAACATAGCTGTCAATGATGATACACGAAAAAAATAATAATATCTCTGAGACATCTATAAAGAGAAGAGAAAAAAAAAGTTCCCCTCCTCGTGTAGTATAGCCAGTAACAATATCTGCACAAAATACAAAGCGGCATTTTTGTTGTTTTTTTGTTTTTTTTTTTTTCTATTTGTGTTGTTTAGTTCAAGAATTTAGATTCAATTTGCAGTAAGGTTGAACATTTCAACCCTGAATCTTACATCAAACAACCAAAACATGCACTGCCAGCCGTAAATAAATGTTCAACTGGAAATCAACCGTCAAACGGTTCCCACTTACATATGGTGTGTATTTCTAGAAACCCCACGTACCTATATCATACGACCTCGTGTGTACATGTCTCGGATAATTCTCAATTTCGCATGTCTGAATTAAAAAAAAAAAGACGTAAATATTTGTCATTGTTAAAAATGACTCGCATGTTTATCAAGTTCAGGCAAACAAATGTATATTTCAGTTTCTATTGATGATCAATTCAAAAGGAATTCATCTCCAATTTTTCTTAAACCAGGTCCACCAGGAAATGGTAAGAATGGGACATCCTGAACAGAATGTCAGGCAGCGAGAAAAAAAAGAAAAACAGCCAAAGGATGTCCACCTATGGATTGTTTTATTCCATTAGAAGGAAAATGATGTCAAAGAAGTGAACCCCTTATTAAAACATATGATTAACAGATTCCTTTACGAGCCTTTAGGAAGACTTTAATCGCCCAGAACCTTCTTAAACTTTTTAAGCATCAGTTTCCGATATACACTGTCAGCCAGGATGGATGGTGAGTCCTCAAGTACTTTCACTTTATTCTTTATTCTTAATATCATGTACATCTCTAAAATGTCGCAGAACGGCAGCGCTCAGTGTATATTCCAATCCTCCACAACATTCACAGCAACTGATGAAAGATTCCCTGGAAAGAACATCTTGATTCCCGGCAAAAACATTGCAGGAGAAGCCATTCTCTGATACTTCCATGATGACCTGCCAAGTCCATCTTCCTTCCATCAAGAAATATAACTGTTGGATCGTCACTGGTCGTCAGAACAAAGCATCTCAAGAACACTTTAAGAAACGTTGATGGGCATATATGCAGTCGGGCTACATAAAAATAATAATAATAATTTAGTATTTATATAGCGCCAATTCTCCGATGGTCGGACTCACAGCGCTATATATGTCATTTATTTTCCGAGACTCGCTAGGATCTCAAGTATTCTTATTATGAAGGCTGCAACCAGTGCCGCAGCTGGAAGAGCCCGCTTCGTTCTTCATTTCATTAAGATACTTTTTAAAAGTATGTCCGAAGACCGTTTCAACATGTTATTGCTTTTATACATGCACCAGGACATATCGACGTGACTATAAAACGTATATATATGCCTCCAAGTACCAACAGAGGATGTTCTTTACCAGTTCCTGGAGTTAAAAAGTATGTTCCAGCTATGTTCAAAATCCGTCTGAACTAATGGTAAATTTGAAGGCATGTAGCTCTCATGCGATTCTCCTGATTCAACCTGTCGTTTATTTGTTGGAGACACTGGTACATTTTCGATTGTATGTTTACCATTACTGAACTAATGGCGGAGACTTTCTGAAGTAACGGTTCCAGCATTAAAATATTGTTTTGTATCATGCATGTTCGCCGGATCATTTTTTATTGCAAACAATAAAACGGAGGAAGGTAAGAAGAAAGCATTGCTAATTACGATGATAGGCCGTGATTCTTACAAACCTTCGAAACATTTGTCAACCGGCGACCCCTACCGATAATACATTCGATGAACTATGTACCTTGATGAAACACCATCATGATCCGTCCGCGTCGGAGGTAGTTGCACGACTCCATTTCTATAAACGTTACCTCAACCCGGTGAATCTGTTGCTGAATACTTGGCTTAAATCGTTAACGGAACATTGCAAAGTTGACACCCTGGAAAACGATCCGCATGACCAAATGTTGCGTGATCAGCTTATCGTCGGTATCACCGATGAGAAACTACAGAACCGGCTATAAGCCATAGAAACAAGAACAGGCGACAGGTTGTCTTTTTGCCGAGCCTATGTGATTTCAGTTTCTATGGAAACTGCAACCTAAGGTGCATCGGAAATTAAAGAAGAAAACAGTGCTCAGACTGCGCCCGATAATACCATACATGTGTTACCAAACTCTCGTGCAACCGAGACACATGGGTGCTCCTTTAAGGATATGAGTTGTTTCTCTTGTGGGAAGATCGGCCACATCAGCCGCAAGTGTCGATCAAGGGTTTATGGCATGAGCCCTCGGCCTGCACGTGATTTTCAGAGTTCTCAGCAGCCAGTCAGATCCACCAATAATCAGGCTAGAGGGACTGTATCCTACTAACAGGAAAGAAACCAGACATGGCAGCTGTACGCTTCATAAGCAACGGTTACGTTTTGCTCAACTATTCGCTACACTACCCGCACATTTATCCGCGGTTGACGGTCAAGATTGGTCACCACGCTGTGCTGTCTTTGTGGAATTCCCCCTGCGTAATATTAAACCAATCACATTGCAGGTATCACCAGCGCTTGGTAGCACAGACGTTTTCCAACCCCCCCCCCCCCCCCACCCCCACCCCCGTTGGAATACACACGATGCATGCGTCAACTTTCAACACAGTCTCTATACTGATTTGCTGGTGTGGCCTTAGGTCAGTTATCCCCCACTGTCTGCATATTTCCGCTCTTGTCGTGCAACACGGGCGCAGCCATGTTTGTTTACACGCTAAGCCAATCAAATTTCTTCTACCAATTCTGCAGATTTGTTTAAACGCAGAGCCAGTCAGATTTTACTTTAACTAGCGCAAACTGACTGGGTGTTTGGCACCTTGCCAAACCTGAAGAAACCCGCTATTTCTCACATCGTGTGAGTGGATGGTCATCAGGAGGTCACGCGCTGTGTTCAGAGCGTTATGGCAGCTGCTGCTCCTGTCCAGACAAACCCTGATGTGGACTATAATGTGGATTCAGAGGAAGCTTATATCTCTATTGATAGACTGTGTGCGGAGGATTGTGTTGCTTATGTTACTGATGATGTTGATATTAAAGTGTATCTTTTAACATAAATGATCCGTAAATAGTCAAGATGTACATATTGAAATAAACACAAGGGCTACTTTCACAGTAAAAGGTAGCATTATGTTCGACAGGTTGTTGAAAGAAAAGTCTACCATTAATGTAGAGATGTACCACTGAAAACATACTCTGGGAAAAAAACTTGAAACTTAAGGTTTGACAAATGTTCATGTGAACCACAATAATTTAGAAAGTCCAGCTGTTAAGAGAAGAATTGTGCAAATTGTGAAAAAAAGCATGAATCTTGGTATAATAGCTGGCCAGACCATACTCAATATTTTCAGATATAGGGCCAAGCGAAATTCACCCCATGTTGGTCAAAATCCAAGTTGGCGGCCAAGATGGCCGCCAGATTTTAAAATATCAATACATTCAGTTATATTTGTCCTAGAATGTTTTTCAAGTGCACTATTCCTATGTTTTCGGGGACGACAAATTCATTTATAAGGGTTTAAAGTCTGTAAAATGATTATTTGAACGAATCCTGGTGTTGTTTATATTGAAATTGTCCTTGATTGCTTTCGTTTACTAGCACGTTTTTTTTTCACAGTAGTCGTATACATTGTGATTGTATTCAAATGAAAGTGTCCTTAGATGGCTTAGGTTTGTTTGCTTTGTCATGCATTTGGATGCTTGAATTGTAGAACAGTTTTTATTGCAATATTCTTCCTTGGAATTTTCCTTTATTTGCATGCTTAGAAATGTAATTGCTTTGAAGAGGTGATGGTTGCAAAAAACGTCTCTGTCGAAATTAGGATTGAACTTGATATGTCCGTAAACACTAAATCCAACTGTGCTGACATTTGTTTGATATTCCATTATCTGCATGCAAACGAATGTATTAACATGTTTGCAGAGGTGATAGATGAAAGAAACTTGGGTCTCGAATCAAAGTGAGAGCTTGATATATCCGTGAAGAATAGTTGGGAATTTTTAAAAATCTACAAACATGATTTTAAATTTTACCATCAACTTAACATTCAAATATTTACTAGTGCAATTAAGATATATAAAAAAGTTCAGCTTGAATTGAATTACATGTACTAGTTACATGTATTTGAACATCATGTGAGTTTCAAAGGAAAGACTTGTATTTTAAAATTATTTAGACTACATGCGTGCATGACAAGATACGTGCTTTTGTAGAAGGTCACACCTGTTTGCTGTATAGATTCTAAGCTTCTTTTGTCATGAAGTGATGGCTTTCAGACTGTATGTTGGCATGAAAACAGAATTAACATACATTTAGTGGTACATGGTGCGCCACATGTTTCTATATGATGCCTTTGGTGATAAACGCATGAAATAATCAATACTCCTGTTGATACCTTTTGCAAAATACTATTTTTGTGATATGGTGATGAAGCAGACTTTAGACTGTATGCTCGTATGAAAGAACCAACACATGTCAGTAAAATATCACTGCCCTTTCTTGTGATGCTTTCTTTATGATATAGAACTAGTTCCTTGCCAACAAGTTGCCAGTAAAATTCAACTTTGCTTAATGTGTTTATGTCAACAAAATACTTTCATTTGCTGACATTATGCATATTTGTAGATTCATGTATAGTTCCTGCATGTATTGTTAGAAATATTCACTACATCTATGAGTCGGTGCTATCAGGTTCAAGCTAGCAAATCTTTTAATGATGGATGCTCAGAAAATGGAAAAGCAAGGCGGAAGATATAGAGTCGAATTCATAAAACAAGATTTAAAAAAATATAATGCTCCCTCAGGTTCCGGACATGCATTTTATCTTCAACTTGATTACCTCAAAAGTATGTAAACAGTTCGGTTTGAGTTTTCATCGACTTGTTTGGTGATTGTAACTTTTCTGTGCTTTCAGCTTCTGAGATCTGGCACCTCAGTTCAGTTACACTTTCCCTGTCAGTTTTATGTCCAGTTGCAGAATGCTTGGAAAACTAGTATTTCATACCATCTGCTTCATTAAATCTACATTTATTGAGAATACACTACTTCTGAATTATATTACTGGACAGAACAGTTTATTACAGCATTCTTTTTAATATTGCCGGCAATTTGTTATTACCTGTGCCTAAATATTTTCTTTTAGATTTTTTCAGGACAAGAGCGTTTTCCTTCTGGTAAAACACACACAATTCCACCTTATTATCGGTTTTTTTATCTTATTTGCAAAGTTCAGTTCGATCTACAATTTTGCATCTTGTGCACTTGAAGATAAAATATGTACTGAGTCTTCATGCAACCAAAGAGTCTGGAAGCTGGCAAAAGAACCATTAACTTATAAACAAAACAAACAATTTCTTTAACAAAGATTGTACAACTGGTTATAATAACAACTGCAAGGCACTTCCATGGGTCGGATGGCAAAATAGTGGACGGAATCAGAGGACACGAAGAAAACAACCGACTCTGTACAGACCACTACAACCCACTCTCATAGCAACATCAGGGATGGAAACTTGGTCGCAAGTGAAGAGAGACGTACAATTTACCAATCGATAGTCCCTTTCATTACATTGAAAGAGACAGTGTTTAAATACTTAAAATGAACAAATATATTAAATTTCAGCAGGGTAATCAACAAATACGTTTTACCTTTAGATTTGCTGGTAAGAAGGGCAATTTTAGTACAATTTCAATACCAACAAAATCAGACTTCATTCACACATTCATGATACAGACTTCAAAGCCTTATAAATGAATTTCTCGACCCCAATAACATAAAACAGTGCGCTTGCAATGCATTCTAGGACAAATATAACCGGTTGTATTGGTATATTTTGGTGGCCATCATTGCTGCCATCTTGGAATTTTACCAAGACATAGTGAATTCCGCTCGGCTTCATATCTGAACATAGAGAGTATGATCTGGAAAATTATTATGCAAAGTTTCATTCTTCTTTCATCTTTTGTACAATTCTTTCAAATATGCAGCTTTACCGCTTGACAAATGGGAATATTACCAAATTCTTGATAAAAACCCAGCTAATGAATATATGAAGAGGTTTGAAACCTCAAAACTTGAATTTCTCAGCCCCCAAAAAACATATTATTAGAGTATTTGCAGTGTTTTCTGAGGTCATTATAACTCAAGTAATTGACATTTTCTAATCTGTCGGCCATCTGTGCCGCCATCTTGGATTTTGGCCAAGATAATTTTTTTTCAGCTTGGCCCTATATCTGAAATTCATCAATAAGCTCCAAAAAATACTTTTACCAACCTTCATGCTTCTTTCATTTTTTGCACAATTCCTCTAAATATGGGAGCTTAACCGCCGGACTAAGAGTGTAGAAGTGCCTTTTGTTATTGTAGCAGGTGAGGGCCCAGCTCTTCTTAGGAGGAACTAGCTGAATAATTTAAAGTTGGATTGGAAACAGGATAGCTGTACGCGTTAAAAGGCTAATTTCACCAGGTTTTTGAGACAAGTTTAGGAACATAAACTAAGGATAAAGCAAAGTTTTATGTAAAACCTGGTGTTAAATCAATTTTTCTTTTAAGACAAGGCCTGTGCCAGTTGTACAGAGTACAGAGTACAGAGTAAAGCAATTGAACAGGAACTTGACAAATTGGTTGCAAATGGGACCATCGAGCCCATAGATCCTTCCGAGTGGGCCTCAACAGTAGTTGTTGTTTCCAAAAGCACAGGCGATGTACGTATATGTGGAGATTTCAAGGTCTCTGTGAATCCAGTAGCTGAACCAGACAATTTTCCCATTCAAAAAAATGCAGATCTTTTCGCCACCTTGGAGGGGGGGGGGGTACATTTAAGAAACTTGACCTCAGTAAAGCAAATCAACAAATGCTTTTGGACGTCTCCACCAAGAAATATTGTGTTATAAACACCGACCGAGTGTTAATTAGCTTCAACCGCATGCCTCAAAATGGCACCCGGAATTTTTCAAAGATAGATATACAATATGCTGCGTGATGTACCTGGTGTAGTTGTATACTTTGACGATATTCTGATAACAGGGAAGATGGTCATGAGCACACTACAGACCTTGATATGGTATTGGGCAGGTTACAGTTCCTTGGCTCAGAGTCCAGTTTGATAAATGTGACTTTTTTAAACCAAGTGTCACCTACCTAGGTCACATGATTGACTCCAAGAGCATTAGAGCCTCTTCAGAAAAGGTGAATGCTCTGATTGAGGCCTCCACACCTACTGTAGCTCCACTCTGAACTCGGGTTTTTTTTTTCGTTATGGGAAATTTATCAGATATTTGCCTTCTGATTTGAAACCTCAGTTTAGGTTGCTGCATAAAGATGCACCATGGGAGTGGAAACAGGCCCAAGAAAACGCTTTTATTGAAGCGAAAATATGTAGGCTTCCAAACAAGTTTCGATCCACTATGACCATAGTCAACAAATTGTTGTGTCTTGTGATTCATCACCCTATGGAATTGGCGCTTGGTTGACACAGTCGATTTTGCACCCCGAACATTAAATTTTGCTAAGCAGAATTATTCCTAAATTAACAGTGAAATTTTAGCCATCATATTTGGCATAAAATAGTTTCATACATACATATATGGGCGCAATTTTCTTTTGCACAGATTACAAACCTTTGGTTAGCTTGCTTCATGAGCAGAAAGGGCTGCCAATGATGGCCAGGCCCACCTGCAACGATGGGC
This sequence comes from Sipunculus nudus, assembly GCA_026874595.1. Lineage (NCBI taxonomy): Eukaryota > Metazoa > Annelida > Sipuncula > Golfingiida > Sipunculidae > Sipunculus > Sipunculus nudus. The sequence goes on from CM049308.1 coordinate 44,933,664, forward strand.
GATAGCACTTGCATGAAGGGACAGGGACATGAAAATGCAAACGTAGATCTTTTTAAGCAGACTTCCATTGCACATCAAGCCATTTTCTGTACCTGTGCCTATGGATACAGTGTTATTGTTTGAACACTTAAATGAGCCTGAATAAATTCGTAAGGGGACACAAAGAGCCCCAGTATTATCACGTGTCTTACCATTTGTGAGAACTGGAGAAATGGCATGAAACATATCACATGTGCACCTTTCCAACCAAGCTCAATTGGAAAGGCTGAACGCGCTGTACAGACCTATAAGAATGGCTTAAAGGAGATGGTCTCTGGTGACCTACACCTACGTCTTGCAAGATTTCTATTCAAATAAAGATCTCCTCAGACTGATACAGGTACATCCCCAGCAGAATTGTTAATGGGCAGGCAATTACGGTCACGCCTTTCTGTATGTAACCCGTATTTCACTTTGAAGATCAGAAATGCCCAAACCCAGCAAAAGGAATTCATGATCAGCATCATCGTGTTAAATCTTGAGAGTTTACTATATCGGATCCTGTTTATGCCAGGAATTTAGGTGGGAGGGGAGACCTTTTGATTACAAGAAATATTGTTGCTCAAACAGGGCCTTTGTGTTACAGGGTGGAGCTTCCGGATAACAGAAATATAAGAAGACATGTAGATCACATTAAGAAATCCATCATATGATCACAAACTTCTCCGAATGTTGATGGTAGGGATAGCAATACAGATGTTTAGGATGGGAAAACTTGCATTGATCAACGGCCGGTTAATACTTACACCAAAGTGTAACAGGGTGGCCCCACCCCTGATAAGAATGTCCAGACCCCCATGAGGTGTTACCGGTTGAAAGGAGCAAGTGTTTTGAAGATACCAGTAATCAGACACTGCCTGCTCAGGTCAAAGGTACATCAGCACTTAGGAGGTCAAACCGTACCAGTAGGAGACCAGACAAGTTAAACTTGAAAATTACAACTAGCATATAATAACAGAACTATTTTCCATATTTCATTATGGAACCATATATTCTTGTACTTGCAAAAAACCTCAAACCAGTTTTAAAATCTTCAGAATCTATATAGAATGTCTACTTTCTGTAATCTAAAAAATGACAACAGTAACATTCTTTGTATGTATTGTTATGGAACCTAAAAGATTCTGTAACACTAGGCAGCGTAAAATGTCTAGGGGAATGAATAAAGAAGTCAGTGGATTTTTTGTTAACAAATAACTATAATTTATTCTTAAAACTACCCTAACATTACAATATACTAAATCAATACAATTAGACAGTATAACAGCAGTATAACAACAAATCAATACAATCACACAGTAAAATAAACAAAGTGCACAGTACCTGGATACCACCACTGTCACAGCGATAAGTCCTTTAAAATGTATATGCCGGACGAACAGTTCACACAAATTCAATCGCTCAGCTCAATCGCTCAGTTGACTGGGAAGAGATTCGCAAAAGGAAATTTTATCATCAGAATGGTAGTATATACCCATTAAACTGAAGCATCAACCAGATTAACCAACAGGCCAAGATTTAGTCTGTATTTATATATCTCAAAAATAGAGAAAAATGTGTAAACTTTAAAAACTAGAATACGGGTAGCCGACAAGTGACTACGTGTATCCGCCAAAATCAGAGTGGAACGGGTGAAGTGAGGCATGGATTGAGTGGCAAGGGGAAATAGAGTGAGGTATGTTGCATATAAGCATGGATGTCTGCAGCCCAGGTCCAGGATGTATAAACCTGCAAAATTTTAGGCAGTTATGTCAAACCACTACAGAGAAATGAGTGATTTTAGTCCACGGCAGACAAACAGACAGACGCTGTGCAAAATGTGCAAAAATGGTTGCAGGTGGCCCCTCCAGTTTTGTGTATGATAAAGAGCTATGTGAGATCTATACGCATGCAAAATTTTGGCCCAATCGGTCAAACGGTTCCCGAGATATGAGCTTGGATGTCATCAGCGTGAACGTGAATGTAGGTGGCGCCACCTGTCATAAAATCAAGAAAGCTATCCAGGATGTATACGCATGCCGAATTTCAGGTGAATTAGTCAATTCACTGCAGAGATATGAGTGATTTTAACCCAAGGCAGATGAACAGATGGACACTGTGCAAACATGGTTACAGGTGGCGCCATCTTTTTTTGGTGTATATTATAGGCTATCCAAGGGCTACATTTGTTTAAATTTTATTTCCTGATCGGTCAAACGGTTCCCAAAATATGAGCTTGGATGTCATCAGCGTGAACGTGAATGTAGGTGGTGCCACCTGTCATTAAATCAAGAAAGCTATCCAGGATGTATACGCATGCCGAATTTTAGGTGAATTAGTCAATTCACTGCAGAGATATGAGTGATTTTAACCCAAGGCAGATGAACAGATGGACACTGTGCAAACGTGGTTACAGGTGGCGCCACCATTTTTTGTGTATGTTATAAAGCTATCCAAGGGCTACATTTGTATAAATTTTATTTCCTGATCGGTCAATCGTTTCCCGAGATATGAGGGTTTATATGTGGAAACAGACGCACAAATGGACGCTGGGCAGAGAGGAAAGGTCAGAGGTCAACGCAAATTGGTTAGGCACCAGTTCACATGTGACCCGATAATTGGTGTAAGTTTCGGAATAATCGGTCCATTAGTCTCAGAGGAGTTCATTGGAAACGAACGCGGCGGCGGATGAGGAACCCGGTCAAAAACATAGTATCCGCAAAACTTCGTTTTGGCGGATACAAAAATACAGGTGGCTCCACCAGTCTGTAGAAACTAATAAAAACACTTTATGGTCAATATCCATGCAAAGAATCATGGTGATCTCCGCTTTAGTTGTTCAGATACTTCAGACTTTGTATCAAATTGTCCATTATTCTGAGGGAAACTTCGGAGTCCTATAGCTTGAAGGATATGGGTAACAGAGACCTAATTTCAAGTTTCCACAGGCACTTTCATGGGCCTCCTTGCATGACAAGAATGAAGATTCTAGGTCCAGTTGTTGCGATTTGTACCCTGTTGACAAATATCCACATCTTTAAAGGTCTCAAAAAAAGAGAAAAAAATTCGTAAAAATTTGAAAAAATAGACGTTGCGCACCCAGTCTGCAGAAACTGATGGAACACCTCATGATCAATATGTATGCCAAAAATCATGACCATCAGGTTTGTAGTTATTTAGATACTGCAAGTTTTTGTATCAAATTTTCCATTATTCTGGGGGGTATTTTGGAGCCATACAGCTTAAAGAATATGGGAAACAGAGACCTAATTTCAGGTTTCCATGGAGACTTTTCATGGGTCTCCCTGTGTGTCAAGAATGAAGATTCTAGGTCCAGTTTTTATGATTTGTGCCCTGTTAACAGATGTTCATATCTTTAAGGTCTCAAAAATAGAGAAAAAAATCGTTAAAAAACCCGAACAAATACAGGTGGTGCCACTAGTCTGCAGAAACTGATGAAACACTCCATGATCAATATCCATGCAAACAATTATGGTGATCTCTGCATTAGTTATTCAGATACTTTTCATGGGTCTCCCTGTGTGAAAAATGAAGATTCTAGGTCCAGTCATTACGATTTGTACCCTGTTGACAAATAACTACATCCTTAAAGGTCTCAAAAATAGAGAAAAAAAATATTGAAAATTTGAAAAAAATACAGGTGGCGCCACCAGTCTGCAGGAACTGATGGCACACCTCTTGATCAATATGTATGCCAAAAATCATGACAATCAGTGTTGTAGTTATTGAGATGTTGCAGCTTGTTTTTATCAAATTTTCCATTATTCTGGGGGGTAATTGGGAGCCCCCCACAGCTCAAAGGATATGGGTAACAGAGACCTTATTTCAGGTTTTCATTGAGACTTTTTCATGGACCTCTCAGTGTGTCAAGAATGAAGATTCTAGGTCCAGTCTTTATGATTTGTGCCTTGTTAACAGCTGTTCACATTTTTAAAGGTCTCAAAAATAGAGAAAACAATTCGTAAAAATTGAAAAATACAGGTGGCGCCACCAGACTGCAGAAACTGATAAAAACATCTCGTGATCAATACGTATGCCAAAAATCATGACCATCAGTGATGTAGTTAATAATATATTGAAGTTTTTGTTGACTTACAGTCAGCTGAGCTAAAAATCCACATGTTGTAATATGCTTCTCTAATAGATATCATCAAGATTGTTACAAATTAAGTGAGCAGGAGTGTAGTTACGGTTCCAGCATTAAAGTATTGTTTTGTATCATACATGTTCACCGTTAGAGGGCGGGACTGTGGGAAGGACTTCCGCCGTAAGAATATGGAGTAAAAACTGGGGACTCGAAGACTAACTTTTGTTTTTTATTAAATGCCTGTGTTTCGCCGTATTGACTTTATGACATTTTCTGTAGCCGATAACTGATCCATGCTGATTGTCGATCGCGATTTACTCTTATTGGATTATTCCCTGTTCCAATGGAAAGGCTGTCTGAATCAAGAGCAGCTTAACATATTCTTAATACGCCATTTAGTTTTTTATGTGACTTTATCATTTCACTTAAAAAATTCTATTTCAGCGATTTTTAAGACCATACAAAACATTTATTGTTCTGCGGATTCCGTTTCGATCTTCTTTGTGTAAATGAAGACCAGGTCCTTTGAAATGTTACTGATTTGTGTTAACGGCAAGAATTCCATAAAAAGAATTCTTAAAGGTATGAAAAAATGGACCCAATTTTGTGTTTATCATATATATCATGTTTGTTTATCATATGATAACTAGTTTAGGAACTGAAGCACATGTTTGTATCTTCTAGGGTGATTTACAAAGTTCCACGTATTGTGTATCGACCAGCTAAGATAAAAGAAAACAGATCGCTCGCTACATATTTTTTTGTTCGCAGGTTCTGTAGAACACTAATTTTGTCCTTCTATGCTGTGGCCAGATTTGTAGGTTTGGGGTCTCAAATATTTGTTCATGCATCATGAAAGCTTATATTTATGGGTGCTGTTTCGTTTTGACGTAGATTTGATAAAATAGTAGTCACATCAAACTAGCGACACCTATCGGTGGTTTTCATTCAAAACAAGCGACACCTATTGGTGGTTTACTTATAACATCAGCGACATCCGTCGCTTGTGTTCATTAATGCTAGGTGCTAAGATATTTAATGGTAAGACATTAAGCGTAAATAGAAAGTCATGTATAACTGATTCCATATTATTTGTGGTGAGGTAGCTTTTAGCATGGATAAGGCAGTTTAATTTGTTTGTATTTTTCTAATAAATCTTATATATATGTGTGCTTTTTTGTTGTGACTTAGATTTGATAAAATATGCCCGCATGCATACACACAGTATTGTCATATCATGCAGTAATTTGCCTCACAATCCATTCAGAGAATATTGGTTTAATTCAAAACTGTGCATGCTAGTAGCCTTAAAGGCGAAATTTCCGTTTATGATTCAAAGCAATAAAATTCAACAACTCCTGACACGGAGAAGAGCACAAAATCAAATAATTCTCGCAGGACTTTGGACATTGTGACCTCATTATGAGTTCCAATGGAATTTCCCCAAGACTTTCCAGGATCTTAAGTAAAATGTAAAATGATGATATAGCCTAACATAAACGCATGCTGCAACATCTCCCCCGCGCATTGTTACTCCTCGTATACCAACTCCTGCTGCTCCCGTGACATGTTTTCTGTGGACTCTGGTTACTCCTGATATTCACAGCCGCCACATCTTACAACGTGTCCTTAAGTGTCCATCAATGAAGGCTCTGAGTCACAACGGTCATAATGTGCCTACCTTGTTCATTTACATTTTAAAACCTTACATCCATATATTGTGATCAACTTAATATGGTTCCTCGTCGAACGGATGCAATAGAAAAACTTCGTTAGTTTTCATGCTGACAACAAAGCCGGACAATTAGCGTAATAGAATCTGAAGTTATTTAATGGAATCATTTATACAACAATCACCAAATAGGTAGGTGTAACATTAGAGGCCAACTTAAAGTCAAATTCTATACTTCACACTCATTGTCGGCATTATTTTAATGAGCAAATGAACGTCAATCTCTATGCGTTTAAACATTCAAACCCCCCACTGTCCGGCCGCCAACCCCGGGGAACATTTTCGTAAGATGTGTCCGATCCACAGGTGTTCAAAAGGTTGCTGGTTCGCTTGCCTGGTGGCGCCATCTGGAGGTGAGCTAGGTGGCGTGACGTCCTTTGTTTGCAGGTGTCCTGGCTGGTGAAAGCTGGATCGTCGTCAGATTTGTTTGTTTGCAGTTCCGTGGACCCCGGCGGGCCTACAAATAATCTGTTATATAGGAAAGGTATTTGGACCTGACATTTTCTGAAAAATGAAAAAATTTCATCAAAATGAATAGACCAGCCAAGAGTTGGAATTCATATTATTCTGCTAGAGGTCAAGACCATATGTGTTTGCTGTTTTAAATGTGTATACCAAGCAATATAAACGTGAACATACAGTAAACCTGGTAGCTGGAACTTGACCACAGTGTTTATGAAACACAAGCACTCACGCATGGAAATTTATGTTTATTGATAAATTTATATTTTATTGTGTGAAGCACCCGGAATAGAACTTACAGCAAGTGCATGAAATGATGCTTAACAGTTCACATCCCGGGATGACCAGGTATTATAGGCGACGTATACGGCATTTAAAGGGTTGACGCTAAAACAAGTGACTCATGGGTCATGACGCTCAGCCGACTGACATGTTGACAATATGTCCTTGCACAGGCAACTAATTACGATAATGTAGGTCGCATCATTGTTCATGCATATTTGCTTAAGTTCATCAAGACCTATTAGCTATTCAGATAATGGAGCTTTTGTAACAAATTTTTAATTATTCTGGGGTACTTATGAGCCCATTAGCTCGGGAGGACATGGGTAACAGAGACCTATTTATGGGTTTCTTAGGAGATTTTTCATGGACCTGCATTGATGTCAAGATAAAAGATTCTAGGTCAAATGGTTACGATTTGTGCCCAGTTAACAGTAGACTGCATCATTTAAAGGTCTCAAAAATAGACAAAACAATGCGTAAACATTCGAAATATACAGGTGGCGCCACCAGTCTGCAGGTACTGATGAAATATTCCATGATCCATATGCATGCAAAAAATCATTGCGATTACTGCGTTAGGTATTCAAATAAGGGAGATTTTGTATCAATTTTTTTATTATTCTGGGGGGCATTTAAGAGACCCATAGTTCGGAGGATATTGGTAATAGATACCTTAATTCAGGTTCCCAAGGAGATTTTTCATGGACCTCCCTGGATGTACAATCAGAGGCTTCTAGGTCTAACGGTTACGATTTGTGCCTTGTTAACTGACGGACGTCCGGACAACCGGACGGACGAAGGACAAAGGACGATCACTATAGCTCTGATGACTTACAGTCAGCTGAGCTAAAAAATACTTCATTATGCTCAATTTTTGACTTTGTTGCAAATGTGTTAAAGGACAGATGATATAAAAAAACTTCACAGTTTCTAAACACAGATTGTGTTAGCCTTATGTCACAAGATAGGCCTAGCTATTTAATGGTTCAGTCCACCTTCATCTATGTTGTTACTTAAATGTTTGGTGTTATGGTGGCATCACTAAAGAACTTTCGTATGGTTTGATATATGCTGGCAGGAGAGTCTGCTCATTAAGAACAACATGAAAATTAAACGAATAAGAAAAAATTGCAGAAAATGTTATTTGTTAAGTTTAGAACTAGGAGATAAATACTATTTATGAAAATGAAGTATTGGACATGATGAATAGTATGGCTGAAGGTTAAAGCTTGCTCAATGATTATTGTTTGGTCAAGCAGAAGGCTGCAGTCTCTCAGATGCATTAACGAACAGGTCCTCAAACTCATTTGTTCCGTTTCTTTTTCTTATAATCAAACTTTATTTTTTAGTGATATCACCCGCAAGGCGAAGTCCTATACTCCTATGGAATATATACTGTATCGTTTATGTTGTAATATCATACACTGTTGTAACAGCCGAAGTGGCAATGGTTGGTGTGTAATATTAGCAGTGAAGGTTTTCTTTGTGTAAATTGCATTTGTATTTAGTGATGTAGAAAATATAATTTAAAGTCTGTGAAATTCATTTTTTTTCACAAGTAATGCGTGTAAGGATAAGAAATTTGTAGACTTGTTGATATAATAAAAAAATGACTTTTGTTACATTATCAAAAGGAACTTTTTATTAGTAGATCTGATAAATTTGGTGTGAACGGTCACCTACTATTCCCAGAATCAAAATACCTGTTTATTTACTTCTGTGTTATAACTTTGCATGGCGGAATTCGCGGCGAATTAGTTTTCTACAACTGGCAACCGGTCACATGAAAATTTAGTAATTAACCTGTAGTCCAAATCAGACTTCCAGTCCTGACTGATTTGTCATTACGTTAACGTACGTTACTAAGTTACCGTTTTTACAACAGGAGTTGTTTGAAAGCACCCTTTTGCAACTCATAAAGTAGTGGTAATTACCACATGTTACAACTTTATAATACTTACGAATTTGTACTCTATTTAAATTAGCCATCGTCTGTTTTATAAGTTGAAACGGTGTCTGCAGACAGAATATTTCAGAAGATCATAGGAAAATAATCATTGGTGATGTTGTAATGGGTGGATGGTTTGATGCGCCAAGGTACTCACCACTCACTTCTAGACGAGGTGTCGACCTCCCATAACCCGGACACTTCTTGTCTCCCTTTGTGTCCTGAAGTACCTGGAAAATACGGCAATTAATAAACTGTAGGAAATGTCTAAGCCTGAAGAACCAGAGCTAAGAACGTCTGACTTTAAAGAACCCGAAAATACAGCACTTAATAATCACTAAGGAAGCACATTTAAGTGGAGATTTCTAATTGATCAAACATTACATGAGTTAAGTTTTAAATCACAACACCAGTACCTAAAGAAAAAAAGTAAAAACAACCTGCACAATAATAACGAACTTGTATCGTCCCGTCTGTCGGTTGTTGGGCTGCAAAGTGATACAAACTAAACAACTCTTAACAGGATCAGTATGTACAGAAATAAAAAGAGTTGGATATACGTCAATAATTTTGATTTTTAAAGACACAGCCTTATCAATATAAAGTTTGTCATTTTAATGCGATAACCTGCATGAGAGTAAAACTGTTTAATATTCCGATCGGGAGGACCTTAAAATAGCTGCAGAACTGGTGGGGGGGGGGGGGGGGGGGGGGGGTTAAACCAAGATATAACGCTTAGTACAGGCTGATGATTGTTAATGAAGAATTTTTAACATCATTTAAGTCAGTATCGATACAAATAGGGATTCAAGCGCCTGTACCTCTAGGGAGTACATTTTGAGACATCAAAAGCACACACACACACGAGTAAAATGGAAGATATTTATTAAGTTATTGGTTATGAAAATGCAATATCTTTATTGATTTATGCATTAATAGTTTCAGCTTTTCGACCAGATGTCGCCACCGTTTACATAAACATAATATCAGGTTTCCTGTCAATAGCACCATCCCCACTAATCCGTAGGGGCATATATTTTATCATAAAGGAATGTCTAAATTTTGAAATTTCCATCGTAACTTTAAGAAGCGAAACTACGATATTTTTCAGTTCATATTCAAGTTTTTTTTTTAAATTACTTTTTTTCATTTTGAAATATATTATACAACTTTGAATCAAACATTTATCTATTGACCTCTTCTTACAGGTCTACATTTCCTTCGCACGTATTACTTTTCAATGTAACCGTACTTTATTTACCAATTTCCATTATGTTACTAATTTCTGCAGTGTAGCATTTATCGTATTTGACTTGGTAATAATACGCCGGCAGTAAGCAAGTATAGAAGAATAATTTTTTACCAATTTTAGCTTGATGAATTGTATTTTTCCTGGTGAATAATTAATCATATAGTAAAAACGAATATTCATGAAACAGGAGGAGAGGGTGTACGTATCATGAAAAACATGGAGTGGGATGACGTACCATGATAAACAAGGAGCGGGAGGGTGTACCATGAAAAACATGGAGCGGGAGGGTGTACCATGAAAAACATGGAGCGGGAGGGCGTAAGATGAAACACATAGAGCGGGAGGGCGTACCATGAGAAGCAAGGAGCGGGAGGGCGTACCATAAAAAACATGGAGCGGGAGGGCGTATCCTGATAAGCATGGAGCGGGAGGGCATGACATGAAACACATGGAGCGGGAGGGCGTACCATGAAGCACATGGAGTGGCAGGGTGTATCATGAGAAACATGGAGCGGGAGGGCGTGACATGAAACACATTGAGCGGGAGGCGTACCATGAAACACATGGAGCGGGATGGTGTATCATGAGAAACATGGAGCGGGAGGGCGTGACATGAAACACATTGAGCGGGAGGGCGTACCATGAAACACATGGAGCGGGATGGTGTATCATGAGAAACATGGAGCGGGAGGGCGTCCCATGAAACACATTGAGCGGGAGGGCGTACCATGAAACACATGGAGCGGGAGGGTGTATCATGAGAAACATGGAGCGGCAGGGCGTGACATGAAACACATAGAGCGGGAGGGCGTACCATGAAACACATGGAGTGGGATGGTGTATCATGAGAAACATGGAGCGGGAGGGCGTCCCATGAAACACATTGAGCGGGAGGGCGTACCATGAAACACATGGAGCGGGAGGGTGTATCATGAGAAACATGGAGCGGCAGGGCGTGACATGAAACACATTGAGCGGGAGGGCGCACCCTGATAGACATGAAGCGGGAGGGCGTACCCTGATAGACATGAAGCGAGAGGGCGTTCCCTGATAGACATGAAGCGGGAGGGCGTACCCTGATAGACATGAAGCGGGAGGGCGTACCCTGATAGACATGAAGCGGGAGGGCGTGACATGAAACACATTGAGCGGGAGGGCGCACCCTGATAGACATAAGCGGGAGGGCGTACCCTGATAGACATGAAGCTAGAGGGCGTACCCTGATAGACATGAAGCGGGAGGGCGTATCATGACAGACATGAGGCGGGAGGGCGTATCACGAGAGAGGAAGGACGTGAGTGTCCAGCGAGACTTGAGAACTGAATCGTTCTGGCGCCGGTAATTTATTGTATCTCTTACCATTTTTAAACCTGCCACATAAAATATCCACGGCTTATGCTGGTGTCGTGTATAGTTGCCTGTCTAACAAGGACCCATTCATCAAATTTCACACTTTGTCATCAGCAGAATAAAACGAGAACAGAAAGGCACAAAAAGAGTGTTAGTATTGACTGGTTTTGTATCAATATTTGCTCTCGTTTTTTTATTAGTGATAAGGTAAGACTGTATCTGTAACTGTAGCTGAAGTAGTGAAAACATTCTTGTAACCCTGGCTGGCGGCTCCACATCTGATGCTCTCAAATCTTGACTAATAAGTCTAGACGTCTAAGTCAGCCATGTTCACATTTCATTCATTATACACACACACACACACACTTCTAATGCGTCTTGTTATTGTATCTTTAACTCCCTATGCGGGTCATGTCTCTGACAGATTGCCTGGTCCTATAAAGGCACTGTTTTATTAGAAGAGATAATACAATTGTATGCAGAGGACTGTCAGATAGCTCGGGCACATGACGTCTCAAACTATAACTGAACTTTAATGCGTCAAAGTTCACCGACTTGGTGTGTATGACTACGGGTCATTCAGCTGGAAAGTCGATAGTCTCTAGATTGGGAACACCAGGAATCTCTGATAATTCAAAGCATCAGCTGTGCATCCATATCAAAATACTGCCCACAGCAATAAGTAAACAGGTGGTTTAAAGATGGCTTAATGACTGATTGATTTGTATGCAATTTGTATCACAAAATGGAGAACGATCATTAAATATAGGCCTATCCTTGTATCGTCGGATATCCATACAACATGCATCTACAGTATATTAGAATTTTTTAACTTTTGCCACGGACCGCCTCATTCGGGAATAATGCAATATGGGTTCTAAGAGGGGTCATTTTCCTTATTGCTAAATAAACCCATGGATATTTCGAATTATATTTCGAAGAGGCTATTCCCTCGTCCCCCCCCCCCCCCCCCGGTTCGGAGACCGACCCTGATATTAACCAACAAAATGTTCTTTTTGTTATATTCTTACGATCTTGGTTTTCAATCCCTCAAATGAGCCAACAGGATGTCGTGAAACTTCTAGTCGCATTTAAGAATAAACATTGAATTGATGTCCTTAATATGCCAGGGTTCTTACTTGGAGAGGCCGCGGTCATCTTAGCGCCATCGCTGACACATATTCTTAACTTATCACTCAGTACAGGAATAGTTCCTCCTGACTGGAAGTGTGCAAGGGTGGTACCCATTTATAAGGGTAAAGGGAAACTTTCTGATACTAACAATTACCGGCCAATTTCGATCACCAGCCATGTTATTAAAATCTTAGAGAAGCACATTAAACGTCATCTCCTTAATTACTTAAACCACAAACGCTTGATATCTCCTGAACAAACTGCTTTTCTTGCAAACAACTCTATACCCAAACTGCATTACATAGAATAGTTGATAATTGGCTGACAGTTATGAACAGCGGACGTGTAAACTCCATATGCTTTCTCGACCTTAAAAAAGGTTTTGATTCCCTAAATCACGATATATTATTGGGTAAATTAAAACAGTATGGCGTAAATGGAAATTCGCACACCTGGTTTTATAATTATTTATACGACCGAAAGCAGTTTGCCTGCTTCAATAACTATAATTCTGAGGTAAAAACAATCGATACAGGTGTACCACAAGGCACTGTACTTGGACCCATTCTTTTCTTACTATATCTTAATGACTTGCCCGATAATGTAACAGACGCAAAATGCTCGATTTATGCTGACGACATCACGCTATACGCAGACGGCATCGATCGCGAATCAGCACAACATAAGTTACAGGCTGCTGTAGACCAAGTTACTAAATGGCTTAATAAAAACAAACTAATTGCAAACGCCACAAAATCAGCTACTATGCTTGTGAGTTCCAAGCAACGCAAACAATCAAATTCATTACAAATAATTATCGATAAAGATATTGTCCCGAATGTCGATGAATTTTCTCACCTTGGCTTGATCATTGACGCCCATCTCACATGGAAATCTCACACTTCTACCGTTTTTAAAAAGCTATGTTGCAAAATTGGACTTTTACATCGGCTCAGCAAATTTCTACCACCGAAGTTTTTAGTCACTATATATCACGCCTTTGTTCAACCCTCAATAGATTATAGCCTAACAGTATGGAGCAGCTGTCCCAGCACATTCCGTGCCGCAATCCAACGAATGCAGTGTCGTGCGGCTAGGATAATAACAAAAAATTACGACCCAACACAAAGAAGTTTAGATTTAGTGAAAGAAATAGGCTTAATGACAATTGAACAGCGATATTTGTACCTCCTATCTATTTTAACCTATAAATGCATAAATGATTTAGCCCCTTCATATTTATGTAAGAATTTTCATATGGCGAAGGGCATTCATAATTATTCGACGCGGTTAACCGAAAACAAAAACTGTATCCTTCCGAAACCGAGTATTGAAGCCTTCAAGGCTACCTCTTTTTATGCAGCCAGTACTCTATGGAACTCCCTTCCTCGACACATTAAGTTTGCTTCTAATTTGCAGCATTTTAAAAAATTATCACGTTCGTACTTCTCCGATTTTACAATGATGTCATAATCTTATCACAGCACGAAATTGTTTTAGATGTAATCGTTGCTCTTACCGCTGTTAGAACCGTCCCTTTTATTAATTTTATGATATTATCATTCCTTTGTAATGATTTTACAGTCTCATTATGTCTTTTATATTTCGCATTGTACATGTACTTTTATGTATTTTATTATCATGTTCCATTGTTTATAATATCTTGTATATCTTGGAAGAGGGCCCTGCTTATAACAGAATTCTTATTCTGGTACAGGCCACCCTTCACAATATTATAATAAATAAATAAATAAATCTTCTCTTGGACTGACAGAGTCAGACAATACAAAATGTTCAGTTATTCCTCGTGCATCAACACACAAACTTATCTCCGCCTGTCTCTGTCTGTTTGTCTGTCGGCCTGTTTGTCTGTTGTCAACACTACTCAAAAAGCTCTTAACAGATGACGTTTTCAGGATAGCTAATATGATACAAGAAACAACTGATTACATTTTGGGGGATCAAAGTTTTTTTAGGGAAATATGTGACATTTCTGACAATGACATATGGGGGGTATAATGAGCTGTTATATGTGTTAAGTTTGAAATAACCATTTTTTTTTATTTTATCTGTTGTTTATTAATTTACAAATTATAAGATAAAATATGATAAGATAAGATAAAATTTATTAGCCTTCAGTTCCAGGAAGTTGTTGTTGACCTCCAATTAATTACATAAAAGTAAATAAATAAATATGAAAAATATACATAAAAATACATTAAATAACACATAACGTATTGACTATGCATGTAAAAATAAGCATGTAAAAAGATAAAACAGATAATTCTGCAGGTAAAACGCATAATTCAAAATATTAAATATCTAGGGGGGTCCGAGTTAAAAAGTTTAATACTATATCTCACAAGAGATTTTTTAAAGCGAGTTGTTCTGCAGAATGTTGCATCTAAGCGTTTACCTGAAGATGAAGGCCATTGATTTGGTTTCATAGATTTCCTGGTGTGTGGCAGAGAAGTACTAGTTATTCAACAACTTCTCTTCCTGGTATTATTTAACTGTTTCTTTAACTTGTCAGATATATTTGTAAACCGGCACTTCAGTGCATAAGTAAGGACACTGGAAATTATTTTTATAGGCATGTTGTTCCTATGGCCTGTGGTACACAATTTGTTGCTCTGTCTATTGATATTAAGTTAGGTGAGCCTGTCTTCTTTTTATAATATCGCCATCTGTCGTATTTGGGATGAAACTAAACTGATCTTCAAGTGCAATATAATGAATAGATAGGGAAAGCTATTACTGAATAATAATAATAATAAAAATAATAATAATAATAATAATGATAATAATAATGATAATAATGAGTTTCTTTTTGTTTCAGACTATACTTCTGCAATAGGAAATTGATTTTATTTATTAAAAGTGCGGTATTGAAAAAACTGAGAGAGAGAGAGAGAGAGAGAGAGAGAGAGAGAGAGAGAGTGATACTTTAATTTGTCATATCATGTTTAGTTGACCAATAAAAGTAAACAATGTATACACGGGGTGCATATATTTTGTACATGATGGACAATTTAAGACTTTTCATTCAGAAAAAATTCGTTATATTATTCTGTAGTTAGACATAAATATATCGTTAACAGTGAACATATAGAAAATCAGACGACCACATATTTCTTACAGAAATACCAAAAACCTATGGTTAATTGGAACAGGAGGGCCCCCAAAGTAATTGTATCAGTCTGTATTACTGACGCAGAAGAAAACACCATATCTATTATGAAGTGAACATTCTCGGCTATTATAAGATGAGAGGCATTCAAGTGGCGGGCAGACCATGAGTTGCCTCATGTTCGGTCACGTGTTCGTGCGGTGACGCGCCATTATAAAAAAAAGTAACAACAAACGAAGCTACTTACCCCAGAAGGAATCCATATCTGTTCCCCCGAGCTCAGCTCCTCATATGTATACATGTCTGGCCGATCTGGCTCGTCCATCAGTCCTGCAGATGAAGCAGGCAATAAAGGTATTGTGTGTGGATCATCTCCCTACGACCAAGTCTGTTCACAGAAAGCGTGGCCACACACTTGGTAGGCCTAGTATGAGAGGGTGCCGATGTGTGATTATTGGAGATTAACAAAGAACACTGTCAGAAAATGATTCCTTTCAGACCTCAAATAAGACAAGTGTTGTTAATGAAAAACGTATACATACCCCGTGCGGCCAGCTAAACTTAGACGCCCGGGGAGAGACAAAAACCAGGTTTCAGTTTATATTTTATCTTTTTTTTTGTACTTTGCCTTCACACATCACATTAGCAAAACACAGTCATTTTTAAAACGTGTGGAACCTGAAAATATCCTCGCAGGTAAGATAAGTAATATAATTATTTTAACTGGTTGAATTGTTAAACCACCTGATTTTAGCATATATGACATATTCTGCATGTACAGAATTCTGAGTGGATACATCATGATCTGGCCAGGTACTTGATCAATTTAACATGATTTGAGAGAATTAACATTTATTAACATTTTTTCCATACTATCCGTATATCCTTACATCATTTCAACCATTTATCACATTCTTCAACCGTACACATATTTGCAATTTATCATGGAAAAATAAACATATTTTAGTATTGCTTTATTATCACAAGTTTTATTGTCAATTTGTCGATCTCGCTTATAGGTCTCCTGGGATTAAGCGTTTATAAAAATGTCCCTGCCGACGATCTTACAACTGTATAAAGACCTTCTCCGTCAGCTAAGACAAATATACTAAACCTCGTCATTATTCTCCAGACTATCAAGATTTTTACTTGAAAGTATGAATATGGGGAGCGATTCATAAAACTAAATAATTTAATAATACTAGGATATTTTCCTTTTAAATTTTAATAGAAAAAAATTGCCATACCTGTGAAGCTGTCCATACCGGAGTCAAGTGTTCCCCGGACTCGGTAACCTTTAGTTGTTGCTGGATCCAGCCGTACCTGGATAATAAAGTGCTCATACAGAAGAAATCTATATCTATAAAAGATAATAATAAATAATATTTCAAATTGAAAATCCGAGCCTACAGAGATCTGAAATAACACGGTCAACCATGGTAACGTAATACACACGACATTGAGTAACTATCATGCTCGGGTTGTCATGAAAGGACAGTATCAACTGCCTGAGCAGAGTTGTATTACTTACCTGGGTATTAAGGTAAAAGTTTCCATATATGTGCGATATGCCAGTACCAGTAACACTCTTTTTGGGCTGCGTTATATAATTTGAACATGGGCCCTAAAGGGCCCCATTGGCACAGGTGAACATTGTCGATTTATCAATAACTTAAACCTGAAATTAAACAATTTATGATAACCCCCCCCCCCCCCTCACCCACCCCCTCCTTTGCTACAGTTTGTGGTTCTGTCCAATTTCTTTGTAAATAATCCAAAAAATTGACTCATTAGTATCTTTTTCAAAATGTAAAGCTGTCACAGATTAGTTCGCTAACAAAATCTTCAGTTATAGAATAATTTAGAATTTAGCATTAGCAATATAATACTTAGCAGTATAATGCAACCTCATAATATGACGTCTTTTTCTCAATGAGCCATGCTTTTAATCATGGCCTAGAAATTAAATAAAGTAAATATAAATGATATGTAAGTTATATATTGCATATAAATAACATAAATATAAATAAGCAGTTATGAAAATATTTAAACTTATACAACAATATTTTAAGTGAAGTAGGATAACTATATTAAATATATAACTATATTCAGTAAACTTTTATTTTTTTTTAGCTTTTATAGTTATACCATTTACCTACTAAAAATTAAATGTGTTCCTACTCTTTGTCATAGAATAATCAGTAATTGAGTTGTATGTTAAATTCAAGGAAGTATGGTTATAGTCTTGAAAGTCACAATGTACAACTTGATGGCCACTACATGATAAACATACAGTGTAGTGTACCATACAGTACACATACAGTGTAAAGTACCATACATCATACAGGACACACACAGTGTAATGTACCATACAGGACACACACAGTGTAATGTACCATAGAGGACACACACAGTGTAATGTACCATACAGGACACACACAGTGTAATGTACCAAACAAGACATAAAGTGCAATGTATAACACAGCACCCATACAGTGTCTTGTACAAAACAGTACATATACAGTGTAATGTTCCATACAGTGTACATGCAGTGTCATGTACCATACAGTTCTCATGCTGTGTAATGTACAATAAAGTACACATACAGTGTCATGTACCATATACAGTACCCATACAGTGTAATGTACCAAACAGTACCCATACAGTGTAATGTACTATACAGTACACATACTGTGCCTCCAGAGGCATGAAATTTGACCCAGTCTCTGACCCACGTGCGTGGCCAGTAAATGTGAAAAACACATGACTTTAGGATCATTAATGACAAAACCTAATACAAGGTCCAAAGGTCAGGAAATGGGGCGGAGAGGGGGTGGGGCGTCAAGGCCTCAAAAATTGGATCTGAAATGATTAAAAAAGGTTGCGGCGGCTGAAAAGGTGTACGGACCCCATGGTCTCTCCACTGACAAGGTATGCAAATTTCCGTTTTTTTTTCTTCGGGAACAGCTTCCTTGCTTTAAAACGTATATTTAATTAATCTTTCCCTCACATCAAACTATTGTTTATAAATCTGGCAATAATAACTAAACAAAGATTATCGAAAACCTGAATGATCCCACGTCCATTTAACATTGCTACAGGTGCTCTTTTTATTGTGTGACACGGGCGTAACTTGTGTTGTTGTTGCACTTTATGTTTAATCCGTACTGGTTGAACTCTCGTTGTCATGCTGGCTGGAGGTTTTCACGCCTGGCCGAGGTCACGTGATGACCCTAGGATGTAGAGATACACACAGCGCTGTTTTTCTAGAGAATTCCTGAAACGCGTGTTTACTGGGTTGTGTAGGAACCTTAAGACTGTTCGAGAAGTGGAAAATTCTCGGCTTGGGGTGAAGAGTATATAAAGGGGATGTGTTTAAGCAGGGGGCAGAGAGAGAGAGAGCAGAGCAGATTCCAGCGGAAGCAGAAGCGTGTGTCAGTTTCTGGGTTTATGCATTTGGACTTCAGTTTACCTTCTGGATTGTTAAAAGAGCTTTACAATGGACTGTCATTCTCGGAGAGTATACATTTAGGGAACTTATCGTTAAGGCGGTGTTGGTACCCAGGTACTGTGCACATTTTTTTATTTTTACTGTTTGATTGTATTGACTTGTTGTTATACCGCCGTTTTACTGTATAATTGTATTGATTTAGTGTATTGTATTGTTAGGGCTGTTTTAAGAATAAATTATAGTTATTTGTTAACAAAAAACCACTGACTTCTTTATTCATTCTTTATTCATTTCACGCTGCCTAGTGTTACAGAATCTGATTTTTTTTCTCCGTTACCGAATTTGTGTTCTTCACGCATACGTGATCTGTTTATATTAGGTTCCGTAACAACATCAACAAAACAAATTGAGACAATATTCCTCATCTCCTTTAATACATCCCCAAACTCGATAAAAAGCCCGGTTACCAGGTTTATCAGCTTGTAGTAAATTAAATAACTTCGGCTCAGAGAAAGTAGGTCAACACAGGTTGTAACACCTCCAGCTTTCACTGACACCAAGTCACAAGGTTTTATATATTAATCCTAGCTATATGAAATATTAATCTTAGTTGCAGTCGTTACTGAGATACTGACTAACAGACATTGTATAGTGCTTCCACATACCTAAAATCATCATTTTTTCAGCAAACTGTTCTTTCGTGTGGGCTTTTATAAATATATGATTCTGCTCCATCCAGACCGATTTGAATCCCGTTTTAATATAACAGATAAAGTGATCACATTTTCTGACTTTCACAGAAAGTTGAACATAGATAGCACTACTGGCCGCTTATTTATGCATAACATCGCCTTGAAAATGAGGTAATACGACACAAACTGTTTTAACTTTGTATGTTAAATGTGTAGATAAGGTCAGTTTTATTTTATTACCCAATGTTAAATATTTGTTCAGTAACCTTGAAAACTGAGAAGAGTCTGACTTCCAGAGTGCTCAAAGTCTTTTTTGACATATAGCCCGCAGAACACAGGTGACTGCGCCCTAACCTAACCCAGATAGCCCGTAGAATACAGGTCACGGCGCCTTAACCTAAGCCATATAGTCGGCAGAATACATGTCACTGTGCCCTAATGTCAGCCATATAGCCCGTAGAATACAGGTCACTGCGCCCTTACCTAACCCATATAGCCCGCAGAATACAGGTCACTGCGCCCTAACGTCAGCCATATAGCCCGTAGAATACAGGTCATGCGCTTTAACCTAAGCCATATAGTCCACAGAATACATGTCACTGTGCCCTAATGTCAGCCATATAGCCCGTAGAATACAGGTTACTGCGCCCTTACCTAACCAATATAGCCCGCAGAATACAGGTCACTGCGCCCTAACGTCAGCCATATAGCCCGTAGAATACAGGTCATGCGCTTTAACCTAAGCCATATAGTCCGCAGAATATATGTCACTGTGCCCTAATGTCAGCCATATAGCCCGTAGAATACAGGTCACTGCGCCCTTACCTAACCCATATAACCCGCAGAATACAGGCCACTGCGCCCTAATGTCAGCCATATAGCCCGTAGAATACAGATCACTGAGCCTTTTCCCTAAGCCATATAGTCCGCAGAATACATGTCACTGTGCCCTAATGTCAGCCATATAGCCCGTCGAATACAGGTCACTGCGCCCTTACCTAACCCATATAACCCGCAGAATACAGGCCACTGCGCCCTAATGTCAACCATATAGCCCGCAGAAAACAGATCACTGAGCCTTTACCTAAGCCATATAGTCCGCAGAATACATGTCACTGTGCCCTAATGTCAGCCATATAGCCCGTCGAATACAGGTCACTGCACCCTAACCTAACTCATATAGCCCGCAGAGTACAGGTCACTGCGCCCTAATGTCAACCATATAGCCCGCAGAAAACAGGTCAATGTGCCCTAATGCCAGACATATAGCCTACAGAATACTGATCAC
Organism: Sipunculus nudus; assembly: GCA_026874595.1. Classification (NCBI taxonomy): domain Eukaryota; kingdom Metazoa; phylum Annelida; class Sipuncula; order Golfingiida; family Sipunculidae; genus Sipunculus; species Sipunculus nudus. The sequence goes on from CM049308.1 coordinate 44,954,514, forward strand.
TGCGCCCTAAGGTCAGCCATATAGCCCGCAGAATACAGGTCACTGCGCCCTAAGTTCATTCATATAGCCCGCAGAATACAGATCACTGCGCATTAAGGTCAGCCATATAGCCCGCAGAATACAGGTCACTGCGCCCTAATGTCAGATATATAGCCAGCAGAATACAGGTTACTGCGCCCTAATGTCAGCCATATAGCCCGTAGAATACAGGTCATGCGCCCCTAATGTCAGCCATATAACCCGCAGAATACAGGTCACTTCGCCCTAATGTCACCCATATAGCCCACACTAAACAGGCCACTTCGCCCTAATGTCAGCCAGATAGCCCGCAGAATACAAGTCACTGCGCCCTTACGTCAGCCATACAGCAGCGCAGAATACAGGTCACTGCGCCCTAATGTCAGCCATATAGTCCGCAGTATATAGGTCCCTGTGCCCTAATGTCAGCCATATAGCCCGCAGAAAAAATGTCACAGCGCCCTAACCTTATCCAAATAGCCCGTAGAATTCAGGTCAATTCTCCCTAATGTCAGCCATATAGCCCGTAGAATACAGGTCACTGAGCCTTTACCTAAGACATATAGTCCGCAGAATACATGTGACTGTGCCTTAATGTCACCCATATAGACCGTAGAATACAGGTCACTGCGCCCTAACCTGACTCATATAGCCCGCAGAGTACAGGTCACTGCGCCCTAATGTCAGACATATAGCCCGCAGAAAACAGGTCACTGTGTTCTAATGTCAGACATTTTTGCCCGCAGAATACAGGTCACTGGGACCTAACGTCAGCCATATAGCCCGCAGAATACAGGTCACTGCGCCCTAATGCCAGCCTTTTAACCCGCAGAATACAGGTCACTGGGCCCTAATGTCAGCCATATAGCCCGCAGAATACAGGTCACTGCGCCCTAAGGTCATTCATATAGCCGGCCGAATACAGATTACTGCGCATTAAGGTCAGCCATATAGCCCGCAATTTACAGGTCACTGCGTTCTCATGTCAGCCATATAGCCCGCAGAATACAGGTCACTGCGCCCTAACGTCAGCCATATAGCCCGCAGAATACAGGTCACTGCGCCCTAATGTCAGCCATATAGCCCGCAGAATACAGGTAACTATGCCCTAATGTCAACCATATAGCCCACTGCGCCCTAATGTCAGATATATAGCCAACAGAATACAGGTCACTACGCCCTAATGTCAGCCATATAGCCCACAGAATACAGGTCACTGCGCCCTAATGTCACCCATATAGCCCGCAGAAAACAGGTCACTGCGCCCTAATGTCAGACATATAGCCCGCAGAAAATAGGTCACTACGCCTTAATGTCAGACATATAGCCCGCAGAATACAGGTCACTACGCCCTAATGTCAGCCATAAAGCCCGCAGAATAGAGGTCACTGCGCCCTAACGTCACTCATATAGCCCGCAGAAAACAGGTCACTGCGCCCTAATGTCAGACATATAGCCCGTAGAATACAGGTCTCTGCGTCCTTTCAGGGTTCAAAAATGATTCCAGGTAAATTAAAGGCTGTAAGATTAAGCGGTTACGTTTTGTGTCATTTAACGGACGGACTGCAGACGATGTTCAAAGGCCCATCACTATATTCACATAGAAAATAATTCAGAGTGCTTAAGGTCATGTATCTGTCCTGTAGTTCAAATACTATAGGTCATTGTGAACTAATTCCGGACCTGCCTGGATGTTTAGACAGAAAACGGGTTCGGTCTATTTTTTTTTACAAGACGGACTGACAAACAAAGAGTGCATAAAGAACAAGGACAAGAATGTGCAATAAAGCTGCCCATATATAGGACTCTATTATGTAATGAATCTGACTGAAACGTGTCTCAAAGGTGATAATATGAAACTTGTTGAACTCGTGCCTCCAGGAAACCGTATTGAGTGACTACCCATGAGGGGCAGAGGTGGCGGTGTCTATACGACAGTGTCGTGTTTCACGACGACAGATACAAAGCAGCTTGGACCATTTGAGTCGCTCGGGTGTGTTTGCACATACTCCTGTTAATATTGAGCACCATATTTCAAACAAAAGCGATTTACCTTCAAGACTTTCCTGAATGAAAGAGGGGACTATCTAGTGAGCTAATTAACACAGAGTACTTTCATTTACATGTGGACAATCCACAGGAAGAATCTGCATCAGTAATTTAAACTGATCAATACAACATGTATATATTGAATTTTGAGTTCACCAAGTGACGAACTACAATCGACCAAAGTTTCATCGCACTGTCACTGCTTCTCGGACCACGTTCCAACCTTTTCGGCTCCAACTCTCGTTGAACCACACTGGTTATCACAACATATGAGAATGAACACAACAATTTGGTGTTGTGTTGGTTTTCTAAGCTGATCATGACATAGCTGATACATATCTACAACAGCTCATCATGATTATGCTCTTCCGTCAGTTAACCTAGATGCTCTCAGTTTCGATTACTACATCATCAATACTAAGCAAGAGAGAATTTGTGTGTCCTCGTCACTGGAATCAGCTGCCACAGTATCTATAATCAAACTCTAGTTGGATATTTCCCAGTCTCAGCGAAATACAAACACATTAAAAACCCAAGGGTTAAACTGCAGTTAAAATTTCAATAAATTATATATACACTCATTTTCAGTCTGGATGCTTGGGGGTTTTCAATATATTTGGTTTAAATCTGTATACTCACCATTTTATGCCACTTAGTTCACTCGATTTGTGTAATTGTGAAGCGTTTTAGAGCACCTTAGCAGTGCTAAATTATTTTTTAAATATTTTTATTATAACTATTATTATCAATTTAGTGTTACGTGAAAAGTGTCTCATTAAATAATTGTATGAAAGAGCCATATGATGATACTACCACACGGTAATCGTGTAAGCTAAGACCTGATTAATTGAAGCGATCAATGAGCCATGACACCTAGCTAATTGATATAACTCAAAACGCACAAATATTGACCAAAGTGATTAAATTTGGGGTTTAGAAGAAAGTATACTAGAACCTGTACCTATTTGTATCAGTTTGAACATCCGAGGTATATATAAGGTTATATTTGTTCCCTGAAACCATGGTAGATACAGTTTGTCAATCTCAACAAGAGATCCATAGACTTTACACTCACTCTGTGAAAAAATGTGCATTATAGTTTGAAACAATGAATTATTACAGTGAAACTGTAAATACCATGTCACCCGGAGCTCAACATCAAGGGGTAAATACCATGTCAGCTGGAGCCAGCATCAAGAGGTATATACCATGTCAACTCGAGCCAACATCAGGAGGTAAATACCATGTCAGCTCGAGCCAACATCAAGAGGTAAATACCATGTCAACTCGAGCCAACATTAGGAGGTAAATACCATGTCAGCTCGAGCCAACATCAAGAGGTAAATACCATGTCAGCACGAGCCAACAACAGGAGGTAAATACCATGTCAGCTGGAGCCAGCATCATGAGGTAAATACCATGTCAGCTGGAGCCAGCATTATGAGGTAAATACCATGTCAGCTCGAGCCAACATCATGAGGTAAATACCATGTCAGCCTGAGCCAACATCAAGAGGTAAATACCATGCCAGCTCGAGCCAACATCAAGAGGTAAATACCATGTCAGCTCGAGACAACATCAAGAGGTAAAAGCCATGTCAGCTCGAGCCAACATCAGGAGGTAAATACCATGTCAGCTCGAGCCATCATCATGAGGTAAATACCATGTCAGCTGGAGCCAGCATCATGAGGTAAATACCATGTCAGCTCGAGCCAGCATCAAGAGTTAAATACCATGTCAGCTCAAGCCAACATCAAGAGGTAAATACCATGTCAGCTCGATCCAACATCAGGAGGTAAATACCATGTCAGCTGGAGCCCAACATCAAGAGGTATATACCCTGTCAGCTGGAGCCCAACATCAGGAGGTAAATACCATGTCAGCTCGAGCCAACATCAGGAGGTAAATAGCATGTCAGCTGGAGCCAGCATCATGAGGTAAATACCATGTCAGCTCGAGCCAGCATCAAGAGGTAAATACCATGTCAGCTCAAGCCAACATCAGGAGGTAAATACCATGTCAGCTCGAGATAACATCAAGAGGTAAATACCATGTCAGCTCAAGCCAACATCAAGAGGTAAAAGCCATGTCAGCTCGAGCCAACATCAGGAGGTAAATACCATGTCAGCTCGAGCCAACATCATGAGGTAAATACCATGTCAGCTGGAGCCAGCATCATCAGGTAAATACCATGTCAGCTTGAGCCAGCATCAAGAGGTAAATACCATGTCAGCTGGAGCCCAACATCAGGAGGTGAATACCATGTCAGCTCGAGCCAACATCAAGAGGTAAATGCCATGTCAGCTGGAGCCAACATCAAGAGGTATATACCATGTCAGCTGGAGCCAACATCAGGAGGTAAAAACCATGTCAGCTGGAGCCAACATCAAGAGATAAATACCATGTCAGCTGGAGCCAACATCTAGAGGTAAATACCATGTCAGCTAGAGCCCAGCATCAAGAGGTAAATACCATGTCAGCTGGAGCCAACATCAAGAGGTAAAAGCCATGTCAGCTCGAGCCAACATCAGGAGGTAAATACCATGTCAGCTCAAGCCCAGCATCAAGAGGTAAATACCATGTCAGCTGGAGCCCAACATCAGGAGGTAAATACCATGTCAGCTGGAGCCCAACATCAAGAGGTAAATACCATGTCAGCTGGAGCCCAACATCAAGAGGTAAATACCATGTCAGCTGGAGCCCAACATCAAGAGGTAAATACCATGTCAGCTGGAGCCCAACATCAAGAGGTAAATACCATGTCAGCTGGAGCCCAACATCAAGAGGTAAATGTTCCTAACATTAGTGGTATATACTGTTTTGCCTGCCAGAAATAGGTCAACGTATGTGATGCCACATTTACTCATACACGTCACATGATCAGTTCACGGAAACGGACAATACATATTACAGGCAATCACAGAAATGAAATCCTAAAATAATCGAAATTCTATACAGCTGTTTTGAACAATCCGATCAGACTCTGATCAGACACTAAAACAATAAAAGTATTTAATTATCCAACAATAGAACAAGGGTGGTCAACATATACACACTGCATTATTTCTAGATGTCTGCGATAAGTGTGAAGAACAAGTTTAATCAATTATGGTTTAAATGTGACATGATTTGTTGGAATCATGCATATTTTAAAATCCAGGGAGTTCATAAGCACATCTCCTTGGAAACCTGAAATTAAGCCACTGTGGCCTATATTTTAATACTATGAAGGTCAGATAGGCACAAATCATAACGGTTGTACCTCGAACTTTTTTTTTACTTTACATCCATGCAAGACCTTGGCAAATTTCCCTCGACACCTGAGATTAGATCTGGATGACCTATATTCTGTGAGATATTAGCCAAAAACCTGATTGTGAGCACTCATCTTATTTGGACACAAATCTTAACTATTGGACCTACAGAAACCTCTTACATAGTAAAAGAGAGGCATTGTAAAGACTCCTTGACAACCAAAATAAGATCATTGTGACTTAAATTCTGCAAGATTTGCCAAAGTACATGATTTGAGCACCTTATTTCACCTGTAAAATCTTCCTCCTTTGAAACCCTAAATAATCTCAATGTAACCTGTATTCTGCAAACTGTGTGCAAGAACATAACATGAGCACTCTATTAGTCAGACTGGTACAAAATGATAGCAATTGGACGAAAAAGCATCTAGTTAAGCATCTAGGGAGTTCTTATTTATTCATTTATTTTTTTTTAAACCTAAATAACTTATTTCTAAGGTACTTTAGGCATTAAACATGATTTTAAGCACTCTGGAAGTCATCCTACCAGAGTCATTCTTGAAGGTTGCCCATCAAATAGGTTGCTCAAGATCATAATATCAATAAATGTATGTCATTTCAGCTGAGAGTTATGGCCCATGGGCCAATTTTGTTATTTGTACCATGTGTTCATAATAGGTCAAATGCTCAAAGACTGTATCCAAATTCAAATGGACAAAATTGCGTTAAAAATCACCATATTTTGTAGGGAGCATTAACAAAGTTGGTTTGCGATGCACACCGTCCAATAAAACAGGGTAAAATTTATAAGAATCCATTTTGTAAAGACATCCCATTGTAAAAATAGATTCAACTAAATTTATACTGATTTTATTTCCCTTACCCTGAGGATTATCAACTGTGATGTGGAAGCTAAAGTGTAAATGTTGTCTGTCTTATTTTGGCATAAGCGAAAATATATTTACTTGCAGCAACCAGATCAGCATGGATGGACATAGACATCCTGACGGTCATAGACATATTCAGACTTATTTAATTTTCTAAATGACAGTTTGCAATGCATGGTATGGGAGCTGAAGTGTTATGATTTCTGTTTTACCTTGAAAAAGTGGAATATGAAATTCTGGTTCGCAGAAAGCAGCCTAAATATAGGTGGCGCCATCTGCAGCTGACATACACATATAACAGTCACATGATTAATATTGTTGTAAAATTTGGAATTTACAGTCGGAACCGTTCCTGAGATATTTGGTAACAGACAGTTGCTTAGATTTCAATTCACACGCATAATATCAAATAATATATATCATTATATTATACACACATAATAAATATTGCAGGCAATCGCCTTATAATTGGAATAACATTGATCAGATTCATACCATAGGTGTGTGTGGGTTGGTGGGGGGTTACAGGTGTGTGTATGTGGGGGGGGGGTGTATAATTTGTTTGGGGGGTGTATAGGTGTTTGTGTGTGTGTGTGGGGGGGGGGGGGGGTGTTGATGTGTGTGTGTGGGGGGGGGGGGGGAGGGGTTATAGGTGTGTGGTGGGGATGTATAGGTATGTATGGGGGGATGTGGGTGTGTTGGGGGGTGTGTAGGTGTGTGTGTGGGGGGGGGATGTGTATAAATTTGTTATGGGGGTGTATAGGTGTGTGTGGGGGGGGGGGGTGTATATGTGTTTGAATGCTAAACATTCTTTTCTCGTTTTATTGCCCGCTCTTCCACAAAATCTTCCCTATAATTTCACTGGGCTGTTGTGAGTAACTGTTGTCATGATGACATCGTTGTCATGGAATGTGGCTGTAAGATCAATGACACTGTCGTCATTATAAGGCTCGTTGGCGTGACACGCTTAAAATGTATTCTGCGACAGCCCAGGTCACCTATACTCTGTCTACCTTACCGGTGTACCTACATATCACTACACTGAGTCTCACATATATTAATATCGTTAATTAAAAATTAATGCAATACTTTTTTTCTTCTTGTATTACTGAAATTATTTCTGAAAGTATTTATTTAAATCATATGTACTTTTCAAATAAGCTACGGACCATTGGGGCCATCCAAATTCCTGTGGTACTCTCCGACATTTTGACCCGAAGGTCCGGGACTCTCCATAAACTAGCCTAGTGAAAGCCCTGATGCCTGGATGCAAACACAGTTGTTGTCGCACGGATGCGCTCTGTGACTGCTTTCTAGTTATAGAGTGTGATGTTATTATGTTAATACCAATTGATCTAAACGAGAAAAGCGTTTCCGCACTTGTTAAATGCCTTTCATCTTTGTTTTGCTTTTTGTTCATATAAATTTGCTTATCATCATGTGGTACCTGGTGACGTTTAATTAAGATGTTCATTATATGTGACAGTTATCCAGAAAGGGGGAACACTAGAATGAAGAGCATATCTATTTCTTAAATAAATGTATGAATTAATTATCAGATGAATTTCATCAGACAACTTTACTTGGAATGATTTTCAAACACTTGCTTTTTTCAATTAAAATATGAAAGTTTTCCATCTCATTAAGTCACATTACATGTAGATGTCATATATCCTGTTGTCGAATTTTATGAAAATTAGTGTCATTTGTGTGTCGTACGCGGGGATTATTATCTGGATAATTAATATGGTTGAAAATCAAGCACAGCGTTATCTAGTAATTTAAAATTGATCTGTTGTTTGTTAATGATTTATTCACAAATTCCATATCTTTACTGGTGGGGTAATTTTTCTGTTCACATTTAATATTTATACATCTTACAACTAGTCATAGGGTCCCATCATTTTTTTTATTATGACTGACTTTTTTAAATATTTTTGCTGGAGGTATACGCTTCCATTTTTCAATTCTATTTAACTAAGTATGTCCTTCTGCAGCATTTCTATCGTGAATTATAGAATCAATCAGTAATTGATTTATAAATCAAATATACTTTATCTGTGTGAACCATTCGCAGCTTTGATTGTCCAGATTATACCAGTTTCCAAGCATATAGGCGAAAGTAATGTACATTTTACTTTACAAAAATATTACAATTTTAACAAATTCTTCATTCAACCTGATACAAAGAAAAGAACACCACTGGATAAATTTTTTTGAGACTGATATTGATTAAAAAAAAAGTGGTTAACTACCCTACGAGTTAATACTGTAACACAAAAAACGTATGCTCAGTTATGTCAGTAAATTTTAATGGTTTGTAAACGTGGCCTGTTTAGGGGCGTCATCGCTATAGCTGTGATGACTCTCGTCCCTGGGCAGATCAGCCCGCCTGAGAGTGCAGCTATTACAGTCATTTCCCGAGTTGTTTGCGGTTCAGCTTTCAAAGGCTTTATCCATATTGTTAATAGAGCGATTGTAATACCACCTTTCAGCAGAGCTTGCGTTAAAAACTCCCCTTTGAAAGAATAAAACTTCCCTGATGAAATACCTTTCAAAGGCCAAGTTAATTCGTTTCCATGACGTGTTGTGCCGAGGCCAGGATTATGGAGGCATGCATAAGTGCGATATAAGTTGATGAATGGATGAGCTGTCGAGTAATTCCTTATTCATAATGGTTTCACTTTTAATCAGTATGTATTGGTCTGAAAATGTGTCTCCGTTGCATGTATCGTCGGCATCTATTGGTTTTCGATAGAATATTTTTCAGGTATCGACAATATATATATATATGAGGATGTGAGTGTGTGGGTGGGGATGCTGACAGTATAATCTGGACGACGGGAATTACAAAAGAGAACGCCAGTCCGACAAACGACAGTAGCTAGAAACCAAACTATAAGTTTGTACCTTCTTGTACCTTCACCAGCTAAATTAGAATAAAAAAAGTGCTAATTCTGACCTGCTCATATTGTTTCCGCTTACAATGACCCCCCTTATATAATCTCCGCTTACACTGCCCCCTCCTTTATTGTCCACGCTTACATGCACTGACCCCGCTTATATTGACCCTTCCTGTTTATATGTCCATGCTTACATAGACCCCGCTTAAACAGTCCACACTTACATTAACCCTGCTTACATTGTCCACGCTTGAGCTGGCGACACATACTAGCGTTTATCGCATCCGATTAATGTATCTGGCCAACGCATCCGTCTAAACAAAATTGGACCCTATAATTTCAGTTGAAAATGACACATACCTCCGGCAATGATTATCAGCTGTGTTCAATGGATCCGCTGATCGCAGATATTGAACACTGCTCGATTTTTGCAATGAACGCATCCGATAAACGCACAGGGGATTCCACTTTATGACGTAAAATTGGGAAAGCCCTAAATTCCACCGTGCCATATGCGCTAATATAGACCTATCGAAAGACGACTTGGTGAGTTCATTGATGGTGTATCACCCTAAAGAAGCACCCCGTGTCTGAAACACTCAGAATGCATCTTACAGGGACACATAGCAATGCAATGCCCTTGATGCAACAAATGTTAGCTTCCAACACAACATGTGGCAAGCACAGGCTTTGTAGGAATGGATTTTTTTTTTTTTGGGGGGGGGGGGGGGCCCATTTATTTCATATATATGTATGTATGTATATATATATATATATATATATATATATATATATATATAGTTTCTATTTAATATTATTTAGGTTTCAAGGCATGCACCTTGATCTGAAGAGACAAATAGAGGTACTCTTAGCTGTTTGAAGTTTGTATGTGTCAGGTGTTGTCGAATGGTTGCTGTCCGTTCTTCAAGTGGGATAAACGGGTAGCTAAAGACAAAAATGTACAATATTCATATTTATATATATATATATATATATATATATATATATATATATATATACATTGTTTATCATAGTCTTACAAATGAACAGAATTATAAAAAGAGGGAATTTTCTTAATGAAAATAGAAACATCGGATTTTTTTGTTGTAGGGGAGTTCAAAAGATTCTATGAATATGACAACCCGACAAATGACAAATTTAAAGGAACATTATATGTATTCTTGATTGATCAAACTGACAATGGTATTCACATACACGTTAATATAGTGACACGTGCATATCACATCAGCTGAAACGTGGGAGAAAAATGAGACAAAGAGCTAGAGAGAACGCAACGCCTGAGAGAATGTCACATGAATAATTCATAAACTAATGAAGCGCATTAATTTAACTGGATTGTGACGACCTGTCGGATCGTGATAAAGTGGTTGAAACGTTAAATATGCTTCCGCTGAACCGAGAAAGAGCGACGGGTATACCGAAGATAATTTATGCTTTCAGGGACCAGGCGGAGTCGATTGAATCGGAATTAATGACAAAGAAGACCCTTTCAAAGGAACCACTTTGGAGCACGCCGTAATGGAGAAGAGATTTATTTACCAGCTACTTTTTTTCGACAAACACACTCGATAATGAAGCGGCGTGTAAGGATCATCGCTTCAAAAGTGTGTACGCACTGTTAGGTGCGAATCCCTTTTGGATATTCTCCAAATACCCCGAGGCTATAAATCCCCCAGTGGAGGATATCAGTTTGATAAAGTAGCAGCCGTTAGCGGTAAATAACATCTTTTGGACTAAAGACGACCTCACGCCAAATGCTTTCTTATCTCGCCTCTACAGAAGCTTTGAAGATAAATGGAGAGAGTACAAATCTCCAGCTAACCATATTTCCTTACAGAGTGTCAATTCCTGGCACGGGTCATGTCATACCCAATAAGTGGCGGACAAGGATTACGCCAAACTAATGTAATAGAAAAGTGTAGCACACAACAGTGAAGGATAGAGCCAAGTGGTGAACCGATTCCTGTGGGTAACCTCATAGCAAAGGTCACAGTTCTTCGATTGCCACACGCCGGCTTCCATGATGTAAACTGAAAGAAATCGATCATTCTTTTGAATCCAAATCTAACTAGCGAACTAGCAGGCAGCTGCGCAGCAAGTGGTGACTAAAAGGCCAGCAGTCAGCCTCACAGCAGTTGGTAACTCCTAAACTAGCAGTCAGTCTCACAGCAAGTGGTAACTAAAAGACCAGCAGTCAGCCTCACAGTAAGAGGTAACTAAAGACCAGCAGTCAGCCTCACAGCAAGTGGTAACTAAAAGACCAGCAGTCAGCCTCACAGTAAGAGGTAACTAAAGACCAGCAGTCAGCCTCACAGCAAGTGGTAACTAAAAGACCAGCAGTCAGCCTCACGGCAAGTGGTAACTAAAAGACCAGCATTCTGCCTAATACAGCAAGTGGTTACTAAAGACCAGCAGTCAGCCTCACAGCAAGTGGTAACTAAAAGACCAGCAGTCAGTCTCACAGCACGTGGTAACTAAAAGACCAGCAGTCAGCCTCACAGTAAGAGGTAACTAAAGACCAGCAGTCAGCCTCACAGCAAGTGGTAACTAAAAGACTAGCAGTCAGCCTCACAGCAAGTAGTAACTAAAAGAAAAGCAGTCAGCCTCACAGCAAGTGGTAACTAAAAGACTAGCAGTCAGCCTCACAGCAAGTGGTAACTGAAAGACCAGCAGTCAGCCTCACAGTAAGAGGTAACTAAAGACCAGCAGTCAGCATCACAGTAAGAGGTAACTAAAGACCATCAGTCAGCCTCACAGCAAGTGGTAACTAAAAGACCAGCAGTCGGCCTCACAGCAAGTGGTAACTAAAAGACCAGCAGTCAGCCTCACAGCAAGTGGTAACTAAAAGACCAGCAGTCAGCCTGACAGTAAGAGGTAACTAAAGACCAGCAGTCAGCATCAAAGCAAGTGGTAACTAAAAGACCAGCAGTCAGCCTCACAGCAAGTGGTAACTAAAAGACCAGCAGTCAGCCTCAAAGCAAGCGGTAACTAAAGACCAGCAGTCAGCCTCACAGCAAGTGGCAACTAAAAGACCAGCAGTCAGCCTCGCAGTAAGAGGTAACTTAAAGACCAGCAGTCAGCCTCACAGCAAGTGGTAACTAAAAGACCAGCAGTCAGCCTCACAGCAAGTGGTAACTAAAAGACCAGCAGTCAGCCTCACAGCAAGTGGTAACTAAAAGACCAGCAGTCAGCCTCACAGCAAGTGGTAACTAAAAGACCAGCAGTCAGCCTCACAGCAAGTGGTAACTAATGACGAGCAGTCAGCCTCACAGCAAGTGGTAACTAAAAGACCAGCAGTCAGCCTCACAGTAAGAGGTAACTAAAGACCAGCAGTCAGCCTCACAGCAAGTGGTAACTAAAGACCAGCAGTCAGCCTCACAGCAAGTGGTAACTAAAAGACCAGCAGTCAGCCTCGCAGTAAGGGGTAACTAAAAGACCAGCAGTCAGCCTCACAGCAAGTGATTACCTGGAAGTGGAGAATCATGCACAGGATCTACTTTTGCATATTAAAATCAAATTAAAAGAAAGTATATCAACGTTTTCTAATTTTTTTGAGGACATACTACTCCACCGTTACCTACTTAATATAATTTTTCATAATAAATTTGGCAGTGGTCGCACTAGTGATTTCCAGTGTCCAGTTTAAACAGTACAACTATTGACTGAAATACTTGTTTTCTTTCAATATGCTGGTTAGGTAATTATAAAAATACCGTACACTCAATGAATATACACGAACAACATATATGTATATGGTATTGACGTAATAAGCGTAAAAAGTAAATAACGTATATGTGTGTGTGTGTGTGTGTGTGACAAGCGCCCCCCCCCCCCCCCCCCCCTCGGTCTACTAAGCTCCACTTGCTGCACTTCTTACAGTCCGCTGATATTGACACTTTTTATTACATCGCAGCTCATTCGCGGAGATCAAAGGAAGTCATTAACGTTTGTATACGATTATGAATTAATAATAACTAATCTTAACGATATAATTAGTGTTTTACTTAAGCACGGTACTTGAATAGCAAATACTCCTGTTAATATAAACAAATCGACATATATTGATTGAAGCTGTGGCGCAATTCACCGCTAATCACATGATTGAAATCTCAGAAACGGAAGAAAAAAAAGGTAACCCATGGGTCATGACGCTCAGCCGACTGACATACTGACCATATGTCCTTGCACAATCAACTTTAAGCCACATGACTCAGAGAATATGGGTAACAGAGACTTAATTTCAGGTTTCCAAAGAGATTTTTCATGAACCCCCGGATGTCAAATTAGAAGATTCTAGGTCAAATGGTTACGATTTTTGCCCTGTTAACGGACAATCGCATCTTTGAAGATCTCAAAATAGAGGAAGATTGTATCAAATTTTTAATTATTCTGAGGCGGGGGGGTACATCTGAGCCCATTAGCTCGGAGGATATGGGTTACAGAGACCAAGTTTCAGGTTTCCAAGGAGATTTTTATTGACCTCCCTGGACATCAAGATAAAAGATTATCGGTCAAATGGCTACAATTTGTGTCCTGTTAACAGACGACCGCATCTGTGAAGGTCTCAGAAATAGAAAAAAATGCGTAAAAACTAGAAAAAAATCCAGGTTGCGCCACCAGTCTGCAGAAACTGATGAAAAACCATGACTCCAATCATGGTGATAAATGCATAAGTTGTTCAGATAGTGAAGCTTTTGTATCCAATTTTTAATTATTCTTGGGAGTATTTCTGAGCCCCATAGCTCGGAGGATATGGGTAACAGAGACTTAATTCCAAGTTTCCAACGAGATTTTTATGGACCTCACAGGATGTCAAGTTTGAAGATTCTAGGTCCAGTGGTTACGATTTTTTCCCAGTTAACGGACGGACAGACAGACGGACAGAAAAAAACGGACGACGGACAAAGAGTAATCGCTATAGCTCAGATGTTCAGTAAGCTGAGCTAAAAACATACAAGCCGTCAGCCCATTTTGTTTTATTCATTATTCAAATATCCATTGAACCAATGTATTTTTATATAATCAACGATCGATGAACTCCACTTGTCTTCCCTGCCAAGCATGTAACTGTACCCAACATGTTCCTCATGGCCCGTGCTCAAAAAGATACAAGAGTTTTAACCTTGCATTCATTAGAATCCGTGGGTTTAATGTGCGTATGTTGATTTAAAGACACAATGGTCGCTGAATTTCTGTTTCCCTTCGTCGATCTTGACACACAGAGGCCCGCTTCAATTTTTAGCATTCTGATTTTTGACAGTTTATTTGAATAAAGTCTGCCCGCGTGATTGGTGACGCCAATCAGAAACTCATAAAATAACACATAGTTCATTGGCTGAGGGGGTTCCCGTGTGCATGAAATGTGCCCTAAGTAACTCTTTGTATTAATGAACTAGTCCATAAGACATAACAAAAAAGTTAGACTTTTGGTAACCCGGCAATAACTCAGAAAAAGACGTCATCAGCCATGCCCCCAGCTGCTTTAAAAGAGAGCTCAATTTAGAGGTAGGGGAAGCGTACACGGCTTTATCTATAGATATACAAATCAAAATCAAGTCATTGATATACAGATAATTACAGTTATCAATATGCAAATCAGTATGAAAATGAGGTCACAAGGATCAAAAGATCACAAAAACTCTGAAATAAGTAAAACTTTAACCTCTTTCAGTAACAGGTATTCTGAGACAACGGGAAATATTCAGATCTACACTACATAAGCATGAAATCATCAGAAAACAATTCAGTAAGACACTGCTGTATAATCAGCGACTTCCGTTCCCAGTTATGCACAAAATATTAAATGTAAAAGTAGACATTAGCCATGCCCCCGGCTGCTCAAAAAGGAGCTCAATTTAGGGGTAGGCTAAACGTAAAAGGCTATATCTTTAGATATACAAATCACAGAACAATATATGAGCACTTAAATTGTTGATATTTGAGTCCCCTATTCATGACAATACTGTGGTTGGCTTCATATTCGCGAGGCTGAAATTTCGCGATTTATCCATTTTGAGTGTTTCGCGAGGCTTTTATTTTCGGGATCTCACCAGAACCTATATCAAATCTTTGGTAAAGCCATACCTGTGTGTATTATAAAATGAGAAAAAGTCATGAGTGTGTGATATTCTACTCATATAACGATTGGCCCGTACACACAGCACATTTAGTTTAGTTCAAATTTAAGGTAACGTTTTCCTTTAACCTGCTTGGATGTAATTTATTATAAAATTTCTCACTGTTCTAACCTATTCACATACAAGTATTGGTTTCACGGAATAAGATGGACATACTCAATTGGCTAATTATTCCCGAGGGTTTATTTTCTCGATTATTCCCATTCGCGAATATCGCGAAATTAAAACCCTCGAGAACAAAAAGGCAACCACAGTAATCAATATGCAAATAAGTATGATAATGAGGTCACCAGGGGTCAAAAGGTCACAAAACTCTGGAATAAGTGAAAATTTTACATCTCTCAGTAATAGATATTCTGAGACAACGGAAATGCTCCAATCTACACAAAAGCATGAGATCATCAGAAAACAATTCAATAAAGACATTAATGTATAATTAGTGACTCCCTTTCCCCAGTTATCCACAAAATATTAATCGTAAAAGTAGACATGTCTATAAATTTGAAATATCCCGCTCCTTAATCTTTTAGAGGGTAGTCTGTGTGCTGATGTTATCTTTTCAATCATCTGTTGTTGTACCATGGCCATAAATGGTTATTTCTGTTTCGCTCTCGTGTACTTAGCACCTTTCAAGGTTGGTCACTCAAAGTCAAAAGGTCAAAATGCAGCTAAAACAAACAGAATTTAAGTTTAACTGATCCACTGGACGAGGGGGTTCCCCTATGCATAAGATGTGTCCGATGTTACTTTTTATATTGATGAACATTCAATAAGACATGGATAACATGCAGTTAGGGTAGAATATTTGATAACGAGACGGTAACTCAGAAAATGATGTCATTAATTTAGTCACGTCTCCAACATGCCTGAGTAAGAGCGTAATTCAGGGATAGGCGACATATTCTTTCTTCAGATACACAAGCACAGAATATTAAATAACACGAACACAGAATATTAAATAACACAAACACAGAATATTAAATAACACAAACACAGAATATTAAATTACCACTTAAAATGTTGATACTGCCCGCATCAAATTTAAACCCCCGCATCAAATATTTTTATTTTGATTTTCAATAAAACCTTTCCAATTTTGAGCTGCTGCCGCTCCGACATTTCTTTCAAGTTGATAAAACCATACAATTTCCTTTGTTTTGTAATGCTTCATTTTATTTAGCAAAATAAAACTGTTATTTTCATGCTTTCCCTTATCATTTGACATTTTTATCGAAACATACCAAAAATTTAAAATAAAAAAAAAAGCTCGCCCGCATTGATTTATGAAAAAAAGTGCCTGAGAACCATACCTTTTTTTTATTTTGGCCTAATGGTACCGATGTACACGTGGTGACTGCTGATGATATCCTATAACCAAATAAAATGTTGCACTGAATACCAACCAGAAGGAAGACTTAGTGCATCCATGAATACAATAGATCAATTAAAGTCAAAAGGCAAGGTACATCGAATACCAACTTAAAACAAATAAATTATGAATAAAATAGAGAAGCAAAATTTGACAACGTCCCGCATACCATGGGATTTTATAAAATCAATTAGTTTATTCACTTACTTAAAGTTACAAGTAGTTTTGGAATGCGACACACGAATCCTTCCACACAGCACATTATGAATCTGTTAACATTGTCTTCCCTACATTCACATTGTGTTTGATATGCAGTATATATGGTTATATTGTGTATTGCAATAAAGAAGTTGTATCTCTGCAGAAATGCATGATCCTCCTGGTGAAGGGAGACATTTTGTAGAAATTTCGGGGAAATACCTTTCAGTAGACTTACAATAAATCTAATAAAAATACTTTCACTTGCACGTTACATCACTATCTAAGCTGCAGGGTGCATAACATAATTAGTCTTAATTACACAATGAATATTTATAAATTAATGAATAAAGTAATGATTGCATTGAATCTCACTTAGTAACTTCACTTTCCGTGACTCATGATATATATTAAGCTGTATACCGTAGACCTGGAGATGCCCCTTTTCAACGTCACCTGTTGGTGGAAGTGACACCTTTCAAACGCACAAAGCAATAAAATTTTATCATTTTCTTGCTGAGTATATACAGTTATTATCATATTTATTCAACTGTTTTGTTAACATAATCTTACAATTAAAAAAATCAATAAATGTGGTCACATGCAAAATCGCAGCTTTTGACAATATTCGTGAAATTTGATACAGCCAGGAATTATATATACTATATAGCCCATACATAAATATAAGTGAACGGACATTTCATAATTTTAGTAATTCTACTTTAATTTTAAAATACCGTGCATGGTCACATTATTTTTTTAATGTAACTGACAACTGGTAGTAGTGGGTATCAAGTTCTGCCTTTAAAATTTGAAGGATTTGTTGTGCATGATAATATTGGTAAGCAAGATTTTATAAGAATCAATGAAATATATTTGCAGGTTAGTCTGCACCTCTCATGCATTATACTAATACTCCATTTATAGCATAGTTATTTAATTACAAATGGACTTCTTCATCTTTTATGAATAAACGGTACACATACATTTTCTCCTCTTATGAGTATAGCCTTTCACGTGCAGACGTAGCATGGACTGTCAGATGTTCAAAAGTAATACAAAACATTGTTTCGTTCAGATTTTCATAGCTTCGCCTGGGCTTCGAGGACCAGTTTTTTCAGCAGTAACGTGTTACAAGATTCCTCATAGTCCAGGTGCCATGGGTGGAACCTTGTTTTATGGTCTGCCCAATGTTTTTTTTATGGTTATACCCTATTTTGAGGGTGCTGAATTCAAATCTGGATGATGCCACTCTGGCATCCTTGAGGGTTTTGAGATATTCAAGTTGGCCGCCAAGATGGCTGCCAAATATGAAAGCATCATATATTTGCAATTATATGGTGCATATATGTACTTCAAAGGGTTAATTTGTAATTAATTTGGTAAGGAGATCAATTATTTGCAATACTGTGAACAACTAAAACATAATCTTTGATCTAAGCCAAAATGGCGTCAAAAATGGCCGCCGTAGCATATAAAGAATGTATATTTTGAAGGAAATAAAAATGTGGTGTGCATGACTCGCACTCGAGTGGTTTTTGGCACATGAATTAATAGCATACGCTATTGTAAACAACCAGAGGTTGTCCTTTAAAGATTAAATGACAGTCAAACGACCACCAAGTTGAATAAAAGCATAATTTTGGCAAAAAAAAGGTACAGACATTTGGTGACATTTATTTCATATAAGGGTTTATTAACAGACAGAATTGTTTTTTGGTTGCAGGAACCGCCTCCTTTTTTCATGCTGTCTTACATAATTCTTAATCTAAGTATATACATCATCTCGGTGTCTACCGTGCCGGCAGGTCCTGTGTGTGTAATCAGCCCATTGGTGGTTCATAAGACTGAGAAACACCCACAGACGCACTAATTTGTGAGTGATACACGGGTTTTGGTCTCCTCAACGTTTCCTGTAAAGCCTGCCGACCGTTCAGCCTGGATGGGGACAAACCGTAAAACTCTTACCTCTGCTGAGGCTGAAATTTGAACTCGCAACCTTTTTGCTATGCTCTACCCTAAGGCAAAAGAGTACTGAGATTTACCCTAGACCACTTGAGCTAGTAAAGTCAGTAAAATTTAATATTGCCCGGTATTGATTTTGGTAAGATTTAGAAAATAATAATTCAGCATCCAAGATGGCCACTGATGCTCGAAATATTTAGCATACCAAACATTATATAAAACTTACAGAATATATGACATCAGGCATAGGGCAAGTGTATTTATTCTATACGAAGTCCCAACTGCCAGTAACCCCTTAAGTTTTAACCCTCTGTGACCTCGAGGAGCTCTTCCTCTTCATCACTATCTTCATAGTCACAACTGATGTTTTCCTGTCTTGTCCATCCGTTGTTACAGTTTCAGGCACTTTTGCATGCACAGAAAACTGTACACGATATCTGTGCTGTCATACAACAACATTTGGCAGTCTTTCATGGTGTATCGCTGGCACAACCGCATTTGATCATTTCTAATACTTCTGCCGGAGCTGGCTTAGTGCCTTTAGGAATAGGAACTGGAAGTAGTGACATGGAAGACTCATCCTTTTGCCAGCCGATAAGAGTGGGGTTGAGGTGCGGAGGGTCAGGATCTGTGGCCTGTCTCCAGATACACACTTGAAGGTTAACGCGCTTAACATTTTCTGCAAATGCTTCTGAAGTTGGTGAAAGTGATTTCAGTGCGGGCATCCGAGTGATCTTCCTTTTACCTGTTTTGGTAAGCCAGACTTGATAACGTGCTTCCGACAAGTTTTTTCTCTAATCGGCTGGCAAAAGGATGAGTCTTCCATGTCACTACTTTCAGTTCCTATTCCTAAAGGCACTAAGCCAGCTCCGGCAGAAGTATTAGAAATGATCAAATGCGGTTGTGCCAGCGATACACCATGCAAGACTGCCAAATGCAGTTGCATGACAGCACAGATATCGTGTACAGTTTTCTGTGCATGCAATAGTGCTGGAAACAGTAACAATGGGTGGACAAGACAGGAAAACATCAGTTGTGACCAAGAAGATAGTGATGAAGAGGAAGAGCTCCTCGAGGTCACAGAGGGTTAAAACTTGAGAGTTACTGGCAGTTGGGACTTCATATAGAATAAATATACTTGCCCTATGCCTGATGTCATATATTCTGTAAGTTTTATATAATGTTTGGTATGCTAAATATTTCGAGCATCAGTGGCCATCTTGGATGCTGAATTATTATTTTCTAAATCTTACCAAAATCAGTACCGGGCAATATTAACGTTTACTTACTTTACTAGCTCAAGTGGTCTAGGGCAAATCTCAATACACTTTAGCCTTAGGGTAGAGCATAGCACAAAGGTTGCGAGTTCAAATTTCAGCCTCAGCAGAGGTAAGAGTTTTACGGTTGGTCCCCATCCAGGCTGAACGGTCGGCAGGCTTAACAGGAAACGTTGAGGAGATCAACACCCGTGTATCACTCACAAATTAGTGCGTCTTTGGGTGTTTCTCAGTCTTATGAACCACCAATGGGCTGATTACACACACAGGACCTGCCGGCACGGTAGACACCGAGATGATGTATATACTTAGATTAAGAATTATATAAGACAGCATAAAAGAAGGTGGCGGTTCCCGCCACAAAAAACAATTCTGTCTGTTAATAAACCCTTATATGAAATCAATGTCACCAAATGTCTGTACCTTTTTTGCCAAAATATGCTTTTATTCAACTTGGTGGTCGTTTGACTGTCATTTTATCTTTAAAGGACAACCTCTGGTTGTTTACAATAGCGTAAGCTCTTAATTTATGTGCCAAAAAACCACTCGAGTGCGAGTCATGCAAACCACATTTTCATTCCTTCAAAATATACATTCTTTATATGCTACGGCGGCCATTTTTGACGCCATTTTGGCTTAGATCAAAGATTATGTTTTAGTTGTTCACAGTATTGCAAATAATTGATCTTCTTACCAAATTAATTGCAAAATAACCCTTTGCAGTACATAAAATACACCACATAATTGCAAATATATGATGCTTTCATATTTGGCAGCCATCTTGGCGGCCATCTTGAATATCTCAAACCCCTCAAGGATGCCAGAGTGGCATCATCCAGATCTGAATTCAGCACCCTCAAAATAGGGTATAACCATAAAAAAAACACTGGGCAGACCATAAAACAAGGTCAGGTCCGAAAACCCGTTTTGGCACCTGGACTATCATGTACGGAATGCGTGTTGAGAGATTGCACGGCGGCTTTCATTTTTTCTATGTGATGCCCCTGGATACCATCCGGAAACTTTAAAAATTGCTAAATGGAGCGATCGTTTTGCCGGATACGCAATCCGCATGCCGGATCCGCGCATGAGCCTGATGAGGAATCTTACCTTCATTATTTTCCCAATATGTGTACCGATTTTATACGCATTTCGCATCCCGTATTCCGAATATAAGAATTCTTAGCTTTCGTCTGCAAATAATTTGACTTTACTCGTTTATTACCTCTCTTAAGCGGCAGGGGTTATGTTTTTGCGGGCATTGGTTTGTCAAAAAGTAATCGACGGCTTTTGATAAAATCTTCAGGATAGCTCGGCAATGATCGAAGGAAAAATAGATTAAATTTTGATACGGATAACATTCTTCATCCAGGAATATTTTAAAGGAAAAACGCTGCCTTTCTGACAGTTCCATATGGGGGTATATCGAGCTTCCTTGGCGGAGGTCTGCGCTCTCTGGGTGCTTTTCTAGTTTTTTTTTTTTTTTTTAATTTAACTTTACTTTTTATTTAATGTAGTTGTGTGTTTGATAAAAATATTTGAATTATTTTACAATCAGAGTAAAAAAGAATGGAAATCTGCATACATATATACACAATCTGATGTACATATATTTAGTTAAACTAACATTTAGAAAAATATATATATATCCATATCTATGTGTATAGGTGTGTGGGGGGGGGGGGGAGTGTGTGTATGACAAGACATTATCCGATCCAATCCAGTACGATCGTCAAATCTACTTGGACAAAGTCCGATCGATTTTTACCAATTTACAATTTTTATATATAAGGGTTTATAGATATATTAAATATCGCCTTGATGAATTAGGGAGAAAACATGG
This sequence comes from Sipunculus nudus, assembly GCA_026874595.1. Taxonomy (NCBI): domain Eukaryota; kingdom Metazoa; phylum Annelida; class Sipuncula; order Golfingiida; family Sipunculidae; genus Sipunculus; species Sipunculus nudus. The sequence continues at coordinate 44,976,435 of CM049308.1, forward strand.
GCAATAAAAATTAAAAATGTACTGTTTTCACTTGGATTTGGTTATATTTGGATACATCAAGATGTAGGAGATACAAAATTGTTTCTCTTTGAGGTACAACAGAGACTCATAGACATGTCTGCAAGAATGGAGTAGTTTCATCTCAAGTAGGAGGCGTTTGGAAACATACTCTGTATTTAATTCACTTCTTTCGATGGAACTGTATTTGAATGTTGTTAAAAATAATAGTCATAAGTTAAATATATAAAACCACACTTAAAATTGAATTAATATAGAAACATTTGTATTTATAAAATGTATTTTATGATAACATATGCCTGTATATGTAGTTATGTATGTATATGTATTGAGTGTATATGTATGTACAAGCATATACGTGTATTTATTAACTGTATATATATTATATTATATTGTATTTATTAATCTTGTGTGTATCGTATAGTTATATATATGGTTGAAATGACCTCAACGTGATGATTTTCTTTGTTAATATTTTGGAATACATATATCATATATAATCATTTGTTTACTATTTCATTTTTTTTTTTTCTCTGTTTTTATATTTGTGATGTTGTTTATTAAGTTTGTAAACGTTGTATAGTGTGTTTACTACATGTCATATATGCACTACGGGCCTGAGGACTAATATTTCTGAATAAAATACTCATTAATTCATATATATATATAATAAGTAAACATTAACAGTAGCCAGATCAAGAATGCATGTGAAGTCCGCTAATTCTGAAAGGAACTCTCATTGGCCTATTGGTTTATTTTCACTCACCGAGGAAAAAACTATTGTAAATGGGTCATGACGCTCAGCTGTATGTATTAGCTGTATGTGTCCCTGCATGTACTAGTATTAGTTGTGTCCCGGTATGTATTAGTTGTGTCCCTGTATGTATTAGTTGTTTCCCTGTGCCGGTTAATAGGATGACCAAATTCAAACTCACGGCACAACTTGGCATGGCCTGAATTAGTTTTGATTGTATAGGACATGAGTTATAGAAGGCCCCGCGTATCAGTGGGTGTCGGATTGAGTGGCTCGTGACAAGGTCTGTACTCTGTATAGACGGAGGTCCATTGTGTATCATTACCAATTAATCACAATGACGGGTTGGCACTAACTCAGCTCGCTGACCAGGAAGATGTTTTCTAACACAACTGACCCTGCTTGTAGAGGATGCCGAGTACAACAATGACGTAACAAACTGTCCGAGTTATGGCAGTGTCGGCTTGAAGACATGATAAACCATGCACGGAGATATCAGTCTTTCATTGAACATTCCACACTGGACCGTGTGAAGTGCAGTTTAAACCATGCAATATATGGACCTGACCAATATTAGATCATGTTATCCTGATGTATTAATTCTATACATCTTTAAAAATATGAATAACATACTAATGTGTTTTTTGCAAGAAACGTGTATAACTGTACAAAATGAAATCGTTATAATTTATTCAATTTCATAGCCCGGTTGAGAATTTGATTTTTAGTATGACCCTCTGGCTAAAGCTTAAGTCACATACATCGCGCAACACACACACACACACACATATATATATATACACGACAGGTCTACGACAGAAAATTGGGGATTTTTTTCTTTTGTATTTCGACCATCGTAGGGACCACATATGACCTCATAATAAGTACGATTAGACTTAGACAGCCCTGTTCAGTTTTTCCACTACCGTCGTAAAACATATATTTTATATGTGAACGCTTCCACGAAACAATCAAAAGTAAACTCTCCCAAACCTACGACGGTTTTATCTGTCCTAGCCCTGTTGAAATCGTACGACAGTCAAAACCATAGGTTGTTTGTGACTGAAGCCTCGTCACACACAACGCACAACACATGTACGACAGGTCTACGACAGAAAATTGGGGAAATTCCAAGGATAGTCGTAGGTGTTTCGTATGAAATTCAGGTGTTCTGCGACGTAGAATTTTGAACATGTTCACATTTTTTTTCAGCGACGAATAGGTTTTCTTTATGTCAGGCCGATCTCGTAGGTCTGTTGTACGATGCCTAAGGAATGTGTTACGATAAACCTATGACTTTCGTACGATATTTTGACTGAGGCCCCACGAATCGTAGGACTTTCGGACGACAGCCCAGCGATTGCCGCACGCTCTACCTATGACGGTCCTACGAATGTTCTACCGTTGTAGGTTATTCCTTCGACTGCCTTGGGTTTGTCTTAAGCCTAAATTCACATATATCGCACAACACATATATAACAGGTCTACGACAGAAAATTGAGAAAATTTTTTTTCTTTTGTATTACGACCATCGACCTCATACAACCCCTTAATATAATATAATATAATATAATATAATATAAACTTATTTATTTTTCATGGATTGTACAAATAGTTATTATAACTAATCGAGGCACTCTCCATGGCTCCGGTGATGGCGTTCGGTAGTCTGCAGGTAGTACGATTAGACTTTGACAGCCCTGACCAATTTTCCAACGACCGTCGTACAACATATATTTCATATGAACGCTTCCACGAAATTATAAAAAAAAAACTCTCCCAAACCTCAACGGTTCCATCCCTCGTAGCCCTGCTTAAATCGTACGACAGTCAAAAAGCGTAGGTTGTTTGTGACTTATAAAGGCTTAACACGGTGTAACATTTTGGCTGGTCCCGCAGGTAGTCGTGTCAGCGCGATTTCCCTGTATTTAGATTCTTATATTCTTCTGTTTAGATTCATGACAAGAGAAACAGTTGCCAAGACATTTGTCCAAACTGAGAATGTTAGAAAAAAAGCCAGTTACTGCGAACAGTATAACCTAATAAGCATCAATGCGAAATGCATGAACCGTTAACTCCATTTTCTGAGTTGTCCATGACAAATTAAGAAATAATATACTAGGGACAGATCTCTTTCTCTCTACAACTTGTGGAAAAGGGAAATATATTACAATAAAGAAACCTGATGAAAATCAGACCCATTTTTTCTTGTTTTTAACATTACTTTTAATGCTATACGTTAAACAATATTTTTCTTTATTCTAGACAAATAGATCATCAAATTACTATCAATGTTGTATAGAAAGTCGGGCAGGGTATGGTGTGGGGTGGCATACCCCTTGGTACGCCCCTGTCAACATGTATACATGAATTTCATTACAACAATGACAGGACACCAGGGTCCAAGGTATACATTCAAAAGAACAATGAGAGATGGAAGTAAATCTACAAAATATATAATATTGAACAGGTTGTGGGCATGGTTTCAAGATTACAAATCAGCCGATGGAGTTCTGAAAGTAAAAATAAGCCTTGCAGGAAATTTGGAATTGGATTGATGAATGTGACACCTTTTCTTACTATGAAAAAGTGCCTTAAGTTTGCAAAGACAAAGTTTATACTGTAATAAGAATGTAGTACAAATTGTATGTACAGCATTTCATAAAACAGTGAGCAGACAAAGTGGACAAAGATCATTGTATACTTATTTCTGGTTGCATTTATCCTTTCAAGTGTAATAATTAAAATATTTTACAACATAAGTTTCTGAAGACAAATATAACATTTTTTTCGTAAGGTGATACAATATATGTTATAGATATAATGTACTGACCATACAATTAGTTAAGTTAAGGAAAATAAGTACCCTTTACCATAGGTACATACAGTCAAACCTCCATAATGTGGGCACCCAAATTGGGACTGGACCAAAGTGCCCACTTTATAGAGGTGCCCACTATATGGAGGTAATGGCCAGCACATAGTGCTGCCCCCAAGTGTGATATATTGCTATAATTAATCATGTTTTGAGATTACTAAATCAACTTATTTCATGTATCATGTATCTTTATTTACGGATAAGTTTTTCAGTGACAATTTATTTTTAATTATCAAGACATTTGTTAGAAAATATGTATTTTATTACATAAAGGTATGGACAAAAAATAAGCACAATAAAAGGAAGCTGTGTGCAGATGGTCTCTAAGATAGCTGAACTCATATATATATTTTTTATATATGTTTTTATATATATATAAATTATTTTTTTTTTATATTTTATAAGCACAACATAGCAAAGCAGCATGTGGAATTTAGCATTACCTTGGGTTATAATAATTCTTAATAATATATTCTTTGAAATCCAGTCTTTTCTGATAAAAAAATACACAAGTTAAAAAGAAAAGAGTACGTCACTAATCTAAATACTATCATCTAAGAAAACATTTCATAGCAAGTTGACAAGTAAGTAAAACAAAAACATTAATCCAGTCACAAGAAGTCCATAAAACATTTGAAGTTTGTGATACACTTTGAATGAATGTGTTAAATTGTCACAATTCTTAATTCTCGGTGAAAAGTCTGTGATTGTAGATTGTTTGGAGCAAAGTGCACGTTGTAGCTTTGCATTTGCTATTAGAGAGTCCAGGTTGAACAACATTTAACAGTGTAAATCGTTATGTAACATTTGTTAAATAAACACTGCCCTGGTCTAGTTAGCATGTACCTGACTACTTTTGATGGGCCAGGAGGGCATTAAGCTGTGTCACCTCATCACAAAGTATTAATTGGGTGAATGAGCAGGGCTTCCGTCCAATCTTGGTAGCCAAACTCACAAATATAATTAGCACAGGGCAATCTAGTCTGGGGTGATCTCTGACTTGAACCGGTGCAGGCATATTAATCTAATTAGTATGCATGAATCCCAAGCTAAGTCCTGAGTCAAGTAGATTATAATCATTATTATGCAATGTTCACTTGTACACCTCTAAATCTGGTTCATTTTTTATTGGTATTATTAAAATTTATGAATTTTATTAATAAATAATTAAGAATTAATATTATCTTAATAACTTTAAAAGCACTATAAAGAAGGCTTACAAAGTTGGTATTAGGAGATAGTTCAACCCTGAAAATCCGTGAAGTGCCCACATTACCTCTGGAAAACTGCCCACTTTACAGAATATACAATTTGCTGAAGCAAAAAATTTTGTGTAGAACTCCAGAGAATATATTAATTATACAACTATTAGTAATATATTAGTAATTAAATCTATCTATAGCCAATGTTTCTTAGATATATACAATCAGGTATCCTCAGGTTTGTTTTTTTTTCCATCTCAGTTTCTAGCAAATCATCCTGATAGGGTTGGCATTTGATTTTACAAGGTTTACGTCATTAGCCTATTGCACAATATTAGATTTCACGGTTGTTGCCAGTTCCAGGGGCATGACGCTATCCCATAAGCCCTCTGGCCAATCAGCTACCGGAATCCTGTCATGTGACACAAGGTCTAGTACTCGCACATCAGATGTTTCATTCATTATTTCACCGACTGCCGGCGAGTAAACAGCAATCTACATCCTCATCACAGATATTTTGTTCATCACAACTAATAATTTCCACCACTGCCCCGCCTTCCTCCCAGAATCATGGTTAAATATCTATCATTATTATCATTATGATTTACTTGCATTTTATTTATTTATTCTCTTGTCGCTATGCTAGCACATTGTAATATATGTTACTCTAGTCTTGGAGGCGTTTTATGTCCCCACCGAGCATACTCTCTACTAGGCCATAGTTAAAATTATATATTATATCTATCCTACCAGAACATTATGTAAACGCTGCAGATTATGGTCAATGTTATGGCATGTGTGTTTAGGGTTTATGGACTGTACATATACATTATTGATTGTGGTTTAGGGATTTTTGCACTGTATGTTTATGCCACAAATTAATTGTTATTCTTTATTCGTCATTAATAAATGACATTTGCAATCATTTCTGGTGTTAGTAGTTTCTGGAGTGTCTGCACAAATAGAGGTGCCCACATTAGCTAAACATAATAAAGAGAGGAAAAAACGGGACTGCCCAAAAGTTCCCACTTTATAGAGGTGCCCACTTTATAGAGGTGCCCACTAGGAGAGGTTCCACTGTATATAACAACAGATCCTGAGCATAATGCGCAAGAAAGCAAACAAACTGACGGAAATTAAAAGATATTATGTTATAATTATTTTCAACTTGAATTTATCAGGCGAGTAATAGTATATCAGAACCGCAGAAAATATACCAAAATGCATATATAATATAGATATTTTGCATTTTATATTATACAAGTAATAATATTTAATTTTGTTTTGTCATAATCAAAACCAATATATATATATATATGTGTGTGTGTGTGTATCGTATACAGGTAGTTTTAGAACTGTTTCATCAGTACAGCTGACCAGCCGGCTCACTCTTCAGGTACCAACTCTAACTGTATACGATACATTATTAATCCTTGCATGATGAGCACTTTCACTATGATGTATTGAACTTTTATGTGTATTACTTTGATTATATGTATTTATGTATATATATATATATATATATATATATATATATATATATATATATATACTGACCATTGTTAAAATATTCTAGGTCCTTTGGCCATCCATATATATAAAACAAGCTTTTAATATTATGATCATTTTAAGAGTAGATTGAATTATAAATAAGCTATAAATGCTGCTAGCTTTTTCGTGATTGAAAACCTAACAAGTAAATAATTGACCCTGTATCTCTTATTACATATGGGTGTCCGTGTGTGGTTGTGGAGGGGGGGGGGTAAGTTCTTCAATGATGGTACACTTTACCTGATTTAAGCCATCGCCCTTTGAGCCGGTAGACAAGGCGCTCTGCTGTAAAACAACAGCGAAATTGTCCCTTCTCCTGTTGAGACTGCCCGGGTCCGAGATGGAGGCGGTGCGGGCTGGAGGGGAGCGGTCTGATGCCTGGTACCTCTCTAACGCTCCCGGGTGTACAGGTCGAGCCATCATTTGCGGAAGACCCGCCCAGTATTTAAACCCTGTGAGTTCTGGCTGTTTGCGACGCAGGCACAATAAAACAATAATGAGAACCAATATCACCAGACCCGCCATTGACCCGATTGCGATCAGAATCCAGAAATTGTGACCGCTCAATACCGACTGGTCCTCAGATTCAATCACTTGAGATCCTCTTGGTACATAAGCAATGGTTTTATCAAACACAATCCTTATGGGTGCTGTTGCTGTCATTGAGGTGTATCCGGCGTCTTTCACAATTACTGTGCCCTTGAATTCCCTTTGTCTTGTTGTAACGTCCAATGCAGATTGTAAAAATATCGTACCTGTCCATTTATCTATTCCGAAATGCGAATCTTCAAGGTTTGAGGACAGTTCATATGCTAGTTTAGCATTTTGTTCAGCATCTATATCATGTGCCTGTACCTTGGTTATCTTGTATCCAACTGGTATGCTACTTGGTACCGTTGTTGAAAAGTTGAAGGGGTTGGGATATTCTATGATGGGTGAATTGTCGTTTTCATCTTGTATATAAATAACAACATTTGCCGTGCTACTCAGGGGGAGATGCCCGGTGTCTGTCGCAGTAACTGTCAGTATATAAGTATCTCTTGCTTCGCGATCAAGAACTTTCTTTGTCCAAATTTTACCAGTTTCAGGCTCCACTGAAAACGTGTCATCTTTAGAAACAGCATCAAGCCCATACTTGACCACATTATACGGCGCTGCATCGCCATCAGTGGCCAATACAGTACCAACAAGCGTGCCAGCGGGGCGGTTTTCTTTTATAGGAAATGTGTAGCTGGATTCATTGAACTTCGGAGGTTCATCATTAGCGTCCTGTACTTTGAGGGTGACAGTGGTTGAACTTGTGCGTGCGGGCGTGCCTCTGTCTGTTGCTGAGACTACGAAATGTATTTGCTTTCTGAGTTCATAATCAAACACCGCCCTTGCACTAACTACACCTGTATTTGGGTTAATGGTCAGCTCCTTGGTGTTATCGGCGATTCTGTATATTATCCGCCCATTCTCTCCTGCGTCTTCATCTTTTGCCGTTACTTTTACTACCATTGCACCTATGTAATTGTTTTCCTTCAAGGACGCTTCGTAAGGCTTACCGACAAATTCTGGGTTATTATCATTTTCATCGTCAACCTCAATACTAATCACCGACTTGGAAGTTTTAGGTGGTTTTCCGTGATCTATACAAAGTAAGGATACATTATGAACCGGACATTCCTCGCGGTCGAAGGCCTCTGTCGTCACTAGACTCCATTCACTCCCTCGGATGCGCTGTAAAGTAAAGGCACGGTTTTCCACGGAACAGGTGAACTCTCCATTTATGCCACTGTCTGCATCTGATACGGACACCATAGCCACAAACTCTCCTGACTGAGAATTTTCACGGATACGCGCGATATGTCTCCTACCTGTCATTGTATTTATTTTTATTTTAGGAGCATTATTATTAATATCCTGGACATTGACAATTACCTCCGCAAGAGCTGAGAATGGTGTCGCACTAAGATCCTTTGCCACAACAGAAAATTCATAATGACTTCCATCCTCAAAATTCAGTCGTTTTTTAACATAAATTTCACCAGTCGACTTGTCGATCCTGAATTTGTCAATGCCTTCTTCGGCATCGGAAGCTATATGGTAAGCAATCCGACCGTTATCGCCGGAATCAAGATCTGTGGCATGAACGCGCACCACGGCCGTGTTTTCCGGCCAGGACTCTTCTATCAAAACCTGGTATTTACTCTGGTTAAACCTTGGCGGGTTGTCGTTCACATCCAGAACGGTAATATGAACAACCATTTCTCCTCTATGTGCGGGAACGGCTGTATCTTCCGCAATTATTTTGAGTTCATACATTTCACGTTTTTCCCTGTCAAGACGTCCTTGTAGGACAAGAAGCAAGTTGAATTTTCCCCTAGATTTTCCTTGCACGCTCAGCTGAAATTTATCATCGAAGTTTGACTCGTCGTCCAGTCTGTATTTTCTTATACCATGACTTGGTTTATCGAGGTCAATGGCCGCTGGAATAGGAACTTTTGTATGTAAAGAGGCAAGTTCAGGAATCTTAAGATTGAGTACATCCTTTGGAAATTTGGGAGACATGTCGTTTATGTCTAGGATCGTTATCGTCACTTTAATCAAAATAAATTGGGATTTTCTTTGGCCCATCACATCAAATTTAGATTGACAAAATTCTTGTCCTGGACAGATTGTGTCTCTATCAATCTTCTTCGAAGCAGAAACTACCCCTGTCACCCTGTCAACATCAAACAAGTTTTGAAGGTGGTCTGGGTTTGACATTATAATAAATTCCATGGGTTCATCATGTGACGCTGACTGTCCAAGCTGCTGGTTTAAGTCTCCTAGAATCGCGTGAGGTTCCTGCTCCTCTTGGAAGTTAAACATAACCTCCCTGATCACATCTTTTTCTGGTGAAATAGAGTGCACCATGACTGGAAAAAATAAAATCCACACGAGCTGCATTTTTTTAAATTGCTGAAAATGTTCAATATGTGCTGGTTGTGATATGAGCTGTATTGTAATATCCTAGCCTTTATAACATACCCGCCATTTCCTATATTGACAGCAGAATCATTTTCGAAATGGATATCAACAGTTCATCATCAACTATGGCAGCATGATAATCCAAATACTGACACTTTAATCTACCCACCGGAATGGAATGTCCTCGAGGTCAACCTTATTTGCTTGGGTATTGTCTTGTATTGACAATATCTTGAACTGGCGTCACATCCAAGACACTGCGGAGACCTGCCTCGTCAGGCCTATGCAGTGTAAGAAGCAAAGTGGCACACGAATTTTATCAGTAACTTAACAAACAACTAAACCTGGCCAACGCCCACCCTTTCATACACGGATACATCAGCCATGTTAAGCAAAGTCCCGTTAAATGTTGATAAATCCGCTCCTGAACATAAGTATGCACTCATACCAAGTTACCTGTTATTAAAACGATCTATAAATTTACCACAGTTCAGCCATGAAAACACAGGTTTTTTTATCTACACACGAACAACGGAACCGTCAATTAAAACAGACGCTCATTTCCCTTTGACGCAGATGTAATCCACAATGACATGGTCAGTATCTCTGGCAATCTAAATGGTCCATCCACAATGACATGGTCAGTATCTCTGGCAATTTAAATGGTGCATCCACAATGACATGGTCAGTATCTCTGGCAATCTAATTGGTCCATCCACAATGACATGGTCAGTATCTCTGGCAATCTAATTGGTCCACCCACAATGACATGGTCAGTATCTTTGACGATCTAACTGGTCCATCAACAGGACACTGGTTACTAAGAAAACTGGTGTTAACCTGACCTTTACTCGACAATATTCTAAATAATGGTTGTAAAGTGATATCTATTGATATGTATTTGCCGACATATTGTTTGTGCTTCTGCGTCCGTTATATAAACCCACTGTGTCTGAGAGCAGACTTGCCTCCTCAAGTGCCGACGTTCATATGAGAACCACTTGGGTGAAAATCAGCGCTACATTGATCAACACATGCCACAAAAATTGAAATAACAAGAATAGGTGGCTGAAAAGTTCCATACAAGTGTGTTACTCTGAGAACGCGCTCACCTGTTCCTTCAGTAAACGTGTCGATTCTCCCTGTACCACTTGAGATGCCCAGAAAATCCTTAACGGTACTTGTCGTTATACAAACACAAAAGTAAAATCTTTCTGAGCTCAGTTCAACGCACAGAGCTACTGGTTGACAATAGGCAAAACTGCCCCCACTCCAAATAACCTTCCTGGGATTTTTTAAGCTTTGCTTGGATGAATGCTGCTGCCACTAAGATTTCCTATGGAGCTATTGTAAGTTTAAACAATGGATTGGCGCCTGGAGCCGGCGCAGCCATCGGAACAATGTCTCCGTTTGTCTCTCAGAGGACGATTCCTCAATAATTGATAGAGCAGTAACCCGTAAGAGACATTTCATTATGTGCTATGAAGTCACATGATCGCATTCGCCTGTGACAGCGGCTCGACTACCTGTGCTGCTTGTAGGGAGTGCAGCTTGCGGTCTCGACTGAACGCTGCAATTTCTATGAGTTGAAGGGGTCGTTTGGAATAGAAGGAGGCAGCGTCCCCATAACAAGGAGATCTGAAAGCATGATCACGCCCCTAGACTGGTGACAGTTTTACAGCTAGAAGAATCAATAAACAGTTATTGCGTATGATGCGAAAAATCCTGATCACAAGCGGTGTTAAAGGAAACCATACAGGCCCGCCTTGCCATGCATGAATGCCAACAGGACCACCCTGATCAAATTAATCTGCTCAAATGACAAGCTTTGTGGAACCATGTGATGGAATGTCTATTGTCTCTGGTGAGGATTCTCCTGGTGCCGTTCTCTTGTTTCTTGCGCTTTAATATTTGTAAAACCCTTGGATTCAAGTCATATATAATCTGGATGAGTTGCTGCTTTTTATACGTAAAATAGTCCGACTAACACAAAACAGAAAGCCACGTATTATACTGTGTGCTGGTCTGTCATAGATTTCTGCCAGTAGTGTGTTCATAAAACATTTATCAACCAGTGAAATGGAAGCCGGAAGGCCATAATTCACTTTTTCTGCAACACAGTAGCGGCTGGAACAAATTCGATGCCGCCGCGCTTCATTTGTACTCAAGTCATCTGCGGCCAAGTGGCACGCAAACTGGCTCTAGCTTCTCTAATAAAAGAAGCAGTGTAAGAACCGCACAATGCCTCCTTGTCTTTCGCCTCACGCGTTTCCTTTCTCTCACTGCCAAGCAGAACTTGATTAATATGTACCTTTGTGCATTGTACTTTTACTGGCTCATTTGTCTTTCTACCCATTCACGCTGTTCAACAATTACATGAAACCTGACCAGCAATGTTCATTTCTTCTGGGGTCTCGTTGAGGAAGGCGCCCTTGTAGCGCAGACGAAAGAGAGAGAAAGTAACGGTCCAACAGATCCGTTTTTACAAAGTTCTCATGGTGACGAGTCACCATGGCAGTCACCAGCCTTTGAAACATAAACCATTATAAAAACTGAGCCCACATGAATTGCAGTTATTCTCGTTCGAAGTGTTCTTAGCCTATTATAAATATCCGGCAATGTATAACAATATCGATCTCGCATTATAGATCAGTATTTCCTAGCTCTCCTTATGAGAAATCTTTATAAATTACAATAATATATAAAATGCAAACTAAATATAAAAATGCAAATTGGCATAATAAAACTTTTTCCGCAAAACATCTCTCTGTCTCTCTGTCTGCCTTTCTCTCTCTCTCTCTCTCTATATATATATATATATATATATATATAAATATATATATACATATATATATATATATATACATATATATATATATATATATATATATATATATATATCAGAAGATAAGTTTTTTTGTGGGTTCGTTGGGTTTGAATGTAAGGATGGTGCATGTTAAATCTCGGAGAAAATGGTCGGATTTTTTTAAATGTGCGGCCACGGGGAATCAGGGAGTGTCCTCGCGGATGTTTTTTTTTTTGGTAGTTGTTCATTCTGAGCCTGAATTTGGTGATAGTTTCTCCCATTTATACATAACCTCCCCATCGGGGCATTTTTTACAAGTAACAAAGTAAATCAAAGAGTGGCATTTGAGGAATTGCAAGAAAAAGGGCCTGGCCTGAGGGTTATGTTGGATCCTGGGGACTGAAATAGGGGTTGGTGTTTATAATATAGCAAATTTCACAGCGGCAGTCACCGCATTTGACATTCCCTGACGGACTGTTATGTTTGTGTAGTTTGGAGTGCACAATCATGTGTTTGAGGTTGGGAGATTGTATATATATATATATATATATATATATATATAAATATAAATATATATATAATATATGTTGTATAATTTTATATATATATATATATATATATATATATATATATATTTATATATATATATATATATATATCACGCGATGTTACTTGTGCATTGTCAGCGAGCTCGTGCATATCCTGTCGGGGAGCGTGTCTGAGGAAGCTGGTACAGACAGTATACACTTATGCAGATTTTGTGCCAAGATTTTTTTGGTACTCTTCATGAAGACTTTACTAAATGTGTTTACTTGGGCGCGCACATGCAAGGCACTTCTTATTTATAAAACATCGACATTTAATGCTCTACAATAAACATGGTTAATTTCCAAATTTAAAGTAGGAATTCTTGGAAATTCTTCAGTTGCTAATTTAAGAGCGATCGTTGCATGCTTGTGAAAGTGTGTATGTTTTGATCTTATTAAGAAAACGTGTAGCAATTATATGAAAATGGAAGATGCAATGCAAGAAGCGACATTTAAAGAAGCGACTAGAATTATGTAGCCCAGACACAGTGATCATGTTTCCCACTTTAATTAATAGATCCCCTCTGTTCTGGAATGATGGTTCATATGGCGAAAATGAAATAATGGTAGATTTAAAAATCACAGATTATCTGAATGGGCTGTTAAAAACAAACTTCAGAAACCCTCCTAGTAGAAACCATAACAGTAAAGAAGCTTGGGTCATAAAGGTACGACAGTTAATTGTAGAATATTATTGAAAGTATCTTGCAACATTAAATGTGGACCTTAGTATGGTCCTCTCTTGAGCCTGGAGCCGTGTTAGCCACACAAATGCAGCTGGCTTGGACAAAAAGACGATTCAGTTTAATAGTAGGACGAGTTTCGTGGCTCCACTCGGCTTGCAAAATGTCGGCTGGCTTAAACTTACCCGAAAGGTTATTTGCCGACGTTTCATAGTACCCGTTTTATTTTTAGAAAATTATCTATATTACGTGTGACATGTTGCATCCACTTTACCTTTCACTTTCGTAGTCACATTTAAGTTACAAGTCACTTGATAATACAAACCATACCCTTGATCAAGTGATTATCCTTACATATAAGTCACATTATTGTTTCAAGTCACTTGATAATGCAAACCATATACTTGATCGAGTGATTATGTTTATAAGTCACATTTAAATTTCAAGTTACTTGATAATGCAAACCATGCCCTTGATCATGTGATTATCAATACTCATCAGTCACATTTAAGTTACAAGTCACTTGATAATGCAACCATACCCTTGATCAAGTGATTATTATTACCTTAAAGTCACATTTAACTTACAAGCCACTTGATCACAGAGAGCGTTCTTCTTTCATGTGGCTTGTTTTTTTTTCATTCTTCTCAACTTCTCAAGTACCTAGCACGTATCAGAACATGCGCACGGGCTGCACACAGGACAACGTAAACCGCTGGTCAACGGCTGGTCTGCTGGTCAATGGCTCGTTTTCCCTTTTGGTATTTTGTTGACTAGAATATGCCAAAAAGTAAGTTTAAACAGAAGGTGCAGCCCTGTTTTGTTTTGTGTACCCACATGTGGTATATATTGCTTCTTCGTGGAATTCAGGACGAATAATGACATTGAGATCCCCTTTAAAATTTATTGAAAGGAGATCCCCTTTAAAATTTATATAAAGATTTACAGAGGGGACACGGGCATGTAGCGCCCCCTCTAAACACAAATATGAAAAACTTGCATGGAATGGCCTATGCATGAACAGTGAGGATTTTGGTTGGTCCGTCTTTGCTATTAGAGCGTGTTTGATGCACCTCCTGGCCATCCTAATATAGTGCTGCTGAATCTAATTTAGAGCCTTGGCTTTACAAAAAAAAAACTTTGTGAGCCTATTAAGCTAAAAGTGTAGGCACACTCCCACTTTACGCAGTTGTTAACCCCTTCTAAACATGCCCCTGTTTTTACTCTATGGGTTGATATTTGTGTGTTATTAATCCCTTTGACTGTCGTTGCAGCCTATCGGCCCCAGGGAAGTTTTGGGTTCAAATGAATCGAGCCCTCGGATGACAGAAGATAAGTAAGCTAAAACCCGACTGCATGAAGACCACGTTACAAGCTGACGCTCCAGGCATATTTCATATACACAATTATCATAATACTACATGGTTTATTTTTTTGCTCAATTTTAATAATTTAACTTGACCGTTCTGACTACACAGGAGTTAAATGTGTCTGCAGTTGGTTCCGATACTACATATGTTATTGTTTATAATTATGGTATGGCGTAAACTAGAAGAACATCCTTTCATACATTTAATCATTCAGATTGTAAACAGATATTGAGAATCGACTATATACGTAAATATCTTAATATATATGGTATATATATTTTAGGAAAGATGAACTGTAGCAATGGCATTATTAATTATATGTCAATATGTTAATTTTTCTTTATGAATCAAGAACTTTTACTTATGATCACAAGAAATTAATACCAAGTGTGTACCGTAGCTGGCCAATGACTGTACTGTTAGGGACTTAAAATTGGAGTCACCTAAATGGCTGAAATTCTCGAATATTCAATGGAACCTAACCGGATGGAGGGGCTTATTATACCTAAAAGACAGGTGTTATTATGGACTGAATATTGCTCCATCTAGTTCCTGCATTTAAAAATACCGTTGTATGAATGGCCTTATTTCTAAATTTTAAGAGGATAGGATATTGAAAACAAATTCCCCGGAAGCGTCTCTAATACTCATTACAGATGAAATCAAAGCGATCCCAGTCAGGGCCGTTGTTTTAACCTAAGAACAAACGCTGTGTATGTAATGCAATGGCCAATTTTCAAACCCATGCCTCTATAACGACTTAGGAAAATTTCAAATATACTTGTACTTTAAGGGGACTGAAACAATGTTTTCCAGAACCTTAATGTAAAGTGAATCAATTAGGTTCGTGCATCTGTTTTTAAGATCCTTGGTAATATTCCGAAACTGGTTTGAAGAAGCCCAAGACAGAGATATCAACAGCATTCGATACACCAGCACTCTGGACACAAACACTCTGGACAACAGAAATCCAGACACCAGCACTCCGGACACCAGAACTCCAGACGTGACTCTAGTGATGTTAGTGCGCGTGTATTCTGCTTTATAATGAGGGACAACTAGTGATGTTAGTGCGCGTGTATTCTGCCTTATAATTAGGGACAACTAGTGATGTTAGTGCGCGTGTAGTCTGCTTTACAATGAGGGACAACCAGTGATGTTAGTTCGCGTGTTGTCCTCTTTAAAATGAGGGCCAACTAGTGATGTTAGTGTGCGCGTGTTGTCTTCTTTAAAATGAGGGACAACCAGTGATGTTAATGCACGTGTTGTCATCTTTACAATGAGGGGAAACCTGTGATGTTAGTGCGCTTGTAGTCTGCTTTACAATGAGGGACAACCAGTGATGTTAGTGCGCGTGTAGTCTGCTTTACAATGAGGGACAACCAGTGATATTAGTGCGTGTGTAGTCTGCTTTACAATGAGGGACAACCACTGATGTTACTGCGTGTGTAGCCTGACTATAGCTAGGGATTTAACAGGGAAGCCTAGTTTTTCGAAAATGTTGTTTGTCTTTCGTTTTCTTAGTTTTTCTATGATGAAACATTATTGCAACCCTGTTGATAATATTAAGAACAATAGACAATGAAAAATAGTCTTGTAGGATGACATATCAAAAGTATAAAACTTCTAAAATTGAAAAGTGTAGAATGCACCTATTCTATTCTCTGCAAGTGAATGACGGTGATAGCGGTCTCAGTTACAGTGTTGGCCACTAATCCCCGTAGCCTGAAATAAAAAAGAATAAAGCCGAACACACACTTCATGCGCCAAGCGTCAATACTGGCAGAAGTCAATTCATCTTATGCAAATCAGATTAACGCACTTGTCACCCGCGAGTCAAGCGTCGTGCGCGTCAACCATCGTTCCTGAATCGGGCCGTGTTGACCTCAAAGACAGATTCAGCTGGTGACGACGTCTTTGACACTAGAATTGACCAATTCTGCTGAGGACGCCCCCTCTGATAGAGGCGGTTGGTGGTGACGCCCTTTCTGAGAGAGATTACTGGTGAATACCTCTTTGACCGAGGTTGCTGGTGCTGACGCCCTCTCTAGCTGACGGAGGTGACTGGTTGTGACGCCCTCTCTGACCGAAGTGGCTGATGGTGACGCCTTCTCTAACTGACAGAGGTGACTGGTAGTGACGCCCCTCAGCAGACAGAGTGTCTGGTGGTGACGTCATCTGTAGCTGACAGAGGTGGCTGGTGGTGACGCCATCTTTAGTTGACAGAGATGGCTGGTGATGATCGACGCCCTGTCTTGCTGACAGAGGTTTCTGGTGGTGTCGCCCACTCATCTGATAGAGGTGGCTGATGATGACGCCCTTTCTGATCGAGGTGGCTGGTGGTGACGCCATAACTATCTGGCAGAGGTGGCAGGTCGTGACGCGTTCTCTGACCGAAGAGGCTGATGGTGACGCCCTCTCTAACTGACAGAGGTTACTGGTAGTGAGGCCCTTCAGCAGTCAGAGTGTCTCGTGGTGACGTCATCTGTAGCTGACAGAGGTTGCTGGTGGTGACCCCCTCTTTAGCTGACAGAGGTAGCTGGTGATGACGCCCTGTCTTGCTGACAGAGGTTTCTGGTGGTGTCGCCCACTCAAGCTGATAGAGGTGGCTGGTGACGACGCCCTAACTAGCTGACAGAGGTGACAGGTGGATACACGTTCTCTGACCGAAGTGGCTAATGGTGACGCCCTCTTTAACTGACAGAGGTGACTGGTAATGACGCCCATTAGCTGACAAAGTTCGCTGGGGTTGACGTCGTCTGTAGTGGACAGAGGTGGCTGGTGGTGACGCCCGATCTAGTTGACAGAGGTGGATTGTGGTGACGCCCTGTCTAGCTAACAGTGGTGGCAGGTGGTGACGCGTCCTCTGACCGAAGTGGCCCTCTTTAAGGGCGTGACTAGTAGTGACGCCCATCAGCTGACAGGTGGCTGATGATGACGCCCTCTTTAGCTGACAGAGCTGGCTTGTTATGACGCCCTAGCTCTCTGTCCAAAGTGGCTGTTGGGCACTGTGAAAGGGGTTTACCTCAATGATTTGTCGTTGTAGCTTGAATAAATCGTGAAAGGTGAATGGACGGTTCAGTAGTAACCTTACATTGTTACCAACATGAATTATGATTTTAATGTCCTGTGATACGCGTGTAAATATTTTTTTATGTTTTAGTAGACTGGATGTTAAAATCAAGCTTAATCAGTACTTATTTTTGTCCCCCGCTCCGCGGATGCAGGGGACATTGATTTTCGGTTTGTCTGTCTGTTTGTCCGTCTGTCTGTCTCTCTGTCCGTCCGTCAAGTTTCATTTCCGTGCGATAACTTTCTTAAATATTATCCGATTTAATCCAAATTTGGGTCAGTGAATGCTCTCATGCATACCTTGGTTTGGATTGGTTTTGGAGTGTCTGGCTTCTGTCTGTCTGTCAGGTTTTCGTTTCTGTGCTATAACTTTTCTAAATATTATCCGAGTTCATTCAAATTTTGGTCAGTGATTGCTCTCATGCTTACCTTGGTTAGGATTGGTTTTGGAGTGTCTGGCTTCTGTCTGTCTGTCACTTTTTCTGTTTGTCTGTCAGGTTTTCGTTTCCGTGCGATTACTTTCCTTAATATTATCCGATTTCATTCAAATTTGCATCAGTGATTGATCTCATGCATACATTGATTTGGATTTGTTTGGGAGTGTCTGGCTTCTCTCTGTCTGTCTGTCTGTATGTCTGTCACTTTGTCTGTCTGTCTGTCAGGTTTTCATTTCATTGCGATAACTTTCCTAAATATTATCCGATTTTATTGAAGTATTGGTCAGTGATTGCTCTTATGCTTACCTTGGTTGGGATTGGTTTTGGAGTGTCTGGCTTCGGTCTGTCAATCTGTCTGACCGTCTGTCAGGTTTTCGTATCTGTGCCATGACTTTCCTAAATAATATCTGATTTCATTCAAATTTTGGTCAGTGATTGCTCTCATGCTTACCTTGGTTAGGATTGGTTTATGAGTGTCTGGCTTCTGTCTGTCTGTCACTTTTTCTGTTTGTATGTCAGGTTTTCGTTTCCGTGCGATTACTTTCCTAAATATTATCCGATTTCATTCAAATTTGCATCAGTGATTGCTCTCATGCATACATTGATTTGGATTTGTTTGGGAGTGTCTGGCTTCTCTCTGTCTGTCTGTCTGTATGTCTGTCACTTTGTCTGTCTGTCTGTCAGGTTTTCATTTCAATGCGATAACTTTCCTAAATATTATCCGATTTTATTGAAGTATTGGTCAGTGATTGCTCTTATGCTTACCTTGGTTGGGATTGGTTTTGGAGTGTCTGGCTTCGGTCTGTCATTCTGTCTGACCGTCTGTCAGGTTTTCGTATATGTGCCATGACTTTCCTAAATAATATCTGATTTCATTCAAGTTTTGGTCAGTGATTGCTCTCACTCTTACTTTGGTTGGGATTGGTTTTGGAGTGTCTGGCTTCTGTCTATCCGTCTGTCTGTCACTTTGTCTGTCTGTCTGTCAGGTGTTCGTTTCCGTGCGATTACTTTCCTAAATATTATCCGATTTCATTCAAATTTTGGTCAGACATTGCTCCCATGCATACCTTGGTTGGGATTAGTTTTGGAGTGCCTGGCTTTTGTCTGTCTGTCAGTCACTTTGTTTGTCCGTCTGTCAGGTTTTCGTTTCCCTGCTATAACTTTCCTAAATATTATCCGATGTCATTCAGATTTTGGTCAGTCATTGCTCTCATGCTTACCTTGGTTTGGATTTGTTTTTAAGTGTCTTGCTAATGTCCGTCTGTCTGTCTGTCACTCTGTCTGTCTGTTTGTCAGGTTTTCGTTTCTGTGCGATAACTTTACTACATATTACCCGATTTCATTCAAATTTTGGTCAATGATTGCTCTCGTGCATACCCTGGTTGGGATTTGTTTTTGAGTGTCTGGCTTCTACCTGTCACTCTGTCTGTCCGTCCTTTATCAAGCATGAAAAACAACAAGATCCCAAAGCGGGGGACATCAATTCCACGGATTTGCTTGTTTAAGATTAAACTTTGTTGCAGGTGCTCTTTTTATTGAGTGACACGGGCGTAACTCCTGTTGTGGTGCCCTCGCCGAGCCGTTTGTTACATTCTATGTTTAATCCGTACTGGTTGAACTCGTTGTCATGTTAGCCTTGGGATTTCAAGCGCTGTTTTTTCTAGAGAATTCCTGAGACGCGTAATTACTGTGTTGTGGAAGATCTTATAGACTGATCGAGAAGTGGAAAATTACTGTGTTGTGCAAGATCTTATAGACTGTTCGAGAAGTGGAAAATTCTGGGCTTGGGGTGTGAAGGTATATAAAGGGGCTGTGTTTTAGAGCCAAGCAGAGAGGACAGAGCAGAAAAGTTTTCCAGCGGACGCAGAAGCGTGTGTCAGTTTCTAGGACCTTATCCGACGAATGCGGCAATTATAGATTTTCTAAGACTTTCTCCTGGATTTTAAGCATTTGGACTTTCTGGATTGTTGCAAGAGCTTTACACTGGACTGTCATTCTCCGAGATTATACATTTAAAGAACTTATCGTTGTGGCTGTGTTGGTATCCAGGTACTGTGCACATTATTATCTGTGCGATTGTATTGATTTGTTGCTATACCGCTGTTTTACTGTATAATTGTATTCTTTTAGTGTATTGTATTTTTAGGGTTGATTTAAGAATAAATTATAGTTATTTGTTAAAAAAAACACTGACTTCTTTATTCATTCCCCTAGGCATTTCACGCTGCCTAGTGTTACAGAATCTGATTTTTTTTATCTCCGTTACAGAATTTGTGTTCATCACGCATACGTGATCTGTTTATATTAGGTTCCGTAACATAAAATTAGGGGCTCTCGTCTGGATGCTTAATAGTTCTCAAATTTATTATGACAGAGTTTATGACTGACACTGTCAATGTCAGTTCTTTGTTTGATGAGGTTGAGGTAGTATAATCCTCTCTTGACTCTGAAATTCAGTTATTTGAGCCAATCATACATGATGGTTTGTATCACTTTCAAGTGATTTTTCAGATTCTACCCCTATTAGAATTTTAAGGGACACTGGTTCAGGCCAGACTCTCATGTTAGCAAACACTTTGCCATTTTCTAATGGGTCTTTTACTTGTGCACATGCACTTGTTATTGATGTTTTTTTCAGACAGGCACACTTCAGTTCAGCTTCACAGTATCCATTTAAAGTCAGATTTGATTTCTGGGAATATTACTGTACTAAAGTACATAAGAACTTCTTTACCCTTTAAGGGAAATCAGTTGCTACTAGACATTCCAACGCGAACTAACATGTTGTGCCATGACGTCGATGTTGGCGAGGCAAGCGCGGTCAATCAACATCCATATAGACTGAATCCAAAAAAGCAAAAGTATCTACAGGATGAGATTCAATATTTGCTGGACAATGATTTTATTTAACCTAGTAACAGTAACTGGAGTTCACCATGTATTCTTGTGCCAAAACCTGATGGAAGTTACCGTATGTGCACAGATTATCGAAAACTGAACTCTGTCACCAAGACCGGCACGTTCCCGATTCATGAGGATCGATGATTGTATTGATAGAGTCGGTCGCTCCAGATATGTCTCCGGATTTGACTTGCTAGGAGGATTCTGGCGAGTTCCGCTGACGGATCGAGCGAGGGAAGTGTCCGCATTTGTGGCGCCGCAAGGACTGTACCAGTATAAAGTTATGCCGTTTGGCATGAAGAACTCGCCAGCCACGTTCCAGCGCCTCAGCGCATTCAGGGCTGCGATGCATATATTGATGACCTCATCGTGTACAGCGACACTTGGGAGAGGCATGTGCGGGTTCTTCGCGACCTCTTCGGAAGACTCAGTGAAGCACGTCTGACCGTCAACTTAGTAAAATCTGAGTTTTGTCATGCACAAGTAACATTTTTGGGTCATATTGTAGGGCAGGGTCAGGTAAAACCTGTTGATGCTAAGATAAGTGGTATTTTTGCATTTCCTGGACCAGAAAACAAAAAGCGGATGGTGCGTTTTCTTGGTATGGTTGGATACTGCAGGAGGTTTTGTCCAAATTTTGCTGCTGTAGCTGAACCTTTGGCTGATTTGTTAAGGAAGGGACAAAGGTTTGTGTGGAATGTTCAATGTGAAAATGCATTTCAGAATTTGAAAGCAATTCTGCAAAGTTCACCAGTTTTAGCAGCTCCAGACTTTTCTGTACCTTTTAAGTTAGCTGTATATGCTAGTGATACTGCTGCTGGTGCTGTGTTGTTACAAGAAGGCAATGATGGCATAGATCATCCAATTTGTTATTTCTCAAGAAAGTTTAATGCAAACCAGAAAAACTACTCCACTATTGAAAAAGAATGTTTGGCTTTGATTTTGGCGTTGCAACATTTTGCAGTTTATGTTACTTCATCAGTCAGGCCTATCATTGTCTTCAGTGATCACAATCCCCTCACGTTCATGAACAAGTTGGAGTGTAAAAATCAAAGATTGTTGAGATGGAGTTTGTTCTTACAGGATTAAAATCTTGATCTCGTACGCATTAAAGACAGGAAAAGACAATGTACTTGCTGATTGCTTATCGAGATGTTTATGAAATGTTGTAAACAGGATGTTTATTTAATGTTGTAAATAAGATGATTTTTGAGATGTTGTAAAATTTTAGTGATTGTGATCGTAAAAAGAAAGTTTTCCGAGAAAACTTTCTTTTTTCTTACATGAGGGGGAGTGTTGCAGGTGCTCTTTTTATTGTGTGACACGGGCGTAACTCCTGTTGTGGCGCCCTCGCCGGGTCGTTTGTTAGATTCTATGTTTAATCCGTACTGGTTGAACTCTTGTTGTCATGTTAGCCTTGGGGTTTCACGCCTGGCCGAGGTCACGTGATGAGTCTGGTATGTAGAGATACACAGCGCTGTTTTTCTAGAGAATTCCTGAAACGCGTGTTTACTGTGTTGTGCAAGATCTTTACAGACTGTTCGAGAAGTGGAAAATTACTGTGTCTTGCAAGATCTTATAGACTGTTCGCGAAGTGGAAAATTCTCGGCTCGGGGTGTGAAGGTATATAAAGGGGCTGTGTTTTAGAGCCAAGCAGAGAGGACAGAACAGAGAAGTTTTCCAGCGGACGCAGAAGCGTGTGTCAGTTTCTAAGACCTTTCCGACGAATGCGGCGATTATAGATTTTCTAAGACTTTCTCCTAGATTTTCAGCATTTGGACTTCAGTTGACCTTCGGGATTGTTGCAAGAGCTTTACACTGGACTGTCATTCTTCGAGAGTATACATTTAAAGAACATATCGTTGTGGCGGTGTTGGTATCCAGGTACTGTGCACATTATTTTCTGTGTGATTGTATTGATTTGTTGCTATACCGCTGTTTTACTGTATAATTGTATTGATTTAGTGTATTGTATTGTTAGGGTTGTTTTAAGAATAAATTATAGTGATTTGTTAAAAAAAAACACTGACTTCTTTATTCATTCCCCTAGGCATTTCACGCTGCCTAGTGTTACAGAATCTGATCTTTTTTTATCTCCGTTACAGAATTTGTGTTCATCACGCATACGTGATCTGTTTATATTAGGTTCCGTAACAACCTTATCAAGATATGATAATGTGAATGAACCTTTTGATTCAACAAATCGTTCCTGTCTCTACGTTGGCCATGAGCATTACCTCATTTTGACCATTAAGCTGACAAAAGCTGACAAAAAGCTGTATATTTTAGCATAGGTTCAGAAATATGTGTAGGATCACATACTAAAAGTCCCCGTGCATCCCACTGTGCTCCCATCAAAATCAAACATGGCGATTTGTTTTAATAAATATAATAAATTTGCTTAAATACCAGTTTTAAATATAAATTAAGTTTCTAAAAGTCTATTTTAGGGTACGAGAAATCGAGTTAAATGTTTATCTAGAGGTTTCGAAGCTTAAACTTATCCATAACAAAAGATGGCGTCCATAATGGCCGCCATTTTCCAATGTTATCATAACTTTTCTTCGACATGAGCTAGAAATATAAACAAAGTGACTAATGTTATTTGTTCTGATACAAGAAAACTAATAAAATGGTAATCCTGAGAGTCCAAAGCTCACAAAAGTCACAAACCAAGGAGCAGTCCAAGAGAATCCAAATGCCCACCATTATCAAATATTTTAAACAATACGTTTTCTTCTAAACAAAAGAGACATACGTACATAACATGTCAAAACACGTGTAAATGTACAAAGAATCTTAAATGGTTATAACCTAGCTGGCCAGAGACTTGCATTATACTTTACTGAGTATGCCGACAAAATGGCTGACATTTTCATTTGTTGTTTTATTTTTTCTTATAAAACTATAATAAAAGAGAAGGGTTCCTGATCCAATCCCGAAACAAAAATTCAGCTTTATATCAGCCATTTCCAGGGTAACCCCAATACTCTTGGACTATAACCTGTGTTGTACCTTACACCTGTGTGAGAATGTCTCGCTGTTACACCTTGACCACAGTGTGTAACGTAGGGATACCAGCTGGCTGCAGACCTTTGTCACGACAGGACAATGGCTGTAACTGATATCCATCCATAAATATCCCGTGTGGTGATTATTGTTTCCTCATCATATAGCTGTTTGGGCGGTCATTGGTTTACGGCTAGATTAGGCAGGATGAAATCAGTTTCGACATTTTTTTTCTACCCAGGTCACGGGAAGAATAACTGAAATAAGCTCGGGATCTGGTGTCAGAAGGATTCAATGTACACATCCATTTTACCACCTGGCTGAATTCTGGCGCTGGATATTGTCCACCGGGAAAAGGCGGCCACACAGAGATGTATTGTCTGGAATTGGCGAGCTGACGTGAATGGTATCCTTCAAGATACAACTGTCCCTATAAATTCAAGCACTCGTATTTCACGGAGCGCAGATTCCTGCGAGAACCAACATTTTAAGATGCTCACGGTCCTTTGGGAGAGATTGCAGTAGTCAGCTTTCATTTGTTTCCTTTAAGTGCAAGCTGCCAACCACACAGTGCGCTGGTCACGTGGCATCTGATATGGGTCTGAGGCGATCAGTGAGTGTGACTGTCAGTGCGTCATCTTTGCAGCGCACTGAGTGTGGTAGGCCGGCATGACACCTATAAGATTCATACGATAACTGTATCATCTGTCACACACGCTATAATTAAAAACAGTGGGGGAAAATTTCGTTCCAAGTGAACGGACATATATACACTAGTACTCTACATTTACCAACAAAACAGTTGGGAAGAGATTCTTAGAGACCGGAAAACCTATCATTCTCTACTGATTAACTCGCAGGCTCAGAAGACGTTTGTCATAAAAATAACTGAGGAGAGATCTGATGGTTGGTTTGTTTTCCAACGTATTATTGAACAAGATGTCTTGGGGGGGGGGGGGGGGTGCGCACGTGTGTGTAAAGATTAATGCGTGGATGTGTAATGTAAATATTTAGGCATGTGGGTGTTTTGGATTCAGTCATGGCTTAACTTTTAAATATTTATTGTTTTGGGGCCTTATAGGAGTTTGTATTAATCAATAGTCTATCTGTAGACGAAGGACGAGCGGTTATCAAGGTGTGACCAAAAACGACTTAAGGACGTCTTTGTTTGCTCATATCATTTTACTCATTTACCCCAGGTCCCCGCACTAATATTTACCTGAATGTTCACTTTTACTTTGTTTGTTTTTTAAATGCAGTGCCCAACACTGGTCAACATTTGTCAACTCTGATCAACAAAGCTCAACAATGAACAACGCTTGCCAATACTGATCAACACTGGTCAGTCTCATGATTGATCAACACAGGCCAACACTGATCAGCACTGGTCAACACTGATCACCAGAGCTGTCGTAATTAGGCCATTGTACATCCACTTATCTAATGCCTCAGTCCCACTGACACTCGCGACGACTGGCGAGATATTCGCGATGGAAAATTTTTATTATCGCAAGACCTCTCTCGCCGAAAAATCGCTGAAGTTCGCCGAGCATCACAAGGTATCGGGAGCGTGTGTACTGCCTCGCAAAAACTCCGCCAGATCTTCAGAAATTTCAATGCTTGCATTGAAATTTGGTCGCGAAGTTTTGTCGCAAGAATATAGCGATCCATAAGGCTTCCCGATACATCTGTGATTGTTCGGCAATGTTCGGCTATGCATTTGCTACAGTTCTGGTATGCTCAACAGATGCTGACAGGCCATCTGCGAACTTTTAACAAATATCCCCGATGCAAAGTCTAATATATGCCGAACTATCACAGAGCTTAGCCTAAAATCGCCGGATATTCACGGACATGGTCAGGGGATTAGTCGGAGAACTTCGACGACCATAGCCCAGTATCATAAACTATTCGTAGAATATCAGCCTGAACCTTTTCAACATTTTTCAGTCAGTCTCAACAGATCGCCAAACTTTTATTCGCCGAACATCGCAAGAGGCCAAAACCCCAGTGAGACTGTCGATTAAGCAGCCGACTTAAGTCCACACTGATTTAATGGTCAATACAGCTGTCGCGATTGTACTAAGCTAATTATTGATATTTAGGTAATACATCTCTGTAATTGATTAACAGAGAGGCCATTATATGAATCGTTTGCGCAGAGACTGTTCCTTGTTGCTATGGCATAGAAAACGATTGACCACACCCTTGCTAAGAAATGTCCTGTAAGCGACTATATTTACCGAGCCACACAAAGTGCCAGAACAGCTTTTGTGCACACGGCAAGTGGCGCGGAACTCAGGACGGTGGAGGGACACAAGACCGAAATCGAACGCGTATAATATACCCAATTTATTGTGTCTATACAGAGAGATAATCAGAGAAAGTACAAGGTCATAAATTAACCAGTGTTATAATTTGAGACATCCCGTATACTCTGCAGTATGCATGGGTTTATTGTTTTCTTGTTCATGGAGACGTTCAAATTAAGTCGACGTCATAACTTGTAGTGTGTGTCCTGTCCATTATAGGTGTCGATCATACAAGTCCGACGTTATGTGTTTCCCTGGTAAAAAACTGACAAGAAGACTCCAGGTAAATACCCTACTTTAACGGTAAATAGGACATAAAGCCCCCCCCCCCAAAAAAAAAAAAAGAGGAAGTCCATATTGTGTTTATAAAATATATACCTGTTCCTGGGGTATACTGAAAACAATCCCCTGGACACCTCACCGGACATCTCACCCCTGCTATGGATTAATTAATGTGTTCTCTATTTTATGCGAGTCGACATTAACAGGACAGAGGTCTACCTGCATGATGTAACATCTCAGTATATGTGTATCTATGCTAATCATTCACCCGACCATATCTTGACCACTGTATGTATTTCCCGTTAACCCGTATGTAGTTGACCTTCAGCTACTATGAAGCTCGGTAAAGTATAAGTCACAAACATCGCACAACACATATACGACATGTCTACGACAGAAAATTGGGGAAATTCCTAGGGTAGTCGTGGGTGTGTCGTATGAAATTCATGTGTTTTGCGACGGAAAAAACGGTCATACACCCTTGTCGTAGAATGTTGACCATGTTCAAATATTTTTCAGCGTCGTAGGTTATTTTGTTACCGCGTAGGTTTTTTGTACGATGCCTTACGACTGTGTTAAGATAAACCTACAACTTTCGTACGATTTTTTTTCCATTCTTACGAGGTGACATAAAGGCGGACCGAACTATCTCGATGCTAGCGAAGCGGTTTGTACGCCGGACTTGTTCGCCACCAACATGGGTTCGAAACCGGGATCGGCCCAATGTTTTCCCCTGAACAATTTGTCTTCGTAACAAAATGGGGGCTCGTCCAACGTGACGGTAAAAGTTTATGGCCCAGGGACTAAGCTCACCAAAGTGTGACTCCTGGGATAGTTTATCTTGTTCTGATAGCAGAATGCTCTTAAGAGGGGGTGTGTTACGGGGTGACATAAAAGTGGACCGAACTGTCTCGCTAGTGAAGCTTGCTTGACTATAGCGAAGCGGTTGGTACGCCGAACTTGTGCGCCACCGTTATGGGTTCGAGTCCCGGATCGGCCCAGAATTTTCCCCTGAGCAATTTGTCTTCGTAACACTATGTATGTCCATACTTTAGTTCAAACGGAATATCATGCCGTTGTATTGATAAACGTGTTAACATACAGATTAATTGACTGCTATTAGAAAATCACTCTTGTTCAATACACACACACAAAAAACACGATATTACCCGTTTTATATAAGATTTGAGGTTAATATTCACAGACCTAAATTTAACGGGAAAAAAACTGTTAATATTTTGACCTGGACTGAAGTGAACGTACATGTAAATTTATATTGAACCCAAACAATTTAGGAAAAATGTTCTAATTAAATTTATTGTAATTACGAGGGAAAACGACATTTTCACAAACACGATTATTTATTGTACGGACTTAATATGACGTCATTCGCACAAAAATGATTATTTATTTTACCTGCTTGATCCCACAAAAATGTCACGGTACTGATGCAAATATTTATTGTGGAAATATTGATGTATTAACTTACAAGGAAGAGTGATTTAACGAAACCAATCCAGGTTGGTTTAACGAAACTATTCTGGTGAATAAAGGAGGAAAGCCAGGTGACGGAGTTAGCGTCATAATCTACTCCTAGCCTTGTGTCGACTCTGATAAAAACGGATTGTCACTTAGATTTGGGTTCCCTAACAGACAGATGATGGAGTCAATCTGAAGAGACCCCGCACGACTCCGGCGAGACGGGTAATAACACAACCACTGCCATTTATTTACGGGACATAAAAACGCGTGTGTCTGCTGTGGACATCGGCAAATATCAGATAATATTCACTAGCGGAGCAAGTTGACAAGCCTGACTTTTTTTATATCATTATACCGTGTTATGGAACAGTTAATTTATGAATATAAGCCGTTTTGAATATTTCATATAACCAATCATCTGGATGGATTTTGGCTTGACTAATACCCTGATACCTCATGTGGTGTATGTGTCCTCTGAAGCTTTACTAATTATCAATACCCTTTCAATGAGGAGAGACCAGGGAGCACGGTAAAGGCTTCGCGGTCTTAAAGGCTTGGCTGGTTTCGTGTGATTTGATTTCAGATTTGAACAAGCAGTGCGACAAACTATATTGGCAGGCCTAGATATAAATGAGGGCAAATTTCCTGTCAATGAGACAAGACAAGTGTAATAATAGCAGGCGTGACTCTGTGGCGTGCACCCTGGTGCTCTGAGGCACATGACGCCGAGCCAGCTCGTTCTGTTTGAAGGGCACTACTGTATGAATAATATACAACTCAGCAGGCGATCTGCTCTAAGCATGCACGCAACACAAACACTTGAAACTGTATTTTTATAGCAGTGGGCGTTATAAGCATTAGAGAAGGCCTCTTCCATCCGACCGCCGTTCATATAAACATCGAGTCATTAACATTGTTCTCTTTTCAACCTGTAATTATCCCTTAAATTAACTGTCCAGTCGTTTCGATATGGCCCACTTCCACTATAGTGTTTACTGAGACACGACATGAGAGATGGCATCTTGTTGATGACTATTCAAAGGGTGGTGAACAAGTGGTGGAACGTTTATCAGAACATGAATCAATATGTTATTTACGTTATGTACATCCTTTACTACACCAGTGTTTCTTTGTTTGTGTCTGTCAGTCAGGCTGTGAAATCAGGAATTTCAGGTAATGTCTGTGCTGGTATTGTCAGGCATTCCAGGTGCCTTTCGTGAATTGGCTGAAAATCATGGTATCATTGTTACTTAACATACTTAACTTGTAAAATAGGAAATCATAAGTTTTTGTAATCGTTAAAAAATAAAATACACTAAAAAATGTGTTTGTCATACAGTTAAGTGTCTCAAACATTGGATCCGGTCCTTTATTTCGAAACACCTGTCTTATGTAACTCCAGTTACTCACAGGCGAGACAGTTCAAGTGAAAAGGTGCATAAGCTTATAAATGCATACTTTGCTGAATATGGTGAATGCCTCGTGGCTTTTTTCTATATTTTCAGTAACATTTGGTTATAAGCTAAGCCTTTTCACTTTGAACATAATTTGACAGATGCAGTGAGGTCTTGTAGTCTTGATACTATTTGATAAAGCTGTATGGGTTATCTGTGGTAGATGTTATGCTTTTATAAAAATATAATCGTGAATATAACTACTTATATATTATATATTATATTATATATATATAAATATTTATATATGTATAACCAGTCATGAGCAATACTCAGTCATTCAGGCACAACAAGCACTACATGATCTTAAAATGACAAAGGAAAACAAATCATTTTCATATAGACATATGAGTGAAAGAGTGTTTGTAAATATTTTAAATATTCATAAGAGTATAACCATCATGTTAACTATCCACAGTAAACATTCTGTACCGAATTCTGCAAAATATTCTTCAAAATAGACAGAATATTGGTTTAACTGAATTCAGAAATACATTTACACAAATGTCAATGTATTAATACCCGAGTGAACATTTTAATTGACAAGGAGGCATTTTAAGCAGAAAACAGAAATGATACCTACAGTGTCAATAGATTTTTTTATTATTTAATTTAACGTCATAGAATGGAATCCCCCATGCGTTTTTCTGAATTAGTTCACTGAAATTTAGTGATCGAAATCTGCGATCAACGGATCTCTTGAAACTGTTGTCCGAGGTATAAATGTCTCGTCAACTGACTTTAATATTATATATACATGTATGAAAGTAAGTTACCAAAACTTGTTTGTCAGTTCACATGACCGGACGCATAAAAGACTGGTATGTGTGATCTGCTATAAAGATAGCACCAACACGAGCGTGTTTTATACTTTCATATCACTGTCACTCATCCAACTTCACCTTCAGGCCTTTTCGGCCTGTTCATTCTTTTTCTCGGGTCCCTGTGAGCATAATAACCAGCGTTACACTGTTATTCATTCTATATTATGCCTGCCGCCAATTTATGACCAGTACACCTGGTATGTGTGATCTGCTATAAAGATAGCACCAACACGAGCGTGTTTTATACTTTCATATCACTGTCACTCATCCAACTTCACCTTCAGGCCTTTTCGGCCTGTTCATTCTTTTTCTCGGGTCCCTGTGAGCATAATAACCAGCGTTACACTGTTATTCATTCTATATTATGCCTGTCGCCAATTTATGACCAGTACACCTGGGTTAGTGGGCGCACGTACCTTGAGGGAAAAACTATAGCCAGGAGTCTGAGAGCGAAAGGCGGTCAGATCGGGACGCGTCCCACAGCCTTGCGGTTACGCGTCCAGAGCAGTAACCAATGGTTACTGACCATTACACCAAACGAAACGACTCAGAGCAGTAACCATATATATAACACCAAACGATACGACACAGACGGTTACCATTACACCAAACGATACGACACAGAGCAGTAACCATTACACCAAACGATACGACACTGGATTACACACGATGCAATCGTCAAGTTTCAACACAGTCTCTATACTGACTTGCCTGAGGTCAGTTATCACCACAGTCTGCATATTTCCTGTATTGCCTTGCAAATCGAGCTTGCCTCGGGCATAGCTATGTTTGTTTACACGCTAAGCCAATCAGATTTCTTCTACCAGTTCTGCAGTTTTGTTTAAAAACGCAGAGCCAATCAGATTTTACTTTATCCAGCGCAATCTGACTGGGTGTTGCCATACCTAAAAAATCCTGCTATTTCTCACAGAGTGTGAGTGGAAGGTCACCGGGTCAGGAGGTCACGCGCTGTGTTCAGAGCGCAAGGGACGCGTTGCTGTCAACCTTACTAATATTAACCTGGATAGGGACCCATTGCTGTCAACCTTACTTATATTAACGTGGATATGGACGCATTGCTGTGAACCTTACTTATGTAAACGTGGATATGGACGCATTGCTGTTAACCTTGCTTATATTCACGTGGATAGGGACGCATTGCTGTTAACCTTACTTATATAAACGTGGATAGGGACGTATTTCTGTGAACCTTACTTATATAAACGTGGATATGGACGTATTTCTGTGAACCTTACTTATATTAACGTGGATATGGACGCATTGCTGTTAGCCTTACTTATATTATCGTGGATATGGACGCATTGCTGTTAACCTTACTTATATAAACGTGGATAGGGACGCATTGCTGTTAACCTTACTTATATAAAGTGGATAGGGACGTATTGCTGTTAACCTTACTTATATTCACGTGGATAGGGACGTATTGCTGTTAACCTTACTTATATTCACGTGGATAGGGACGTATTTCTGTTAACCTTTCTTATATTAACGTGGATAGGGACGCATTGCTGTTAACCTTACTTATATAAACGTGGATAGGGACGTATTGCTGTTAACCTTACTTATATTAACGTGGATAGGGACGCATTGTTGTTAACCTTACTTATATTAAGGTGGATAGGGACGCATTGCTGTTAACTTTACTTATATAAACGTGGATAGGGACGCATTGCTGTTAACCTTACTTATATTCACGTGGATAGGGACGTATTGCTGTTAACCTTACTTAAATTAACGTGGATAGGGACGTATTACTGTTAACCTTACTTATATTAACGTGGATAGGGACGCATTGCTGTAAAACATACTTATATTAACGTGGATAGGGTCGTATTTCTGTGAACCTTACTTATATAAACGTGGATATGGACGTATTTCTGTGAACCTTACTTATATTAACGTGGATAGGAACGCATTGCTGTTAACCTTACTTATATCAACGTGGATAGGGACGCATTGCTGTTAACCTTACTTATATTAACGTGGATAGGGACGTATTGCTGTTAACCTTGGTTATATTAACGTTGATAGGGACGTATTGCCGTTAACCTTACTTATATTAACGTGGATAGGCAAACATTACTGTTAACCTTACTGATTCCATCTAGACAGGTCATTGTCCAGGATAAGTCTCATACTGCAGCTATCGCTTACTGATTCCATCTAGACAGGTCATTGTCCAGGATAAGTCTCATATTGTAGCTATCGCTTACTGACCACATCTAGACAGGTCATTGTCCAGGATAAGTCTCATATTGCAGCTATCGCTTACTGACCACATCTAGACAGGTCATTGTCCAGGATAAGTCTCATATTGTAGCTATCGCTTACTGACCCCATCTAGACAGGTCATTGTCCAGGATAAGTCTCATACTGCAGCTATCGCTTACTGACCCCATCTAGACAGGTCATTGTCCAGGATAAGTCTCATACTGTAGCTATCGCTTACTGACCCCATCTAGACAGGTCATTGTCCAGCATAAGTCTCATACTGCAGCTATCGCTTACTGATTCCATCTAGACAGGTCATTGTCCAGGATAAGTCTCATATTGTAGCCATCGCTTACTGACCCCATCTAGACAGGTCATTGTCCAGGATAAGTCTCATATTGTGGCTATCGCTTACTGACCGCATTCTAGACAGGTCATTGTCCAGGGTAAGTCTCATATTGTAGCTATCGCTTACCGACCGCATCTAGACAGGTCATTGTCCAAGTTAAGTCTGATATTGTAGCTATCGCTTACTGACCGCATCTAGACAGGTCATTGTCCAGGGTTAGTCTCATATTGCAGCTATCGCTTACTGACCGCATCTAGACAGGTCATTGTCCAGGGTAAGTCTCATATTGCAGCTACCGCTTACTGACCCTATCTAGACAGGTCATTGTCCAGGGTAAGTCTCATATTGCAGCTACCGCTTACTGACCCCATCTAGACAGGTCATTGTCCAGGATAAGTCTCATATTGCAGCTATCGCTTACTGACCCCATCTAGACAGGTCATTGTCCAGGATAAGTCTCATACTGTAGCTATCGCTTACTGACCCCATCTAGACAGGTCATTGTCCAGGATAAGTCTCATATTGTAGCTATCGCTTACTGACCCCCTCTAGACAGGTCATTGTCCAGGATAAGTCTCATATTGTAGCTATCGCTTACTGACCCCATCCAGACAGGCTATTGTCCAGGAAAAGTCTCATATTGCAGCTATCGCTTACTGACCCCATCTAGACAGGTCATTGTCCAGGATAAGTCTCATATTGTAGCTATCGCTTACTGACCCCATCTAGACAGGTCATTGTCCAGGATAAGTCTCATATTGTAGCTATCGCTTACTGACCACATCTAGACAGGTCATTGTCCAGGATAAGTCTCATATTGAAGCTATCGCTTACTGACCACATCTAGACAGGTCATTGTCCAGGATAAGTCTCATATTGCAGCTATCGCTTACTGACCCCATCTAGACAGGTCATTGTCCAGGATAAGTCTCATATTGCAGCTATCGCTTACTGACCCCATCTAGACAGGTCATTGTCCAGGATAAGTCTCATATTGTAGCTATCGCTTACTGACCGCATCTAGACAGGCTAGTTCAGTAAAAAAAGTCTCATATTTTAGCTATCGCTCACTGATGACATCTAGACAAATCATTGTACAGTAAAAGCCTTATATCGTAGCTATTGCTTCACCAAATCTTTTAATTTTATTCTATCTGTTGGTATATATATATATATATATATATATATATATATATATATATATATATATATATATATATATTTATAGATAAACAAGTATCAGCGCATTAAGGTGGCGTGATTGAAAGTGACCCCAGCCATCAGATTAGTTATATGATTTGAATGTGTTTTATCAAGGGATCAGACAAGGTGGCTCCCACCTCTGATCAGCAGATTTGATTGAGAGTGTAGTCTGTGGAGGAATAAAAAGTCAAGCCGGTGTGCAGTAATGGGGATGGTTTTGCAGCTTCGTGATGATTGCTGCAATGAATAAGGGAATTATTAAACATCCTAAAACCTTAACAGATCCATTTCGTCTTGAGAATAGCTTTTGTCATAGTGGTTTTTTTTCAGCGCATTGTGTTTTCCAGTATAAGATATAGAATGAAAGACATAATGATTACCAACATACCTGCGACACAAAGTCATGTCATGTTTGTGAATGGAGAACAATGTCTTGGTTCTCCGGGAGAAACTTGCCCCGCTTACCACATTAATATTCTATATGACTTCTGATTTATCCTACGCAACAAAACCAAATTAGAACAGGAATCGAGAGACACGATGTCGGTGTCGTTATTATTTTCGTATTTTTATAATCATGTACTTGGCAGTTGAGTTGAAGAGGAAAACGGGTTTTAATGTGACCAAACGGGGAGCCTCGTCTTCAGCTGGGTCATGTGTGGCTTACAAAAACCCAATTTTGACTCCTTTTACGACTGGAGCTGCTCTTTTCTTGTGCGTGTCATTGGTGATTCTGGCCTGTTTGTTATTTATTTAAGCTTACTTTAGTGTCAGCACTGTGCCTAACGATGAAGCAACCAATAGGTTGAGACTTTTTCCCTTGTTTTACTGCTGCAGAAAACGATCTGCAGAAAAACAGCAGCTGCTGTTAAGAGTGCTCATTGTGCGTCGTTACCGGTCCACTACCACTCCCCTTGCCCTGACTGTCACTGATAACAGCGGCTGTCTTGGCTTTTCTGAAAGCAGCTTTCATAGGCCCGCCTCGGTTTGTTAAGAGTCCTTTTCAAAGAACGTCATTTTAAGAAGGATTTAGCTGACTGCTGTAGATGAACCTCCGTGTTCCTATCGATTACAAGCCGTTCACTACTCCTGCTCCACATTTTATCTGCAAACCATACACGGTATGAATTATATAACGACATGACCATACACGGTATGAATTAAATAACGACATGACCATACACCGTATGAATTATATAACGACATGACCATACACGGTATGAATCATATAACGGTATGAATTATATAACGACATGACCATACACGGTATGAATTATATAACGACATGACCATACACGGTATGAATCATATAACGGTATGAATTATATAACGACATGACCATACACGGTATGAATTATATAACGACATGACCATACACGGTATGAATCATATAACGACATGACCATACACGGTATGAATTATATAACGACATGACCATACACGGTATGAATTATATAACGACATGAGCATACACCGTATGAATTATATAACGACATGACCATACACGGTATGAATCATATAACGGTATGAATTATATAACGACATGACCATACACGGTATGAATTATATAACGACATGACCATACACGGTATGAATTATATAACGACATGACCATACACGGTATGAATTATATAACGACATGACCATACACGGTATGAATTATATAACGACATGACCATACACGGTATGAATTATATAACGACATGACCATACACGGTATATGAATCATATAACGACATGACCATACACGGTATGAATTATATAACGACATGACCATACACGGTATGAATCATATAACGACATGACCATACACGGTATGAATCATATAACGACATGACCATACACGGTATGAATTATATAACGACATGACCATACACGGTATGAATCATATAACGACATGACCTTACACGGTATGAATTATATAACGAAATGACCATACACGGTATGAATCATATAACGGCATGACCAAACACGGTATGAATCATATAACGACATGACCATACACAGTATGAATTATATAACGACATGACCATACACAGTATGAATCATATAACGACATGACCATACACGGTATGAATCATATAACGACATGACCATACACGGTATGAATCATATAACGACATGACCATACACGGTATGAATCATATAACGACATGACCATACACGGTATGAATCATATAACGACATGACCATACACGGTATAATTTTATAACGACATGACCATACACGGTATGAATCATATAACGACATGACCATATACGGTATGAATCATATAACGACATGACCACACACGGTATGAATCATATAACGACATGACCATACACGGTATGAATCATATAACGACATGACCATACACGGTATGAATCACATAACGACATGACCATACACGGTATGAATCATATAACGACATGACCATACACGGTATGAATCATATAACGACATGACCATACACGGTATGAATCATATAACGACATGACCATACACGGTATGAATCATATAACGACATGACCATACACGGTATGAATCATATAACGACATGACCATACACGGTATGAATCATATAACGACATGACCATACACGGTATGAATCATATAACGACATGACCATACACGGTATGAATCATATAACGACATGACTATACACGGTATGAATTATATAACGCCATGA
This sequence comes from Sipunculus nudus, assembly GCA_026874595.1. NCBI lineage: Eukaryota > Metazoa > Annelida > Sipuncula > Golfingiida > Sipunculidae > Sipunculus > Sipunculus nudus. The sequence continues at coordinate 45,013,464 of CM049308.1, forward strand.
CCATATACGGTATGAATTATATAACGGTATGACCATACACGGTATGAATCTTATAACGGCATGACCATACACGGTATGAATCTTATAACGGCATGACCATACACGGTATGAATTATATAATGACATGACCGTCACTTGGTCCTCTGCTTCATGGGTGCTCATGCGGTTTTTTGTTATCTCACGATAAAAATTATTATTTCACACATATAATGAAAACCTGAAATTCCACTGGTGTTGAGTAGGACAATAGAAAATTTTAGCGTCCTAAGAATGTGTGAACAGGTTTGGCTTTCATCATTGGGCGGTCATTGTGCTTATGATGAAATTTAATATTCTCAACAGGGGTTTAATCAAATCATTATCAAATTATTATGTTACGTTCCCTTTTTCTGTAAGTGAACACTGGCGTTTTCTTTAACCAAACTGCGTTTCATGAAACTGTTGTTATTTTTTTAGCATAATATAAACCTAATTAACCTAAACTAAGTCATCACCAACCGCGCCACAACAATATCCTAATGGCACAAGGTTATAATAATCACAGAAATATGGCAATCCGAGAGAGAAGTTAACTTGGTCGTTCTTGTTGATGTATGATACAAAATCTACCCTGACTGACAGACACACGGTGTAACCAGGCCTTATATATGGTGACCCGACAGTCGAGTGGTAAATACACGGCTCTCTCCGCTGGCGACCCGACTTCGAGGCGTGGCTATGAGAGGGGTCGTAACATTTGTGGCCCGTCCGAGGCCGGCGGTTTTCTCCAGGTCCTCCGGTTTCCTCCATCTCTTAACTTCCGACTACCAAACGCCACAATCCCGGCCAAGGAGAGTGTCTTGAACTAATTATTGCAACCATATTTGCAGTCCATGTTAAATAAATAAAGTTTATAGTTTTATAGGAGTTATATGACCGGAGAGGAAAGGCATGACTGAAGAACGAGTGACAATTCTTAAAGTAGCGGATTAAATCTGAAATTAGTTCAGAATGACAGACTCTCTTGGATAAACCACAGTTTAATGACAACCTGGTAAAGTTATTGCAATTATTCAACGACTAGATCACGGAGACATTTTGACAGAATCATTCCACCACCAGGACTACCTGACCAGATCACTGAGACATTTTGACAGACTCATTTCACCACTAGGACTACCTGACCGGATCACTGAGATATTTTGACAGAATTATTCCATGATAAGGACTACCTGACTGGATCACTGAGACATTTTGACTGACTCATTTCACCACTGGGACTACATGACCAGATAACGGAGACATTTTGACAGAATCATTTCACCACTAGGACTACATGACCGGATCACTGTGACAATTTGACAGAATTATTCCGCCACAAGGACTACATGACCGGAACACTGAGACATTTTGACAGAATCATTTCACCACTTGGACTACCTGACTGGATAACTGAAACATTTTGACAGAAGCATTTCACCACTAGGACTGCATGACCGGGTCACTGAGACAATTTGACAAAATTATTTCACCACAAGGACTACCTGACCAGATCACTGCGACATTTTGACAGAATTAATCCATGATAAGGACTACCTGACTGGATTACTGAGACATTTTGACAGAAGCATTTCACCACTAGGACTGCATGACCGGGTCATTGAGACAATTTGACAAAATTATTTCACCACAAGGACTACCTGACCAGATCACTGAGACATTTTGACAAAATTATTCCATGATAAGGACTACCTGACTGGATCACGGAGACAATTTGACAGAATTATCCCGCAACATGGACTACATGACCGGAACACTGAGACATTTTGACAAAATTATTTCACCACTAGGACTGCATGACCGGAACACTGAGACATTTTGACAGAATCATTTCACCACTAGGACTGCATGACCGGATCACTGAGACAATTTGACAAAATTATTTCACCACAAGGACTACCTGACCAGATCACTGAGACATTTTGACAGAATTATTCCATGATAAGGACTACCTGACTGGATCAAGGAGACAATTTGACAGAATTATCCCGCAACATGGACTACATGACCGGAACACTGAGACATTTTGACAGAATCATTTCACCACTAGGACTTCATGACCGGAACACTGAGACATTTTGACAGAATCATTTCACCAATAGGACTTCATGACCGGATCACTGAGACAATTTCACAAAATTATTTCACCACAAGGACTACCTGACCAGATCACTGAGACATTTTGACAGAATTATTCCATGATAAGGACTACCTGACTGGATCACGGAGACAATTTGACAGAATTATCCCGCAACATGGACTAAATGACCGGAACACTGAGACATTTTGACGGAACATTTCACCACTAGGACTGCATGACCGGATCACTGAGACAATTTGACAAAATTATTTCACCACTAGGACTACCTGACCAGATCACTGAGACATTTTGACAGAATTATTCCATGATAAGGACTACCTGACTGGATGTCGGAGACAATTTGACAGAATTATCCCGCAACATGGACTACATGACCGGAACACTGAGACATTTTGACAGAATCAATTCACCACTAGGACTACCAGACTGGATCACTGAGACATTTTGACAGAATCATTTCACCACTAGGACTGCATGACCGGATCACGCAGACATTTTGACAGACTCATTTCACCACTGGAACTACTTGACCAGATTACGGAGACATTTTGACAGAATCATTTCACCACTAGGACTACATGACCGGATCACTGTGACAATTTGACAGAATTAATCCATGATAAGGACTGCCTGACTAGATCGCTGAGACATTTTGACAGAATTATTCCATGATAAGGACTACCTGACTGGATCGCGGAGACATTTTGACAGAATCATTTCACCACTAGGACTACCTGACCAGATCACTGAGACATTTTGACAGAATTATTCCATGATAAGGACTACCAGACTGGATCACTGAGACATTTTTAAAGAAACATTTCACCACTAGGACTTCATGACCGGATCACTGAGACATTTTGACATGGTCTTTTCACCATTTGGACTACCTGACTGGATCACTGAGACATTATGACAGAATCATTTCACCACCAGGACTACCTGACCAGATCACTGAGACATATCGCCAGAATCATTTCACCACTAGGACTTCATGACCGGATCACTGAGACATTTTGACAGAATCATTTCACCACTATGACTTCATGACCGGATCACTGAGACAATTTGACAAAATTATTTCACCACAAGGACTACCTGACCAGATCACTGAGACATTTTGACAGAATTAATCCATGATAAGGACTACCTGACTGGATCGCGGAGACATTTTGACAGAATCATTTCACCACTAGGACTACCTGACCAGATCGCTGAGACATTTTGACAGAATTATTCCATGATAAGGACTACCTGACTGGATCGCGGAGACATTTTGACAGAATCATTTCACCACTAGGACTACCTGACCAGATCACTGAGACATTTTGACAGAATTATTCCATGATAAGGACTACCAGACTGGATCACTGAGACATTTTGACAGAAACATTTCACCACTAGGACTTCATGACCGGATCACTGAGACATTTTGACATGGTCTTTTCACCATTTGGACTACCTGACTGGATCACTGAGACATTTTGACAGAATCATTTCACCACCAGGACTACCTGACCAGATCACTAAGACATATTGCCAGACTCATTTCACCACTAGGACTACCTGACCGTATCACTGAGATATTTTGACAGAATTATTCCATGATAAGGACTACCTGACTGGATCACAGAGACATTTTGACAGAATCATTTCACCACTAGGACTGCATGACCGGAACACTGAGACATTTTGACAGAATCGTTTCACCACTAGGACTGCATGACCGGATCACTGAGACAATTTGACAAAATTATTTCACCACAAGGACTACCTGACCGGATCACTGAGATATTTTGACAGAATTATTCCATGATAAGGACTACCTGAGTGGATCACTGAGACATTTTGACAGACTCATTTCACCACTGGGACTACATGACCAGATTACGGAGACATTTTGACAGAATCATTTCACCACTAGGACTACATGACCGGATCACTGTGACAATTTGACAGAATTATTCCGCCACAAGGACTACATGACCAGAACACTGAGAAATTTTGACAGAATCATTTCACCACTTGGACTACCTGACTGGATCACTGAAACATTTTGACAGAAGCATTTCACCACTAGGACTGCATGACCGGGTCCCTGAGACAATTTGACAAAATTATTTCACCACAAGGACTACCTGACCAGATCACTGAGACATTTTGACAGAATTAATCCATGATAAGGACTACCTGACTGGATTACTAAGACATTTTGACAGAAGGATTTCACCACTAGGACTGCATGACCGGATCACTGAGACAATTTGACAAAATTATTTCACCACAGGGACTACCTGACCAGATCACTGAGACATTTTGACAGAATTATTCCATGATGAGGACTACCTGACTGGATCACGGAGACAATTTGACAGAATTATCCCGCAACATGGACTACATGACCGGAACACTGAGACATTTTGACAATAATCATTTCACCACTAGGACTTCATGACCGGAACACTGAGACATTTTGACAGATCATTTCACCACTAGGACTTCATGACCGGATCACTGAGACAATTTGACAAAATTATTTCACCACAAGGACTACCTGACCAGATCACTGAGACATTTTGACAGAATTATTCCATGATAAGGACTACCTGACTGGATCAAGGAGACAATTTGACAGAATTATCCCGCAACATGGACTACATGACCGGAACACTGAGTCATTTTGACAGAATCATTTCACCACTAGGACTGCATGACCGGATCACTGAGACAATGTGACAAAATTATTTCACCACAAGGACTACCTGACCAGATCACTGAGACATTTTGACAGAATTATTCCATGATAAGGACTACCTGACTGGATTACTGAGACATTTTGACAGACTCATTTCACCATTTGGACTACCTGATTGGATCACTGAGACATTTTGACAGAATCATTTCCCCACTAGGACTACGTGACCAGATCACTGAGACATTTTGACAGAATTATTCAGTGATAAGGACTACCTGACTGGATTACTGAGACATTTTGACAGAATTATTCCATAATAAGGACTACCTGACTGGATCACGCAGACATTTTGACAGACTCATTTCACCACTGGGACTACATGACCAGATTACGGAGACATTTTGACAGAATTAATCCATGATAAGGACTACCTGACTGGATTACTGAGACATTTTGACAGAAGGATTTCACCACTAGGACTGCATGACCGGATCACTGAGACAATTTGACAAAATTATTTCACCACAAGGACTACCTGACCAGATCACTGAGACATTTTGACAGAATTATTCCATGATAAGGACTACCTGACTGGATCACGGAGACAATTTGACAGAATTATCCCGCAACATGGACTACATGACCGGAACACTGAGACATTTTGACAATAATCATTTCACCACTAGGACTTCATGACCGGAACACTGAGACATTTTGACAGAATCATTTCACCACTAGGACTTCATGACCGGATCACTGAGACAATTTGACAAAATTATTTCACCACAAGGACTACCTGACCAGATCACTGAGACATTTTGACAGAATTATTCCATGATAAGGACTACCTGACTGGATCACGGAGACAATTTGACAGAATTATCCCGCAACATGGACTACATGACCGGAACACTGAGACATTTTGACAGAATCATTTCACCACTAGGACTGCATGACCGGATCACTGAGACAATTTCACAAAATTATTTCACCACAAGGACTACCTGACCAGATCACTGAGACATTTTGACAGAATTATTCCATGATAAGGACTACCTGACTGGATTACTGAGACATTTTGACAGACACATTTCACCATTTGGACTACCTGATTGGATCACTGAGACATTTTGACAGAATCATTTCCCTACTAGGACTACGTGACCAGATCACTGAGACATTTTGACAGAATTATTCAGTGATAAGGACTACCTGACTGGATTACTGAGACATTTTGACAGAATTATTCTATGATAAGGACTACCTGACTGGATCACGCAGACATTTTGACAGACTCATTTCACCACTGGGACTACATGACCAGATTACGGAGACATTTTGACAGAATCATTTCACCACTAGGACTACATGACCGGATCACTGTGACAATTTGACAGAATTATTCCACCAACAGAACTTTATGACCGGATCACTGAGACATTTTGACAGAATCATTTCACCACTTGACTGGACCAGACTGGATCACTGAGACATTTTGACAGAATCATTTCACCACTAGGACTGCATGACCGGATCATTGAGACAATTTCACAAAATTATTTCACCACAAGGACTACCTGACCAGATCACTGAGACATTTTGACAGAATTATTCCATGATAAGGACTACCTGACTGGATTACTGAGACATTTTGACAGACACATTTCACCATTTGGACTACCTGATTGGATCACTGAGACATTTTGACAGAATCATTTCCCTACTAGGACTACGTGACCAGATCACTGAGACATTTTGACAGAATTATTCAGTGATAAGGACTACCTGACTGGATTACTGAGACATTTTGACAGAATTATTCTATGATAAGGACTACCTGACTGGATCACGCAGACATTTTGACAGACTCATTTCACCACTGGGACTACATGACCAGATTACGGAGACATTTTGACAGAATCATTTCACCACTAGGACTACATGACCGGATCACTGTGACAATTTGACAGAATTATTCCACCAACAGAACTTTATGACCGGATCACTGAGACATTTTGACAGAATCATTTCACCACTTGACTGGACCAGACTGGATCACTGAGACATTTTGACAGAATTATTTCACCACTTGGACTACCTGACTGGATCACTGAGACATTTTGACAGAATCATTTCACCACTAGGACTACATGACCGGATTACTGAGACATTTTGACAGAATCATTTCACCAACAGGACTTTATGACCGGATCACTGAGACATTTTGACAGAATTATTCTATGATAAGGACTACCTGACTGGATCACGGAGACAATTTGACAGAATTATCCCGCAACATGGACTACATGACCGGAACACTGAGACATTTTGACAGAATGAATTCACCACTAGGACTTCATGACCGGATCACTGAGACATTTTGACAGAATCATTTCACCACTAGGACTGCATGACCGGATCACTGAGACAATTTGACAAAATTATTTCACCACAAGGACTACCTGACCAGATCACTGGGACATTTTGACAGAATTATTCCATGATAAGGACTACCTGACTGGATCACGGAGACAATTTGACAGAATTATCCCGCAACATGGACTACATGACCGGAACACTGAGACATTTTGACAGAATCAATTCACCACTAGGACTTCATGACCGGATCACTGAGACATTTTGACAGAATCATTTCACCACTAGGACTGCATGACCGGATCACTGAGACAATTTGACAAAATTATTTCACCACAAGGACTACCTGACCAGATCACTGGGACATTTTGACAGAATTATTCCATGATAAGGACTACCTGACTGAATCATGGAGACACTTTGACAGAATTATCCCGCAACATGGATTACATGACCGGAACACTGAGACATTTTGACAGAATCATTTCACCACTAGGACTGCATGACCGGATCACTTAGACAATTTGACAGAATTATTTCACCACAAGGACTACCTGACCAGATCACTGAGACATTTTGACAGAATTATTCCATGATAAGGACTACCTGAGTGGAATACCGAGACATTTTGACAAATTCATTTCACCATTTGGACTACCTGATTGGATCACTGAGACATTTTGACAGAATCATTTCACCACTAGGACTACGTGACCAGATCACTGAGACATTTTGACAGAATTATTCCATGATAAGGACTACCTGACTGGATTACTGAGACATTTTGACAGAATTATTCCATGATTAGGACTACCTGACTGGATAACGGAGACATTTTGACAGACTCATTTCACCACTGGGACGACATGACCAGATTACGGAGACATTTTGACAGAATCATTTCACCACTAAGACTACATGACCGGATCACTGTGACAATTTGACAGAATTATTCCTCCACAAGGACTACATGACCGGAACACTGAGTCATTTTGACAGAATCATTTCACCACTAGGACTACACGACGGATTACTGAGACATTTTGACAGAATCATTTCACCAACAGGACTTTATGACCGGATCACTGAGACATTTTGACAGAATCATTTCACCACTTGACTGGACCAGACTGGATCACTGAGACATTTTGACAGAATTATTTCACCACTTGGACTACCTGACTGGATCACTGAGACATTTTGACAGAATCATTTCACCACGTGGACTACTTGACCGGATTACTGAGACATTTTGACAGAATCATTTTATTAACAGGACTTTATGACCGGATCACTGAGACATTTTGACAGAATCATTTAACCACAAGGACTATATGACCGGAACACTGAGACATTTTGACAGAATCATATCACCATTAGGACTACATGACCGGATTACTGAGACATTTTGACAGAATCATTTCACCACTAGGACCGGATCACTGAGACATTTTGACCGAATCATTTCACCACTAGGACTGCATGACCGGATCACTGAGACAATTTGACAAAATTATTTCACCACAAGGACTACCTGACCAGATCACTGAGACATTTTGACAGAATTATTCCATGATAAGGACTACCTAACTGGATTACTGAGACATTTTGACAGACTCATTTCACCATTTGGACTACCTGATTGGATCACTGAGACATTTTGACAGAATCATTTCACCACTAGGACTACGTGACCAGATCACTGAGACATTTTTGACAGAATTATTCCATGATAAGGACTACCTGACTGGATCACTGAGACATTTTGACAGAATTATTCCATGATAAGGACTGCCTGACTGGATCACGGAGACATTTTGACAGACTCATTTCACCACTGGGACTACATGACCAGATTACGGAGACATTTTGACACAATCATATCACCACTAGGACTACATGACCGGATTACTGAGACATTTTGACAGAATCATTTCACCACTAGGACTTCATGACCGGATCACTGAGACGTTTTGACAGAATCATTTCACCACTTGGACTGCATGACCGGATCACTGAGACAATTTGACAAAATTATTTCACCACAAGGACTACCTGACCAGATCACTGAGACATTTTGACAGAATTATTTCATGATAAGGACTCCCTGACTGGATTACTGAGACATTTTGACAGACTCATTTCACCATTTGGACTACCTGATTGGATCACTGAGACATTTTGACAGAATCATTTCACCACTAGGACTACGTGACCAGATCACTGAGACATTTTTGACAGAATTATTCCATGATAAGGACTGCCTGACTGGATCACGGAGACATTTTGACAGACTCATTTCACCACTGGGACTACATGACCAGATTACGGAGACATTTTGACAGAATCATTTCACCACTAGGACTACATGACCGGATCACTGTGACAATTTGACAGAATTATTCCGCCACAAGGACTTCATGACCGGAACACTGAGACATTTTGACAGAATCATTTCACCACTAGGACTACACGATGGATTACTGAGACATTTTGACAGAATCATTTCACCAACAGGACTTTATGACCGGATCACTGAGACATTTTGACAGAATCATTTCACCACTTGACTTGACCAGACTGGATCACTGAGACATTTTGACAGAATTATTTCACCACTTGGACTACCTGACTGGATCACTGAGACATTTTGACAGAATCATTTCACCACTAGGACTACATGACCGGATTACTGAGACATTTTGACAGAATCATTTCACCAACAGGACTTTATGACCGGATCACTGAGACATTTTGACAGAATCATTTCACCACTTGACTGGACCAGACTGGATCACTGAGACATTTTGACAGAATTATTTCACCACTTGGACTACCTGACTGGATCACTGAGACATTTTGACAGAATCATTTCACCACGTGGACTACTTGACCGGATTACTGAGACATTTTGACAGAATCATTTTATTAACAGGACTTTATGACCGGATCACTGAGACATTTTGACAGAATCATTTAACCACAAGGACTATATGACCGGAACACTGAGACATTTTGACAGAATCATATCACCATTAGGACTACATGACCGGATTACTGAGACATTTTGACAGAATCATTTCACCACTAGGACCGGATCACTGAGACATTTTGACCGAATCATTTCACCACTAGGACTGCATGACCGGATCACTGAGACAATTTGACAAAATTATTTCACCACAAGGACTACCTGACCAGATCACTGAGACATTTTGACAGAATTATTCCATGATAAGGACTACCTAACTGGATTACTGAGACATTTTGACAGACTCATTTCACCATTTGGACTACCTGATTGGATCACTGAGACATTTTGACAGAATCATTTCACCACTAGGACTACGTGACCAGATCACTGAGACATTTTTGACAGAATTATTCCATGATAAGGACTACCTGACTGGATCACTGAGACATTTTGACAGAATTATTCCATGATAAGGACTGCCTGACTGGATCACGGAGACATTTTGACAGACTCATTTCACCACTGGGACTACATGACCAGATTACGGAGACATTTTGACACAATCATATCACCACTAGGACTACATGACCGGATTACTGAGACATTTTGACAGAATCATTTCACCACTAGGACTTCATGACCGGATCACTGAGACGTTTTGACAGAATCATTTCACCACTTGGACTGCATGACCGGATCACTGAGACAATTTGACAAAATTATTTCACCACAAGTACTACCTGACCAGATCACTGAGACATTTTGACAGAATTATTTCATGATAAGGACTCCCTGACTGGATTACTGAGACATTTTGACAGACTCATTTCACCATTTGGACTACCTGATTGGATCACTGAGACATTTTGACAGAATCATTTCACCACTAGGACTACGTGACCAGATCACTGAGACATTTTTGACAGAATTATTCCATGATAAGGACTGCCTGACTGGATCACGGAGACATTTTGACAGACTCATTTCACCACTGGGACTACATGACCAGATTACGGAGACATTTTGACAGAATCATTTCACCACTAGGACTACATGACCGGATCACTGTGACAATTTGACAGAATTATTCCGCCACAAGGACTTCATGACCGGAACACTGAGACATTTTGACAGAATCATTTCACCAACAGGACTTTATGACCGGATCACTGAGACATTTTGACAGAATCATTTCACCACTTGACTGGACCAGACTGGATCACTGAGACATTTTGACAGAATTATTTCACCACTTGGACTACCTGACTGGATCACTGAGACATTTTGACAGAATCATTTCACCACGTGGACTACTTGACCGGATTACTGAGACATTTTGACAGAATCATTTTATTAACAGGACTTTATGACCGGATCACTGAGACATTTTGACAGAATCATTTAACCACAAGGACTATATGACCGGAACACTGAGACATTTTGACAGAATCATATCACCATTAGGACTACATGACCGGATTACTGAGACATTTTGACAGAATCATTTCACCACTAGGACCGGATCACAGAGACATTTTGACCGAATCATTTCACCACTAGGACTGCATGACCGGATCACTGAGACAATTTGACAAAATTATTTCACCACAAGGACTACCTGACCAGATCACTGAGACATTTTGACAGAATTATTCCATGATAAGGACTACCTAACTGGATTACTGAGACATTTTGACAGACTCATTTCACCATTTGGTCTACCTGATTGGATCACTGAGACATTTTGACAGAATCATTTCACCACTAGGACTACGTGACCAGATCACTGAGACATTTTTGACAGAATTATTCCATGATAAGGACTACCTGACTGGATCACTGAGACATTTTGACAGAATTATTCCATGATAAGGACTGCCTGACTGGATCACGGAGACATTTTGACAGACTCATTTCACCACTGGGACTACATGACCAGATTACGGAGACATTTTGACACAATCATATCACCACTAGGACTACATGACCGGATTACTGAGACATTTTGACAGAATCATTTCACCACTAGGACTTCATGACCGGATCACTGAGACGTTTTGACAGAATCATTTCACCACTTGGACTGCATGACCGGATCACTGAGACAATTTGACAAAATTATTTCACCACAAGGACTACCTGACTAGATCACTGAGACATTTTGACAGAATTATTTCATGATAAGGACTCCCTGACTGGATTACTGAGACATTTTGACAGACTCATTTCACCATTTGGACTACCTGATTGGATCACTGAGACATTTTGACAGAATCATTTCACCACTAGGACTACGTGACCAGATCACTGAGACATTTTTGACAGAATTATTCCATGATAAGGACTGCCTGACTGGATCACGGAGACATTTTGACAGACTCATTTCACCACTGGGACTACATGACCAGATTACGGAGACATTTTGACAGAATCATTTCACCACTAGGACTACATGACCGGATCACTGTTACAATTTGACAGAATTATTCCGCCACAAGGACTTCATGACCGGAACACTGAGACATTTTGACAGAATCATTTCACCACTAGGACTACACGATGGATTACTGAGACATTTTGACAGAATCATTTCACCAACAGGACTTTATGACCGGATCACTGAGACATTTTGACAGAATCATTTCACCACTTGACTTGACCAGACTGGATCACTGAGACATTTTGACAGAATTATTTCACCACTTGGACTACCTGACTGGATCACTGAGACATTTTGACAGAATCATTTCACCACTAGGACTACATGACCGGATTACTGAGACATTTTGACAGAATCATTTCACCAACAGGACTTTATGACCGGATGACTGAGACATTTTGACAGAATCATTTCACCACTTGATTGGACCAGACTGGATCACTGAGACATTTTGACAGAATTATTTCACCACTTGGACTACCTGACTGGATCACTGAGACATTTTGACAGAATCATTTCACCACGTGGACTACTTGACCGGATTACTGAGACATTTTGACAGAATCATTTTATTAACAGGACTTTATGACCGGATCACTGAGACATTTTGACAGAATCATTTAACCACAAGGACTATATGACCGGAACACTGAGACATTTTGATAGAATCATATCACCATTAGGACTACATGACCGGATTACTGAGACATTTTGACAGAATCATTTCACCACTAGGACCGGATCACTGAGACATTTTGACCGAATCATTTCACCACTAGGACTGCATGACCGGATCACTGAGACAATTTGACAAAATTATTTCACCACAAGGACTACCTGACCAGATCACTGAGACATTTTGACAGAATTATTCCATGATAAGGACTACCTAACTGGATTACTGAGACATTTTGACAGACTCATTTCACCATTTGGACTACCTGATTGGATCACTGAGACATTTTGACAGAATCATTTCACCACTAGGACTACGTGACCAGATCACTGAGACATTTTTGACAGAATTATTCCATGATAAGGACTACCTGACTGGATCACTGAGACATTTTGACAGAATTATTCCATGATAAGGACTGCCTGACTGGATCACGGAGACATTTTGACAGACTCATTTCACCACTGGGACTACATGACCAGATTACGGAGACATTTTGACACAATCATATCACCACTAGGACTACATGACCGGATTACTGAGACATTTTGACAGAATCATTTCACCACTAGGACTTCATGACCGGATCACTGAGACGTTTTGACAGAATCATTTCACCACTTTGACTGCATGACCGGATCACTGAGACAATTTGACAAAATTATTTCACCACAAGTACTACCTGACCAGATCACTGAGACATTTTGACAGAATTATTTCATGATAAGGACTCCCTGACTGGATTACTGAGACATTTTGACAGACTCATTTCACCATTTGGACTACCTGATTGGATCACTGAGACATTTTGACAGAATCATTTCACCACTAGGACTACGTGACCAGATCACTGAGACATTTTTGACAGAATTATTCCATGATAAGGACTGCCTGACTGGATCACGGAGACATTTTGACAGACTCATTTCACCACTGGGACTACATGACCAGATTACGGAGACATTTTGACAGAATCATTTCACCACTAGGACTACATGACCGGATCACTGTGACAATTTGACAGAATTATTCCGCCACAAGGACTTCATGACCGGAACACTGAGACATTTTGACAGAATCATTTCACCACTAGGACTACACGATGGATTACTGAGACATTTTGACAGAATCATTTCACCAACAGGACTTTATGACCGGATCACTGAGACATTTTGACAGAATCATTTCACCACTTGACTTGACCAGACTGGATCACTGAGACATTTTGACAGAATTATTTCACCACTTGGACTACCTGACTGGATCACTGAGACATTTTGACAGAATCATTTCACCACTAGGACTACATGACCGGATTACTGAGACATTTTGACAGAATCATTTCACCAACAGGACTTTATGACCGGATCACTGAGACATTTTGACAGAATCATTTCACCACTTGACTGGACCAGACTGGATCACTGAGACATTTTGACAGAATTATTTCACCACTTGGACTACCTGACTGGATCACTGAGACATTTTGACAGAATCATTTCACCACATGGACTACTTGACCGGATTACTGAGACATTTTGACAGAATCATTTTATTAACAGGACTTTATGACCGGATCACTGAGACATTTTGACAGAATCATTTAACCACAAGGACTATATGACCGGAACACTGAGACATTTTGACAGAATCATATCACCATTAGGACTACATGACCGGATTACTGAGACATTTTGACAGAATCATTTCACCACTAGGACCGGATCACTGAGACATTTTGACCGAATCATTTCACCACTAGGACTGCATGACCGGATCACTGAGACAATTTGACAAAATTATTTCACCACAAGGACTACCTGACCAGATCACTGAGACATTTTGACAGAATTATTCCATGATAAGGACTACCTAACTGGATTACTGAGACATTTTGACAGACTCATTTCACCATTTGGACTACCTGATTGGATCACTGAGACATTTTGACAGAATCATTTCACCACTAGGACTACGTGACCTGATCACTGAGACATTTTTGACAGAATTATTCCATGATAAGGACTACCTGACTGGATCACTGAGACATTTTGACAGAATTATTCCATGATAAGGACTGCCTGACTGGATCACGGAGACATTTTGACAGACTCATTTCACCACTGGGACTACATGACCAGATTACGGAGACATTTTGACACAATCATATCACCACTAGGACTACATGACCGGATTACTGAGACATTTTGACAGAATCATTTCACCACTAGGACTTCATGACCGGATCACTGAGACGTTTTGACAGAATCATTTCACCACTTGGACTGCATGACCGGATCACTGAGACAATTTGACAAAATTATTTCACCACAAGTACTACCTGACCAGATCACTGAGACATTTTGACAGAATTATTTCATGATAAGGACTCCCTGACTGGATTACTGAGACATTTTGACAGACTCATTTCACCATTTGGACTACCTGATTGGATCACTGAGACATTTTGACAGAATCATTTCACCACTAGGACTACGTGACCAGATCACTGAGACATTTTTGACAGAATTATTCCATGATAAGGACTGCCTGACTGGATCACGGAGACATTTTGACAGACTCATTTCACCACTGGGACTACATGACCAGATTACGGAGACATTTTGACAGAATCATTTCACCACTAGGACTACATGACCGGATCACTGTGACAATTTGACAGAATTATTCCGCCACAAGGACTTCATGACCGGAACACTGAGACATTTTGACAGAATCATTTCACCACTAGGACTACACGATGGATTACTGAGACATTTTGACAGAATCATTTCACCAACAGGACTTTATGACCGGATCACTGAGACAATCTGACAGAATCATTTCACCACTTGACTTGACCAGACTGGATCACTGAGACATTTTGACAGAATTATTTCACCACTTGGACTACCTGACTGGATCACTGAGACATTTTGACAGAATCATTTCACCACTAGGACTACATGACCGGATTACTGAGACATTTTGACAGAATCATTTCACCAACAGGACTTTATGACCGGATCACTGAGACATTTTGACAGAATCATTTAACCACAAGGACTACATGACC
The DNA here is from genome assembly GCA_026874595.1 of Sipunculus nudus. Taxonomy (NCBI): domain Eukaryota; kingdom Metazoa; phylum Annelida; class Sipuncula; order Golfingiida; family Sipunculidae; genus Sipunculus; species Sipunculus nudus. The sequence continues at coordinate 45,029,841 of CM049308.1, forward strand.
GGAACACTGAGACATTTTGACAGAATCATTTCACCACTAGGACTACATGACCGGATTACTGAGACATTTTGACAGAATCATTTCACCACTAGGACTTCATGACCGGATCACTGAGACATTTTGACAGAATCATTTCACCACTTGGAGTACCTGACTGGATCACTGAGACATTTTGACAGAATCATTTCACCACTTGGAGTACCTGACTGGATCACTGAGACATTTTGACAGAATCATTTCACCACTAGGACTACATGACCGGAACACTGAGACATTGTGACAGAATCATTTCACCACTAGGACTGCATGACCGGATCACTGAGACAATTTGACAAAATTATTTCACCACAAGGACTACCTGACCAGATCACTGAGACATTTTGACACACTCATTTCACCATTTGGACTACCTGATTGGATCACTGAGACATTTTGACAGAATCATTTCACCACTAGGACTACGTGACCAGATCACTGAGACATTTTGACAGAATTATTCCATGATAAGGACTATCTGACTGGATTACTGAGACGTTTTGACAGAATTATTCCATGATAAGGACTGCCTGACTGGATCACGGAGACATTTTGACAGACTCATTTCACCACTGGGACTACATGACCAGATTACGGAGACATTTTGACAGAATCATTTCACCACTAGGACTACATGACCGGATCACTGTGACAATTTGACAGAATTATTCCACCACAAGGACTACATGACCGGAACACTGAGTCATTTTGACAGAATCATTTCACCACTAGGACTACACGACGGATTACTGAGACATTTTGACAGAATCATTTCACCAACAGGACTTTATGACCGGATCACTGAGACATTTTGACAGAATCATTTCACCACTTGACTGGACCAGACTGGATCACTGAGACATTTTGACAGAATTATTTCACCACTTGGACTACCTGACTGGATCACTGAGACATTTTGACAGAATCATTTCACCACGTGGACTACTTGACCGGATTACTGAGACATTTTGACAGAATCATTTCATTAACAGGACTTTATGACCGGATCACTGAGACATTTTGACAGAATCATTTAACCACAAGGACTATATGACCGGAACACTGAGACATTTGGACAGAATCATATCACCACTAGGACTACATGACCGGATTACTGAGACATTTTGACAGAATCATTTCACCAGTAGGACTACGTGACCAGATCACTGAGACATTTTTGACAGAATTATTCCATGATAAGGACTACCTGACTGGATCACGGAGACATTTTGACAGACTCATTTCACCACTGGGACTACATGACCAGATTACGGAGACATTTTGACAGAATCATATCACCACTAGGACTACATGACCGGATTACTGAGACATTTTGACAGAATCATTTCACCACTAGGACTTCATGACCTTATCACTGAGACGTTTTGACAGAATCATTTCACCACTTGGACTGCATGACCGGATCACTGAGACAATTTGACAAAATTATTTCACCACAAGGACTACCTGACCAGATCACTGAAACATTTTGACAGAATTATTTCATGATAAGGACTACCTGACTGGATTACTGAGACATTTTGACAGACTCATTTCACCATTTGGACTACCTGATTGGATCACTTAGACATTTTGACAGAATCATTTCACCACTAGGACTACGTGACCAGATCACTGAGACATTTTTGACAGAATTATTCCATGATAAGGACTGCCTGACTGGATCACGGAGACATTTTGACAGACTCATTTCACCACTGGGACTACATGACCAGATTACGGAGACATTTTGACAGAATCATTTCACCACTAGGACTACACGATGGATTACTGAGACATTTTGACAGAATCATTTCACCAACAGGACTTTATGACCGGATCACTGAGACATTTTGACAGAATCATTTCACCACTTGACTTGACCAGACTGGATCACTGAGACATTTTGACAGAATTATTTCACCACTTGGACTACCTGACTGGATCACTGAGACATTTTGACAGAATCATTTCACCACTAGGACTACATGACCGGATTACTGAGACATTTTGACAGAATCATTTCACCAACAGGACTTTATGACCGGATCACTGAGACATTTTGACAGAATCATTTAACCACAAGGACTACATGACCGGAACACTGAGACATTTTGACAGAATCATTTCACCACTAGGACTACATGACCGGATTACTGAGACATTTTGACAGAATCATTTCACCACTAGGACTTCATGACCGGATCACTGAGACATTTTGACAGAATCATTTCACCACTTGGAGTACCTGACTGGATCACTGAGACATTTTGACAGAATCATTTCACCACTAGGACCACATGACCGGATCACTGAGACAATTTGACAGAATCATTTCACCACTAGGACTACATGACCGGGACCGTCTTCTGTGGCTCAGGGTAGAGCGCAGGACTCAAAGCCGGGAGATCGTGAGTTCGAACCTCAGCCAAGGCGGTGAGGTTTTTCACGGTCGGCCCCCACCCAGTGTGAGCGCTCTGCAGGCTTAATGGGAAGGTCGTGCCCAACGGCCGTGTTTCACTCACAAACGGGTGCGCCTTTCGGGGGTCCTCGGTGGTATGATTACCAACCCAGGGCCCGCAGGTGCAGTAGTCACCGGGCCTGGTTAACGCTAGGATATCAAATGAGAGGAAGCGTGTGATGCTGCCCTGTCACGTAGTCCGAAACCGGAATGAAAATCTGCAGATGAACATATAATTAGTTAAGCTAGCATTAAAAAATGGAGGCGGTTACCTCCAACAAAAAATATTTTAAAAAAGGGCTACATTACCGGATTACTGAGACATTTTGACAGAATCATTTCACCACTAGGACTTCATGACCGGATCACTGAGACATTTTGACAGAATCATTTCACCACTTGGACTACCTTACTGGATCACTGAGACATTTTGACAGAAGCATTTCACCACTAGGACTGCATGACTGGATCACTGAGACACTTTGACAAAATTATTACACCACAAGGACTACATGACCGGAACACTGAGACATTTTGTCAGAATCATTTCACCACACGAACTACATGACCGGGTCACTGGGACATTTTGATAGAATGTTTTCACCATAAAGACTACATCACCGGATCAATGAGACATTTTGATAGAATCATTTCATCAGTAGAACTACATGACCGAATCATTGAGACATTTCACTAGGGCTACCTGACTGGATCACTGAGATATTTTGGCAAAATCATTTCACCACTAGGACTTCATGACTGGATCACTGAGACATTTTGACAGACTTATTTCACCACTAGGACTACATGACCGGATAACTGGGATATTTTGACAGAAACATTTCACCATTAGGACTATCTGATCCGATCGCGGAGACATTTTGACAGAAACATTTCACCATAAGGACTATCTGATCCGATCACGGAGACATTTTGACAGAAACATTTCACCATAAGGACTATCTGATCCGATCGCGGAGACATTTTGACAGAAACATTTCACCATAGAGACTATCTGATCCGATCACTGAGACATTTTGACACAATCATTTTACCACTAAGACTAACTGACCGGATCACTGAGACATTTTGACAGAATTATTCCATGATAAGGACTACCTGACTGGATCACAGAGACATTTTGACAGAATCATTTCACCACTAGGACTGCATGACCGGATCACTGAGACATTTTGACCGAATCATTTCACCACTAGGACTGCATGACCGGATCACTGAGACAATTTGACAAAATTATTTCACCACAAGGACTACCTGACCAGATCACTGAGACATTTTGACAGAATTATTCCATGATAAGGACAACCTGACTGGATCACGGAGACAATTTGACAGAATTATCCCGCAACATGGACTACATGACCGGAACACTGAGACATTTTGACAGAATCATTTCACCACTAGGACTTCATGACCGTAACACTGAGACATTTTGAAAGAATCATTTCACCAATAGGACTTCATGACCGGATCACTGAGACAATTTCACAAAATTATTTCACCACAAGGACTACCTGACCAGATCACTGAGACATTTTGACAGAATTATTCCATGATAAGGACTACCTGACTGGATCACGGAGACAATTTGACAGAATTATCCCGCAACATGGACTAAATGACCGGAACACTGAGACATTTTGACAGAATCATTTCACCACTAGGACTGCATTACCGGATCACTGAGACAATTTGACAAAAATTATTTCACCACTAGGACTACCTGACCAGATCACTGAGACATTTTGACAGAATTATTCCATGATAAGGACTACCAGACTGGATCACTGAGACATTTTTAAAGAAACATTTCACCACTAGGACCTCATGACCGGATCACGCAGACATTTTGACAGACTCATTTCACCACTGGGACTACTTGACCAGATTACGGAGACATTTTGACAGAATCATTTCACCACTAGGACTACATGACCGGATCACTGTGACAATTTGACAGAATTAATCCATGATAAGGACTACCTGACCAGATCGCTGAGACATTTTGACAGAATTATTCCATGATAAGGACTACCTGACTGGATCGCGGAGACATTTTGACAGAATCATTTCACCACTAGGACTACCTGACCAGATCACTGAGACATTTTGACATAATTATTCCATGATAAGGACTACCAGACTGGATCACTGAGACATTTTTAAAGAAACATTTCACCACTAGGACTTCATGACCGGATCACTGAGACATTTTGACATGGTCTTTTCACCATTTGGACTACCTGACTGGATCACTGAGACATTATGACAGAATCATTTCACCACCAGGATTACCTGACCAGATCACTGAGACATATCGCCAGACTCATTTTTACCACTAGGACTACCTGACCGGATCACTGAGATATTTTTACAGAATTATTCCATGATAAGGACTACCTGACTGGATCACTGAGACATTTTGACAGACTCATTTCACCACTGGGACTACATGACCAGATTACGGAGACATTTTGACAGAATCATTTCACCACTAGGACTACATGACCGGATTACTGTGACAATTTGACAGAATTATTCCGCCACAAGGACTACATGACCAGAACACTGAGACATTTTGACAGAATCATTTCACCACTTGGACTACCTGACTGGATCACTGAAACATTTTGACAGAAGCATTTAACCACTAGGACTGCATGACCGGGTCCCTGAGACAATTTGACAAAATTATTTCACCACAAGGACTACCTGACCAGATCACTGAGACATTTTGACAGAATTAATCCATGATAAGGACTACCTGACTGGATTACTGAGACATTTTGACAGAAGCATTTCACCACTAGGACTGCATGACCGGATCACTGAGACAATTTGACAAAATTATTTCACCACAAGGACTACCTGACCAGATCACTGAGACATTTTGACAGAATTATTCCATGATAAGGACTACCTGACTGCATCACGGAGACAATTTGACAGAATTATCCCGCAACATGGACTACATGACCGGAACACTGAGACATTTTGACAATAATCATTTCACCACTAGGACTTCATGACCGGAACACTGAGACATTTTGACAGAATCATTTCACCACTAGGACTTCATGACCGGATCACTGAGACAATTTGACAAAATTATTTCACCACAAGGACTACCTGACCAGATCACTGAGACATTTTGACAGAATTATTCCATGATAAGGACTACCTGACTGGATCACGGAGACAATTTGACAGAATTATCCCGCAACATGGACTACATGACCGGAACACTGAGACATTTTGACAGAATCATTTCACCACTAGGACTGCATGACCGCATCACTGAGACAATTTGACAAAATTATTTTACCACAAGGACTACCTGACCAGATCACTGAGACATTTTGACAGAATTATTCCATGATAAGGACTACCTGACTGGATTACTGAGACATTTTGACAGACTCATTTCACCATTTGGACTACCTGATTGGATCACTGAGACATTTTGACAGAATCATTTCCCCACCAGGACTAAATGACCAGATCACTGAGACATTTTGACAGAATTATTCAGTGATAAGGACTACCTGACTGGATTACTGAGACATTTTGACAGAATTATTCCATGATAAGGACTACCTGACTGGATCACGCAGACATTTTGACAGACTCATTTCACCACTGGGACTACATGACCAGATTACGGAGACATTTTGACAGAATCATTTTACCACTAGGACTACATGACCGGATCACTGTGACAATTTGACGGAATTATTCCGCCACAAGGACTAAATGACCGGAACACTGAGACATTTTGACAGAATCATTTCACCACTAGGACTACACGATGGATTACTGAGACATTCTGACATAATCATTTCACCAACAGAACTTTATGACCGGAACACTGAGACATTTTGACAGAATCATTTCACCACTTGACTGGACCAGACTTGATCACTGAGACATTTTGACAGAATTATTCCATGATAAGGACTACCTGACTGGATTACTGAGACATTTTGACAGACACATTTCACCACTTGGACTACCTGACTGGATCACTGAGACATTTTGACAGAATCATTTCACCACTAGGACTACATGACCGGATTACTGAGACATTTTGACAGAATCATTTCACCAACAGGACTTTATGACCGGATCACTGAGACATTTTGACAGAATTATTCCATGATAAGGACTACCTGACTGATCACGGAGACATTTTGACAGAATCATTTAACCACTTGACTGGACCAAGACTGGATCACTGAGACATTTTGACAGAATTATTTCACCACTTGGACTACCTGACTGGATCACTGAGACATTTTGACAGACTCATTTCACCACTGGGACTACATGACCAGATAACGGAGACATTTTGACAGAACCATTTCACCACTAGGACTACATGACCGGATCACTGTGACAATTTGACAGAATTATTCCGCCACAAGGACTAAATGACCGGAACACTGAGACATTTTGACAGAATCATTTCACCACTAGGACTACACGAAGGATTACTGAGACATTCTGTCATAATGATTTCACCAACAGAACTTTATGACCGGATCACTGAGACATTTTGACAGAATCATTTCACCACTTGACTGGACCAGACTGGATCACTGAGACATTTTGACAGAATTATTTCGTCACTTGGACTACCTGACTGGATCACTGAGACATTTTGACAGAATCATTTCACCACTAGGACTACATGACCGGATTACTGAGACATTTTGACAGAATCATTTCACCAACAGGACTTTATGACCGGATCACTGAGACATTT